>OZ021721.1:40434784-41822284 GCA_963978545.1 Linyphia triangularis
TTTCTTGCTGTTAATATATAATAAATAACTATGATTTTATTTACAACTTATTTTATTTAAAGGCTTTACTAGATTAGACAAAAAGATTTGTTAGAAGGAAGCTGTCAGCAGAGCATTGATGAGATTACAATTTACGAGAAAGCACATATAGTATCTACTTTCAACAGAACTCTAAATTGTGGATGGCTGGCTTAGCAAATGGTAAGACCCGATGTTACTGGGGATGGTACAACTTTAAACAATTTAATTATTTTATAAATGAAGTTTACTTCAAAGGAACTTTTAATTCTTTTCAGTATAATTAAATACAGTTTAGATTTTCATTTAAGATTTTGAACTTAAATTTGTTTTTTTTTAATAAAAATTCACAAATTGAAAGAAATGTAAGAGGCTGTTCTTGATAATGGAAAACATCTAGATTAAAGAACACCGATAAGATAATGGGAAACAATCATAAACAATAACATACCTTTTTGAAGTCTCTTTTAAATTTAAAAGAATATATAAATTCTTAAATGCTAATTCAATATTTGTCAACCATGAAAATTTTCATTATTGGTTCTACTGATTTCGGGACTTCAAATGCTATTATATTATAAAAAGATAGGTATGCCCTTTTGTCCATTACCCTATTTACCGCTTTGAAGAAAGATCTTGTACTGAATTGTTGAGCTGACTTCTGACTAATATATCTCCCAAAAAAAAACTAGACGTTGTAAAAAAAGGCCACCAAGTAAAATAATCAGTCAGAAAAGTTGTGATATCTAATGTTTTTCGCCAAGCGGCCGTGTTCATTTTCTGTGGAGTACCTGTACACAATGAACTAAATTGGGATTATTAAGGGAAATCCCCATAGGGTAACTAGAACTTGGCAGGCTACAGTTATTTCGGATAAATTTCATTTCATTTGCTTCAGCTACTTTGGAACCATTGCACTAAGTTGAGATTAATTTTTTTTTTTTTTAAAAACTCTAGCCTGCCAAGTACTGAATGCCTATAGGGATACCCCCTAATAATCCCAATTTAGTTAATTGTGTACAAGTACCCCAAAGAAACTAAACACAGCCGCTTGGCGGCAAACATTACATTTCACAAATTTTTCTGACTGATTATTTTACTTGGCGGGCTTTTTTTACAACGTCTAGTTGTTTTTTGGGAGATATCATTTCTTTTTGTTGCGTTTGTTATGTTCAAAATGAGTAAGAGACAACCAATGGATACCGTGGATAATCATATCGTCGCTCTAGGAGAGAAAAAAAATGGCGTAAGTGACAGCAACATTAGATTCACATACTACTCTTTGTATTGAAAGTGACAATAAATATCATGATTAAATATCGTACAGAGATTTAGGTTTGCAATCCAAATCCTTTTCGTTTCGTTTAGGAAGAAATCTTCCTTACCACAACAAGAAACAAATTTTATAGTATAAAATATGTACCTATTATAACTTGAGTACAAAAACATGCAATTATATACTAAAAAATAAGTAATTATACAATGTAAGTAAACCTTACAAACAAAATACTTGCTTTATATGCGAAATTAAGGATTACCAGCTCTTGCATACGAATAAATAGATAAAAAAAATTGTCTCAAAACAACTTTCGCTTTAAGTTTGAAATATAAGATTTGTTATTATTTAAAGAAAAATTCATCTAGCTTTAGTGGTGGAGTCCTTAAGATATTAGGCCAGTGATCATAAGGTGCGTGGTTTAAATCCGACAAGACACCATGAAAACTTTATTTTAAACTGAAAGTGGTTTTCTAAGTAAGAAGTTGAAACATTTGTTTTCAGAGATTTGATAAGCATGCATTTTAATTGAAAAATAAGTATTTTTTTTTTTCGAATGACATCGTTTTAATAATTAAACTTAAAGTATCAAAGTCACTTCTTGAAATTGAACAAAAGATGAATATCCGATGATATGTTAACCCTCTTTACTCAGTCCCATTACCCGGACTAAAATACCAAACTTCTGAAATTATTTCTGGGGATAACAGACGCTCTTACGCATTAATTTGTACAAAAGGCACTTCCTCTAATTAATCCGAGAGGAATAAAAAAAGAATGGTCTGAATATATTAAAGTGTTTAAGCTGTAGGCCAGGCTAAAATTTCTAAGCATCGGATCATTTCCGGGGGGGGGGGGGGGGGTACAGACCCTTCTACTCCTCAAATCATACAAAAGGCACTTCCTCTAATCAAGCTGAGAGGAATAAAAAAAGAATGGTTTAAAATCATCAAATAGTTTTGGCTGTAGCCCTGGCTAGAGTTTGGTCACAACCAGAAGAACAAAATTCCGGTGACATCGGTGATTTTCAAAGGATTTTGTTACCATATTTCCTTGTTCAATCTTAACATTTATGTTGTTATTTTTCGTCTTCTCGCTCGGGGCAACACGATGGTAAAAAAATCAGGGTTCTTGCTATAATAGAAGCTGAGATGTGAGGGGCCAAAAACGGGCCTAAACTCTGTAAACGTAATATACACTTACATGTCTGCAGCTTTGACATCGGACTTGGCGGCGGAATACTGCCGCGTTCCAAGGTAATAATAAAACAAAGAGTGTATCAGCTGGTGTGGATCCATGGCTCTCCTTGTAGCTTTATATCAAGTAACTCCCAATAGGAGTAGAGTTCTAAATTTTCAATGTAAGTAGTTTTGGTCTTCTTATTGTACTTGTTACAAATAGAATGTTACAATTTTAATTAGGGTTTTTTTTTAACAAAGTGAATTCCAATAAGCAAAAAATTTTGAAATTTTAAACATAAGTAGTTTTTGGACTTTTTTAAAATTGTAATTAGTTTTTTTTTCCGTAAATGCTAACGGTGTTTTACAAAGTGATACTAATAAGCTTAGAGCTCTGAAATTTTAAACATAAGCAGTTCTGGGTTTCTAATTTTGCTTTTTTGTAAACAGAAAATTAAAATTGGTTTCACGGGGATTATATTAGGGATTTTCTAGAAAGGGGTGCAGGGAAAGGGTGGTGTTGTATTATTTTATTTGCTCTATTACCACGAAAATGCTTAAAAAATTCTTTCTCGGGAGAGGGGAGGGTTTAAAAAAATATCTCGAGGGGGTGAGAGGGGTTAAACTATTATATTTAACAAGGAATTTTTTTTTCTTGGCAGTGAGAGGTGGTACTAATGAGGATACACGCAACAACGAACATTTTAGGGAAAAAAGCGAGCCTATTCTTGTTCAGCAATGGAACTTTTAAGCGAGCGTACCGATCTCTGCTTACGAAGTAATGAACTTTTCAACGAGAGAAGCGAACTTGTGACTTCAATTCTTGCGGAAGCATATCTCTTTTAATTTTACTGGCATAATCTGTATGGTAAGTAGGTACAAAGGGACAGTTTACCCCCAGGAGGCAGGATTGAGGAATGGTCTGGGTGCGTGACTATGAAGTCAACGGATGTGGGCGTGGTTGTGATGCTACCGGATTTGACGGCTTGATACTACTGGAAGTCATGTGACCGGAAGTGGAATTGAGATGCTTTGCTCGTGCTGTTGAATTGTTTCTCTCCTGTTAGTTTCAATTTCATAATCAGCAGTGCGTTCGTAACGTCATAATTGGAATGAAGTCACTACGTTATAAAGTTTAGTAAGGTGGCAACAGTTTCGAGATGGAGTGACGTCACTGTGGAAAACTAATGCCTGATTTACACGCTACCATTGTTGTTGTTGTTGGAACCTCTTCAAAAGAGGCAAAGGAAGGAGAACTAAAACACGCTACCAGTTACTACCGCGACAGCCGGCCAATTGGCTGGAAGATCATTGGAACCAGTTGGCTGGAATTCTAGTTTACTGGTGTTTCATGTTTACACGGTGCCAACCGACTGGAAGAATACGGGAATTGCGCGAGCATAATTTGCTGACGATTTGGTTTTCTTCTTTGACTAGCGGCAGCTGTTGATTTTTTTAAATAAAGTAAAATCTAAAATATATAAAATCTAATCTCAAAATGTTTAAATATACAATTTTTCTCAATCATGCTCATTTTTAAGGCTGTTAAAACACAATCTTTGTCTTTGCACATTTTTTTTTAATCTTTCCCATTGAATATCTGTAACAAAATCGCAATTTTACTAGTTTGGCGACAACGGGTTACCAGATACTTGTAAAATTGCCTTTTTTGGGTATATTGTAATAGAATTTCGTTGTTTTGTAATTGACTAGTATTTGAACATTTTACAGTCGCTGATCTCTAATTAGAACTTCTGAGTTATCATTGTGTTTCATAAATGTTTTAAATAACTTAGTAAAATTTTCTACTCCCTTGCACTTCCTAAAATCTTCATATACATAAAATTTGGAATAAAACTTATGGTTTCTTTTTGTTATTAAAACAATTCTCTATTTTGTTTATAATATTGAGTTAAATGTAAATTTGCAGGACAAAAGGTGGAAATCTTAGAAAATGCTTTTATACGAAATACATATTACCTAAAAAAAAAGCCTGTCCAACAAAGGAAGTTAAATGTAATCTCCCTCCCCCCCCCCCCTTAACTTATTTTAATGTTGAATTAAAAACTAAATATTCGTTTTTCTGTGGACTAGGGTTTTGATACATATTCTTCCTTTGATTGATAATTCTTTAAGATTAAAATTTCATCTTAAAAATGTTAGCAAATTAAATATCATTAGTTAAGCAATTTGTAAGCATACTGGAACTAAAGAATTTGGATTTAAAAAAATGACTAAATTTATCTTTTCATTAAAAAAGATTTTGTACTTTAATCAAGTTCATAATTTGCACTTGAATCTTCTTTGGAATTCTATTCATATAAATGAAATAACACCAGTGAATGAGTCAGACAAATAAATTTCATATAGATGTTTTATTCTTACAATAAAATTGGAAAAGTCTAAAAATCAATAGCTAAAAACATTTAAATTTGCAATTAAATACCACCAGTATAAGTTTTTACAAAAAAAAAAAAAAAAAAAAAAAAAAGAATCCCGAGTGTATATTTAAATAAAATAATCCATTTTTTTAAATTTTGAAAAGAATCATCCCAGATCATTATTGCAGTTGAAGGTTTATGAACAAGGAAGAGGAGCGATTCACGACAGGTCCGAGTTGGTCAAGATTCAGAAGCCAATTTTAGAAGTATTGTTAATAATAGAATTCATTAGAAACAAACGCCTGTGAGTAAAGCAATTCTCATCTCGATTCTGATCTCGCCTATCAAAAGTGCCATGTTTGAATCCTGTGTTAGGTGTCAATGTTCATTGGGGTTCAGAATCCATGTCAAGTTGTATGTCCTGGAATGAGAAACCGTTATCAGGCACAAAAATAGGTTGTTAAACGTACAAACCGAAAATACAAAGATTGCAGGAACTTTAAACAGGCGTGCAACCAGGGGAATGGTTTTTAGGGTTAGAACACCCCCCTAGAATCCCCAACATTCCCAGTGTTTTGTTATGAATGAATAAGAAACACTTGGTAACCGAAAATAATTTCAAAGGATACGTTTTTAATCTACCGTCATTCAGACAGAGTAAGTTAATGTATTGCACTAAAGTAGGTATTAGACTCCAAAACTGAAATAAATGACATATTTGTAAATCTCATACTATCAAAAAATCATTGTAGATTGCTTTTTGACTTCTTGGGTCCAATAAAAAGTATTGTTTCAAAATTTTATAAACATGGATGTCTACTTTCCAAATGTTGTAATTGTGTTTCAGTGCTTCATGCTTTTTATTTCAAACACCATTAAGGTATCCGACTAGGTTCGGAGATTTTTTTTTTTTAAATTTCCATTTAATTGGCATAATTTTTGTATTTTAAGGTAAAACATATCTTAGAATAAAGGTATGGACTAAAAAAATATTTTTAAATATTGAATATTTTTCAAAATTTGAAACATTTTTAGACTAATTTTTATATAAACGTTAACAACGTAAAAAAAAAATTCCACTTGCATTTTATGAAATTTTCTTTGACTAACATGTTGTTTGAACTATCCTTTAAGGCCTTGAACTATGAAATAGGTATATTCCAAATTTTAACTGAGGTATGGGTGTTGGTGTACATAACCTTACTTTCTTCTAGAAAACAACAAGTGTCATTACATAAAATCCTCCAAAAAAAAAAAAAAACACATTTAAAATCAAAATATCTCAAAATGGTGGTTCAGTGCACTAGGAAATGCACTGAAGTTTATGTAAAAAAATATCAAACAGATATGTAAAATGATTCTGATATTGGTGTTTGTGTCCATTCGCCTAAAAATATTGCTCCTTCTCTAATTGAATAAACAAGACATTTTTTTCATCGATTTATGATCTAGGTTACATGGATAACACAGGATATAGAAAAAAAATGCCATATTAGGTTTTTATGTATAACTTGAATACTGGACAAAAACCATTTTAATATTTTGGCATATGTGACACCTTAAGAAACTGCAAAAATATTGATTTGTGAAAAATATAAGATTAGGAATTTTTACGTGGAATTTGTTTTTGTAACAGAAATACAGAAGTTAACTTGATGGAAAGACCCCTCCCACACAAATTTTCTGGTTGCACCCCTGATGTTAAAACTAGTTCCATGATGCAATAGTGAATACTAAATGGTTTGCAATCCTGGGAAGGTTTCAAAAAGTGCTGACTAATGCTGTACTATGAAAATAATTACATGAAGCTGACTAGAAAATAAATGTGGGAAAAGTGTCAGAGGGGATTTCAGTCGAGATGCATTTAAAGACTTGATGTTGCTGGTAATTTAAATAAAAGCATATTGTTACATATTAAAATATTTGAGTAGCATAAAAAATTAACTATAACACATTATGCAGTATTAGTGAGAAGTTGCAGCTTGCATGTTTCAATTTTTATTATTTTCATATAATTAATTTCACAGAAACAAAAAAGTTGGATGTAAACACAAGTAGAAATTTCTAAAGATCAGCCAGTAAGAAAAAACAACTTTTTCTATAATAGTTTAAATGCGTTGGATGAAAATCTTGGTTTGCAGTCTAAGCCATTGCAGCATATTCGAGTGGCAGACAAATCAGGAAAAACCAATTCGAAGACATCTCTTGCATACTTGTACACTCTTGTAGAGGAGTAAAATTTAAATGCCTTTATACCTTTTCTTGTTATTCATCAACACTCTTTTTGTCGGTTCCCAAAATACATTCGAAAATACAAAAATTTCAGAAACATTTTCACAAATAAAGTTGTTTCCTTAGCATTAATAATTTCAGCCAAAATAACAACGTTGATAATTTCAGCCAAGTGTTTAACATTTTTTTTTTTCCTAATCACCTTATACTTTGCTGCAAGTTTTTTTTACATCACATTTATACTAACTTTCATTACATTTTAACTCTCTGCTTTAGGTGGTTCAATGTTTTATTGTAATTGTGATAACATCCAACAGCCAATTACTTCAAGTCTAACAGCTGATGAAGACAAGTTGCACTCTGCTTGTTGGCTTTCTTTCACAACCTAGAAAAGAAATTTTAATTCGATTAGCATTGTTTTCAAAGAATTTTTTGACTTACTATCCTATCTCTGATTCAGACTAAAAAACATTTGTTATTGATGGCATAAATTTTCCATTAAATGACATTCAAAAACAAACAATTTTTAGTTACGAATTCTTTCACATTCAGGGTAAAACTCTCCAGGGTAAAACTCGATGCAATAAACCTATTCAAATTTCGCACAAGCAGTAGAACTTAATTTACAAAAACACTCAACATGCATTCAGAGATAAAAGGAGTCAATTGTGATAACATCCGACAGCCAATTACTTCAAGTCTAACAGTTGATGAAGACAAGTAGCACTCTGCTAATTAGTTTTCTTTTACAACCTAGAAGAGCAAACAAATATTGAAATTATGTTAATCGTTAAACAAAATATACATATCTACAAAATTTGCTGATAAAAAAAACTGCATAAATTATCCATCTGTGAAATCCATCTCATGTTGGGTCCTCCTTATGTTGTGTAATAAGCGAGTAAATTTATGACTGAAATTTGTACCAAAACATTTAAGCTTAAAGCATAATTCCAACTATAACAGCTTTAAAACTACCATTATTTGACTATCTATTCACAAGAATTTTAACTAAATTCAAATACCCAAATGTAAACAAACATCTTATTATTGACATTCTTAACGTTGGCACACATAATTCATTCTAGTAGCCATTATTTAAGACAAACTACATTTGAATATAATATACTACACGAGATATACGTATAATTTATACGTATATTAATTCAATTAGAGCACATAAATGTAAACAACCGCTAATGTTCAACTGCTTTTGATTATCAGATTATCGCAGAAGTACTTCAACAAAAGTAATTAAGGAACTATTTCTGGAAATTGCATTCGTCCCGTAAAAAGGAACAGTTAGGCTTACATACGAGTGGTTTTAACAGGTATTATTTTCCTACTATCTCTATAAGTACAACCAAAAAGGGATCCCACCGAAAACATTGTAGTTAGGTATATTATAATGTGATTGTGAAACACAGTGCCGTTTCAATTCCGCGAAGGATTTCATCTGCCGTCGCCAAGCTTACTAGGGTTGCCTTTCAGAATATGACGAAAATTACTTAAAAATATATTTGTATGTTTTAACACAATAAAAAATACGAATAATTATACTAACCCAGAATGACAGTTTTTCACGACAGTTGCTGTTTTCATTATATAATCCATATCATTCCAACGATTTGGCATTGTTTCAAGCTTGTTCTTGTTATAACATTATCATTCAAGTCTTCAAAACTTTCAGCGAAATAAAACTACTGCAGGTGTTTTACACGGTGCACGAGAGTATGAGGGTAGGAAGAGTGGTGGGGGAGGGGAGTTGACGCTCCAGTAAATAGAAAATGTTTTATCTACTGGAATCACCAGCCAGAGGCGATCACGTGACAAACTGGCTTATCCTGAGACTGGAATGATGCGTTTACACGCTACCAGCTGTGACGTCACACGACTAGGGATCTCAACTGGAACGCCGACTGGTAGCGTGTAAATCAGGCATAAGTATCGGTTTCTAGTAAGGCGGAATCGTAATTTTTACTAAGTTTAAAAAGTTGAGTTGTAATACTTCTCGTAAATCGAAACATTTTACTTATAAATTACTTTTCCTTAATGTCACAGTGAGAATAGAGTTTAGCTTTTAAGAAATGGCAATGCAATGAGTTTCGCTTTCCTACTAAGTTTAAGGTTTGTAGGCTCTTTTTTTTTTTTTTTTTTTTCTTTTCTCGCCTACTAACTGGCTAGCAGCTCGACGTGTGTGTCCACGTCCTCACCCGAAGAAAGCATTGACCCGGCTACATCACAAAATTCCTTCTGTACCGAAATAATTTGACAACCCTCTTTTATTTATTTTTTTAGTTATTTTTTTTTTTCCACCTCAACCTGTTCCAGAGAGGTGGTTCTCTCACATATGAAAGCGGAGGCAAGTGCTAGTTCACAAAGTCTTTCCTTTCCACTCCCAGCCGGGAATTCAACCAACCAACCTTAAGGTTTGTACTAGTGGACATGACTACTAGACTCCATTGAGTACGCTGTAGGATGGATCCTTCAGCGTAAAAGATATAGTTCCGGGCAAATCACAACGTTTATTGTAATACTGATAATCTGCGCACATATTTTTGTATTACACTTAAATATATATTGATAACAAAATGAAAATAAGTACTATTAAGTTTACATAGTTAATATTTTACTTTTCTAACCAAGGATACTATAAGAGTTTTAACGAATCGGTCACAGTTCGTTCCAATCATCCAATCAGGACGTAGTAAAACCTGCTCAATCATTGTAGTAGCATATTCAATGAGCTCAAGTAAGCTTGTCTCAATATATTCATGGGTTGATGTTTGGAAACAAATCCCAAGTCGTCTCTGATTGGCACACTTCCCACGTCTTCCGGTTACTCACTTCCGGCAGAGTATCTTCGTTTGTTTTCAATGCATTTGTCATTTCGTTTTAAGGATTGTTTTGCTTTTAAAAACCCAAATGAGCAGCAACTATTTAAAAAAAATTAGAGCTTTTAGCTCAGATGAGATACAAAGAGACATTTATTATAGATGAAGGGATCGATTTATCCAATCCATTGGGTGTTTTTTTTTTAAAGCAAACTGTCTGTTGATGATTCCAGACATTGGCGAAAAGTCTCGTTTGGATACGTTTATATGTACCAAATTTTGTTTTAGATACCCAATTTGATGAAATAAAGATTTTTTTTTTCTCAAAAGTTTCAGCTCATGCAATATAATTTTACATTTTCAGACATAAATAATATATTTACAACTAATTGAATACCCGTGCTTATAGCTACGAAATTTTAACAAGTGCAATATTTTAACTTGCTGTGAGGCCTCGCTTTGCGGAAATCTGTCATTCGTATATAGGTTCCAGTTTTGGGCGCTTCGCTCGCAGGAAGGTTCATCGCTAAGCAAAATCAAGCTCACTTCGTTTGCTGAAAAGTTGAATGACACATAAACACAGGCTTTTACTTCACTCGTTAAAAGGTTCATTGCTATGCAGGCATAGGCTCGCTTTGCTCGATGAAAGGTTCATTGTTGCGTAAGTATAAGCTCGCTTCACTCACTAAAATCTAATTGCTACGTAATATTGGAAGCCTCTCCCTTGTCAAGAAAAAAAATCGTTTTGTAATATATATGTTAATAACAACAACAAAATTCTGTATTATAAAAATCCAATTAGAAGGCCACAACTACTTATGTTGAAAATTTCAAAGCTGTAGCCCTATTTTAAATTGTTTTGTAAAATTTATATTAATTATTTTAAAAAATTAATTAATAACGAACTAACCAAAAATTTAAAATTTTGTTTTTCTAAAGTTCAATAAGTCCAATTAGAAGACAAAAACTACTTATGTTGAAAATTTTAGAGATGTAGCCCTATTAAAAATCGTCCTCATCTTTCAGAAATCTGTGGCTTTTAATCTGCGAAACATTATTTGTTCCAGTTTTCATACCACATTGCGGAACGAATCAACATCACCCGTACTTCCTTCTTGAATACACTTTATTCATTATGATTAAAATTTATAACTATGGATAAATACTAAGACTGAGAAAGACACAGTTTGTATGCACAAACACGAAGATCAAACAACAACCGGAAGTAGCGAAAAGTCTCTGTGGTCTCGTCCGGTTTACAGCGCCATCTATGCACCGCTTCTCACTTCAAGTCATGAATAGACGAGGAGCATGTCTACCAACAAAGCATCTGAGGCGAGTTAAAAATCGGTTCTAGGACATACTGGATGGGCCAAAGGCTAGTTGGTAAAGCATAGATATCAATTAAAATCTGCGACTGTATTATAATAATCAAGTAAAAAACGTATTGTAATGATTAAGTAAACTGTGAACAATCAAGTTTTAAACGACTAATTCATTAAACATGCCTTCTAAATGGATTTTAGATATTTGGAAATATATTTTGACTTAGGGGTTAAAATAGTACTTTTAATTTATTTATGGATCTTAATGATCAAATTTCGAGAAAATCGCTGAGAAATAAACTGATTTCGGAGGTATCTTTTTCTACTTTTCAAAAGTTTTTTGGGGGTATATAGTTCATCACATACTATACTCTCTTTCTTAGGAGATATCTGAAATCGTGAACTAGCTCTTTATTGTGAAATAAGCTACGTATGTTTTTATCTAATAAACCATCCGCTTTTTTCAAACTGGCAATCGTGTTTAATGCAAAGTTTTCAGCGTTTGATCGGTCAATCCATCGCATCGAAAATTCGTCAGAAAAAATAAAGAGTTCTGGCAAGAAAAGAAGAGGAAACAAGAAGATTATTGGCTGACTCACAGACAGAACTGTCTGAGATTCAATCATGCTTGACTTAACTGTCCAGATAAACTATTTTCTACCGTTAGGAAAAACGAAGAGACATTTCAGAGCGGTCAGTTCTGTCGCACCACTATTGACCGTTTTATTAACCTCATGTATAGGCCTCTTAAGTTTTCATCAACTGCATTATATAAGCTGCTAATAATTACGTTTCTAGTATTTAAGATATATTTTTAAAGGGAAAAATGTTCGCCTTCGTGGATTTTTTATTTTAAAAAATCCTCTTGTTCCTTTTTTATCAGATCTCAGATCACTACTACGAAATGTAGGAGTACTTCGCTTCTTCTATGGTGCCAAGCAGACACCTATTACGTTGATTATTGTCTAAGATTTACCGTCAAAAAGCCTGCTTGCATTTCTTATTGAAACATTTTTTGCTTTATAAAAAATATTTTTTCTACTTAAAACGAATGAATTTTATCCAAGTCCAGACAAAACACGTACAAATTGAGCTTTTTCCAAGAATTAATTTTTTAAAATCTAGCTTTCTTCAAAATATTAGAAGGGTGATTTCTGGCCCGTTATAATGGCCCAAGTAGCACAGCAGTATTGGCCAATATCAGCCCTACATTGGCCAATCCCGATGTGGAACGGCGCAAAATCGGCCGTTCGATGCCGATATTGCCCAATCTCGCCCAATATTGGGTAGACGATACTCAAAAGTTTGAAAGTTTGATGGACAGTTTTAAAATTGAAATATTTTATGTATAAGAAAGGAATGTTTGTGTTAATATGTTTTGCGATGTTTTTAACACGTTTTTAAGCATTTTTTAAAAAATCATGTAATTTGGAACGATCTCGAGTTACGGCCAAAACCGGCAGATTCCGATACAACGATGCGCAGAATTTCTCAAAAAGAATCGCCACCGAGTGGCTGAAGCAACTGAAGTGCCCGGATGTGTGTTTGGGAAGTTTGTTTATGTCGACGGCTCGACAGTTATTTGTAACATTAAAATTGATTTAAAACTTAATATTGGTAAGTGTTGTCACAATAATTTGTCGATTTCATGTGGTTATGTTTCGGTGCCTATATATTGCATTATTGGTTTAAGTTGGTTTTCGTTAATTTCAACCATACTTAATTGCCGACTTGGCATGGTTTGATCTACGAATTCGATGTTGACAAAGGTGGTTGGTTTTCACATTAAACTTGATAAGGAATCAAGTTAGTTTCAATTATTTATTTAATACTGTTTAAAATATAATCAAGATTTTTAGCTTTTATGTCATCTGGACAAGATTAAGAGCTTTTATCTCGTCCTTACTCGGATGCAAACTAACACTCATTTACCCATTCCCCCTCTCCATTGCTTGTTTCAAATCATGCTCATCATTGAAATACTTATACTACATGTTACATTCTAGTTATAATATTTATAAATATTAAATATTTATCATATTTGTAATCGTTAGTTTATATTGCGGAATTTCCTATATTTGCTCCTTATAAAATTGAATATCCAAGCTCCGTGATTAGCAGCTCTGTTAATAGAATATATTGTGAATTGCACATATTGAGGAAACCACATTAAATTAAAACACGCCTATTACTCAATCTCAAAGGTGGTGTGGAATAGGGTGCATTATCTCAATCAACCACTTGGCATAAAAGGTAAATGATTGTTCTAAAAAATGTCAATTTTAACAATATGTATAACTATTGTAATTATGCCTCCTATTTTTAAAAAAATACAGCAAACCTGTTAATGCAAAACTGCTTAACATAAAATCACATTTAATGCGAAGGAAAAGCGGTTTTCCCTACTTAAAACTTAACTTTAATTTATTTGTTTAACACAAAATTCGGTTAAAGCGAACAATTTCAGCGGCCAGATCGACTTAGCTTTAACAGGGTTTTACTGTATGTACATTTCCCTATTTAAAAGGTCTGTCTTGTGCAATTATTGATTACTCAGAAAAGAGCAATGAATGCAAATTTTTGAAATATCTACAAAAATATATTTTGAATGCCTAGCTTCCTTTGTGTTAATCTAAACACACTGTGCAAAGATGTTGTTTTTATAAAATAAAAATGTTTTTTTCATTTAAAGAAAAGACTCCATTTGAAAAGTAAACAAATATTGTAATCAAGTATTATTGTTAGTGCTATTCATAGTGCAATTTTCTGTCTCGGGGTGAAAAGTGTAATAGTTGTAGCCTTCCTTCCCTCGGCAGTAAAATGCCAGTATGGCCTTTCAATAGTTAATTTGTTATTCTGTTCAGTTTAAAATAAAGATACATACTGTTGTAGGGTTCACTGATGGAAATGGAGAACCCATAGAAGTAATTCCTTCATCTTGGTTCATCGCAGACAAAAGTTGTCTTTGGCAGTTTGCAATGAATGGGGGGGGGGGGATTTACATGATTAAAGAATATATACCCTCAAGTCAACATGGCAAACATTTAATTTTAAAATCTATTGCACATACAGTAAGTAAATTACAATTTTTGTATAAGGTATACAAATAATTAAAGGTATACAAATAATTAAAGGTATCACAAATATTGTTTCATAAGTTTTTGATCTACTTATCAATTCAAGTTTTAATGGTGTAGATTTTTGAAATTGTGGACATGAATAACAGATATTTATTAACAGATTTAAATAATATCCTATTTTAATTTCCCAAACTGTCGATTGGTTTTTTAGTGAGTGATACTATAAGTGCGCTAAGTAAGATATTTAATTGTATAAATAAATTGCATATGAAGTTTTGCAACTAGTTTGAGATAGCATATATCCATAATTTTCCTATTTAGATTCCTTTTAACAGGCATAAGATAAAGCTGAGCTTACTCGTTCAATATCTAGCATTGGGAGTGATTCTTCAGAAGATGAAAATTTATTAACACAGAAAAGCCATACTCATATTCCAGCCCATTTCAAAGGCGATTCTCTTTATTTGGAATCCCACAAAGAAACAAGCAAAAACTTATTTGTAAACCAAAAAGCATGAAAACTTTCTCTGCCAGGTAAGATTATATGACAATCAATTAGGTAATGCTCCAAGCAATTTCGATTTGATGTTACAATAATTTATATTTTAAAATAAAAATTAGCAATGGAGAATCTCGGGTCTTTCAAAAAAAAAATTATCTGTTTCTTTAAACAATTTTGTACAAATCACCTTTGTCATATGCTTATAATTGAGAAATTAGTTCAGAAGAAAAAACAACAAAATCACTATGTTCTAAATTAGTTCCTATAACTTTTCAAGTGCAACAGTGTATTTTATATTTTATCTCAGACTTTTCAACAACACTTTTTACTATTTATTTTGAATTTATTTGGTGGTTAATTTAACAGTTTAAAAGAGATTTTTCTCTCTTATAAATTATTTATTAAAATTTTAAACGGCTAAGGAAAAATGAACGAGTTTATGAAAAAAAAAAAAAAAAAGCATTATTATTTATTTCACAATTCATAGTTTTTTGGTGTGCTTGTTTGAGTTTGGTGCAAATGTATGCGATTGAAATTCAAATACCAGTTTAGATTGATTTTCTTAAATGTTAGTAGAAAATGATTTCTGATGTAAAAATTTTACAAAATGTTAACAATCTTATGCTTTCGTGCAAAATTCTGTTTTTCATTTTGCAATTCTGTTTTTCTTTATTGGCAGTAAATGCTGCATTGCATGATTTCTTTTATTGACAACAAATTGCAGTTCCGTTACAAAAAGAGCTTGGATAAAATAAAAAGAGCTAAAGACTAGAAAAAGTTTGAGGCAATAATTTGATTTTTAAATTTTAATGTAATCTTAATTAAAACAGAAATGAACAATTTTATATTTCAGGTTTGTTTTCTTCACCGAGGTAGAAACTTCAAAGGAAGATAAAATATGTAAAATAAAATATGTATTATAATAAACAGCTTGTATTAAATTTATGTTTTTATTATATATATATGCACTGCAGAAAGTGACCTTTAATTTAAGTGTGCATGGTTTTTAAGCCATAAAATATCAATTATCGGTCACCAAAAAGCAATTAAAATAGAAATGAAAGTATAAAAAAGTATTCATTATATGAGGTATACATGTAAATATTATTGTGGATTTTTAAAAATAATGTTTTTGTCAAATAATTTTTAGATGAAAACTTTTTCAATGTTGGGAGGGGGGGGATCTGCAATTTTAATTCACTTTATTGCTATTACATTTGAAGTGAATGAACTAAAGGCATTAAAATGAGATTTATTTACTATCTATTCGATTCTTAATGTATGGAGAAAAATGATGTTTTAAAAATGAAAAGTGACTTCATAAATGAAATTGATCTGTGCATAAAAAATATACTTCACAAGTTTTAAATTCAACCTTTTATTTTTATGAAACCTTAGCATAAAAAGTTCAATGAGTATTGATTGACCTATAGGGACTTTAAATTCTACTGGCAGTTTTCTAGTTTAAAATTGCATGTATCTTTCTAAATCCTTGAATATCAGACATTTTGTTATCTAAATGTGTTTTTTTTGGTAGGAGAGGTGAAAACATTATTTTACAAATGTTTAAGTATAACTTAACAGATTATTAAGGGTTTTTGGGCAACAATGTGATACTAAACATTGAACAGCTCAAATTTGAATCTAAACGCATATAAGAATTATCATTTGCAACCACTCCTTCCACCAAAAAGAAAGTTCAGATATGTTGAGTGGCAAATCTATCCAAAATGCTCTGTGATATAGTGAAAAAACAGTAGCGGTTTCAAAAATTGCTCATAGTAGTGGCTAAAACTGCTCATCCAGGTTTGGAAAAAACCATGTTTTTTTTTGGTTTAAACCAAGTTTTTTTTTTTTTTTTTTTTTTTTATCCTTTTCTAATTACTTGTATACATATTTATAAATAAAATTTGACATAAACAAGAATAATTTATGCTCAAATAACAATGAATATTCATTTTGAAAGCAATTTGAACTAAGTAAAAAACAATTGTTCTACTTATGGGGACATTCAAATCATATTAAATTTTAATATTTTATTTAGACATTAGAACATATTTTATTTCAGCTAAAAATAGAAGTAATTTACAACATCAAATAATTAAAAAAATCTAATTATAAATAAAAATACAATTTTAAATTATTCTTAAAAAAACAAAAAACATTTGGTTTAAACCATGCTCATCGATATTGCCCAAGATTGCACATCAATACTGGCCAAAACTACTACTCGATATCGGCCAAAACTACGCATCGAGATCGGCCAAAACTGCTCCTCGAGATCGGCCAAAACTACGCATCGATATCGGCCAAAACTGCTCCTCGAGATCGGCCAAGACCGCCCTGCGATATTGGCCAATATTGCAAAAATGTTAGCCGTTCGGTGCTGGCCGTTCCGACATTACCCAGGATTGGCCAATCTTCCAGAGCTCCGGTTTCCGACATTGGCCAATACTGCTGTGCTACCTGGGGGGGTAAACGTTTTTTAAGCCCAATTACTATCTAAATTTTCCTAAATATCTTTTTAATTTGGGCAAATTTTTTTTTAATTATTATTATTGAAATTCAATGTAGTACCAAATATATACAATTGATCTTGTCTCGCGGTTGTTAAGCACAAAAAAATTTCACTAACCTAGCACACACATTCACTTAATACTTTTCAATTCATCCAAATAATAAGCAGTATTACAGCGCCATCTACTAACAATCCACACAAACATTGTTTTCTCAACTATAAACAGCAGGCGACTTTCAAAATTGAGTAAACACCTCTCGTTTCTTATTTTAAATATATAAAATCAACTTAATGCATCGTAATTTGGAAATTTATTCGTAGGAATTATTACGAAATACACATTAAGAAAGGTATTCAGCTATAAAATAAATTTCTATATAATAAGTTAAGTAGTTGCCTTTTTGCTACAAAGTTAAATTTGCCGCCAAATAATTTTAATCAAACCGTTGCATGGTGGGACAGATCACGAAAAAACTAATCAAAACGGGAAAAAATAATTTTGTTATTTTTCGGACTTTAACTACTTGGGTGTGTTTACAAATATATTGAGCATTTTGTCTCACATCTCAGTGGCGACCCGTGGTCGAAAATGTTAGTGCAGCCGGAAACACGCGACTTCTCGCCCCCCCCCCTCCCCACACACACACACGTCACACCTTTCACAATTATATGTACATTCACACTTGAACTTTTTTTTTATTTATCACGTTAAAAGTCGGATTTTTGCACTTAAAAGTACATAATTAGTAATGATGTTTACATGAAAAAAATTTCAATTTTATTCAAAAATTAATTAACTAATTAACATTTAACTCGTTATAATTAGCATATTTTTGAACAATTTCTCGAGTTTTATGGGGCCAAGGAAATTATAGTTGAAAATTATTCGTAATGTCATTCTTAATGTTTTGAACCTCGATCTAATTTCTAGAATATACAGGTTTTTTTAATAGTATATTTTTAACAATGAAATTAGAAAAAATCGCAATTTTTCTAAAAACTTATACATTTAAAAATCTAGCAAAATTCATTTTCTTTTCCTATCAATTTGACTGAGGTTCAAAACATCTAATAGTTAATGCAAAGTTTAATTCTCAAATCATTTTTAAAAAGATTATATCAAACTTCAGTTATCACTGTTTAAATGAAGTTTCACGTGCCAAAAACACGATTTTTTAGATAATGCGTTTAAAATATTCAAATTTATTTTCAGAACAAAATAGTGCTTCAAACTAAAAAAAAAAATAACTCTCCAGCCTTCAAATGATACCATTATCTTATAAAATTCCATCTAGAGATTATTTTAAAGCAGAAAAACTTTAAACACATTTGACTTATTTTAGCGATATTTCGAGTGGTTGCATAAAAAAAATTCCCGTAAACTCTTTAACACTCAAATCAAAGTTTTGTTTCAATTTGTACAAAGTCATAACAATTATAAAATTAACATTATAAAATAAAAACAATTAATCAAATCATTCTATATAGTTTTGATAAAAAAAAACATAAAATATATCCTTCGTTTTGGCCTCTAAATGTAAGTTCTTGTTTACTTAAAAACAATACTGCATTGATGAGTAATTGAATGAAGCGTCTATTCAGAAAGCTACCTTTTTGTTTAATCCACTATATTCAGCAAACCAATAACTATTCCAAACGCTCTTCTTAATTCTGATAATCAAGCATGGCCAAACAAAACAATATTTGTAAATAAACAAGTAAAAAGTTCATACCTTGCTTTTGTTTTTATGTGGGATTAGAACAAGGTGCATAAGAACATTTATGTTTCAAAATGACATTGGATTTGGAAGAATTTTTTTAAATCGATCATTTTCATCCATGCTGATTTTCAAGCAGAACTAATCAGCTCATTGAAATCTCAAGGGCTGCGAAGTAGGAATAAATTCCTGATGTGGCAGCACCGCTAATACGTTGCGTGGAGGGAAAGATACATTGCATTCCATTGCTTACCATGGCAATGGAATGGCAACGTCACAGCCCAAAACGCGTTTCATGAACATACGGCTGCTGTTCGGAGGAAGATCACTTTGATTGGAAGCTGGTTTTTTTCTCAGGAATTATTCAGGAAAGAAGATTGTTGTTTATCGGATGATTTTTTTTTCTCACTTACTGTAGAAATGGGATCTTCATTTTAGTAAATTGCAAAATGTATAATTTTAGTTTTGAACTAAAAAATTTAGATGCAGCCCGGCTATACTGGCTGTAGTGCATTAGTCGCCACTGGCACACCTCCCGATCAATAATTTTCTTTTGCGAAGGGGCCATACGGTTAAAAAGTTGACCTCCACTGGCTTGGGATTGGTAAGGCGAGAAATACCTCTAATGCTGGTGGTTGTTCAAATGAAAAAAAAATTTACGATGAATCTATAACAGAGCTGACAATTAAAATGTAAAATAATTTTACCATAATTTTAGAGAAATTCAATATCCAAACAAAAACATCTGCGTAAAAAGACGCCAAGTTTTCATGCAATGATTATGACCTTGAAAAGTATTGAGATCTAAAGTAGAACCAAGTTTAAACTTTCTGTAAATTACGGGCAATGAAAATTAATAAAATTTTCTTCTCAAAATCAACATTCCTCTGCTATGGCTGCATCTAGCTACAAAAATGCTTGTGTGACTAGGCCATCACGCCTGTGAACCAGAATATCTAATGGCCAAGTGTCACAAGCATTTTTGTAGATGGATATTTAGGCCTATGCAGGGGAATTTTTACTTTGAAATGAAAATTTTGGTAATTTTCATTTCTCGTAATTTACAACAACTTTAAACTTGGCTCTACTTGAGATCTCAATGCTTTTCACGGCTAAAATCATTGCATGAAGAACTTGGCGCCTTTTTACAGAGATGTTTTTGTTAGGATTTCACTTCTTTTTTTAAGGTACTAATTTTAAATAAATAGTTTTAAAATGCTTAGGAGCTCATAATTTTTCAACTTGCAAGAAACCTTCCTGGGATTGAAAAGGTTAACTGACCTTTTCATACAAGGCATTCATCATTTAAACCTGAGTGTTATCTTCAGAACACAAAATTTTTTCTACAAAGAGAAAGAAATGCGTGACATTACATTGAATGCACACTATTTAGTACTGTGTAAAAATAGACGAGACTAGAGTCAAATCTCACCTCGGAAGACAATTATTTCCTCAACATGTCATGCTGTTTCAAGAAGTCTTTGGCCGATCAAACGGTATAATGGTTAGCGTGCTAGCTTCTAGACCGCGAGGTTGCGGGTTCGAGTCCCGTGTAAGGCATGGGTGTTTGTAAATGTATGTTGGCTTGCCAAATGACGAATGTTTCGGTGCATTATAGCCTTCGTGTTGCAGACGGCGCCAGATAATTTGAAAACAAACAACCAATCAAGAAGTCGTTGAAGATGCAACGAAATATCCCTATTCCTATTTATTTATAGATTTACGCGCCGAAACACCAGAAGAGTTACGATTACGTACAAAAATTTTACCCACTCAAACACAATTAGTGTATCAAATTAAATGATAAGAGAATGACTTTGAAGAAAAGTATCATTTAGCAAGATGACGCTTAAGAAGGAGCAACTCAATCAACTACGACTGTTGCAAATTTGTCCATTAAGGTTACGAAAAATGTTATTAAGTAAATTCAATAAGAACTGTATAAAAGCCATATGCGAATGTTGCATTAACAATTAACACATTGAATGGAAATATCCCATTGAACCGAAGAAAAAGCTCTCTGAACAGAAGGAGATATTGCGTCATTTAAGTAATCGTAAAGTGTCTTTACCGAAATAGCATCAAGTGATTTTACAGAAAGGAGGTTTCCTCAACGTACTTATCCCTGCAGCCTTGAGTGTTTTAATTACGTTATTTCACGGCTCAAATTAAAAAATTTGCTCTTACACCCGAAGAATCGGTGACAAAACATACTGTTTCCAATAAAAGGCTTATTGAGATTGATAAGGCAATGATACAAATTTTACATAGTGACTTACCTGATCATAAAAAATTGGTCCTCTATCATGAAATGTTGAAAAGTTTAAATCTACAAGAATTTAATAATTCACGTCCGAACGAACAAAGTAAGACAGCTGAAGAGAAGAAGAAGGAAGATGAGAAAATAGAAGATAAGAGGAAAGTTGAAGAATTTGTGAGAGTAGAAGAAATAAAGAAAGATAAACTTCAAAAAGATTATAATTATCAAGAACTTATATTAGCATCACTTTCTAAACCCATGCGAAGAAAAGCTGAAAATACACTTGCTCTCATCAAGAAGCGACCTGATATCTTAACATGGAATTCCAAGGGTCAAATCTCTATACACGGAGAAAAAAATCCAAACTCTTACCTTATCGACTTTTTCAATTATATATACAATACCAAAAGTAATGTATCACGGAAAAGTTTATTTAATACTGTTTTGAAAGATCTAAATGTTCAAAAGCAGTTTATCGCAAATAAGAAGTTGCTAAAGTCACCTGTAAAAATTGTTCAAAGTTGAGACGAAATGTAAAACCCCCTAAAAAGTTGAAAAATTTATGATTCAATAAAGTGATATTGCTTAAACATTTTTTTCTATTATTTCATATAAAAAAATCACACAAATATTTCAATTGAATTGTTTTTATTTACAATTTCAAATTATCTTTCAAAGAACGATTTGATATACATTTAAAGAAATCTTCATTAAAGAATTGTAAGACATTTTTACATTGTAAGGTTTCAATCACATTTTTTACTTTGAGTACAAGCATAGCATCGTTTCCAACACACCAAGATTTATCTTGCAATGAAGTAGTTATACAAGCATTATTTCCTTGCTAGGGGTCATCAGTAGCACAAGCATCACAGCGAAACAATTTTAAAACATTTCTTTCTATTTCACATCGAAAAGCAGAAACATATTTATGAAATAAGTCTACATTGGGTGGCAAATTTACATTTTAAAAACAATCTATATAGAGATAATTCTCTTGCGTGCCTCCCAAATTTGGCTGTATTTCTAAGAGCAGTTGAGAACACAACTTGAATACGCTATATTTTGTTTTCTTATTACTGATACAAATGATTGCCTATTTAAACCGTATTTATTTAATATTTACGTTGATGCCGGAATAAATAGATGCAAGATGTGTACATTTCTTACAGATTATAAACCAGGTTTTTCCGAAAAATTGTCAGTTAAAATTCCAAGTCGGATACGGATTCTGCTCCAAGAACTACGCCAAAAAATATCAGCCGGCACCCTTTTTTTAAATAACAAGTGAATTGATTATGGTTGCCATAATATGGCGCGGTTTTATGTAAACAATTCTTGGTGCAGAACCCGTACCATACTTTAAAGTTTTATCCATATTTATATGTGAACGTTTTCCGATTCAAATATACCGATAAAAACTGAGCGCGGAATTTCCATTAAGAATATTAAGGTTTCTATGCTAAAAATTCACAGTAGATTGAATAAGATTTTCAGCAATCCGTATAAATAACAGTTTTTGAAAAAAATAACTTTTTATAATAATCTATTCATTCAGGTTATAATTTACCGTACGGTGCCTTTTGGCGACTTTTAAAAAAAGTCGCCATAATGAAAATAAAGTTGAAAGGCTGTGTTGCTAAATCTAAAAGGGCGTTAAAACGGCACGTTGTCAAATCCAAACGGTCACTTGGGTTCCCAGAAAACCAAGTCGAGGGGTTGTCACATTTAGCACCAAATCACTAACTTTCAAAAAGTCACGAAGAGGCACCTAATAATAAATGTGAGCCTATATTTATTTCTAATGAGTGCAAATTCAGCAATGACATTACTTGAAAATTATCAAAATAAGGATTACCCCCCTACCCGTCGCCACTTCAAAATTTCAAATAAAGTTAAAATTATTCTAGTCAAGCTGGATTTTCAAAAAATTACGGTCGATTGAGCTTTACAGTTGATTGAATGCCGGGTAATTGGCCTTTTACTGTATTATTTTTTTAACAGGGTGGCCACAAAATTCAGGAAAAAAGTTCTCTGATAATACCCTGATTTCCCTGACAGATTTCTAAAAAATTCCCTGATTTTAGGGCAAGCTTTTTTCAAATTTCCCCAATTTTCTTAGGTTTTCCAGATGTCTAGATACCCGGATCAAATAGAACATGTATGCTAAAGAGATAATATGCAATTTTTTAAAAAATAGTTTTGGTGGTAATGAAAAGTTTAAATTATTCCTTAACATTAAACTTCTAATGGCTTACCACTACAAATCTCCATGTAAATAGCGCCAAAATATGGATGAAAGCGCCTTAAACAATACAAAATTTCCCTGATTTTCATGAAATTTAAAAAAGTTCCCTGACATTTCCCTGTTTTTCTCCAGAATCAGAAAGTTCCCTGACATTTCCTCGATTTCCAGGTTTTCCCGGTTCTGTGGCCACTCTGTTTAAGTATCGCAAAAAAGGGTATAGAAGCAGTATAAGACCTCATTGGCGACTTTTTGCTTGGTGACTACAAGAAGGCACCAAGCAAAAGTCGACAATGGTGTTTTGGTTGTTTACCGTACCCGTTCAAACACTCAATTGTTGAGCCAAAACAAATTATAACCGCCAAAACTGCAAGGCATGGAACATCGTGTTGGAAGGAGGGGTAGCCAGAAGTGTAAAAAAGCGCCAATCCGATCAGTTCAAACCGGGAAAAATCGCCAATGGGGTCCTATACTGCTTCTGTTCCCAAAAAAGAGTATGCAAACATATAATTACTTATATTGCTGAGTTAAGAAATTTCGATGTGCAACTTTAATTATTTTGGCACTTCATGAGAAACCAATCCGTATATTTGAATTGTTCATTGAAATACCTGATATTTTTTAAATATGTGCATGAAAATGCTTATTTTTATTGCTTTCCAAAACGATTTACTACGTTGCCACGCTGTTCCTTCTTAAAGCGTCTCACATAAGCAGTAGGATAATGATGTCGCAAGTATTGTAGCTCATCATAAATAATCCAATTTTTTCAGTTTAATGGTTCAATATCAAACTCTAAAAAGATTTTCCTTGATTATGCAACTGAAATAGCTTTTTGCTAGAGCATTTCTTAAATGCCTCACTTTGAAGCGAGCCTGGTTCACTTCGTTAACCAAAAGGAATTGCATCCCAATCCCTGGCGTTGGTGAGCGTTAGCGAGCAGGAGGCGAGCCTCCTAGTGATTAAGAATTTCAACTCTGAATACAGTTAAAAGAGATTCCTTAATGGTATCACATTTTTCAGGTATGAGATCTCTAATTTTAGCAAGATTATTTTCATCCACTTTTAAGGAACTTTCCTTAAGTTTAAAATAAAAGAGTTGTTTTAAAACTAACTCTCCCTTTTGTGATAGGACCAGGAACAGTATGTTCCAAAACATCTAGAAATAAAAATAAAAAATAAAAAAATTCGAATGCGATCTATGTTAACAAATGGGTAATTGAAAGTAAGAAACTAATCTTTTTATGCGTTCAAAAAACCACGTGACCCCGAAAATGCACGGATTCTTTAAAGTTGGTTGGTTTGCACGCTCAACGACCTATTTTTATGCACAATGATGGCTAATCCTGCCGGGACCTACAGTTTAACGTGGATTCCGAACCATAACGAACATCCATGCCTAACCCGGTATTCGAACCCGGCATCCCGCACCTTTGACATGCAGGGTAAGTGCACTAACCACACAGCCTTCAGATGGGCGGGATGCTTTAAGATTTAATCTTGTGCGCAATACAGTGAACAAAAAACTGATTCACGAAGAAAAAATAATGGAAAGCTTTAGAATACCTCCTAAATTATTAAATAATAAAAGAAATTAGAAATCCTCCGAAGAAGCCTAAGAGGCTCTAAATAAAATCATTTGATCTAGATGAAAATTTCTGATCTAGAAAAATATGTAGGAATTTAACTAAGGAAGATATCTTTCATAATCTCATTATTAGTTCTGACCCACTAATTTCTAATTTGGAATCTTGAAGTTCCCAAAACTTAACATTTTTGCCTTTGTTCTAATTCAAGAAACTTGGAAACCGTTCAAAGTTTATCATGTTTCGAGTATCGGGAAGAGTTTTCGGCAGACATAGGGAAACTTCCTGAAGATGTTAGTCAAAACTTTGCAACAAAGTATTTTTCTTGTTTACTTAACGGTTTTTTTTTTTTGTTTTTTAACAAAAAAGAAATCTTTAACATGGAAATATAGGAACCATTAGAACATATTACTAAAATGATGAGTAATTAAGTTACAAACCGTCCTCATTAGCTTCTAGGTTAATTTTACCAAATTTCGAAATAACAGGCGTAAGCACAATTTTTTTTTATTTTCGCTATTTTTTGTGGAAATTTTGTTATTCCGGTATCATAACCGTATTTTACGACCTTGAAAACATAAGGTTTCCAAATTTCATTTAGTTTTGATGATTTTTCCCTAGTTTTATGGACATGTCCACGAAAACAAGCCTTTCGTACCATTGTGCGACGTCACAGTCAATTTATTAGATTGTGACTAAACAAAATACGCGCAGCGATTGGCTAGTAAAATTTTTAAAAATCGAATTCGTTTTTAAAGATATTTGGCGCGATGAAGCCTGAGGTGTGTCAAAGTAAAGCAAATGTTCCAGAGTCCACATCGGATAATAAGAGAAATCCTCCGATTATATCCGCGGTGAAGTTTTTAATTTATTTACTTCTTTTAAGCAAACTAATTTTGTTGCGTTCATTGTTACTCTCTTTTATAAAATAATGAAACCTATTCATAATTTTACAAAAGAGAGCATGTTAAGTCATGTGATTAGATACGAAGCACTACGAAATAGTAATCATCCGTTTATGTCGCATCTGTACACTTGTAAAAAAAAAAAAAAAAAAAGATTAGTATTTTTTGGAGATTATTATTTTTTTTAAATGAAAGAAATATTCACGTACAAAAATAAAACAAAACCTTAGTCATTCTATGAAATGGTCAAAGGAATTCTAAAACAGAATTCAGTATAACAACCATTTCTAAAAGCAATAAATTTCTAGGAATTTAAATAACACCAGAAATAATCACACAATAAGATCATCCTGCTATTCAATGATTCACCCCCACCATCCTTCTTTCTTTATCTGCAATCCAAGCTTTCAAATTATAAAAGTATTTTTCAGTTCATATTTTCATAGTTCATATTTTTTCTTAATAGACCTGATGTCGCCGAAAAAGATAATACCGATTCGTTCTCGGAGCAAAAAAAAATTATATTCAGGAAAAACTAAAAATATGCCAAGTACAAAGAAATAATACCACAAATAGAATGAATAATTGATTTCGTAGATTTGATTTCTTTATTCAAAAAGGAAGTAGAAAACTTGAGATTACCTAAAAGAGTTGATGGTGTAATTTTTATTAAAAAAAATTAATTTAAATCTTAAAAAAGCAAATTGATACTCTATTTATTACGTTATGCGGCTGATTTCAAGTAATTTGCTACTTTAGAAAATGTTCACAAAAAATGCGTTTCTTAGCTTAATGTTCTTATGAGTCATTTCTTAAGTGAAATAAAAGATAATCGAGACAAGGAGCGTAAAAATGAGAAAATTGCTCTGCAAAATTCCGAGAATAGATCTTAAGGTTGGTTGTTATCAGATTATCACACGGCTCAGATTATCACAGATCAGCAACACGAGGGCTATAATGCGCCGAAACATTCGTCATTTGACAAGCCAACATACATTTACAAACACCCATGCCTAACACGGGACTCGAAGCTATCACGCTAACCACTATACCGTATGGTCGATAGATCTTAAGGTATCTGATGCAAAAATACGAGTATAACTTTTGCTATTCAATTATACATGAAGGGCTACGGCAAAGAACAATCAGAGTCCGTTTTTCTCAATTTTTCAGAAAAACTTATTTAAAGGATTATATATGGGTTGAGGTAAACGGTTGCTCAAAATATCACATGCCATGATATTTATCTTTGCATGGTTAAACTATCTGTTATAAACTTGCAGATGGCAGGAAAACCGTGATTTCGAAAAAATATGACTCTGATCGTTCTTTGTCGTGGCCCTTCATATATTTTCTTCAACAACGATCCATTAAGTACCCGATTGTTACCAACACAGGTGCAAGACACAACAATAAAAAATAAACAAGACTTAAATAGAAGGAATTAGTTATGCACATCACAACAATGAAAAATATTTTCAAAATAATATTATTACCTGTGAATTTAAAGATTTTAATTTTCAAAATTTAGAGGGGTACAAGTGCACCCTCCTGGCAGCGCACATGCCCCATGAAAAAAAAATCTTTCTGGCATCCATGGGAATAGCCATATTCATATTTTTATATTCTGTTTTTTCAATAAGAAATTGCAAACAAATTATAAACCAGAGGGCAAATAAATTCTACACAAACAAACTGCAAGCAAACGAAACACAGCATTTGTTTCTCTACAAATTCTAAGAAATTATAATTATTGCCTGTAATTCTGAGACATTTTCTGTACTCTTCAGGATCTTCAATTGATAACTACTTGCGAATAATCGTTTCCCACGCCCAACCACACTCTAAGTTAGTGTTGTTTGCTTTGGATTGAGATATCATTTTGTTAATGACTTCAGCTTTATATTTACGAAAATTCAATGTTGTTTTTTTCAATTTTGTACAAAGTTCGCTGATTTGTTTCATGCATAAACATATTTGCTACATTCCTACCACATATGATGTCAATCAAAGATGTACTTGTTGATTTTTTAGCAGTTTACCACTGTGTGCTTAACTTTTGTCAATGAGCAAATATAATGAAGCACTTTACTTAGTTGCAAGCCTTGAGAAATAGTACAAAATGTAACTACTGAAAAAACATATTAAACAAAAAGTGAAATTAAGATTGCTTAAATGACTTTAAGTAATCCATATTTTTTTATTCATTTTTTTTTTTATTATTACACTATAGCCTGTAGAGAAAACATTTAAAAGATTTACAGCACTCAAGTTAACCCTTTTGATTTTTGAAGAATAAACTGATAAAAAAGTTATATAAAATCACATTTTTCCTAAATACATCCTGTAACATTAACTGATTTTAATTTTAAAACTTCAAAATTACTCAGCAATTTTCAGTAGGATTTAATTAATAGATATTGACTCATCATTATAATATTGGCAAATAATTGAAAATCTCACAAAGCATATAATATGTATAATTTGATTCTGAAATGCCATTACTACTAAAACTACAAGAAACCTAATATTTTAAATTTTTTTATTGGTGATTTAGAATATCATTTAGAAAGTTGACACAATGATTACCTGTTTTCATCAACCATCATGAAGAATGTTGATTACTGAATGATTTTTTTATATTTTTGCAGACTAAACTGTTGATATAAAATTAAGTAAAGAAAGGACTTCAGGTGTTGAAAAAAATTGGTAGACAAGAGATTTTTAGTCAAAGATAATTTAAATCTCTCTCATTTTTTAAATTTAAATCTAATAAATGGCAGATAATTACTCATTTATGGAAACTAACTTTTATCATCTGACACTTCTTAGTTCCTTAAAGTTACAATATATAGTTTTCAAATAGAAAAAAAAATGACAATAAGTTAAAATACAATACAAAAATATGATTTTTAACAATATTTAGACTTTGCACTAGGTAGGTAGACTGAATTTAAAGATTTTATTTCTTTAATTTTTTTCATTTCTTATCAAGTACAATAAACAAACCATTCAATACAATTATAAAGATATCAAAATTTCAAAAGCACTTTTAAAACAATTTTTAAAAAGCCAATATCTAAAAAAGCAGTAATTCCAATAATAAAATAACAGATTTCAATAGAAATAAGGGGCAGTGGCGCGATGTAGCACGTTTTTTTTTTAAGTCATGATATTATGTATGATTATGTACCTGATGACTCAAGTTGAAATAATCAAACATATTAAAAAACTAGAATTACTGCTTTCTTGCTTTGAATGACAAAATAATATTTTTTGACACATTAATAATAACACAAAGTTTTTAATGAAGCTTATAATATGAAACAATGATCTGAACAAAATCTTGATCAGCATTTTAAAAATGGTTAGAATTTTACTTTAAGCTAGATCAAAGCTGCCCAGCTGAATATAGTATGTATGAAGTGAAACAGAAAATAAAATATCACTTTGAATTAAACTTGATAAGAATAAGAACAAGAAATGCAAAAAATATATATATATTTAAAAAAAATACTTTGAAAATGAAATTCAGCTCAATGCTAATGATAGATAAAATATATACACTTTAACATAACATAAATATTTTGTTCAGCAAAAAAAAAAGTCCCAACCGCAGCACTTTATTTAGAATATAGAATTAGCAGAACAATTGCTGTTTACAATCACATAAAAAATTGCAAAATATTTATTCTGATATATTTAAAAAATCACATATGTATAATATATGGTGATACATAAAACAAAAACTTTTATTTTAATTTTATTTAAAACTTTCAGTAAAAACAATAGCACCACATGATAGCTGCCTACAAAAAGATTTTTAACTTAAGCATTTATTCATGCAAAGTCTACATTTAGCAGTTGAGTAAAACACTTATTTGATGCTTCGGATAACATAAATATTTATGAAAGAGCATTTTACAAAGCCAATATTCCAATAACTAAATTTTTGCAAAAAAACGATTTACAAACTCATATGTTAAAGATTAAGGAAGAAAAAAAGAAAGTTTTCAGTTGCTTGTCTTATTAAATAAGAAATATATTGTTAAAAAGTTTGATTCAAGGTAAATATTATAATTCCCAAAGCAGAATATGCTACAATGATTAGTAACCTGCAACATATCTAAAAATAAGATTTTATGACACAAAAGTCTACACTAGTATTAGGACACAGATGCGTTAAAAAACTTTCAAAGATTGGAACTCACTTTTTTTGCATCCTTTTTCAATACCCCCCCCCCCCCTTCTCCCTTCAACTTGAGTTTATTTTAATAAATACTAACCAGAGAGATTCGTATAACCTCAAAGTGTGAGATAGGGACAAACTGCTGAAGTCCGACTGCCTGTTTCAAGAATATAACAGTCCATAAGCCATCTCATAGATCATTGGTTAGGAATTTACATCCAAGCACATGTTTAGATTCAATAAACCTTTCATCAGGTAGTTTGAAAACCTGCTAGGTTGTCTGAACAAATTAGAATGTATTTGTGTCTAATTCTTAACCAAATATTTTGCCTTGTTAAGTATAAACATCAAAACTGCAGAAAATGGTCTTTACATTTTATCAGCTAAATCACACCAAAGTAATCTTTGTGTAATTATGAAAGCAATAACCATATCTAAATTACTTAGGTTAAATCAAAGTAGAAGTATAATACAAAATAAAAGTATAATAGAAGTACATAAACTTAGGAATAATTTTAATAGCCCATTAAGACGTTTGCATTTTAAAATAGATGCTGGAGTTGACAAAAATCTCTAATTGACTTCCAGACTCTAATTTCTTACTCCAAATAACTGGTAAAGGGGATCAATGGATTTTCAAGTTCTAATGGGAAGAAAGGTGGGACAATTATGATTGAAATTGCCTTTTATCATGCAAACTTATTGGTACTTAATGTAAGGATTAAACAGGAGATTTTTTAAAAAAAATGCTGCAATTAAACCAAGGAAGGATGTTTTAAACCTGCATTGTTGCTATTCTAACGCTAAAATACAATTATTTCTGAGAGTAATCTTTATTATTAAAAATTTGTTTCTACTATAAACAAAAATAGTATTTTAGTTCTATAAAGTACATTACACTATTTAGCATATTCTGTTTAGGGAACTAACAAAATATATGTGAGAGTAAATGTATAAATAGTTTAAAATAAATGCAGTAATTTCCAACAACTTTTCTTTGCAAAAATATAAATGTCATCTTTAACAAGTGAAATTTCAACTGATTTCATAAATCTATTCTCATGTAATGTTTCACAAATAGCATTTTTACAAATAAATTTCTATATCATTTAGGAAGTGAAGCATATGCAAGGCAAGTCAGTTGAAAACAAATGTAAACACACAACCATAACAAGCAATAAGAATTAAAGGGAAAAAACAACGGTAAACATCAACTAATATAGTATTTTAAAACAGTTCAGCCAAATTTCTTTGTAATAACAAAAAAAAGTTATGTTCTTATTGGTAAAAAAATGGACAAATGATTTATTCCAATAATTTGTGATAAATGCAATTTTGAGTAAAAAAAGGAAATATCACAGGTAAAATTTTATTATATGGTATTTTTAATATTATACCTAAATATTATGAAATAGGGTTTTCAAAAGTCATTTTTATGTGTCACTTTAAACTGGTCTTTAACCTCTCTCTCTCTGCAGAAGAAAATTATTTGGCTTTCTGCAACAAGCCTTACTACCATCAATATTTTTTTTACAAATAATGTAAAATTGCTACAACTAGTTTGCAACAAATTTACAAAAAGTTCATAGTGTATAACTACAGAGCCTAGCTCATTAGGGTTATTTAAAAACTAACCTGAAAGAAAGGCAATATCTGTCCAAATTAAAAAACGAGTGCAATTCAATTTAGTTTTCCAGAAATACAGCTGAACAACTCTCAAAATCCCTAACACATGCAAAATATTGCAAAATAAGAACAATCCTTTGCATCGTGAACTCCATGCAACAATTTACCAATCCCAAATTACTGCAAGCTACAAACTTTGTCTGAATACAAAAAAAAAATTGCAGCAAGTACTTAAAATTAAGCATGTGGTAAACATTTACAGTGTGTAGTAAGAGGAAGCCATTTAATCGTTTGCACATAGATGCACTCCTAGAATACCCTATCATTGGGGCCCACATCCAAATTTCCCAAAAAGTATGGCGTTATATTCTGCAAAAAGAGTGAACAATTCTTTGCATCATGCTAGTGCATGCTTTGCATCATCAACTAGTGTGAAATTTCACAAGGACCACTTCTTCATTCCAATAAAGAACAACATGAAATTCAGCAGAAGGAAGACAATCCCAGTAATAAGATAAATTCAATCATTTGTGCACACATTTCTAAATGCTACATTATCAAAAACAACTTCCATATACCCAAAAAGTATGGCATGAAAACGTGCAAAAAGGTAACAATATTTTACATTATCTACAATCATGCCACTAGAACAAGGCGATAGAATTAGGGCATAATTGCATCCGGGATTTCATCATGAAGCACCAAATCCCACTTAACCCTACAGAAAATACATAGCAAAAGCAGAACACAGTTTATTTTCAGTGAATATGTTGCTGTATTGCTACAGTTTTGCCACAGAAACAGTTTAATTTATAAAAATTTGCTAATATTAAATAACATACATATTTGTATGTTGAAATTAAAGTTCAGATTTTGGCACAAATCTAAAATAAGTGCTTTTGAAAGAAAGAAAGAAAAGTTAATTGCATGTTTCTTTCACATATCTTCAGCTGTATCTTTACAAAGAATTTATCTAAAATGCATAACTTTAAAAAAAAACAGTGAAAAAAAATGTCAGAAAATTGATAAGTAATAAAACATCATTACTTTAAAAAGATTATCGCCATAAACTTATGAATTACACTCTTCACTATTAGTTTAAGAAAACAATTTAAAAGTAGTTAAAGTTATTTCATTTCCAAAAATAATATATGCTTAAAGAACACGAATAGTGCCAAAAACAGTCTATAGTATTTAATTTAATGGCTTGATCCAATTTCAATGTTAAGCTCAACAGCTGTGCAGTACTTCATTTTCTCAACTCGACTTAAACCATTACATCTAACTTCTTGTAATACCACAGTTGAAAAGACAAAATCAAACAATAAAAACCAGTATTTGCATACCACACCAAACTCTTAATGATTAAACTTGGACAATTAAAAATAAGTGGTTTGATTGAAAGATACGGACAAAAAAATAAAAGTTTCAAATACTATAAAAAAATACTTTGTTTTGAAACTGGAATCAATATTACACAATTGTGTTGTTAATACTTGTAAAAGAAAAAATCCATTGATACCCTTAAAATAACAACAGAAACAACACTTTTGTAAAATATATACAACTGTAAACAATTAAAAAAATTAAAGTTTTATAAAACTTGTATGCAAAATATCCAATGCAGAGTCCTTAAAGACAAAATTTGCACTTGTTGTAAAATGCTCATGAACAGGCAAGGACAGAAAATTTTGAGCAATAGCGATGAAGCTTAAAATATTCAATAAGTCATGAATCTTCAATATGATAAAAGATCATCAGATGTTATTATTTCCAGTGTCACAACACCAGGCTTCTTCATGCCCTTTTCTTGCAATCTACCATACAATTCTACTTCTTTCATAATGGGCTCAGAACTTAATGGAGCTTCAACTGAAGCTTTACCCAAGCAGGTATCCATAACAACATTACTGTTCCAAATCTAAAATGAGGAAGAAAAAAAATTAAGATCATAAGTATTGTACAAGCTATTTTCTAAAGTATATTGAAAAAGCTCAAACTTCAAAGTTGACTGAAAAATCACAATTATAATGAAATCATCAATGATAAAAAGCAAAAACAAAAAAAAACAAGGTATTCATTACACCATATTCACATAACTAAATGACAGGTACAGGTAATAAACATGTTGTTGGAATACAACAAAGTGGGCTGTATATTAAATGATTTGAATAATTTTAAATAGAAACCTTACCATGCCTTGAATAGATGGTTTATTTTAAAGATTAAAGGCTTAATTGCACAACAAAATTAATTATTCACAATTGACTGGAATAAGATTCAGATTTGTAATATTATAGCAGCAAGCAACAAATTTTGATTCAATTGGATTTCTTACACAGAGAATGAGAAATCAAAAAATGAGAGTTTCAGTTTCAGTTTGCTTTTCAAAGAATAAAGCTAAAAAAAAAAAAAATATTAAATGTTTTTGTTTTTTTCCTTGTTCTGAAATAATGTCTTATTCTTACTGCCATCTTTTGTTACTCTCAAGACTGAACACAAGTATAAAGTTAAATTTTTTAAACTGAGATTCACTGTCATCTAATAGCATACAAAAGGAACAATTAGGCTACAGTTTTATTTCAAGAATAAAAAAAACATTACATCAAGAAAAATTATGTGAAAATTTTGGTTCACTAGGAAAAGGTGCATTGTTAGAGCAAAACTTGTTCTTGGAAACATATACTTTAGTTTAAAATATACCTTTATTTCCTGTCACCTTCAAATGCTTTCCCTACACATTTTTAAATGAGCATTAGTCATTGTTTTTGGTAACTACCATTTTATATGCTCCTTTATTTGAAGGATAATGCCAAATTTTAATAATTTACAAAGCTTGAATACTAAATCGGAAACAGTACTCTAACTACATTTTAAATCCTGCAAATACTTTTCATTTGAAATATTATAGATAATTTTCAAAGTGAAAGTGAAAAAAATTAACAATCCATATGAAAATAAATCAAATTTATAAAAGTGGATATCCAATTAAAATTCAATTATAATATTAGATAATCGTTTTTATGTAAATTTTCTAAATTGGTACACTAGTTGCCAGGTAATTGAACTTTAAATTGTCTGAATAGCTAAAAATACATTCAATTTTAAATTATGGATAAAAATGCTTTGAAAAAACTTAATTTTCCATTTTTTCATTCAAGCTGACTATACAGAATGACATCAAAAATTACCAAAAAGCTTTTAAAAAATTCTGAAAGTTATTCAAATAATATATGCAAAGCAAATCAGAAATCGGGACAAAATTAATTGAAATCAAATTGAAAATTAATTTATCTTAACAAGTTTAAAATTAATTTTATGAATGTTATAATTTGTTACCTGTATCTTGATTGTAGAATCAGAGCTCTTACGATAGAATAGCACTGTTAAATTCCACTCCGGATTTAAAGTTTCACGACAAACTGGACTTCTTACTCTTTCACCTTCACATTTAACAACGCAATATGGATCTGCACCTATATAAGTGTGCAACATGATTATAGAAGAAAATACATTTTCTAAATACAAAAAAACACTTTTAAAGCAGATAAATTAAATATTCTAATAAGGGAAAAGGATAAAACTTATTATATTCACTAAAAGCAAATGTCATACTGGTGGCATCTAAACATATAAAAGTAATGGTTTATAACTGAGAGACTCACTCATCACTAATTCTCGAGCTTTCCATAAAGCTAGAGGGTTGAAATTTGTCAGTTTCTTATAATCTAATTAGGAAAAGTAAAGATGTTTAATTCCAATGTTTTGCAATTAAGGAGATGAAATCAGAAAATAATATAAAAGGAAGTATGCTCATACCTTGAGATCTACTGAAACAATTTGAATGGAATTTATTTCTAAAGATATCTGGACCAATCCAGATATTTCAGAGAAAGATTTAATTTCTATATTTTTGATTGAAAGGGCGAAATTGAAAAAAGCATAAAAGAAGATAAGATCATAACTTTTGATCTATAAAACCAATGAGGAACATGCATGAACAATGTTCATATATTTTTGAATTAAAAATAATTTACAATTATTGGAATTTACAATTATGCTACAATTACAATTTGATTAAAATATTAGTTATTATACAAATAAAAGAGGGGGAAGATTCCGAACTCCTGGTAAAACGCCAGTCCAATCTTCTCTTCAACTGGTGACGGCATACAATTCAATCCAAAACTTTTTCAATACTTCATGGAGTACTTGTGACCTTGTGTTTTATAAACTGTTGACTAAATGACAGCAGCTGGTTAAGCATATTTGTATTTCAACATTTGGTTAATTCATGGGTTTTCAAATTATTTACATGATTTCAGATATTGTAATATAGACTTTTGTTCTCTTTCACAACACATGAGATTCTCCATTCTGTCCAATCTTTTGTCACTGGGTGACGACCACAATTTTCATGTTCAAATCCAGCTAATTGCCTGACATTACCTTCCAGTCTTGATATGTTTTCACTACAGTTGCTTGCAAACACTTCAATGGTTTAGCTAATAATTGCTTCATATCTCTGAATTCCTACCATCATCCCACATTCAAAATCCATTAAATCATGTTTCTATCATATATTTACGAACAATTCAGTTAAACAACTGTTTAAAGAACTCAACTTATTCTTTTATAATATCTTAACAGTGTAGCAATAATACTGTGTGGAATATATTTTCTTTGCTCATTCACTTAAAACTGTCAGGTGGTCATGATACAGTAGCCACTCTGTGCATTTTTAGAATTCAATGTTCTAGAGTATAATGATAAACCTTTTTATGTAACTACTTGAACAGAATGTTAAGGAATACTTATTAAATGTTAAAATTAACCTTTCTAAAATATTGTTCCCATAGGAAACTTTGCAGAAGCTTGTACAACACAAAATTTAAAAGAAAATTTCAAGGAATTAAAGAAGCAAAATTTGTTAAAAGTAAATTTCAAATAAACAGCCAAATATAAAATCGAAATAAAAATTAAAATATCAAAACATACTTCCAAATCGGTCTTGTTTCTCTAAATCTGAAGCGCCTTTAACAAACACTTTTGTTAAAAGGCAAGGATATGACATACAGGGCCACATGCTATGTGTTGGAACGTCATGTACCATCTCCCTAAATGAAAAAAGTTTAGATAAGACTTTAAAAAAAAAGCTGTTTACATAAACTAAATTCAAATAACCATGTAATGAAAATCGAAATAAAACATTTTTCGAGTTAGTAAAGCTATAGCAAACGTAATTGCATCTTATACATTTTTCATTATCTTTTGCTTGAAAGCTCCATTTTGCCAGAAAGGGATCATTTAACACTCTTGAACATATTGCAATATATTCAAATAAGACTTAGATATAAGTTATTGGTATTTTTATTATGAATGAGAATGTAAAACTAAAAACTATGTCATTAATGATAGAAAATGCAAGCATACATTTAAAATAACATTTTAGAGAAAGAAAAAAAAATAAACAAATGAGAGCACACATTTTTAAAGTGAATAATACTCCCTCAACATATAAGTACTTGCACTCAACCAGTTATATAAACTAATTAGCTGCGTCTCCCCCACTTTGTGCTAGTCATTGTGTGTAGGTTCCAGCTTTTGTCACTTTGCTTGCTTCATTGCAACGCAAATCCAACCCCACTTCTCTTTAAAAGTTTCATTGCTATCCGAACACAAGCTTGCTATGCGAACACAAGCTTGCTTTGCTCACTGAAAAGTTCATTGCTATGCAAAAACAGGCTTGCTTCACTCGCTGAAAGGTTAATTACTATGCAAGCATGGGCTTGATTTGCTTGCTAAAAGGTTCAGTGCTGCACAAGCATTGGATCCCTAAAAGAATAATTGCTATGTAGGCCCTCATAATTAGAGCCCCATCCCCTGTCGAGAAACGAACAAAAAAAAATTCCCTATGAATACAATAATACCTCCTCCCACCTTTGAGAAAATTTTAACATTGTGTTTGTAAAAAGCAAAATTAGAAGGCCAGACCTAATTATGTTTAAAATTTCATTGTTATACTTTTATTAGAAGTCACACTGTAAAAAATCGTAAGGAAATTTTAAAAAAAAAAATTTAAAAATTAAAATCATAACATTCTGTTGATCAAAAATTCAATTAGAAGGCCAAAACTACTTATGTTGAAAATTTCAGAACTGTATGCTTATTGGAAGTAACTTTTTATAGAGGTAAAGACAGACGGACAAACTCTTTGCATATTATAATTATTATAGATTTACATAGGAAGCTAACTACAATGAAACCACCATGTTATGTTTTGCATGGGATCAGTATTAAAAAAAAACTGCAAAATGCGGAAAAACATAAAATTGAGGTTATTAAAAAAAATTCAGGGATACAAAATTGAATATATATAAGCACAAGAACTATTCACATTAATTAAATAAGTTCTATGTATGATTATTTAATTATGTTACTTAGAAAAATGAGTAAAGAGTAATTGAGTTATGGATATTTAAAAAAAATCACTTATTTCCAATTTTTTTACAAATTTTATTTCAACAAAGCATTCTCAAAAACTGAAAGACTATGTAAATGCTTCTCTTGAGATTTGTGTCCTAGGAAGTAGTTTTTTAAGAACGAAGTCTCCTTTCAGAACTATTTGCATCTTTATGTTTTTGAATTAAATGGGCAAAATAATTTTGTTCTAACCATTTCTCCTTTGCATACACATCATTATATTTTCTTGTCTTGCTTGTAAACCTTCATTTCATTTTAAAGAATTCTTTTTATTACAATGAAAAATCCCTCCAAAAAAAATATCAAGAAGAATAACGGGTGTGAAATTGGCAAGGACGCAGATACATTGAAACAGTAAAGAGAAAGTTAAACTATATGTTTCTTCATGTTAAGAATCCAAATCCAATAGAAAATGAAGCAATCTTCCCAGAACCTCCCCTTTCTTGGAGATACTGGATTTTTTTTTTCTTCCTCTGTACATCCATTTTATCTGACAGTGCCCTGAGAATTAGCTATAATTTGATTTAAACTGAAATTTTGCTGTCACATATATCTACCGACACTCAAAGCAAAAGACAAAATGCTTGCCAACATACATTTACAAACACCCATGCCAAACACGGGACTCGAACCCGCAACCTTGCGGTCTAGAAGCCAGCACGCTAACCACTATACCAAGTATGCTTATGAAATGATCTTAAGCAATTTTTGAATATCTATATAGTTTTTAACAAAAATCGATGAAATTTTAAAGATTCTCAAGACAGTCAAGTGAAAAATATTTTAGTGCTGGTACCCTCTCCTGCCGAGCAAAGTCAAGTTGCATAAAACTCGTTTTGATTTCATTTAGAGAGACAAATTAAAGGGATTACTTTTATTGGCAAAAATTGTTGCATTGCAAAAACCTTAAATTTTATTTCTGGTGACTTAATTTGAAATTCAATACAGTTTTGTAACATTTTTAGTCAATCGACGCCATCATTCATAAAACTCATGCAAGATGAGAAAATTATTCTATTATCATTTGTATTTTTAAAAAAGGCAACATTTCACACTGTTTTTCTGGCCAACATTGGAACACAAAGAAAAACTGAATTGAATCACTATTTAGTGTTCAGAAGATTTTATCACTGTTACATTTTTTAGATATTAATTATATTCATTGTATTGCAGGTCAGAGGATTTTGTCATATCTATTTTATTAATTAATCATTTCTGCTAAAAATATCAATTGTTCCATATTGTTACTACACGTAAATGCATTTTAAATTTTTTGTATTTAATCAATCACTGCATATGTATCTGATAGTTCGATATATATTTTTCGTTCTTTTCATTGCAATTTTTTTTCAGGTTATAAATTTTTCTATTTACATTGGGCAAGTTTTTCTATATCTTATTATTTTATGTCTAATTTCTATATTGTTCCTTATTTAAATTTTAAGCATTGCAAGTTTATATTGCGATTTCTCTATTTTGAATTTATATATTATAAATTTATATTACACTTTAGGGCACATACATCGATTATTTTCATTGTTGTTTTGCATCCGATATTGTTCTTTTAATAACACACTTAATTTGTGTGTGTGTGTTCTCGTATATAATCAGTAGATATTTACATTTTTGAAATTTTTTAATCTGTTTAATTTTTTTACTGCTTTTGGTGATTGAGTTCAAATTATTACTCATTTTTCAATACCCAAAAAACCGACACAAGACGACTAAATGTCACAATCGCCTAGGTGTTCATATAAGAGGTTGATCTCTCCCAGAACAAGTTAAAATATTTTATTGTATTATAAATTTGCATAAGACCAATTGATGAGTGAGGTGGAGATCAATATTATCTCAGGTCTTACAACGCAGAAAAGGCCCGAAATTTTAATGAGGGATTTGTGCAGCAATGAAGCTTTTAGTGAACAAAGTAATTCTTTGTGTATCTCTATGATTTGGAGGTTGGGTTAGCAACAATTTGTATTCAGAAGGTCAAAATTAATGGTTTTTGTTTGATCCAAATGATTATGTAAATTACTATCTTTCTTAAAGGAGAAGGGGGGGAGGACTAAATTGCAAAATCTAATAGTGAAAGGCAAACTAAAGGGGGAAATGTTCAATTTAAACTAAGTATTTAGCAATGAACTTTCTCGTAGTTTGTGTACATTACTAAGCAGATGACTTGAAGATTGCAATGCAAACCAAAGGCAGTAATCCATAAGCAAAGCAGAGAAATGATATCTGTGATCTGAAGCTGTTTGAGTTTTTTGGCGTTAGCAATCCACAGTCAAGCTAGGGGGTTATCGAATAGAGGGGGATGTCCCTTTTGCAGATTGCGAAGCTACTCTTGTTTTGCGAAACAAACCATAGTTGTTTGCGAACAGGGAGGGGAGCTCCCTAGTAAAATAAACATAACTATTAAAAGCACATTAAATTAAATGTCTTACTTTGCATTATTAGCCTTGCTTGTGAAAATTCTTAAAAGAAATTCTCCTTCTTGACCTGGTTCAAATGTTGTAGGTACTATAACATAACGACCAGCTTTTAAGTTGCAGCGATGAAATACATTTCTTGACATGGCATATTCTGATCCAGCTGCTTTTTCTTTGATAGCATGTAGGCGATAACGACGGTTTGCTTCAACCTAAAATTAAATTAAATATTAGTGTTCATTAAAATTTTAATCTTATGAAAGATAAAGTAAAGCCCAATTATCCAGAAAGTAATCAAGTGGACAGATCAATCAAACACGATTTTATTTTTTAGGGAATTACCAAAAAAAAAATTATAAATTTTTAAAAATAGAAGCTCAAGTTGGAATGTCAAAAGTAATTGCAGTTTTGGGTCTTTATTTCAGAGCTTCTATCTTCTAATTGGTGAAGAGGTAAAATGGACTTGAGTTGTGGTCAAGAAATTAATGTAATTATAAGAAACGATCAAAAGAGTTTTACCAAACTTCCCTTTTTTTTTTAATGGAAGTTTCTTGAATGTTGACATCTTGCATCCTATTCAGTATATGGTTGAATTGTATAAATTGTAATTAATAAACACAATTATTAATTTTATTTTACTTTTTATCAGTATACAGAAAACTTTGAAAGCTAAATTGTGTTTTTAATACTAGGTTTACAGGGTCAATTAATTTGACTGATGACAGACTTAATAATTAAAATGGCATTAGCCATTAGTATAAAAAATCTATGTTATTTTTCCAATGATCTTGATACATCTGGTATATATGTATAGAAAAAAAGGTCATTTTTGTGAGAATGCTTTTGAAAAGATGTAGTTAAACTGATGTAACAATTGAAAAATGGTAAAACAAAATTCTATTTGATAGGTAACAATTTCATGAATAATACATGGACCTTATGAACAAACAAAAATTTATGACTCATGCATGCAATAATTTTTAATTCATAATTATTAAAGTGCAGCAGCATAATTGATATTTCAGTAATATTAGTATATTATATCAATTGTTACAAGACTAAATCTATTCTTCAAACACTATAAAACTTTATAGCAAGAATGTTATTTATATTTTTAATACTACTCTTGGAAACAGAGTGGACATCCATTAATAGAGTGAAAAATATGATAACAAATTAGACAAAAGCATTAAGCCAAGATTTATATGGAAAAAAATAGTATTTAATCAGATTCTTTCTAACTATTCATTTAATTCCTAACATTATAGATGTCCTGAAATGATACAGAAAATGTTTAGTATACTAATCAGTAATTAAAGTGATAATTAAGCTTAAAGTAAACCTGTAATTAAAACTAGTGTGAATTCCTCTTAACATGGATTTCGATGCACCAAAATGAAAACTTTGAATTTCTTCCAGTTTACAATTATAATTTCTAGCAAAGTTTGTGTAGTATTATTTCTTAAAACAAAAAGATTTTCTCCGAGATAGCAACTTGCTTTATATCTTTCAACCTTTTTTATTCCTCTAAGTTTGTTTTGAAATGAAGGTGCCCAACAATTGTGCATTTCTGTGAAAAGTTAATATTTTTATTGAACCAGGTGAAAAGTGAAGTAATACTTTCATTATAAAACTCAGGTCTTATCTATTTTATAATAAGCCTTCTACTTCCATACATATCTGACTGAACACCAAATAAGACTTTTTTGAATATGTGTTTTTTATAAAAATACAAATTTTCAATAAACTGTCCCCTGATTATTAAAGAAGTTTCCCAATATATAAACATATATTTATATATTTTTTTTAATCCAAAATTTGTAAACATTCATTGAAGAAGTTAGTGACAATGACTGGTAACCATCTAAGTAAATAAGTCCATCTATTATCAATTTATGCTATTAAAGCATTGACAACATAGTGGATATAAAATAATAATTTTGGTGGACAAAATACATTATGCTGTAGAAGAAAATAGTTTTTAATAATCATTTAAGGTGAAATAAATAGCTAGAATATCACTTTTATTAAATGTAACCATACCTTCATAGCATGAAACCCAATAACAAGGTGACTGATTCCTTTACAACGAAGAGCTCTTCTATCTTTTTGCATTAGAAATATCATGACAGTATCATCATCTGCTTCAACATCAAAACGATACTGCAAAGAAAATGGTACCACCATTTATGCATCTTCTAAAATATGTCAACTGACAGAAAAATTTAGGAGGAGGGAAGAAGTTTGATATCAATGGTCATAAATTTTAGAAAACGTCCATTACCTGTGGATTCTGGAGAAAGGTATCCTTATTGTTATAGCATCCCCCAGCTCGATCAGTTTCAGAACCCTTAGGACCAGTTATCCATTTGCCATTAAAAAAGGCTTCATTCCATGTTTTATTAAAACTAAACCATGAGGTGTTTACCAAACGACAAATTGACAAATCAGTGAAGTATATACAAAAATTGTCAAAGGTCATCCTGGTAAAAAAAAATATATATATATATAATCTCAATCGGTCTTACATTGCATATATCATCACAAGCTAAATCAAAAATAACCATTCTCTTGACAATACTGTTAATAGCACACAATCAATATATTTATTTTAAAAAGGAATTTAAAAAAGTATAACTATCAATTCTATCAAAGTTTTTTTATATATTTAGAGTGCAACACTTGTCCTAACAGATATTTTCTTTTCATTTATACCAGAACTACATTGTCCTGTCATATAGGAGAAATCTAATGCATGCAATGGAAATTTACACAAGATCGCAAGTACATTAAGACATCCTACTCACACTTTGCGCAGAATTAGTAATATTATTTGACAAATAATTTGCACTTTGTAAGTAGAGACATGCTCTTGAATACTCATATGCTCCATTTTACAAAGTGTTATTCAATTAATGTCTTTTTGTCAAAAAAAGAGGAAACAACTTGCGGTAGAATGTTAATGCTTTTAAGTCTTTTTATTGAAGATAGAGGTTTTAAAATAGCAGTTTCTGACTCTCTTGATGTACTTGGTATATACAATTTACTAATGAAAAATTGTAATTACAATATGAACGACAGAGGCAAAAATAACCAATTATAGTTATTAGAAACAAATAACTTGATGACAAATCATCAAAGTTTAAATAAGGGAACTTGTATATAACATTCTAAACCAATGAGAGAAATATTGAACTTTAGATCATTAAAATACATAGAATAATAAAAATAAACAAATTTTATCGAGCTACTTTTTTATAATCAAATTGATTTTTATATTAGTAGAAATTAGCATTATTTACCAAAATTCACCATCTTCATCAAAGGTCAATCCAATTCTTTCTCTTTCACTGGCAGAAATTTTTTCCCACTCTTCAGAGCTTTAACAATTTTAAAGTATTATCTTTCAAATTTCTTAAGTACAAATAACAAAGTAACATGCAATTGGTAAATATGATGTGTTAGTAGCAAATGTACTTTAAATATTCATAAACTGAACAAAATTTACTTTATACATAAATTTCATCATACAAATTGTATTTAAATAAAAAAAACACAAATAATAGAAAAATCCCTGTTTCAAAATTATAGGTCCACTGATAGAAAAAAAAATTAAAGTAGCACCAGTAAAAAACTGTTCCGCCTTTTTCAAAATTAGTTTGTAAAACCTCTTTGGCATGTTTTCTACAAGCTTTTACATATAATTCTTGGAAATTTCTACCCATTTTAAAAATATACTAGTTTTTAGATCATCAATGCCATCATACTACTTACCACCAACGTAAACTGCTTTTCCCAGAATGATCCACATGTTTTCCACTGGATAGAGATCTGGACTGTAAGGTCGCCAATCGAAAATATGTATACCCTTATAAAAAAAAAAAAACATTCAAAAGTAGAGTTTGCCATATGAATAGGTGCATTATCCTGCTGAAACATGAGCCACTAATGTTTACAGCATTGGCTAACAAGAAATTCTTGGTATCCTACAGCTTCTAAGCTTTATATCCAACAGCCTGATTAGATTTATTTATGAAGGCTACATCAGTTTTTCCACCCAATCGGAATCCGGCTAACACCATAACAGAACCCTCACCAGTTTGCCTTTTCAAGAAAGTATCTCTCCTGTTGCAAAGGTCAAGCCAATAGTATTGGCAATCATAAGATCCAGCCAGATTAAATTTCTTTTCATCTCTGAAGATTACTCAACGTCAATCATGCTTCCAAGTCATAAATCCCATCACAAATTTCAAGCGCTTTTTTTTAGTACTTCTATCTGGGAGAAAGCTGCTTTGTTTATCTTCAACTTTACCGTGCTGTGTCTTCTGACAGCTCTAAATACTGCATATGTGGATATTGAAGAGTTTTGCTGCCTGGCTAAGATATAAACTCTTGTATTACCTGACTTCAAGGATCTTTTTTGTTGGTCTTCCAGAGGATTTCCATAGACAATTAGAGTTACCAAGCCACAAAAAAGTTAATTTCATTATGCAACCTAGTTAAAAATTTGGAAATTTCAAAGTTTGATTTTCAATGTTGCTTAAAAGCAAGAATTTTGACACTCACTGTTAACGACACATTTCAATTACGACCCATTTCATTAAATTACTTTGAGCTAAAACAAAACTCATAAACCTGCTTAAAGTAATGCAGTGAACTTACAACATCATTCAAGGACGAGACTTAAGTAAATTTTTGGTAACTTAACTAATTGGACCCAAAAAATAAAAAGTGGACCTATAGTTTTGAAGAGTTTTAAATCGTATTAAAATTATAAATGAAAACTTTTACCTATTATTTATTAAATTATTTTCTTATTTTATACATGAATAGTCGAAGGGAAAATTTTAAAATGATTAATGCAAAAATAGTTTAATTCCTTTTAAACTTCAGAGGTAAACACTTGAAAAAACTAGTGGTCCTTTCATTTCGTAACACATAGCATTGATTTAGCTAAGAAAAGGATATTATTTTTTTTATGTCTTTACGGAATCAAATCTCCAAAACTATAAATTATTTTGGACTAATTTATATCCCAAAGTGTGCAGTACATGTTAAAAGAACTTACATAGCAAAAAAACATATTTTTACTTTTAACATACTATTTCTTTAAATTGGACGACAGCTGTTCTGTATGAACATTTGCAAATGTTTTGATTAAGAAAAGGTATTCTATCTTCTTGTTTTAAGCAGTTTCACTTTATAAAAAAATTTTAAAGAAAATAAAAATTTATTAAATAGAGTAGTGATATATCTTTCAGCTAATTTTTACTCCATTGGCAAATTAGGTGATCTTAAAAATCTAGGCCAACTCTTGGATTAAAACATGGCTGATTACTCATTAGCTCATTTAACAAAACAAATATGAGTTTTAATGAGTTTCAAAGTAAATTTTTCACAAAGGCAAAAATTAAAGTACGGTAATAGAATGAAAAATATGCAAAAAATAACAACAGATTTCTAATGGAAAAAATATTCTGTAAGTACTTATTGAAATATTCTAACTCACCCATCACTAAAAGGCCCAGTCCATTCTTTTTGACCCCATGGATTTCTCATACGAATCATGTATATTTTTTCTTTTTGACCAAATAAAGACATCAAATTCGTTTCACCAATGTAAACTTTTTTAACCGCAGTTATGCCATAAGCATGACCTTTAACTAATCCAACTTCAGTTCTTGCTTCCATTTCTTCCTGAGATGCAGCCTAAAATAAAGTATAGAAAACTACATATCGCATATTATCAAAACATATAAAACATTCAGCATACATTGTTTGCACTATATCCAACTAAATATGATAGCCTGCATATAAAAAGTATCAGAAAAATATTTTAAATAATATTCTGATCTATAATAATAAATCATAGAGTCTGTGTGTCCCTCTAAAGAAAGCTACTTCTAATAGGCACAATGCTCTGAAAGTTTCAACATAAGTAGTTTTGGCCTTTTAATTGGATTTTTGATAAACAGAATGTTAAAATTTTAATTAATTTTTTTAATTAAATTTTTTGTAATTAATTTTTTTACAGAGCGACTTCTAATCAGTGTACAGCTCTGAAATTTTCAACATGAATAGTTTTGGCTTTGAAATTTTCAACATGAATAATTTTGGCTTTGAAATTTTGCTTTTTACAAACGCAATGTTAAAATATTCTCAAGAGAGGTAAGGGGGTCATATTATTGTAGAAACAGGTAATTTTTTTTTATTCTCGACAGAGGAGGGGTTCAAATAATAAGAGTTTGCGTATCAATTAACCTTTTGGCAAAAAAAGCGAGCTTATGCTTGCATAGCAATGAAACCTTCGATAAACAAAGCGAGCCTGTGCTTAAGTGTCAACGAAGTCTTCAGTGATCAAAGCGAACTTAGGTTTGCAAAGCAATTAACCTTTCAGCAAGCTTGATCACGAAGCATCAAAAGCTAGGACCTATACACAATGATAGGTCTCTTCATTACAGGGCCAAACAGCTAGTACCATAATAATAGATCAATACAGCGATAAATTGACAAGACTCTCAGGTCTCCAATTTCAAGAATCTGGCATAAAATTTCATGAATCAATTTCAAAGGCAACACCTAATCTCCCCAAATAAACAAGATAACCTTATGTATTGCCTCAAACATTTCAGTCTCTTTTCCTTCAATAGTTCAGTTGGAATACGATCAGGACTCAATCCTTATTCAGGGTGGCCACAAAATTCAGGAAAAAAAGTTCCCTGATAATTCCCTGATTTCCCTGACAGATTTCTAAAAAATTCCCTGATTTTAGGGCAAACTTTTTTCAAATTTAACCAATTCTCTTAGATTTTCCTGATGTCTAGATACCCGGATCAAATAGAACATGTATGCTAAAGAGATAATATGCAATTTTTTTAAAAATAGTTTTGGTGGTAATGAAAAGTTTAAATTATTCTGTAACTTTAAACTTCTAATGGCTTACCATAACAAATCTCCAAGTAAATAGCGCCAAAATATGGATGATCGTGTCTTAAACAATACAAAATTTCCCTGATTTTCATGAAATTTTAAAAAGTTCCCTGACATTTCCCTGATTTTTTCTAGAATCAGAAAGCTCCCCGAGATTTCCCTGATTTCCAGGTTTTCCCGGTTCTGTGGCCACTCTGTTATTTAACTCATGCTTTCTAGACTGTTCAAAATGGAAAATTTTTAAGGGTTAAATGTTTTACTCTCTACCCTATCAATCAACAAAAATATGAAATCTATAACAAAACCTACAGGTGTGATACATCATACCACTTTTAATTGCACTGTAATAGAAGCCAATGCATTCAAATTTTATATGAATTGGTGTAATTTACTATTTTTGTTTTCATATTTTCATTAATATTTAATAAATAGTTTATTGATATTTTTGGCAATTATTACATTAGCCAAAAAATGCCAAAATAGCAATACGTTTTTTGACAGTCATTGCATTATCCTTTCGGGTAAATGAAACAGTGGGTAACATCATAGGAGATTGAACATCATAGGTATGGCATGCTCTCTATGGCATGTTTGATGTCATTGGACTCGCCATGAAGAATGAAGAAATTGCAGGACATACGTATGGCTAGGGATGATGATGAAACTCTCGTGAGTGACCTGGCGTAGAATGGAAAAAACGTCACGGATAAAGAGAAAAACGATGAAACGGGCAAATTCAAAAAATTGAAGTCACCAGTGTTTCAAAAAAAGTTGTGATATCCCCCCAAAAATACTTTTGAAAAATAGAAAAACCACAAACATAAAAAACACAAAAAACTTTCTTGCAATAAAAAAATCATAAATACGATAAAAATTTCCAGCTACAAACACAGTGATATAAAAAAAGACCAACCTCTAATTACAGCTCTCGGTTGTGACTCACTTAAGAATGTACGCTTACTTAGTTTATTTTTTAAATTTTAGTTCCACTGCCATAAAAATTTACGCTGCTTAAAGGTTGGTGCCCGTCTTAATCACTAACCTTTAAAATCCCCCACACAATAAAAAGTTTTCAAAACGTAAGTATCAACCAAACAATAGCTTACCACAAACACTTCAGTTTCGTACAATTAAAAAATTCTTACTAAAGATTCAAATGCAAGCGTTTCAGCACAGTTTCTCTATACTATTTCGAAAATTACATCTACGTGAATATTTACACTACTTTGTATTTCCTATCAATCCAAATGAAATCATATCTCCTCCAATATTCTAGAAAACAGCCATAAATTAGTTTAAACTCAAAAATTTTTAAATTTCTAAGACGGGCGCCAACCTCAAGCAATGTAAATTTTTATGGGAGTGGAACTTAAATTTTAAAAATAAACAAAGTAAGCATACATTCTTAAGCAAGTCACAACCAAGAGCTGTAATCAGATGTTGCCCTTTTTTTATATCACTGTGTTTGTAGCTGAAAATTTTCATCATATTTATGATTTTTTTATTGCAAGAAAGTTTTTTGTGTTTTTGAGGTTGGAGATTTTTCTACTTTTCAAAAGTGTTTTTTTGGGGGGTACAAGGCTTTCCTGTGAAAAGTCCAACTTTATTTTTTTACTTATATCTAATCGAAATATGCTTACAGATATGGCACAACTTAATAATGAATGATTTTCTATTTCGGAACGCATGGTACGGAATAACTGAATCTGTTTTTCTTCATCTTCAAAGTACTTTTCTTCTTGAAGTTGAAAAGTTTCTGCGATTCCTCCAGTAAAATCAATCAAAGCATCACATAGATTACCACCATCAAGAGATTCATAAGAACCAGCCACTCTGGAATAAAGAGATTTAATTATGATAAAACTCAATGCAATTTTTACATATAAAATAATTTAAATTCAGATAAACACATTCAAATCTGAGATATATAGAAATTAACTCCACCTTTCATTTAAAATACAATTATTTATATTTTTACATCCAAATTAAAATTTATTCCAAATATTCTTTGAAAATCACATATAATATTAAAACACAGTTGTTCAGTTGAGGCAGTAAAAACTTTAAGGCTTATAAAATATTAAATTTAAGGAAATCTTTTCAGGCATTTTTTTTCTGGAACTTGAATCCTAAAAAAGAAAAATTAGACAACTACGATTAATTTTCTTTTTCTGTATCAAATTAAATTAAAATAAAGAATACAAATAAAAATAAGCCTACTAAAATTCATATTAAATACTGAACTCACAAATCTGCAAAAAACTTAGCATTAGTGGCTATCAGTTCAAAAGAAGCCTTAATAAAAGCGAGCATTGTATTGGAAAAAATTTCGAATTGCAATCTTTTAAAAAAAAAACTCTGCAAAAGCAAACACTGAATCTGGGAATTTTGGAGAATACAACTATCAGTTTGGTAGTAGATTCAGTAATAAGAGAATAGCATATTGGTGATAATATCAGAGACTGTATATATGGCTTCAGCAGAAACATGAGCAAAAGCAAACATCATATTGATGAAAATCTCAATTATTGGAAATATTGCAACTTTCTTCAGTGGAAGCATTTGCAAACACAACCATCACACCATGGTTGGGTTGAAGATTGTCTGGTGTAAGAGCTCTACGAGGGCTGTGACAAACATTAGGTTAATACCTGTGTGAAAGTGGGAATCACAATGTCATGCTCGCCACTGAACCTACATATTTTGAAAAGATACAGCAGCCACTGGTGAGGCTCAATCCCAAGACCTCTTGTATTTTAGTCTTGCATTGGGCCTCCTGAGCGGAAGCAAAAATTTCAGACATTGCTGCAATTGCTTGTAACCCCCTGTACAAGCGATTATTATGTCATCTGTAGCACATGCCCTCCCCCATAAAATTTTATTTCAATTTTGCAATAATGTCAGGAATGATTACAAATTTTTAAAAAAGCAGAATATACCAAGTCTGATAGATGTTCTAATGGATCCCAAAAGGTTCATTTCCATACATATCCTATTAGTATCATATTTCCATCAGGCAAAATTCTTAATTGTTGTTTATGTTTTATATTTCTTCAGGTATCATTTTTCCATCATCTCAGTAATATATTTGCAAAATTTTATTATAGGTAGCTTTAAATAAGGGAACTTTGATTATGAACCCAATGTTCATACACACACATGCATTTACAAGGGGTTATCAAACACTGAGAAATAATTACTAAACACATTAGCAAGTGACGATGAGAAATCTCTACTGCATGCAGTTGACAGGGGAATAACATGCCCATAGAAATCTAATCAATAGCCCACAGAACCATTTCAGGCATCTTGGCATTAATGTGTTAACATGTAACGATAGTAGTGTAACGATAGCAGAGAACATTATATGGTAGATTTAATAAAATTCATAAGATGATTTGTTTTTATCTGTTATAATGTATACAAATAACTCATTTTTTGGAAAAATTCTAAACCTTGTTTGAATTTATCTCAATTTTTTTCCTATTTCAATGAAATAAGGTAACTGTTGTTTGTCAGCTTGACTGCTAATAAACCAATATTCAATATAAAATTGGTATTTTGGGGGAATGATGATGAAATGTGCATACATAATCTTTTTTATTTGCACTCATTCATAATTTCTCTTGAATCTCATTTGCATGTTCAATCACATTCTAGATCCTTACAATAGCAGTCTATATAGAATTCAAACCCAGCATATTTCTCATTTTAGAACAAAGTAGTATCGCTGAGCAACAAGATGTATGAAAGAAATATACTGACAGCAATTCATTGTTATTATGCAAAAGTAGTTGACTAGTAAATAAATCATACTTAGCATATGCTTTTTCCAAAAGGGCACCCCAAAACTCATTCTTGTCTCTTGACTTAATATATATTAATTGTCCATCAATAGTTGGCAATCTGTCATCAATAACAACATCATACCATCCATCAAAGAGCCAAAATCGAAAATGAAATATCCCAGCATAATTTTCTGGAGTCTCATCATTCCATTCTTGTTCTTCAGAATCTGGTATGACCTGAAAAAACACACTTTTAAAATGTAATTTATCACTTAAAAATGCCATGTTAAATAGAATTTTTTGCAAGTTAATTTAATGATTAACTGCACTTGTAAAAATTAAATTATATCAATTGTATTTCATATAAGTTTCCAATAAAATTAAAAAATTGAAACTGGGGTAGCCATCAAATACAGTCATACTCCATTAACACAATGTCAATGGGACCACCAAAATGTTTTGCATTAACTGAATTTCGTGTTAACTGCATAAAATCTTTTTCATCTAATTAATGTGGTTATAAACTGTTAACTATATGTGTATTTAATACTGCTGTTTTTTAGAATATTTACATTGCAAGGTACAACATAAGCAGCTTCAATCCTTTCCTGATTCTGAAAAATTGTTGATCGAGTGCAGTTGGCAAATCCATATTTGATTGCAATTTCTGCTATTTTTTTTTTTTAAGAATTAATCATTAATTCATTTAAAAAAATTCCTTTGTTTCTAACGATAATGATTGATGCTTTCCATTCATATTAACAAGATTCAAAAGCAACTGAGTTTAGTTTCTAAACTTACTATTGGATAGAAGAGGAGCGGATGCCATCTAAATTCGTGCCGTAATCAGCTAATTTCACAGCGATTTTCTTGAAATTTTATCACTCTGGAAATTTTTCCTATTTTTTAAGGTTTTAACTTGAGGAGTGATTTTGTAACACTTTTAAATTTTGTTTCAAATAATGAAGAATATTTCATCTAAAAAAGTATTTTAAATAGTCAATTTGTTTATTTTAAGGGGAATTTCATGTTAAACTAATTAATTAAAGTTAAGTTTAAGCTTCACATACAGAAAACTGCTTTTATTTTGCATAAAACAGGATTTTGTGCTAAGTGATTTCTTGTTAGCAGGGTTTGACTGTATTAAATCTAAAATGCAAATTGATAAATTATGGATGTTTGTTAATCTCAGACTAACTTCCTTTCATAACAACTTTAAATATTTTTTTTTATTCTTCACTGTCTTGCAAAGCTTCAGTTAATACAATTTATAGGTATTTATTTAATGATTACTATGGTACATTTAAAATAACTAGTCAGTATTTTTGTTGCTTATAAAATTATCATAAATACTTCATGCAAGTTGTCAGGGAAAGAAAAGGTCTTATGCTTTGGACAAACACACTGCTGTGAAAAGAAATTATACATAAAAATTGGTCAAAAACATGAAAATTAAATTGTATTTTTAAATTTCTTCAAATTTTTTTCACACTATTTTATGTACCCTATTATTACACAAAAGGGTAGGGAAGAAAAACAAGGGGGTTTTTTTTTTCAAAAGAAAGAAGAAAAAAAATTATGGTTTAAACAAGGTTTTTTAAAAATCCTTTTCTAATTACAAGCATACATATTTATAAAGAAAATTTGACATTAACTAGAATAATTAATGTTCAAATAACAATTAATATTCAATAACAATTCATTATTGTATACAGTATGATATAATAATGATAATTTTTTACTACATAACGCATGGAATATTGCTCTTGGATTCATCAGTAATGGTGATATATTGTTCAAAATGACATTTTTAAGGTTTAGAAAAAAGTTGTTAAAGCACAAAACATCTATTTCAAAAACAAATTTAAAATGCAGCCTACAATTTAAGTTTAATTGATAATTTTGAATAATCATAAAACATTAATACATTTATTAGATTAATATAAAAACTTAACGTTCAATAGTCTTTAATTACAAGATTTATTTTAAAATAGATTATAACTTTTTCTATTTGTATAATTTTTCATTTATAAAATCATCACTCAGCCATCTTATACCAAAAATGTATAATTAATTTAGAGAAATATTTTCTCAATTGTATAATTTCAAAAGAAGAAAAAATTCTCTCAACATTTGCTGTAGTTGCTTTTGCAGTAAGAATTACTTAAACTTCCTTCAATGCATCAGCATTAAACTTTTTATACCATTTTCTTTCATTCACCATCATTCTATAACTATTACATTTTCAATAAATTCCTTTTAAAAAAAATATCTTTGAAATAGAAAACGTTTGGTTAAAACTAGAAGTTATTTACAACACCAAATAATTTAAATTTGGTAATTATAAATAAACAAATAAAAATGCAATTTTAAATCATTCTTTAAAAAAAAACTAATTCGTTTTTTTGAGAATAAAAATACAATTTTAAATTATTCTTTACAAAAAAAATTGGTTTAAACCATGCCACACAAACATCTTATATTCATACACTCTAAATGATATCTATGGACAGCAAACAAAGACAGTAACAGAAAGTAGATAATTAAATTAATCCACACTTTCAAATTAAAAAAAAAATTCTGCAATCATGAGCATCCCCATAAGGGTAGTCATTATATGGGGTTAAAAATGAAATTTTGTCCGATTTTAACTCTTACCCCCTAAGTTTTTTCCTTTTTATATATTTTGACAGTGTACCAAATTTCATTCCAATATATTAATATCAACCCATCCAACAATGAGCCGAAGTTGTTAAAAAGGTCACACAAACTGAAAATTTATGAAAACAACAGTTAAAAGTAATTTGAAATTTTTTTATTAACTTGAGTCTCCTTTCTAGTGTAACATTTTTCTACATGAAGATTTTTTAATGCATGTTTGACATTTTTATAAGAAATGCTTGCTTCCCAAAAGGTGGATAATACATTTAAAAATCTGAAATAATTTATTTTCCTAAACAGATTCAATCTTTTGATTGATACAAACTCAACGATTTTCTCATCTAAAACCCTTAATATATTAAAAATTATCCAGATGTAGATTGTTATTATTTATAATATTCCATTTATGACAAAATTAAAATTTACAAATCTTTGTCTTACTTTTAGATAAATTTTTTTTATTACAATTAAACATCCAATATTCCCAGAAATTGTGATGTGTGTTGCAAATAATGTATTTCAAAATATTACAGATGTAAAATTACTACCATCTCTAAGCTCAAAGGTGTTGGCACTAGTTTGGAAAAACCACTCTACTATACAGAGATAACTAGCCAACACTGGTGCATAAGAAGACTTACTTGTGAGATTTTCTATCATTCACCTATAACCTATCAGAACTTTAAAAGTGAATTGAATTATTTTAGAGCGGGAGGGAAAATTTCATATAGCGAGTTATTCTGTTAGTTTATAGCTCCATGTATTTTTATTTTTAAGTTAACCCCTAAAAATATGGTTCAGAAACCAATGAATTCCCAATACTCCTTTTTTAGAGTTATCTTTCTTTGTTCTTTCTAAAAATAACAACTTTTCTTCAACTTCTTTGTCATTGAAAGCCTCATGCAAACATGTTTTTATATCATGAAAATTTTTATTATTGATATAGTTCTTTTTATCTTAAGTGTTTCAGAGCTTGATGTCTGTGCAGCTTGTAACTTGAGCTAATTCATTATCAGATAGGCACCCACCAAGTATCTAATGACTCTACAAAAAAATACATTTTCTTTCCAGCTAGTTGTTTCACACGAACATCAATCAGTCAGTAATAGAGGCTACAGTATTGAAACAACAAAATTTAACCACTCTTGTGCGACTAATTTGAATAAAACTTTCACTGATACTCTCATTCATGTTTTACCTCTCATTTATTGTAAAACAACACATATAAGAATCTGTTGATTAGAAGGTAATTCGCCACCTGTTACCTGGTGATGAACTTTACCAATTAAATAAATGTTAACGACATTACATCTTTAAGAGCCATTTTGCAATAATTTTTTAGTGTTGGGCAGCTGATTGTGTTTATGTAACGTACAAGTGAAAAATCTCAATATAGTAAAATGTGGCTACAGGAAGCAAACTTCAAGCTTGTTGCTGTATGGGTTAATTACTTTTATTTTTTCAAAAAATTGTTCATAATAATCTTTTAAAAGCCAAAGAGAAAAACTGGGTGAAAGGGTAAAGAGCAAGCTCATTGAGGTATAGGTTCATGTCTTTTAAATTATTTAAAAATTGGTCGTAATAATCTTTTTTGTAGCCAAAGGAAAAAAATTAGGGTTGAAAAAAAAAAAAACATTTGAAAAATATAGGCCACTCTAATCCCTATGCTAAAAGTTACAGTTGGCCTGCTTCATATTACAAGTGATTTGTTTGCAAACTCCAAACTGTATGATTTATGCAAAATAAAATTTCCCTTTAGATGATAGTTCACAGCATATACACAACCCCCAAATTGGAAATTGTTATGTTGTTATAACCCTGATTTCTAGATTATTAATAATGATAGAACAGTAACCAAGATTCACCCAAATTATAAAACTTCACAGCTCTGACCTGAATTCACAATAAAGTGGAGGTATCAATGACATAAGAGGAATGACATAAACAAGAAAACTGTTAACAGCAATGCCTACCTATGCTCGTGTATACAAGACTATTTGAATCGTTTATTGCAGAAATCCCATAACTGTAAAATGTCTAGTTTGAGATAAAAAAAAAAAAACTATCTTGCACCATAAAAAATTCTTTTCTAAAAAAATTAAAATATCGAAGACGACTAGTGAACTTAAGAGGTGAGGTTAATTCAACTTTTAATTTAAGTGGTGGGGGTGGAAAAAAAATTGTTTTTATTATCTAAAAACAACACATTTTACAGTTATGGGATTTTTGCAATAAGTGATTAATTTTGTCCTCCATTTCATAAAAATAGTATTCAAAATTATTGTTTTAAAATTTTTATTCACTAAAAAATGATATGGAATATTATAATTAAGCCAATTTAAATTAAAATCATTTCAAATTCATTTCTTAATCAATACCTTATTCCACAACTCTTTTTCTTGAGCAAGAGAAGAACAGGCTGCCACAAACCAACAATTCCCTAGCATGCCTTGAATTACATCACAGCTACATGCACCATCAACAAAGAGCTTGGGATTTTCATGTATTTCCTGTTCATAGGATAACAATTTTATTATAAAAAAAATTAAAAGTGATAAAAATACATCAAGAATTAATATAAAAGGTACAGGATTGCAATTTGATATCATAATAATATTAATATTTTTTAACTTCAGTAACTGAGAACTTAACAACGTGTAAAATGCATACATTCTTTTTAGGACTGAATAATTCGGAGTAAATTTTGATAAATTGTTTATAACTAAGCTATTTCGGGAAAATTATGTCAAGCAATATAAATTTTAAATATCAAATTCAACAGTTTGAGAAATAAGGCAGGTAAAATATGGGATTCCTCTTTAAAAAGAGGCTAAGAATGAAATAATTATAATTATATGAGCAAGATTTTGTGATTTCTGTCCAATCTAATTAAAGGAAAATTAATTTCATTATGATAAAATTTATTTAAATACATCTTCTGAAATTAGTGTGGTCGAACTGAATATATATATGCTTTCATAAAATTGTAATTAGTGTAGGTAAGTTAAAGAAGCAGTGTAATGGCTGAAAAAGTTAAGGAAATAGGTTTAGAAATCAACTGGTATGTAGTTTCAATATAGGTTCCCGTTTTACCAAAGTAGTTTGTATCAGAATCATGTATAATTGTTTCAAATCAATAAACAAGCCAGTTATATCATTTTAAGAAACATTTAAAAACTTTCTGGTAATCTAAATTAGCTCTCTATAACCAAAATTTAAAAAAAAAAAAAACTAACAAATAATTTTTTTTTGTGTTCCAAGCATTAAGTAAAATTACTTTAAAGAATAGGATTTACAATCTACAAATAACAGATTTTTACCTTAGGACGCTTCCACTCTACATGACCAGGAAGTTGTCCACTTCCACTATAAAAAAGAGATGAATCAGCAGCAGGGAATTCAGGGTCTTCAAACAGATGGCCAGCTTCTTGGGATTGATGTTTTAAATCTTCATACACTTGCCCTTTAAAAGGTTTAACACTTCCACTGAAGATGTTTGAAGCAAAAGGACTGAAAAATAAATTAATAATTTAAGCTGGCAAAAATGAAAACATCACATTCATATAATACAGACAACTTGGGATAACTCGCAAGTCCCAAGGGATTGACCAAATAGTACTTCAGGTTCTGCCCCCCTATCAAGCTAACCACAGAAACAGAAATACTGGATGATATACTGGGTGGTCATAAAGAAACTTTGCCAATATATGGAACTCTAGCTGCTGTTCCATTCAACGGATCGAAATTAGATTTCAGGTATAGTTATTTAGAGATATGAGCTCTAGATTCTGTGAATGACAACAAAATGGCGCTTACGGTTACAGAAACTCCAAATTTTCGAATGACAACACTTACTTTTTTCTATCGCAAATGCTCAGTGCATACAAAAACTCTAAAGAGCATTGGAACGGTACGTGTATCACAAAAAACACACACATTATGTACGCACAAAAAACATCCCTGCAAACAGCCAACAAAAACCTGATAGGGAAACACAGAGGCTACTCACCAGGTATTCAGCATAGAAAAAGGATAAAATTGCCTGTGATAGCACCCATGTGAATTTTGGTCTATCATATGCAAATTTTCCCCATGCGTCCCAATCATGTTTTTGTTGGCTGTTCACAAAGCTGTTTTTTGTGCATGCATAACACATATGTTTTTTGCGATGCATATACTATTCCAACGTTCTTTAGGGTTTTCGCACATGGTGAGCATTTTGGAACAGGAAAAAGTAGGTGTTGATATTCAAAAATTTCGAGTTTCTGTAACTATAACCGTAACCATGACTGCTATTTTGTTGCATTCACAGAATTCTGAACTCATATCTTTGAAGAACTATACCTTAAAACGGTAGCTAGAGGTTCATATAGCAGCAAAGTTTCTTTATAACCACCCTGTACTATATGTACTAGCATAGTTTAGGAAAAAACAATTGTTAGTACTAAATGATAAAAATATATTTACTGGTAAATTTAATTAAACGGATTCGAAAAAAATAGTTTTTTACTTTTCTTTAACATTAGAATCTGCATACTCCGACTCTGCACAAATGGCGTGTCCCTCTCTGACAAGAATTCAGGTGTAGTTACAGTTTCAACAATGTTCATGAAGTTTTTCTTAACTGCCCAGTTTATAGCTAATTCTTCATAAGGTTTGTTGGTCACTTTAGATTCTTTTTTTTTTACTGTTTAAGAATCCAGATTTTTAAAGCAGTTTTGAACAACATTTCTTCTAATATCACTGTCTCAAAAACTTGAAATAAGACTAATGACTAATGGCTTCTAAGGAAGTCATCTTATGCTCAACTCTCTCCTTCAGTATTTTTTTATTGGTAGTGTAGTAGTATTATAGGTGTTTCGTGTATAAAATTAAACATTTACAAAAACTTCCAACTTAAAAGATGTGCAATTCAAGATATGGGTATAATTTCATGTTATTTGACTTTTGATTTTATTCCTTAGGAGAACCTGGGTGCAGTCATAAAAACTTTGTTTTTATTGTCTGTAAAATTGCCCTTATTCAAATGATTTGTTGGAACGATTGGGCTACTACACAGAATTGATGCACATATCATGCATTTTAATCATTCTATTACTCTTTATTCACAGAATAGTTAGGAAAACATTTCTGAAAAAAATATTGAGGAAAAAACTAACTTTTCACTATGGCTCATAAATTCATATAACATTGGTCTAAGAATGCGATAGTGTTCTGCTGCCAAGTCCGATGTCAAAGCGGCATACATTCCAGTGTATATTATGTTGACAGAGCTTAGGCCTGTTTTCGACCTCTCTCAGCTATGCTTTTATTATAGCTAGGCTAACCCTGATTTTCTTGCCATTGTGTTGCCCCGTGTGAGTAGGCAAAAAATAACAACATTATTGTTAACATTGAACAAGTAAAAAAATCCTTTGAAAATTGACAAAGTCACTGGATTTTTGTTCTACTTCTCCTTCTTTAGGTTGTGACCAAAACTTTAGCCAGGGCTAAAGTTTTGCAGGCTAGAGTTTTTTTCAAATTAATCTCAATTCAGAGCAATGGTTGCAAAGTAGCTGAAGCAAATGAAATTAAACCAAAATAACTCTAGCCTACCAAATACTGATTGCCTATGGGGATTCCCCTTAATAATTCCAATTTAGTTCATTGTGTAGACGTACCCCAAAGAAACTAAATGCGGCTGCTTGGCAGCAAACATTAGATTTTTTACTAATACTTTTTTTTACAGATACTTTTTCTGACTGATTATTTTACTTGGCAGGCTTTTTTTACAACGTCTAGTTGTTTTTTTGGGATAGTGTTTATCTTCCTTTCCATTCCACACACACTCATAAAAATATCACAATGACAAAGCAAACTATCTTAAGAGCTAAAAAGAGTCATTGACCTAAAAGATTTAATCTTCAAGCAGGATTTTACACAATACCCTACCATTAATATTTACAAAGTGATTAGCAAAAAAGTTCGATTAAAACCAGTTTAGCTAGTAACATAATAGGAGGCTCTACAACCCACTTGTACCATGCGGAAATCTTTGCAACACTATGAAGCTTGTTCAGAAACACCATATGCTATTTTTCTACATTCGCAGAGTACACTTAATGTAAATCATTTGCATTATGACAACGATACCTTGCTAGCACTGTACCTAATCTTCCATATTGCAATTTAAAACATTATCATTAAAAAAATATAAAAATTAAATGCATTTCTGTTGCTATGTTATAAAAGCTTTTTTTTTTTAAGTTTTAAAACAATTTTACGGCAGACATTATGATCAAGTAGATATGCCTCAGGACTACCAATCATTCTTGCAGCATTTTTGGCCTGTGCAAATGAAAACAATTACTCAAATTGCCTAACATTTATTCAAATAAAATTTACTTTATATGACAATGATTTAACAGAACAAAAAGTGTTAATTATGCCATTCCAGTTTTTACATATCTGAATAATATCAGTAAAAAAAAATATTTATCTCATTTTATAATATCTTACCTTCTAGTAGATAATGTTCTAGTAAGTAGCTGCATCATATTATTTTCAACTGGTACAACGTCACCCATAGTTCTAAAAAAATAAATTCAGATCAATGAAATTTAAGAGAGGTAAATCTTCAAAACAAGTTACAAAAAATTTCTAACAGATGGTATCTAAACAAGTGATTGATCAAATGTGCGGAATAACATAAAAGGATTGAGTTTGATCAACAAAGTTTTAAAGACTCACTCTACAACAATAAGAAGGTGCACAAAGGGTGAAGGATGAGGGTGTCTAAGTAGGTGCAGATACTCAGCTACAATGTACAACACAATTTTATCAAAGGGGATTTGACTTTTACCATCTTACCTCGCATTTGATAAAGTTCTAGTAAGAAACTGTATCATACGATTCTCAACTGGTATTACTTCCGACATTCTTCTGAAATTAAAACAGAATTATTTATCGAACCATATGCAGTTTATCAAAATAAAAAGTATGGTGAGGGAAATATGCCATATTTGCAGTGCACCCAAAAGAAGTAAGCACATTTTTCTCCGATAAGTGGGTGGGAAGGGAGAGCCATAAGTCGATGTCAGATGAAGGAGGGAACCGAGAATATCTCAGCAGGGTCAAGATCTTGAAACTGGTTATACTGGTTCCTAGAAGAGTAACCGCAGACGAAAAAGTATTTAGGTTGTAAGACAGTTTCCAACTAGCTTTGGTGATTTAGGTATAAAATAATTAGGGGATTTGACTTTACCATCTTTACCTCACATTTCATTTGATAAAGTTCTAGTAAGAAACTGTATCGTACGATTCTCAACTGGTATTACTTCCGACATTCTTCTGAAAATAAAACAGAATTATTTATCGAACTATATGCAGTTGATCAAAACAAAATATATTTTGAGGGAAATATGTCTTATTTGTAGCACAGCTAAAAGAGGAGAGCGCATTTGTTTCCAATTTATGGATGGGAAGGAAGAACCATGAGTTGATGTCAGGTGAAGGAGGGAACCCTTGATTTAATTACAAATTTCCTGAATATTTTTAATTCAAAATGCTGAAAAAAGATTCCAGTTCTGGAGATGTGAGGCTTTCAAACAGAAAACAGAAAAAAGGTGTGAAAACTTGCCAAGTTTTGTGAAGGCATTCTTAAATCAACAGTGTGGAGCATTGCGAGTGCACAGATGGACATTCCCACGAACATTTTAAAGCACGCCTGGTGACGTTGTTTTGCGAAGATACAGACACTGAAGATGACAATTTCAAAGGTTTCTGAATTTCAAAACACAAATTAATGAAATTCATAAGAAGCTCAAAGGAGCACAGATTGAAAGAAGAAAATATTTCAGAAGTATTCAATTGTGATGATGGAGCACCGACTGTTGACTCCTGCTGCATTCAGAAAATTCAGTGATTGCCCATAGTGGAGAAGGCAGCGATGAAGTTACTGAAAATAAAATTCTGCTAAAATATTTGGCAAGAATTTTGGATGGAACAATAAAAAGACTAGAAAAAAGGGACTTAATAACTGATAAAGAAATTATGTCTGTCTGAGAAGTTATTGAACGGTGACCCAAACTCTTCAAACAGCATACTTTAAAAGAAATATTTAATAAATCTAAATAAGATGCTTGGGTTTAAAAAATGTCACTGTTTAATTAGGGAATACCCATTTTATATTGAGGATCTAACATCCGAAAAATTCCAAAATCCGGATTTGGGACTTTCTACTGCAATTGGTGGACAGGTCTATTTTATATTTCAGATCTAAGTGTATGACTGTATTTATAAGGTTAAACAACCATTGTCTGGTACCTTCTAACTTTATAGCTCCTATTCTACCCTCTAGTTAAATAATCCTTTATGTAGCAGTAAGAGCCGAAGCAAGATTCCCAGAGCAAAACCAGATATTATCTTAATAGCATCTGAAATAAACAAGCCATCCTCTGGAATCTATCTAGTCCAGTTTTGCTATCCTTTAAGTAGAATTTAAGTCCGTCAGACACTGTTGTGTATGTAATTGGTTTACCATCATGTTATAGAGCCAATAGATCACTTTTGATCAAAGTCCCCATGATGTAGTCCTTTCGCAACCATGATTTTAGAAAAATATTGGGGAAGGAAAGGAAATATCCGAAAACAGCAAAAAAAAATTTACAAAATAAATATATTTCAAAGATTTTTTGTTTAATATGATAGATAATTTTTGCCACCTAGGTGCACAGCAGTGCACCCGCGAAGTTCACTGCCAGCCCTCTTTTACTGGAAGCCACTCAGCAGTATTTTGACCTCTCATATCTGCGTATTACAATATGTCCGAAAGTTGAATTTTTTTTATGGGTAACAATTTGCCACTTTAGTAAGACCTCTGAGTTTCAAGTCTACAATTATATTGGTTGTCGAGATAATAAAATTCAAAAAAGGCAGAAAACAACATATTTTGAAATCCACCCAAAACTCACTCACTGATCATCTAATTACAAAGGTACAGATATTAATTTCATAGTTCCAGCAGAGCAAGAACTATGAAATTTGGTATGCTTGTAAGGTTTATTGGTATTATAAAATTGAACATTGGCGATATTTTATTGCCTACGAAATGATCGCCAATTGTTAATTTTTTTCCCCTTTGCCAACGTTTTATGCAAATCTGAATAAACTATTTATTTAAAATATTTTTATATTATGATCATTTATATTGAATACATAAGTATATCATGGACTGGAGTTCGGTTAAATTTAACTTTCTAAGAAAAATCTTGCGTAATTTTCCACTAATTGGATGTTGTTGAGAATGTTTTTTAAAACTTCCTTAAAACCAAATAATAGTTAAAAGAATAAAGGAGTCAGCTAATAATATAGTTTTTGTAGTTGGACACCAACAAAAAGTTTGTCAACGGTCGACTATATAATAAGAAAGTACCAAAAAAACCATATGTATGCTTAACCCTTTCAATCTCAGGAAGTTTTCTTGCAAGTTAAAAAACTATGAAAACTAAACATTTTAAAACTTTTTATTGTTGCGCAAATAAGTAATAAATTTAAAATTAGTACCTTAAAAAAAGAAGTGAAATCCCAACAAACACATTTCTGTACAAAAGCGCCAAGTTCTTCATGCAATGATTATGGCCATGGAAGATATTGAGATCTAAAGTAGAACCAAGTTTAAAGTTGTTGTAAATTACAGGCAATGAAAATTCGTAAAAATTTTCTTCTCAAAGTCAAAATTCCCCAGCATGGGAGTAAATATCTAACTAGAAAAATGCTTGTGTGACTTGGCCATTATGCGTCAGTGACCAGAATATGTAATGGCCAAGTTTCACAAATATTTTTGCAGCTAGATATTTAGGCCCATACAGGGGAATTTTGACTTTGAGAAGAAACTTTACAAATTTTCATTTCCCATAATTTAGAGCAACTTTAAATTTGGTTCTACTTTAGATCTCAATATTTTTCACGGCCATAATCATTGCATGAAGAACTTGACGACTTTTTACAGAGATGTTTTTGTTGGGATACATCTGCTCACTTTTAGTAATTAACATGAAAGTTGAATGAAATTATGCCCTTTATGAATTGCTAACAAAATTTGAAATCCTAAATTGTTTTACTTTATTTTAGTTTCACTCATAATTTTATTCTTTTAAATTCTAGCTGTTAAGTCAACAGGTACTCTTTCGTTTTCCGGGCGCAAGCGATAAATCGCCAAATAATGTAGAATTTCGCCAAATTTCTTCTTATAACCATAAGAGGAAAGATCGTTTGGGACGAATATTCGAACAAATTCTCAAGGACATCACCGTATTCTGGAAAAACCAATTATTATAAGCATTCTTTTTGGGTAAAACTGTTTTGTTTACAATTCATTAATATCTGTTTATAGTTAAACTTGTTTTGCTTACTAATACTATTAAATAATATTTTTATATTTGTTTATAATTGAATGCTTTCGACTTTTATTCTGTTGACTGCTTTGTCATTCGCTTCGCTTGGCGACGCCTCGCGTTTGGTTGGCGACATTTGCGCCCGGATAACGGAAGAGTACCAGTTAACACAACCTATTTTTCAATTCTTATTTGGATGGATGTTTTTTATATAAATTAACCAAGATAGAAAATTAAAAACCTTAAGTTACAACAAGGCCATTGCATTTATAAAGATTAACTGATTTGGTAATTGACTTCAACCTGCCTAAACCTTCATTTTGAATACTGCAGCAGGATTGATTCTGAAAATAATCAATTGGTGTAGGACTGGGAGAAACAACAATCACAGAAGTTTAGTTCCTCTCTGCTTTTTACTTCACTGAACAATTTGAAAACTACCGTTTTCGGCTGTTTTAACTCTGGAATTCATCAGTGTTTACATTCAGCGATAAAATTAGAAAAGCTCATAGTGCCATCCTAAAAAGATTTCTTTCATTCTTGCTGAGTAGCAGCAAAGGCTTAATTGAAAGCAATATTATTTTTCTTTCTTTCACAGTTGGAATTATAGATCTGGACTGATGACCGTTTTAATTGCAGACTTGCAAACAAGCACATGGTTCATACAGATTTTCAAAATAAAAAATAAGGACTTTTTAAGGACTTTCTAAGTACTTTGTTAACTTTTTTAAGGACCTCAATTTTCTTTGTGATTTATATGATGGGGAGAAATTGAATGAAAAGAAAATTTTAATGCATATTAAAATTCATGAATGAAATTTCTTTTAATTCCTTATGATTATAACCAATCATTTTGAGATATAGTTATACTTTTACTAAATGTAGTTTAAATTCTTGAAGTGCAATATAAATTATGCATATTTTTAATAATCTCCTGTTTCCGAGGGTACTTTTAAAGCAAATTGGAAAATTTCGTAACTGGTTTTCTGCCATAATTTCTACATTATTTTATTTTTCTACCTCGATGAATACATTTAAATTAACAATGATTTGAAAATTTTGACAATGATGCTCAAAAGGGCAGGAATTAAAAACTTCAATCAAATACAGGATCTAAACATTTTTGCATATGAATGCTTTTAGGATTGTTGCAAAACTGTAACACAGTGCTAAAACGGTTAAAAAAAAAAAAAAAAATCTGATGGAATCAATTTTAAATATTAAGGAATTTAGAGCTCTAATATATTCTGTTGACAAAATATCCAAGTTAAGAAGAAAAATAATCATATTTGTAAAGAAACAGTTAGATTAAAATTAGAAGATTTTTTCAACCGAAAGGTTACTGGCGGCCACGCTTCTAAGTTATAAGGTAACTAAAAATCTAACATAAATAATAAGTAAATAATTTGAGTTTTAATATATTCTGTTGATAAAAAACGCGAGGCAAGAAGAAAATAATCATGTCTCTAAAGGATGCAGTCAGATTGAAGTTTGAGGATTTTTTTCTCACAATACGGCGCTGACTTCACGGCATCCACTTCACGTGACGCGATCCGAGATAGATGTCCGCACCCGCACAGGGAATGCGAGAAAAGAAACTCAAATATTTTAAAATTCCCTGATTAAAGAATAATTGTACGAAATTCCCAGACTTGTCCAGAAGAGAGAACTTCCCTGACATTTCCCTGAATACCTGGTCTGTCACCACCCTGATTTGTACAAAGATAGCAATTTATAACTGTAATATTTAGCTAAGAATGTTAATAAGTATTTGCAATCAACTTCAATGAAAAAATTTCTAAAATTTGATCAACCCCAACCGTTTAACTTTACTTTTTAGGCTTAGCCATTGTTAAACAGGAGATAGTATTTCTCCAAATTTAGCCGTACTTTTTGTTGGCTATTAAAAGCATACCAGATTCATGATATCACAAAAAGAATATTCTAATTAAAGAACTTGGACTATGTCTTAAAATATGCGAATTTTTATTTCCAAAATCAGATCAAATTCTGCTTAAAACTGCAATTTTTTGTCATACATGCAGCTACTATAGGCTTTAAAAGATGTGTATATATATTTTAAATCGGAAATAATCCGGGATTTTGATTACAACCCTGTGATATTTAATTTCAAATATAAAACGGACGTTCAGAAATTTATTAGCACTAGCTAAAATTACACAAAACGTTCCCCTAAATTTAGTAAGAGAGCATCGCGATTTTGCGTATCGGGGCAGAGATATATTCTTTTTAAATGCTTTGTAAAAAACACTTTATGGTTTATATACCTTAGAATAAGTTTTAAACTACCGTTTCCAATAACTTTCATCTCTATTTTGAATAAGGAGGCATGGTAAAAAAAAATCCAGAGGCATACACTTAATCAAGGTACGTATGAAATTACGTACATAATTTTTGGGACGGACCCCAGCAATCTACCTACTAATGATGCACCTGGCATCAAAAGCCATTCAATGACTTCAGCGAGTCACTGGTCTGTGCGTGGCACGTTTGTACATGAATATGCATGCGCAAAAGGCGATTTCGGCAGGGGTGATCCGCATATTGCATTCCATTTGAAAATTTTGCTTTTTTTTTTTTTTTCAGAAAAGAACAGAAAAGATTGCTATTTTCGGAGAAAAACTTTTTTTTTTTTTTTTTTAAACAAAAAAGGCAGGAAGGATGAAAACACTTTAAATGATGATCCTCAAATTTGGTTAACATTTGTTTTTAACTTGGAAAAAAATAAGGACTTCTAAGGATTTTTTTAAAAAATAAGAACTTTTAAGGGCCTTAGAAATTTTTTCGAGTTTTTAAGGACTTTTAAGGACCGTACGAACCATGAAGCAAGGGAAATTACAAAATTGTTTTCTGTATAATGCAGAGAGGGGATGGGATATTTGTGGATGATATCTAGCAGAAGTTGTTTTTAATTCTGAAAAACTGGCCAAGGTTTTCATTTTCACCCCACAATGCATTAAAAAAAACACTAATGTGTTGCAAAAACATTTCAATTGACAAATGTGTTGTTTATTAAGGGTAAAATCTTAGATGGGCCCACCTCTTGGTGACTTATTTGAAATCTCGCCAAGTTGACTACTAATTGAATATTTGTTATTATTTTTCAATTAAAAAACGATACTTGAAGGCCAGAAATAATAATATTTTTTAAAAAAATTAACACTTACCATAATTAGCTTGGATTAGCGCTCCATATTTGAAACTATATTAGATCAACTTAAAAATATTAGCCAGATAGAACATTCCAGATACAGAAGTATACCTAATTTTCTAATCAATCTAATAGCTGGAATTACAGCTTATGGACTGAAATAGAAAAAACCTTCTATAACTAATATACATATGGCTGGAAGATTCTAGACAGTTCTCCATAATCCATCTAGGTTGCCACATTGGCGACGTTATCGCCACTCGTTTGGTGAGAATTCAAAAAGAAGCCAAGAGGTGGGCTGTGCTAAGATCCACCCTTATTACGTACAAATGCACTGGTACTTAGTGATTTTTAGCAACTTTCCTTGACTTGGTTCAAAAGATAAATATTTTCAAATTGCAACCCTTAACAATTTTTTAGCAATCATAACTACTATTCAGATGTTTTATTTAGCCAAACAGTTATAAAATATCACCAGGTCTATACAACACATCTCTACCGTTCATTAATGAAGTAGGAAAAGCGAAACGGTCTGACAGCCGCTTCAACAACAAATTTTTTAAGTTTTTGTCATTCACTGAAACTAAAAAAAAATCCAAAACGCTGAAGAAAAATACATATTGTTCCAAATTTTTGATTTTTTTTTTAGTTTTTCAAAACTAAACAATGTCAAGTGTATTAATAAACAAACTAGCTAGTGACAGTTTTCAAGGTTGCCGAGTACCGCTGCACTGAAACATCAGTTCAAAATAATCAAATCCTGGTTCAAAAACAATATAAACCACTGGCTTGGAGTAATTTTCGAAGAAAATAACTTACCTTTACTTAGATTTAAGTTTTAAAAATGCTTTTCTAAGTACACCGAATAAATCCACAACTGACAACTAAATCTAATTCACGTTTCGTGTCGTTTGTATTTTTGTATACAAATACATGAAACATCAACATCAAAACATGATCAAAAGCAGATCGGTTTAATTGCATCGATATTAGCTATATCGATGATTAATATAGGCTGAAAATATGTACGTCATGATTGCTTTGTGAGACAAACGGTTGTTTGGTTGGTTGGTTGGTTGGTTGGTTGTTATCAGATTATCTGGCGCCGTTAGCAACACAAGGGCTATAATGTGCCGAAACATTCGTCATTTGACAAGCCAACATACATTTACAAACACCCATGCCTGACACGGGACTCGAACCCGCAACCTCGCGGTCTAGAAGCTAGAACGCTAACCACTATACCGTTTGGTCGGCACAAACAGTTGTCATGGAGAGCGTCCGTTTACTTTTTTCGGCAAAACTTTTGCAAAAAAAGTTTTTCTCGGAAGCAATTTGGTACTAAAAGATGTCATCATTGTATTATGTTAATTATCAAGTAATGATGAGCTGAGTACTTTATTATATACTTTGTTAATTTGGAATTCTTTCGACAAAATTTTGAAAGTCGAAAAAGTCACTATCCTAGTTTCTGAAACAAAATCTTAAAAATTAAAACAACATCTGGCCTGAATTGAACTGTCTTGTTTGCGGTGCAAAATTTCAATAAATGTAGAAAGTATAAAGTTTAACATATATTGCTAGAAAAAGATTTAAAACAATGTATTGTATTAAAATTTATAACAAAAAGATATAAAAATATGAATTAGTGCTTTTTCGTTCTTTTTATACCCCTATTTCATTTTCTATCATATTTATTTTAAAGTAATGTTAATTTTTTCAACAACAAAAAATGAAAATCAAAAATATGTGACTTTTATGTATAAAACAAAGTTTTGAAAATTATATACGAAATACACATGTATGATAATGTATATCCGCTTTACTCACTCTACGTTTAGTTAAATATAATTTAATAAAGTTTGTAGGGACCATTTCTGAATTTGATATAGATAAATTATACATATTTTCTGAGCATAAAACCATGAAATTCTACAACTGTGTGTAAATCCTAAATGATTTTTACAATATATGGGCAATTCTCTGGCTGATGCATGGGACATTTTGAGCCCTTTTTTGTACTCTTAAACAAATTAGAATAACAAATTAATGATAAATTTAGTAATTATGTTTTACTTTTCTATAATTTGAGTTGTTCGCAAAGTTATATGGACAATAATTGTTTTAACTAGGTCATCTAAGCATTTATAGGCAGCTGACTCAAGGGACCCGCGGAGAAACAAAAGAAAATTACGTTCAAGAAAAAAGTTAAAATTTTCTCTGAATTTATAAGCACTAAAATTATGAAATTCATAGAGATATTTGGGTAAATGTTAATAATACTATATATATCAAAATTTTTGCAAAAAGGTTATTTTTGTGGATTTAATAAACAAAAACGTGAACTGACGCACGGGACATTTGAAAAATGATGCACGGGACATTCTGAAACCAACCCACGAAAAATATTATTTTGCAAGTGGGAAACAGGGATGTTTTACAGTTACATATTTTGTATATATTGTTAGACAAATTATACATACTTTATGCTACTTTCTACTCAAAGTGGGCATAATTGTGGAACATTTTGTTAGAGAGGTTTGTTACTGTTATTCACCTATTTTATACTCTTTGTGGTGCTTAGTTAATTACGTTTTTAAGAATAAAATAAAAATAACTAATGATTTTTTTCGGTAATACAAATTGGTATAGAGAGTAATTGGTATTAAAGGCAATAGGAGATTAACATATAATAAAAGCCAATGCATCGGGAAAAAAAACACTCTTTCTTCAGAATACTCTAGAAACAACAGACAAAATACGAGATTATAAATTTGGTGAATGTGTGCTTGTGCCATTTGAAAACAGAAAATATTCTGGCATAACAGTTTCAAGGAACACTTTGAAATTTCTTTATTGGTAAAAGCAGGAAGGAAGACTTGGAAATGATCAGTTAAAGAACATAAATTTACCTATTCCACTAAGGAAATTATTAAAAAATTAAATTCCCAAGAAGAAAAAACCTCTCGTGCATATCCGCATTTGAAAATTTGGAGTGATGATTGAAACACATGCGCAAGCATTTTATCTATGTGCAAGACTTATTTACTTTATCTTTTTTAAGGAGTAAAGATTTTAATTTAAAACTGTTTTAAAGTAAATATGGAATTTTACAAAAATTGTATTTAAAATAATTTGTAAACTTAAAAATATTGCTTTGACACAATCGTTAAACTACTGACGCACGGGACATGTGTTTTCTAAAATAGCAATTTTAATTAATTTTGTATTTTTTTAAGAAATTGCACACCAGTTTGTGATTAAATTTTAAAATAACAAAAATGAAGTTTTGTAAAAATTGAAATTCAAAATATATTTTTATTTAAAAAAAAAAAAATGCATCTTTTTCACCGATGCACGGGAAATGTGTTAGGACATGTACTTCGAACAATTTCATGACTTTTTTTTTTACCTAGAATCCAATATTATTGGACTTTTATATTTCTACTAATTATAATGACTACATTAAGTACAATTTTGTTTGTTTTACTTAAATTTGTTCCGCTAAAATACGTCGATGTATTATACTCTGTTTCACATAATTTGGAATCAATGTAATGAATGAACTTTCAATGTTAAAAAGTTAAATCAATTTGGACATTTGATTTTAGTAGCAATCCATTACTTTTATACTACTTCGAGATCTTTTTTAAGTGTGGTGGTTTCAGTTTTCAGAGAATTGCCCATATAATTGTTGTCGAAGTAATTGTGTACTTAGAAATCTTACTTTGACGTAAGTATAAAAAACTGATGCACGGGACATATCTTTTTTCTAAAATAACAACTGAAATAATTTTTGTATTTTTTTAAAAACTTGCACAGCATTTTGTGATTGAATTTTAAAAGAAAAAATGAAGTTTTATAAAAATTTAAATTTAAAATATACTTTTATTAAAAAAAATTATTATAATAAAAAATTTAGCCGACGCACTGGACATGTGTAAGCATTTAAACTTTGAGCTTAGTTTCGTAACTTTTTCTACTTAGAATGTTTTATTATTGGACTTTTGTATTTCTACTAATTATAATGACTACATTAGGTACATTCTTTATAGTTTTTCTTTAATTTTTTCTTTTAAAAAACACTTATTCGTTATACTCTGTTTTACATAATTTAGAGACATTAAAATTATTGAACTATCAGTGTCAAACAGTTAAATTGTGTCACTAAATTTTTTTATTGCATTTTTATAATACTTTGAACATTTAAATTTAATAACAATTCATTACTTTTACATTCCTTTGAGGTATTTTTTTAGGTGTAGTGGTTTCAGTTTTCAAAAAATTGCCCATATATATATTTTTTTTAATAAAATGCATTTAACTTAGACGATCTTGGGTAAAATTCTCTACAAAAAAGGGTCAACGTGCCACTTTATATGGATTTTGAACTATTTATCAGGATATAAAATTAATAAATAACTGTTGTTGTTTAGATTTCCTCATAAAATATTAATTAACATTTAAAAAAAAAAAAAAAAAAAAAAAATTAAAAAAAAAAAAAAACTAAAAAAAAAAAAAAAAATATGTAGTCCACTGAAAATAATCGTAAGGTGTTTCATACTCTAATCTTTCTTAATAGAGAAAATATTAAATACCAGTGGGGTAGTATCAACACCTAAGAGTTTTTATTGTAACCTTTAATTTTCCAAAATATTTTTCTGTTCCACAAGGCCCAATTTAAAATCTATTATATATATTAGGAATAAAGTTTCTTATATCCAGTGAATTTTTTCGCTTTTCTCCAGTTTTTAAATTGTTTTAGAAAGATGGAAAAGGGGGGGGGGGGGAGTGATGCATGCGTACTTTCTTTATACGTCTTCGCAGGGCACCCTTGATTATTATTTTTACAGATCGAGTAGGCAATGCTGCTTTGAATATATTTTGTCCAGTTCAAATAAGTCATGTTTTAGTCTGGCAACAGGCAAGCCTATATAAATGTAAAATTTGGTGATCTTCAAGCAACTTAAAAGAGCCATTACAAAAACCAACGTTCTTACCCTAACATCTTGAGAGTCCCGTCACCAGCCAATTTTTTTTTTATCAGAATCGATTATTGCTTGTTTACCTTTTTCTGATTGCTCAAAAAACGAAATTTCTACACTCATTCACATCTTAGTAAGGCGAGATGTTCACCCTCATATCCTTTCAATTGGTGTTATAAAAATTACAAGCAAAATAGAAAGAATTGAAAGTTCCAGCAAACAATTTTTGTTTGTCAAAAATATTATTTACGAGGGTTTCGGTTTACGTTCCACAAACTCGTATCAATTCAATTCTGAGGAAGGATGTGTAATAAAGAAGAAGCCACTCTTTAGATAATTTTTTCTTTAGTTATACGTTAGCGAGGAGGAGAGATGGATCTGATTTATGTGTTATATATTGGGATGTTGATAGAAAGGGCCGAGTGTAGTTTTCAGTAAAGAGGGCGAATGCAGATCCTCCTCCGTTACACCCCCGGTTACGCGACTAGAATTTTAATTGCCGCAAGATTTAAAAGTAGCTAGCAGCCATTTAATATTTCATATTACCCCCCCCCCCCCCTTCCCCTTCTTACGTTCATGGAATCATGTAATTAGGAGGACCTATTTGACTAAAAAAAAATATTTTTCGGGTTTTTCTCCCCTTCCAAAGACGCACAGCCTCGATTTGATACTTTTCGAATTCTTTAATTTCTCTGTCTTTGTTTACTTCAGAAGGGTGGACGGGTAGAGAAGAAAGCAATGCACTAAGGTAGGCTAATGTCTCTCTTACTAAATTGTGATACTTAGAGAGGTATAAACCGATTAACCTTTGCATATACCCCCCCCCCTCCCCCCATCATATCACATACTTTTGAGTGCGATAATTGACTCTGAGAGTGGAGAGGGTACTATGATTTAGGGATCAGACTTTAATTATATTTCTACATTATAAAATGTAGGACTCCTACCCCTACTGACCACACTGATACTGTTACATACTATTTGCTAGACCCCCCCCTCCCCAGTTTTTAAAGACACTGTTATATAATTAAAGTACTCCCACCCCAGACCTTATAATTATGCTATTGCACAATAAAAGGTAGACCACTCAACCCCACCTAAAAAAAAAGAACTTTAAAGAAATTGTTACAAACTAAATTGCCCCTTCCCCCCGATTTTTAAAGATACTATTACATAGTAATAGTAGGACCCCCCCCCTCCCCCAAGTTTTAAAGATAGTGTCACATACTAAATGGTAATAAATCCCCCCCCCCCATTTACAAAATATTATTGTTTTGTTTCATTAATCGTATTTTTTTACCATAAATCCTAAAATTTTCTATTTTCTTATCAATCCTCCCCCCCCTCAAATTTTAATGACGCAGTTTGCGTCATGAAACCCCCCTGTAGGCACCCCTGCAATGTGAATAAAATATAATTTTTTATTTTAGAGGTCCGTTACTTAGCAGCTCGATACCTTAGTATGAGCACGGCTAAACTTGATTCATCGCGGCTATGACAGTACGGTAAAGATCAAAGGATTTCAAATACCACCTTAGTTTGACCGTTTACCACTAGATGGCACTGGTCTAGTAGGAGAGTTTTGAATCATTTCGCTTTGAATTCCCATGCTTTAATAGGATGTTACTACCGTTTTGTAAGTGATTTTTGTAATTATTTACTCTTTTAATTCCCAAAACATTACAAAATGCCGGTCTATTGCTGTGTACCTTTATAAAAGTCAAATAGCACGGTCGATAAAATATCTTTTCACGAATTCCCAGCTGATTTAGAACTAAAACGTGTTCCTTTAGATAAACGGATGCTTTTTGAAACTGTTCAAGAAATAATATCCTCTAAAATCAATTCTTTTCATCTAAATTTATTCAGAATTGAAAATATAGGATTAGATAGTCTTTTCTATATTACTTCGATTTTCTTGTTTTAATTTTTTGAGTAAGATATCTATATCATCCTACTATATTTTATGATGTTCCAATATTTTCATTAATTAAAATTGATTATATTTATTTTTACTTCCTTTTTTTAATTCATTTAATAGTTAATTCATGAATATTAGAGCATTTTATAACAGAATTTAACAATTAACTTTTGGTTTTATTCTGGAAAAGAAATGGTCAATTACTAGCATGGCTGCGGTCAATTAGTAATGTCTACTTGGTCAATTAATGGCAAAATTGCTTTTGGTAAGAAATTCTGATGATATATTAAATTGTAAAAAGGACTGAAACATTATGTTAATTTATTATTGAGCTTTATTAATCAATTTATATTTTGGGAAGTTTTCATAGTATTCCGTTAATAATTTTTCAAGAAAAAAAATTAAATGTGTAGAAACTTGCACTAAATGGTCAATTACTGGTAGGTTCACCCTAGTATTAACAAACTAATGAATTAAATCATTTTTCTATCTGCATAATGCTATGTAAATATGCTATGTTTCGTTTTATGATTTGTTTGTTTTGGTTAATGGTTACGATTTTTGCCACTACCCCGGATTGGCGCTGTCCTAGTAGAAAATTTATCTCGTAGGTTGGTCGCCGCGAAATCAGCCATTGTCAAAGCCTTATTCCCCCTTGAATCGAGTTCAGCATTGGTATGAGAGACTGTTTTTGCTTACATCTTAAAGAGGATGATAGAGGGCGCTCGAAAGCGTGGCTCACATATGGTTTTCTTTGTAGTGGTCAAACGTTCTGAAAAACTGTTATGAGCTCAAAAATACTTAAATAAATTGCAATTGCACTTAAAAGTTGGCAATGTATATAAATGATTTATACTAAAAACTTTGTTTTATGTGTTAATTTTTTACATATCTACCAGCATATTCTGTTATTTCCTTAGGACAAGAACATGATTTTCTTGAATTACTGTGAAGATTCTATTCTTCTCCGGCACTCCAGCCTACTACAGGCCGACCATTTTTTTACCATCGGAATCAATCCGGTGCAAATTTACAACATTTGCTTTTTTATATTAGTTGTGAATACAGCGGCAAAAGTTGGATATGGATAAAAATAACATTACAATAAATAAAGCATACTAAATTATAAAATTTATAAAGGTTTTTATAATTGACACTAACTAAAACTGAAAAAGTAGTTTATTTTCAAATCTTTTTAATTTCTAAAATATCATCAAGGAAACCGAGCAACTTTACAAGATTTTTTAGCGTATACTATTCCATTTGGGATAGAAATGGGGACATTTATCTTTTGAAAAACTCCCTCCTTCGTGATCGAAAAAGTTATAACGAATGTTCCGGTCAATACAGTCAGTCAACAATTTAACACACAAGACAATTACTACCCTACTTTATTATTCGCCCTGTGTGCTTAGCTTTCTGGCCTCGTATGGCAAAGGTGCTGGGTTCGAATCCTGCGTTAGGCATATATGTGCGTTGTGATTCGGAATTTATGTTAAGCTATCGGTCTCAACCTGATTAGCCGTCTTTGCTCATAAAAATAGGTCATTGAGGGTACAAACCAGAAACAAACCCAACTCAGCTTTATTTAATAAACTAGCTGAATACTCGTGCTTCGCTACGAAATTGCACCCTGTGCATTTTTTTAGCTAGTTGTGTGGCCCTGCGTTGCAGAGATCCGTCAATGGTGTATAGGTCCCAGATTTTGGCGCTTCGCTCGCAGGAATGTTCATTGCTACTCAAAACCAAGCTCGCTTCGCTTGCTGAAAAGTTTATTGACACATAAGCACAGGCTTACTTCACTCGTTGAAGGGTTCATTGCTATGCAAGCATGGGCTCGCTGCGCTCGCTGAAAGGTTTTTGCTACGTAAGCATAAGCTCGCTTCACTCACTAAAAACTAATTTCTACGTAAACCCTTAATATTAGAAGGTCCTCTCCTATCGAGAAGCAAAAAAAAAATATTTCCCGTTAATACGATAATATAACACTCCTTTAAAAATATTTTAACACATGTTTGTGAAAAGCAAAATTAGTAGGCCAAAACTACTAATGTTGAAATTTTCAGTGCTCTAGGCCTATTAGAAGTGGCTTTTTGTGAAAATATTTACCAAACAAAGTCTTCAAAATTTTAAAATTCTGTCTGTCATAAGTCCAATTAAAAAGCCAAAATTACTTATGTTGAAATTTTCAGAACTGTAACCTAATTAGAAATCGTTTTGTAAAATATTTGTTAATTTATATAAAAAAAAATGTAATAAAAAAACTAATCAAAATTTTAAAATACTGTTTTTCAAAAGACCAATTTGAAGGCCAAAACTACTTATGTTGAAAATTTCAGAGCTGTAACCCTATTAGAAATCGTTTCTAAAATGTGTGTTAATTAATTCTTAAAAAGGCTAATCAAAAATTTAAAATTCTGTTTTTCAAAAGTCCAATTAGAAAGCCATAACTACTTAAGTTGAAAATTTCAGAGCTGTTGCCTTATTAGAAATAATTTTGTAAAATATTTGTTAATTAAAAAAAAAATTATGCAAGAAACCTTCGAGGGAGTGTACTCAACAACTTCCCAGAGTTTCATGGCGATCGGATGAATGGTGTGGTAATGCATTAAGGACAAACAGACAGACATACATTCGTTTTTATATACTTAGATAACCTTTTATCTAACTTTGGCAACGCCAAAGTAAGGAGAACCATGCCAAACATGTAACCCTGCTCGCCTTTTTGCATCTAGTATAATTTGCATCCACTATAATTTGCATAGGAACCTGCAAATCCGGCAGCACTACATGCTAATTTACACATACGGATCGGGAATTTCTCCCCCTCCCCAACTACATTTTTTTTTTAATCACTAACGGGAAAAAATTTCCGAGATTTCTAAGTTTTTTGTTAGTTTCAGGGTGTATAGCACCTATTATCTCTTGCAAATGAGTTCAGCATCCACAATTCACTACAGATATTGATAAATCGTATTCATGCGCTTGATTTCAGAATAATTTTCCGAACGCAATCTGGTTTTTTCTCTGTATTTCATTTTGTGTACATGCCCTTAAAATATGTTAATGACCACGGGTGTAAAGTGATATAAGTCAGAAAATTCCATTTTTCATATCCTCATGAATATTGGTCGTACAAATTTCGATTTTTTTGGTTTTAAATGTTTTTTCATGGGCAACATTTTTCTAAATAAGAGTTGGGGGAACTGGGGACCGTATAAAAATTTGTAATCCATAAATTTTATACCAACCCCTTTCCTAACTTAAAAACTATTTAGTAAAAATATTTTAACGATTTAAAACATTTCTTCAATTGGGACTATGCATCTAGAACCAATGGTGTCGAATATGAAGGTCGGCCAGGTTATACGGGGACACGCTGTATTTTATCGCACTTTTATTAGTTGTACTTTATATTCTAAAATTATTTGTCATAACTATGAACAGTGATGTACAACAACAACTTAATTATGTTACGTGGCATTCAGTTGCATATCTATGTACAAAATGCATCAATATTGCCATCCTAGATCTAAAAGACGTACCTCAAAAATCTAAATTTAAGCTATGAGCATTTTAGTAAATGTAATTTTTTCCTCCTCTCTGAGAAAAGTTCTATTAGATTAGTGATTTTCTACAGTGTCAAAATATGATATGGCTTTTTTATGCTTAGGAGGGCAGTATACTTTTACGTTAAAAATTATTTTACCCTTTTGTTACATTATTTCATGATTTGAAGGTTTTTCGTCCTTTCCTCAAGTATGAGAACATATTACATCCCTAATTTTACTGGTGCATTTGTTGAATACAATTTACTTTTGACTTCTAATGAGAAACAACTCATAACCTGATACCATTTGATCAGAAAAACGCTGTGCTTTTTCTTATGAAAATTTCGGTAAATAATTAACTCGGTAAATAATTTGACTCACGCACTCGTTTGAAAAATTATTACTTTCGCAACTACCCTAATAGCACACATCCTCCCAGGGAGGTCCCTGGGAAGTAATTCGTAGTCCCGGGGATGACTGGGGACCTCCCTGGGAGGATGTGTGCTATTAGGGTAGTTCCATAATTAACTATAATGCGATAATCTATATTAATGTAAGTTTGCAAAGAAAATACCTTTAATAATAAATGCGGTGATACCATTTGTATAATTAAAATAATAGTAGTAAAAAATTCTGCAAAGGAAATTTAGTTATGGTTTTGTCCATGCTCGGTAAGTACCATGGATTCAAGGGTACCAAATATCTGTGTATTTTAAATTCTATGTTTTTAGCTTGATGTAGTAAGGCAAGAGTTGTAATGAAATATCTTTACATGGTTGAACTCAGCTTATTTAAAGTAATTTTCTATTCAGTTTCAGTCTGGAAAATTAATATACTTCACTATTTATGTCTAAAATAATTTAAGCCCTATTTAAATGTCGCCCCGTTGTTTTTCTTAACTGACGAACAAACAGTCAAACAGATATTTACATAAACTAACATAAAAAGTATTAGTTTGAATTATTTTTAAGATATGAAAAAGTGAGAAATAATACTGATAAATACTTGTTTTTCATACTTATACTAAATTACGCGCCATTAAAAAAAAAGCAAGCATACACTCTAAGGTATTGAAACACTGTAGTACTTCTTTTGAATGGTTTGTCTGGCTAGTTTAAATTTATGAAATTTCATAAGTATAATAGAGTTTTTGATTTTTACTGAATGTCAACACTTTATTACTTAGTTATTTAAGCTTTATAATATTGCACTTAAAATACAAGGTAACGGTAATTTTTTTTTTGTCACAATCTTTGGATAATGTAATTTTAAATTAAAATCTTTTTCCGATAACGCTTTTATTTAAAGACATATATTTTCGATGATCTTAGTCATGACAAATTGCAACACTTGTGTAGACATTGAAAGAGCCAAAAATATCACAAATATTTAATTAAAAGAAGGCCAAAAGAATAATAACTGTATTTTGTTTGGAATCTTTTCTGAATTTGGGACCGAAATAACAGTTAGTATTTAATATCACTGCTTTCCAACAAAACATATCGTCTTAACTCAATAAGGTTGGTAAAAAAATATGTGGATGGTCCTTAAAAGTGAGGGAATCGATTCCCCTTGAAAGCGAAAATGTTGGTTTTTGTCACTGTTGGCTTTTGTCGCTACACCGAATTTTTAGTCTATGGTGGAATACATCACAGGAAAAATATTCCTCATCAAACTGCTGAAAAATATTACAGACGAGCTATCTTCATTCTGCACCTTAGATGACATTCTTTCATCTCTAGAAGATAAAATCTAGAAGAAACTTTAAACTCATTCAGGAAGCTAATGCCAATAAACACAGACAGTGCAGAATTTTCTTCCATAGAAAATATGGTAAAATTTTATGAGAGTGATTTGCCTGGTTTTCAATACATTCTTGAAACAGAATGGGAAATGAGGAAGACAGAATGGAGCTTTATCCATCATTTAGAAAGTCCTTCTACTGTCATTGATGCTTTCGCGGAATTTTCTGTAGACGTATTTCCAAATATATGTCAATTATTAAAACATTTACGCATTCTGCCAGTTTCAATTGCAAACTGCTAAAAGAAGCTTTTCAACTTTACAATAATTAAAATCACATTTAAGAAATTCTATGAGAAAAACAAGGTTGAAGGGACTGCCAGTTTTGTCTATTCACAGAGACATAATAATATGTGATGATATGGTGTTAGATAAAATTAAAAAAAGAAGCTAGGACATTGGACTTAATATTGTAAACAAATAATTAGTAAGTTTCTCCTAAAAATAAGATCCCTGTTTGCTTAATTTGTTCTTCATTTATTTATAAAAAATTTTAATTAATTAAAATGTGTGTTAACTAAAAAAGTTTTGCTATTTCACTTACACCAAACATTCAAAAATCAATATACTACAAGAAATAGTAATGCTGCCTCATCCTCCCCCTCGAAACAATGTGTCTGGATACTCCATTGATTAAAAGTTATGGGTTAGTTTTATGTTCAAATGCATTATTTAAAATTTACAATAAATATCACACCTCTTCCAAACCTCATTGCATTTTCTTGGCAGCGCTCAATTTTTTTTATTTTTTTTTTAAATTCTATACATTTCAAGGGGCCTATAATTTGGAAGCTCAATGTCAAAACTCAATCACAAAAACTTACTCACACGTAGCTTCTGTTTATTGCTTAAAATCGGGGAACATCTTTTAAGACAGATAATAATTATTTCAAAAGAATCGCTATCGTTACCAATGCTACTGAACCAAGTATTCCTATTCTAAGATAAGATATCTTCACCTCTGCATACACCAAAAATTGGGCAGGTAAGCAAAGAAAGATTACAAAGTCTTTGTAAGGAGAATAAGAAAATTGCATCAGCATTTGCTCCAATGTGAAGTACATTAAATCTCTAATTTTACTATTGATATCTTTGAAAGGTTTGATAGTTTAATGGATAGATAAGTATATAGCTTTCACCTTTGTATATAGTTAGATAAGGTAAATAGTTTTCACCTTTGAAAAGTAAAATAGGTTACTGTCGTAATATATGGAATAATACAAAAGTTCCTTAAGTACACCATGGATATCTTAGCATTTTTAAAGGTTGAATTCTATTTTAACCACTCAATTTCAACTATTTTTATATTATTTTTCTCAATATACTCACCAGATGTCTCAAAATATGTACGTTTTGCTGCTGTCATCCACATTATTATCATTTAAAGCTTTTGTTTCTTCACCAAAAGAGATTTTCTTGATGTGCACTCATTTATCTTTTTCTGCAGCTTCCCGTTTCTGTTTTGCGTCAGCTTTATCTTTGATTTCTTTGTCTCGTTCTGCCACCAGATCCAGAAAATTTTAATTTTTAATAACAGCTGAGTTTGTGTATATTTGTCCTCTGATTTCTGAATGTGATATTCTTAGACTACTATATCTTAAATGCTTACTTAAGATGTCTTCGAAACTAATTGACTCTATGAGCAAGAAGCATTTAATCTAGATATAACTTCTACAATAAATTTTTGAATCGGTGAACCGGGAATAAATGGGTATACTTATGTAACCAAATTAAAAGAAAATTGCAAAAAAAATATACATGGGATTTAATAGCTTAACCTATTTGTAATTGAAAAACAGCATCAATACTTTAATACTGAAAAGTGGGTGACCATTAATTTCATCAGGAAAAGAGTGACCAACAATTAACCCTGTATGATCCTACTTAGCAGGCAAGAGTTTTAAAAGAAATAATCTCATTTCACTTCAATGGATGCTAAATAACACACATATATGAACTAAGTTTATTTCGAAAAACTTGAGTATTGCAAGTACTAACTGCAAATAGGTTTTCGTTCCCAATAATCCCAAGTTTGTATTTGATGGCGATAATTAAATTTTATAACTTTTTCTGGCTGACCAATTTACTTGGCGCATTTTTTACAACGTCTAGTTGTTTTTTGAAAGATATAAATGATTCTTTCAGCATTTGTTATGTTTGAAATGAGTAAGGATTATTTATTGTATGTATAATTGATTTAATTGACCAGGAATTGTATCTACTTTAACTACTGTTCAAGAAAATGCTCATGAATGAGTTACATAAAAACTAGAAGTACTATAAACGAATATCAGTAATATATCGTAAAGTTACACTTTGATTACAAGAAATAAATTGTTTCCTATCACTATATAAGAATCAATACTTTCTAAATTAAAATCTCTATATTCACATGATCAAAACCACTGACGTCTTACAACATGCATGAGCAGTAAAAATGATTTTCTATAATTGATCATCTAATATTTTACTTGTTTAACGTAATTCAATTTGAATTAAGGTAATTATTATTCAAATGAATTAATAGCTTTATTTACCACAGCAGCTCATGCCTCAAAAATTAAATATAAAGTTACAATATCTTTCTGATTAGTTGAAAATATTCATCGAACTAAAGTTTAATAAACATTAAATTAAACATTTAGAATTCTTCTTTATAAATCCCTAAATGATGAAAAGTATATTTAAGATAAGCACTTTTGAACTTGAACATCAACTGAATTTTAAATTGAAAATTTATCATAATAAAATTAAAAAAATATTAATAATCCTATAAAAGACCCAAATTTTATTCCTCAAGTATAAATTAATTTCTTAACGATCAGTTAAAATTTTCATTAAAATTAAACTCAATCTCTCTCTTATTTAATTTTTTTTCTCTTGTTAATCCATTAATTACTCACACAAAAATATACACTAACGAAATAATTACAACTATATAAAAAGTTATAATATATATATATATGCATAGTTAAGAATTCATCCTTAATAAATTCCTAGAATACGATGAATTCCCTTAATACTCATCATTCCTAACGGAAAACTTATTTATTTATTAATATTTCCAATAAATCCGATTCTGAAATTAGGCTCTAATTTTGCCTTGCCACATGATATTGGAAACGAATAGGAGATATATTTCATACTTTGCCAGTTTGGCATTCTATAGAAGGCCTAGGTAGGAAATGTGTGAAATGTTAATCGTTTCTTTTATTGTATAAAAAGCCCGGCTTTCTATAATATGCTCTGGTATTCTATAGAATGCCCGCTTTCATTCATTGTCGATAACTTATATGAAATTAGATATAAACCCCATATTGAAATTCTTATCATAACACAAATTATTAACTGTAAATATAATAAATAGAAGATAATGTTTAATTATTATTAAACATTTTAATTTTCTTTGATTAAAAGATCCTATTACTCTTACTTCTATACTTCCAAATATTGAAATTGATACAATAGCAGGGTAATATATAGAAATTGACATTAAGATAACCATTTTTTATACATTTATTAACAAATACCCCCCCCCCCCCCAAGAACACCATATAATTCATTCACATAAAACTGTGAATCAAAAGGAATCTGTGAAAAAAGGCTATTTTGTATCTTAATACTAATCCGTTAATAAAATTTATGAATATATTTTGACTATAAAATCTTAATGTTAAAATTCCAGAACCATAACTTTGGAACCAAAGATATTTTCAGCAAGATTCAATCACTATTTTTTCCCTTTTTAATAAAACAATCTAAATAAATTAATTTCTAACCGTAACCAAACGCTCTATACTATAAAAAAAAATCTTCTCTCACAAATTAAAACCAAAATAATAATCCCTAAAAATTTATATAATCATCTATAAGAAATAACTCATTAGCTTCATTAACTTACTAAGTTTTGAATTTTTTACGACATTTATTTCATAAATTGTTTCTCTCAAATGTGTTTAGAGATTTCAATTTAAAATAAAGAGAAAATTGTTAAACACAAGGTAATATAAATATGAATATGTATGTACACAAAATAATATAAATATGAATATGTATATATATTATAAATATATATATTAAAATATATTATAAAATTCAACCTGAACTTATCAGCCTCTAACTACGCACCTCTTTTTTTTTTTTTTTTTTTTTTTGTTGAGGGTGGAACAGCAATATATATCATATAAAAAACAATTAGAATAAAAATAATTTGTTCTTGAATGAGGGCAAGAAAGACTTTTTGTTTTCAAAAAAAGTTTTGTTTATGCAACAATAACTATCAAAAAAAATTTTTTCGATAAAAATTTCTTCTATTCCCTACTTACAGTTGTTACTTATTCAACTTTAGATCCTTAAACAAATTATTTGTATTAGAAAGTTATGCAAATAAAAAAACAATGTTTTTACTGTATCATTTATAGTTCATTTTTTAACTTTCTATTCTATTGTTCTTTATATAAAAATAAAGACTCACATTTTTCGTAGAGTTATGTACTTTAAAACAATATTTATAATTTTTTTTTACGCCTAAAGTTATAAACATGGGCGCAGGCAGAATTTTTTTTCTAGGGGGTGCAAAACAGTTAATTTTTAGTTTTAAACTTGATGTTTCCACTGTATATTATAATAAAAATTCAATTAATAGATATGTATTAAAATTTCTGATCCATTGAATATTTTAAAACTTATATCAATTCTGTTTTCAGTGAATAACACCACTTTTCACCACATCATTTTTAATTTTCAAAATCCAAGGGGTTGCAAGTGCACCCCCTTGCTCCTTCCTGGAAGCCCCCAACGTTAAAAATTGTTTCTATTAAATCTCTTTTAAGATTTAGAAAATTTATAACTCTATTGATTTAAACTAATTTATATGCTAGTTGATAAAAAAAGAGATAAAGATGAATACTATGTATGATAATTTCAATTGTATCTTTAGTGAAAAGAAAAGAGACTGAAAGGAAGAGGTAAAAACTTTAATGGTACAATGTTTGACAAACGTGGAAAGAAAAGTAAATAAGCTCTGGAAAGTGGAATGACTGTGGTCTTTTCATGGGATTAAGTAATAGAGGATGGTGAGGAAGAAGGCCAACAAGAAGCTAGTGAGGAAAAAGCCCGACTTCTGCAAAGAAGGTGTCTTCTTGAAACGGATCAACAGAGCAGTCTGGGGAGAAGATGGAACACATTAAAAAGGATTTCGATCAATATACAAACATGTACTAAATATTATCAATGGATATATACCTCTACCATTTTCCGTTTAGCAGTAATCATGAAGAATTGACATTTATTAGAGTACATGATCCTCAATTCCGAGCATAGGTATCTGTTACTTTCGTAGTTTGTTGTAAATAGCTATTAGTGAAATGTGTGACAGTAAAAAAAAGAAAAATCCATATTTGAACTTAAGTTTCAGTAAAAGTTTACAGGCTCTTACTCGCATAAAACTTAAGAAATTTTACTCATCTGTTGTTTGATGTTCCTCGCTCTCTCTTTTTCTTAACGATTTCTCGTAAATAATACTAAAACGGAAAAAAAGAATTAAAAACTTGAAGCCTTTAAAAGGTAACGTCAGTCCGTCCTCAAATTCTACCAGAGTATTGCTTTGAAACATATGAAAATTTATAAGAAGCATACATGACTAATAAAAGTTTATTTAAAAAAAAAAATTTGAAGGAAAAATAATTTGTGGCTTTTTATTATTAATTTTCAAAAGTAATAATAAAAACTTTTTAAATGCAATAGTAAAAAAACAACTAGTTACTTACTTAATGCATAAGAATCTAGATAAATATCTTTTAACTCAAAACCAACTAAATTAAGGCAGGTGGGTTTTGAGATGTTTTGCTAAAACATACATGATTTTTGTAAATATTTGTTTTTTTATTTCCATTGAAAATAAGGCTTAGGGAAAAAAATAACATATTTTCTTTTCTTGTTTTATGTAAATCCTTTGTCATGAAACACTCATTAATTTCTATTTAGTTTCTTGAGAATTTCTGATAATTGCATGTTCTAACAAGTCTCCAAATGGATGTACTCAACTTCAATATGCCATTCTGCAAACAACAGATCATTTTTAATAGTTTTTACTTTATGATGATTAATTTAGGCGTATACAGTATAGGCAGTAGTTGGAAGCTAAGGCAAAGGCTCCAATCAACATTTAACATTCGTAGCCAAAGCTAATGTCAAAAACATATTTATTTTTAAGTAGGAAACAAATGTCACCTAATATGAGCTACGGCTGTAAAATGCCAAAACGTTTTGGATTCCCATAGAAACACGGGAAGACAATCATTTTTGCATTTTCTGTAACAACATTTCTCTCACCCTGTTACTTGAAAAGTAGAGAAGTTTGAACACCTAACCTCACGAGTTATCTTCCATTTGAAAGATATTTACATTTAAAAGTCAACAAAAAGAAATTTTAAGTCTCTTTCCCTCTCTCGCATGGTCAAAAACATTTAGATTTGACTTTGAAGGCAATTTTTAAGCAATACTTGTATTTACCAATAAGTTGGTATGAATAAATACAGTCACTCTGAACGGTGTAAAGAAAAAATTAATATTCTTAGATAATGTTAAAAGTCATGTTCATGTTATATTACTGAACTGAACGCCCAAAGAAAATCAGCTCAAAAGCTGCGTTTTAGTGATGGTAACTGGCTTAATTCCATTTGATTATTTTAAAATAGGTCTGAAATAAAAAAAATTATTTAGTAGTAATTATAATTACATTTAAGCATTTTATTCTTGTATTGTTTCACGCTATATAAATTCAAAAATCCCACCACAATACTCTATTGATGCATTTTGTGAATTTAATTTTTTGTTTTTAAATACAAAAATGTTTTAGTGAATCAAACAATCTTAACTTTATCTCTAAAAAATGTTCAATATCCTCTTTTTAGTACTATGATAAATCATCTCAGCCTTATTTTATAGAATTCTCTTTGTATTATTAAATTCAACTGAAAAGCTTTCACTTTAACAATTGGATCAGGGAGAGGCTTGTCGGATGCAAGACCACAAAATCCTTAAATCGATTTTCCGTTCCTGTCCAGAATTCTCTTAAAAATTCTGGTGGAAAAAAAGAAAGTGAAAGTGTGAGATAATAAGAGCATTTGACAGCTTTCGGATATATCACTATACCAACTGTATCATTGATCTGATATTAGGAAAATATCATAGCTTAATGCCTTAATTTGTTCTATCTCACTTATTTTGCATATTTCTACCTCTGATATCTTTTCTAAATAAAAGTAAAACCAATAGTTTTTACTTTAATGGCAGTGCAAAAATGACACTGTTAAGTTTGGAAGCAGTTTATAAAGGGAGAGATTGATTGGTGAGTATCAGAAACCAGCTATTAGATTTTTCGTTGAAAAAGAATTAGGTCAACTTTTCAGGGGAAAGTGTTAACGCAATATTTGACGCGGTACAGGGTGTTTAGCAGCTTGGAACTTCAAAAAAAGGGACTAAGGGACCAAAAATTTAAAAAAATGGGACTTGTAAAAAAAAAAGGGACTTTTAAACAAAATTTTTTTTTATAGCATAGAAAAAAATGCCTAGTATTCAGTAAATACAATTTAAGGGGTTGAATTAAAAATTATTTGTCCAAGTGCAAACTTTGCACTCCAAGCATTCATCTGGAGTGCACATTAAAAAGAAAAGAATTAATTATTAACTGTATATTACTAAAAAAAACACTGAAAATTATGATTACCACATTTTTAAATTGTAAACAGAGAGAACGCAAATAACAATTTTGGAGTGCAAATTTCACCTTTGCATCGGATTATTTCAACACATGATTGAACACTAGAATTCTTAGGATCTGCAGAAAACCTATATTTAACACCAAAAAGTGTTTATTCATTCAAACTAAGAAGAGAGCTACATAAAAACATGTACAGGCTGAAACATGTTAATTATATTAGTAAACTTAAAATTATAATTTTCAAATTTATTTTAAAGTGACTGTTACTTATCCATTGAAAAAGTTTAAGAATTCAATTTCAATTGATTCGTCATTGAACTAGTTAGGTTGAGGTTAAAAAAGATGTTATAATAACATCATAAAATAATAAAGTAGTGTTAATTAAAATGTATTAAATGACAAACAAATGTACTTTTAGGTTACAAATATTTATTTTAAGAATTTCATTGTGGTATTAAAAAGGCTTGATGCATTTATTCTTTTTAAAAGTTTTAAACTATTTATTTAAATTTTTGGCCTGTTTTGCTTGTCACTTTAGTTTGTTTGTCCGTAATTGATCAGTGGTGTTTCAACAAGCTGATGGTATATTCAAATCGACATCTTATAATCACAGTTTAAAATAGATACATATGACAATATAAGCTTGCAGCAGAATACAACAGAAATTGATTTTAACAGTAGTTAGTTTATAGAATAAATAACAATTAAATCTTAAAAATACATCTGAAAAAGATCATCAAAAAGTATCTATCCGTTGTACCGGCTTTCAAAAAAGTACCGGTACGACGTAACGGTTTCTGAAATTCATCAAAACATCTAAAGAATATCCAGGGTTCCCACTCTTATTTCAAAATAAAAATCGAGGAGTTTTCATGGACCAAATTCTTTTTCTAGGTACTATTATATTCATTATGCACCAATTCTACAAACTAGAAAAGTTCATAAAATAACTAATATTAACACAAAAATCCTCTTTATTGCAAAATTACATTTATAATCATGTTAATTATTATATGTAATTATTATAGAGTTGTATTTTCAAAAATCACTTATGTTTCAAATTTCGAAGTTGTGCAGGTATTACTTTGGATTGTATGGCTAAAAGCTTGCTTGAGTCTCTCTCTATATTTTTTTAAATAAGTTCACACAACAAACATATTTCGACCTTCATCTAATTTCCGAAAAAAAAAAAGAAGAAAAAAAAGCAGCTTATTTTTGGATCAAGGTTCTTTTTATAGCCTTCTTCCTTCTCAATCAAACGGACGTTGAAAAACTGTACAAGCATTCAAACCTCCACCCCCTTGATCTTGAAGACATCTTCACGACACTTCAATACACATACCTTTCTGTTAAAAGTATCCTGGGATCGAATTATCAATAAATATTCTTCCCGTCCTTCAGGACCAAAGATACCTTTTTCTGTCGGCTGGAAGGAAGAGATTTTGACTCTCGCATGCGTAATGTTCAACGCCAACCAGGGGGCGGGGGGGGGAATAATGAGAGGTTGACTATTTGGGTTACCATCCCTCCTCGGAAATTGCCACCTTCATTCAGCTGGACATGGTAATTGGCTAAACTTTAAAGTTTTGATAGAAAGGAAGAGGAAGGTTGTTTATAAACTGTATAAGAACTCGTCCAGATCTAGCTCGTGCTTGTGTTTCGGCTTGTAAATAAGCGCTAGGTTTGAATTCAGATTAAAAATCCTCCTTTGCAACACCACAGTGGAAAGGTATGCCAATTTTTTTACAAGAAATAGACTTACAAAGAGTTTTGTAAAAAGTATTATCTGTGTAAAGTAGCAGTACTCGGTGGGTGCCCACGGGAAGCAGGAAGATGTACTTTTTTTAGTGATTATTTCGGGGAGTGGGGGGTGGGGGTCTTGTTTTACGATATTATATAATGTCAAATTTTATCACTGGACTTTTTCATTTAATTTTATCATTATACTTTTTAGGTGTAAGTATAACTATTGGCAATAGAGACTTCGAAACTGGAATTTATTTTGTAATAACTGATCAATAATTAAATTGGTTGGCTGTATTCCCATTATCTGGCGCTGTCAGCAACACGAGGGCTATAATGCGCCGAAACATTCTTCATTAGACAAGCCAACTTACACTTACAAACACCCATGCCTAACATGGGACTCGAACCCGCAACCTCGCGGTCTAGAAGCTAGCACGCTAACCACTATACCGTTTGGTCGGCCAATAATTCAATTGTATTTGTTTCTATTGCCTTATTAAAAATATTACTTATAATTATTAGTAAAACATTCTCTTTGGAAAACAATTTTTCTCTACATACTTTAGATTACTCGAGTAGCTATGGATTATCCAGTAAAACTACGTATTTTTACTTATTAAGCTCACTGCATTAATATTTTATGAATATGTTAAATTTTGATGTACAATTACTGATTTCCCAGTTTGATGTAGGCCGACCAAACGGTATAGTGGTTAGAGTGCTAGTTTCAAGACCGTGAGGTTGCGGGCTCGAGTCCCGTGTTAGGCATGGGTGTTTGTAAATGTATGTTGGCTTGTCTAATGACGAATGTTTCAGCGCATTATAGCCCTCGTGTTGCTGACGGAGCCAGATAATCTGAAAAAAAACAAAAACAAAAAACACCAGTTTGATGTAAGTATAATGTAAGGTTTATACTTAGTCACTTAGTCACAAATAAAAGTAGCAAGTTCCCACTTTCATTGGAATTTCTTCAGTATAATCGATACCTCCGGAAATGTAACTTGCTTAAATATTTAATATGTACGGTACATTTTGAATATCATTTTTTAACTAAATAAAATAGTAAATGAAAAAACAAAAGGACAGTGTTAACCACCCTACGCTAAGCTATCAAGTCGGAGATGTGACGAATGAGGAGAAGGGGGGAGGGGTCAATCAATGGATATGGATGATCTTGGAAGTATATTTTTTTGAACACTGCTTAATTTTTTATTTTTTTTTTAATATTTAATTTCGTCCTGACTAGGGCACGGCAAATTGTTGCGCGCCCCCCCCCCTAGGAAAATCCTGGATCCGCCACTGCTCCCAGTCCACTACCGTCTGTGTAAATTTTTATGGCATCACTGGGAATCTCTCCTATAATTTCCAAAGCCAGCTGCCTTAGTATAGCTGGAATAAGATTTTTCTTCGTGACCGGAGCAGAAAAGCCGAAGTGGAAATGAACTCTGGGGATTCCCTCTGAGGGATTCAGACAAGATTTTAAAGAGTTGGGCTCAACGTCTTCAGAAGGCAGATGCAGAAGTTCGGCATGTCTGAATGGGCTGTCTTTCTTTAGTCTCTGATTGTTGCGCCAATTGTTAAGGTATAGAGAGGTTTTATTGTGCTGGCCATAGCTGGAAAGTTTGTTGAAATAATTGGTGAGGTTAGCCTTTCTTCTAGTTTGGATAGGTTGAAGATTAGCCTCAAAGAAACTCAGCTTCTGCAGAAATGCAGAATCTGTGATGGTTACGAGCTACCAAACGATTATCTGTGATGGTTATGAGCTACCAAACGATTACATGACCTTTGACTTTGACGAAATGGCGAGTGCTGGTCACGTGGTACAAATATATTTAAAAAAAAAGGGACTAAAGGGACCAAACATTAAAAACAGGGAACAAAAGGGACCAAAATAAAAAAAGGGTACTTTAAGGGACTAAGGGACCAACTCTAAACGCCCTGGCGGTATGAAAGACTTGGCTAGGGATTTGTTTTTAACTCTTTCGGGCCCACACTGCCCTCTCTACCAGTAAAATCGTGGCAGACATTCCAATCAATTATAAGAGATGTTAATTGAGCAAAATTATAGGGAAAATGTCTGGATTGCATGTATTTCTTTTCAAAAACTATAATCGATTTTTAACTGATACCCAAAAACAATATTGAAAGGCTAATTATTAAACTCTTCAACGATAATTTCAAAATGAAACCAATTGTGTAAGTGTTAACATATGTTAGCATTAATATAGTTATGTAAAGTGAAGTCAGGGGCGGATTTAGAGGTCAATCACGGGGGGTGCGATTATGACCGTGAGTGGTTACAGTCGCGGTAATAATTTTTCAACTTGGAAGAGAGGGGGAGGGGAGGGGTATCATCAATTAGTATGATACTACCAGGGTTCAATGGAGAAAAAAAAAATTAAAGGGTTTGATCATCCTCTTTTGCGTCCCATATAGCAAATTACCCCGAAAATGTAATAAAAAATTACATTATAAATATTTAGTATTTTTTATTAGAAAAAGAATAGTTAAGAGCTCAAAAAAATATCTCATGCAGATCAGGTGAAGTGTAAAAAGTTCAACAACCCTGAAAATTCAACTTTTTTTATGCAAGTTAATTAACCAATATATTCAACATCATAAATAATTTAATGCAGAAAAGAGGCGGCAGATCTTTTAACGACTTTAGACAACACTGCAGGTACATTAAACTCTATACTCGTAAAGTTTTAATAATTTCCAAAGTTAAACAATGCTTTTCAACTGTGTTTGACATCACATTAGCAAATTAAATTAAAATATAAGTTACATAAACTTGAGACTATACACTATAATATTGATCTTTGCATTCAAATTTGATACGGCATTATTTACTGTTTCCATATTTTCCTTTATTTAAATGAAAATCGAGGGTTTGGCGATATTTTTATGTGGGAAGAGAGAGGGGGAAAAAAAAAAAAAAACTGGGGAAAAAAGCCGAAACGCGAAAATTGGTGATGATATTCAATAGACATTACACTGTCATTCCTTGTACAAAAAACAGAAAAATATCAATCGTTGATAGGCGATGCTCAAGGTTGAAAAGCGAGTGTTATAGGCACTCGTTTTTCAGCTTTTTCCGCTTTTATCAGATTTCTATGGGAATTTCGGTGGGGACGATTGCGCAACCTTAATCGTAGGTCTCATGGCTACCACTAACCCGCACACCAAATTTGACTATCGTACGTCAATTCGTTTAGGAGTTATGCTGACCACGTACAGATAGACATTTTATCTAGACCACTTTTTTTTAAATCAGGATGTTTTAAAACCAGGGGGAAAAGAAAGAAAAAAAATCGATTTTTTTTACTAAATGCTATACACTTTCATTGCCCTATGTAAACATATGGGTAACTGAAAGTAAAAACGTGTTTGGCTATGATTCTCAATATTTTGAAAAGAAGTACAAAACAACATGGAACTCACTTTAAACTGTTAAGGATAAATTACATTTTTATAATTTATGAAAATAATTTCGTTTGACATTGTCAAAGGGTTTTAAGGATTTTGCATATGAAAGGGTGTAGATACAATGCTTATTTCAGTAAAATCAGTTTATTTTTATAAGAATGATATATTTTATTACAATCTATTCAAATATTACTTTGATAATTGCACACAATATCGAATATCAGTGTGAACGATAAGTCCCTTCTTCGGATCATTCGGACAAAAATGAAATATTTAAACATTTTTCGGAAAAAACAAAGATCTAAACAAATATTGTTGATGAAATATTACATTTTGTGAAATAAGTAAAATTAAAAAAAAAAAATCTTACCAATGTTAGGTCACCTTAACCTTAACTCTACATATTGTTGCACTACTAAGACTGCTCTAACTAAATTAACATATATTCGAACTTTATAATAAAAAAAGAGTGAGTGCGTTGACCTCAATGTGCGTGTGTGTACAGTTTTTTAGTAAAAAAAAAAATTATCGCTGAAAATAAGATAGCTTTTACTATGGCGCTCTCAAATTTTTTATTTATTTATTATGTAAACTTTCATTTCTTTTAATTGGTTAAATACGCATCAACAATATTATCTAATTCTATAAAGATTTTCTGTATTAATCCAGTATAAATTTCTTTTAAAACTTTAATATAATTCTGATTTGGTTAGGGGGTTACTAATACCAATGGGTAGGTATGCTTTATTTCTGACATCCACGAAAGTTTTTAAGGTGCAGGCGGGCCATAATTAAACTGGTGTTGTTTAGATCAGTCCGGAGTCTGTAGAAATTAATAAATCTTTTTGAAATTTTGTATTAGTACTGCTGGGAAAATCTGGTAATGCTGTTTAAATATTATCATAAAATTTTTGAAATGAAAACTTTAAGATATAACTATTTGGATTTTTGCTAATTACGCTTCAAGAACAACAATATATTTAAAACTTCATTGGATTGATTTCATTTTGATTTATTATTTCATTTATAAGGAATAACATGTAAAACTAACAGCCATATAAGCCCTTTTCATCTTAAAGTTTTATATTTTCCTTTAGTTGCAAAAATTCTCTAAATAGATAGATTTTAATTATATCCAACCTGTACTTTAATATAAATTTTGAGATTGCTTTAACATAACACTATATTTTCTTTTATAAATATGATTTAAGGGAACTTAAATTAGAAAAATGTACTCAAAGACCATCTTAAACCGTCAATACACAAATCCTCATATTTAAAAAACAAAATTTAAAGAAAAAAAAGCAGATTTTTGAAACAAACAGCTTTATATCATCTGAAAATTAGTTTAAATTTCTGCATTATATTCAAATAAAATTCCAAACTAAATTAGTTACAGCAGGTAAAATTGTAATAATAATAATAATAATAATAATAATACTAATGTTCATATAACCATAGAACCTGCTTTTTCATCACAAGTAGCATCTCAAATCGGTTACATATTGTGTCTCATATTATACATATTATCAGTCATATTACCATCAAGTTTGAGTCACTCTTACAAAAGCACCATTTGAAATTAGAATTAGAAAGAGAAAAAAAAAACACATTTAAAAATTTTGTAACATTAACTGATTTAAATTATTTGTAAGTCATCGGTATTGTCCCAATATTTCAGTCATTCATATTTAAATAATAAATCCATACAAAACAATTTTGACTTTTATTTAACGGAACAAATGAAAACTGCCAAAAGCTGCGAATGAGCAATATTTACAAATTTGCAATCTAAGCTGACCAGTTTTACAATTATGTTAAATTACTTGATATTCTTCTAGTAGCAATAAATGTCGTTGTATGGGATAATTCCAGGCACAAGTGCTACATGATACTGCACCGGGACAAAGTTAGATTCTGATTAGTTTATTTATCAAGCAGGGAACATCTACCAGATGGTCTTTCAAGGGGAAAATGGACTTCATATACATCTTAAATAAGAGAAACCTCGGAAAACTATCAGGAAGTAGCTCACCAATCGTAACTAGTCAAAAATTTTAAAGTATTTACTCAATTTGAAAACAAACTACAGAGCGCTAAATATTGCTCGACCCGGTGACTTTTCGTGTGGTAGGGGAGTATACCTCTTTTGTGAGTGAGATTGGAGCATAGCAACATTTAAAAACGTGCTAGGCTATGATCCTCAATATTTTGAAAAGAAGTTAAAAACTATATGGAACTCACTTTAAACTGTTAAGGATAAATTACATTTTTATAATTTAAAAAGTAATTTTGTTTGACTTTATCAAAGGGCTTTAATGATTTTGCATATGAAAGGGTGCAGATACAATGGGTTAATCCAATAAAATCAGTTCATTTTTATAAGAATTAAATATTTTATTACAATCTATTCATATACTGATGGTATTGAATTGAGAGTTACGTTGATAATTACATAAAATATCAAATATGAGTGTGTAGGATAAATCGCTACTTCTGATGATTCGGTCAAAAATGAAATATTCAAACATATTTTGAAAAAGAAAATGTCTAAACTAAAACAAATTGTTAATGTTATATTACATTTTGTAAAATAAATAGTAATATTAAAAAAATCTAATCATGGTTATTTATTACTGTTAATTATCTTGCACAGCCATACCAATTGAAGAAAGAAACAATCTAGACATAGCATGCACCCTCCAACTCAAGCAAGAAGGACCATTCCATTTACTTCTTCCCCAGAGTAGAGGCATGTTAGTAATTTTGCAACTCACATGTGATATGGGATATGGGGCAATGTCACGTGCAAGGGAGGGGATAGTATGACCCTTCAAATTTTATTACTTTGTTTGTGTCCTTCAAATTCAAGGTCACACAAAGAAGGGGTCATTTTGTTCCCTTCCCTGGGCTGTTTTAAGATCTTTAGGAAAGAATGAAGAGAAACTTCTTGGTCTTAATTTAGCCATAGCATCTTGATCGGAACTGTAAGTTCTTGCAATATTTTGTAGAATTGCAATAATGCTATAGTGCCGATTTGATCAAAGCTTTTTCTTAATTATGAATTAGGCATTTTATTTTCCAATTACAATTAAAGGATTTTTTTTAAAGCTATTTTAGTGCATGATTTTTTGTACATCGAATGAAGTTTAGGGGGTGCGATGGCACCCCGATATTAAACCTTTATAATTAATTGGCCTCTGATCAAGGAGAAAATCATGCTGAAATTGAGATATTTTTAAATGGTCCTTCAAAATTCATTTTTTAATTTGAGAATCACACAAGGGGTGAAGATTCTTTGAGCTGTACATTGCAGGTCAACACAATCCCGATCTACTTGTCCCTTCTCAAGCCCATTCCTTCTACGGGTAACGAAATAAGGAGTTCGGTTAAGTGGCTTAAAAATCTGTATTAATGAGGCATGAAGAATCTCATAAAAAGCTTAATTTTGTTTGCTGATTTCCATCGATATTGATATTAAATAAAAAATAGATGTTACAAATATTAATGAAATGTAAGTTTTTTTTTTTTTTTTTTTTACTTTGAACTCGGTGAAACTGCCATTTAAAAATAATTTAGACGAGATACTTCATGGGGGGTGCGGTCGCACCCCCCGCACCCCCCCTAAATCCGCGCCTGAGTGAAGTTACCAAACAAATATGTAAAAGTAATAATCCAAATGGAGGTTTAAATGTTAATATACATAAACTGAAAGTTTCATGAGCTGTTATCTTTCTTATTGTATTGGAGGACAATTGAAACCACGTTAACACATCGTCCAACAATTAGAATACCTCCCCTCGCATATTGTTCCAAGATTAAATAGCATGGCATAAAAACTACAAAAACATAAAAAAATAATTTAAATAATGTAGAAGAATAAAAAATATTCCATTGTTAAGAAACTGTATCGACTTTTTGTTGCTTGTGAGCAACAAAAGAACATTTTTGTAACTCTTTTCCCGGTCCTACTAATAAACGGGCATCAAAGGCTTTCATTTCAAGCTGTCAAAGAATACTCCATAACAAGATGAAGAAGTGATGCGGGAAGATGCGGATTAGAGATGAACTCTTCCATCCCTTACAGAGGGTTGGTTGTCATAGAAACGTCGAAAGATAGGATGCGGGAAATGTTGAGAAACGCCACGCCGCCTACAATGATGCGATTAATGAGGGCGGAAGAGATGGTTAACGAAGTGAGGAAACGGAGAAAGGAGGTGTGAGGAATACGTGGCAATTGAATTTCAAAGGTCAAACCGTTTAGCTCTTTTTAAATTTTCAAAAAAAATTCATGAACTTGTTTAGCTTATTTAGGATGCATTTAAAGAAATAGGGAATTGTGAATCCGTTTAATTCATTTTGCATCCATTTAAGTAAAAATAGTTTGAGCTCATTTAATTTGCCTCCTTTATAAGAGATTCATTTTCAGATGGTTGAAAAGGAAAAGGCATGAGAGGTTTAAGGAAAGGAGGAAATTTAAAGGAGAAGATTGATAAAAACAGGGTTGATTTAATATTTTAATCCTTTATTAATCGCACGTATTTATATTATCCAAGAAAATGCGCATCTCTTTATTATATATATATGAACTAGCACTCTACTAATATATAGAAAGGAATGCTGAAAACTCTTTATTACCACTTACTGGGGATTTTCTCTTCTTATCTTGAGTGATAAAAAAATTATTTTTATATTTTGTAAAAAGGGGAAGAAGCAATGCCGGTAAAAGTCTTATAATTTTCATTTTTAACAATGAATTCTTGAAACTTTTTTGATAAAATTGAAACATTCAATTAGTCGCTGTTTTAGTATTTTCAAAATCTGTTACATCGATTTTAAATTTGTAAAAAGGAAAAAAAAGACGCAATAATTACGAATTAAGTAAAAACACTTCATATATCTGTTTTATATGTACTAATAGATGAAGAGAAGGCTAACTATTTAACTAAAATACTACTTTGCAGATTACGATGAGATTTAATCCTCATTTTTTTAATGCTATCATTACAGTTCAAGATTTTGTATTTACTAACATGCTTAATCAAGTTTGTTAAAAAAAAGAACTGTAATGAATTACTTGAATTGTTTTGAGTGAAACTTATAAAACTAAGTTGAAATAAAATGACACTATATAATTTATTTATGATTTATCATGATAATTATACGAAACAATTTGAAAAATAATTTACTAACAATATGTAATAATATTGAAGGAGTGTTTTATACAAAAGTAATATTGTGGTTTCCTTACATAAAAAATTATAAAATACGAACACTCAAATGCTAATAAATGTATTTTTGAAACTTTTTATGCGCCTGTTTTTGTACTTAGATTAGCTGTGTACAAATTGCATTTAAATTGTCCAAGCAGCTCAAGTTATTTAATTTTTAATGTTTCAAACTGACAGACAAATGGTCAAAGAGATTAAATATTCCGTTTTTTTTACCTTACGGAAAACTAAAAAACAAATATGTAAAGTTCTTTACGGTGTTATCTTTGTGTGAAATATTCCTTTAATATTATTTTATTTCGTATGTCGTATCTCTTATATATTTCAATTTTTATTCATTACTAATTTGAGAAATTTAAAAAAAAGAAAAAGAAATACAGGAATCTTTATAAGTCATAAATCTCAACCTCTACTTAAATAGTTTTCTTAATAATTGTAACGCGTGCCACTCTGGCTTACCCCAAAAGCAATGTTGTAATCTTACCCATCCTCCTTGCTGGACAATCCAGTTTCCTAAGTCTCTGTCGACACAGTTTCCAACAACTTGCACCAGCCCTAGTACAAACTCCGGATGTCCCAATTTGACACAGTCCACAGCTAGAGCCCCAGCCATGGCGTAAAGGGCTACCACACGGCCCCAAGTGATAGGGCCTTCTCTAAAAAGCTCTTGAGCCAGGGCCGAAAGCAAGTTTTGGACTCCACCCTCAGTAGGAAGGGAAAAAAGTCCGACGTTCTCGAGCACGCTCTGAAATAACTCAGGGTGGCTTCGCTCCATCTCGACCCCGAGCTCGCGAAGCTCAAGAGCCACCTCTGCAGAAGACCAGGGGGTAGCTGAGGAGAGGTGGCTTACGCTCTTCAGGCGCTGTAGACCTAATTTCTTATGAAGAAGAGCGCAATTGCGTAACTTGGCCCTGAAAAAAGAATATTGGTCATATTTCTCTATGACAATTTTTTCAATGTCAAAGACATTAAGAGAGATCGCTTCACTAGTTTTTGCTACCCCAAAAACCAAAATACTACTCCAAAATACACAAATATTCTGAACAGATACATAAGAATAATTAGATCACGTAGACAAAACTTAAAAGAAAAATAATGTGCGTGTGTTTACTATTACCATTTAGGAGTATATTTCAAAATCCTTGCAGCATCTGTTGTTATTTAATTTGAAATGTTAATAGTAAAGAACGATACAATATTTTCTCTTCAAATTTTGTAAACGATGACTAATAATTTTTGTTGCAACTGGCAAATATTTTCGCATGTTTTGAAGCTATAGTTTGGCACAGGTAATTTATGATAAAAAAAATATTACATTAGGCCTCAGGGCATGAAAATACTAGTGAATACTCATAATCTAAAGAAAAAACTCTAAAGGAACAGAATGTGTTTTGAGAAACTTTAGTGCTGTTTAGCATTTCATACCCCAAGGTCAAAAACGGAACACTTATAAAAATAACTTTAATATTTTTCATCTAAAACAATAAAACTTATATACTGCGAGAACAATTGGATGATTTAAATGAAATTTGGTACATCGCTAGTTCTCTAACTTAGACAAATAGCAACATTAAAAAAAACATGTTACAATTTTTTTAAACTTGAAAAAAAAAAAATCATTAACAACTTAGTGAAAATGAAAGCTATAGATAGAATGATTTCAAAAATGTACAATACGCAGGGCTTCATATAACAATAGAAAATTCTGAAAGATGGCACTACAAGATAGTTGAACCTTAAATTTATTGTACTGAACAATCCAACCTATAAAATTTCTTTTATAAGGCTGATGAAGGTTTGTTTTAAAACATGTAAAAAATTGTCTCATAATAACCTTCTTTGCATCCTGTATATATAAAAAGACTGCTTGATGATTGCTTAGGATTAGGAAAGACAGCTTGATGATTGCTTAGGATTAGAAAGATAGCTCGATATGCTTAGAATTGCGAAACGACCAGGAATTGATATAGAAGTTTAGGGTACCAGGAACATAACCATATACATAATTTCTGTACTTTATTTAACTGGGTGAGGGGGGCAATTGCCCCTCCTTGAACCTCCCTGGTGGTGTCCATGGGTATAATAGAGTTGGCTCGGGAAAAAAATAATACGTTTTTGAACTTCTAAAGAAATTCCAATTCTGAAATGAAATCAAAATAAATTCATGAAATGTTAACAAAATTTGGTTGGAAGATACTTTTTCAGACTTAATTTTTTCAATTATCTCATATTTATTGACTTCGAAAACTTAGATGCAACAGGTGTAACAAAATGAATTATATGGTATTAATGGATGGATATGCTCTGAGCAATCTATTAAAAGTTTGAATAATTTAAATCAAGGAAGATAAAAGTATCAGCACAAAAGCCAAGTTTGAGATATGCACTTTTTGACATTAAACTTAAGAAAATCATGACAGTTTTATATAAACATCCATTTATAACTTCATACATAAGGAATTTAGAAATTAGCCTTTCCAACATGAGCTTAATGTTTTGCATTAAAATCACTTAGTACTAAAAAACGTCAAAATTTTTATTTTATTTCGAAAAAAAAAAAATTAACCAGCCCTCGATTAAATTTTTTTTTAATGATAATTCAATATTGTTATTCGTATACCTAATAACTCCGATGTATATTAATAAACATTAACTAGTAGAGATACTCGTATTGCTTATAAGAAATTAATCTAATCAAAATTAAACCATCCAAATATCATCTCATTATTTCACATCAATTTAAACCTTACCTCAAGTACTTCCCTGCCAAACTCTTAGCCTGTTCTACCACCAGCTGCTGAGTTTGCGAGCTTCTCCATCCAATGAGCCTGTTAGTCACCGCCTGGCTGAGTTTTCTGCGGCGGAGAGCCGCTTGGCTATCGGCCACTGCCGCGTATCCAGATAGCGAGAGGCTGGGGCACATCCTACCAGCCTGCTTTCGAGTCGCCTTCGCACTGAGACAACAGGTGGCGCAACACGACGCCACTTCACACACCTGAGACGGTATCACAGAACAATGGAGTGGATACATTCGTTTGGATTCTTGGACTTAGAAATAAATTGAAGCCACAATTGAGAAATTTCTGAAAGACTAAGTGTGTAAATTTTAGTGATTTATATAAAATGTACAGTGGATAAGTGAATTGTTACTAGAAAAAGAACTGTTATCCACTTAAGAGTATTCCTTAAAAATTTCATGTATAACATGTTGTATTAGAATTTCATTAAAACTAATTGAAATATTGAAACAACTGAACTGAATGAAAAGCACAAAAAGTCTTAAAAACAAAAATTTAATAGTAAATGTATTTTTTCTTCAGTTCAGTAAGAACCATTCATTGGGAACAATTAAGAAGATAATATTCTTTCAACATATTCCGTTCAAAAACTGTTAATGATCAGATCTGATGTGACTTAAAGGCTTGGTAACCATGTCGTTATGCAATTGCATTGAGACTTTTTTTTTTCTAACAATGATGATTGTGAAATTGCTAGTCTTTGGGACGTGTCACTTGAGCCTCTTTATTGGTTTACATAAATGACAATAAATATCACTTTCCTCGAAATTAATAAACTTAATTTAGTATCTGTACTTTAGTTGCCGTGCGTAAAGGAGAAGGAAAAAGGTTTAACTGAAAATCCCGAATCTTCCATTCTAGAGCAAGAAAGAGCAAATAAAGACTATGGTTAATTCCACACAAGAAGGTAGAAATTCTGAAACTCATAATGAAAATCATAAAACACTTTTTATCTACAACGGCCTAAATTTTATACGACACATTTCATATTTTATTTGTGAATACTTATTCCTCCTGTAGTCTATTTCTTTCAATTACCCTAAGTTTATATAGGGTAATGAAAGTACAGCATTCGGTCAATAATTTTTTTTCCTCTCTCCACGTTTTGGAACACCCAGATTTCTAAAAAGTTGTCTAGAAAAAAATGCTTGTCTGTGTACGTGGTCAGCATAACTCCCGAAAAAATGTATCAACGATGTAAAAATTTGGTGTGCGGGTCAGTGGTAGTCATTGGACCTACCATTAAGGTTTTCGTCAAAATCGCGCCTGCGCATAAGGTTGAAATCAAGAAAAATCATGAAAAAAAATCATTTTCTTCAGCAATTGCTAAAAAACGGCTGAAACGATTTTGATTAAAATCTCTGTTCTAATGCCTTAAGGTGTTTTAATCGTACTAACCTCCGAAATTTCAGTAGAAATGCGATAAAAGCGTAAAAGATTAAAAAAGGAATGCCTTTAACACAGAGCTCTTTAAACTTGAGCGTCAAACATCAACGATTTATTTGTTTCTGTTCCAAGCACAAGAAAGGACAACTAAATGCTCATCGATAACAACTCCAATTTCGCAGTTTAGTTTTGGCAAGTTTTTTTTTTCTTCATGTAAAAATTATTGCCAAACATATTGTCAAACTGACCATTTTTATTTGAATGAGTGAAAATATGAAAACAGTAATTAACACCATATAAATTTTTAATGCAATAGCCAATATTATACTGTAATTGAAAGTTGTGCTATGTACCACACCCCTAGTTTTTTTTATAAATTACTTTATTTTTCTTCAACTAGAGTGAAACGATCGTTCGAAGAAACTTTAGCATTAAATTTCTTTTTTGTATAGCCATTTAATGTAAGTTTTTGTCTAAGGGTGAAGAATGCGCTATAACTTGGAAAAACTACTTTCTCAAAATTGAGTGATCACTCCTAAACACGCAATTTACTCTGCATTAGCATATTTTAATGAGAAAGGTGTTCATCATATTCTGAGAGAGACCATCTAAACCTACAATCATTCAAAAGACAACTTCGCGTAAAAGAACTCGCCAAGTAAAATGATGGCCAAAATACTTATAAATTTAATAGTTGCGGCCTGGGCCAATGCATAATCCTATGGGATAATATTTTTTTTATGGGACAATTATATTTTACATCTCCTATGTTGTTATCTATGTAAAAATAATGATGTGTTTTTAATTCCAGGTCATTTGGTGAACACTTAAATACTACACCGAGGCTAGGTTTGCACTAAAAATCCCAATTTCGGTTCATTATCTTGAAATCGAGCTCCCAGTGTGTTGACATTTGAATTTCACGAAATCTTTTGCCATAACCGTTAGACCTTGATTCCTGATTTTTTTTTACTTCTTATCCTCCAATGCATACTTTGAATAAATTATATCTAGTTTCCTTTAAGGTTGCAACTAAATTTTCATTTCGTGGGAGTAGGCAGGAGGGAAGGGTGCTTTGAAAATGGAAAAATTTGTAAAAAACCAAGCATTCAATTCCCATTGTTATTATATAAGAAGTTCTAAATTATGTGCTCTAGAAGTTTAATGTTAATGTTTCTGCATGTAGTTTAATTTATAATATATAATGATAAATATTTTTTTGCGGAGAGGGGATAAACTCTATACCCTCGCCTAGATACGCCTTGATTTCATCCACATTCGAAGGGCCGTTCGGGTCCGTCATTCAGGCGGTCGTTAAAGGGGATCGCATATCTCTTCAAAGAAACTTTATTGTTTTTAATTAACCTGTATATATTTCTTTAAAAGCGAAATAAAGTATTTTTAAATGCTAGCTTAATAACTTAGGGCTTTGCTATCAATAACAAAGTTTGAGACAGCTTAAGATCCTTTTTTACTATCAACACTTAAGATTATCTAACACGATAAATAAATGATAAACTAAAGTCGTGCAAGCCGTTTTGTGCTATGCTGTTCCACCTGATCAAATGAAAAAAAAACAGTAGTAACCTATCTGAATAAGAGAGCAAGTAATGTATCGAGATATGTTAAGTCTTTGTTTATTGAGCTGTTGTCGTTTTGCAGCCTTTCAAACAGCAACAGTACAGAAACAAACAAAATCACTTAACAAACAAGAACCACTACATGATGATCAGTAATGTATGCACTCTAAGTGATGATCTTTTACGTCTCGAACTGCTTGTATTTACCTGATTTTTATACAATAAAAGTGAAGCGGAAATTCGATCAGAGTTCAAGAAGCTCTTTTGAAGATAACTAAATCCAAATCTGAATAGAAATTACTAGAAAGATAAAAAGAAATAAGGAATTAAAAGAACAGTTTCCTCAATAAGAATTTCTCGATAAGTTTTCAAACAGAACTAGATCTTGTGTGCCAGTTTCTTCTTTTTGTTTTTGACTAAGCACTTCTTGTATTATGTCAATTAATGCCCAAAGTATTATTTCAATCTTTGCCTAATTAATTTTTTAACAAAAAACTGAGTATTTTCCTCAGTTATGAGAGAGAAAGGTTTTTCAGTTGTTGAGTACTTGGGGAATCAGAAATACACTGGGAGGCCCAAGTAAAATGTACAGTATGCAAAAAAAAAAATAAAAAAAAAAAAAATCTGAACGATGCCTATATTTTGTATTCTAATTGATGAAATAAAACAATAAAAGCACCCTTGTTATTCGTCAAAGGTTTTTAATAATTGTACATAGTTTCTTTGTTTTTTGTCATAAGGGGTAATCTACAGAGAAAAACGAAACCCAACTTTAAAATGTTCAATAGCTACCCCATAATATTATGCCATATTTAAATTAAGCATCTAAAAAAAAGTCTAAATACAATTTCCATCATTTTCTAATGAGTGGTTAGTAATTAAAAGGACAATTTTTGTTTTTATAGAAAAATTGCTCTTTAGCCATAAATTCTTAAATAAGTCATATATTTTGGTAACTTTTGTTTCAAGCGATAAGTTTGTGAAAGACCAAATATAAATATCATTCAACTTAGCATTAAACAGTTCTTTAACAATACTTCATTTAGAAGAATTTTGTTAATTTTTTTTTTTTTTTGCTTTTATTAGATTTATCATGGTTTGAACCCTTCTCCCCCTTCTCCTCACACACATAATTTCTTTTGTTTCCATTTTTACTATTAGTTTTCAATATTTTAGCAAAAATATAAAAAAGCTTACTTTAAGGGACCGTATACTAGATTACATTTTAAATTTAATTGTGGGTTTTGTTTTTATAGCTTTTTGAAAATTGAACTTTAATTGTGGATACTCTGTATATTGAAATGTCAGGGATGAAACTTACCAGGATTGAAAAACACTGAAACTATCGAGTGATTGCCGGGGGATTAAGAGGTAGAACCCCATAATAGGGGTCAAGGGGCAGAGCCCTTGTTGAGGGTAAAGTGACGAGTCCCCATTTTTAAGCCAGTGAACTTTGTAATGCAAAGCTATAAAAAAGGTCATTTTCATTACTTCAATGGTTTTAATTAGCACAGACCTTAAATAGGCTAAAAATTAAGAAAAGTAACAAATTTAACAGTGTAGCATTTGTGCATATTAACACATGCAATTACACAACTTTTTAGATTAACTTTTTGCACAATAAATAACACTTAAATGCTTCATACATTTAAAAAGAAATAATTATAATGGACAATGGAAAATAAAGAATGTGTTACTAAATATATTTATTAGTATTGTAGCTATAAGTACTATTTGATTTTATAAAAAAAAACTGGCAATTTTTGTTTGTTTTCTTAACATCCGGTAAAAGAGGATGTTGAAAAGTCAAAGATTGATTTGCAGGTATCTCCAAAGATGATGATTGAATTAAAATTTTAGCTAGACGTGGACTTTTGATTTATGGCATCCGTCTTCATAAAATCTGCTTACTCTGTCACTGCAGTACTGTTCTTTGTTTTCAAAGTTTGCTGGTAATATGTCAGACTTTTCATCAAATTAGTTCCGAAAGCTTTGTCAATAGGCTCATGTGTAGGATCTTTTGAGCCAAAGATTTTTTTTTTACATTGAATAGTACTTCATACTTTGGATAGAACCTAAACCTGTGTTGTTTAACGAAGCTCTATTAGATGTCAGGATATTGCCCATTAAATTGAAAGCACCTTCAACATGGGGTCTCTGGAAACATATTACGGCCTAGATCAATTTTGACAAACATGGATACCTAGGCAAACCATCAGACTTTTGCATATTGAAAACAGTAACCCAAAATTTCTAAACGCTCTTTTGGGTCATTCCATGTCAAATCAACATAAAAAAGTAACATTTTCATCCCGACCCCTTCAGAATTGGATAAAATTTTGCTCATTAGTTGGATTCATAGTGAAAAGAAAAAATGGTCAATATTAGGTTTGAATATCGTTTGGTTTCTGAAATACAGCGCTTTAAAAATGGGCCAAAAGGTCAAAATTTCACATTTCTTGCTTTATAAATTTGCACATAATTTTGTCCCAAATTATCATAGAACATTACTTTATGTGTAAAAAGAAAGCTGAATATTTAGACTTACTCGTGATGCATCATTTGCACCTATTTTTTTAAATTTTCATTTCAAGGTCAAACAGTTTGACCTTCAATATCTCAAAAGGGATATTTATATTTTATTTTTGAATATATATATATATATATATATATTTTCAAAAATAAAATATAAATATCCCTTTTGAGATATTGAAGGTCAAACTGTTTTACCTTATATATATATATATATATATATATATATATATATATATATATATATATATATATATATATGAAATCAACAGATTTTTGTAGAGAATTAATGTATGAAGAATATATATATATATATATTCTTCATACATTAATTCTCTACAAAAATCTGTTGATTTCATTTTGGGACCGCAATGGGATGGCAAGTTATAAATTTAAATGCAAACCCTTATCCTTAACTTCGACCGATAATCGCCAATGCAAAAGGATCACCTAATGGCTGTAGGGTTAGCGCTCTGTCCTGGCATGCCAAAGGTACCGGGTTGGAATCCTGGGTTAAGCATTGATGTTCGTTTTGGTTCGGAATCCACGTACGATTGTAGGTCCCGGCCTCATTAGCCGTTATTGTGCAAAAACAGGTCGTTGAAGGTACAAAACAACCAAACAACCTAATGCAAAAAATGTGCAAGGAACTGAATGTAAATTATATAGTATTCTAAAAAAATTAAAGGATGGAAATTCAATTCTCGGATCTTTTATTAGATGTGTGAGTAAGTTATCATATTTTATTATAGGGTTCTCCAAGTTTGTTGATATACGACAAAATAAGTGCCGTTACAAGGGGAAGTGGAGCACTTACCGTTTGTGTTTGTCATATTCATAAAAATGTGAAATTAAAGTTGATAGGATGTCATTCGAACTAATTAAGTAAAAAAATTGAAGCTCTATTTGAATCCTGTTAAGCCTGAATATCTACAACTGCTTTTTACTCTCCTCAAACAATATGTTACCTGTTGGGACTGTTACAATTGTCTGAAGTTCAAAGGATTTAGTAAGTGTATGGTAAGTAGACTAAGTCCATGCAAAAATCTGTTGGTTTCATTTGGACAATGAGATACCAAGTAATAAATTTTAATGCATAACATTATCTTTAACTTCACCCAATAATCAACTTTAGCCTGCGAAATGAAGATTATCACATTCGCAAAACTCAATGCAAAAACAAAAAATGCACAGGGAATAAAATGCGAATTGTTTAGTTTTCTAATGAAGTAAATGGTTAGTATGTCAAGTTATAAATTTAAATTGAAACTGTAGTCCACTCGTATCATATATATCTTCTCCTTTTATGTTCTTATAAATATATAATAGAAAAATAAATTGTAACTTAAATTAATGTCTAAAAATTACTATGATTAGTTTCTACTTATCGCACATAAAGTAGGTAAACATGTTTTCTTATAACATTAAAAACAAGATCATAAATAGAATTTTGAGAATTTTTGTAATAGAACGTTATAAGCAATCAGAATAATTTGTTTGTACATACAGGGTGTTCGGAAACCACCGCACTTCCTTAGTACCAGCGTATTCTATAACAAAAATAAAGCATATTTCCAATATATTGTCGGGGCCGCAAATGAAAATTTATGGGTCTAAAAAATTTTTAAAGTTGGGACACTTTTTAGTCAGCGCAAGGTTAAAAACCGAACTACCGACCCCAAACGTACCAATGGCAGTGAATAAAATACAAATTGCTCACGCCTTTATTATAAAAGGCCTTAAACCCCGCCCACATCAACATTGGCGATTGATTTGACGCCAAATGTAATTTTAATGAATTATTGTAGCCAAACCTATCACTGCATATTGCTATGTGATTCGAATCTCAAATTAATTGAGAGATTTTAATTTGGAAGAGGGTTTTTTAATTCGAATAATTTGAATATTAATTTTTTTTTTTTTTTTTTTTTTTGTACCAGGCAAATTTACGGTTGACTAAAATCGAATCGACCACAGTAGTTAGAAAATGAGCATCCTGAGCCAGGGGCGGGATGCGGGATGGTATGGTATGGTATGGGGGCGTGACCGGAAGGGGGCGTGACCGGATATGGCGTCACAGGAAGTGATATCACCGGATATGACGTCACCGGAAGTGACATGATCGGAAGTGGAGTTGAGTTGTTCCCCTCCTGCTGTTGTTTTAGTTTCATTATAAGCTGTTTGTGTATGACGTCACAGTAGGTATGACGTCATAATGTGTTTTATATTAAAGTTTTGAGTGGTGGCAACACTTTTTTAGTTTCGATTTATCTAGCAGACGGGGTTGAGTTGTTCTAGGACTGCTTCTAAGTGAATAAGTTAGAGTAATAGGCTTTTATTGCGTGACGTCGCAGTAGATATGACGTCATAATTTGTTTAATATCAAAGTTTTGAGCGGTGGCAACCCTTTTTAGTGTCGATTTACATTTAAGATGGAGCTGAATTGTTCTAGGGCTGCTTCTAAACGAATAAGTTAGAGTGATAGGTATTTTTACTAATGACGTCACAGTGGGTATGACGTCATTCTATGTTAGGATTTACGTTTTAAGTGGTGATAACATTGGATATATACCAAATTTAGTTTTCAGGTGTTGGCAACAAGTTCTGATCGGTCAGCTATATGCTCGCTTGTGACTGATAAGTTTTAAACATGCGACCAAAAGTTAACTCCTGATTGACTGTTTGGTTTTCTAGCGAGTTACTTACATATCCTTTAATCAAGTTAAAATACCTGCAACAAAGTTACACAAAAAAAAAAAAAAAATGTTAAATTTGAAAAGTTAATAAAAGTGAAGGCCATTTGCTAAGGGTCTAAAGAACCCTAACCCCGAGCTACACGTGACATTTCAATATTTTACCAAACAATTGTTAAAATATCGACTATCGGACGTTGCCTTCATGGTAACTCATCTACCCACCCCCCTTCCCTAACTAATTTTGAATAAGTTAAGACTTTAGAATTACAATTAATAAATTTTGAAAAATTATTTATTAAAGGTGAGGACCCACCTCCAGCCCGATACCTCTTTTAGGAAAAATTGATACCGCCTCACTCCACCCTATCAACAACAACAACAACAACAAAAAAAAAAAAAAAAAAAAAAAAACTTATTTCAAAGAACGTATATTTCTTTGAAACTTGAGGTCACTAATCAACCATCCGATGATATCCTTTAAGAAGATATCTTCACCTCTTAACAATTTTAAATTTTAAAAAAATCTGAAAAGAAGACTTGTGAGAACGTATATTTCTCTCATGAATTAAATTTAATGGTCACATACAAAATCCTGGAAAAAAAAAATTAACGCTAAATAAGTTTTTAAAAAATTAGTTAAAGTAATATTTTAGTTAAATTAAGGCTTAAAGAGATAAAAAAAAAAATTAAGGATTAAATGAATGATTTAAGGAATTTTGAAGTGACTATAGGCATAGCTGGTTATGCCATCTTCCAGCAGATACCGCTTGTCGTCATAGGCCGACAAGGCTCTCTTGGTTTGTTGGAGTGAGAAGATGTTTAAAAATTCACTTACCGAATAATCGAAACGAAATCTGCGAAGCTAAAATAACTGTGAATAACTACACAAGTACGAACAAAATCGCGATGAGAAAAAAAACACGAAGTATTAAACACGTCTTTCACACTCAGGTATCTAAGTAGAAATGGCGAGACGGCAACCGGTAGCGTCTATATATGAGGGGTGATCACGTAACTTCACCGATCAATCAGATTTCACGGTAGAGGGCGCTGCTTGGTTCTAACCGATCAGAGCGGGTGGGGAGAGAGACTAGGCATGTTTCAACACGCTTCAACGCGTTTGCGAGTTGAGTTGTTGTGTAACGATCTTGCTTGAAACAGTTAAAGTGATAGATAATTTGTTCGTGACGTCATAGTGTAGCGAATGGGTTTTTAGCGTAGACAGTTGTTTCAATTGGAGTAATTATGAAATTTATTAAATATAAAGATAATATTTAGTAATAATTATCAGATTTTATTATTATTATTATAAAAAATAAACTTATAAAAAAAAGTGAACGTGGAAATTTACTTTACAAATAAAAATCATGTCTTTAAAATGTGTACGAATATCACTAAATAAGAGAAAAAAGTAACATACTTAAACTCTTTAAGATAAATAACTTTAACATTAACGTAAAAAACTTACTTTACACATAAAAATCACTTTAAAATGTGTAAAAATATCGCTAAATAAGAGAAAAAAAGTAACTTACTTAAAATTTCTAAGATAAATATTTAACCTTTACGCGAAAATTCCCTTCATGTATAAAAATCACGACTTTAAAATATAACATGCAAGAGAAAAGTAACGTACTTAAACTTTCTACGACAAATAACTTGAACATTAACGTAAAATTTTACTTTACACATAAAAATCCCGATATTAAAATATGTAGAAATATTGCTAAATAAAAGAAAAAAAGTAACACACTTAAACTTTGTACGACAAATAACTTTGACATTAACGTAAAAAATGTTCTTCACATATAAAAATCACGACTTTAAATTTGAAATGTAGGATGAAAGTATAACATACCTATAATTTCTACGTCAAAGAATTCAAACATTGCCGTTCATGTCTTTAAAATGTATAATGACAACTCTAACTTTTAGAAAAAAGAAACACTAAAAATTTACAAGGCAAAGAATTTAAAATTAACTTTACATGTACTATCATACTCTTATATCAACGATAAATAAGATAAAAAAAAAGAAACTCTAAAAATTTATAAGGCAAAGAATTCAAATAATACGCGAAAATTTACCTCACATATAAAAATTATGTCTTTCAAATGTGTAAGAATAACGCTAAATTAGAGAAAAATAAATATTAAAAATTTATAAGGTAAGGAATTGAAACAATACGCGAAAATTTATTTCACACATAACATTTTTATCTTTAAAATGTGTAAGAATAATGCTAAATTAGAGAAGAAAAAAAAATAACATACTTAAACTTTCTTCGACAACAATTTAAACAATACGCGAAAATTTCATACACAATTATTTTCTTAGGTTAATGTTAAATAATGGGAAATTTAACAGAATAAAAATTTCAAAGATAAAGAATTTTAACCTTTACACGAAAATTTACTTCACATATAAATATCATGTCTTTAAACTTTAACGTGACAATTTACTTCTCATATACAATTAAACTCTTAGGTTAATGTTAAATAAAAGAAAAAGTAACATACTCAAAAATTTCTAAGATAAGCATAACGTAAAAATTTCATATCATGTGTTTAAAATGTAACATATAAGAGAAAAAAAAAAATAACATACTTGAACTTTCTATAGCAAAGAATTTAAGCGTTAGCGTAAAAATTTACTTTACATATAAAATTCACGTCTTTAAACGGGATGATAAGCATGTGACGGTAATTAGCCAATCAGGTTAGCTGTAGGTGATACGCCACTTGCCGGTATTTTTAGACCGGAGGATGAGTCACGCTAAAACTTGTTCAAACAGGTCGGGAGACTTGTACAGCAAGAACAACAGCATCGACGCGCAAGCAGCGGGTGATGCTGCGATGTGTCAGCAGGTCTTCGAGATTATCGTTTTCCTACTTTTCCTTTTTCATAATGAAATGTTTGTGAAAACTTGGAATGAATGAAGTGGATTTCAAAGACACATTAGTAAGTGAAGGTAGAATTCGCATGGACTTTCTTCCAAAAAGTATGATTCACTTGGAGAATTTAAGATCATTTCTACTTGAAAACTTTTATATTGTCTAAAACATTGAATATTGTTCAAACTCAGTGAGATTATATGCTACAATACGGGTAAAACTTAACAAAATTGTTACATAGAAGAAAAATAATAAGAGATTTAAAATAAATACTAGTTATAGATACTCCAAGGAAAAAAATTCACCTCTACTTTTCAATCGGAAAATCAATGCAAGTTGGAAATTTATGTTACTTCAAGAAAGACTTAGACAATTTACTTTGTAATAATATACGTTAAGGTGTCGTATTAACTCGTGCAATACATGCTGACTAAGGTTTATTTTACTTATCTAAGAAAGGTGAATTGGGGGAAAATATTAAATAAATTGTAGATATTAAATACATTGTAGATATGCATTTAAGTTTTGAAAATCACCTGCAAGACTTTTAAAACATCTTAAGAAAAATTGAAAGAAACTTGCGAATTATATGTAAACTATATAACTTTTTATACTCTGAAAGGAAATCACAAGTAATTTAGTTAACTTTTTTCATGGTAACACTCATATTCAACGACATGTTTTTAAAATTTAACCTTCTTTACATGATAATAGTTATAAATTTTTTCAATCTCAGATGCGATATACTATTACTTCTAACATATATGTTACGAATTGTGTAAAGTTTTTAAAACTGTATATGCAAATCACCAATCAGAAACATAAAAATCTAACATCAATCAAACAAACTAAAATAATAAGATATTTTCCTTAGTGGAAATAGTTAACTACTCATGTGATGGAATATACTTAGAAAATTTAAATACTGAAAAAAGTTTGCTAAGCAAACTTAAAGAATATTTTTTTTTTCCTTGTGAAAAACTAGCATAAATTTGGAAAATGTAGAGTTTGCTACTACGTAAAATTGAACATCATCTGGACAAACTAAATTATACATGAATTTTTTTTTTATTTGAGAGGTGCTGACAATATATCATTAATATAGAGATTTTTAACTTCCACCCATAATTTCTAAATAACTTATACATAAATTTCAGAAAAACTGAAACGGAATGTGTTTTACAAGAGGCTTATTTTGTAAGATGAATATTCAATATTAATATAACTGAGCAAAGTTCATTCCGGAAAAAACTTGTAAAAGATACTTATATTTTGAAAATAGTTTGAAATATCCTTTTAAATTTATGAATGCTCGCTTTCGAAAGACACAAATAAAACTGATATTACTCATGATAATTAACACATACATAGCATTAGTCAAACAAAGTGAAATTTTTATTGCTTGTGACCGATAACTTTTCAGTGAAGCAGAACTTACATAGGAAATTTGTGCAAACTTTTTCAACTTTTAAACCAAGTATCATGTAAAATTATAAATTACGATAGGAAATAGCATACTTCAGAATCGGAACAAGCCCTGTTGTTAAGCTTAATGTATTTCTCAAGGAATTGAAAGCATACCAGAGAAGTCCTTATCATTTCGCATCTTTTCTCATGTTGCAAGAAGACATACATTGTAAAAGATCGTCTTAGAACTTAACAAAAATCAGTAAAAATAAATATATTTTCTATGGCAAAGATAAAACTTCACAACTTAATTACTTAAATTTAGCTAAGTTGCATATGGTTTATTCACATAACTCGCATGTGCTTTGAATGTTGAAATATATTTGTCAGTTGAAATCAAACTCATCAAAAATAAATGCTATCTACATTTTCAAGTCGGAAATTACTATTAAATAAACTTTACATGTAAGACATTATCATGTTAAAAAGAAAAATCTACAAAAATGTAAATGATAATTTTACTGTTGGTACATAAATGATGAATAATTTATGATTTTATTCTAGGCAAACGTTTTATTGTCTAACAGAGAACTTAAACTTTAGCAGAAAAACGAAAAAATACAATTTTTATATCCTATCATGCTTGTCGAAAATTGAATTTATTAGCTGTTGTAATAGATTTTTATTGTCCAAATTTCTATAGTTCTTCACAGTGCAATAATATTAAGTTCATGTGTAATGAGTAGGTTTTTTTTTTTTTTTTGTTGAATCTTATAAATTTAATGAAATTATTATGACCTAAGAGATTGAGTGAACTGAATAAATCAATGACGTAAATTTAAACAGTGACTTGAACTGATACATACTATAACTGTAAAGAAATATGACAAAGTGATAGATGAAGTGAAAATAGAAGTTGAGTGAAATGTGTTGAAAAAAGTTGAAGACGACAAGAAATTCATAAATGAGAATTATCATTGACTTATATTAACTTCGTTTTTCTTGCTTATGACAAGAAAATACACTCTTGTTTATTAAGAACCAACTTGATATCTTATCATAGAATGACAATGATGAAATATCTATACATTAAAAAAAAATACCAAACTTAGACATAGCAAATTTCTTGAAATTCATGTATAATGTGAGAAGTTTTACTGGAAATATAGAAGATACAACATTGAAAAATGTGAATGTTTCGAAGTACTTTATCAGAAATTAAAAAAAAAAAAAAAAAAATGCGCTGAGGTCCGCTATAAAATTTTTTAGGAGAAAGTTTAAACAAAATTTAAAATCAAACATGCTTTTAAGTGGGAACACATATATTAAAACTATAGCACATTTAACAATTTATATTATATCATCTCAGTTGGTATCAAACTGAATAATATGAAAAACAATCACAAACTGAATAAACATGAAAATTATCAATATATGTGGAAAAGTTTCCTTTTTTCACATATAAAAAAAAATAACACATTGACATACGTTAAGATCACGAAACATGCGTAATCATATACCGATAAGAGCAACCAATGTTGCGGGGAGATATTCACGTGATGGACAATATCCCATGAATAAATTGAGTGATTTAATTTCTAATGCTAATTCCAATAGTATTCCACGTAACTTCAACTTTATATGTTACACTATAGATATATTTATTTTTCAAATATATTGACTTTCGAAAAATCATCCTTCAATATAAGAATGATCATAGTAAGAATAAAAGAAAAGATACTAAGCATTGATTTAAAGTGTATTTATTTCAACTTAGCAACAAATCATATGCGTGAAACGAAAATTGCCTCGAACCAAAGTATAACTATCCAATTTCATTGATTCCTACAAGGAAATTTTTCTCATCTAGTAATTGAATTTTTTTTTTCTCGTACACATTATAAGTGTTGTCCAATCAGGTGTAGAATAGCTGAAGATATCCGACCTCTTTCTAAATATTAATAAGTCACTGTTGAAAAACTTATAAAAATTTCAATTTACACTTAAAGTTTTTTTATATATATATATTTCAAAGAATTTTTTCAAATCAATATGTATATTTAAATACTGAAACTTATTCACTTCAATAAATGTATGTTTAAGTTATAAAACTTGTCGTATGTATTGAAAAATTGTAACTTTTCGTCTTCGTATAAATCGATAACTTATACACTAGTTCTTCATCAATTAATCTTCTAAATAAATCTTTCAAAGGCAAAAACATACCTATAGCTTGTCATTTGTAACAAGTTAAATTGTACATGTTTCTCGTGAAATTGAAATTTTATATGTTTTTCATGAAAATATATAAAATTTTGTAACTTTCACATGAAACATGTACAATTTAACTTGTTACAAATGCAAAGCTATGGGTATGTTTTTACCTTTGAAAGATTTACTTAGAAGATTAATTGATGAAGAACTAGTGTATAAGTTATCGATTTATACGAAGACGAAAAGTTACAATTTTTCAATACATACGACAAGTTTTATAACTTAAACATACATTTATTGAAGTGAATAAGTTTCAGTATTTAAATATACATATTGATTTGAAAAAATTCTTTGAAATATATATATATAAAAAAACTTTAAGTGTAAATTGAAATTTTTATAAGTTTTTCAACAGTGACTTATTAATATTTAGAAAGAGGTCGGATATCTTCAGCTATTCTACACCTGATTGGACAACACTTATAATGTGTACGAGAAAAAAAAAATTCAATTACTAGATGAGAAAAATTTCCTTGTAGGAATCAATGAAATTGGATAGTTATACTTTGGTTCGAGGCAATTTTCGTTTCACGCATATGATTTGTTGCTAAGTTGAAATAAATACACTTTAAATCAATGCTTAGTATCTTTTCTTTTATTCTTACTATGATCATTCTTATATTGAAGGATGATTTTTCGAAAGTCAATATATTTGAAAAATAAATATATCTATAGTGTAACATATAAAGTTGAAGTTACGTGGAATACTATTGGAATTAGCATTAGAAATTAAATCACTCAATTTATTCATGGGATATTGTCCATCACGTGAATATCTCCCCGCAACATTGGTTGCTCTTATCGGTATATGATTACGCATGTTTCGTGATCTTAACGTATGTCAATGTGTTATTTTTTTTTATATGTGAAAAAAGGAAACTTTTCCACATATATTGATAATTTTCATGTTTATTCAGTTTGTGATTGTTTTTCATATTATTCAGTTTGATACCAACTGAGATGATATAATATAAATTGTTAAATGTGCTATAGTTTTAATATATGTGTTCCCACTTAAAAGCATGTTTGATTTTAAATTTTGTTTAAACTTTCTCCTAAAAAATTTTATAGCGGACCTCAGCGCATTTTTTTTTTTTTTTTAATTTCTGATAAAGTACTTCGAAACATTCACATTTTTCAATGTTGTATCTTCTATATTTCCAGTAAAACTTCTCACATTATACATGAATTTCAAGAAATTTGCTATGTCTAAGTTTGGTATTTTTTTTTAATGTATAGATATTTCATCATTGTCATTCTATGATAAGATATCAAGTTGGTTCTTAATAAACAAGAGTGTATTTTCTTGTCATAAGCAAGAAAAACGAAGTTAATATAAGTCAATGATAATTCTCATTTATGAATTTCTTGTCGTCTTCAACTTTTTTCAACACATTTCACTCAACTTCTATTTTCACTTCATCTATCACTTTGTCATATTTCTTTACAGTTATAGTATGTATCAGTTCAAGTCACTGTTTAAATTTACGTCATTGATTTATTCAGTTCACTCAATCTCTTAGGTCATAATAATTTCATTAAATTTATAAGATTCAACAAAAAAAAAAAAAACCTACTCATTACACATGAACTTAATATTATTGCACTGTGAAGAACTATAGAAATTTGGACAATAAAAATCTATTACAACAGCTAATAAATTCAATTTTCGACAAGCATGATAGGATATAAAAATTGTATTTTTTCGTTTTTCTGCTAAAGTTTAAGTTCTCTGTTAGACAATAAAACGTTTGCCTAGAATAAAATCATAAATTATTCATCATTTATGTACCAACAGTAAAATTATCATTTACATTTTTGTAGATTTTTCTTTTTAACATGATAATGTCTTACATGTAAAGTTTATTTAATAGTAATTTCCGACTTGAAAATGTAGATAGCATTTATTTTCGATGAGTTTGATTTCAACTGACAAATATATTTCAACATTCAAAGCACATGCGAGTTATGTGAATAAACCATATGCAAATTAGCTAAATTTAAGTAATTAAGTTGTGAAGTTTTATCTTTGCCATAGAAAATATATTTATTTTTACTGATTTTTGTTAAGTTCTAAGACGATCTTTTACAATGTATGTCTTCTTGCAACATGAGAAAAGATGCGAAATGATAAGGACTTCTCTGGTATGCTTTCAATTCCTTGAGAAATACATTAAGCTTAACAACAGGGCTTGTTCCGATTCTGAAGTATGCTATTTCCTATCGTAATTTATAATTTTACATGATACTTGGTTTAAAAGTTGAAAAAGTTTGCACAAATTTCCTATGTAAGTTCTGCTTCACTGAAAAGTTATCGGTCACAAGCAATAAAAATTTCACTTTGTTTGACTAATGTTATGTATGTGTTAATTATCATGAGTAATATCAGTTTTATTTGTGTCTTTCGAAAGCGAGCATTCATAAATTTAAAAGGATATTTCAAACTATTTTCAAAATATAAGTATCTTTTACAAGTTTTTTCCGGAATGAACTTTGCTCAGTTATATTAATATTGAATATTCATCTTACAAAATAAGCCTCTTGTAAAACACATTCCGTTTCAGTTTTTCTGAAATTTATGTATAAGTTATTTAGAAATTATGGGTGGAAGTTAAAAATCTCTATATTAATGATATATTGTCAGCACCTCTCAAATAAAAAAAAAATTCATGTATAATTTAGTTTGTCCAGATGATGTTCAATTTTACGTAGTAGCAAACTCTACATTTTCCAAATTTATGCTAGTTTTTCACAAGGAAAAAAAAAATATTCTTTAAGTTTGCTTAGCAAACTTTTTTCAGTATTTAAATTTTCTAAGTATATTCCATCACATGAGTAGTTAACTATTTCCACTAAGGAAAATATCTTATTATTTTAGTTTGTTTGATTGATGTTAGATTTTTATGTTTCTGATTGGTGATTTGCATATACAGTTTTAAAAACTTTACACAATTCGTAACATATATGTTAGAAGTAATAGTATATCGCATCTGAGATTGAAAAAATTTATAACTATTATCATGTAAAGAAGGTTAAATTTTAAAAACATGTCGTTGAATATGAGTGTTACCATGAAAAAAGTTAACTAAATTACTTGTGATTTCCTTTCAGAGTATAAAAAGTTATATAGTTTACATATAATTCGCAAGTTTCTTTCAATTTTTCTTAAGATGTTTTAAAAGTCTTGCAGGTGATTTTCAAAACTTAAATGCATATCTACAATGTATTTAATATCTACAATTTATTTAATATTTTCCCCCAATTCACCTTTCTTAGATAAGTAAAATAAACCTTAGTCAGCATGTATTGCACGAGTTAATACGACACCTTAACGTATATTATTACAAAGTAAATTGTCTAAGTCTTTCTTGAAGTAACATAAATTTCCAACTTGCATTGATTTTCCGATTGAAAAGTAGAGGTGAATTTTTTTCCTTGGAGTATCTATAACTAGTATTTATTTTAAATCTCTTATTATTTTTCTTCTATGTAACAATTTTGTTAAGTTTTACCCGTATTGTAGCATATAATCTCACTGAGTTTGAACAATATTCAATGTTTTAGACAATATAAAAGTTTTCAAGTAGAAATGATCTTAAATTCTCCAAGTGAATCATACTTTTTGGAAGAAAGTCCATGCGAATTCTACCTTCACTTACTAATGTGTCTTTGAAATCCACTTCATTCATTCCAAGTTTTCACAAACATTTCATTATGAAAAAGGAAAAGTAGGAAAACGATAATCTCGAAGACCTGCTGACACACCGCAGCATCACCCGCTGCTTGCGCGTCGATGCTGTTGTTCTTGCTGTACAAGTCTCCCGACCTGTTTGAACAAGTTTTAGCGTGACTCATCCTCCGGTCTAAAAATACCGGCAAGTGGCGTATCACCTACAGCTAACCTGATTGGCTAATTACCGTCACATGCTTATCATCCCGTTTAAAGACGTGAATTTTATATGTAAAGTAAATTTTTACGCTAACGCTTAAATTCTTTGCTATAGAAAGTTCAAGTATGTTATTTTTTTTTTTCTCTTATATGTTACATTTTAAACACATGATATGAAATTTTTACGTTATGCTTATCTTAGAAATTTTTGAGTATGTTACTTTTTCTTTTATTTAACATTAACCTAAGAGTTTAATTGTATATGAGAAGTAAATTGTCACGTTAAAGTTTAAAGACATGATATTTATATGTGAAGTAAATTTTCGTGTAAAGGTTAAAATTCTTTATCTTTGAAATTTTTATTCTGTTAAATTTCCCATTATTTAACATTAACCTAAGAAAATAATTGTGTATGAAATTTTCGCGTATTGTTTAAATTGTTGTCGAAGAAAGTTTAAGTATGTTATTTTTTTTTCTTCTCTAATTTAGCATTATTCTTACACATTTTAAAGATAAAAATGTTATGTGTGAAATAAATTTTCGCGTATTGTTTCAATTCCTTACCTTATAAATTTTTAATATTTATTTTTCTCTAATTTAGCGTTATTCTTACACATTTGAAAGACATAATTTTTATATGTGAGGTAAATTTTCGCGTATTATTTGAATTCTTTGCCTTATAAATTTTTAGAGTTTCTTTTTTTTTTATCTTATTTATCGTTGATATAAGAGTATGATAGTACATGTAAAGTTAATTTTAAATTCTTTGCCTTGTAAATTTTTAGTGTTTCTTTTTTCTAAAAGTTAGAGTTGTCATTATACATTTTAAAGACATGAACGGCAATGTTTGAATTCTTTGACGTAGAAATTATAGGTATGTTATACTTTCATCCTACATTTCAAATTTAAAGTCGTGATTTTTATATGTGAAGAACATTTTTTACGTTAATGTCAAAGTTATTTGTCGTACAAAGTTTAAGTGTGTTACTTTTTTTCTTTTATTTAGCAATATTTCTACATATTTTAATATCGGGATTTTTATGTGTAAAGTAAAATTTTACGTTAATGTTCAAGTTATTTGTCGTAGAAAGTTTAAGTACGTTACTTTTCTCTTGCATGTTATATTTTAAAGTCGTGATTTTTATACATGAAGGGAATTTTCGCGTAAAGGTTAAATATTTATCTTAGAAATTTTAAGTAAGTTACTTTTTTTCTCTTATTTAGCGATATTTTTACACATTTTAAAGTGATTTTTATGTGTAAAGTAAGTTTTTTACGTTAATGTTAAAGTTATTTATCTTAAAGAGTTTAAGTATGTTACTTTTTTCTCTTATTTAGTGATATTCGTACACATTTTAAAGACATGATTTTTATTTGTAAAGTAAATTTCCACGTTCACTTTTTTTTATAAGTTTATTTTTTATAATAATAATAATAAAATCTGATAATTATTACTAAATATTATCTTTATATTTAATAAATTTCATAATTACTCCAATTGAAACAACTGTCTACGCTAAAAACCCATTCGCTACACTATGACGTCACGAACAAATTATCTATCACTTTAACTGTTTCAAGCAAGATCGTTACACAACAACTCAACTCGCAAACGCGTTGAAGCGTGTTGAAACATGCCTAGTCTCGCTCCCCACCCGCTCTGATCGGTTAGAACCAAGCAGCGCCCTCTACCGTGAAATCTGATTGATCGGTGAAGTTACGTGATCACCCCTCATATATAGACGCTACCGGTTGCCGTCTCGCCATTTCTACTTAGATACCTGAGTGTGAAAGACGTGTTTAATACTTCGTGTTTTTTTTCTCATCGCGATTTTGTTCGTACTTGTGTAGTTATTCACAGTTATTTTAGCTTCGCAGATTTCGTTTCGATTATTCGGTAAGTGAATTTTTAAACATCTTCTCACTCCAACAAACCAAGAGAGCCTTGTCGGCCTATGACGACAAGCGGTATCTGCTGGAAGATGGCATAACCAGCTATGCCTATAGTCACTTCAAAATTCCTTAAATCATTCATTTAATCCTTAATTTTTTTTTTATCTCTTTAAGCCTTAATTTAACTAAAATATTACTTTAACTAATTTTTTAAAAACTTATTTAGCGTTAATTTTTTTTTTCCAGGATTTTGTATGTGACCATTAAATTTAATTCATGAGAGAAATATACGTTCTCACAAGTCTTCTTTTCAGATTTTTTTAAAATTTAAAATTGTTAAGAGGTGAAGATATCTTCTTAAAGGATATCATCGGATGGTTGATTAGTGACCTCAAGTTTCAAAGAAATATACGTTCTTTGAAATAAGTTTTTTTTTTTTTTTTTTTTTTTTTTTGTTGTTGTTGTTGTTGTTGATAGGGTGGAGTGAGGCGGTATCAATTTTTCCTAAAAGAGGTATCGGGCTGGAGGTGGGTCCTCACCTTTAATAAATAATTTTTCAAAATTTATTAATTGTAATTCTAAAGTCTTAACTTATTCAAAATTAGTTAGGGAAGGGGGGGGTGGGTAGATGAGTTACCATGAAGGCAACGTCCGATAGTCGATATTTTAACAATTGTTTGGTAAAATATTGAAATGTCACGTGTAGCTCGGGGTTAGGGTTCTTTAGACCCTTAGCAAATGGCCTTCACTTTTATTAACTTTTCAAATTTAACATTTTTTTTTTTTTTTTGTGTAACTTTGTTGCAGGTATTTTAACTTGATTAAAGGATATGTAAGTAACTCGCTAGAAAACCAAACAGTCAATCAGGAGTTAACTTTTGGTCGCATGTTTAAAACTTATCAGTCACAAGCGAGCATATAGCTGACCGATCAGAACTTGTTGCCAACACCTGAAAACTAAATTTGGTATATATCCAATGTTATCACCACTTAAAACGTAAATCCTAACATAGAATGACGTCATACCCACTGTGACGTCATTAGTAAAAATATCTATCACTCTAACTTATTCGTTTAGAAGCAGCCCTAGAACAATTCAGCTCCATCTTAAATGTAAATCGACACTAAAAAGGGTTGCCACCGCTCAAAACTTTGATATTAAACAAATTATGACGTCATATCTACTGCGACGTCACGCAATAAAAGCCTATTACTCTAACTTATTCACTTAGAAGCAGTCCTAGAACAACTCAACCCCGTCTGCTAGATAAATCGAAACTAAAAAAGTGTTGCCACCACTCAAAACTTTAATATAAAACACATTATGACGTCATACCTACTGTGACGTCATACACAAACAGCTTATAATGAAACTAAAACAACAGCAGGAGGGGAACAACTCAACTCCACTTCCGATCATGTCACTTCCGGTGACGTCATATCCGGTGATATCACTTCCTGTGACGCCATATCCGGTCACGCCCCCTTCCGGTCACGCCCCCATACCATACCATACCATCCCGCATCCCGCCCCTGGCTCAGGATGCTCATTTTCTAACTACTGACCACAAATTTGGGAGACAGATGGTCGTTTTCAATGACAATGCATTCTATCCTTAGATTCTATCACGTATTTGGCCTGTCATAAAAAGGTCGCTTTTACCCGCGTTTCTATTTCTGTTTCGAAGGACTGACATACCACTTGACGTCCAATCGAGCTAAAACTTGACAGAGAGACTCGTCGTCGATGACAAAATCTTCTATTAAATTTCTTTCTTTAGGTGAAGGGAGGGAGGGGGGATATTAGTCAATGTCACACAAGCGATGGTTATGTTCGTAGTGCTCAAATACTATAGAAACTTTCTTGGGCTCAAAATCCCTTCGACAAGTTGCAATTGCACATAAAAGTTGCATACAAAGATTTATATAGTAAAAACATTTTTTATGGGTTACTTTTTTTTTTTATCTTTTTATAAAGGGTATTTATATACCGTTCAATCCCATTATCTTTCTAACAAACGTTTATAACGATTGTATAACACATTGCTAAAACCATGATAAGTTGGTTGATTTTTACGTTCAAAGACCTAATTTTTTGCACTATAACACGGCTAATCAGGCCGGGACCTATAGCTAAGCGTGAATTCCAAACCCCAACGAACATCGATGCTTAACCCATGATTCGAACCCAGCACCTTTGACATGCGAGGCAGTGGCAACATATTGTATTAGTATTTTATTAGATTTAATTCGACATTTTATGACTATAGATAAAGATTAAATTACGAAAGGATATAGTTTCAACAATATACAGATAAATGAACGTAGTCCAACTGATAAGGAGGAAAAGCCTTCTGGGAGGTACTTCACAGGGATACTGTCTTTTACAATAACTAAGCTAATGAAGCGGGGACGCATAGTTTAGAGTAGATTCCGAACCACGACGAACATCGATGCTTAACTCAGGATTCGAAACCAGCACCTTTAACATGCGAGGCCAGAGTGGCAACATATTGTATTAAATTTTTTATTAGATTTGATTCGATATTTTATGGCTATAGATAAATATTAAATTACGCCCGGATATAGTTACAAAAATATATAGACAAATGAACGTAGTCCAAGTGATAAGGAGGAAAAGCCTTCTGGGAGGTATTTCACAGGGATACTGTCTTTTACAATAACTAAGATAATGAAGCGGGGACGCATAGTTTAGAGTAGATTCCGAACCACGACGAACATCGATGCTTAACTCAGGATATGAACCCAGCATCTTTGACATGCGAGGCCAGAGCGACAACAGATTGTATTAAATTTTTTATTAGATTTGATTCGATATTTTATGACTATATATAAAGATTAAATTGCGCCAGGATATAGTTACAGCAAGATATAGACTATAACTAAGCTAAGGAACGTAGTGCTAGTGATAAGGAGGAAAAGCCTTCCGCGAGATCTTTAAAGAAGAAACTAAAACGCATTTTGTCTTGTATGGAAGTTAAATAGAGAACATTCCCGTCAAAAAACACAATAACCAAAACAAGACCATTGAAATTCAAAAAATCAAATAAAAAAAAAATATTTTTCAGTTTCTCTTTAAAAGACCTCACGGAAGGCAGTCATCAGTACATATGGATGACCTAAAACTTAACTGCCAATGTTTTACTTTTTTTTCCGTGCACTATAGTCCTCTTGTTTTGTAGCTGTTGCTAAGACATAACATAAAACCAACTAATACTTTTCCATAGCGACCCCTAACAGTAGTAAATTTAACTTATTGGTTTATTTGATTACCTGAATTTTATTACGATCACATTCGAACTTACGTGCAATTTGAAGGGAGTTTTCCGTATTTCCTTCCATTCAAGACAAAAATGTGATTCAGTTTCCGTTTGAAAGACCTCCCGGAAGGCGTTTCACTTTATAGTATGGATAATCCAATAATGATTTGACTATGTTTGATCATTCAATACAGTATAGTCCTCTGTCTGTTGCTAAAAAAATCACATACAACGAATTCAGTTTAATACTTTTTCGAAGCGAATATAGCGCCCTCTAACTGTAACAAATTGAAGTTTGAAAATTATTACCCTGCTTGTATTTTACTCGTATAATTCCATTTTTATCAAAAAGTTTTTCGATACACTTCCTAAATTTCTCGCATTTTGGACAATTGTTAGTCTTACAAGTAACATATTGTTTGAGGATGATTTCTAAGAACTGCAGTTATGCAGGCTAAACAGGAATCTAATGGAGTTTCAATTTCTTTACTTAATTCGGTAGGATAACATCCTATCAGCATTAATTTCACATTTTTATGAATATGACAAACACAAACGGTAAGTGTTCCACTTCTCCCTGTAACCGGAATTATTTGGTCGTATATCAGTAAACTTAGAAGACCCAATTATAAAGTATATTAAAGGTTCCATACATTCGGCAAAAGATCCAAAGAACTAAATTTTCATTATTTGATTCTTTGAAAAGTTACATTTAGTCCCTTGTACATTCTTTTGCAATAAGTATCGCTAATATGAGAATTTTTATTTCGCACCCAAAAGCGATTATCGTGCGAAGTTAAGGATAAGGGTTCGCATTTAAATTTATAACTTGCCATCCCATTGTGGTCCCAAAATGAAAGCAACAAATTTTTATAGAGGATTAATGCATGAAGAAAATATATTTTTTTTGAAAAAAATTAAAAATACCCCTTTTGAGATATCGACGACTAAAGAGCGTTGGGGAGGTTTGATCGCGGGACCTTTTCCATGTTGTCCAAACATTCTGCCTTTGAACAACTTATTTAATAATAGTAAAATATGTTTCTACATGTATTTATAATAATTGTTTTTTTATTTTATAAAAAAAAAAATTGTTTCTTATAGTACAAACGAAGATTATTAATTAAACAATAACATTAAAATTCAAAATTATCTGCTATTTATTGCAACTCAAATTTACAAATATAAATTACTTCTTATGAAAAGTTAGGGTTTCCAAATCATATGCTCACTTCAAATTCAAGCATTGAAATTGTAAATACTTTCAAATCAACTGTAGGCCAAAATGGGATAAAAAGAAAAAAAAGTAAACTTAAAACTTCAATTTTTCTTGCTATTTGTTCCATCACGATCACTTAATATTTTTTTCCCAATCGCCGAACGCTTAAAATTTTGGCAACCTCCAAAGAAAAACGCATGAATGAAGAGATTTCAAGAAATGGTGGATTGAAAGGATTTAATTGGTTAAAATTGATTAAACTTTGATAGCGAATATCTCGATAAATATTGATTTGCGGACCCTAGTTCTAATTACAAATATTATTCATTTTTGCTCATAATTATGAAAATATATATGAAGTGCGGTGGTTTTTGAACACCCTGTATATGTTTTCCTAGGAATTCTATAGAACGACAGATGCTATTTAGGGAAAGTATGAAAACATTACTTTTATTAATAGCGTTTGTAATGTTGATCTTAAATTTATATACCAATAAAAATCAGAACTATATTTTGGTGGTTTATGAAATATGAGTTTTAAAACGCGGACATCTTACTTTTTAAAAACTTAAAAGTACAAACTAATTAAAAAAAATGATTTTGGGTGTGAGATGCCACAAAAGACTGCCCGTAATAGATAGGGGTATTTTTTTAGGTTCAATTGACTGTTCTTTACGTGACAATTCACCACAAATTGCCAAAAAATAAAATGGCGGATGTTCGAAAAAATGGTTAAAAAAACACCCCTGTTTTTCACTATTCTTTGCTAAAAAAAACGATGCTATAATTAATTTTTTTAGCAAAATGTGGTAAATTAGCATACCAAACATCTCAACGAACAAAACAAGACCAAAATCATTGAAATCGACCAAGTAGTTTCGGATATTAAGTGTCGCCATTTGAAAAAAGTAGTTTCGAGAAAAACGCGTTTAAAGTTTTTACTCGCTATTTTTTTCAAATAGTTTTTAAAAAATCAAGTTTTTTCACTTATAATTTGTTAATCTGCTATCCCTGGATTGTAAAACCCTGGAAAGGATTGAGAAAACGCAAAAAAAAGAGAGAAAAAAATCGTTTTTTTTTAATAAATTTATAAGGTGGTCAAGTACCTTAAAATCATTTGAAAAGTTTTTCTGCAATTGCTGAAAAATGTTCCCCCCCCCCCCCCCCAAAGCTAGTTACCTTATGCGCATGCGCAATTTTGACGAAAACTTAATGCCAGATCCAATGGCCACCACCAAATCGCGTAAAAAGTTGAACATCGTAAGTCAATCCATTCGGGAGTTATGCTAAACACAATACACACAGATGGATGGACGGATACACAGACATTTTTCTATACCACTTTTTTTTAACTCGGGGCGTTTCAAATCGAGTAGAAATGAGAGGAAAGAAAAATAATCGATTTTTTTTCTTTTTGACCGACTACTATACTGACATTACCCTATCTCTCATGTATTACTGACATTACCCTATCTCTCATGTATTACTGACATTACCTTATCTCTCATGTATTACTGACTCACTAGTTCTCCCCCTTTTCACTAATCCCCCCACTTCTAATATAGCTGTAGTCCTGCACAAAAGTTTAGACACAACACAAAATTGGTGTTTTATAAAATAGTACTTAGACAGAAGATTTAATCTTTATATCACTAAATAATATTGTTACGAATTTTTGTGTATTTGTAAATATTTCGTAGTGTTAATTTTGTAAATAGGAAAATTTATGTACATCTCAAATAGGGCAGTGCAATAGTTCGTCTTTAGTTTGCTTCCCCGTAATGTGTGTCTTAAAGCTTCTGCAGAGTGCACAGTTAAACAACAAAGAAAGAAGTGCTGCACAACTGGTCATCCAAGAATTCCAAGATGCTTTTCCCGCACGTCCTCGGATGTTGGACGAACAAGTTTGACGCAGCATAGAATTGATACAGGAGACCACCCATCTATCAAGCAACACCCAGACGACTACCGTTTGCTAAACAGGAAGAGGTAGGAAGACTCTTAAAGGAAATGCAACGTGATTGAACCGTCAGCCAGCCCTTGGGCCTCTCCCATCGTCCTGGTTCGGAAGAAGGATGGTTCAACTAGATTTTGTGTTGATTATCAGAGGTTGAACGACGTCACGAAGAAGGACAGCTACCCTCTTCCCAGAATTGATGACACTCTGGATATTCTTTCTGGAAACAAGTGGTTTTCGACACTAGACTTAAAGAGTGGATATTGGCAGGTTCAGATACACCCTGATGACAAAGAGAAGACAGCATTCACAACCGGACAAGGGACTTTGGCAGTTCAAAGTGATGCTATTTAGATTATGCAATGCTCCAGCAACATTCGAACGCCTCATGGAAACAGTGCTAAGAGGTCTTTCCTACGAAGCATGTCTGGTTTACCTCGATGACATCATTATTGTGGGGCGAAGTTTCGAGGAACATCTTGAAAATTTTAAGAAGGTGCTGCGGAAATTAAAAGACCCCAACCTGAAGTTAAGTCCGGCCAAATGCAAGTTATTCCGACATGAAGTGACCTACCTCGGACATGTCATCTCTGCCGAGGGTGTACGCACAGATCCAGAAAAAGTGTCGGCGGTTAAAGAGTGGAGATGCCCCAAAGATGTACATCAGTTGAGGAGTTTCCTGGGGCTTTGCACCTACTATAGACGATTCGTAAAGGACTTTTCTTACATCGCAAGACCCCTTCACAGACTGACAGAGAGCAAGCAGAAATTCTTGTGGACGAAAGACTGTGAGGATGCATTTGACCAACTGAAGGAGGCTTTAACATCTGCACCTATCCTGACGTATCCTCAGCCCGATAAACAATTCACTTTTGACACGGACGCGAGCAACGAGAGTGTCGGTGCTGTTTTGTCCCAAGAAATAGACAGCCAAGAACGAGTCGTAGCATATTGGAGTAAGTGCCTATCTAAACCGGAGATGAATTACTGTGTCACCAGGAAAGAGTTGCTCGCCATAATTAAAGCTGTAGAGCATTTCCATCATTACGTCTACGGTAGGAAATTCCTTCTCCGTACGGATCATGCATCGTTGACCTGGTTTCTAAATTTCAAGAATCCCGATGGTCAGATAGCCAGATGGATAGAAAGACTTCAGGAGTATGACATCGATATCCGTCATCGGAAAGGATCATCACATGGAAACGCAGACGCCCTGTCTAGGAGACCCGGCCCAGAGAGCTGCCGATATTGTTCCAGGGTTGAAGCGAGTTACGCGCTGATCAATCCGGTAATACGCCTGGTTACATCTTCAACATCATCGGATCCAGACCCGTGGAGTGACGGAGAAGTCAGAAAAGATCAATTGGGAGATCCTGACATCAAGCCGATAATCGATTTAAAGGAGTCTTCGAATGCGACACCTATTTGGCAGAACATTTCCACCTTTAGTCCTACGACAAAGCAATATTGGGCCTTCTGGGACTCTCTCCATATTCGAAACGGCGTGCTGTATCGGAAGTTTGAATCTGATGATGGAAAGACATCCCAATGACAGCTATTGCTTCCAAGATCCCGAGTCCCAGATGTTCTTAAAGAACTTCATAGTAGTCCAACTGGAGGCCACTTCGGAGTAATAAAGACGTTGCAAAGAGTTCGAGAGCGGTTCTACTGGAGTAAGGCGAGGGCTGACGTGGAGAAGTGGTGCCGATTATGTGATGCCTGTGCAGCCCGGAAAGGACCGAAGAAACGCAGTCGAGGAAAACTGCAACGTTACAACGTGGGAGCTCCTTTTGAACGGATTGGGTTTGACATCTTGGAACCACTACCACGATCTGCTGACGGCAACAGATACCTCCTCGTTGTCATGGATTATTTTACGAAGTGGCCCGAAGCGTATCCTATCCCTGATCAAGAGGCTACCACCGTTTCAGAGCTAATGGTTCAGAGCTGGATTTCCAGATTTAGAGTGCTTCTTCAGTTACATTCTGATCAAGGAAGGAATTTTACCTCTGCTGTAATGAAAGGACTTTGTGATCTACTTGGCATTGACAAAACACAGACGACGCCTTTACACCCACAGTCGGATGGCCTGGTGGAGAGGTTTAACAGAACCATCCTCAATAACCTCTCACTGATGGTTTCCAGAAACCAACAGGACTGGGATCAGAAGTTACCTTTGTTTCTTCTGGCCTATCGCAGCGCTGTCTACGAGACTACCGGCTATTCCCCATCCCAGATGCTCTTCGGTCGTAACCTTCATCTGCCTTGCTATCTGTTGTTTGGCCGCCATCCGGATGCACCTTCATCGCCAGAGAAGTACGTCGAGGATCTTCAGGCACGATTTGAAGCTGTGCACAATTTTGCCCGAGAGCGAATCCACTTGGCGACGGATAAGATGAAGACCAGATACGACACGAAGGCTACAGGACATCAATTCCACGAAGGTGATCAGGTTTGGTTCTGGAACCCGAACCGACAAAAAGGATTTTCTCCCAAACTTCAGTCTCACTAGGATGGTCTTTTCTCAGTCCTCAACCGGCTAATGACGTCGTGGTCTGAATCCGTAAATCATCTAATACTAAACCTAGAGCCGTTCATTACGACAGGTTAGCCCCTTACTATGGCCATAGTTTGTAATCCCCCTAATGTATAAAGTGTATATAGTTATTAAGACCATTGTCACATGTGTATATAAATTTGTAAGTTTATTGTTTATTTATTTATTCATTAATGTTTCTGTCTTTCTGTATATAAATTAGTAAGTTTTATAGTTTAGTAGTGAACACAGAGTGTTTGCTATTGTTTTGAAAGTGAGCCTTCCTTTCCGGGAACTGTACTGCCCGGGACGTGCAGTCCTTGGGAGGGGGGCAATGTAACGAATTTTTGTAAATATTTCGTAGTGTTAATTTTGTAAATAGGAAAATTTATGTACATCTCGCATAGGGCAGTGCAATAGTTTGTCTTTAGTTTGCTTCCCCGCAATGTGTGTCTTAATGCTTGATAACGAGTTTTACAGAGATAACGCTGGGAAGCGAGTTTTACAAGGAGCAAGGCATTTAACACTATGGTAATGGCAATCTCGCCAAGTTGGCGACTGATTTTTGTCGCCAAATCTGGCGAGAAATCGCCAAATGTCGCCAAACTTGGCTATTACGATTTGGAAAGTTCTCCAAATGTCTATTTCTGGAAGATTCACGAAAGTTCGCCTCCCCTATATAAGTTAGTTGTTGACTGGAGTTGGTTAGTCAGTTAGTTGACTGGAATTACTGAGTCTCAGTGAGCATTCAGAGTAATTCTAAAGTGAACTGTATTGCATTGTCTTTTGCAGCGATTTGAGCAGTTGTGTTGTCAAGTTTTTAACTGCTGTTTTGTGCTCTATTGTTGTGAAAAGAGCAGTATTGAAACTACTAGAACGAGAAGTTCTGGAGTTGTAAGAGAATCTGTGAAGAGTTATATTGGAATAAATTTCTGCAAGTTTTGATCTGCTTTGGCTTCAAATCTTTCGAACCCATCCACGCAACCAATATGCACATATTACATTCAAAATAGAAATTTGAAACTGAAAAACAAATCTGTAGCGAATCAGTCGCAAAAATAACAAAAATCCGTTGCACATAAAGTAAGGCACAAGTTAATTTTTTTTAATTTTAGTAAGCCAGCGAAAAGTTTTAGCAATCAATTAAGCTATCACGATGTTGCTTTTATCAAATAAAAAACACGGCTTTCATTAAAAGCACAAGCTTTTGCAATGTTTCATACTTGATTAAATACCACGTCTTTTCAATTGCTTCTTCAAGTTCAAAAATGGTGGAATACTGCTTTCCAAAGGTATACAACTTTTGTAAGAATTCCCCACACATTTTCGATGGGATTACATTCAAGACTATTAGCAAGCCAATCGAGAACCATGATTGTTTTGGCTCTTAACCACTTTTTCGTTGACCTGGATGTGGATGAAAGCAGTCTCGCAGGAATTTCTAGTTAGGTTCACTTAAAAACTCATCAAATGGTAGTAAGTTACTTTCTAGAGTTGCCCTGGTAGGCCTCAGAGTTTTGTTTTCCCTTTAAAAACGCTAGGGAAGTTGAGCCGTTGAATACAAATCCTCCCCAAACCATGACTGAACCTCCACCTTGTGACGTCGGCTAAACAGAGTTACAGGGTCTTTATGAAAATCATGCCAGTAGTAGGAAAATCCTTCTGGACCATCTAGGCTCCATTTTTTTCATCACTGAAGATCACCTGTAGCCATTCGTCACTGTATGACATGTGCTGCTGAGCCAAATTCAGTCTTGCTTCTTTGCGACGAGACTGCAAACGCGGCTTGTGTTTAAGTTAAGAATTTTTAAAAAATCCGCATTCCACAATTCTTCTACGTAAATTGTGACTTCCCTTGAAACTTTAATGGTAATTATATTTTTTATTTGATTTGCAGAGTAATGTTGGTTTGAAGCCTGTTTTATAATTTGTCTATCATCCCGTTTGCAGGTCTTTAGAAGCCTTCCAGATTGTGATTTTTTTTGGAAATTGGTCACCATGTGCTTAAACTCTATAAATACCTCTTTTGGAACGATTCAATACAATTGAAATATCAGAAATCGATTTATCTCTGGCCTTTAATTTCCAAATTCTTAAAATCTCTACATACGAAAATTGCGTAGACTTAGGCATCATTCTAACCAGCGAAAATTACTTCAAACCTTCTTTTATAGCAACTTAAAGACACTCACCATTGATTATGCGATCACTTCATCTCAAGAAGTTACATAAATCTTACGTTTGTGTCTATACTTTTGAGGCAAGGAAAGTTAGCAAAGTTTCAACTTATTGATATAAGACAATTTTATTTCATTTTTTCTGGAAATATTTTCCCCTACACTTTTTCCTTATGGCTTTAAGAATATATACTTAAAAAAAAACTATTGCAAATTCAATGAATGCTATTGCTTTTATGTGAATTGCTTCTGTGTCTGAACTTTTATGCAGGACTCTGAAAATTGGTATAAATGTCAACACGGGCAAGCATAGTAAAAGTAAGCTGTTCCAATAGCGATAAAAAAAAATTAGGGTGTCCAACTGGATCACGGGTATTCATCAAGTATTGCATATAGGGTAATTGAAAGTAATAAACAACTTCGAAATGTCATTACTATATTTTGAAAATTCCTCGAAGGAATTAATAAAAAATATGAAAAAGATATTAGGAAACGCTGTGATTATTATTATGATTGTTAAAGACGACTAGTACCTGCAGTAATTTCGTTTACGAACTACCAAAAGCATTGGAACTTTATTAATTTTTAGTACTTTTTATGGGAAAATGAAGGTTCTAACATTACTACGAAATTTGTATTTTAGAAATATAATTCAGATAACTTTTAGATGAAAGAAAATAAGTTTTCAGGATTAAGATGAGTTTCTTTTCAGGCAGATGTGCATGAGAATGAAATTAAAGTTTGATCATCAAGTAAAAGAACAAAAATAATGGCAAAATGTTCAGAAACTCGTATGCCTTTCTAAGTTATCCAAGAAATTTATAAAATAAGTCCTATCAGGCTCGGCCTGGCCCACCGGGATACCAGGACATACGCCAGTGCACTCTCTCTAAAAACTTAACTCAACGCCCTCAGATGACGGAAGAAAAAAAAAAGAAGAAAAAAAAGCCAAATGGAAATTAAAAATTTCAAATTCAGAATTGTTACTTAAACGAAGACTTAAAAGTTTTCCACAATACAGATGGAGTAAAAAAATAATGACTTAGTGAAAATATATAAAAATAAGACCACCTCTGGATTTTAGTAAACATCCCTATATCCTTCTTAAGGTCTCTTCTGATGAATCAGGGCCATATCCAGGGCGATTAATTTATGGACCATTAATTTATCCACGAATTTTGCTAGGGTATTTCGAAGTTCGATAAATAACGGTTCAAGGAATCACTATCACTGAATGCTTTAGACAGAATTCAAAATCTTTGAAATTATTCCTTTAGTGGACAAACTAAAAGAAGATTACAGATTGAGGGCCAAAGATTAGCAATTGATATAATGTTCAAGACTACTCTAGGTTGGTTGGTTTGCAGGCTCATCGACTTATTTTTATGCACAATGACGGCTAATCAGGTCGTGACCTACAGCTTAACGTGAATTCCGAACCACAACGATGATCCATGCCTAACTTGTTATATGTACTGATTTGAAGGAGTGTAATTTATATATATTTTACAATATTGATAGAATAAAATACGCTCTCTCAAGTATTCGGAACTATTTAAAGTTTACATTACCAATCACCTGTTTACAATACCTCTTACGAGATATTGTTTTTGAAGCTGCACATAATTAAAACTTGTCTTTGGGACCAATTTATATTAATGAACATTTCGAAGTTTTATAATGACCACTGAGAAATGTTTTTAAACTCAATCGATAGCGAAGTTATCGTTAATAAGACATGTGAAAGCATGTCTGAAAAGTGGCGGCTTTTTGCTTTTAAAATGGTCAGAATATTCTATCAGTAGAATTCAGTGGGAGATTCAAGGGCATGGAAGGGGAGTAAAATGTCGCGTGGCTAATCTAATTTCAACAATCCAAAGATCGTACAGCGTCAAACAGCAATTTTGTATGAAGAAATTATTGGTTTATTTAAAAACGTACGTATAAATAGCTTTAAAATTACGCTACCCAACTACTCCAATTCAAGCCAAAAAGTCCACTAACTACTGCAATTATGATTGAATATATATGCTTCAAGCAGGAATTTCGTTTCACCGTGCCTGTCTTTCTGGGAAAAATGGTATGATACTCAAATGCATCTTGTCAACAACCCCTCGCAGATGATAATTGAGAGGGGAGGGCACTATAATGAGACGAAAAATTTTTAGGGATGTTTGCAGATAGCGCCTCAGTGTTGGATATGATACCTTAAAAAAAAAAACAAGGAAGTACGAATGAACAATACATATCTCCTGATTTATAGTGTTATTCCTTGGTACCAAGTAAGTTTTTGAGATATTTTTTATTTCAGACTAGAAATAATAGTAACTTAAGTTTATATCGCATAGAATCTTGTTAATTTCTCTTGTCATTTTTTTTAATACATCCTGTTAACTTTGGTCGTTTTTTAATTGCGTTTCTAAAAAAAAAAGTGTGTAAAATCAAAATAAAAAATAGGAAAAAAGTAGAAGCACATTTTAGATTGCATACTGAAAAAAAGCGTCAAGAGAATGGACTAATGATTTTAACTTACAATCCCATTGAAACCAGACCTTTCACTTCCTCTTTAGTTAATACAAATAATTGCAATAATTTTAATTTATAAAATATTTTAGATAATTCCTAAAATGATGTTTTTAAAATTATCTTTGACAATTAAAAATTGATTAACAGCAAGCAGATAAATTTATTGTTTTTTTAAGTTATTTATTTTTAAACACATTCTGAAAAAAGTGCATCAATATTTCTTCTCAAAAGATGGCGCCATTTCTACATAAGTGTTCAAAAATACATTTACACTTGTATATAATTTAGATTTTATTAATACCCGTCAAAAGTATATAAATAAAATCTAAATTGAATATAACTCATTCAATGAATTATTTCGGATTCAAGAATGTCTATTGGTGTTCACAATGTCCAGAGAAAATCTTATTCGTAGACATTGTGGAAGTACAATGGATGAATAAAGTAAGACTATTTCCGGGACATTTGACGATCCATTAGTCGTATATTATCGATAAACACATGCTCCAGTAGATATTTCATTTTTTTAAGAGCACATCCAGTAGATATCTATTGGATGAGGTGTGGTTATGTGGGTATAAATCAATTTCAAAGAAATCTTCAAAATTTTTTAATTTGGGCGTTGATGGGTTAGCCACCGAAGGTTCTATTAGGTGTGTTTCTTAGGCTAGGCATTAGGTCCTGTTTCAAAGTGGATCTTGGCGCAAGCTCAGTTGAGTTGGTATATGGAACAACGCTTCGGTTACCTGGCGAGTTTTCCGCTTTTCAACAGCGTCCACTACCCTTTCTCATGCGGAATTCGTCCAAAGTCTGCGGGACTCGATGCCCTGCTTCCAGGCATTCGAGGGCTGATGTGTTCATCTATAAGGACCTACTGGAGACATCGCACGTTTTCGTGAGACAAGACATGGTGATGAAGCCTCTACAACAACCATATGAGGAACCATTTCAAGTCGTGAAGCGGAATCGTTAATTTTTCAAGTTGTTGATAAAGGGTACGAAGAAAAAATGTAGCTATTAACCGTCTTAAGCCTGAATTTTTTCTAGCAACAGATGATTCACTAGCCACTTTTCAACCTAAGGCAAATCCTACACCAAGGACTGTGACGACTAGGTCTGAAAGAGTGGTACGTCTTAGGTTGCCGTAACTGCAGTGAAGTCCGGTATCGTCGTTCCGACTTGCGGGGGAGCTCTGTGGCGTTGCCTCTCTAGCAACTGTTTAGAACTCTGTTTTGCTTGCCAGGAGGACTTTGCGGCTGTTAACTTTTTCCCTTCTAGGAGAACTTTGGAATGACATTTTTTGACGATGCTGTTGACATGTCTCAAATACGAGATATGCAAATCTTATGATAGGAGGAAGTATAAAAGCAGATGGCAGAGCCAAGAACTTTCCCTTTTTTCATCAGCCAGCACTGGGAGCCCTTCTGAGCTTCTTTTTTTTTTTACAAAAGCAACGAGTCGCCTTTTTTTTTTACCTGATTTCTATTTGTTTATTTAATGAAATTCAAAAGTATATTTGTTAAAAATAAAACGTTATTTAAAAGTGGCGCCCTGGTGACCTTTTGCAGAGTCAGAACAGGGTATAAGGCCCACTCCCACCTACCTCTCAGAGAAAGTGCCAAAAAATAAAGAGTGGGGGCACAAATTAAATCCTGTGTGAGTTAGTATGCATGTGTTAATAAAATTTGGAAAAATAATTAGGTTTGGTATCTATATATATATAAACAGTCAAACCCATTTAACGCAAAGTCAATGGGGCCGCTCAAATTGTCCACGTTAACCGAATAAGTTAACATTAAGTTTTAAGAATGGGGAACTGCTTTTGCTTTGTGTTAAATGGGATTTCATATTAAGCAATTTCGAGTTAAACAGGATTTCATGTTAAGCAACTACGTGTTAACCGGGTTTGACTGTTATATATATAGTATAAGGACCAAGTACTTAAATTAGAATTGCACAAACTTTTGATTTCTCATAAAAACCCACAAAGCTAATTATTTTAAAGATAGTAGAAGAGGCAATATTTTGTTTGAAGATATAATCAACAAAAAAATATTGAAGTTGTATTGCTACCAACAAATGAAAAAATTAAGGGGTTTTATTTCTTATTATGTAGATAATACTACTTCTGTCATTCTGTTCCTAACAGTAAAATCTAAATAAAATGGACACCAGCTTAGTAAGTTGAAAGAAATTGATGAACAGCTAGTGTAAAAACAATAATCAAAGAGTATTTATAAGTATCGTTTAACAAGTAATATATTATATGCAACAATAAAAATCAGTGTTATAAAATAATTAATATGCAAACAAATTCTTACAAGATTCATAGCGCGAAAATATTTTGAATTCCCTTGGCAATTCTCGATAATATACACTTTTAATATAGCAAAACTAAATTTAAGAGAAAAAATTAACGAATGATAAAAATTAAATAAATGATTGTACAAAATTTATTTTGTTTTAGTCTTTGGTGGAAAGTGTCATTTATGGAACTGAAGACATTTTTTTGTTTTTTAACTTATAAATGAAGTAAATTAAATTCTTAGATTTAATTACCAATTTTCACAAATTTCTTTTTAAATCCTTGATTGTTTCAGATTTACCAATTTCCTTGATATTTTTTTGTTTGCCATATTTTTCTTGCAGTCCTGTTTTTACGTTAATACCTTTTTTTAATATGAAATAACTTTATATTCACTATGTTAAAACAGATTAGCATTACATCAAAATATACATTTGAGCATTTTTTTAAAAAATTATTATAAGTTCAACTCTAGTTATTTAAAAAGATATCTCTTACAGGACATTTTTTTCACCAAAAAGTTCAGCACATTATACACTCATAACAAAATATTTTTATTCTAGCGTGCAAAAATACATTTTAAGTTTTATCATCAAACATAAGAAACTACAGGCTTCTCAAGGAAAAAACATATTTTAAAATAAATATCAGGAAATTGTTAGGCATTTGTAAAAATATATAGGGGAGAGTTCCCCAAAACGGGATAGGCGGGCAAAACGGGATATTGAGCCTCGGATCTTGACTGGTATTGCTATCTCTCGGGAGAAAGTCTAAACTGGTTCCAGACCGCCATTACAGCATTCTCAGTTGATCTCTCAACTCTAGCCACGTGTTCCGCAAAGAAATATTTTTTCAAAGTTTTCAAGTGAGATTTTTACTTACTTTGTACTTTTTTCGACTGCAGAAAAACTATCCTTGTGCTTCTCCGTCCTTCGGAACAGTACCGGTAAGTACTGTGTTTTGTTCATAGCTCATTTAACAACAATTTCATGTATTTAAATATTGCTAGTGAGTGACGGTTCAGGGGTCAGCCATTTATGTTGTCAAAAGCATCACGGTCGGGGAAAACGGGACACTTTTGGGGTGCCCAAAACGGGATACCATTTTGATGAGTCCCGTTTTACCCGACGATTTCCATTAATGTTTTGGCAATGTGTTTAAGTTATTTAAATTGAAATAAGTAATGAATTAAAATATGTATAATCAATTACAACAATTTATTTTAATTTTAAATAATTATATTTTCGAAATAAAATAATTTACTTTACTTTTGGGGTACAAATAATTGGCCTGATTTATGTACAAAATTTAGTTATAGGTTAAAACTGTAAGTCAGAAAAATGTTTTGACCAAAAATTTAAGTTTTAAATTCAAAAAAGTTGAGTTTTTTTTAAATCATTTTTATGGGGGCAGCGTATACAAAGATAAACCAGAAAACCACACGTTGTGCGCACTATAATATTATAAAAACATAAGCTAATCACAACTAAACAGCAATTATAACAGGAAGCCCATATAAACTTGAGTTGGAAGAAGAGCATGAAAAAAAAGAACGAGAAAGAACTCAAAAGCTGAAAAAAAGGGCTGCCAAAACCAGTCTCTTGAATGTTCCGAAGAGAAAACAAACGAGGCGTTAAAGAAAACCAAGTGGAAATGCAAAACAGGCAGATAAAGTTAAAAAATGTTACTCTGAATCTGAATTTTTTTTCAAAAATCGAAGAAAATGGACCTAACATAAGAAAACCTAAAAAAATAAATCATCAGTTATCCAAGGTTGGACGTCGTCGTCTTCAGAAGATGAAGCTGAAAAAGATGAAGCATGTATTTTCTGCAACGCTCTGTATCTTGAATCGAAATCTGGAGAAGGCTGGATACAATGCTCGAGCTGCCAGGGATGGGCCCACGAAGCCTGTTCCAGAGCAGAAGAAGAAGACGACACATTTTTATGCGATTTCTGTGTTATGTAATTTTTCAAATTTACAATTAAAAAGTTTCTTCCTATAAAAACGTAGCCTATTTTTGTTCTAAAAACTTAATCAAAAGTAAAATCAGCAAAAACCTAATAACATAAAAATCCCTATCCCTTTTTACCCACCCTTGGTAGGGTAAAATGGGATCGTGTAAGACTTTGTGAAACCAGTATTTTCACATAAATATTATTGAATAAATGTGACAAAGGTCTTATTTTAAGTAGTTGAAAAGGTATACTTTTAAATGACGTCTAGCTTTGGAATGTACCTTGTACACAACAAGAAATAAAGAGAAGAATAGATAACCTATCCCGTTTTGGGGTACTTTCCCCTACCTTCTAAGGGAATTATCACAGGACATATGCCTAACATAAAGCTGTGAATTTTGAAAAAATCTACAAATAGTACATAAGTTTAATATCAGTAGAAACAAATGTTGGTATACATTTAACAAGACATTTTAAAGAAATATCCAATTCACAAAGCTATTAAGCTTTAAATTGTAAATTCAGAAAAAAATATTTTTAAAAATTAATTACTCCAAATGGATAATATAAAGAAAATTAATTAATTTACTCAAGCTTGCAGTAAGCTGTAAATAGAAAGAGAGCATAAGTCATGAATATGACTACAAGAATAAAACTCTTGAATAGAACAAAACAATGCAGGAAATACACTGGAAAATATTTGTAAACAGACAAATAAATAAGAATATGAAAGTAAAAAGTAGACAGCAAATGACAAAAGGATCTAAAAGTGAAACATGACTTTAGCACATGCAACCCCCATCAGGTTTAGGTGGTTCACTGGGAACATCTTTCAGATCCACATCAATAACTAAAACACAGTCAAGGAAAAAACCAAAAATATTCACAATAAAACCTACTCTTAAATTAAATAAAGAGAAAGGTGCTTCCAAGATGTAAGGAATAAAGTACTAATAAAACTGTAGAAAGTGCAGAAGAAAATATTAAAGAAGCATACAAACTCCAAAACATAAAAAAGGATACTATCATCTTTTGTTCGTTCAGGTCCTTCCATTCCTGGTAATACAGCTGCTACTCGCCTAAAGAGCTAATAAAATCCTTTGTTTAAACAAAACAATATAATATCATTAACTTTTCAATTTTTTTTTTCATTCACACAATTCCAGCTTATGTACAGTAGAGGAGCAAGTTCACATGATGTGTTTACTCAGTTTTTAAAAAAGTTTTTTTATTAGAAACATAATCTTTTATTACTATTTTTAACTTAATATTTAATTATCTGTTAAGAGATTCATTTACATGGGCGCCCCCAGGAGGGTGCAAGGAGGTGCACTTGCACCCCCCTGCCACTTGAAAATTTTAAAAAATGAGGGAAAAGATTTAAATTCCAAGATAAAAAAAAAGCACATATGCCAATTATATACGTTATGTTACAATGATTTTTTTTTAATAATTTAGTTTTTTGTTTCTTTCTTATATCGTTTTTTATAGCAACTTGCGTGACGATTTTCTGGCGCTTATTGTCTATGATTATTAGAGGCTGATGAATAGAAGTATTTATTCCTTTTATTTTATAATCTTTTCCTGTGTAGTCCTCAAGAATCTACGAAAATGTTTTTTATGTTATCAGATATACTATCTTGAAATCTATTTTTAGAATTCAATTGAACATATTATTCCAATACTGCCTTTGCCCTTCGTGTTTTTTTTTTTTTTTTTTTTTTTTTTTAATGTTATATTCGAGACTTGGAAGAAATAAAATGTTACTCTTCTGTATTTTTGCATCTTCGAATTCCTCTATTCTAAACACTGTCTCTTGAATGCCGTGAGACCTAGTTAGATGATAAAAAAATCGTTAAAAATATATATTTAAATATTTTGCATTTTTTCTCTTTAACAGGGTTGTGCTGTCAAAAATATATTAAATAACATTTTTTTAAAAATTAACGATTTTGATAAAATTTAGTCTTTCACACCATGCAAATATTCCTGGGGGCGCCCATGTTCATTTACCAAGAAGTTAAAAAATATTTGAGAAATTTTGGTTTGTAAAGCTTATTTTTTTACATTTACAATAGTAATTGCCAATGGATGTTAATGCTAAAGCAGGTTAGTACATGAAGAATTTTTTGACCAACACATATTTGTAAACTCTACACCTCTTTTGAATCATATTTACCCACTTTCACAGCTAAAATCATTTCGCGCAGAAATTTCTTAACATGGTAATAAACAATCGCATGACAATACCATAGTTGGAAAAAAGTTAAGACCAAGTTATAAGTCCATAATTTAAGATTTGATGTTAAAGATAAGATAAACAAGAAATAGTCATATACAGTAACGGACCCTTTTCCTTTAACCGACAAGCTTGGGGCCAACATCATACCGGTTTTCGGATCCGTTCTAGAAAAAAAGGCAATAATAACGTGGCTATTTAAGCACAATGAATATATGTGCTTCCTCCTCCCCACTGGCACTTCCCGCTAATGAAAGATGAATAATTATAAACATTTCCTATTCCGGATCATACGGAAAAAAATTGCCTGCTTCCTCCACGGTAGTCAAAACATTCAGTTTGCTGAAAATAATTGTGAATGGCCAAAGATTGTGCCATCTACAATAAGATTTCTAAACCCCAGAAATTAGCAGCTTTAAAGAAGGCATCACTAGAAATTCCTTGTCCTTCGTGAACTGTTAAAAGTTGGTGCCACAGTTGCAAGAATTTTGTTTCCTCCTTAGAAAATCCTATTTGTGTGCTATCTTTTTAATTTGGTAGTAAAAATACCACACTAGCTGACGTTGTTGGCATTGGAATGCGCCGGGGCAGGGCGAACTGGACTAATGACAAAAAATATCTTCCGAAAACCAGTTTGCAATGTCTGAGAAGGAGTGGAATGTGCTCTTTAGTTAAAGAGGTCAACTGAGCTTGCCATCGATCTTGGAATGAGAGGTGGGGAGATTTCTTGTCTGAACATGCGTAAAGAACTGACTGCGATGTGACGTCACAGAGTGACGGAATCGATCACTTTGCCAGCTTTTGGGTCATTCCGGATTTCGAGTTGCCGGATAAAAGGCCTGTTACTGTATAATACTTACGGGTTGTTATTATTACACCTGAGAATCTAGCCTATTCTATCCAAACAACAATATTCTCTTCAAAAAGAAAAAAAATCTATTGTAAGAAAACAAAGAATCTGCAAGAAACCCCCATATAAAACACAAAAAAAAAGAAAGAAAACCTAATAGCAAACTTTTATAATATATAAAAAAAAAAATATTTGTTGAAACAGAATTATAAATGTACCTTCTTTAACTTTAAATTTTTAGGTCAAATAACAAATGCAAACATTGAGAATAATTATAAACTAAAAATTCCATAATACAATTTAGTTTAAATTGGTTCGATAACTTAAACTAAATTTGGTACATTAGCTTCAAAAGCATAGACAAATAAGAAATTTTTTTAATACATAATTTTAAGGTAGAAGTCTGGTAATTTGGGATGGAAAAATCGATTTTTTTTCTTACTTATTTCAAAAGTAAAATATATTGAGAGTACACTGTAAAAATTTTAGACTGAAATTCGAAATATTAATGAAGTTATAACGAATATTTGAGAGCAACTCGTTACACGGTGAAGTTCAGCCGACAACTGCAGGCAGTCGGACTCTTATATATATTCATTTTGGAATATAGTTACATTAAAAGGAGTTTTACCAATTTTAAAAATCCTAGAGACTATGGAAGTCACAACTCTCCCTGTACACTCTCGCGTACGCTAAATTGTACAACTCCCGCATCTCAAAAGGCAGAAAATGACATGGCAAAAGCTTCTATAGTAGCCAGAATTAGTCGCAGGGCAGAAAAAGTTGCTGAGAACAATGTCTACAAAAAAATTTAACCTTAGACATAGACGAGTAATATAAGAATGAGTTTTTTTTTTTTTTTTAAACTGTTTTTGAACGCGTTTTTCTCGAAACAAGGATTTTTCGGTTAGCCCGGGTGAAAAAAAAATTCTCTGACTGATGGCTCTGAAATTTTTACATGTTATTCTACACATCAGTAGTTCTTGTCGGGACTAGGATCTTTTTTTTTCATCCCTAACTTTCTCTTTTACAGCTCGATTTGTATCTGAAAAAAATCACTATTATTTTTCGAAGTCGGCCATTTTGTTATTTTCTAATAAAATTTAATAATCCTAGTTCCAACAAGAACGACAATTCTATAGATTAATAATCAATTCTATTTTTTTATTTAAGATGTCTTTTCTTTAAGAGCCGAAATCACAGGGGCCAGTCACGTACCTTTTTTTTTTTAGGTGTTTACTTTGGCCAAGTATAACAATAATAAAACATTGCAAAATTAAGTAATTTTTTTTTATACATCCATTAGAAGTCAATGACAAGGCAGTACCCAGGATTTTAATTTGGGGAGGGCGAGGTTCTGTGGAGTGAATGAAAATCTTATAAGGGAGCCTGGGGGAGCCTCCTGGGGACCGGGAAACTAACGTAAATATAAAATTATAATACAATTTCTCAACATTCTACTTAGCTTGCCACTTTTATATAAACACTAAACCCCCCTTCCCTGTCGAGGACTCATCACCCTTCACTTTCTCTCATATATGCTATAGCTAATATATTAATTTAAATATTACACATAATTACCTTTTTATATATACAACATCAAAATTAGTCATATTAGCAGGGTTGTTCTCGTATCTGAGCCTGTACACCTTTAACACTTCCTTTTGTTGAGACTGTTCCATCACAGCCTTGGCCAAACATATTTTTGCAATCTAAACTAAGCGATTAAAATAGCTCTAAAATTGTATTGTTAAGCCTTCTCCAGTAGTGATGTTAGGTATCCCAAAACACAGGTAATCTTCTCTGTTTAGGTAATTTTCTTTTTAAATCCATGTTTCTCAGACATAGACATCTATTATTGTTGTGTGATATCTGTAGTTTCATCTGCTAAAACGAAAAAACTTGCAGCATTATTTATTCTTTTCAATAATTATTGTGGAATTATTTCACCGCAGATTGTGATAATCTTATTTTGAATTTTGGGACTAAAATATGATATGAAGTATTTAAAGCTACACATTTTTAATGATCAATTAAATTTTAATCTTTGTACTTCATTGCATTATCATGATAATCCCAAAATTACAGTTGTTTACTGTTGGTTCTTTATCATCGTTGCTTATTATACCAGAATCGGAAGCTGCAATTTTCAGTTGCTTGCTTCTTTCAATTGGAATCTACAGTGCTTTTCATGCTCTCTCTCTCTAATTCAAAATTTCTGCATACTTTAATAAAATTCTGTTTCTATTATGCAATTTTTATGATATTGGCTGTTATGACTTTGATTATTGAAAATATCAATTGCATCTTTCCAATTTTGATCTGTTTCCATTTGCTGACAACACAATGGATTTCTCTGGAATCCAATGTGAATAACTAAATTTCTTTTTTAAACTTAATTTCTTGATTTAAAGCATTAATGTTTGAAATGTGGAATCCCACATCTAAAGTATTATCTTCTGAGACAGATTTTCATCGAAACTATTTTTGTTTAATCTGTATTGAACACTGTCTCTTCATTGCACTTTGTTAATTCAGAATCTATCGCTGAATTCTCATTCTTTTGTCTCTTTTTATAAAATTGAACAATGTTTTTGAAAAGTAGACTGTTTAGACATGATCTGACTCAATTTAGGAATAAGTAATGATTTTTATTCATTTATGAAGATTTGAACTTAAAAAGCAAAGAGTTGTTTGTTTTTTTAAATTGTACTTAAATGTCAATAAAAGGAGGTTAACCTATGTGAAACTTAAATTGCATAAAAAAACCTAGAAACAAGTTATGTTATGAACTAACAAGCTGGAATATTCCTTCTTCGTATCAGTTAATGAATAAGAAACACACATTATAAATATAGATTTTCTTTCAAGTGTATATGTGATGCAACTGCGTGATGGTACGTTAGTCTATGGCTACTAGCAAAATGGAAGCGCGTTACCATGGAAACTAGATAAGATGTGTCAGTTACTGGTAACTTGATCCTCTGGCCTAGTACTGGTAACTTGGAGCCATCAAAACCGTTAAGAAAGTTTGCTGATCTCCTGTTGGGGGAGAACGCGGAGCTCCAATTCGGAGCTTCATTCTAAGATATCAATTTAAATGTGGAACACATAGGGAAAAAAATCTTTTTATGATTTTCAATTGGGGGGGGATTGAACACCCCTTGGGTACTGCCTTGGTCAATGATAACATACTAAAAAAACAAAACCATTGAATTTTATTTTCCCATAAAAAAAAATTCCTGATGAAGTAAAAAATGTGCAAGTTACCAGACTATTACCTTAAAAGATTTATAACTTTTTTCAAGTTTGAGAACAATTTTCTTCAATTACATTGCATTTTACACCAAATGGTGGCAGCATAGAGATGGATTTGAAAAATATGTTACAAATATGGTTTGTTACAAATTTTATCAACAAAATATCTATTTGATGGAAAATAATTATCCTACCCATTAATTACTAAACCTACATATAAATATTTTGAAAAAAAAATTATTAATGCATAAGACTGAATAGTTTCAGTAAACCTACTTTGGTTCATCAAAACAATGTATAACTGCATTTCCTATTTTTTTTAATACTACAAAAAATAATAATTGTAAGATTTACTAATTCAATAAAATTTCATATTGAAACTTTTTTTTTTAATAAAACATCATTGAAACTTTGAAACCTTTTGATTTAATACAATGAAAAGTATGATGCTAAAAGTAAAGAATATTATATTTTGTCACTCAAATGCCGTAGCAACTAGCTGCACTTACATAAATCACAACTATAATTATTGCATAAAATGCTCATGATTGATATCACACATTTCTTAAACTTATTCATAAATTAAATATTGTTAAAAAACATAGTTTGCATTCATATTTATTGCAACAAAAGTTGATTCTTACACACACAAACACATAAAAAAAAAAAAGAATTTAAATGTGTAACATCAGACATATAGTTTTTATGATTGATAGTAAACTTTTATTTTGAATATTTTTTTAATTGTAAACTATTAAATGATGACTTACTTGCTTAACATTATATCCAGATTTTGCACTAGTTTCTATAAACATGGTATTCAGTTCTTTAGCTTTTCGCTCTCCTTCTTCAGTAGAAACTTGCCTATATATATATTTAATTAAATTATTTCCATAATTTGTATCACGAAAAAATAACTAAAGTACATCCATGGCAAAAGCAATACCAGAAAATGGGAAGAAAATATTTAATAATATGAGAAATTACCGTTTATCAGATAAATCAGTTTTATTTCCAACTAACATTATTATAACATCATTGCCACGCTCAGTTCTGACATCATCAATCCATTTGGACGTTTGGTGAAATGAGTTAGAACCTGTTAACATAAACATTATAGATAGATTCATTTTTTTTTTTAAATAAACACTGATCAAGTATCAATTAATACTTACACACACATATCTTCTAGAGACTGGGCATCCACTTAAATAGACACACTTTTGAATATTTGGCATAGTAAATTTTTTTTAGATAAATTATATTTATGTTATTTCATCCCCAAAAAAAAAGAAAGAAAAAAAAATGTGAAAAAAAATCTTCTTGCAAGCTCAGGTCTCTAGAAGATATATATATCCCAGTCTCTAGAGTCTCTCTCTCTCTATATATATATACACAGGGTGTCCCAAAAGGTCATGTTCAAACGGCACACATGGTTGAGTCAGGTCATGAGGAAGTAGAATTACATAGGAAAGGGGGGCCGGAAACGCGATTTTGACAGTGAAATTGCATCGTAACCGTCACGCAAAGAAAAGATAACAAACGGTGTAAAAAATCTTTATTTTACAACAAAACAGTACCAAATAAAAAAGAAAAATGATACAACTCATAGTAAGTGCTCAAAATTGGCCACATCAGCTGCGATGCATGCTTCACATCGGCGCCGCATGGAATCGCGAACTCGTTCGAATTGGCTAGTAGTCTCCCGGACACGTGCAGCCTCTTCAACGATACGTGCGATGAGGTCCATGTCCGATGGAACGGGTGTCTCATACACCAGACACTTCAGGTATCCCCAGAGGTAAAAATCCAGGGGGTTAGGTCCGGGGATCACGATGGCCACGGTACATGGCCGGCTCTACCAATTCAGCGATTTTGGTACGTCAAGTCCAGGAACTGACGTACATTCCTGTCGAAATGTGCGGGAGCCCCATCATGCTGGAACCACATGTTGAGGTGTGTCGTTGCGGGAACATCCACTAACAACGTGGGCAACCAAAAAAATGGCGTACGAAACCCCGTCTAGGCATTACATATGGACCAATCAGCTTGTCACCAATAATTCCAGCCCAGACGTTAACGCTGAAACAGTATTGGTGGTTGTGAGATCGTGTGATATGGGGATTTACAATCGACCACACATGCATATTGTGCTGGTTGAGGACACCATCCCGGGAAAAAGTAGCTTCATCGGTGAACAGTATCCGTGATGGAAATTGTGGGTCTGTGATCCTTGCCTGTAAATACCAACGTGCGAATGCCACACGTTGGGGATAGTCCGCATCGCTTATCGCCTGCACCCGTTGTATGTGGTATGGATGTTGGTGATCTTCCCGCAGTATTCGCATAATGGAGGAGCGATCGACACCTAGGTCGCGTTCCACAACGCGGATACTTGTACGCAGATTCCGTGTAAATGCATCTAATACAGAGTTCTCGATGTTCGGTGTCCTTGTTGTACGTGGCCAGCCGATGTGGCTGCTGATTCTGAACGATCCTGCCTCCTGCAATCGGCGATGTAATTGTCTGAACAGTCTATGGTCGGGTATACGTCGGTTCGGAAACCGTTGTCGATACATGCGTACCGCTGCTCGTCCATTGCCATCTACAGCGCCATACACGTAATGCATGTCTGTCAATTATGCATTGCTGTACTGGTTCATCCTTTCTCGGCAACATCCGCGCTTCGATTAATCCGACTGCCCGCGCTTTCGTCTGCCAGCGCTTATTGCCCTCTAGCGGATTACAATCGCTTTTCCGACCCCCCTTTCCTATGTAATTCTGCTTCCTCATGACCTGACTTAACCATGTGTGCCGTTTGGACATAACCTTTTGGGACACCCTGTATATAATGTTTACATATTGGCATAAATTAATGCAGTGTGGCAAGTCAGTTTTTTTTAGGCAATCAAACATATTTATTGAATTAATAATTTGGAACTCGGAGAGAGAGAAATTATGAGTTACATGTGATCAAAACAGATACAAAGAGAATGAAAAAGCATCGCCTCATGAAATGCACTGGAAAATATCATTGTATTAACTGTGGGAACTGCATTGAGCTTAGCAGAAATTAAAATACCAAGGGTGTGAACTATAAAGCTTTTTGATACAAGAGCAAGCAATACTGAATATTTATCATAAAACTCGGTTACAAAAACACTGACACAGCAAATCTCACACAAGTAACTGTGCATATGCAATTATTGAATGAATTGAAGAAAGAATTAAAAATAGGAATACACGCTTAAAAGCAATGAATTAAATCAATGTCTATTACTTGAAGTCGATACTAATAAGAAAACAAAATGAAAATATAGCAGAATTATAGGAATTTCATCAAGGGAATGGTCCAAATTTCAAAAAACCGTTTAAAACCAAAGAACTTTTTCTGTAGACGTGGTTTCAAACACCTCTACCTCCAAAAGCTCAGGGGGAAAAATGAAATAAAATAAAAATGCATAACCTTATAGACCAAAATTCAGGGAAAATCCTCACATTAAAATGGCGCTTTCACATTTTTATTTGAAAAAGCTGTTATTAACACTGTTGCCAACCGAAGACGGGAAGAGTTTTGTGTTAGAAATAAAAGATAATAAAATAGTGTGTGACGTCAAAAATGGTTGAAGGGTATTTTTAAAAATGTAGTTAAGATTGGGTATTTCGGAGGAAATTTGTCTTGTTACAGTGATGCTCAATAAGTTAATAGGTTGGTTGTTTTCAGATTATCTGGCGCCGTCAGCAACACGAGGGCTATAATGCGCCGAAACATTCGTCATTAGACAAGCCAACATACATTTACAAATACCCATGCCTAACACAGGACTCGAACCCGCAACCTCGCGGTCTAGAAGCTAGCACGCTAACCACTATACCGTTTGATCGGCAATAAGTTAATAGGAGTACAGTTAGCCAATAGTGTCTTAACAAGGCAATTAAATTGTTTCTCAAAACTTCCTTTTTTGTTGCAAATATATTTTAATCTAAGTACTTGAGAATGAATCACATTTCTATAAACAGTAATTGAAATATTGGAATTCCAGAAAATGAGCTTGTTGACTTTGAAGTTAAAGGAGTTACGTTTGTCGAATATATCAAAAGTAGAATTTTTTTTTTTTAGGGTGATAAATAAATCTAGGAAATCAGCTGAGTTACATGAATTGTAAGTTTTTAATAGTTGAAGTTCAATAGAATAGATTTCTGGAGAAATATTACTGAAGTTATTGAAATTAAAAATAATAAAATTATCAATGTACACAAAAGCATTAGGAATTTGGTAGGTATAGTTTTTTCTTAAAAGTGGAGGAAAAGGTTGGCAAGAAGACTCAAAAAGGAACTCCTTTGAGGTATAACTGTGACTTGCAGAAATACGTTTTCACCATTGAGTTATAAGTCAGAAGTATACCTCAAAGGTGTTCCTTCTCGAGCCTTCTTGCTAACCTTTTTCTCCGATTGGTTTTTAACGTACAGGTTGGGGTTAACCAAAAAAAAGTGCAATACTTTACAATTAGAGCTCTACCCTCTAAACCTACTCCAAGAGAATGTAGCATTGTGGCATGACACTTAAGAAACAACTGCCCAAAGGTGAAAATTATAAAATAATTTTATAAATGTAAGTTGGCTGAAACAAAATTCCACCTTTGGTTGAATGTTAACCTTCATTTCTCAAAAGATAAATAACTTTATCATTTTGCTAAGTATAAAAAAAGTCAAATTAGTATTTATTAAGATGCATCTTACTTGTGATGTCAAAAACAATAACAGCAACAGTGGAGTCTCTTATGTAGCTAGGAATTAAACTTCGAAACCTTTCTTGCCCAGCTGTATCCCATAGTTGAAGTCTTACCTAAATACTAAACAAAATTTAACAAATACTAGTAGTAAAACCACTAAAATAATTAACACATTTGCATGAATTTAGATGTTCACAATAGATTTTTACTCTGTCCCTGGGTAATGAAGGACACACATTTTATAAAATGAACTAAAAGTAACCCACAATTCATAGCCCACATAATATTTCCTATGCTGAATTTAAATTGAATTTTTACACTTGAGGAGTCAGAACAAAATTGATAAATTAAATCTTTAAGAAGATATGTCCATTGACAATTTTAGAAAGTATCAAAACATCAATTTATTAAAAACTGTAAAAAAACTGCTATCTTTGCTTTAAAATACTACGGATCCAATCATACATTGATAGATCCATTCAATAAAACCTAAACAAAAACCACTAAATCAGACGAAACAGTCATTTCGCTGCCAACCTTAAAAAGGCAGAAACGACAGTAAGTATCTATTCTCTGCACAACTTCCAGCAAAAAAGCCAAAATTGACTATTTTCTAGCGTGCTTACGGAACTTCGTATAATTATACAAAAAATACCATAGATTCGTCTCAGTGATATCTTTTAAATAAAAAAAATTTGAGTACATAGGATAAAAAATAATGAAGGAAAAAAATATTGAAATTTCCAAAACGAAATAAAAAAACGAGTTCTAGCCCGATTTTGATGTAAAAATTTAAACAAACGTCCAGCCCTAACTAAGCTATAGATCTTCAAACGGATTGAACTATAGGATGCGGAATGTTTCAACTTAAAATCCTACGCTGGTTTGAACTGCATTTAATAATTCTTTCTATTTTTAATTAAATTAAAACCACTTTTTTTCCTTTCATAATTTGGTGAAAGATAAAGGCGATCAGCTTGTAATTGAGGTTCAGATATATATGCCAAAAGTTGACAAACAGGTTTGCTATAATTTTGAAGTTAGCTTGCCCGACATGTTAGGCTTAAGTAAGAATGAACGTAATGTTAAAGTATGGGCAGAACGAATCGGACTATAATTATATGGCTAATAGCATCTTTAAAATTGAAACTATTTAATTTTTGAAGAGACAGAATTAAAGAGAAATATTTGTTCTTCAAATTGCTTGTGTTATTTGAACTGTATGATAATTTAGAGTGAGTTAACTTTCAAAAACATTTTAATTTCGGGAAATCTCCGTTGAAAAATGAAAATAATCATATTTTGTTGCAAGATACTATGGGCTGAATATAAAGTATAACTGTGGAGGTTATGCGAGCACGTCACAGTCAATTCATTACATCGGGACTAAATGAAACATGCATTGCGATTGGCTAATGGAATTTGCAAAAATATCATTCGTTTTTAAAAAGTGTGTTGATTTTGTTTAATTTCCGTTGTAACATCGTAGAGTCGTATATCATCAAAATTATAACTTCATAGTGAATTTTAAAATTGTTATTAAGAAAATATTTTTAATTTTTTCAAATATCAATGGATTATTATGTGAACTCAAAATAATGCTTGGTATAATCAAAATAATTTTTATTGCAATAATTAGACTGTAAAAAACTTGTAATATTTATTTGTAACAATTTATTAGAATAAATTTTCAATGGGATGAACGCTCTGGCCTTGTATGTTAAAGGTGCCGGATTTGATTCCTGGGTCAGGGATGTTCGTCGTGATTCGGAATCTACGTTAAGATATAGATCCCGGACTGATTAGTCGTTATTAGTTGCCCGAAAATAGGTCGTTGTACATACAATCTAACCAATCGAGCTGAAACTTGACAGACAGGCTCTTTGTCGATGGTAATATATTCCATTAAATTTTGGGGGTTGAGTTGCATCGCAACCTCCGATACTAACAGGCCCTCTCACCTCAAAGTGACGTCACACATCGTCGATCCACGAGCACACATTTCCCCTGCTACAACGGAACTTCTTTCAGCTTTCAACTTTATACTTTGATTAGCAAACCACGGCCTTTTATTCATTAAAATAATTATAATTTTGAGAAATGTTTAGAAATTACTATTATTATTACTTTGAATTATTTTCAGGCAACTTTTAAAATTGAATAAAATATATATCTTATACAACTCTTAATTTTCAATTATTATTTTATCCCTTCATAATCTCTTATTATTTAACTTTTAAATTATCATATACATTTAGACTCTTGGTTGGTTGGTTGTATTCAGATTATCTGGCGCCGTCAGCAACACGAGGGCTATAATGCGCCGAAACATTTCGTCATTTAACAAACCAACATACATTTACAAACACCCATGCCTACACGGGACTTGAACCCGCAACCTCGCGGTCTAGAAGCCAGCACACTAACCACTATACCGTCTGGTCGGCTTAGACTCTTGGAAAACATTAAATGTTGCAGTTAAGTATGGATAATGGATTCTTTACTTGCTGGGCCATTCTGTTTATAAGCAATGAAAGAAGGTTACTAACTTAAAAAAACAAAAACAATTTAAATAGATCAATACAGTATAAAAATCATTTATTATTCATTTAAAAATAGCATACATGTAACAATATTATATAATATCACTTAACTTAAGTGGACAATTTTCTTTTTTTAGTTTTACAGCCATTATTTTCTGAACTTTTACTTCCCTCCCCAATTTCATTTTTACTTCGATTTGCTTTTTGTAAATCATCATTTTTTTTCTTACAATAATTATTCAGAAAGATATTAACAGTTATTTTACTTAAGATATCGTCTCGAGTATGACCATTCCTGCAAATTTCATCATCAAACAATTCCTTGTTTAGTATATTATTGTAACTTATTGTACATGCTAGATTCTTTAGGCTGGGATCATGTAAAAAATTATCCTCAAAATCTATACAGAGTTTATTTACTACAATATATGTATAATAAACAGCATTAATCACATGATCTTGAGGATAGCAGAGGCTGCCTCTGTCTAATCTTTTCAGATAAGTGAATTCTTCATCAAGATAAACATTTTGATCATTTACAGTTAAAGATTGTTGACAGTGTATACATTTGAAATATTTTATAACTATGCACACAATAACCTGCTACATAGGTAATGACAGGATATACGCCAATGTGGTTCATGAAATCAGTTTCCAAAATAGTAACATTATATGCACTACAATTTATAACACAATCTATAAAATCAATATCTGGGTTAAAATCGAATGATCTTGCATCAAATTCTTTCATTTCAGAAGAAAGTTTCAGCACAGAATGCGCTCTAACCTTTGACTCGGCTTCATACAATTGCCTAGCACTTATATTGTACTGGCTGCCACATAGTTGTCGATATAAACCAAACATAGACTCTAAATCATCAGTTTGGAATTTACCGGGCAATATGAAATGCAAATGTAGTTCATCTGCGCAGTATGATGTCAATTCCAGTAAACAGTGAGTGGTTGAAGCCAATGCCTTGTGTGTTTCTTTTGTAAAACAACCAGCATCACAATTCATGGCTACCCAGTCATCTAGCCACTTGATGAAATTGTTAAGGAAAATGTATTTTTCATCATTAACAGAATTTGTCAAAGGAGTTTGAAATACATTCCTATGATGCATTCCTTTATGCAAGGATTTTACATTAACAATATTCCACCGGGTCAGAATAATGTTGATAAAGTCTGATGAATCTTTGCAATGTTTAATTTTGTCCTCAAATTCAAGAAGCCCTTTAACAACACTCATTAAACACTTGAAGTACCAATTTAACGTTTTGTTTTTCTAAACTAGTTGGATGTAGAGATTTATGTGTTAAGTTAAAAGCAAATTTTGCTAAGGATTGCGATTCTAAATTGTACATATCTTTCAAAGACGACCATGAGGCAGTTCTAAAGTTAACGATATCAGTGTTGGGAAAAGGGGGATAATACAAAGATTTATTTTCAGTTTTTATATTGAACCAGTTGTTTCTTATACATTTTAAAAGGTGGACACTATCTGCTAAATAAAATAATGGACGAGATTTATTACATGTATGTTCATATAAAATACTTTCTTTAGGAGAATCAGCAAAAAGTTTCATACATTTTCTATTAATTGCATTATTATCAGATATAACACAAAACACAAAGAATCCTATGTCTTCCAAACACTTGATAATTTGGACAGTAATATCAAATAAGTCCTCAGCTTTGATAGCTTGGACAGGTAAAATATGTACAACATCTTTGAAGTTAGACAATAAACTCTTAATCATAAATACATGAGCACTGTTAGCTATATTTTCTGAATTGTATGCCATACCCAACACATTGCCACCTTTGTAGTCGAAAAACTGCTTTAAATGAATTTCATCCATGAGTAGCATTACTTTTTCGTCGTTTTCTGTAAGGAAGTTAAACTTTTGTTTAGAATAATTTAGAAAATTAGAATCGAGAGTCTTTTTTGGCATCAACTTTAAGATGAAGATAAAGGCAATGAATGGTACTTGGATGTGGCATTACAATATTTCCACTGTTTCTAACAAAATTGAATGCATTTGGAGCCATACTATACAAAAGTGATGCAAAAACTAACAAATCAGAAGAATATCTACAGGCATGTTTATTTACATTAAATAATACCATTTGTTCAATTAAAAATCTCATCCTATTATCTGATATTGGATCGTCGAAAGACATGGTTTTCAGAATACTGCATACATAATTAATTTTATCCAAATTTTCAAGTTGTTTACTTCTTGTTAAATCTAAAATTTGGTCTATTATGTCAAGGCTATTAATTTGAAGTGGAAGATTATAATTACCAATGCATTGCAGTTCCACTTCATCGATGTATATTTTCAGAAGAAGTTGATCATTAATGACGACTGAATGGGTGATTCGTGGCACATTTACATTTAACTGTATGATCAAGAAGAGCATCACATCAGGTTTCTTTACGATGGTCCACAAGTCATTGGAAGTATCCATTTTAGATTGAAGCTCCTCAAATGAATTGAAACTTCTTGCCATGTCATGTTGAGCTTTTTCTTCAATACTGATCTGTATGGCCTCCGTTAATGCTGTCTCTTCCAAACGTTGACGCCTGCTGTCTGGACATTCTCGTGAAGAAACATTGGTAGACAGGCGGTCAGGAAGATTTGAAAAGACCGTTGGGTAACTTCCTTCTCTCAACTTTGGAAACTTGTATGGGACTGTAATTCTTTTGCAGGATTTTTCGTCAAACTTGCTTATCTCCAAATCAAAGTCTTACGGCCTGAAGTGTAGCTCACACACCTAAAAAAAATTATTTTAATATTCCAATTCACAGCAGTTGGTTTTACAACATGATTTTAAAAATTATCACAAGTTCTACCTATTGAATATCTGATTATTAGGTAAAATTCATAATTTTTCAGAAAAAGTTTATTATGTTATTAGTTTTCGGAGTTAATTGGTATTTGCGAGCGAACTTACCAAAATAATTGAAATTTAAAATATTTAATAAAATATTTCCAATTTCTTTTTAACATATTTTTTCCTCATTATAATTTGAATAAGTTTTTTATTGTTTTACTTTTTTCGACTGCCCAACTTGCAATTTAGAATAGCCTGCATGAATACACCTTGATTAATCAGATCAAATTACTTAAAACAAATCCATATTCACAACTAAGTAAAATATTTATAACTTAATATTTTTAATTACACTTAAAATTAACGTAATTATATGTAATAATAACTACACTTAAAATTAACATAATTATATTTAATAATAACTATCTGCATATCTAATGTACATTTGTTCACAGAAACATAAAATTAACAATATAAAAGCTAATTTTTTTTCCTTTTCTGTTTTTGTTTACATTCTAGTGCAAATGCACTTTACACAACAGGCAACACATTCTAGTAAAGATGCACTTTACACAACATGCAACTTTTTAAAGCCAAAATTAAAAATATAATAAGCGACAAAAATGCCTAAATATTTACCCTGCTTTGACGAGTAGGAATGAAATGATCCCTTTTAATGGCTCGTAACCACTTCAGTCTTGCAGTGTTGTTCTTGGGAAAGTTGAACACTCGAACTTTCGGCCCGTTCTTGTAATTTCCGTTACAGGACGGCACACAACAACTATGAGGCATCGCTATTGAGTCATTTTTGTAGAAATATAAAATAAAATTTGACAGAACGAAGCATTAAAAAGACGTGAACATAAGCGTTGCGCGAAAGCAATCTTGATCTTCTAATCTACGGGTATAACTTAGTGGTTTGGTGGGCTGGCGATCTAGATCGACGATAGGTGACGTCACTATCTTCATGTCACATGGTCCACAGGCCTTGTTAGTTTCGGAGGTTACGGTTGCATGCACAAGTTTCTATTACTCGTTTGTGGTCGATTTTGATGGTTATTGCCGTCTCCATTCAACCGGTTAGTCAATTTTCCAGAAGATTATGGCATGTAAGATATCATTGAACTCAACTTGAAGAATTATGAATATTCGTGGTACCAGGTGTACCATAGGTGGTACTAAGTCTGGTTTATCAATTTTGAAGATAAATGTGTCATGTTGGATGTCGTTGGACTTGTCTTGAAGAATTATGAATGTTTGAGATACCAGGTATACCATAGGTGGTATCACATCTGATTTGTCAATTTTTAAGATAAATATATCATGTTGGATGTCGTAGGACTTGTCTTGAAAAATTATGACTGTTAGTGGTACCATGGAGGTCGCACTTCTGGCGTGTCCAATTTCAAGATAAATATAGCATGTTGGATGTCATTGGATTCGCCATGCAGAATGAAGAAATTGTAGGACATATGTATGGCTAGGGGATAATGATGAAACTCAGGTAAGTCACCTGGCGTAGAATGGAAAAGGCATCGCAGATAAAGAGAAAAACGATGAAAGGGACAAATTCAAAGAACAGAAGTCACCAATGTTTCAAAAAAAGTTCTTATATCCCCAAAAAAAACTTTTGAAAAGTAGAAAAACCACCAACCTCAAAAACAAAAAAATATCTTGCCATACAAAAATCATAAATATGATGAAAATCTTCAGCTACAAACAGTGATATCAAAAATGGCCAATCTCTGATTACAGATCTCGGTTGTGACTCGCTTAAGAATGTATGCTTACTTAGTTTATTTTTAAAATTTAAGTTTCGCTCCCATAAAAATTTAAGCTGCTTGAGGTTGGCACCTGTCTTAATCACTAACCAAAAACCCCCCACACAATAAAAACTTTCCAAAATGCATGTATCAACCAAACAAAAGCTAACCACAAACACTTCAGTTTCCTACTTAAAAAATTCTTAATACGGATTCAAATGCGAGCGTTTGAGCACAGTTTCTCTATACTATTTTGAAAATTACATCTACATGAGCATGAAGATTTGCACTACTTAGTATTTCCTACCCATTCAAATGAAATCATATCTCCTCCAATATTCGTGCAAACAGTCATAAATTAGTTTAAACACAAGCATTGTTAATATTCCTATGACGGGCGCCAACAGCAGCATAAATTTTTATGGGAGTGGAACTTAAATTTTAAAAATAAACTAAGTATGCATACATTCTTAAGCGAATCACAACCGAGATCTGTAATCAGAGATTGGCCCTTTTTTATATCCCTGTGTTTGTAGCTGAAGATTTTCATCATATTTATGATTTTTGTATGGCAAGAAATTTTTTTTGTTTTTGAGGTTGGTGGTTTTTCTACTTTTCAAAAGTTTTTTTTTGGGGATATGAATTATTCTTTAAATATCCAATTGTCATTAGTTGCAGCATGATTCATAAAAAAAAATTTTAATTCACTTAAATCTCAATACTAAGAATTTAAGTTTTCCCACAGAAAATCTAGTCAACGAAGCTTAGTTAGGAATAAAAAAAGTGCTTACAAACATCTTATAACAAGGTAGAGTTGGTAAGTGTTTAGTAAATGAATAAATTTGGTGAAATATTATTACTCTAGGTAAAATTAGAAAGGAGATAAACAAGAACTCTGAATGATTCTTTGAATAATCTTGCAAATAATTTGGACCAGGTGAGAGAATGAGTATATAGCGAAAATAAGAAATACATATCCCTAATCTATCCTGTGGCCAGTGTGCATGGATACAATTTACCAACTGCTCTGTCAAGCACAGTTCATCAGCTTTCAATTGAATATATTGAATTCAATAAGAGTATGCAAACAGACTATTTAATTTTTCTATTGTTCTAAAACAATTGGATAGACTAGCCCCTGCAATAGCATTCGAAAACCCACTCATGTATGCAACCTCTAAAAGCTTACAAGAAAGACGGTAATGAGTTCTTTCACTGTCAAACATTTTAGAGAGAATGATTAAACAAAACATACTTTAGTATTTCTTATATATCTCACTTGGCAAGTCAGTTCTATACCAGGTCAATTAGACCATAGGTATTCAGTATGGAAAGAGATATCTTCAGATCCTTTGATAGTAAAGGATCTCGGATATTTAGCCTTAATTTGAAAACTTTCAATGCAAAAAGTTCTTCCATGCAATTGTAATAAACCATTATTATCTATTACAAGTACCATTACTTAATGTACATATCCCCGGTAGCAGAAAATGCGAGACGGGAGACGGACGTCAAAGATTTTTCAGATCATTTTACAAATCAGAGTTTCTAAGTTGGAGTATTTGAGTCAACGCACAAGCGCATTATGATAGTCAATTTCGTAGAGTGTTACGTCAATAGTGTAAACATCTCTATTGCAAAAATTTCAAGATTTCTACCAATATATTAGGCGCTAACTCCGATATTTACGTTGGTATAATGGTCGTTTTTGCAGATTTGAACTTTGATGTAATTGCCGAGATTTGCGCCAGTAAGGTGGTCGATATTTGAGTTGGAGCAGTGGTAATTTTCACCTAGATTAAAGCCATTTTAGTAGCAGCTATCGCCGAGAATTGCAAGGCCGTTTTGATGTCATTCGTGTAGGCTTGTGCCGATGTGACGGCCGTTATGTCCATGATTAGTGTGAAAATCGCTTTCGCCGTTTGGTTTAATTTATACAGAATGATTAGAATTTTAAATTAAGATAGAATAATTTCAAATATTTCTGTTTTAATATTTGATTTATTTTGCCAAATTTCTATGTTTATGTAAAAAAGGAATTTATAATAAAACTGACAAATAAGGTACTTGTGTATTTTATGTAAACTTAATTATTTTCTAATATCCCAACTAGTATCGCAGACTGGCAGAAAAGTTTCTGCTACTGGGTACATATCGCCTAAAAAATGAAACCCAATCCCAAGAACTTTTTATCGCCTTAATATTAAAGTAAACACATGCAAAACACTAATAATGTATAGTGTAATAATTTTGAAAAACTCAAAGAAGAAATAATTTAGTAAACATAACTTGTCAGAGGAAGTAAATTACAACCAAGAAAATGTTAAATAGTGTGAACTGCTGAAGTACTGTTTTAGTTTGTGTTTAATTGAATTTTTTTTTTTTTCAATTACATATATGACATATACTCTCAGTTATATACACTTTACAATTTTATTTTGATATTATGAAACTTACCGTTCTATCTTCAAGATACATGGTTTTCGAAAGAAAATCAATACCAATTGTAGCCTATAGGTATAAAAGAAAAGTATTTCTCATAAATAACAACTTTCATAGGCAGTGCCAATGAACAGAGATTTTTATTAAAATGCAAATATATAGTCTAGAGAATTTTGAAATTGTTATTGGAAGCAGAATAAAATTATAATATATTTTTTCCAGGAAAATAACTGATATTTATTAAAAAAAACACCAGTCCTATAAAGTAAATTTTGGAAAATTAAACAAAACTGTTAAAAATAATTATACAAATTAAAATTTAATAATGATAATTAGAGTTTGATTTTCTGATAAATCTATTTTACCTTAATTATTAGCTATAATGCAACCATTTGAATGAATCACAATTTAAATGAGTGAATTGAACATTTAAGTATTTTGAAAATTTATTAAGAAATTTTAGCTTAGAATGTTTCTTATCAGGTTTGGTATGTTCCATTTGAGTAAAAATATAATTGGATTGGAATTGTTTAAAAAAATTAAAAAAATAAAACATTTGTTTGCTCTTAGAGTTTCCTCAAATGTTTACATATTGAAAAATGTAAAGTTTATAATTGAGAATTATCATGAATCAATGAATTAGAGGCAGGTTTAAGGATTAGGTATTAATTAAGACTCATAAGATATAGTTATTATTTGCACTGCTAATAACTAGAAACAGAAACATAAAATTTAATAGAAATTACAATATAGATAAGTATGTGAAATTAGATGTTGAGGGCCAGAACAGACCATCCCTCATTTTTTTATTTTTCTAGGTGAAGGCTGTTTCTATCTTGTTTTATTAAAACCATACATGCCAAATATGGTTTAACTAATAGCCAACTGATAGCAATACTTCTTAGGTTGGACCATCCTACTTTTTAAAAATCAAACTTTAGGTGGGAACGGACCATGTGGCGACCACATAGAACATAACTGTTCAGTTGGTGGCCATTCTTACCTTCCTTGTAATGCAGATTTCAGATCCATAGAAAAAATAAAAATTTCGTTCAAAATACTGGATTGAAGTTATAAAGGTCGCTAAAAAGAAATATCCTTTCCTTGTACTCAAACGAACAAAACTGAATTTTTGTATCTTAATTTCCTGGGTTTTTTTTACTATCCCACGCAGAGCTAAATGGGGAGCTTATTGTGGTAAATGCAAGAATGGACCAACCCTCAAAATTTTTATTAATTAAACTATTTTTTTAATATTTTTAAATGACAATTGGTTTAACTATCAAATGAATAAAAAACCAGCTTCAAGTTACAATAAAACTAAAATACTGTTAAACTTTATATTTCTAAAAATGAACATTTTTAACTTCCTTATTACCTCAAAAGTACTATCAGTGTAGATATTCAGTTCTCGGGTTCTCAACACCTCAAATCACATCAGTTATTTTATACAAAAAAAGTATATTTTATCAGCACTTGAAAATTATATTGCCCAACATGCCCAGGGTATTTAAAAATTCAGATCGGGCATGTAAATATTTCATCAAAAATACCTTTCAAAAGATAGATACTTTGTATTTTCACTTGCATGCGTGTAATTTCGACGGGTTCGTGACTTTCAGCCACAGGTCACAACTCTTGCGTTTCTCCCAGAACGTGAGGATTCGGTGCCATGAATCATATAAAGAACCCATTGCGATGCAACTTGTCCACTGAAGCTGTAAATAATTTAATGCGAAATAGGCAATGATGAAGTTTAGCCAACAAACTTTGATCCAACATCAGCAATTGAAAACTGGTTATTTGCAACTACAAGAACAAGGCATGTAGAAGGGCATATAGTTCAGATCACTACTAGTTCAGGATTTTCTGATTTAAATCAGAAGAAAGATCACAGCAAAGTCAATGATCTTGTAGTGTAATGTGAAAATATCTTTAATATAGTATGTTAATATAGTGTCTTTGCTTATTTCATTTTAGCGTAAGTTTAGATCAATGTCAGCGTATATATGATGCAAACAATAATTCTTTTTTGACTGGTCAGTACTAGATACATGATTATGAATGAAATGTTTGGGAATGTAAACAATTTTTCTGTTCATTTATTTTCTAGACTAACAAGCCCAACAGGCAATGTAAAATGTTTGAGATTTTTCGGGTCCTGTGTTTGATGAAACATTTGCACCTGATGCATTCATTTGTGCATTCAATTTTGGTAGATTTAGTAATCAATTTATATTTTCTTATATCAACTTAATATAGGGTATTGACTTAATATGGAGACATTCTGTTGCTGTAAAACTGCTATGTAAATCTAAATTCCAGGCTTTGACAAGCCCTTTCATATGAGTATTTTATTTGATACCACAAATACCTATAGTTTCGAAGAAAAAAAAAGACTACATTTTAGGACTATTGAAATTAAGAACAAAGTAATATAAACACCATGTTTGTAAAATAATAGTTTAATACAGAAGTCCTTAAACTTTCGAAGGTCGGGACAGACCTTTTTAGGAAGTTCATCAACTCTGACCCCATCATTAAACAAATGTTTTAGATTGTTTTCAATGTTACCTTTGATTTACCACAAAAACTTGATTAAAATTTTAATTAAAAAATTTCTACATATATCTAAATTACTAAAAATAATTAAATTAGTAAACATTACTAAATGTATCCTAAAAGTAGTTAACTCATATTATATGGTTTGAGAGTGTGAACAATCAATTCAATGAAACTCTTAAATTACTTTTTAATTTACGAGTTTCAAAATCCAAAAAAAAGTAATATTCAAAGTGCTATATATCTCGCAAAATGACCGGCCAGGCAGCTTTTTATTAATGTTTTTTCCCCCTATTTTGGTATTTCTTAAGCTTTCCAATTTTCGTGCAAGAACCTCACACATTTAAAAATTAATCCTGGCCCACAAAAATTTGGCTCACGACCCACAGTTTGGGGAGCTTTGGTTTAATAAGTAATGTTTTGTTAGCCTAAACGTAAATAATTTACATTTAAGAAAAGGAAATGTATTCTTAACTTCATTCTTTGAAGATTATTGGCTTTTAAATGCCACACAAAAAGCTCATGTTATAATTCATCATAGAAGTCTGTGAAAACTGTCTACAAAAGTTACTTTTTCCCCTCAGCCAATCAGAAGAACTACCCTGTAAAATTTTTCTATAATTTTGTTACCAATGCAAGTAATCTAGTTACATAAATAAATACTTAGCCCATTTTTCTAAAATCAAACACATCAATAATACTAATATGTAAATAATCTTACCTGATAAGTGTTGTCAAAACTGTCATACATGAATCTGGTTATCAATGAGGTTTTTCCAACTACAAAAATAATAAATAACATAAAAATTTTCCATACCACGAATTCAATGTTGTAAAGTACAAAAAAATCAACTTAATATTCTAACAAGTCAAAATAAGTTTTCCTTCATGTTTAAAAGTCAATTAAATATATACATTCTTCAAATTGTGTAGCAAACCACAAAAAAATGGAGATAAGGCTTTTTTATAAATAAAAGATATGGATGGGTCATTCTCCACAGAATGCACTATTTCAGCAGCAGGAGAAAAAAATTTGAAATCATTAAATGCTTAGAATTTTTTCCCTATAGAACTTATCAGTTACAATCTAATTATGACTAATTATGATTAGAGATCGTCTGATATAATATATAAAGATCGTCCATGGTTATGACATTGATTGATGTCCACGGACAAGACAATTTTCTTGTTATTGTTTAGTTCTGAATGGAACTGTGGGTTTATAAACATGATACATTACTAAATTGATATCTGTACAACTAATACAATCAGATAAGTAATTAATAATAAATATTTAATTATTCTTAACTAATTTTATCTTGACAACGAAAATGATGGTATGATCTTTACAGTTGCACCTATTTCCCATGTAAACAATAAAATATGATTGTTGTATAAGAAAAATAGAATACAGAATGTGTGTATTGGAATCAAAATGGTTACATTAGACTTCTTTCTAATAACACAGTTGACAAGCTTTTGTGCGTTTTATGGAGAATGACCCAGATGCAGTATAGCAACATGACAATATTTAGGAAAATTGGCAATTTTCTAAAAAAAGAAAAACAGTTTGTGGTAACCATTCTGTTTCATATTACTATATCCCATTTGCAAACACTGGACTTGGGTAGCAACGAAAGACATGCACAGCACAAACTTCTTGTTCAGTTTCATTTATTGCAGGATTTTCAGATTGAGTTTACAATTAGTATTTGTATCACTTTTTCATTAATAATGCTGTCTGTTTGGTTTGAAGAGTTAATAAATTATCCTTGGAATATTCTAGAACTATCAATTCCAAGCAATGCCCAAATTCTGGCATATACTGATTACTGATGTTATAAATAGGTGCCGCTGTTTTCAAATAATGTGACTTATTCTGCTTTCTGATATTATAACACAATTTTCAAATATCAGCAATCTGGTAATAGTGTTTAGTTTTAATTTAGAGAAATTTTGTTCATGTTATAACTTCAGATCGATTTTTTTTTACCACTTTAACAAAGCCCATTATAATTTAACGTTTATCAGTATGTTGTAGTGAATTTATCAAATCAGATAATGTTTATTTTGGAGACGTCTCAGAAAAGCAGTCACCAACCCATAATTTGACTTACGCCTGATTAGTACATCTTTATTTTAGATGATTTAGATTTAGTTTCACTCAATTTTATTGAGCAGCAATTTTTTTAGTTACATTGTTGCCAATTCATCATGTAGTGGACGAATTCCAAAATATTTTATACAGGGTTGTGAGAAGGGGATAAGGAGCGTTTTATTATTAATAGTTAATAGCCCATTTTCAATGCCTGACTGTAGCTTTAAAGTCACCTATTCTTATGCACCAGAAGTATTACTTAGATTGCCTCCTAAAAGTGCATGCTGATTTTAACTTAATAATATGCAATTATTTCTTATTCTGTTATTTAGTTCACAATACCAAAACCTAGATTTTTTAACTAAAGAGATTAATCAGACAAGATCACTTTAATTTTGTTTTCTTTTGATGCTTCTCCTTTTAATGAAAGCATTGAACAAGGAAGGGTGTATGAGGCAACTAGAAACAACATCAGCAAATTTTTCAAATAGGGAGTAGTAAGAATGAAACACACCCCTTGACGCTAAATATTGGCAACTAGGAAAAATTCCAAAAATCACCAGATATTTAGATAGCATCTGTACCAAATAAAAAACCTGTGACTTTTAATCAATCGAGTAGATGGACGATGGACAACATCGATTTGGAGTACTATCGATGAGCAGGTTTGTTTCAAAGAGCCAGTTCTTTTCAACCAGCTCTGTTCAGAACAGTTTAGGTGAGTTGCTCTTTCCGAACGGCTCAGTTTGAACTGTTATTTAAAGAGCTATTTCATTAGAGCTAATCTCGTTCATTTGCTCTCTGCTCATTCCCGATCTGTATCGGAACGGGAGCTATTTAGAGAACTTGTTCCGTGTTTCTCGAATATGCTGTTGTTTTCATTATTAGGACTCATTATTAGGACTCATTATTAGACTTCATTATCTTTACTCTAAATCATGTAAAAAGATAAAGCTACATTTCAGCAGGTTTTATATTCTTTTAAGACTCAGCAAAGAATTTAATATTTGAGTTATAACGGAACTAACTAACATTGCAAAGTTTGGCGGTTTTTTAAAACAATACGAAAAGAGACAATTTGTGAAGATGTTATCCGGCCATTTAAGCTGCGTGAGTTTGGATGTTCTCCACCTCACATCGTATATAAAAAAGATAAACAAAAGATAACTATTTGGAGACACATTGCAGTCACTACAATATAAAAGTTTTCAATCATAAACTAACAGATTATTCAAAACTCTGCATAGTCATTTTATTCCGAAATTTCCAAAATGTAATTCTCATCAGTTAAAAGTAAAATAATTTGATGTTTTAAAAGATAATAGAGTATGCTGTTTTGCAGTGAAAGACATAAAACAGGTAGATGAAAATTACCATTTTTGCCAATAAAAGCGACAAACACGTGCATGGTTACCTAGGACATCAGACTAAAAAAGTGTAACTTGTCCAAAGGTCATGCATATATAAACTTAAAATTAACTCGTATTTTGGCGGCCTTCGACAACAAAACCCTACTCAAAAGCAACTTCTAAAAAATGCTCCTAAGAACAGAATTGGTTGTGCTTTTTAGTTTGGCAGCATTCATCAAGGTAGATGCATTAGTACTACTTAAGTACCAAAAATTTGATAGAAAACAAACATCAGAGTAATTAATTGTGATGAACATTTCACAAGTATGGCTGTACAAATATGAATTCCAAATAATTTAGAGGTTTAAAAATAGTTTAAAACATAAAATACAAGTCTTAAAAAAACATTAATTTTTAAAGCGAATATTCCCTTTTACATGAATTGACCAAAAATATTGGATCAGGAAAATCATATTTAAATCTTAAATACTAAAGGCTTGAAGAATAAACAATTTACTCACCACTTTGTTCCCCTAAGAACACAAGCTTAAATTTGCGTAAGGGATTAGCAAATTCGCCTGATGTGGACATCTTAAGCTAAATAATAAAATGAATGAGTAAATAATGAGTTCTACGTTGTGTCACAATATCAGAATTAACAAACACTACTTTATTTACTGGTTGAAAACAAATAAACAACACTACACTTTACACGTCTTCAGATTTTAACATAAAGGAATATAGACAAGGAGCATGTTTACTAAAAAAGCTTTTGTGGAGAGCTAAAAATTGGTTCTAGGACATTTTTGAGGGGCAAAAGATTGGGTTGTAAAGAATTAGTGTCAATGGAAATTTACGATTGTATTGTAATTAAACTGCAAATTATGAAGTTTTGAACGACTAATTCATTAATAAGACCTTTTAAATGAGGTTTAGATATTTGAAAATGTATTTTGACTTGGTTAAGATTGAAGATTTTATTTAAAAATGGCTCCGCGTGATTTTGGTTGACATCGTAGGGCTTAACGGGTTCTATGATATCACGTGACCCTCGAGTGTACTAAACGTACTTCTGGTTGGTTTTGAGATTTACTGCCGCAAAAGCAACTTGAAGGCCATACTGCGCCGAAACCATAAAATCATTTTAAAAGATTAAAGCCAATATTGTTAAAGGATTTCAGAGTTGTGTATGTACAAGTAAAGTAGTTTTAAAATAAATAAATTAGATGAGGTGATAAAAACCAATTTCTAGTCAAAATTTAAAAAGTTTAACGTGAGGTGGTGAATTTAATAGTGTAGACAATAAGGGATGAGGTGAGTTAAAAAGGCGTTGCCTTACTTGATTAAAAGGACATTCTGCTAAAATGTGATAAACAGAAAAATTAATGTTACATAAAAGGAGCATGTGGGGGCACTCTCTGCCAGCAGAAGGTGGACATGGGTGAAACGTGTGTGACCGATGCGAAGCCGTGACAAGACCACTTCTCTCTTCCGATTCGGTTGAGAGAAACCAAAGCCAGATATTAAAGGCTGTATGGAGCGCAATTTATTATTAAGCTCTGCATCCCACTTGGCCTGCCATGAGTGCAGTAGAGCGTTCTCGCATTCTTTGCGTGCGTCATTCAAACAAAACCAGTTGCTTCGCCGCCCATTAGCAGTTCGTGCAACTTCATCGGCTCGCTCGTTCCCCAGAATCCCCACATGTCCCAGAATCCAACAAAAATAAATTTTAAAACCTCTATTTGAAAGCCTCGCATGATTATTAAAAATGTCAATGATCAATGGGTGAGTTTAAGACAATGGATTTTGGAGCGCATCAAGGCAGCTCCTCGAATCAGAGTATACTATCCACAACTTGTGATTTTGTTGGGATATTTCATTTAGAGCTAGAAGAATCGCGTGGGACTCTGCTGTAAATATAGAGCTGCAGGAATTCAGCTCTATGGACAAGGTGGCATTGTCCGAAACAGTAGCTGATCCCACATGACCCTGACTCTTCGACCCATCAGTAAAGAAAGAATTAAAGGGGGAAAAGTGGTTTCGATGATAATAAAAAATGTTCTTAAAAACAACACTAGGTGTTTCACCTTTCTTAAAATTTGAGAAAAGGTTAAAAACAATGATTTCATGGTAATTAGAGTGGGCCGAAAAAAATAAAGTTTTTTAGATAAAAATCTAATAGTGAGGAAAAATTGCTATAGGTCAACAGAAACCGAAAGAAGCAAAAAAAATTGAAATAAAAATTTTTTTGACCCTTGCGCATCAAGGTCAAAGTTTCGAAAATGTTACCATTTTTACTTATTTTTCCATTTTTCTAAAACATTGCTTCTGAGATTTATATTTTATTGTAGTCTATTAATATATGATACATAAGCACTAAAGAAATCATTTGCTATAATTATGATATTCTAAGTTGAAGGAGGGGGGGGGGGGACTAATTCCAACGAATGAAAACGAACAAAACGAAATTATTAAAACGTTGAGGCATCAAAGAAATATTTTCTCAAGGGTAAATCACAATCCCTATAAATAATCACTTTAGTTTTTTTTTCACCCCCTCCCACTCATTTATATCTTCCGTTTTTGTCTTTGCTTTCTTTGAAGAGAATTCCCCTTTCATTGTCTATGCATTGAAGAATGTGTCTCGTCCAGTTCACATTTTATTAGTGATTTGGTTTGAAGCGAGCTCGTGCGCTTCTGTTAATCAATTTTTTGTGTGTGCATTTCTTCAAGAAGATTCACGATGGAGGAAACGAAAGGAACAAGAAAGCATATCACAAGGAAGGCTTTTAATTGTTCCATACTTGGCAATCCAGAAGATTTACCTTCATCGAAGCTGCCCACATACGAGGACATTTTACGTTATTGTTTTGAAGAAAGATTTGAGTTGGCGTTGAAAGCTAATTACACGACTGTCAACTTTTCTGTTGTTACTGATTCAGTGGCAAGAAAAGTCAAAAGCTTGTTTGATATGGCCTCTATTCCCACAGTAAGTCAAACAAGAATCGTACAAATGGTTAGTAGATACTATCGTATACCAAAATCTGAAAAAAATTCAGGAACCAGGATCTAATTATATCGGCCATGTATCTCCCCAATCAGGTACGGCCTCAGAAATCAGTTCTAGTATTATTTCATACTTATCTCAGCAAAACATATCCTTAAGTGAATTGGATGTTGTCGGATGTGACGGAACAGCAACAAACACTGGTTACAGGAACGGAATAATACGGTAGTTGGAACTGCATCTTCGCAGACCTCTACAATGGTCTGTTTGTCTTTTGCATTTTAATGAATTGCCATTCCGACATTTGTTTGAGTATTTGGATGGGAAAACTACAGGACCGAACACATTTTTCGGACCCATTGGCAAGGCACTTCGTGACTGCAAAAATTTACTAATTGTTAAGTTTGAAAGCATTGAGTGTGAAGTTCCTCTTCTAGATGAAGCAGTTCTAAGTAAAGATCAAAAATATCTTATCGATATATCTCGAGCTATACAAAAGGGATTTTGTCCACCAGATCTTGCTGTTTCTGATCCTGGGCCTCTATCTAATTCTAGATGGTTGACGGCTGCCAATAATGTTCTAAGGTTGTACATATCATCAAAAGAACCTTCACTTGAACTGAAACAGATAGTTACATTCATTTTGAAGTGCTATATTCCAGTTTGGTTTGCTATTAAGAATTAGAGTTCTTTCATAGATGGACCAAAACATGTTTTCAAGGCAATACAATTATCAAGGTACTTACCTGAAAATCTTCTACAATTAATAGATCCAGTGATACAGCGCAATGGATTTTTTGCCCATCCTGAAAAAGAATATAAGGGAACTTGGTTTGAGGCGCATTCTAAAAGCACGACAAAATCTTTCCATGAAGAAAATGGTGCGCACTTTTTTGCCGCCTACTATCAATTTTTCTGCCACAGATTATTCTGAGTTGATCCACTGGGAACTCTTGTAAGCTGACTCCACCACCTATCTTGCGCAATATCAGCTCGGATTTCATTGACGCACTTATCAAATCAGATACTGTACCAGATTGGAACTTGCACCATTTCCCTTGTCTCACACAAGCGGTAGAGCGGTGCGTTAAGCTTGTCACAGAGGCAGCAAAGAAGGTTTGAGGCTCAGAAACCCGAGATGGTTTGATTAGATCCACACTTCGATACAGGAATATTATGCCTAAATTTAACCATAAAAGAGAATTTAATCTTGTAGAAATAAAGGAGCACAAATAAATATTTCTGTGCAAAAAAAAACAACTTGCCGATGGTTGGGAAGGGTGAGGGTGGAACTCGACGTGCAGCCACCTTCACGTGGTGAGTTCTGAGTCATTTTAATGAGCTAAGAGCTGCACACTTCGTAATGTATGAGTGAGGGGTTAATCACGATGTCCCACTTCATAGTCAGTTGAACCTTACTGCTATAATGGTCGACGTGTAATTTTGGGTGAAATACTCCCTCCCTCCTCCTTCCCCCCTTCGACTTAGAATATCATAATTATGATAAATGATTTCTTTAGTGCTCATATATCATATATTGATAGACCACAAAAAATATAAATCTCAGAAGCAATGTTTTAGAAAAATGGAAAAATGAGTAAAAATAGTAACATTTTCGAAACTTTGACCTTGATGCGCAAGGATCAAATATTTTTTTATTTCAAAAATTTTTGCTTCTTTTGGTTTCTATTGACCTATAGCAACTTTTCCTCACTATTAGATTTTGATCTAAAAAACTTTATTTTTTTCGGCCCACTCTAATGGTGATGCCAGGGTGGAATGATGGAGCTGAGGGGACGAACTCGAAAGTTGTCGACCTTATGAGATGAAAGAGTTTCTTGCATCCTCAATGAAAATGATGGGATGGTAGATGACCGTGCATTAAAAAGTCTTTGATGTGAAGGATTAAAAACATGACTTGAAAGTGGATGTGAGGTGTTAGCTTTTATGTTAAAATATGTATTTAGACAAAGCTTATCTTGCCTCAGAGCCAGAGAGGGTTCCGCGTATAATATGTATAAGCTTTTGACTGGTGATGTACTGAATACTCCTGATGCGATCCTGAGACCATGATGATGAACAGAATCCAGGAGTATTAATGCCGATTTTCTGGCTGATCCGTACACCACCGAGCCGTAGTCAAGTTTAGAACGGACAAGGCATCTGTATATCCTTAACATGGAGACGGTGTCTGCTCACCAGGAAGTGTTTTAGAGAACTTTCAGAAGGTTCAAGATTTTGTTACACTTTAATTGCTTAATATGTGGAAGAAACGTGAGCTTAGAATCAAATGTAACACCAAGAAACTTTGTTTCTGGAACAACAGGAATTTGCAGCCCATTTAAATATATTTCTGGATGAAGATGCAGCTCACGTTTCCTACAAAAGTGCATGGCAACAGTTTTTTCAACGGAGAAAGTAAATCCGTTGCTGTTAGCCCAATCAGTAATTCTTCTGATAGCAAGTTGTAGTTGTCTCTCAATGAGTGACATGTTTGTTGAGGCGCACATCATCGGAAAGTCATCGACAAATAAGGTACCGGACACTGCAGGTGGTAAGCAGGTCAGTATGTCGTTGACTTTAATGATGAAGAGGGCGCAACTCAACACACTACCCTGGGGAACACCTTGCTCTTGAACAAATTCATCAGACAAGGTGGATCCGATTCGTACTTGGAAAGATCTGCGTTGGAGAAAGTTCTTAATAAATGAAGGCAGATTGCCCCGGAGGCCTAAGTTATATAGATCTTTGAGGATTCCATACCTCCAAGTACGATCATAAGCCTTCTCCATGTCAAAGAATACAGATACCAGGTGGTTCCTCTTGACGAAAGCCTCTCGAATAGATGTTTCGAGGAAAAGGAGATTGTCGACGGTGTTACGACCGCGACGAAACCCACTCTGAAACCGAGAGAGATAATTATTGGATTTTAAATAAAATAAAAGACGAGCGTTTACCATTTTTTCCAATAGCTTGCAAAAACAACAAGTTAGAGCTATTGGACGATAACTCGAGGGATTCTTGGGGTCCTTGCCAGATTTAGCAATTGGTATCACAAGAGCCCGCTGCCAATCGGATGGAAATGTATTTTCTCGCCAAATGCGATTATATAATTTCAATACAAGCTTCAACTGGAATAGCGGTAGATGCTTCAGCATATAATAATGTATTTCATCTGGTCCCACAGCAGAATTATGGGTACCAGACAATACGTTAGTTAACTCCGCCATAGTAAAATCAGAATTATAATCTTCTGCGTAAGTGGAAGTGAAATTTAATCTGATTTTCTCAGCTTGTAGCTTGATCGAGGCAAACGGCTCCTTGTAATTAGAATTGCTAGAAACCATCGCGAAGGCGCTAGCAAGGGTGTCAGCTATGTCTTTGGGGTCTGAAACAGTTCCCTGGTAATTCTCCAAGATGGAAATAGAAGAATTTGGATATCGGCCCTTGATCTTATTGACCCTGTTCCAGACCCTTTTAGAAGATGTTGAGGATGTTATAGTACTGACAAAATTCTGCCAAGAATCCCTCTGGCTACGTCGTCTAATCCAACGAGCTTCGCCTCGTGCTCTTTTAAATTTTATGAGGTTAGCTTCGACTGGGTATCGACGAAAGGTACCCCAGGCCTTCCTCTGTTTTTTATGGGCTACTTTACAGTAGTGGTTCCACCACGGTTTTGGTATTTTCGGTAGAGAAGTCGATGAAACAGGCATTGAAAGGCGAGCAGCTTCCAAGATAGCCTGTGTGACTGATCTTGTGGCCTCATCAATGTCATCTTGGCTCACCATCTCTTCAGATATATGGACGATAGAAGAAAAACGCTCCCAGTCTGCAGCTTCAATCCTGAGACGAAGATAACGGACAGGGGGAGCAGCACCAGCTTCTATCATTTCAATACGGACAGGAAAATGGTCGCTGTTATAAAGATCACGTCCAATATGAAAAGACCATTGCTGTAAAGGAGATGGCGAACACAAGACCAAATCAATGGCGTGAAAAGTCCTCGATGGGGTGTGGAATTATGTTGGTTGCCCATTGTTTAGGAGACAGAGATTTTGATTGTCTAGTAATGTTTCAATTAGTTTTCCACGATTGTTGATGTCTGGGCTACCCCAAAGAGGACTATGACCATTAAAATCTCCCATTATAATAAAAGGAGACGGAAGCTGGTCACACAACCTGTCTAAATCTGCTTGTCTGATATTAAGACTATGGGGAGATAAAGTGAGCAAATGGTTATTAGTTGATTTTGCACAGTGACTATAGCGGCAACAGCTTGCAGGTTGGTTGTGAGCAGTAGCGGGGCGGATGGATTGCTATTTGCTGTAAATAAAGCGACACCACCGCTAGCTCTATCGCCACTGATATAATCCTTCCGGAGAGGACTATACCCCCTAACAAGAGAGCTCTGAAATGGTTTCAGGAGCGTCTCTTGCAAACAGAAACAGACAGGTTTGTATTCATCGACGAGATGTTTTATGTCTACCGAATTGTGGTGGAAACCGCGACAATTCCAGGAAAGGAGATTGAATGTTATGATGGATAAGTGGTGGATCCCCGTTCCTTTGACCTCTTCCTTGGTTGGAGATGAGGAGGGGTCTCAAGCCCTGATTCAATCTCCATATCACCAGAATAAGAAAGGCCCGATATGGCTTCATCATCTGACGATTTGGATTGTCCATTACGAACTGGTTGGACTGATGAAACTTTCTGCAATAGAGATGTAAGAGGTGTTTCAGAGTTGCTTTTGGATAGATTTGTAGAATCGGAATGTGATTTTGCTTTGTTAAGAACTCTTTTTTTCAAATCTTCCCCAGGTTTAGTTATTGTTTTGTTTGTGTCACCTTTTTTTAAGACTTTTTGGTTTGATTTTGTTACAAGAATTTATAAGTTTAGAGGTGGAGGGAATTGGTTCGGTTTGAGATTGTGAGGCTTTTGACTGAGAAATAAAGAATTTGGCTAAGTTTTCTGGCGTTAAGTTTAAGTTTGAAGGGATGGATATTTGAGTTTGTGTGGCTATTTGTGTTTTACACATGACCCTGTGGTGTCTGAGTAACTCTTTCCCTTTACTTCTGGAAAGAGCTGCTTATACATATTTTTGGCTTCGGGATAAGAAATATTATTTTGTACTTTCAGTTCTTGGATTTTCTTTTCTTTTGTCCATATTTTGCAATTTCTGGAATAAGATGGGTGTGCCTCGCCGCAGTTAACACATGCAGGTTTTTCGTGGCAGCCCTCGCTTGGATGTTCCGTTCTGCCACATGTAGCACATGCTTCAGTTTTCTCTCTGCAGGCGTTTAGGGAGTGACCAAACTTTTGGCACTTGAAACACCCCAGAGGATTTGGGATGTGGGGACGAAAATGGCAATTAAGGTAACCTGCAGTGATTCTGCTGGGAAGGTTCGGGCTATTGAAAGTTAAAATCACGTGTTTAGTTTTTATTGTGTTTCCATCTCTTCTTATTGTAATTCTTTTTGCATTCGTAACTCCCTGAGCTGACAGTTCTTGCGTCAGTTCAGAGTCATCTACGTCAAGTAGATCAGACTCTGAAATAACCCCTTGTGAGGAGTTAAGATTTTTATGGGGAGTTACTTCTACATTTATACTGGCTATGGAGGTTGTCTTGAGAAGGGAAGTGGATTGTCTTGCATCTATTGTTTCAATAAGAAGATCACCGGAACGCAGTTTTTCAACATGTTTTGGGTCATTTCCACAAATACCTTTGATAGCTTTTTGTATTAAGAAGGGGGAAGCTTTGGATAGTTGTTCAGATTCGGAATGTACAATTAAAAATCGAAGGTGGATAGGTTGAAAAGAAAGTTTCTTTGGCAGGGTTTTAGCATCATCATTTTCATATGTTCTTTTAGTTTGTATTGTTTGGGGATTTGGGCCTCCCGTCGGGCTGAAAGAAAGAGGAGATTTAGTTTCCATAAGTTTTTTATTTTTTATTCGGGCACGAGAGTCCCACCCACCATGGAGTCCGCGACCTCGGGGTTAGTGAATACTGGCAAGCAACTAAAATAACGAAAAGAAAAAAATCACAACTAAAAAGTTACGCACGGTAAGTCACTAACGGGTTATCCAGTGCCTATACGTGACCGACTCGTCCCTGTAGAAGTCTCCACCCTTAACGAGACCCTTAACAGGTATCCCCCCAATTACTATAATAGCAAATCGATGTGTTAAACTATATAATTTTAAACATAATGATAGTTCTATCTATATTAATGGAGAATACTTCCATTATCAAGATTTTGAAGAAACAAATAAACGTATAAACAGGGACCCAACCATTCCAAATTAAAATTTATTTTTATATTCCGCAATCCAATAATTCAAAAAACATGGTTTCTATTTACACAGATGGAAGCAAAACAAAAACGGGTACCGGGTATGGATACTGTACATATGGCGCTCTAGGAGAATTCTCTCGGAGCCTGTCTTTTCGGATAGACAATTCGGTGTACCAAACTGAGATGGCGGTAATTTTATCTCACACCAACCATGGACTTTAGTTCAAAAGATCATTTAAATATCTGTATTTTTACCGACAGCTTGTCGTCCGTACACAGCCTGAAATCCTTATATCCTAAATCTCCTCTTGCTAATAATATATTAACAGCAATGAGAGATAATTTCACTATAAACTATAATATCACATGGATTAAAGTCCACGTAGGAATAGAAGAGAACGAAAGGGCAGATCATCTCGAAAGGGCAGATCATCTACCACGGATAAAACTAACGTAGAAACTATTAAATACCCTAAATCCTTCATAAAAAGCTTATATTCAAAAAAGAAGAGGAAAAAGAATGGCAAGGGGAATAGGATGAGTATGGTCGGGAGCATATGGCAGTAACAATTCCAATAATTTAAAATTTGTGAGATTTTCGATCTATCAAAGGGTATCATATAATATTAAATTTGAAAATAAAGTTTTAAACTTTTTTTATTCTGGTAAAGGGTCTTTTCCATCCTATTTATTCGAAATTGGTTAATCAACAACTGATATATGTGTCCTTGCAATAGTGATATATTACAGATAACCCTATCCATTATTTGCAAACAAAATGTTATTTTTCCGTCATATATATTAAACCTAAGACGATTGAAAAGCTGAAAGAATATTTTAATAGACTGGACAGAAGCACATACTATACTAAAAGGGGGGTAAATGAAAAGTACAATAATTTAAATACAAACTTTTCATTCATTAGAAATTTTGTTTAAGTCATGTGTTCAGCCATGCTCAGGAGTTGGCTGCTGTGCGAACGAAGGCCACCGTGATGTCATAAAAGGGTATTGATCCGCCCTCCATCAGAGACCGACGAGATCAGCTATCTATAGCTTTCTTTTTTTCTAAACTATTTTTGGATCTCATCGCATCGCCTGCGGCCTTCGGAATATCTTGTGGCTTTATTTTAAATTGTTAATTCCGGACCGCGCATGACTTTGTAATGTAGAATGGATTTGGATTTCGATGCTGCCCGCCCTCGAAACAGAATTTACGTATATTATCTTATTATACATTACTTTGTTATGTTATAATAATTATATCAATTGTTAATTTAATATTTGGTGCCATTTTGTTCTTTCCTAATATGATAATAGGTTAGGGCGGTGCGTTTGTCCGTGTTGGGGGTTTGGACGTTCTCGGTGAGAAACTGGCATGTTGGCGGGGTCATCAATTAGTATGATACTACCAAAGTTCAATGCAAGATATATAAATTAAAAAAAATTAAAAAATATAGGGTTTGACCACCCACTTTTGCCCCCTATATAGCAAATCACCCCTAAAATGTTATTTATAAACATTGAATAATTATAAATTAAAATTTATAAATAATAATAGTAAAATCAAATTAAAAATATTTAGTATTTTTTATTAGATAAAATATTTAAAAGTACATAAAAATATTTAGTATTTTTTATTAGATAAAATATTTAAAAGTACATAAAAATATCTCATGCAGATCAGGCGAAGTGTAAATAGTTCATCAACCCAGAAAATTCAACTTTTTTAATATACGTTAATTTACCAATATATTCAACATCATAAATCATTTAATGCAGAAAAAAAGTGGCAGATCTTTTAATAATTCATAAGGCTCTATTCATAAGGTCTTAATAATTTCCAAAGTTGACCAATGCTTTTCAATTCTTTTTGACAATATGTTAGTAAATTAAATTATAAGTTATATTACAATAGGTGAAACTGTAAAAAAAAAAAATGTATGTTACTCAATTATACTTATGTGTAGAAGGAAAAGAAAACAAAGAGTTACGAGATATAAACTAAATAAATGTAATAACTTGATTAAAAATTCTGCAGCATACATACAAATTCTTCAGTCTTTCAAGGGGAAAATGAACTTCATACGCATCTTAAATGAGAGAAACCTCGGAAAATGTTCACAAAGCAGCTCAACAATTGACACAAGGTTACTAGTCACAATAGCTGAAGTGTTTATTCAATTTGAAAACAGACTGCTGAGTGCCAAATTTTGCCCTATGTGGTGAAGTTTCGCATGACAGACAAGTTACTGCCTCTTGTCAATGAGTTTGGAGCGTAGCAATATTTAACTAGGAGGGTGGAACATCGCTCAACTTTCAATTGCACTATAATATTGGTCATTGCATTCAAATTTGATATGGTGTCACATTTTTAAGGGAATTTCGTAGCTGGGGACGATTAAAACACCTAAAGAGGCCCCAATATTCGTTTTCAGGCTATCATCAGCAGTCCCACATCGATTTACTCGACGAAAGTTCACCTTATAATGTCGATTGCCCTTTACAACACTACAACGAGCCGCTCAAGATTTCCATTATATTATTAATTTGAAATTAACAGTCCCACGACAAACAAATGAGGGTTCGCTTTCCACAGGCTGCTATTTTAAGCCCAATTGATGTTCACTTCCCATTTAGTGATTTTTGAACTATGAGCTTCATCTTTTTGTTCCGTACTTTTATCCACATGCGGATAAAAGTACGGAACAGAAAGATGAAGCTCATACAAAAATCACTAATGAGAAGTAAACATCAATTGGGCTTGAAAAAGTTAAGCATTAAGAGATTTAGTAAACACAGCACAAAAAATATCTCATACAGAAAGTTAAAATATTTAACCCAAATTAAATAAGTGACAAAGATTATAAGATTTTTTTTTTAACTTTTATTTTTACCAGTAACTTATAATAATTATCTTCAAAAATAGAATTATTAAATTAGAAAATTTTCATTATGTCATGCTCCAAAGTTGATTTACGATGAATCCTGTGCACCATTTAGGTCTTAGGATAGCATCAGGAGCATTTAGTTCATCACCAATGCAAAGTTTATACTTGCTTTGTCTGGAAGCCTCTCTGGGGCTGAGAAGAAACAAACTTTGCTTAAAGTTCTTTTTTAAAATCAAAAGTCATCCATCTCATCCTCTTTTATAACATATTTTTAACCCTTTACATCAACGACTTTTTAACGCACGTCCATCTTGTATACCATCTTTTGCATTGAAAGTTAAATCCATTCTTTCATCTCACATTATCTAACTTTAAAAGTTCACCCCCCATTTCATTTTCCATTCCACCCTGGCATGATCATCAAACCACTGTTCTTAACATTTTTAGCAATTTTAAGAAAAGCTGTACACCAGACATCATTTTTACAAACTTATTTTACTATCATCGAAATAATTTTTCCAATTTTAAGGCAATATATACGGAAGGGTCGAAGAGCCAGGGACATGTCGGAGCTGCTGCAGTTCTTGACGATACCATCATGTCCCGAGAACTGCACCATAGCAGCTCCGTATTTTCAGCTGAGTCCCTGGCTATTCTATTGGTCTTGCAATTTATTTTAAAGCAAGGCCATGGTCAGTGGATTATATACACAGATTCCAAGTGCAGTTTAGATGCACTAAATAATCCACTGAACCAGACCCATCCTTCTATTTTAGAAATTTTAAAGCTGCATGTCACACTTTTAGATAGGAATTTTAAAGTTCTTTTTTGTTGGATCCCAGGTCATGTGGGGATCATGGGTAATGAACGCGCAGATTCCATCGCACGATCAATAAGTGGACCTAGGAGCACTTGGCTGTGCCCTGACGACGCAAATAAAGCTTGAGACGCCGCTCTGTCTCTCACTTGGCAGGCCATGTGGGATGCGCAGACAGCTAACAAGCTGCGTTCGTTCCAGCCCTTAATTTCCGGATTCGCGCCCATCCAGCAATTCCGTAAAAGGGAAGTGCTCCTAACTCGATTATGAATAGGCCACACACGTTTTACCCATGTGCATCTTCTGCAGGCAGAAGGTGCCCCCACATGCAGTACCTGTGGAGTTGTATTTTCTGTTTTCCAAATTTTAAATGAATGTCCGTTTTTTAATACTGTCAGACAGCGGCATTTTAAATCTTATCACCCTTCACTATTTGACATTTTAAACTCACCTCCTCATAAAAAACTTTTTAATTTCTTATATGACATCGGATTTTATCACTTGATTTAAATATTTGTGGGTTTTTTTCTTATATAAGACGTTTTAAATAATAACTGAGACTTTTTAAATTCATTTCAAAAATTGATTGACTATTGGTTGGCGTAGTTTGGCCCAGGTGTTGCCCTTGCGCCGTTAAACTCTAACCAACCAGAAAAGTACACTCCAAGACAACCTCGCCACTTGATTACATTGGACTGTTTATGACAAATATCAAGCATATAAAGGACTATAATAATGATGTCGCTGATACCATATTTCGGATAGAAACTATCGAATTTCCTACTCCAATTAATTACGAATCTATGGCGCAAGCTCAAATTACAGATGTGGAATTACAAAATCTTTTGCAGAATCCTGATGCTACAAGTCTAAGGATAAAACCTATGACGATCAAAAACAGTGTGTCAAGTCTTTATTGCGTTTTCTCTATGAAAGTCATTCGCCCGTACGTCCAGAACGCCTTTAGAAAATTAGTGTTCGATATCCTGCAAAACGTAGCTCATCCTGGTATTTGAGCAACAACTCGTTTAGTTACAGAAAAGTTCGTGTGTCCTTCTATTTCTAAGGATTGTGCAATGTACATCATGGGCAAGATCTTGTCTGAATTGCCACTGATTTAAGGTTAACAGACATATAATTACACCAGCTAGACAATTCAAACTATCATCAGCTCTATTTAAATACATCCATATAGATATTATGAGCCGATTACAATCATCTAGAGGATACTCGTATTGCTTGGCTTTGTGATTGATAGGTTTACAAAATGGCCGGAAGCCACTCCAATTCCAGATATATTAACGGAAACGATCACAAGAACATTATACGAAAGATGGATTGTTCGGTTAGGTACCCCCTTAAAGCTGTCTTCTGAACAAGGGTGCATAATTCGAATCGAATCATTTCAGAGCTCTATCATCATTTGTCGTAGTGGAAATATTTCATATAAGCCCATATGATCCAGAAACTAATGGATTGATCGAAAGATTTCACAAAAATCTAAAATCTTCCAATTATGTGCCATGCTGATAAAGAATGGGGAAATGCCTTTACCAACAATTATGATGGTTTGGATATCAGTGCTGAAAGAAGACCTCAAAGCAACACTAGCGGAGTTGGCTTATGATAGTAACACAAGATTACCAGGGAAATTCATTTCAGAGCAATGCAATAAGTGTTCCAAAGACCCTATATCATTTGTGGGAAAGTTAAGAAATACCATGTAGACGTTAAGACCAGTACCTACTTCTGCACCTAATAGGAAGATTATATTTCTACATAAAGATTTGGAAAGTTGCAACCAAGTTTTTGTTAGACATGACGCAGTTCGTAGATCCTTCGTTCCACCCTATGATGGATCATTTGAAGTGGTTGCACGATTTCCAAAAAGATTCAGGCTGATCATTAAAGATCGAAAAACTAAAATCAGTAAGGATCGTTTAAAACCTGCTTACATAGCACAAGAAGCTGAAACCGATTGGTTCACATATCCGGTACTTCCAAACGATATCACGAGCAAATCCAAGCAATACATCACTAAAGGTGGAAGAAAAGTTACGTTTCGTTTTTAGCTTTATGTGTTATCTTGGATCCTGTTATTTTAATTGTTCTATATTCTGAATCTACAAGGGCCAGTACCTTAAATAACTATCCTACGCTATCACTAGCAAGAGGGTGGCAGAACGATTCAAATTTATCTCTGACGTCATATTTTCAGGAAATACTGCCGCATGTGAACTTTGAAGATTTCGTCTGAGTAAATTTATTTAGATGGCAGTACATTTATTTGTTTCATCCATTAATATTTTTATTAAACTTCGGATAGCAATATTCGCCTCTTTCTATTTGCTGTTAAAAAAGTGATTTTGGTTTTTAGTAACGTTAACGATTTTTGCAATAAAATATAAAAAATGTATTCACTGTTTTTATTTCAAACTTGCCACCTCTCCATCGATAAATACAACACCAGTGCTAATTCTAAGAGGGGAGGTTGGGAGTCTGCTCCAACCTCATCTTTCCCATTTGGCATTCGGCAAAATGCAATAATTTGACAAATCGTCTGTTACGAATTTTTGTATATTTGTAAATATTTCGTAGTGTTAATTTTGTAAATAGGAAAATTTATGTACATTTTTCATAAGGCAGTGCAATAGTTCGTCTTAACTTGGCTTCCCTGCAATATGGGTATTGATGCTTGATAACGAGTTTTACAGAGGTAACTCTGGGAAGCGAGTTTTAAGGAGCAGGGCATTTAACATTATGGTAATGGCAATCTCGCCAAATTGGCGAGATAGAGTCAAGTTGGCGACGGTTTTGGAGACTAATTTTTGTGTCCAAATTTGGTGAGAAATTGCCAAATGTCGCCAAACTTGGTGACCATTTGGCGACATTTTCGGTTCCCATGTACATGTTTAGGACTTTTCGACTACGATCTGGAAAGTTCTCCAAATATCTACCTCTAGAAATTTCAAGAATGTTCGCCTCCCCTATATATAAGCCCGGCCATGAGATGAGTTAGTTGATTTTGAGTCACTGACTCCATTAGTTGACTGGAATTACTGAGTCTCAGTGAACGTTCAGAGTTCCGAAAGCGAACTGTATTGCATTGTCTTTTGCAGCGACTTGAGCAGTTGTGTTCTCAAGTTTTTAACTGCTGTTTTGTGCTCTATTATTGTGAAAAGAGCTGTATTCTGTCTACTAGAACGAGAAGTTCTGGAGTTGTAAAGGAATCTGTGAAGAGTTGTATTGGAATAAATTTCTGCAAGTTTTGATCTGCTTTGGCTTCAAATCTTTCGAACCCGTCCACGCAACACGTCTAATGTACTAACACGTGGCTAATTATAAATCAGTAATTTAAAACAGAATCGCTCGTGAGAAGAACACAACTCTAACCCACAAGAGGGTTTTTCATATGCACTCACTTCCAAAAGTTAAGCACGCAGAAGAAAATGTTATAAGTTCGGTAAGCTAATCTGAATTAAAGAAGCTGAAATTTGCTGCAAAGGTAGAAAGATACAAATATGTTAGATAAACATGGTTTCGCGTCGAGAAATATGCAAAACAGGCAGTCGTATAAGAAGCCGGCATTGTGATGGGTTACAGGAGTTGCATGTAAGTGCTGATGAAAAGTGTTTAGAACATTCGTACGATTTGTTTTCAAGCTAGACGTGTTTCTATGGCTTCCAGAAGACGAATAGAAGATTCTAAGCGCTTGCGGGATGTCGGACACAATGCAGCAGAACAGTCTATCACAGATGTTGCTCTTTTCTTAGACGTTCATCATTCCGTCATTTCACGATTATGGAAACAATTTTAAACCAGCCAAACAGTTGTCTGAAGACCTGTGGCCGGTCGTTCAATTATTACGACCCCTGCGGAAGATAGATTTATAGCTGTTGTAGCCAAGCGGAATCGAAGATACTCCTCCACACATGTGACATCTATGGTTGAAGTGGTCATTGGTAAGACGATATCTGCCACTACTGTTCGTCGATGGCTACACATGAATGGTCTGTACGCCCGGGTACCACGAGTTTGTGTTCTTTATCCGTCCAATCCAATGGGGCACGATTCAAGTGGTGCAGCCAGCATGTGAATTGGACTGTCTGATTGGGGCAACGTTATGTTCACAGATGAGTCCAGATCTGCCCTTCTGGCCGATGATATGCGTGAAAGGGTGTGCAGAGAACAAGGTATACGCAATTGGCCATAGAACATCACCGAACATCTCGCATTCCGCGGTGGAAGCATCATTGTCTGGGAAGTGGATTTCATTGGGATATCGCACCGACCTGCACATCTTCAGGCGAGGTTCTGTGACGGCTGTGTGGTATCGAGATGAAGTCTTAGACTCTATTCTGAAACTGTAAGCTGCAGCAATTGGTCCTTCTTTCGTTTTAATGGACGATAATGCGAGTCGCCATAGAGCTGCCATCGTTGACGACTTTCTGAAGAGTGAGGGGATTGCGCGTATGGAGTAGCCGGTCTACTCGACGGACCTTAATCCAAATGAAAATATTTGGGATGACCTCGGCCTTGCTGTACGTAGACGTTTCCCACCTCCAGCCACTCTCAGAGAAGAAACTGCCCTACAGGAGGAAGGGAGATTGCTGGACTCTGCAGTGGTTGATCACCTCATAGCAAGCATGATCACACGCTGTACACTTTGTATGCAGGTGAGGGGTGCTCACATACCCTATTAACGTCGGTTTTTGTTGTTTGTTTGAATTTAAACATTTTGTTAATGACGCAAATATGAAGTCCTCTTATAATTTAAGAAAATTCAATATTTTTTTTTATCTCTGTTTGTAATTCTTTGTCTTGTTTCATGAAAAAACATAGAGCTACTTAATTGCAGTATTTCGTGTCAATCAAAGCAGTACTTGTCTACTTTTTCGCATTTTACCGCTCCATGCTCAACTTTTGGAAGTAAGTGTAGTATGAAGCCATTCTTATTCACCAGGTAGTCGTCTAAAGGGCATGTACTAAAAAAAATAGGTAGTTTTCCGTTAAAGGGGGCCGTTGGCAATGGCAATACATAAAATATGGGTAAAACTTCCAAGTACGGTACGGATTCTAGGCCAAGGTGATTTTCATCAATAAATGGCAGCAGCTGCCATTTTCAATAACAAGGGAAATAAGTGCCTATGGTTGCCATAATTTTGCGCGGTTTTATGTAAACTATTCTTGGAGCAGAATCCGTACCGTACTTGGAAGCATTAACGGTCCCTTTTGACGGAAAAGTACAAAAAATTAGGACAAAATATTCTCGATGCAAAACACTTCATCCTTGAGTGGATCAAGGCTTTAACAGTGAATAATGCGGTGTAGTTGCACCAGGATCATGGCCTGATGCTTATCAAATCCCTATTAATAGGATACATTTTGCATACACATCATGTGTATGGAACTTATTAATGTTGATAAAATGATAAAGAGGTAAATAATTCAAAGAGAAATCGTATGCATTGGATTGTTACAAAAATGTCATAAAAATCAAGTGAGTTGAATGATAACCTTCCTTAGAACAAATGAAATCAAAGTTAATGCACAGGATTCATAAATAAGGAAATTAGAAGACTTTATCTTGCTTGCAGGGCAATTATTTTGGTTTATCAAAATGTAAATTCAAGGAACTAAATTTAAACGTGTTAAATAAACACGTTCTATGTGAGTTGATCTTAAATGACCACTGTAAAATATCAGTTTTTAACGTTACTGCAACTTGAGAGTACGGACTTTGTTAGTATGGTGCATACTAACCGGTTTAATTTTAAACGGAGCAAGGTCGAATCCCGGTAGCACAGAAAATAAAAATAACTTTTTCATAAACTGCTTTTAAATGTTATGGATATGTGTAAAAAAGATTGCGTAAAATTGTTTAAGCACACAGCATTCGGTTAAGGAACCCTGGACGTGTTTTTATTCGAACTTGATAAATTTTTTGTTCAGGCGTGAAAACTTTATACTAAGGTTTTAGCTGGTAAGGTGTTCTTAAGTTTTACTAAAATTTAATGTAAGCATATGCACAATGAAATACTAAACAGGCACTTCTTTAAACATTGGCATACTTATAACTTTCAAAAGTCGTAGTATTTATATAATATAGTTAGATATAAACAGTAAAAATAAAATCTCCACTAAATGGAATTTCTATATAACTAAGGGGTCCGGACATGAAAATTTTTCAGATTATTAATTTTGAGTTTATTAATATTTATTAAAATTGAAATTCTTTTCTTTAAAATGATACCTCACTTGTAATTATATCTTATTTTGAAGTATTTTTTAAAAAAAACTTGAAATAAACAAAGTGTAGGTATTTAATTCATGTTTTTAACTTCGAAGTCAAAATGTCATTTTTTCATGTTTGGGGGCACAAACCTAAAAATCTATTTGACATAAATGCTTGAAATTTTTTACATATTTCTCTAATAAATTTAAATACTTTTAACTCGATGAATAAATGATAAGTAGTATACTTAAAAAAAAATTAGTCTACATTTAAAAAAAAAAATTAAATTTGTTTTTAGAAAGTCATAATTATTATAATTTTCAAAAAATTATAAAAATCTACTGTTAAAGTATTCAAAAGTATCCAAATATTATGCTGTGAAAGTTTCGTACAGATTGAAGAATCTGTAAAATGAGATGCCCCCAAAGTTATTGAATTTAACATGGGCTCCTATGAAGATGTCGGACCCCTTAAATGTAGGAGCACGGCAGTGCACCCGCCAAGTTCTCTGCCAGCCATCTTTTACTGGAAGCCACTCAGCAGTATTTTGACCTCTCATATCTGCGTATTACAGAATGGCTGAGAGCTGAAATTTTTTTTACGGGTAACTGTTAGTCACTTTAGTAAGACCCCAAAGTTTCAAATCTCCAATTATATTGGTTAATCAAGTTCAAAAACGGCAGAAAACGATATATTTTGAAATTCACCCAAAACTCATCAACTGATCAGCAAATTACTAAGGTACTTCTAGCAGAGCTAGAAGTATGAAATTTGATATGCTTCCAAGGTTTAACGTGTATACAAAGGAACAAATCTGAGATTTTGCCCTCCGAATCCCCTAAAGGTGGCAATGTAAGAAAAATTTGAATCTCAATTCTAATACACTTCTATTAGGTAGAATAGTCTTCTAGGGCTAGAATAATTAAACTTAGAATACTAGTAGCTCTTAGCATATATAAATAGAGGAGAAAGTCACCACACGCCACAAAGCCTCTAAAATTAAGAAATAATAAAAAAAAAGTTTACTTGGCATTATAAAATTGACCATTGGCGATATTTTATCGCCTACGAAATGATCGAAATGATACGAAATGATGCCAATTGTTATTTTTTTCCTCTTTGCCAACTTTTTTTTGCATATCTGAATAAACTATTTATTTAAAATAATTTTATATTATCGTCATTCATATTGAATGCATAAGCACGCCATGGACTGTGGTCCGATAAATTTAACTTACTTAAAAAAATCTCGCGTAATTCTCTGCTAATTGGATGTTGTTGAGAACGTTTTTTAAAACTTCCTTAAAACCAAATAATAATTTAAAGAATAAAGGAATCGACTAATTGTATAGATCGTGGTTGGTCGCCTACAAAAAGTTTGTCAACGGTCGACTGTATAATAAGTAAGTGCCAAAAAAAAACATGCATGCTTAATCCTTTCAATCCCAGGAAGTTATCTTGATAGTTTGAAAATTATGAACACTAAACATTTTAAAACTAGTTATTGTTGTGCAAGTAAGTAATAAATTTTAAATTAGTACCTTAAAAAAAAGTGAAATCCGAACAAAAACATCTCTGTAAAAAGACGCCAAGTTCTTCATGCAATGATTATGACCGTGAAAAGTATTGAGATCTAAAGTAGAGCCAAGTTTAAACTTTTTGTACATTATGGGCAATGAAAATTAGTAAAAATTTTTCCTCAAAGTCAACTTTCCCCTGCTATGGCTGCATCTAGCTACAAAAATGCTTGTGTGACTTGGCCATTACGCGTCAGTGAACCAGAATACGTAATGGCCAAATGTCACAAAAAAATTTGCAGCTAGGTATTTAGACCTATGCAGTGGAATTTTGACTTTGAGAAGAAAATTTTACTAATTTTCATTGCCCGTAATTTACAACAACTTTAAACTTAGCTTTACTTTAGATCTCAATATTTGCCACGGCCATAATCATTGCATGAAGAACTTGGTGCCTTTTTACCGAGATGTTTTTGTTGGGATACATTTATCAATGTATCATATAAATATACTTATAAGATTTTACTTTTGATATAGCTGGCAATTCAGGAAGTGTTTCTATATTTTTGCTTAAACAAGTTTTCTATGATTACTTCATTATGTAGATTGTCACAATTCGAAATTTTAGCTATAGAATCGCTTGAAATCATGTCTCCATTATGAGACAGCATCATAATTTTATTTCTAACGTTAGACGCAAATTAAGGAGAGTTTAAGCAGTGGGATTGCCTTACCTGAATATTGAGGTCTTTTGTATTGCGACATTCTTTTTCAAAACCAAGGATGTAACGTACATACAATATTTGTTATAACCAGTCGCGAGTCACATAAACCATAAATTATTCGAAATAAGTTATTCTCAATTGAAGATACATAAGAATAGGTAATGATTTGTTCATAAAAATTAGTATTAAACTGAGAGTAAGTAAACTTACATTTGCAGTCGTCTTTTTCGAGCTGTCCCTTCCCAAGGATAATTGAATCATATCACTTCTGTGTTTCATTAGCATGATATTATTAAGTCAAAGCTGATCAAGGAGCTTACTTTGATAGGTCACATGTTCATAATGCATGAAGTTTTCAGACGTTAAAAACCTCTCTATTTGAATAATATGATGATCATCTTGCATTTAAAGAGAAATGTATTTTTTGAAAAGAAACACATTAGAATTCTGTTCAGCTTCTAAAACAATCATAAATACATTTTATTAAAGTAGACACGTTATCTTTTGAAAGTAAGCCCATTTATTGCGAGGGCTATTTGCCTATAACGTCCTTTCATATTTTACACATACAACAAATGAAATGGGCAGAAAATAATTTGGGCCCTTTGCCCAATCGAGTGAGACAGATATACACAAAATAAAAATTATAATGACATTTCTGCCTTCCTGTATAAAGATGGTAAATGAAAAATGATGTGAGAGATTAGTATGAAATGTAAAAGTCTTGAGAAGATGACAGCAATGGATCTTGAGAAGTACACAATAGAGCATCATTTGATTGCACAAGTCCATCATCCTCGTCAATTAGATTCTCATACTTTTGTTGCAAAATACTATTTTCATCAGAACTTGGACTTGTAGGTGGTGTTGAGGTATTTTTGTTATTTAGAAGTACAATCTCATCTTGCGGTGAGTAATTCAAGTCATCTCCGTTAGGGATTGTTGCAGAAGGGACAAGTAAACCGCTTCTTTCGAATTTCGTCTCTAATTCCTGTAAATAGATAATCATGCTACAGATTAACTCATAAAATGAATAAATCTGAACATTTTATTATTCAATAATTCTCACAAAATATAGAATCCAGGATCAGTCAATGTCTTTCTTGTGAAACTTACGCAACGATTTACAGAACTGTCAAAAGGTAGATAAAAGTCTTAAAAGAACGTAGAAAAAATGCATTTTAAACTCCAGTACCGGATATTTTACCTTCAATTTCCCATATGCTTAGATAAGGTAATGAAACTATAGCATTCAGTCAAAAAAAAAATTCGATTGTTTTGCATTTCTTCACGTTTTGGAACATCCTGATTTCAAAAAAGTGGTATAGAAAAAAAATTCTGTCTGTGTCTGTATGTCTGCTTGTCAGTATAACTCCCGAACAAACTGACCTACGATGTTCAAATTTTGTGTGTAAGTTGCTGATGGCCATGGGACCTACCAATAAGACTTTCGTCAAAATCGCGCATATCCATAAGGTTGATATATGAAAACGCTTGAAAATATCATGTTTTTTAACAATTATTAAAAAAGGGCTCCAATGATGTTGATTAAAATATCTGTGCTATACCTCTTAAGGTGTTCTAATCGTTCTCACCGACGAAATTCCCTTAGAAATGCAATAAAAGCGAAAAAGTTGAAAAACGAGTGTCTATAACACAGAGTTCTCTGTCCTTAAGCAGTGCCCATTAGGGTGCATCGAAAAAAGCTTTTTTTGGAAATTCTAAATTTCAAGTCAATAAAAAGTCTCACATATTTACCAAAGAACTTTTTAGTTCAATTGAAAAATATTTAGGTCTCCCGGAAGGGCCCTGAAGTTTGATGATTTTAGCCAAATACGAAGATTTTTAATTAAAAAAAAAAAAAAAAAAAAAAAAAAAAAAAACATAAATATAAAGCAAATTTCATTTCCAAGAATAAAAATTTGAAGTTTAGAATATTTATTAACAGCAATAAAAAATTATATCTGTCATTTAACGTTTAGACCTCCCGGAGTTTACATGAAAATACGGATATTTTTAAATTTTCTACACATTCTTTTGGTAAGTTTCGATTATTTCATTTATAGTCTAGGTTTAGTAGTACAGCCTTTTGAAATATGGAGAATATCATTTTATGAAATGGCCGTTACTAAACTAAAGTGTTAAGTCATGTCCCTTCTGTACGACTTTGGAGTATCCAACCAACAAAGACTCAAGGTTTGAGACATGACGTTATTAAAAATGATTCAGTGTCACTGAGTTCGTGTGATGAAAGTGTATTTGGTAGGAAATGCTTTTTCCAGGGAAAAGCCAGAAAGTTCAATTATTTCAATGAAACAGGGATGCTTCCCCCCCCCCCCCTCCCCAATCTAATCTTTTTCTAGAGAATGTGACCGTAGCGCAGAGCATCTCTATTAGAGTAGAACCTCAATTAGCAAGTGCTCTTTTGCGGGATTTGAATGTTGTAACACTAGAAAATCAGGCAGTGGTAATGAACAAATCGAAGGTTTTTCGTGAAGAGGTAAAATACAATCAAAGTATTTTCCACTCTATTTATATAATCGAAAGGATGAAGCAATATGTATAGAAATTGTAAGTAGTTAATATGATCACGTAAATAAACGAGAAGAACATGCATCTTTGGTATAAGAACTATATTCAACATATTTTGAACACGCAACTCCAGTCAGTGGCTCTGGACGAAAGGTAGTATGATCATTACAATTTATGAAAGAAAGCTACATTGATGGGAAAACTATTCAAAGTCTTGGTAATGATGGTACTGCATGAAATACTGAAGTCTCAAATTGATCAATTTTATTCTTCGAAAATACTTTAAAATAACTGGTTCAAGCAGGTGTTTGTTTACTTATTTAAACGAATTGCCTCTTATGATTACCCTCGATGGTCCAATTTCTTGACGTACTTTTTTACTGTCCAATAGGAAAACGTTTATCAAGTTAATCGAGATTTACCAGTTGTTGAATACAATAACATAGATAGTGTTTTTCCAGAAGTTGATTTTAAAAAGTTGAACACCGAGCTGAAATATTGGAAAATATGTCACGCTGTACTAACAAGCAAATGCACCCAAGGTTTAGCAACAGAAACCCTGGAAACATCTCCCATTCAAGGTGACTGAAAATGGCAAATGGAATTTCACCTTTATATATTGTATCACTTGATCCAACCTCCCTATTAAAAAAATTAGCTGAGTTTTTAATAAAAATGTGTACTCCCTTATAGTTTACAATATAATGTCATTTAATGATGGTACTATGTTTCGTACAGAGCCACTGTCTGTAGTTGCGTGTCTAAAATATGTTGAGTATAGTTCTTATATCAAAGATACATGTTCTTCTCGTTTATTTACGCGATCACATTTACTATTTACAATTTCAATACTTATTGTTTCATTCTTTCAATTTTATAAATAGAGTGAAAAATAGTTGAATTAATATCTTGATGGTATTTTACTCTATCGTGAAAAATCTTTGATTTATCTACTACCACTGCCTGGTTTTCTAGCGTTACAGCATTTAAATCCCGCAAAAGAGCACTTGCTAATTGAGCTTCTATTCTAATAGAAATGGCTCTACGGTCATATTCTCTAGAAAAGAGAGAAGATTTTCTGGCAGCTCTTGTTTCAGTGAAATACTTGAACTTTCTGGCATTTCTCTGGTAGAAACATTTTACTGTCAAATACACTTTCATCACTCAAACTCTGACAATGAATTATTTTCAATTACGTTACCTTCAAGTCTCAAAACTAGAGTCTTTGTTGGTTGAAGACTCTATGGTTGTGCAGAAGTGATGATATTCCTGATATCTCAAAATACTGTACTATTATACCTAGACTATAAATAAATCAATTGAAACTAATTAAAAGAATAGGTTAAAAATTGAAAAATATTCGTATTTTGTAAAAGAATTAAAGTTTTCATGTATATTCCGGGAGACCTAAATGTTAAATGGCAGATTTAGTTTATTTATTACTGTTAATTAATGTACTAAACTTTGCATTTTTATTTTTGAAAATAAAAATTTGCTTTATATTTGTGTTTTTTAAAAAAATTAAAAATCTTCGTTTTTGTCAAAAAACATCAAACTTCAGGTCCATTCCGGAAGACCTAAATATTTTTCAATTAAACTAAACAATTTTTTGGGAAATATGAAGCATAGTGGCAACTTTTTATCGACTTGAAATTTTGAATTTCCATAAAAAGTTTTTTTCCGATACGCCCTATTGCCAGTGCTAGAAGTGTGGGTAGACGTGGGGTGACGCGTCCACTCACTTTTCAAGAAAATACCTATGCGTCCCCCACTTCTAAAACCATTGAAATCCATCTTCCCACTTTTAAAATCATTTAATCCGTCTAAAATCCATTAATGAAAAATAATATGAACTTTTTTAAGTGTAGTGACAGTGAGAAAAAGTGATTTTTTTTTTTTTTTTACATTTGAAAACTTAAAAATTATTTATGGAACTCATCATACTACTCTAAAAATGAATTATACTACTTTGTATAAAGATATAGATATTTTTTATTAACAAATACTGTTAGACTTGGTCAATTTTTAAAATTGGAGGAACTTTCTTTTAAGTTAAATTTCTATTCTTGTTCCATATAAAGACAAGCTATTTTTTTAAAAAGCATTTTAAAATTTTCTATTAATTTAATTTCATGAAATAGTGAACATTTACAATCACTATATAAATCTAAATAAGCAGTTATGTATTAAACGTTGAATTATAACTTTATCTCTTTATTCCAAGTAAAAAAAACTAAGACACAGAATAGTCATTTTAAAATAACAAGAAACTTAGGACTTGTTCAATGCTAGTGTTTGAAAGTATAAATTATTTTCTACTAGTTAATGTTTTTATTATAAGTTACGAAATTACAAAATGTATCGTTGAAGGGGGAAGGGGGGGGGGGGGAGTGCACTTGTCCCCAACTTTTGGGCCTCCCCTCACCTTTTTTTTACCACTTCTACCACTGCCTATTACCCATCAACCGATTGATTTTTTTTTCTGTTCAAGCAAAAGAAAGGATGTGATGTCTATCGAATAACATCGCCAATTTCGCCATTTTGGCAGGGAATTTTTTTGCCCATGAATATCGCCAAACTAGCCATTTTTATTTAAATGAGTGAAATTATGAAAATGGCAAATAATACCATATCAAATTTTATTGTAATGACTAATATTATTGTGTTATTGAAAGTTGTGCGATGTTCCTAGTTTTAAGGAGGGGAGGGAGGAAATTGCTATGGGTGCGATTGTCCTAAATGAAATTTTTGGAAAAAATACTGAAGGGGATTTTACAGATTTCGCAATTTTGTTTTGTCACTAAGGCCGATGTGGCTGTTTTATTCTATCATAAAATCTTTTCTAAAACCATAACAAACATGCAGTAGAATTTAAATTCCGTAACTTTAAAAAAATATTATACATTAAAATCCCATTTCCTTTTTATATTCCTTTCATTATTTTAAGCATTTTTGCAATTTACATTGATTCCCTACCTCTAGTAGCTATAGAAATATACTCATAGTAACCTCTTTGGGACAACCATGTATAAGAATATAACTTATGAGAGTTTCTTCATTCAATTACAGGTACTTACTTGAACTCTACGGAAAAGACTTCGATTTTGAGCTTCTAGCAGAAGTTGCTTTTGCTCTAAGTCTGGGATTCTGGCAACATCTTTCTTTAAACATCGCAAGTAAGCTACAGATGCCCTGAGAATAGTTCCCTTATTATGTCTAAGATCTCGAACAAGTTCGTAATATCTGAAAGAGGTAGGAAAAAATTCTACAACGTGTTACCTTTAGTCGGGGCTTCTAATCTCTAATCATTGTATAGTAATTATATGATTCATACTGCGCTCTAACAACGGTTAATGTTAATTGGTTGAATATTCTTTAATTAACTAGTAAAATTTGTGTGTGTGTATAATAAATGAGCAGATACTTAGAAAAAAATACTTTTTAAATCCTCCATTCACAATATCACTTCTTCTTCTAGGGGATATTATTTCTAAACCCTCACCGGAGCAGCAAAATAAAAAAAAATTTAAGAACAAGTAATATTAAGGATCATTCCTAATACTCGCTGTGTTACAATCTTCTAAGCCCAATGCATTTAGAAACTACTTTATAGAAAATCTTGAAATTTGGTGAGTAGGTACGAAAAAGATCCCTTAATGAAATGGCATAAATTGTTTTCATTTAATGTCCATCTATTATAAATTTAAATTAAAATAGCAAAAGACAAAACCAGGTGGAGCAACTGCATATGCATTGACGTAAGGTTTTCAAATATAAAATAAATTATATTAGACGCTATTTTTGAGTTTTTAATTTGTCATTTCATTATGTGATCAGTTTCGTCCCTACTCACCAAATTTCAAGGTTTTATACAAAATAATTTCTAAATGCACTGGGCTATAAGATCATTACATAAAGAGTATAGGGAATGCTCCTTAGTAGGGCTTCCTCTCAAGTTCGGTGTTGTTGTTGTTGTTTCTTTGCATCGATCAGCTATGAAAGGTAATGAGAAAAAGTTATTCAAAAGATAAAATAGATTTCTTTATAATTTATTACCATAACTCTCTAGCAATCAAAAACCAGCAAAGTAAATTTTATTATATATTATCTTTAATATGCTCATAATAATTTTTTATTTATTTAAATGTCTGTGATTACTACGTTATCTTTTGAAATAGTTTCTTTTAAAAATTATTGTGCTAAGCTAAACTTGACACTCAAGAGCTCTTTTTCTTTTTATGGATAATCAATTCAAGAAACATCTCTGCTTGTCATCTGTATCATTATTACATTTGGCTATAGATGGATTAGAATACAAGATATAGCCATCGCTCAGATTTTTTTAGTACAGCTCCTGGATTTATTTTATGCTTATTTAAAAATTATTGTGCTAAGTTAAACTTGACACTCGCGAGCTCTTTTTCTTTTTATGAATGATCAATTCAAGAAACATATCTGATTGTCATCTGTATCATTATTACATTTGGCTAAAGACGGATTAGAATACAAGATATAGCCATCGTTCAGATTTTTTTTAGTACTGTTCCTGGATTTATTGTATGCTTTTTAAAGAATCATAGATATAGTATATTAGAATCAAATGGAAATACTCACGGGTCATTTTGTCTAGGTAACAACGTGCCAAGCTCTTTTATTCTATCATTGATGTTGAATCTTCTTCGCCTTTCAACTATGAAAATAGGCAAATTCAATATACACTTTCGAGTATTTTCATCTTTAAACAGTAAATACAATCCAAGAAATTTCAGAACGTTGAGTGGTTTTAATTTCCAAGTCTCATCATATCTGTACCTCAGAACTACTTGAGCCTAAGTCGTAATTTGACAACTTTGCAGAAGAATTAAAGCCTTATACCATTGAACTCTCTATATAATGATCTGTTGTAAATGTAGCAAAATACTTAAGAATTTTATTTAATGAGTTCAAGATCTTAAGGTTCGAAAGAAAATGACCTTTTAAGTCATATTCTGCCATACAACAAAAATCGACAAATTTTGATCCAGTCTCGTTTGGTTTTAAGGTAAAGATATTTTCACTCAATTTCTATTGCCTATATTTCGTCATTGTTAAGACTTAAGGTATAAACAAAGTGAAGACATTTTGTTTTATCTTCAAATCTGAAAACCACACTATACATGCAACTTTTAACTCCAAGAATTGAAAATGTTACTTTTAGAATAGAATGGCTGATAAGTGAAACAATCTGTCAGACCATATCGTAAATTGCAGTAGCGTAAACAGTTTAAATAGACAGCTGGATTTGTAATGGGGGGAATATTCAGAAGAGATAAACTGGATCAACCTAGATGGGCTTTATGTCGTCATTTTTTATTTTATTTTTTTATATTCGTCCTATTTTATCAGAATTTGATTAACAGTTTCAGCACTGCTTCGAAATTTTTAGGCTCGCTATCGTTTTTTGCTAAACTTCAATAATTCAGAAGGTTTTCTGCCAGAGTAGTCACGCATTTCTAACCCAATTAGCCTAAATATTCAAAAACAGAATATTTATAAAATATCATTTTAAAAGATATCTAGGGGAATGTCCCAATTCTCCTATGTGGCTCACATATTAACTGATATTTATAATAGTTCTTTCGCTAAAGGAAACTGCTTGCCCCCCTCACCAATATTTTCGTTTTAATTGAGAAATATCCCGAAAAACTTCCACAATACTTAGAGGAAAATAAGTAGCAGTTAGTTCAATATGATGCAAAAGTTTAATGTTTGATACTATTGTGAAGGTTACGAACCAAATAACGTTTTTGATTCCAGTGAGCATCAATCAACTCGGGGTATCTTCGTTTTTTTTTTTATCTAAATGTTAATTTTAAACCTACAATGCGATGTTGCGGCCAAATAAAATGAAAATTTAATTTAAAATTATTACTATAGCTTATTTTTGGATGAAACGCCGGTATAGAAGTACACTCTTTAACGGTAAAATTAAAGTTATATTTCATTTTACTGCAACAATTTAATGTAAGGCATCATTATTTAGGTAATAGGTCTAAACTACATTTTTTATCGGAATGAAAATGTATCAAACTTAATGGAAGCCCTGGGGGGAGGGGGAGAGACTAGACCCTTTCAAAGAATTGCATATGCAATGGTAAAATGAATTTTCATTTTAATCTTTTTGTGTGGTGTCAATATATAGGTAAAATTGTCTATTTTAGTTTTCTGTCCAAGTGAGTAACTGCTAACCCGCCTGGGAACACTGGAGGACCGGCCTTTTTAGGGATATACTGTGAATTAATCAATGATCATTTCATCTTGTATGCAAGGGTTCCCAAGTAATCCAATGCTGGTTCATCGCTTTGACCAATAACGTAATATTGAACGAATTGAAGCTATAAAACAAACTTCTGATATCTATATTCTTCCTTTCAGCAGAGAACACAGTATACATTTCCAAAGAGACCGGCAATTTAGTTTGATAGTTCAAACCAAAAAAGTACTATATTTTATATACAAGATAGTCATAAAGAAATTCTGCCGATATATGAACCTCTAACTTCCGTTCCGTTCAACAAATCGAGATGAGATTTCAGGTATAGTTATTCAGAGGTATGAACTCGGGATTCTGTGAATGGCAACAAAATGGTTCTCACGGCTATGGTTATAGGTACAGAAACTCGAAATTTTCGAGTGGCAACCAACACCCATTTTTTCTCGTCGCAAAAGGCTCAGCTCATGTAAAAACCCTAAAGAGCATTGGAACGGTACGTGTATCACAAAAAACGGATGCGTTATGCACACACACACAAACATCCCTGTGAACGGCACTCAAAAACAAGATCGATTCGCTCAAAAGAAATTTGTATATGACAGAAGAAAAGACACAAATTATTGATGACAACAAAAATTGAACAAAAGAAAACTTGTATTTGATTACACATTTTACACATGGTGCCATCAAAGGCAATTTTATCGATTTTCTACGCTGAATATCTGGCGTGTACTACACGTCCGTTTTTTATGATACACGTACCGTTCCAACGTTTTTTAGGGTTTTCGCATGTGACTGAACATTTTGCGACTAGAAAAAGTGGGGATTGCCATTCGAAAATTTGGAGTTTCTGTACCGATAACCGTAACCGTGAGCGCCATTTTGTTACCATTCACAAAATCTCGATTTCATACCTCTGAATAACTATACCTGAAATCTCATCTCCAGGGGCGTACTGGCCAAAGGGTTGTCCGGTGCAATCCCCGGGCAAGTCTGGTACGGAAGTGTTTTTTTTTCCTTTCTTTTTTTTTTTAAAGAGTTTTTTAATTATTTTTAAATATAAATAGAGATGCTTTCCTCAACGATTTTTTTAAAGGCCCAATACATTCAAACACCGATCACTCCCCCCCTTAACCCCATGAGGCCTTTTAGAGATGTACTAAGAAAAGTAGATGTACTAATAAAATATTTGTAATATTTATATACTATTCGTATTACTTTTTACTTATTTTATAACCTTTAATGTTAAGTACATTTTCATTTCGAATGTCATTTTCTAATATACCTTCTAGTTAAATACCTGGACGTTATTTTGCAATTTAAATTTCTTGTTTTAGTTTTTGCAGCAAACAACAATCAATGATTTATGAAAACCAAGTTCACTCCAAGGAGATATAAATAATAGAAACAGAGAAAATTTCATTCAATTAAAATAATTTTTGTAACAATTCAATTTTTAAAATTTATAAATAAAATTAATCATTGAAATTAAATATGAATATTTAAATAACATAATATATTAATTATTAAATGAAAAGTTAAATGATAAAATACATTAATTATTAAATCTCTTTAATTAAAATTAAATCTATTAATTATTAAAGCTATTTAATTATTAAAATTAAATATATAATTATTGGAATTATTTTATTAAAAATAATTTAAAATTTTATTAGTAATGATTTTGAAAATTTGAGCCTGCATAACTCTAAAATCACCCGACCGATTTTATGTCCCAGTACGCCCCTGCTCATCTCAATTTGTTGCACGGAACGGCCGATAGGGGTCCATACATAGGAAAAGTTTCTACCCTGTATATAATCTACATACCATCCTGTATATAATCTACATGATGGCACCATAAATGCACTTTTTTGTAAATATCAAAGGATCGATTAATTTTGGAATGTGGCAGTGTTCCGCCGCCAAGTCCGATGTCAAAGCGGCAGACATGCAAGTGTTAATATGTTGATCGAGCTTAGGCCCGTTTTCGACCCCTCACAGCCACAGCTCAGTTTCTATTATAACTAGAACCCTTATTTTTATTTATTTTTTCTATTTTTTTTTTTTTTGGGGGGGGGGGGTGGGGGTCCTCGTGTCGCCTCGGGTTAGTTGACGAAAAATAACGACTTAATTGTTAACATTGAACAAGGGAACTTGAAAAAAAAAAATCCTTTGATAATCGCCGACGTCACTGAAATATTGTTCTTCTGATTGTGTCCAAAACTTTAACCAGGCCTACAGTTTAAACGTTTTAATATATTCAGGTCATTCTTTTTCCTCTCAGCTTCATTAGAGAAAGTGTCTTTTGTATAAATTGATGTGTGTAAAGGTCTGTACCACCCAGAAATGATCCTGGAAGAAGAGAAGTTTAGCCCGGGTAATGACTAATTAAAACAGGTCAATGGATTTCGGATATTCCTCTTTCGCTTACTTTCAAGAAGTGACTTTTATACTTTAAGTTGAACTATTAAAACGGTGTAATTAGAAAAAAATTAAAAATGACTTATTTTTCAATTAAATTGCTTGCTTTTCAAGGCTCTGAAAACACGTGTTTCAACTTTTTAGTTCGAAAACCACTTTCGGTTTCAAATAAAGTTTCGTTTGATTTTTATAGATATATTTATTCGTATGTAAAACTGGTAATCTTCAATTTAACATATAAAGCAAGTATTTTGTTTGTATGTCTTAGTTACTTTTTATTATTACTTTGTAAACGCTGATATGAAAAGGGTTTTTGTTTAAAAGTAAGACTTTTTTTTTTAATTGCTTATTTTTGTGTGCATACTTTTAACTTCAATTACATTTATAATAGTGTTTATCCACTTACTTGCAAATGGTTGCATTTTAGGGTTATGTAGTAAATGTACAATTAGGGATACTTGACCCAAGATAGGGATACTATTCGAATGCATTTGGCAAGTTTTATTGATTTTTTTTATTCTTCTTACACCATTTTGTTAAGTATGTAAGATGTTCAAATGATAAAAAGTAATGGATTTTAGAAGTAATGGATAAGTTAGTAATGGATTTTCTTGAAAGTTGTATGTCGTTGCCTACCATCGATGTTACATGAGTTAACAGTATTATAATTTCCTCTACATTATTTTCACAGACTACAACCATTAGGTGTATCAGTTTACTCACCTTTCAATAGATTTTATAATGTTCATTACACAAAACACCGGAAGATACACAAACCCGACTAAATTCAGGCTATTCTTCATCCACCTGAGTTTTCAATGAAAAATGATAGAATTACAAATTTTGGTTTTTAATGTGATCTTGCAGTTAAATAAATAGTTATTTTCTTATTCTTGAACTTGTATAAGAACAGCTAATATTACATGAAGTGTGACAGCTAATATTACAACGGCTAATATTTTTAGCTTTCTACAATAAAAATTAAAAGTAGACACCACAGGCTCGGCCTGGCCCACCGTGATACCGGGACTTATTCTGGTGCGCCCTCCCTAGAAACTTAGCTCGGAGCCCTCATATGACAAAAAAAATGCCAAATGGAAATTAAAAATTTCGAATTGAGAATTGTTACTTAAACGAAGAATTAAATGTTTTACACAATCAGTTGTAGCAAAAATAATAATAATAATAATAATAATGTGGCGAACATATATCAAAATAAGATCATCTCTGGATTTTAGCAAGCATCCTTATATCCTTTTCAAGGTCTATAGTGAGCACAAAAAACTAGGGGTGTGGAATATCGCTCAACTTTCAATTACACTATAATACTGACATGGATTTGTGTCATTTACCGTTTTTATATTTTCATCAATTCATTTAGCAAAAATGACCAGTTTGGAGATATTATTTGCGACAATTCTTGTGTGGGTCTTGAAAAATAGAAAAAATTAAAAATGCCAAAATGATGATTTGGGCGGTATACTAATTTCTAAAAAATGGCTATAACGTGTTTTTTTTCTCCAAAATCGCTCTGTTAATGTCTCTTAAGGTGTTCTAGTCGACCAAACGGTATAGTGGTTAGCGTGCTAGCTTCTAGACCGCGAGGTTGCGGGTTCGAGTTCCGTGTTAGGCATGGGTGTTTGTAAATGTATGTTCGCTTGTCTAATGAGGAATGTTTCGGCTCATTATAGCACTCGTGTTGCTGACGGAGCCAGATAATCTGAAAACAACCAACCTTAAGGTGTTCTAACTACCCCACCTCCAAAATTCAAGTAAAAATGCTTTAATGGCGTAAAAAGTTGAAAAACGAATGCCTTTAACACAGATTTCTCTTTCCTTGAGCATACCTCATCAACGATTGTTTTTTCTTCTCTCCCAAGTTCCTAGTATAAGAAAGGATAGTATAAGAAGTATTGAAAAGTATGTCGCTAAAATCATCATTTTGGCGTTTTCCCTTTTTTTATTTTTAAAGACCCACACAAGAAGTATCACAAAAAATATGGCCAAACTGGCCATTTTTTCTAAGCGGATGATGGAAATATAAAAACTATAAATGACACAAATCCACATCAGTAGTATAATGCAATTGAAAGTTGTTCTATGTTCTACACTCCTAGTTTTACTCACTTTGTACCACTCCCGGATTTGTTTAACAGACCGTTTTGTTGTGACATTCATCGACGCAATAAATGCTTTCGTGACAGCGACAAATGCCGCATGTTTCTGGCAAAACGAAGTTTTATTGGTTTCCTTGCACTCAATAACATTAATTTTTTCTTAGATTAATGCTAACAACAATTTGTTTTCATATAGAGTGTAAAGTGTTTTTTTATTATTATTATTATATATTTTTTTTATATAAATTACAATCAATTTTTCACGTTAAACACAAGATGAACACAATACTAAAGCATTATGGGAACGAAAATCACATGACACTTCTAGACCAATAGCAAGCTGTCCTTCAAGTCTGAGTTGAGTAACCTGAAGTTGATAAGCTCCGCATTGAAAAATCCTTACCGTTTTTTTTTTATCCCCTGGTCAAGGCTCTCGACCCACAGCTTATGAAATCATGTTTCGGGGAACTACGGCCGTTAGACAGAATCCAAAATATGTGAAATTATTCCTTTAGTGGATTAACTAAAAGAAGAATTACTCACATTTACAGATTGTGGGCCATAGATTAGCAATTGATATAATGTTCAAGACTACCCTAGGTTGGTTGGTTTGCAGGCTCATCGACTTATTTTTATGCACAACGACTGTTGATCAGGTCGTGACCTACAGCTTAACATGGATTCCGAACCACAACGATCATCCATGCCTAACCCGGTATTCGAACGCGGCAGCTTTGGCACGCGAGACCAGAGCGCTAACTCCACAGCCATCAGGTGTGCCAAGACTACTCTGGGTAATGCTGCATGAGAAAAAAGAATTGAGTCAGATTATTGATGACAAAGAAGAGGAGGGGGACGAATTTTTTAATTTTACTGATGATAAGGAGTGTAATTCTTATATTTGAGTCTTTTTTTTTTACAATATTGATAGAATAAAATACGCACTCTCAAATATTCGGAATTAGTTAAAGTTAAGGATCACCTGTTTACAATACCTCTTACTAAAGTCTCTTGCAAAAGTATTGATTTCGAAGCTGAACATAATTAAAACTTGTCTTTGGGCCTGATTAATAAATAAACATTTATAAGTTTTGTAATGACCACTGAGAAATGTTTTGGAGTTATCATTAATAGGACATTTGAAAGCATGTCTGAAATGTGGCGGCTTTTTACTTTTAAACTGATGGTCATAATATTCTATCAGTAGAATTCGGTCTTGGTGTCTTTTTTAATCATCGTTGTGTTAAAATTTATTTTTGATTACTTTGGTACTTGCACATTTATTTACAATGTACCTTCAAATTATGTACGTTGGGTTTCAGTAAATTCTGTTCATTTGTATTCGTCTAAGAAGAGAAGTATAATCCACTGCATGTAAGTACTGCAGTATGGTTTATCCCAATATGGGATAGTAGGGTGGTCCTTATTTTTCGACTTTCAAATTTCTTTTTTCTCACCCCCACCCCCAATTTTTTTTCTTAGGCTATAAAAACATTATTATGACGAATATTTTTTTAATTAAAAGTGATTAACCGGTGCCGCAACGAGCTTGAAGTTCGCATCACGTAGTCACATTTTACTGTATTGAGCAGGGTGGTCTTTATATTTAAACTTCCAAATTTCTTTATTCTCACCAACCAATTTTTTTTCTTTGACTATAAACATATTATTATGGCCATTTGTTAAAAAATAAAAGTGATTTACCCATGCAGCAACGAGCTTGAAGTTCGCATTGAAGCCGCATTTTACTGAATTGCACTGTGTCGCTGACCATTTCACTTGTACGTTATATAAACACCGTTAGCTGTCAAATACTAAGAAATTATTGCAGAATAGCATAACTCCACACAGAAAGGCGTATTAAGGGGATGAAATTTTAGTACACTTGTGCAAGGTGAAGGAGAGTGGCAGAAATCTATAATCTCTCGATTTCTTACATTTAATTCAGTGTAGATTTCAATTTGAAGTTGTTGTTATTCTTTGTCTAAAATATGGTGAGTAGTTAAGAAGTGTCCCGGTAGCACTTATTTAATCAGTAAAGTTCATCACCAGGTAACAGGCAACAAATTACATGTTAATCAACAACTTTTGTCAGTCTTGATTTACATCAAACTAAAGGTAAAGCTGACTATAGGAGAAAGCCTTATTCAAATTATTTGTATGAAAGTGCTTAATATTTTGGTGCTTATTACATAGTGTTTATTACTGACTGATTGCTGTTCACATGGAACAACTAGCTGGAAAATAAATGTTGTATTTCTGTTGTAGAGTCATTACATAAGTTGTGGGTAATTAAAAATGAACTAGCTGAAGTCACAAGCAGTCCAGACATCTTAGACTCTTAGGATGAAATAGAACTATATCCATAAGAAAAAATTCCAGGATGTAAAAACATATTTACATGTGACTTCAAACAAAATAGAAGAAAGAACAAGAGTAAAGCAAAATAACTCTTAAAAGGAATATGGGTACTTATTGGGATTCTGCATTATATTTGAAAGATAAATGTAACTAAGAAATAACCATAAGGATAACATGCCAAGTGGTATCTTCTCTCACGTTCTAAAATAATTCAGTTCACACTCAAAGCTCAGATAGGTTATGGGTAAATGAAAGAAAATCTCACATGTAAGTTTTCATAAGCACCAATTGTTTCAAGAGACTTATCTCTGATTAAAATCTCCTTATTCTATATCGATGTATAGTAGAGGTTTTTTTTCTAAACCATAGCCAACTCAATCGAGATCAAAATGGTCGTTATTTTATATCTGTAATATTTTTAAATACATTATTTGTGATGCACATTACGATTGCTTTGAAAATAAGAAATTTAAATGTAATAAGAAAATGATTTGAATGTAAAACACCTATTTGTAAGTTTTAATCTTGTTATAAATAAAATACAAAAATAGATTTTTATAAATAATAAAAATCTACAACATGTGATTAATCTTTAATATATTTATCATTTTAGATTAGAAAACTGTCATTTGTATCAGTCAAATGTTTGGATCTGTTTAAGAAACTTAAATGGGATTTTTGAATGTATCGCCCTCTTTTTGGAAAGCAAACATTACTTTACATGTCAAAATTACTTACATGTCAAACATAAATTAAAAAAAAAAAAAAAAAAAAAAATTCTTGTAGTAAATTACACTAGAATGAGGACTAAAATTAATAAATAAAATTCAAAGGACTCTTTTAGTTAAAAAAAAAAAATGCGTTTTGCGACGTGTGGACGGTCGATGCAAACAGTACGCTAATATACACAAAAGTATCACTAAAAACACAAAAGTATCCCTTAAAACACAAAAATTTTGTTGTATGAACGTTATAATACCTTTATTTGTTAAAGTTTTTGCATATTTCTTTTTTATTTAAGGGAATAAAAATTTTGGACTATTTTCGTACATTTTTGTCAATTCTGTGTCCATTTTTAGTATTTTCAATATCAAAATGTAAGGGGTTATTATTTATTAATTATAATAAAACTTAATACATTGTCAAAATTGGTCAAAAGGGAGGAAAAATCGGGTGTGCGCATTTCTGAAGAAGTCTGTGCAAAAATCTGAAGAAATTTAATTTTTTCAAAAAAATTAAATTTCTGTCATCTTTTTATCAACTTCAGGCTCGTTGCGGCACGGGTTAATATTAATTTATAAGAATGAAATTTGGCACACTGTCAAAATAGGTCAAAAGGGGGGAAATGAGGGGGGTGAGAGTTAAAATCGGATGAAATTTCATTTTTGACCTTCTTATGGAATAGTTTGATGGGGGTCGGAGGGGTTTGGCGCCCTCTAGAAAGTTGGTATGCCGCTCTCTTAGGGAACCCAGGCCGGGCCTGTGACACCATATTAACATTATGTAGCTAATAAAAATAAAAAAAAAGTATTGACCTCATTAAATAAGTATTGAAAAGTATTAACATCGGACTTATTAATGGGAGTTATGTTATCATTATGTAAAAGTGTTGCATTTATAATTTTAAATTATATACTCCTAAATATATGACTTGGGTCAAGTAACCCTAAGAGGTGGATCAAGTATCCTTTTACATTGGGATACTTGAGCAAAGTTAAATGTTTTTTATGTTTAATATTTTACCACCATTACAATTAATACTTCAGAAAGATATTCATAAATATTGTGTAATACTTAATTAAGCATAAATAGACATCACTTTCACACCCATAAGTAATGTTAAATAAAAACTAAACACCCAAAACTAAAAATTGGGTCAAGTATCTCTAGTTCCCCCTATATAATTGTATTTTTTTGCTCTCAAGTTATAGTAGGTACATATTTTTTTATGATGAAAAATTGTTCTTAGTGTGATAAGGAAGATTTCTACTTAAAAGAGACGAAAAGTTTTTGGATTGCAAACCTAAATCTCTCTACAATATTTAATCATGATATAATGGTGTTGTCATTCACGCCATTTGCATTTAAAGCGACGATATGGTTATTTCATGCTAAAATCTATCGTATTTTACTCATTTAGAACATAATAAACACAACAAAAAGGAACTGATAGCTCTCAAAAAATAACTAAACGTAGTAAAAAATCATCCAAGTAAAATGGTCAGCCAGAAAAAGTTATGAAATCTAATGTTTGCCGCCCAACGGCCGCATATAGTTTTTTTAGGTTACTTGTACACAATGAACTAAATTGGGAATATTGGAAGGAATCCCCATAGGACAATCAGTACTTGGCTGTCTAGAGTTTTTATAAAATTAATCTCAATTCAGTGCAATGGGTGCAAAGTAGCTTAAGCATATGAAATGAGATTATTGCGAAATAACTTTAGCCCGAAAAGTTTTGATTGCCTATGGGGATTCCTTCCAATATTCCCAATGTAGTTCATTGTGTACAAGTATCCTAAAGAAATTATATGCGGCTGCTTGGTAGCGACCATTAGATTTCATAACTTTTTCTGGCTGACCATTTTACTTGGCGGATTTTTTTACAATGCCTATTGTTTACTGTTTTTTTTTTTCGGTGGCTGGCATTCTTCTAAGTGGGCCGAGGGCACAAGTCTATGAAACTTGGTGTGATAGTTACTGCCTCCCTATTAGTTGAATAGCTTTCACTAAATAGTCTTGATGATAGCAGTCCCCATACAAACAAGACTCGCGATTTAGAATAGGGGTGTTACATGCAGGAAATTAGTAGCATAAAAGGTTACATTACGGCATTCGTTTGGCAATGATAAATAATTTATTTAAATAAACCTATTTTGATAATCTATGAACTATCGCCAATACGTCAACAGGGCATTCGACAAGACAATAATGATGTCTATCTCCTGGAATTCTCTATGAAAGTGGGATAAAACTAGTTTCCACGGCAACAGACAACGTTAAAAAAATTGGTGAGAGTTAGTTTTGTGATCGACATACAATTTAACAGACAGAAAACCCTATGGCTGACAGTATTTTCGATACTTCTGATTAAAGAACTAATCTCACATACTCATGTTATGATTGTCCTTTTTTTGTCTGTCCTTTGCCAGAGCATGCAGGGAGATGCCGTGCTTCTGCAAGTATATCTTTTTGATGCTGTTTTTTTCATGTAGTGCATCAGATGGGAAAATATAATTTATTTCTTCTAAAGGGGGTTCTTCATCAGCCTGAAATATTAAAAAGGTAAATTCAATATCCTGATAGATAGAGAGAAAATATCTTATACAAATTTCCAACCCTAACATTCAGCTACTTACCTGCTTTTCGAAATTTTATTTAAGTCAGACAAATATACTGTTTTGTAATTAAATATACAAAATATCATCCACAATTGAGGGACTGAGAAGCAAAGGGGTCTAAGTTGCGTTTCTTAACTTTTGAGAAAATACACTTAAAAGTTTCTTATTTATATTAAATTCTATGAAAACTAGTGATATCTTCAGCCCAGATGTTAGTATTTGAACAACACATAAATTTTATACAAATTTAATATAAATAAGAAATTTTAAAGTGTATTTTCTCAAAAGTTAAGAAAAATCACTTGTACCCCTTTGCTTCTCACGCCCTCAATTGCAAATATGAAATAAAATTTCGAAACAAAATCTTCTTGTAGTTTGAAGTTTATTATATTTCATTTCGACAAGCCTCAATCCAGGCTGTCAAATTCCCGACAAACAACAATCCCGAATGGGACGAAATCCTTAACGACCACAATCCCGACAAGCCACAAATGAACACCACAATCCAAAATGTGCAAAATCCCTACAAAAATAAAAATATTTACAAAATTCCTTGTTCAACAATTTGTGAAATATTAGCTATTGATAAGTTATCTTATGAAAATGTTCAATTCTTAAAACTTTTCCATCGTGTTTTTCTGCCCAATCTTAATTGAAAAGTTGGTGTACATGACCGTGAAACAGATTTAGTAGCGCAGTATTTACGCAGCTTTGACAAAACTGTTCTATAAAATTCCAACAGGTTTTTCTTATATCTTTTCGAAGAACCTGTCAGAGCTTTTTTTAGAGAATATTAACGCATCCCTAAGATATTATTTTATGATCATAACAACTTTATAGAATTAATTTTTTGCGACAAAAATGATTGTGTAACAAACAATGTTGTACGCAAAGTCACATCATTAATATAAGTTTGTTGTACAACACTCTGCGGCATTCTGATTTTTTTTAAACTAGACCAATGCAGGCGAACAAAATTTTGATTGTTATGCAACAGATTTTATTGTAATAGATAAACGCAACATTAAGGAAACGTTGATTTGTTACTTTGGTTTAAAATAATTGTCGTAATGCTAGATTTTTTTCAACATTTGGTTCATTGAGTGGTGATTCAACTGTGTTTATCTTGTTCATCATTTCTATAAATTAATGTCCAGAAAATTTTATTGTAGTAAGCTTGTATAAGAAATTTTCTGTCTTGAGAAGATTTTGTGTGCTACACCTTTTGGGTCATGTTTACTAACTCGAGTCGGTTTGAACAAAATATTATGCAAATCATTATTTTGAAACATTTTCTACCGTATGAAAACAGTGGTTTGTAACGTTCCCCAATGCTGCAAAGGATCTCCTGTGCTGTAGTGAGAATTGCAATGCATTTTATACTTTCTATCCCATCCCCACTAATAACTATTAGTTTTATTGGGTTTGGATCCATTCTTATCATCAGGGAAGGAGTAATTGTAAAAGAGGAATGGTTTAATGGTTTACAGAATGAAGACTGATGCTTTTTTTTTTTTTTTTTTTGCTTTTTTCTTTCAAATGTAGATGTGAAATCTAATAAAGAGCATGTTTTGTTTTACAAATACGCCATTTACTTAAAAAGCTAGGGGTGTGGAATGATACTATAATACTGTAATACTATTGATACTATAATACGGACGTGGATTGATGTTATTTACCATTATTATATTTTCATCATTCATTTATAAAAAATGGCCAGTTCGGCGATATATATTTTTGGCAATAATTCTAATGAGGTTCTTTAAAAAACAAACCCGCCAAAATGGTGATTTTGGCGATGTACTTTCGATGGTTTTTACATTCTCCTTTCTTGTAAGTGAATCAGAGGAGAAGAGAAAAACGGTCGCTCATGAGCGATGCTCAAGAGCAAAGAACTCTGTACTGAAGACATTCGTTTTTCAACCTTTTCAACCTTTATAATATTTTTACGGAAATTTCGGAGGAGGGGATGTTTAAAACACCTTAAAAGGCATTATCACCGCGATTTAAATCAAAATCGTTAGAGCCGTTTTTAGCAACTGCTGAAAAACGTTATTTTTTTCATGATTTCAATATTATGCGAATGCGTAATTTTGACGAAAACCATAATGCTAACTCTCATGTCAACCACTAACCCGTACACCAGATTTGAACATCGTAGGTCAATTCGTTCGAGAGTTATGCTGACCACGTACACACAGACACAAAGACAGACATTTTTTCCAGACCACTTTTTTTAAAATTAGGATGTTTCAAAACGTTGAGAAGTGCAAAAAAAAAAATCGAATTTTTTTGACCAAAAACACTACTTTCATTGCCCTATATTAACATATGGGTAATTGAAAGCAATAAATACTTACGGAGTTCAAAATTTTACGTTGGTTTGAAGTAAAATTTAACTAAACAATTATTAACAAAAATATCGTAAATATTGCAACTAAAAATGTGTAGAAAATTTTCACTAATTAAGTTCTAAAATGTTGTTAATATTGAAACTCAAACATGTTTTTTTCTTTTACAATTAACGTTCATTGTTCAATTCAAATAAATTTAAATCTTGATTCGTTGGAATTTCAATTCCCTTATTTCATTCCTCATTTCCCTTTTTCATACAATTGCAAATATGCCAAACTTAAATTATACTTCCATACAAATATTTTTTTTGGAAATCAGGAGTAAGTACTAGAAAATAGATTGGGTAATAAGACTTAAAAAATTATCTTCAGGAAAAATCTACACTGAAAAGACACATAAATATTTGGATAATAAATCTGAATAGAAATAAAAACGACGTTAATTAATTGAATTTAAGTAACAAAAGGTAAAAAACACCGGCAAGTTTCGAAACAATTTTGTTGTTAATTTCAAAAGTTGGACTAAGAATGTTGACTTTGTACAAACATATGGTGGATATAGTCTTTGTAGGAGCTTATCATGATAATAGCCTAGAAGCTGATATTATTTCAAAATTAAAGACAAGAAAAAAAATTACACAGTGTAAAATAAGTTTAAAAATACGAGAAAAACACAATGAAACGTTTATAAGAATTCAGAATGTTCACTTTATAAAGTATCAATAGCTAATATTTTAATAAATAGATACTTTAGAGATTTTGTAGGGATTTTTCTTTTGGTAGAAATTTTGCCCTTTTCGAGATTATGGCTTGTCGGAATTTCGTTCCATTCCGGAATGTGCCTTGTTAAGATTTCAGGTCTCAGGATTGTCGATTGTCGGGCTTTTGACTGTTGATATTTGGACCCAAACCCGTTCATTACAAATGCAAAGTTTTATTTTGTCTAAAAGTGGCATTGAAAATTTTCTTTCGATCATCTAATAAAAATTAAATATTAATAAGAGAATTAAAAAAATATAAAGAAAATCAAAAAGAAATACTAGAGATTACAAACCTTTAAATAAATTGATTATAATTTCTCCAGCAGCACAACAACACTAGCCAATATATCTCGACTTTGTTCAAAAATATACTAGAAGTTTTTAAACATGTTGCTCATTTTTGAAATTGAAATATTTTATTTATAAGAAAATAAACATATTAAAAATATGTTTTGTGATGTTTTTGACATGTTTATTTAAAATAAATGTGTATTATAGAAATGTTTCGGCCAGAATTGGCCAATCTTCGAAAACCCCTGATTTCGATATTGTCCAATGCTGTTGTGTTACCTGAGTAAATGTACAAAATCGTTATGGGGTATAATTATTAATTGAAGCCTAGTTGAATCCAGCCAAAGCACTTATGTCCAGTCATAGCACAATAAATTATTTTTTAAATACAGCCTTATGTATAGGTAATCATAATAGCCGTTTAAGAAAGGAAATATGAGAAGGTACAAGAAAAATGATAAAAGCTTAAGGAGTATACATTTTAATGATACGAGATTATTAACAGTTGAGTATTCATTTAAAACTGAATAATTTATAAAAAGTATTGTTTTATGATATAGGGTGAATGAAAAGTCTTACCCGGGTAAAAAAAATATTGCGCAAAACTATTATATTGATTAATACTTGTTTTTTTCTGAAATTGAAGTTGCACTAGATAAGTTTTTTTCATGAACACTAATTGTTTTAGTAAACTTCAACATGAGCTCAAATTCTTCTCTCAGATAATTTTCAGTAAATAATCTAGTTCTCGCAACGTGACATTTGATATTGACAAAGCATCTGTTTTTAAGGCCTTCAAGCAAACATTTTTCTGTCCAATGCCTAGTGAGAACTTGACATTTCTGAGGTAACTCTTGAAGCCTAGTTCAATCCAGCCAAAGCACTATGTCCAGTCGTAACCCAATAAATTATTTTTTAAATGCAGCCTCGCTGATAAGCAATCAAATTAACCATTTAAAAATGGAATTATGAGAAGGTACTAGAAAAATTAGCAAAACTTAAGTGATCTATATTTTAGTGACATGAGTTAGGGGATGCAAGTTGAAGCTTTTAAAGTTGATTGATGCTCATAAAAACTTAATTAGTGAACCTTCAATTTACAAAAGAACATATATTAAATAGTATAATAGTGTTCGTGTAATATATATATGTATATTTGAAAGCGGGTAAGAATTTTCACTCACCCTGTAGTTTAGTTGTAAATAACTATTTATTTTTACCAGGAACATACCGAGTTTGACTCATTAGATATAGTTGAATAACTGGCATCCGACTCCATAGCAGATTTCTTAAAGTAGAAAACTTCATCACCAGAATCTGTAAATGTACCATTGAAATTTATTAAATGATGCATAACATTTTAAATGTATGACACAAACTTTTTAGTTCTTGGCTTGATCAAAATTATGTGTTACAAAAACTGTAAAAAAGGGTTTATTTGTTATTGGGTTCAGTACGCAAAAAAAAATCCGAACGATGGCTATATCTTGTATTCTAATTGATGAAATAACAAAAGTCAAGTACCGTTGTAAATTGTGGAAGGTCTATAATACTTGTATATATTTTTTTACTATTATTTTGAGGGGTTATCTACATGTCAAAACTAAACAAAACTTTAAAAAGTTCAATGGCAACCCCATAATATTATACCATATTTAGATTTAGAATTAAAAAAAATCGTCTAAATACCAAATTTCATAATTTTCCAAGGAGTGGTTATTAATTTAAATAATGTTAAAAAAATGATAAATTAATATTAAAAAGATTTTTTTTTTTGGCCATAAATTCTTTTATAGATAATATATTTTAGCAATTTTTATTTCAAAGGATAGTTTGTTTAAGGTCAAACATAAATAACATGCAACTTTTATATTAAACAGTTTTAATAATTAATTATTAATTAATAAAACAAGTTTTAAAAAATTTTAAAAAGAAACTTATATTTTTTTTTGCTTCTATTAGAATTATTATGGGCAAAACCTCTCCAGAATTTTTTTCATTCCATTTTATACTTTTGGTTCTCAATATTTTAGCAAAAATGTAAAAAAAGCTCACTTTAAGGGGCCTCGTAATAGATAACGTCTTGAAGCAAGCAAAACGTTCGATTCTTCTCCGCGATAAAGAAATTTGCCCCTAAGATCGTCCAAAACATTTTCACTCATAAGTGACGTGTTTCTCAACATAATGAACTGAAATTTAGAATCTAGGGTAATATAAATATATATATATATATATATATATATATATTTTTTAATTGTACATTGTATTTTACTAATTACTGATTCACGCACTCACACATACTCTATAAAGTAGTGGATCTTAAAGTTTTTTTACAAAATAGGTAGACCACAGGATGAAAAAGGTTGGGAACCGCTGGGATAGTATGTATGTTATGCTATGGCACAGCATTATATATGTATTTTATAACAATCTCTTTTATAGAATCGCCTTTCTAATTTAATTCATCTTTTCAAAGCTCATATTTCTATTTTTAATCCTATCACAGATCTTCACTTTCTTTCTCACGTTCGACAACCCATTCATGTGAGATAAATTATATCAGCGTTTTTTTAACAGCAAGTCTCGTAATTAATAGTCAATATTGATCATCATCCTGTTTTGTCAGTATTGATCATCATCCATCAGCCTGTTTTGTCACACACCCACTTTCTGTATACCTCAGCACAATTCCCACGGATAATTTCCACTTCGTTTCACGAGACGATTCATATTTGTCCTCCTGGTCGCACATAACTCTCTCTCTCTCTCACAACCTAAATTTATTACATCACGTGAACATTACACGTATGTATATGAAACCGGAATGTTTGTGTGGGAGGAATAAGAAGAGGGGTGAAGAGGAGATTGAAAATGACGTCATATATGGTCAAATGATGTTTAGAAATCAAATCCAAGATCGAGGACTTTTGAAGGAGTTGATTTTATAACAAAGGTGCTCAATAAATTCATTGTCGGTGCAATTTGCTAAAAGTGTCCTAATGAGGAAATTTAGTTGCTTCAGGTAGCTGTTGTTGTTTTTTTGTTGCAGATACATTTTAATCCAAGGACTTGTGAACGAATGACATTTCTGTAAACAGTAATAGAAATGTTCACATTCTAGAAATTTCTTTAATACTTAGAAATTAAAGTAATAGCGTTTATCAACAACGTTTATCATTTTTTGTCCCATCTTTATAGTTGAAATAAAATAACTTTAAAAGTACGTTACATAGAAACAAATAAATAATATACATAAAAATTAGCTTTAAATCATGCTTGTTTGAGTATTCAAAATCTAATTAAATATCTCTATTTGGAGCCAATATGTAAATCCTGTAGGGTTATTCAAATACTTTTTTTATATATATCAGACAACACATGGTGACCTCAAAAGAACAGACAGAAGGACGGAAAGAGCTTTTGTAAAATCTGCTCACTACATTATTGTAGCATAAGTCAAGTACACGTCCCACTACTAGCTAAAACACTATTATGAGAATGATTAGTCAGTCATAAAAAGTTATGAAAACACAAAAGGGATTTTCTAAGAAAACTTTTCAATCGATATAGTCGCTATAAGTTCCTCATTTATAAATTTCCTTAATTTTTTTTTACTAATAACACAAAAAATTAGATGAATTTAATACTGTATTAATCTTTGGACCTATTACAGTTCCCAACAAGAAAAATCATGCCTAAAATACAACTTATAAGTGCTTACCTGCTTTGAAGTCTATCTTACTGAAGGGAACCTTCTAGTCTTTAAGGTTACCATTGCAACTTTGTAAGCCGTTATGCTTTCTAAAAAACTGTAATATAAAATTGATAATGAAGATAAAGTGCGTAGGGAGAATCGACAAGTTAATGAAAACACAAATGTGTGCACAATACATAGGAACATTAATGTATAAAAATTTATGCAAACTGTACCTTAGTTTTGTGTGAAGAAATTTAAATTTTTCCGATTATTTCGAATTAGGTGTCAAAAGTTGACAAGGACTAGTACGACATTAGTGATTTTTTCAAATTAAAGTTTTATCTTCACTTGCTGCAAGATTCAAGAACCTTAAAGTTTGGAATTTCTTAATATCATTTTATAGCATTCTACAAGTTTCCTTAACAATTATAAGTTTCTCCAATCAAAAAGTATTGAGCGAAAAGTTATTTAATAACTAATATAGCACTGATGATTAAAAATCGTATATAAACATTCTTCTTAAACCTGATGCTTAAAAACTGATAGATTTTAAGGTAAATATAAAGAATTTCATTATTCTCCTCACACTTACGAAACTTTTTACAACAATAATGATTTTTTTCATGAAGTTTATTTTCTTTGCTATTTTCATCTCTCTAAATAAACGTTCATAACTTCAATGAACTTCAGAATCGTTTGTAAGTGCTTTAAAACACACATATTCACTGCCTGGATGTGACATGAAAAATTAAAAACCATTGGTAAAATAACCAATTCCGTAATGAAATTATGTAAAAACTTATCAATTAGATAATCAAAATTACAAATATTTTTGGTGTAGAAATTTGGCTTTGCAATTCTACGTGTTGATTTCTATTCGCAATAATCGATTCAAACAATCGTCAACTTATATTCTATTCATAAATAAGACTTTTAAAAAGTTATTGAACACTATATAAATAAAAAGAGAGTTACTGCCATTACTTTGTTTGAATGCCCGTGAAGTACTTGATTTAGTAGAAGAGTACGGAGTTGATAAAGTGTTTTATATGATGAATAGAGAATGCAAACACAATATGGTCATAAATTGCGAGTCTTTATTCACCTTCAGAAACGAAAAAATTAAATCCCTTGCAGACATCTTTGGTATTCTGATACTTTTATGGAAACATATTTAAATTGTCAACTATTTTTTCAATGTTATTAACGTATTCGATGTTCGTAATTATTAGTGAACAATACGCATTTTATTTACGACAAATACTGAAACGTGAGATGCGGATAGTCGAATGTTTTTAATATTATTAAAGATAAACAAGGTTGGTGTGGACATTTTCTGCCGCAAAAGGAACATGAGGGCTATTCCCCATATTGGATACTTTATACATATTTTTAACATAGGTGTTGATTGAATTATCTTCAAGGGCAGTGGGGAGGGAGGGGATTATTGCTGTAAAAGTTTTCGTGTAAACTATAAAAACTATAAACCTTGATTTATCAAAAATTTTAATTGTGTATTTCCTTAATAAAATTTATAAGAACATAAAAAATAAGATTACAAACATTCAATGTAAAACAAGTCTCAGTGAATTATTTGCCGTTTGTACCTTTTTTTTTTTTTTTTTTTTTTTTTTTTTTTTAAATCCGTCGATTATCACCAACTTAAATAGTTTTGCTATCGTCAATATACACATGTCCGTGTTACAATCAGGTTTTTAATTTACCAAGAAGAGCTACAATCATTTTTAAACGTTTGGTATAAATGGCATTTTTGAAGATATAATTCTTTGATATCTCATCATCTTCTTTTCAATACGTTCCTTTTACGGGGGCTAAAATAATATCATTCAAATGAATTAATCATATTTCATGGCATTAATAAAACCAATTATTTTGTCGTACTGAGGGGATAAGTGACGGGACGTGTTTTCGTATTATTACAAAAAACAGGCACAAATATATTCTTATAGCCCCTAATTACTTACGAACAAAGGTTCGTAATTACTACTACGCAAATCATTGGCCACTCTGATTATTCTAAATCGCAAGAACTTTTTTCAAACTTGTGTTTGTAAGATTCTTTTTTAAACATTCTGAGAGTAAATTATAGTGTGACATTAAAACATTAACATTATCAAAATAATGATAACCTTGAGGAAGAGAGAGATTGAGTACAGCTATTAAAATTTCAAAGTCTAAAATAATACACAGGGATCTAATTTCTAAGATAAACTGTAAAAATAATGTGTTTTACTTCCAAGAATTTGAATGGAAATGAGTTTGTATAGCTTGTTTTAGAAAGGAATGCAAATTAATTTCCTTTCAAATTCCCCTACAGCCAAATATTGCAGAATTAACGGTTCTGTTAGTCTGAACAACTTCTTACTATCTTTATTAATTGCATTTTGAAAACTACTGTACAAATCTTCATAGTATGTTGCGCAAGAGTTATATTTATTACTTAGAACGCAAATGAAATTTAAATGAAATAGATTAATCAAATGTACTACTGGAATTGGTAAAAGAAACAATACTGGAAATACTATCACTGCATTAATCGAACGCCCGAAAATTTACTTTTCGCAAACAGGTGTCTTACAAAAACGTGAGATTGTAAGGGGAAGTTTAAATTTACCATGCAATAAAAGTTATTTGTCAAAAATAATCAAACGAACCTTAGTGCAAAAAATGAAATCTGCTCCTTGGTACAATTTTATTTTATCTTTATGACTCAGAACACTTTATGGTTTTCTCCATCCGTTTTTCTGAAGTCAGCATTCCAAGATAAAACAACAAATGATATTGTCACACGCTATATATTAAATTAAAGGTCTATTCAAGACAAGTTGCCACAACAAAATTCAACCAAAAATTCCAACTAGAATTCATTTAACAATTCCTTAAGCCTAAACGATAAATGCTACAGTCGTGTTATGTAACACTCCGATGATCTCGTTAAGTTTATTTCATTTAACAATTCCTTAAGCCTAAACGATAAATGCTACAGTCGTGTTATGTAACACTCCGATGATCTCGTTAAGTTTATTATAATTGCCTAAAATTCAAAAGGAAGTGCTTTAGAGTTTGAACAGTGTTTCCATAGAAACTTTATAGGAAGTTATAAACTTGACCTTGGGCAGCTAAAAAAAAAAATTATCTTGAGTTATTACTACTAATGTAACATACTATAGATTCTAAAATACACTATTATATATAAGTGGGATTTTGTGGAGCAAAATTTCATACATATTTTATCTATTGTACACAAATATTTGTCTTCTATTCTGAATAAATATAGTCATAGAAACTGTATTTAAACTAAAACAAACCTATTATACAAACTAAAATGTGTGATAAAATTAAAATATATTTGAGCCATAAATATTACTGATAAAAGTCTTGTTCCATTTTAGTTATTAAGATCTTCATTTGTGTAACTTAAAATACTGAACCTAACCTTTCCTCATCAAAAGGTTTACAGTTAAGTAATTTTCCTACCAATAAATTAGCATTTTACAAGGACATAATAACTTTTGTCTGCAACTTATCTCAGTAAATCCTTAAAAACATTTATTGCTATTTAAAAAAAATATTTCATTAAAATTTATTCCTCCATTCTATAAAATTAAATTTTTAATTGACGCGATAAAAAAAAATGCATATTTTCAAGTCATTGTAAAAGTTTTTTTAAATTAAAGAAACTTATTATCTTATCTGTTTGTTGTGGAGACTTGATAAGAATTCAAACAAATCTTTAAATAGAAATGTTCTTAAAATAAGTTCGCATGTAAAAAAGCTTACCTTTTTTCAAGTGTAAAATTTCGCTACAAGGAGGCTGAGATGTAATCCGTTTCAATGTCATGCTGTTTCAGCAGTGTTTGGGGGTGGACATCATTCGACGAAGAAAGACGAGCGCACTGCAAAAGGAAGATAAGTAAGAAGACTTCGAACCTCGTTATCTGGAGTTTCAACTATAAAAACGGAGAACTCGATTATTTCTCCATTAAAATGCACGTATTTAGCTTATAACATGGCAACGATTACGTTTTGCTTTGTTTAAATTTATCTGTGGATGTACATGAATATTTTTCAAAAAATCCTATCGTCATCTTTAAACATTAAAAAGTAACCTTTAAACAACGAAAAATATACATTTCTAGTAGAAAGAGAGAATATTTAAAATATGTTTTCTGTTAAATGATAATAACTTAATTTTTTTAACTAAAAAGGGGATTGTACTTGAATGGCCCAATTGTAATGTGAGGACCAAGCGAGAATCGAACCCGAGCATCCAACATGCCAGGTTGAAACTTTAACCGTTAACCAAACGCAATCTCCAGTGTTGAAGGAAGTTCCAGAGTTTTGAAGTGACCAGCACAGTATTCACTCACAGTGGGACGGAGAGAATGAAAAACAGTAAAGGAACGTAACCGTATGGCAAGTGGTTGCAGAGAAAAGTATCACAATGAGGTACGTTGTGAAATGGCAGAAGGCTTATTATGTGCGTGTTTAGTCAATGTTGGGTTTTTAGTCTAGGAGGTGTTGGTTTAGTCCAGGTTTGCCACTGTAGAGAATGTAAGGAACAAGCGGGAATCGAATCGGAGGCATTCAACATACCAGGTCGAAACTATAACCGTTAGACTAAAGCGATCGCCAGTGTCGACGGGAAGTTTCGGGGTTTTCAAGTGACCACCACAGTAATAACAACTGTGCTCACAAAAATTGTAAAACTGAGTTACTAATACAATTTAGTTCAGAATTTCATTCTTTATAACAATAAGAGTATGATAGAAAAAAACCTATAAATCATAAATTGCTAAGAACTCAATGAGAAAAGAAAATATATTGAAATACAGAACTTCTGCCTCATTACCTAGCATTATCTGTTGCCATGAAAATAAGACTATCCCCATATTCAGAGGGGGATTTCAGGATAGAGACTTCTTTGTTTGTAACCTTCACCGTATTATAACATCAATTCCCTGAATGCATCACCTTTATTCTGAATCGATAAGTCTTGTTTCTATACTAACCACCACCTGTTAGACGACTATCTGACAGGGGCTACTCTTAAATAAGACTAGCCCCATTTTCAGAGGGAGATCATAGAAAACTACATTTTTGTTTGCGGTATTATAACACTAATTCCCTGAATGCACCATTTTTATTCTGAATCTATAAATATGACGGGAACTACTCTCCTTATCGACAGACAGTAGCTGGTTTAGCTACTCACTGATTATAAGTATGTTCACTCAAGATATACTTTGAATCTCCTTATAATTAACGAGTAAACGTCGAAGTGTCACTTGAAATGTCACTGTTCAAAGAAGCCGAAATCTTACGATAACGGGAGTCATGCTACAAGTCACAGGCCAGTAAATTTGCGGAGCTTTTTGATGAGAAAGATTTCATGTGTTTGAACGGATGATTTTGTGGATTTAACAAGTGGGAACAACATTACTTGTGGTATAGTACGCAAAAAATATATATCTTGCTATATCTTGAATTCTAATCGATGAAATAACAAAAGTCAAGTATCGTTGTAAATCATGGAAGGATTTAAATAATTGTATGTAGTATTTTTTTTTTTTTTTTTTTTTTTTTTTGGAGGAGGAAAAGGGGTTATCTACATATTTAAACTGAACTAAACTTTGAAAAGTTCAATGACAACCCCATAATATTATACAATATTTAGATTTAGTATTAAAAAAAACGGCGAAATACAAAATTTTATAATTTTCCAAAGAGTGGTTAGAAATTTGAATGAGTTCTAAGAATTGACAAATTAACGCTAAAAGAAAATAATTACTTTTTTGGCTATAAACTTTTAAATAATTAATATATTGTAGTAATTTTTGTTTCAAACGAGAGTTTGTTAAATGCCAAAACATAATAGCAATCAACTTTTGAACCAAACAGTGTTTTAATAATTAATTATTAATTAATAAAACAAGTTTAAATTTTTTTAATAGAAACATGTATTTTTTTGCTTTTATTAGATTTATCATGGTCGAAAATCCCTTCAGAATTTTTTTCATCCCATTTTGACTTTTGGTTTGTAATATTTTTGTAAAAATGTAAAAAATATCACTTTAAGTGACCGTTTAATAGATTACGTCTTGAAGCAAGCAAAGGTTTGATTGTTCCTCGCTTTAAAGAGATTCTCCCTGAAGATCGGCCAAAACATTCTTGCTCATAAGTAACGTGTTGCTCAACATAATAAAATGAAATGTGGTATTAAGGGTAAACGAAGTATTCTAAATCGAATAACAACATAAAAAATAGGGGTTCGTATTGAAATTTCAAAGATGGAAATAAATTTACTTAGTAAATAGCCCCCTAAGAAAAAAAAGTGTGCATCAAACGAATAGAAAATCATAAAACATTTTGGTGCAAACTGCAAGATTCTACGATAATTAGAACCGAAGATATAGCCATCGTTCGTTTTTTTTTTTTTTTTTTTTTTTTTTTTTTTTTGCGTACTGTACATGAGCGCCGAAGAGAAGGTGCAAGAAGGGTATACGTGCACCTCCTGTTTGAAAAATTAAAGAAAACGTGCAGAAAAGCAATAAAATTTACGGGCAAGGATAGATTTCATACAGTTTATTTGAATAGAAAATTATTAATGTAAAACTAGTCATGAACATTTTATTGTGAAATGCAATAAACATCTTTGAAAAATATATTGTCGAACTGAAATTCCGCCTTGTTTTACGTCTTTACAAATAATCGTGCCTGCGCTTGCAGTATAATTAACTATCTGAGAATCAGCTAGTGCCACTGTTCTAAAGGAAACAATCGGATTGAAAAATGTGTTCTGACGTCTTCAACGTCAATGAAGTTTGATTAGTTTGTGAAATGTCTCCAAACCAAATTTTGCAATTTAAGGAGAGATCGTAAGCCTGTCTCTGTAAGTTGGGTTAGACCAGGATTTGGCAGACTTTTCAGCACTAAAAGCCAATCATTCAATAATCAGCATAGAAAATATTTTAAAGAACCGCAAAATAAATATTAAGAGGCACCACCATGAACTTTTATGTACAAAAAAAATTATACTGTTTTATGGTATAAAAATCATAGCAGGATAAGACAAGTTCGTAGTTCCTTTTTGTTTAGAATGAACGCAAGCAATTCAGTCCATTTTTTCTTAAATTCACGATTTTCCTCATAAATTTGTCTCATCTTTTTGGAGAAGTCAAAGCCATGATTTTTCAATATAGTATGTCAAAAGAAAGGCAAAAGGTATTTTAGCGGAACTCAACCACCGAAATTTTACAGCGAATGATGCTATCTACTTTAGTTGGATGCCGACCAAACGGTGTAGTGGTTAGCGTGCTGGCTTCTAGACCGCGAGGTTGCGGGTTCGAGTCCCGTGTTGGCATGGGTGTTTGTAAATGTATGTTGGCTTGTCTAATGACGAATGTTTCGGCGCATTATAGCCCTCGTGTTGCTGACGGCGCCAGATAATCTGAAAACAACCAACCAACTTTAGTTGGAAACGAGAAAGCAAAGAACGTCAACAAAAGATCGGGGTAACTGAGACTGACACATGGTGAACGCACCACGAAACGCTCTAATGGCACAATCTGATTGTTACATATTTTGCCTGAGAAGATACCAGGGAGGGCTGTGGACGCTGATTTTAAGTTGGTATTTGAGAATTGTGTTACTAGACCAACCTATACTCAAACAAAGCACTGATATTTTATACCATTTATTGCTTCCTCAGATTATTCTCTCTTACACTGAGTTACTTAGAACTTGAAGAGTCACAAATATCCATTAGAAGATCCGCTTGCGGCTTCGAAGCCGCGGTGTGCTGACTTCTGGTTAGATGGAGATCTTGAATTCATCGATAAGCAAACGAAAACATTCGAGGTCATTAAAGTTAATAAACAAAGATAAACTAAAATTTTAGTTTTCTTTTACTGTCATATCAAGTACACGCTTACATGTAGCATCGAGAAAAGAAAAATAAATAATTTCAGAGAGAAAGGGGCACAATTTTTTTTATCAGAAGTGATGATTTCTGTTTTCAAACAAATTTAGCTAACAGCCACTGAGAATGAAAAAGTGTCACACTTGGGGATTTTGGCAAAATGATTATCATATAATTGAAAATGAGTAATAATCAGAAATAGATAACTTAAAAAGCTGCTCTTATTTGATGAAATTGCTTTCATGCATTTCTTTTAAAAAGACAATGCGTATATCATAACATAAACTATTTTCAAACGTTTAAATTGAGAAAAGATTAAAGCAATCATGCAAATTACAATAGAATATATATAAGCACTTTTAAGCGAAATTCTCAAAATATAAAACCGATATAAAAACGAATTCTTTAGATATAAGAAAACGGTAATAAACTAATTTTCACATGTCGAGTGTTCCGTATCTGAACACAAGGCACGCGTGAGTGGTACTACTCGAAAGCTTTTTCTTGACTAGTAACTTTTGAGTATTCCAGCAATTTCATTATCTACTTCTTTTCAGATCTAAAACCTGGAACATGGTGAGAGTAATTAACTTGATAACCACTTATGATCAACTCTAATACTAAGCACATTAAAATTTTATATTCTTTTAAGGGGACTGTTAAGGCAAAAATTTCAAAAATTTCTATTTTTATATTTTAGTGGAAATATATAGCCTGCAATTCTAGCTTTCAGAACATACCTTACTTTTGCAGATCCGAGAAGAATTAAGAATATTATTTGAGTTTTTGTAAGTGCGCATATCAGAAATCGTATGTATTTCAGTTTCTTAAATTGCATTTTTCTCTTCATGTGTATTTTAAGATTTTTAGGTATTCGATTTGTTCCTTGCGATTCAAAAGTTGATGTATTTTTCTTAAATTTGGAGATATTGTTTAGTATACTATTTTGAACACAATTGTGCATGGATTTTGGAATCTGATATTTTTTTATTGTTTGATAGTCATTTTCGTAATGCTTCTATTTAAAAAGTTTACATTTTTTGCCGTAGTACCAAAGTTTTACTTTTAAATAATTAACAAATGAGTCAAATTCAAAATCCATGCACAATTTTGTCAATATATATTCAATTAGCTTGTACAAAAAAATTTAGATAGATTGCAAAAAATTTGAATCGCAAGGAGCGTTTTTAAAATTACGGAAAAAACGCTAAATTTTTCAATAAAAATTTAATTTCTTAAAAAAAATCAATATAAATTTTTGAAATTTTAGGTTGTGTTTCATCTAATTGCTATTGAACTGCACAAAAAATTTCATGAATTTCAGACAAAAATTGAAGAATTTTTATTTTTGACTTAACAGTCCCCTTAATCTAAAATATTTTGATAAACTTTTATAGTTACTACTTGTTATGTTTCAAAGTTATGGTTGGTATTTACCAATAGTTAGATGGGTTTAGTTGACAAAATTTATAATAAACATTATAAATTTTATCAACAAAAACTTCTAACTATATTGTAACATATGTAATATATAAATCATTGGTCTCGAAAAATGTCTGTCTGTGTGTACGTGGTCAACATAATTCCTAAACGAATTGACCTACGAGGTTTAAATTTGGTATACGAGTTAGTTGAGGCCATGGAACCTGTCTTAAAGGTTTTCGTTAATATTGTGTATGTGCAAAACAGGAAAACATCATGTTTTTCAGCAATTGTTAAAACACGGCTCAAATGATTTTGATCAGAATCGCTGTGGTAATGCCTCTAAGTTGTATTTTTAATATATATATATATTAAAGTGGTTCGAAAAAAAAATAATTTTGTATTTTTGAAATGCATGAGGTGAAAAAGGTTGTTACATATCTTGATAAGAAAAACTGTAAAAAAAATGCTGAAAAAATATATCATCTTCCGATCGCGCATTCACCTCAAAGTTTGGAGAAAATACAAAAAATAATCATTTTTCATAAATATTTTAAAATTTCTAAACGTTATATATTTGAAAGGCAATAGTTTGCAATGTGTAGTGAAAGGATGCAATAACTTAGGAAAACACTATTTTATGCATTTTAAAACATATATATATATCAATAATTAAAAATACTCAAAAGTAAAATTTTTTGTAAAAAATGATGATTTTTTTCGAAAATAAGTACTAAAGTTATTTTTTAAATTTAAAAAAAAAAAAAGCATGCTTTTATTCGTTTTGTTTAATTTTTTCTCGAGTTTTTATCCCAGTAATTCACTTTGAAGGAAACTTTTGTAGAAGGGTCGGGCATTATGGATCTTTAAAAAAAACGGTATTGTCCTAACGTCTTTGGCGTCAGCGCCACCCACTTTTTGTGTTTTTTCTACACAAGCGTTCCACAGCTTGTGAGTGACAAGGAAACGAGTTGAAGTCTGATTTCAGTGGTCCCCAGTAGCACAAAAACGTTGACCAATTTCGCCAGACATAGGCCAATCCCGATGTGGAACGTTGTGAATCGTTCGTTGGAAACAATATTAGCCAATCTCGCCCAATTCTGGATAAAATATAGAAGACGTTTTGAAACGTCGATGCACAGTTTTAAACTTGGGATATTGTATTTATGAGAAAAAAATCTATGTGGTGGTTTTGTCATGTTTGTTTGTTGAAAAATCGTCTATTTTTTAACTATGCTCGGCCAGACTAGACAATCTTCTCCTGTTTCCTCCAATACAGCTGCTCTAAACGAATGCGCCAGTCTTAACTAACAAATGTTCGCTTGTTACTCTCTTTAACAGAGGAGGAGTCCTATTGCAAGAATTCCAATTAATTACGTCCAGGTAATCAATGGCAATAAAGTTATGTTTGGTTGTTTTGAAATGCCTGAATGTCTTTCTCTAGGAAAGTTCTATAGATTTCAGAACCCGACGCCTTACATCTCTCCTTTCATACAAAATCATTACCGAAATCAAATATTTTGGGTGAGGGAAAGAAGTATTTCGTTCAATAACTGAGTTTAAAACTCCCAGTAAATATTCAGGGAGGTATCGAGACAATCGAATTGCCTCATGTTTGATCTTAAGTCCTTCAGAAAATTAACTTTTTTTTTTGTTAATTCGAAATCAATGTGACATGTAACAATTTAAAATAAAGAATACCACTTGCTTGAGCTTATTCGATGATTCACGTTCACTCACGTATAGTCTAAGTACTCCGTTTTCTGTTGTTAGCCATCTGGAGTGTGAAAGGGGAGGGGGCAAGTCATTCGCTTGATCAAATCGCTACAAAAATATCAAGTAGATATAACTGATCTGTGATCAGTACATTCATCTTAACTTGAGGAATTTAACATTCAACACGTACAAAATCAGTCGGGAGAAAAAATTTCACAGTTCTTCAATTTTTGATTTATGTTCCCACTGAAAGATGTTGGCCCTGTTGTAGTACTATCTATGTGTTTAAATAGGCATCAGAATGGTAGTTCATTGAAGTACAGGATGCATATATCCCGATGTAGTGGTCTCCCAACGTGCAATTTGATCTTTCAGATTATTTCCAGCAAGTATTAGTGGCAGTCTCAGTCACAGCCATGTGCGCTATGATCCAATGAATAAGCAAGTAAGTTTATGAACATCAAAGGAAAAGAAGGCACTACAAGAAAGACCACCCAGATTTAAACCTGCCAAAACACAGTTTTTATCAATGTTTCAAAGGTTATGAGCGAAAGATTATTATTGAATAATTACTAATTTGATTTTTTTCTAAGTTCTATCTACTTCATTCCACACAATAGAATCTAATGTACCTCGAAAATTTAGTGATTGGTGTATTCTACAAATTCATGGAAAAAATATTTTTTTGGTTGGTTGTATTCAGATTATCTGGCACCGTCAGCAACACGAGGGCTATAATGCGCCGAAACATTCGTCATTTGGCAAGCCAACATACATTTACAAACACCCATGCCTAACACGGGACTCGAACCCGCAACCTCGCGGTCTAGAAGCTAGCACGTTAACCACTACACAGTTTGGTCAGCAAATATTTTTTTTTTTTTTTTTTTTTGTAATTATTCAAAACTTTGAAGTGAATGCTTGAAGTAAATTAAACAACTTTAACAAAAATATGTAAGAATAAAGTTAGTATCCATTTTATAGAAAAATCATTTTTTTTATAGAAAAATTTATTTTTGAATATTTTCAATTATTAATATATGTTTTACAAATGTATACAGTAGTATTTTCCTGTGTTATAACACTCTTTCACTACACATTGCAAACTATTGCCTTTCAAATATATAATGTTAAGAAATAAAAAAAATATAGTGGAAAATATTTATTTTTTTATATTTTCTCCAAACTTTTGAGGTGAATGCGCGATCGGAAAATATTATTATTATTATTATTATTTTTTTTTTTTTTTTTCAAATTTTTTTTACGGTTTTTTTTTTATCAAGGTATGTAACATTATTTTATGCATACTATGCACGGAATATTAACACTGTGATTACAGGTGGCATTTTAAAGCAAAATCGATATTTGCACGAAAATATAGTTGATTGTATTGGATTTTTTTTTTTTTTTTTTTTTGGCTTAAGCTATACTGGGCCGGAAAGTCATTATAACAAAATCTGGATTGCTGAATGTTGTTAGTGGCATGAAAGAAGCACCTTCTAGCTGGTCAAGGGTACCTACCCCCTCCCCCACTTTTCATCTCGGATGGGACGAAATCCGAAAAACCATCATCGGAACACTAATAAACGACTCACACGAGATTATTCATCACAACCTCTACCGTGTCTACTCACTTTCAAAATAAAGACGCGAAAATATAGATATTCTCACTTAAATTGAGACACTGGTAGATATTGCTTATAAAATATGTTGTGACTGAATGGATTTCAATCCATAACATGCAAGTTTAAAACGGTTGTTACATTAAATTTCTGAATTAAAAAAAGCGGATAAATATTTTTAACAGTTCTTTAATGTTATTTTAAGATAAATTAAATTTTTAGTATTTGTGGTGGGCAAGAATCATACAAGTCTTGTGCTAAATCTTTAACTTTAGAAAGTGCTTATTGACCAGAAGAGATCTATCCCAACTAAAAAATAATAAATTAATTCTCTAACACTTACCTGAAACACCCTCAGTATTAAGGACTTGTATCAGATCATTCTTTCATCATTTTTCTCCAACTCATACATTCAGTCGCCATCCTATGAAACCCATTTAATAGATACCGAAGTGGCAGTTCTTTTACTTAGTTTGATGCCGCAGTTTAAAAAGAATGGAGCAAATTCTGTCTCCAGAATCACTCATTTGTTGCCTATTCACTCCACCTTCTCCCATTGAAATACGTGTAGTTATTTTCCACTTTTCATATTTTCGCAGACGATAAATCAATGCAATGCGAGGACCTCTCCATTGTCCTGTCTCACTACCTGCTGCTTCCGAAGTTCTGGTAGACAATAGTTTGTCCGGTTTGTTTTTCTATTACTTTCAGTATTCTTCATTGAAAAATCATTGGTTTGGTAAATATTAAATAGACAAAAATATTTAGCGATAAAGCAAACAAATTTAATTCCCGATTCCCATTAATTTATGACAAAATTATTACTTTCAATTATCCATATATTAACATTTGGTAATCAAATTATTGTTTGTGGTCAAAAAAATCGTTTGAGCTTTTTTTTAGCAATCGCTGAAAAACATGATTTTTTCAATTTTTGCGAATGCGCAATATTAACGAAAACTCTTTTGTCCTGTCTCACTACCTGCTGCTTCCGAAGTTCTGGTAGACAATAGTTTATCTGGTTTGTTTTTCTATTACTTTCAGTATTCTTCATTGAAAAATCATTGGTTTAGAAAATATTACTTAGACAAAAATATTTAGCAATAAAGAAAAAAATTAATCGCGATTCCCATTAATTTCTGACATAATTAATACTATCAATGATCCATATATAAACATAGGGTAATCAAATTGTTGTTTTCAGTAAAGAAAAATCAAATTTTTGTTTATCTTTTTTTATATATATATATATATATTTCTTCACGGTTTATAACATCCCAACTTCAAAAAAGTTGTCTAGAAAAGATGTCTGTCTGTGTGTATGTGGTCAGCATAGCTCCCAAACGAATTGACCTATGATGTTTTAGTTTGGTGTACGGGTTAGTGGAGGACATAATGGTTTTCGTTAACATTGCGATTGCGCAACAATGAAAAAATCTTGTCTTTCAGCAATTGCTTAAAAAAAAAAGGCTCAAGTGATTTTGATCAAAATCAGTATGTGGATGCCTCATAAGATGTTCTAAACATCACCACCTACGAAATTCCTACTCGTCACTCATCAACGAGCGTTTTTCCCCTCTCGCCTCTGTTTCATTTACAAAAAAAGATAATGTAAGAATAATCGAAAAGTATATCGCCAAATAGGGCATGAATGAAAATATGTAAATCGTAATAACACTATTCCACGCCAAATTTAAATGTAGTGACAGTATTATAGTACAATTGAAAGTTCGAAAATTGTGCGATGTTCCACAATATTAGTTTTTGTTTATTTCAAATTTCTTATTTTTTTTATGAAACAATGAGCGAAAAAACTTGGAAGTTCGATTTTAAATGCAGGTAAACGAAAATTAGAGGCTTAGCACTTAGAGATGACGTTTAGTATTCTCGGAATTGACATCTTGTTCAGCCTATAGATATTGTTATATCATTACGCCGCAAACTGATTGATTGAAAATTTGAATTTATTAAGTGATTACTGTACATGCTCGTCCCAAGATTTAATTACTGACAATGATTAGTCGGATGCCCTCCTGAAAATAAAATAACACTGTACTGTTTCAAAGCTTTCTTTGCACTGTTGAATTAAAAAAATGTTTTACGATAATATTAAGGCAATTTTATTTTTACAATTTGTTTTGTTGGTGCCAAAATGTTTTAAAAAGCCGTTTAATAAAACTGCACTCCCGAAATGGTGTGCCGGACACTTTCAGACATCGATAGATAATTCTCTACATCCCTTGAAGAGTTTCAGAGTGATGTTTGATGATATATTTTGACACCTAAAAATACACTTCCGGCCAAGCTTTACACTTACGTCCAAATGTGTTTCGGCAGACTTATTGCTCTTCTAGTTAGCTCCTAAACTGGATAAGTCCAGATATTCATAGAAACACAATCGGTTAAAATTGTTTCAAAAGATCTCCTACTCCTTAAGGGATGAAAAAGGGGAGAGAGGAAGTTCTTTTTGTTTCAAAGTTTAAGTGTGCAAAATTTGATCAAGGTTGGAACAAAACTGAAGCTATCTACAGCGTGTCCCCGTACAACCTGGCCGACCTTTATTTTCGACACCGTTGGTCCTAGATGCATAGTCCCACTTGAAGAATGTTCTAAATCTTTAAAATATTTTTACTGAATAGCTTTTAAGTTAGGAAAGGGGTTGGTCTAAAAATTACGGATTGTAAATTTTTATATGGTCTCCAGTTACCCCAACTCATATATAGAAAAATGTTTCCCATGAAAAAACATTTAAAAAAAAAAAATCGAAACTAATATTCATGGAGATATGAAAAATGGAATTTAGTGACTTATACCACTTTACACCAGTGTGGTCATTAACATATTTTAAAGGCATGTTCACAAAATGAAATACAGTTAAAAAGCAATTGCGTTCGGAAAATTATTCTAAAATCAAATGCATGAATATGATCTATCAATATCTGTAATGAATTGTGGATGCTGAACTCGTTTGCAAGAGATAATAGGTGCTATACTCCCTGAAACTAACAAAAATCTTTCGACTACGTACGATCAAAGCAAAAATTAAATCTGTCGATGCAGAATAAATTCACACTCTTGTGTTGTGCAGGGCTTGCATTCACCCTAAAATTCCTTAAATTTTCGTTTCTCCCTAAAATTCCTAAAATTGTTCTTACATTTTTCGTTTACCCCTAAAATTTTAAAAATAAAATATATATAAAATGTTTTCCGATCCTTATTTGTAAATTAGCATCCTATGCAAATTTTAGTGGCAGATTAGTGATTGGTAAGTAAAAATCCAATAATGTATGTTAACTTCAAAATAAAAATAGCTCATACCAATACCAGATACCAGATGTATTTAACAATTTCGTCAATCTTCGTTGTTAAAATGTACACTGCTGAACAGTACGCAGAAAAGTTACTTATGTACGGCCAATGTAATCGAAATGGGCGAGATGCTGCAAGACAATATGCAATTAAATTTCCAAATGGTATGCATCCATCTAAAGATACTTTTTTAAATGTTATAAAGCTTTTGCGAGAAACGAGTAGCATAGGAACACGTCCTCGATCCGGAAATTCCCCTCAGTCTAGTGTCAGGGACATTAGTGAAGCATGTGGATACTCAAAAACCCAAAGTGTTTTTGCCTGGGGATGAAAATAGACGGTTTGATTTCTGCAATTTCATTATAAACAAGCTAGAGTTGGATTCATCATTTGTGAATGCCATTCTATTTTCTGATGAGTGCACGTTTTCAAGAACTGGGGTAGTAAATAGGCAAAACATACTCTTTTGGTGTCTGCAAAATCCCCATGTAATCCGACCAAATAAGCATCAAATGCGATGGTCCGTTAACATTTGGTGTCGCATATGGAAGGCAGCGTTAGTAGGACCTTTCTTTTTTTGCTCATACATTAACAAGTAAAAAGTATGCGAACCTGTTAGGGACCTTTATCTGACTTTCTGGATGACCATGTCGTGTTGGCAAAGCTTAAAAAGATGTGGTTTCAACAGGATGGTGCACCACCCCAAAAGGCAGCTTTCTGCCTTGCGGGGTGGGTTTCAAGACAACATTATAGGCTATAGAGGTCCGGTAGAATGGCTTCCTAGATCTCCAGATCTAAATCTCTTAGATTTCTTACTTTGGAAATTTTTGAAAAGCAAGGTTTATGAAAAAGAATCGACGAGTCTATTAGATTTGTAGAATCGAATTTTATCCGCTGTCAGGTGCATTACGCCTGTAATGCTAAAAAATGTTGAAGATGAATTTGAATTTGTGCGTTAGGTATTTTAGTCGAAGGAAAACACTTTGAGCATATGTAATTAAGAAAGAGGTTATTTATCCTTTTCACTTAGTTAATTTCTGTCACCTTTTATTTTGTTTGTGTTAACAAAAAGCTCTGCTTTCTGATTATGTTATTGTTTAAAATTACTTAATTAAAATTGTTTATAAGGTTGTTTGCTGTTTATTATGTGTTGTACAATTTGTAATTTTATTTTCAAAGCAGTTTCGAGTCAAAAATTATAATGTTTTAGACGATGAACAACAACTTGTTTGCCATAGTCAAACCTTCTAGAAGCTCGCTGTTATTCTGGTAGGACGATGTTTTCTCATTTCAATTTATGTAGCGGCCCCGCAAATAGCGTGAAAACTTGTAACTCCAATAACATCGTAGCTTTTGGTCGAACGAACTTCGATTTTTTTTTATTTGAAATGTTTTTTCATGAGCAACATTTTTCTAAATATGAGTTAAGGGAATTGGGGATCCTATAAAAATTTACAATCCGTAATTTTTATACCGAAACCTTTCTTGACTTAAAAACAATTCGGTAAAAATAGTTTAACGATTTTAAACATTTCTTCAATTGGGACTATGCATCTAGGACCAACGGTGTCGAAAATAAAGGTCGGCCAGGTTATACGGGGACACGCTGTATATGTATAAAGAAGGGTGTGTAGAGGAGAGTAGGGAGGGATGGGACACTTTTTACAAAAATATTTCTAATAAATTGTTTTCTGTCGATACAACATTGAAATTTGTAGAATAGCATCTTGAAACATTTAAACACACTTAAAAAATATAAATATGATGGTAACTATTTTTATATTAGTTTAATAAGCAAATTAAAAAAGCCATACAAATGTCCCATCCCTCCCTCATGTGAGGGAGGGATGGAACATGTGCGTGAAAGTTAAATACTTGCATAATTTTTTTAAATATTATGAAAAAAGGACAGAAACAGTTTTCCTAGTTTATTGTGTATTGTTTTAACCTTAATTTTATCTAAAATTATGTCAAATTGTAAAAATAAATTGTCTTTTGTGTTACACAATTAAAAAACTAAATCCCTATGATATCTCCATCCAAATAATTATACTGACTGTCCAAACTAAAAAAATTGCACAGCAAGCATAGTTATTTGGTTGGAGACATCATAGGGTCATAGGGAGAGATGGGACATCTCACATCCCTCTCTCATGCTTGGCGTCGCATCCCTCCCTACACACAACATTTCAATAAAATAACCTTTATTAAAAACTTGCTGGTTTTAGGCTTAACCTAACTACTAAAGCATCAAAGTTATATTACTAGGTCTACAAAACATTAAAAACAATTATGTAAGAATAATGAAATATATTGAAAATTTATATTGAAAATATAGAACGATACTTACTTTTAGTGTTGCAAAACAGCCTTTTTATTACATAACCTTATAAAAAACCTGCAACTAAAATGATTCCTAGCTAGAAATATAAAGCTATGATTACTTCACCTGGTAGAAGAAGAAGAAGAAAAAATTATTTAGAAGTTATTGCAGGTGCTCTATCCCTCCCACCGTCTCATCCCTCCCTACTCTTCCTTATGTTTTTTATTGGAAGTTAAAGTTCATTTTACATTCCATGACTAATTAAGCTTACCTTTTTTCTTTTTTTTCTCTTAGATTATAACTTCGAAGTGCAAGAATGGGACGAAGTCAAAGACTTCGGAGTTCTTGAGAAGATCAAAGGAATACCTGGGAACTTGTTTCCCGGGCTGAAGAAGTAACGCCTACACTTCAAGTTATGTGAACACACCCAGTGAACCTGAACAGTGTTGAAGACAATGTTTGAACTGAACAAATACAGGGACCTCGGTTGTTTTGTTGATATTATCGATTTTGACCTATCAACTAATAAAAAGGACGTGGTGGTGGTGTTTTGTCGTCTATGTCGTCACTTCAACAATTTTTCTTCACTATGACATGGAACTTGAAAACTTTCTTGTATTGTCCAAATACTCAAACATTTGAGCTACTATTACGGTATTTTAGTGTTGACATGATATAGTGTTGCATGCCTACCAGGTAGGTTGAGACAGGTTGTAAGGGCAAAACGGTTTGTGAAGTTAATAACTAAGAATTTTTAACATTTTTAGATTTTGTGTAACTATTGCCAGATTACTAGAGTAACTTTCAGAAGTAATTATTTTCACATTGAAATATTCAAATTATTAATTTACTCATTTTGAGTTATTTTATTTAAAAAAATTAATTTTGAATATAAAAAAGATTTTTCACCACAATTTAATTCCGATTCAAAATACTAATTTTGAAATAATCAATATTAGAAGAAAAAATAACATTAAGGAGTCGAATTCTATGGCTTAAATGTTTGATTTATTCTTCTTCTTTTATTCTATTGAGATTAAATTTATCACCATTATTCCCACACTGTATTGTACATTAACTAGTACAGTAAAGAAATTCCTAATGGAAGGAAAAAAAAACTGAATGAAAAATTAATATTTTGCACTTACAACTTGATTTACCAGTAATAGGTTTATAAATTTTGTTTTGCACTTATTTTGAAAGTAAAAAAAAATAGTGTTTATTACTACATTGGCATATAGCAAGTCGTCGGCTATTAACTCCCATCCCCAAAAAATTTCGAACATGTAGAATATTTTGAAAAAAGTTTTCATCCTCAAATAGTAAATTTTAAAACCTTACATTAAAAAACCATGAAATATTAAAAATAAGTATAAAAGTTCATTACTTTGTAAATATAAAAATATTATTTAAGGAGTCATGAAAGAAAATAGCAAATGGTTCCACGAGTTAATTTCCCAAAGCAATTGTAGATGGCAGCACGAAAATATTCTAAAAGATACTCTATGTTGGATTTGGATTAGAGGTCGGCGATATATTGGTACAACGATATTTTTATCGATATATTTTTTTTTTAAATAGCGATATTTAACCTATCGATAAAATCACCGATATATCGATATTTTCAAACCTTTTTTGTTTTTAATGATTGTTTTGATCCATGTGTTTTTTCGATTTTCTTTATTCCCTTTTTAAAAACTTCAAAACTAAAGTTGGGACTTGGCTGAGAGACAGTTAAAATGGCACCAATATTTTAATATTTTGCCATATACTTCATAATCATGGGAGCTACTAGGAGGATACAAAGATGTGCACATGCACCTCCCTGGCTTTTGAAAATTAAAATAAAATTGGAAAAAAATGTGTTAATTCCAAGTAAATAAAAGCACAAATGTCATTTTGAAACTTTGGTTCAATGTTACACTGCGTTCTTTTATTATTATTATTAATATTATTATTTTAAGCCTCTTATTTATTTCCTAAACTCGGTTTCTTTATAACTGATTTATTACAATTGAGAAGTTGTTTTCAGGAGCCACTTGTCTCAGTATCAATTTATTCTTTTTGTATAATCATTTATATGTTCTCTCAATTCTTGGGAAATGTTTAGATTTTTATTTGTTAGTCATCAGATATTAGACCTTGATATATATTTTCAAATGAGCATTTCCTATATTACTTCCGCGTTCCATTTTTGATTTTTGATTATTTTCATTATTTCTCTAACTTGGAAGAATTAACTCCTCTTTGGTATTTTTAAATCCTCTATATTAACTTCAATTTTGTGTGTGTGTTTCGTTCAAATCTACGGAGGGCTAATTAATGCAATTGCCGCCATCAAATGAGCAGAAACTTGACAAATTGTATGTCGATGCAGTCTATCACGTTTTTGGGACTGTCAGCTAGGGTTGTACTGCTAAAAAAAAATTAGTTTATTTTAAAATGCAAATTTACAATAATTTGCATAATTTACCATACAAAAAAGCTGCATATTCTTAATTTACGTTTTTATTTTCTCACCAACTTATATCACAATACGTTGTGTAAAGATTATTAGAGTTATTATCGATTACTAGTTAAAAAAAAGTGGCGTACGCCGTACCAGCTCTCAAAAAATTATCGGTGCACCGTACCGATACTTTTTTGTAATAGTTGTATTATTAATGATAAAATATTAATATATCATTAGTTGTTGTTGATAAAATATTATTATATAAAATTTTGATTAATATACAAAAATTTATTAATGCATTAAAAAAAAATTAAATAATTAGTTTTAATTTTTAATTTCAATTTCAAAAAAATTTGTTTGGTAGAAAAGCTATACTATTATTTTGCCTCTTTATGAAGAAAAGGAATTGGATATCAGTGATAGTTGTAACTCCTTGCCATCGTTATTTACTCCAACCAACCAAAGTAAACCAATAACCCAAATGAGAATTCTTTTGAAAAATGTTGCTCTAGAATGCGATAGACATGGGGTATCTAATAGAAGTGCCGCGAAACTTGCCAGTACAGTTCTACAAGATGCCAATATAATTCATGAAAATGAGAAAACAAAAATCGTCGACAGAAATAAAGTTCGAAGGGAGAGACATAGGGTTAAAAAGATGCTAGTGATATTTTTCCGATTTATCATTAACTGATTGCATTATTTTTTGACGAAAGGAAAGACATGACAATGAAGCCAAAAAAGAAAGGTTGCAAGTTTTACTCTAGTATTGTTAAGAACGAACACATAACTTTATTTCAAGAGCCTTCTTCGAAATATATAGGGCACTGTTTCCAATGGCCCCTCTCTTGCTTTAAAGGAAGGGATTTTGAATTTTTGTTCACAGTATAAAGCATCCTTAGAACATATCCATGCTGTTAGATGTAATAGCACACATATGAATACAGGAGCAAATGCAGGTGCAATAAGATTACTTGAAAACTTTCTCGGAAGGGCACTTTAGTAGTTAATATGCATGTTACATATTAATGAACTTCCATTCCTGCACTTGATGGGGTAACAACAGGGCCGAAAACTTTCGCTGATGTTATAGGAAATGTAATACAGCATTGCGAAAAATTACCGATAGTTACTTTTACCCAATTACTGGAGAGAAGTTACCACCTCGTTCACAATTACAAAACTTTAGTACTGATCAGCGTTACCTACACAATATGTACTGCCAAATGATGTATGTACCACTGACCTAGAAAATATTAAACCTGGTCCTCTTAATCATTCTAGAGGGCTTACAACAGCATCGAGGTTGTTACGTCTCTACATGGCATGCGAGAATCTTTTAGAGACTCTATTAATACTTTCTGCATACGTCGTTAAAGTATATCCACCTGTTTGATTTAGCATAAAACCAAAGTAGTCTTGCCAAGAAGGTTCACAACGTCTGTTGCCTATTCTAGGTATCTTTGATCCTAACTTGGTGAACATAGTGGATGCAGTAATTAAAGGAATTCTTTCTACGCACATCCTGAAAACCTGTTACTTTCAAAGATTACAGATGATAGAGAGTCTATTCGTGAGCTTATATACAGGAGGATCCTTGCAGCAATGGATTCAACAGAAACAGAATACTCTGTAAGGTTGTTTAAAGTTCATAAAATAAATATTGCTACGGAGGATTAGATAAGTTTGATAAATTGACAGAATATCACCAAAATTTGTCCACCACTTTTGAGAAATATTCCACGACAGACTTTTGAAGATTTTCTGTTAATGAAGACGAACGATAGAGATGCATGGATCAACATTTCTAAAATCACTTGTCACACTCAGGCTACCGAGAGATTTGTAAAATTGATAACAGAAGCGGCAGGAGAAGACAGCAGAGATGGTTTCACAAATGTAATAATTAGTTCAAGAAATAAAATGAAGTCATTCAATACAAAAAAAGAATTTAAACTGTAATTGTATATTTTATATTCAGTTCATTCAGTTAAAAGTTAGTACAGTGACACTGAATTGATAAGCACATAATAGTAATTATTTTTAATTTTGTAACTGCTTGCAGTTTCAATTATACTGTTATGCAACATTTTCATATGTTTTCTTATAAAATTCTCTTATTCGTAGTTCGTTGGGCAAAATAAAATGTCTATTAATGACAGTTTTTCTCTTTTATATTAATATTACATTTTAATAACAAAAATTTTTCCAACTGGGGGCTATCATTATCACAGAAAAGTGTCTGGCAATAGAAGATATGAAGTATACGTATTTTTATGCAAACATTGATATTTCAAGGTCATTGAGGCAGCAGAAGATGTCACTTTGGAAATGTCCTTTTTGTTTTATTTTTTAAATAATAATGAAAGGCAACTTTCCCACCTACAGGCCGAAATCTCTAAAAAAGTACCATTTTCGATCCCCCCTAACTGGTACTCCAATATTTACTTTTACTATGTGATTGAAAATCAGGTTATTCTATTTAGTTCCTTGATTTTTATCAATAAATTAAGGGGTTTTGTTTGTTTTTTTATTTCATTTTCCCCCTCTCTCTCCTTTTGCTTCCTTTTGTCAACTAATTGCTATTTATAAATTTTAGGGTTTACAAACATATTTATAAAAAATTTCAATAATTTAAAAAAATTTCCATATTTATACTTGAATAAAAATATAAATTTATAAACTATAAATTTCCATCTTTAAAAATAGATGGGGTAGTAGTTTTATTAAGAGGAAGGGGTGCCCAAATTGTCCTAGCTTATAGTTAAAAAGTCATTTTTACTGCTCCTGGGCCCTTTACAAGTACGACGCGCAACGTAAAAAAACACCTAGAGGCTGTATTACAGTTTTTTTTTTTTTTTTATAAAGTCAAAACTATTGGAGATGTATTCTTCGGTATTATAATGACTTCATATTCTTTCTGCTGAGCTTCTGTAAGCACTACTACTTTCAAAACTAATATATAAATGTGTTTGGATTCGTTACTATGCCTATGCTTGTGTTCTGATTCTTCCTGCCTTATGAGTTAGAGGGAATGAATAAGGTATATTCACCTTTCAATGTTTCGTACTCTTGTCTCGAATAAGATTAGTAACATCTCTTGTTTAGTTTAGTCAAATAGTACGTAGCTAACAAATACATATTATGAGAGCACCCAATTAACGCTGGTGTTCTATTTCCGTTACCAAAATCTTTGTTACTATTTACCAGGGGACGACACACATTTCTACGGAAAGAGTCAAACATTCAATAATCAGAATCGCAATAGATTTTATATAAAATACAATTTATACGCAATACAATTTATTTAAAACACGAAATACGAGTTTTTAACTACGAACATTTTTATACAATTTTTACAGCATAATATTGTTTTAGTTTATTCTTAAGTTGAATTAGTTAGAACTTTAAAAGCCACCGTCTAATGACCCATGTTATATACACTTCTCTATTTACAAAAACCACCCTATTTCAAAACTAATAACTGTGGAGATATTATCTTTTTAGTATGGATGGCAGTATGGAGATATTATCTTTTTATTATGGATGGCAGTATGGAGATATTATCTTTCTAGTATGGAAATCAGATATGTGTCTATGGGCGAGGAGGGAGGGGGGGAGCGGTAAGGGGGCCTGAGGTACAGTTGCATAGAGGCCCGAAAATCCTGTCGGCGGCCCTGGCAGCGAGATTAGTTATGGTTATGTTTGAAAAGTTGATTACTTATATTAGGAAATAAATAACTTGAAAGTTAGGTTCTGAATGTTTGAAAAAAATTTTTAGGTTGACATGTATTACATCTGATGTTAAAGGTTACATATCAATAACTTTTCTTTAATTTTTAAACTACATCACAATTTTAGTCACATTTAACAAATATTAAAAAGCTAATAAATCTGTATAAATCATTTCTTCAGCGTTGCATTTACCAGTGATTTAGATATTAATATAATTCATTGAAGATTTTGTCATATAAATGTGAGTACAATTGCCAGTATGTGTAAACATAACAGTGTTAAAGGAATTGAAAATTTTAAATTTAAAGATCGTGATAAAATTTGTAATTTGTCCAATTGCTAAATCAACTAGGACATCACTTAAGATAAATTACAAATATAAACACAATACTAAAAGTGTTTTGGAACTCGTAGGTACATATGGATTTATGGGGACCATCTCCAGTAACGTCTTTGAATGAAAATCGCTATTATTTATCCATTATTGATGATTATAGTAGGAAAGTATGTGTTTATTTATTGAAAAATAAAACTGATGTATTAGAATGTTTTAAGAAATATTTAGCTAAATCTGAAAGACAACTAAATTGTAAACTTAAGTGTATTAGAACCGATAATAGACTCGAATTTTGTAACACAGATTTTGAAAATTTCTTACATGGTTTGGGTCCTAAAATTGAAAGAACTTCAGTTTACACTCCAGAGCAAAATGGTTTATGTGAGGTTTTTAATAAAATTGCAATGAATGGTGTTAGAGCCAGGTTACAGGACAATGGTTTACAATCCAAGTTTTGGGTTGAAGTTCTTTTGGCTTTTGTACGTGTCAAAAATCTATCAGAACATGCTTTAACTAAGGTCACACCAAATTAAATATGGACCACTTTTAAACCATCAGTTAAACATTTTGAAGTATTTGATTCCTTAGCTTTTGTCCATGTACCAAAAGTTCACCGAAATAAATTGCAACCTAGAGCAAAACCTTAGTAGGGTATGGTATATATACTAAGGGATACAGAATATATTTACCTAAAGAAAGACGCGTTATAGAAACGGTTCATGTTAGAATAGATGAAGGACAAAATAGGGTTTTAGTGTTATTTGGGAAAAATAAGTATGACTATGTAACTTTTGAACTTGATATCCATTTTAATTCAGAGTGTGTTGATACTGATAATCAAAATGAAATGTCTGAACTTGAGGACAGACAAACCACTTCAGAAATAAATACTGTGCATTTAGCTCCTCTTGATGTTACAGATTGGAGAAGGGTTGTAAAACCTAGAACCAAATCTCAAAAAATGTTTGTTTCGTATCACACGCCTGATGACAAAATACTGCATAGTATACAAGATGTCAAAAAATATTGTAAAGAAAATAAGCTAGTTTTTGATCTTGAATTGTTTAAATTTAAACCAAATGTTGTGCTAATGTTACTAAAATTGATCCTGTACAATCTTTTAAAAGTGAAACTTGTACCTCTAGTTCTATTGTCGATAATGAATGTGAGTATACGGAACTTCCAGAAAATATGTTGTTAGAGAGTTGTAATGTAGAAATACCTAAAACATTTGAGGACACTCACATGTGTAGTAAAAAAGAGAAATGGGATGATGTAATGAATGAGAAACTGGAAATTATAAAACAAAGGAATGTATGGACATAGGTAGATGAACCACAAGGTAAAAATATCATTGAAAGTAAGTGGATTTATAATATTAAAAAGGATGAAAACAATGTTTCGAAAAGGTATACAGCAATGTTTGTCGCTTAAGGTTTTAAACAGAAAGCTGGTATTGATAATAATGATGTTTTTTCCTCAGTTGTTAATTTCTCAATTATAAAGTTATACATCTTGTTGATTTCTATGCTAAATTGGTATCATTGTCAAATAGACGTGAAATCAGCATATTTGTATGGTTTCTTTAAACAGCCTGTTTATATGCAACAACCTAAAGGTTATATTGAGAAAATCTCCGAAAGCAAAGTTTGTTTATTGTTAAAAGCACTTTTTGGACTTCATGAAAGTTCCAGAGAATAAATAATGAACTTGATCATATTTTGAAAGAAATTGGTTTTTTAAACTTACAATGGTTTAATTGTGTACATCATTTAAATTCTGATGTCATTTTGGTTGTTTATGTGGATGATATTGTTTTGTATTCTAAAAGTAAAAAAGTATTCGATACAGTGATTAATTTAATAGCAAAGAAATTGGATAAGACTACTTTGGGTAATATTAAATATTTACTTGGTGTAAATTTTGAAACTATTACTAATCATGTGTATTTAAGTCAATGTACTTATATAATGCCGAAATTTAAAGATCTTCCTAAAAGTTTTGTTAAGCTACCATTTAAAGTTGGTTCAATTATACTTAAAAAAATTAAGGAAGATGAAATTGTAGAAAATGAGTTGATAAAGAAATTTCCTTATAGATCAATGATTGATTATTTATCTTTCTTATCAAGTCGATCTCGACCTGATATATCTTTAGATGTTAATATCATGTCGCAATTTTGTAATGGTTATGTTTTTCAACACTGGAAATATGTTATTGATATTATGAATTTTGTATTCTTAACTAAGAACTATAAGATCAATAATTCAAGCGTACGTAATTCAAGTTTAATTGCTTTTTTTTTATGCAAATTGGGAATGCAAATACACAAACCGACATTTTAATAGTGGTTAGTAATTTCTTTTGGAGGAATTCCATTTGCATGGAAATCATCAAAACAAAATTGTATCGCTTTAAGTTCCTTGGAATTGGAATTTTTTGCCTTAACCGAAAGTATCGAAGAAGTTTTGTGGTATTCTATAATTTTAAATGAGATGGGGTTTGTGTGGCTGTATTAAGTCTTTGCAATATTGTGATAACCAATCAGCTTTATATTTTTTACAGAATAATCAAGAGAACATCAAATCGAAGCTTATTGATATAAAATATCAATTTATAAAACAATTGAAAGATGATAGTTTATTTGATTTTAAGTATATTTTTTCTAAGGAGAATGATGTAGATTTTTTAACTAAACCCTTACTTAGAAATACGTTTAAAGAAATTGTGTACAAGATTTTGAAAGATTTTTATGGTATGTTAATGTGTGCAAATCTTGTATTTTTGTTTGTTTTAAACTTATCTTGTTTTGTGACCGATGGGGGCGTATGTTGTGCATGTTGTGCATATCGAGATGAAGTCTTAGACTCCATTGTGAAACTGTACGCTGCAGCAGTTGGTCGCGTTGATGGCTTTCGTGTTGATGGACGATAATGCGCGTCCCCGTAAAGTTGCCATCGATGACGACTTTCTGGAGAGTGAAGGGATGGCGCGAAGCTAGTGGCCGGCTTTCTCGCCGGACCTTAATCCAATTGAAAATCTTTGAGATGCTCTCGGTCGTACTGTATGCAGACGTTTACCACCTCTAGCCACTCTCAGAGATTTAGAAACTGTCCTACAGAAGGAATGGCGATTACTGAACTCTGCGGTGGTCATTGATCCTCTGTAAATGACAATTTTCCAAAAACTGTGAAGTGGGACTCGTGTGGAAGGTACGTTGGGAACTTACCATTCAGATTTATTCCTATACTTGGACACTCCAAATCTCAAGTTTTGAAGCGCTTCTAATATTTAGAAACAAAATTCAAGAAGAACCCAGAGTTCAAAACAAAATACCGTGAATTCATGAGAAAATACCTAACTCTAAACCATGTGGAAATTGTTCCAGAAGATCAAGAATAATTATCCAATCAGACCTACTTACCCCATCACGGCGTTCTATGAGAAGATAGCCTTACAACAAAGCTTCGTGTTGTGTTCGACGCATCCAGTAGGGATTCAAGTGGAAATTCCCTAAATGACTTTCTTGAGGTCGATCCTAAGCTACTCCCAGAGATATTCAAGATACTCATGAACTTCCGATCATATCGAATAGCCTTTTCAGCTGACGTAGAGAATATGTACCTTCTGATCCTGGTTGCAGATGCCCATAGAGATTACCAGAGAATAGTTTGGAAGTTTGGTGAGAACAACCAAATATCGACGTATCGTGTGTGCATCGTAACCTAGGGTACAGCCTGCGCATCTTACTTGGCTATGAAAACTCTTCATAAACTAACTGAGGACACCCTGTAAGAACATCCAATTGTTTCAAAAATAATCAAGGAAAATTTTTATATGGACGATCTCCTGAGTGGAGCTTCTTCACTCGAAAAGGCTTCAAAAATTGTCGATAAAATCAATCAAATCAAGGAGAGTGGCGGATTTATAATCAGAAAATGGGCCTCAAACTGTCCAAAAGCAATTGAAGCTTTGCCAGATGATAGAAGACTCAGTAATTCAATGTGAGAAGGTTGAAGAGGATCAAGTCTTTAAGCTATTGGGTTTGACGTGGAATTCTTCTAAAGATACGCTACAGCCCCACCTAGTGAGAATATCTGAAGTTCAAACGAAACGAGATTTGCTGTCTTTCATTGCAAAAACATTCGACCCCCTATATCTGCTGACCCCATCTACAGTCTTTCTTAAAATCTTAATCCAAGAACTAAGGAAGAATAAGTTGTATTGGGAAGATGAAATACCTCCAGAAATTAAGCATGTATGGGAAGACTTCTTAAATCAGATTGATTGTTTAAAATCCATTAGGATTCCTAGTTACATGGATTTTCTGATGCTTCGCTGAAGGCAAATGCTGCAGTCCTCTACCTGGTAAGGTTGGATCCTGGTGGTCGTACATCTCATCTATTAGCTGCGAAGACGAAGGTAGTTTAGTAAGTGTGTATTTGGACATTTACGAAAGAATCACACCTTACTATAAATATTACATTGTTTATTTCAAACTAATTAAAAAGATTAACTTAAAATGTGAAAGATAAAATGAATGAGTTCTGGGTTATAGCATAGTCGGGAGAGAAGTGTCCTTTTTCTCTTAAGTTTGTGTTCGTGTGTTTGTTAACTCCGCCCTCAAATGTTTGCGTCTTTCAGTTCAGGGACTCTATTGGTGCGGGGCCATTTCACGAACTGAAACTTTAAGAATCCATGGTTTGCGAACCAAAACTTTTAAGTTTGGTTCTTGTAGCAAGTTCGATGGATCTGAGGAAATGCATGTCACCACAGTAGCTCTATTAGCTGTGGTTACATTGCCAAGAGTCGAGCTTTTAGCGGCGTGTCCCAGCTCACCTTGACAGTGTTGGACTCCCTACCAATTAAACTTGAAGATGTTCACCTCTTGTCTGACTCGCAAATTACTTTATGTTAGATTCATTCCCCACCACTGAAAGGCAACCAATTTGTATCCAATCCTGTGCACAAAATCAAGTCTTTAGTTCCAAAAGCTCAGTGGCATCACATTTCAGGAAAGTTTTTTTAAAGAAAATAATTTGTAATTTTTTATTACCTTCAATTCTGATTTTAGTGACTCCTTTAAAAATTAAGAATTTACTAAAGTATTTATTTAGGTAATTATATCAATTCAGTTATTAGTGCTAGGAAAGTTCATAAGTTAGTATATTCCTCCACTATTATATTTAAAAAGAGATTATGTTAAGCAGTTCAGTTTTCTAGGATTTTTCCCTTCTTTTTTTATAATTTTGCATTTATTTAAAAATAAAATTATTTCAAAAGAAAACCAAATGAAAAATATCTTTATTAGGCAATACTTTTCCCGATTACTATATTTACATTGTCATTTGATTTGGATAATATTTATATGACTTGCTACTGCAGCATGTTTATGGAACACTTTTGTATATGTGAAATAAAAAAAAATATTACACATTCAATAAGATTTAGATAGCTTCCAAAATAGAATTTTGATAGAGTAAATTATAGGATTTGTGCAAGAAATTATAAGCCTCATAGATCAATAATCTTATGAAGCAGTTTTACTTTACTTTTATTACATGAAATTTTACATGACTAACTTAAGATTTTTACAACGCAAAGGGAACTTGAATTTCTGCGTAGAAACCTTTTCTTGGAAATATTTTATGACATTTTGCACCACACTGTGAACACAAGGGAGAAGATTCTTTTTCCTTTTGCCTGATCTGATCTAAAACATTGGAATAGGGAAGTGACTTGTTTGCCAAGCATGTGGTTGCAGGGTTCCCACGCAAATCACAGAATGAAAATCTATGACTTTTAAGGACCTAAATAATGTTTAAAGACCTTTGGAAATTTGTTTTCAGGTATTGTCTATGTATAAATTTTTAATGAAGTATATTTTACATAAAAAGTTAAGAAAATTTCCAATATTATGTATGTGAGTATTAATAAAATTATTGAAATAATATTTTTATTTAAATATGCTAAATATACTAAGTATATGGAAGGAGTAGATCTCGCTGGTAAAAAAAACCCGTGTGTGGCTGGCAAAATATAGTCACAAAACAAACACTGCTCTCACGTATTCCTCTCGCAAAGTACAGAGCGTAAAACTCAGTGCAGGCTCCTTCGTTGGAATTTCACTCCATCAATCAGCAAACACAAACCAATAGACGCACAAGTTGGCGCATGCGTAATACAAATATGTCAGAGAATTCACGGTGCAGATAAGTGGTGGTCAAGAGGGGATAGCAAGTCTGAGTTGTATTTTATAAATTTTGCTGTCAGGTACACACCATCCGCAAAAAATTAAGGACCTCTAACCATTTTCAAGGCCTTGAAAACAAGTTTAAAAATATAAAGCACTTTTAATGACCGTGGAAACCCTGGGTTGTAACCCATTTGTTCGCTGATTGTTTATCTTTGTGAAGAGTAAACAATTTTTTTACAGTCCAAATCGTCATTTAAAAAATAAGTCTAACAAAACAGGCTTAATGCACTGCAAACAGAACACATCAAATGAATTGATGTGAGATGCACAACCAAAAACATTAGCGAAGTGAACTCATTTGATCCCTGAGCACATAGTGGCGGTCCTCTTAGGCCTCTTTCACACGGTGCGGATGCAAGTGCGGGCCCGCAAAAAGTTTTACCAATATATTTTGAATGGAGTATTTCACACGGTTGCGGAGAGCACCCTGCGGAACCTCCGTGCGGACCCGCAGAAGTCGGTATATCTCCGCAATTTCCATCGATAACTTTAGTTTGAATTAATTAATTCAATTTTTATTTGTAATTTAAAGTGTAATGGGGGACAAAAAACCAACTGGGATCTAACTCATCCATGCAATAATTGAATTTTAACTAAATTTTGAACCTTGACATTTTTATAATAAGTCAGTAATTTTAAATACTTTCTACTGAAATATTTTTTTATATAATATTGTTTTACGTTTTCAATTCTAGTCGGTTCCTTGTATCAAATCATTGTGTATCGTTTGTCATTAAATTTAAAATGAATTACAAATTGAATCATGATTGGTGCAGGATTATATCCTTTAGTTAATTTTTTATAAATCAATCCTTATATAAATAATTTTTATGCAGTTATATTAGTTTTCTAACACTTGTTACGTGTGAAAAAAATAATTAAATCTAATTAAAAAGTTTCAGAACATTTTTCCAATGTTTACTAGTATCGAAATTTTTTTTCTAAAACATAGCATCGGCTTTGAGTAAAAAGGTCCAAATTCCACTTTAAGTTTCAAACCACTTTTCGGTATTTTGGAAATAGGAAAAGAATCCCACATCGGTATATAAAAGCTGCCGACTGTATATTAATACTGCTAATCAGAACTGGTATTATCTTTGCTGCTTGTTCAACTACAATGTCGGCCTAAGAGCAAAATGCTGTGTGCACAAGAATGAGTTTTGGCTCCTCTTACAATGAAAATGGGTATAGAAAAAACACTCCGAAAATGGTATGGATGCTCGATAATTGAAATTTGCATTTTAAAGGAATTAAAAACTAAAATTAATAAGTAGTAATAAATAGTAAAGTATTTAGTATCTTTTCGTTATTTTTATTTTTTTAAATAATTTCTTCTATTACTAATTCTTTTAACTGACTTTTACAAACTTCAATGGGAATGGTGTACTGTACTTCTGTAAAGAGCAAGCTCCTAAATTCACACATTCTTTTATTCTGTTTATAGTCTTGTCAGAAAACAAGATTTTTTAATTATAACAAAAATTTTGATTTAATATTCACGAAAAAAAAAATCGAAAAAAAATATATATATTACAGAAAAATAACCTGTATTACTTCACTTAGCAGTGAACGTTCCTAGCTTTAGTAGCAGAAAATGTTTTTATTAGTTTACATTTTTGTCATATTATTCTTTTAAATATTTTTCTCATTTCGGCTCCCCTCTCAAAATCACATGTGTGCTATCGCACCCGCCATAGGCCGGTCCTAATTAATAGGATGATCTAACAAACACCTATCTCTAAGTTTCCTTCTAGAATAAAGGAGATATAATAACCGTAACCTACTTTTATCCATACTTAAATTTTACACTTATATTATAAAGTAAAACTTAAAAAATAACTAAATACTTTGATACTTTGAATCAACCCTTATCCAGATACTGCATTCACTGAGTGAAAATAATAATCCCCCAAAAAAACACTTTTGAAAAGTAGAAGAACCACCAACCTCAAAAACACAAAAAACTTTCTTGCAATAAAAAAATCATAAACATGATGAAAATTTTCAGCCACAAATACAGTGATATAAAAAATGGCCAACCTCTGATTACAACTCTCGGTTGTGACTGGCTTAAGAATGTCTGCTTACTTAGTTTATTTTTAAAATTTAAGTTCCGCTCCCATAAAAATTTACGCTGCTTGAGGTTGGCGCCCGTCAGAGGAATATTAACAATGCTTGCGTTTCAACTACACTCATGTCCATAAATTAAGGATAATTCAGTTTTCCCTAATAACTTCTCAGTGGAGCAGCTTAGACACTTGAAATTCACTTCAAAGAGACATCTTTATGCAACATAGTGATAATTAAAATAACTCAGTCGCAAATTGAAATGCAAAGTGTACAGCGGGGGCATATGCAAAAGAATGGAGTACCATTAGTGTGCAGTTGTACAGATGCATTTACATTAAAAATCACTAAACTCATGGAGTGGACTTCTACTGTGAGATATGATCTCCCCTGTCATCAGTGTTTACTTAGCACTGTATTCTCATGCTTAACATGAGTTACTTGATGAATTGTAGTGGCTAAATTGCTCGCCCCACCTTTTGAACTGTTTGTAAGTGATGGAAAGTTCCTAATACATCAAGTCGTAACACAATTCATATGGTAGAAGCGTCCCACACATGCTTGAAGAAATTTGAATTAGAGGAGTGACCTGGCTTACTTATAGGGGCGATATTCATATTTTTTAATTGCTTATCCAAGGCAAAAGTGGAATAAAATTTGCCATAAGTATCAATAAATATGATTTAGAAACCGATATATCACCATTAAAAACTTGTCTAGATCAAGTTAACATAATTACAGGGAAAAAGTGAAATTTAATTATCTTTTGGTCTCTTGGGGAGCTTATGTAATCAAGTCAACATACTGCCCCAAAAGACCAAATCTTTTTAACATCAGATACTATTTACTGAAAATAATTTTGTCAGTCTCATGAGTAATATTGGACATCACAGGATCTGTAGAAAGGTGGGAACTTGATATTTCATGGTAAATGCCAGTTCAAGATAATGATTTGGTGGGAGAAGAGTTTTGGTCTTTATATTCAATTTGTTGAATTTGTTTAATAAGCTCCCCAAGAGCGCAAAAAATAATTAAATTCCACTTTTTTACTGTAATTACGTTAACTTGATTTAGACACGTCTTTAATTGTGAAATATCAGTTTCAAAATCGCGTTTATTGATAGTTATGGTTTATTTTATTCCACTTTTGCTTTGGATAAAGGATTAAAAGTATGAGTATCGCCCCTATAAGTAAGCCAGATCACTCCTCTACTCCAAATTTCATCAAACATGTGTGGGACGTTTCTACGATATTCATTGTGTAAAGATTTAATGCATTGGGAACTTTCCCTCACTTGCAAACATTTCAAAAGGAGGGACGAGCAATTTAGCCACTACAATTCATCAAGTAACTCATGTTAAGCATGAGAATACAGTGCTAAGTAAACACTGATGACAGGGGAGATCATATCTCACAGTAGAAGTCCACTCCATGAGTTTAGTGATTTTTAATGTAAATGCATCTGTACAACTGCACACTAATGGTACTCCATTCTTTTGCATATGCCCAGCTGCACACTTTGCATTTCATTCTGCGACTGAGTTGTTTTAATTATCGTTTTGTTATAAAAAGATGTGTCTTTGAAGTAAATTTCAAGTGTCTATGCTACTCCACTGAGAAGTTATTAGGGAAAAACTGAATTATCCTTAATTTATGGACATGAGTGTAATTTATGGCAGATTACACGAATATTCGAGTTTATGATTTCATTTGGATAGGTAGGAAATACAAAGAGGTGTAAATCTTCATGTTCGTGTAACTTTCAAAATAGCATAGAGAAACTGTGCTCAAACGCTTGCATTTGAATATATTTATAAAGAATTTTTTAAGTAGGAAACTGAAGTGTTTGTGGTAAGCTTTTGTTTGGTTGATACATACATTTTGGAAAGTTTTTATTGTCTGGGGGCTTTAAAGGTTAGTAATTAAGACGGGCGCCAACCTCAAGGAGCGTAAATTTTTATGGGAGCGGAACTTAAATTTTTAAAATAAACTAAGTAAGCAGACATTCTTAAGCGAGTCACAACCGAGAGTTGTAATCAGAGGTTGGTCATTTTTTATATCACTGTATTTGTGGCTGAAAATTTTCATCATGTTTTTGATTTTTTTATTGCAAGAAAGTTTTTTGTGTTTTTGAGGTTGGTGGTTCTTCTACTTTTCAAAAGTGTTTTTTTGGGGGATATCATAACTTTTTTTTAAACACTGGCGACTTCTATTTTTTGAATTTGTCCGTTTATTAGTTTTTATATTTATCACCTATGGTACACCTGGTACCAGGAATATTCATAATTCTTCAAACTGAGTTCGACGATACCTTACATGCAATAATTATCTTTAAAATTGATAAACCGGAAGTGGTACCAATAGCATACCTGGTACTTTAAACATTCATAATTCGTCTAAACAAAAGTCCAACATGCCATATTTATCTTGGAAATTGATAAACTGAAAGTGGTACTACCTATGCTATACCTGGTACCTTAAACATTCATAATTTTTCAAGACAAGCCCAACAACACCCAACATGCCATATTTATCTTCAAAATTGTTAAACCAGAAGTAGTACCACCCATGGTACACCTGGTACCATGAATATTCATAATTCTTCAAGTTGAGTTCAATGATATCTTACATGCCAAAATCTACTTGCAAATTTACAAATTGGTTGAATGCGGATGGCAGTAACCATCAAAATCAACTACGAACGAGTAATAGAAACTTGTGTATGGCAACTCAACCCCCAAAACTTAAAGAAATACGTTGCCATCGACAAAGAGCCAGTCTGCCAAGTTTCAGCTCGATTGGTTAGTTTGTACGCACAACGACCTATTTTAAGGCATAATAACGACTAATCAGTCCGGGACCCACAGCTTAACGTGGATTCCGAATCACAACGAACATCCACACCTAACCCAGGAATCAAATCCGGCACCTTTAACATACAAGGCCAGAGCGTTCATCCCATTGAAAATTTATTCTAATAAATTGTTACAAATAAATATTACAAGTTTTTTACAGTCTAAATATTGCAATATAAATTATTTTTATTATACCAAGCATTATTTTGGTTCACATATAATAACCCATTGATATCAGACAAAATTAAAATATTTTCTTAACAACAATTTTAAAATTCACTATGAAATTACAATTTTGAGGATATATGATTCTACGATTTCATTCTAGTACAGAAAGTAAACAAAATCAACACATCTTTAAAAACGAATGACATTTGTGCAAATTCCATTAGCCAATCGCAATGCGTGGTTCATTTAGTCCTCTGTAATTAATTGACTGTGACGTCAGCTCGCAAAACCTCCACATTTATACTTTGTATTCAGCCCATAGTATCTTGCAACAAAATGTGATTGTTTTCATTTTTCAATGGAGATTTCCCGAAATTAAAATGTTTTTGAAAGTTAACTCTCTCTATATTGTCATACAGTTCAAATAACACATGCAACTTGAAGAACACGGTTGTTCTTCCTGTGGCTTCTAGAGCTTTTTGAACTTCATACTGCGGTTTCCTGTCCTTTTCCAGTCCGGTTGGGCTGCTTAAGTTTTATTTACGTCTTCTACTGTTTTGTATCAGACTTTACGGTTGTTGTGTTCATTTTCGGGAACGCCCCCGAGAAGAGGGTGTTCCACGATGATAATGCAGGAGTCGCTCAAGCGTTCCCGCGAAGATTCAGAGGAAGATTTTTTTCTTACCCCAAAAGAAGCACGACTCAGCGATAGAGTTTACGCGGCGAACATTTCGAACATCGAAAAAGCGAATTACGCTTTTTCCAATGGTTTCTCGGAAGTCCGGGTAATCTTCTCAGCGACCCATGATTCTGGATTTATCCCGACCTCAAAACCACTTCTCATTAGGGATACTTTCTCAAGCATAAAAGGAGTTAATGATGTTTTGTCTGTAACGAGACAAAATAAGTTGTTGTTAGTGATCAAAAACCTAGAAACGGTTCATAGGCTTGACTCAGTGGATAAGATCGGAGTTGTGCCTGTCTCGTGGCATTTAATAGAAGATACTATTGTAACAAAATTCCTGATCCGAGGGATCGACCCGGATGTACCTCTTGAAGATATCGCTATCGAACTCGAAGAGGCAGGTGTACACTTTTCACAAATTGTCAGATTCACAAAAAAAGGTTCGGATTCCCCCATTCCTATCGTGTTAGTGAAAGAGCTAGGTCGGGTCACCCGTCAGAATATCTCCCTATTTGGAATAATTTATAAAACTACTCCCTTCGTGGAATCCCCCAAAATTTGCCACAAGTGTTTAAGATTCGGACATTTTCAACGATCATGCACTAATAAAGATAGATGTAAATCTTGTGGAGACAGACATCCACCTTCCGAAGAGTGTGTGAGGGACCTTGCTTGCTTCCGTTGTGGTAGTGCTGACCACGAAGCCACCAGTTCGTCCTGCCCAATCTACATAAAAGAAAAATCGAAGATCAATAGTTCCAGTCTAAGAGGCCCAATTCAATCGGGGAACAAAGTTCACTCTCAAAGTGGATCACCACCGCCGGCTTGGTCCTCCTCCGAGTTTCCCCCCCCTCCCTAATCAAGACTCCCTTGCTAGTCTAAGGAATGAAGTTGAAGATTTAAAAAAAGTCGTCGAAGATTTGAAACAGATAGTAATATTAAATTGTGTCCCTACTCAAAATCCTGAAAGAGCCTCAGATTCCTCTATTCTATTTAAACAAATCTCGGATCTTCAAAATCTGAACCTCAATCTTGTTCAAGAAATCAAGCGCCTCAGAGAAGAACTTGAATTAGCTAAACCAGGCTTCAGTCCTAGCAGAGGAATCAACGAGGTTTCATTAAACGAACTGAACTTCCCTGATAGTCCTCTCCCTGTGCTGGACCCGGGTCCCTTCCAGACAGGGACTTAGCCAATGTTACTTTTTAGTATCACTATAGATGTTAATCTTGCCCAGGGAGTTTGTTTCCTCCCTTACGTTTTTTGTAGCATCATTTTTTCATCTCAGTATGGTGTTCCTTATGTCTTGGAACTGTAGGAGTATTGCTTCGAATCTCACCTCTTTTCATTTTCTTGTTCAACACCTTGATCCTCATATCATCTGCCTTCAAGAGACCTGGGTGGACGACGCCAGTTCTCTTCTTCACCTGAAAGACTATATTTTTTTCAGTAAACCTAGAGCTGGCAGGATTAGAGGTGGTGGCCTGGCTATTTTGGTGAAAAATAATCTTCCGGTGTGGCTCTTGCCATCCTTTGTGAGCTCGACCACAATGGAAATACTGTGTATTAGAGTGGCCTTTGACAATCATATTTTTCAAATCGTTAATGTTCATAGGACATCGGGCCTCCTCTCCTCTGGCGATCTCCTACTTCTTTCCAGCGCTGTTTTCAACCCCTGTTTTTTCTGTGGGGATTTTAACGCAAGGAGTCGTTGCTTCGGTGACTCCATCTCAACTCCAAGTGGCAATGAATTAGCTAAATGGGTGGATTGTAATCCACTTATTCTCCTCAATCATGGCACCGTCACAAGAGAAAGCTCAGCCTCCTCTGGTAGTGTTTTAGACCTAATCTTTGTGTCCCCCTCTTTTTTCTTTCGTCTTTCATGGGGAAAAGCCACTGAAAAGGGCACAAGCGACCATTTCCCCATTTATTGCGACTTTAAGGCTAAAGGCCCTCCCCGTGTCGGGAACCTCAAAGCTTATACAAATTGGACGGCTTTTGCTTCTTCCATTGAAGATGTCTTTCAAGTCCTTCCCCCCGTGACACAGTCGTCTGGGGCTGAAGTTAACATTATCGCTTCCCGATTTCAGAAATCCATCTCGCGGGCTGTTAGGTCCAATTCTTCCCTTGTTCCTTCTGCTAAAGAACACAGTCTTCTCTCTTGGTGGAATCGAGCCTGTTCTAGAGCAAAGAAGATAAAGAATAGAGCTTTTAGGAGAGCACGTAGATCACTCTGCAGAGTTGATTGGGATGAGTATAAGAAACAAGCGTCTATCTTCAAAAAAGTTATTCTTGCAGCTAAACGTTCTTTCTGGGGTGCCAAAATCTGCGCGATCTCCTGCCCTAAAAAGCTCTTTGGCTTAGTGCACAGCATCAACAACTATCTCTTCCCCAACAAACCTGACAGCAACTTCTTTTTCCTAGAAAGCAACAACCAGGTCACCTGTCCGTATCGGCAAGCTAATATGCTTGGTAAGGGTTTACTTAAAAAATCTCCTCTTATTGCTTTGAGACGGCCCATTCCACCTGGCGGAGGGATTTCTCCCTCTTTTCCGAAGTTCTCACTGTCTGAGCTTAAAAGAGCTATCGCTCTCCAAAGGTCCTCATCACCGGGCTGCGATGGTATCTCGGCTAAGGCATTTAAAACCCTCCCCCTTTCCGCTCTTCTAAAGCTGCTGGAGATTTATAACTCTTGTCTCTCCTCGCTCTGTTATCCTGCTCCTTGGAAAAGAACCATCATTGTCCCTATCCAAAAACCCAAAAAACCGTCTCACTCAGTGGCAAGTTACCGTCCCATCGCTCTTATTCCTGTTATAAGCAAAATTTTAGAACGCATGATTCTTTTTCGTCTCTCTTGGTTTGCTCAGAAAAGAAAGTTATTCCATCCCAATATGTTTGGATTCCTCCCAGGGCGTTCGGCCACAGATTGTCTTCAGAAAATGGTATTCCTTATTGACTCCCTTAGAACAGAGAAGAAATGGGTTACAATCTTGTCATTGGATATAAAGGGTGCTTATGACGGAGTTTGGGTGCAGGGTCTCGTGGAGAAACTGCACTTGGCTGGGCTGGAAGATTGCCTTCTTTTCCTACTGCAGGATTTTGTTTTCGAACGACCTTTTCAAGTTAGATGGAGAGGAATCCTTTCGGACCCTTTTGTCATATCTTGTTTGCCGCAGGGCTCAATCCTTTCCCCGTTTCTCTTTAATGTTTACATGATGGATCTTTTTGAATCCATCCCGACTCACTCTCATCCTTTTATTTACGCTGACGATATCTCCATCATTATTCCTGGTTCCTCTGCTGAAGAATGCATTGGTAACATCCAACAGACCATACTTGAGATACAGTCGTGGGCCTTGAAATGGAAAATCTCTTTTGCGGTTGAAAAATCGTCGCTTTTGGATCTGTCTCCCAAACGTGTGAAACTTTCATCGCCGTGTAATATCGGAGGGGCCCCCATCCCGTGGGTCACTCAAACAAAGATCCTGGGCTTGATCTTTCAAGACAATTTCAAATGGAAGGCACACGCGATCTCAAGCTGTGCAAAGGCAAAAAAATTTCTTAACATAATTAAATTCATTAGTAATAGAAGAACTGGATTAAAATCCAAACAGATCACCCAAGTCATTTCCCAGGTCCTCCTTCCCCGCTTGGATTACGCAAACTCACTTCGATTCAAAGAGAGCAACTCTATCCTACGGATGTATGAAGTAGTTGAGAATTCAGCTATCCGATTCGCCCTGGGTGTGTTCATTTGTGCCCCAAATGAAGTTATACGGAAATTAGTGGAGATTCCTCCTTATCGTATGCGGGCCAAATGGGCTCAGATCTCCCACTTCCTTAAAGTCATCTCTCAACAACAAAAGTCGCACTTTCTCGAAACTTGTCTGAACAAACTCCATATTTCGTCTGTGGTTATGGACACGGCTAAGGCTTTTTCCCTGGAACACAACGTGGTTCGCCTGAGCCTACCCCCTCATCCTTCCACCTCTCATAAACTTCTGTGCCTCACAGACTTTTTTCCAAGCAGCAAGTCTAAATTTCCCCAGCTTATCTCGGCTTCTTATCTTTCTCTTCGGGAACGCTTCACAGATTATGAATTTTGGGCTACAGACGGATCCAAGAATAACGGTGGGGTGGGTTTTGGAATTTCCAATTCGGATTCGTCTACCACCCGCTCTATTCGGCTCCCATCTCTTTCCTCAATCTTCACGGCAGAGACTGCGGCTCTGTTTTACCTTTTTAAATTTCTTTTGAAAGAGGGTCCAGTTGTAATCCTCATCGACAACAAGGGGGTAGTGGAAGCGATTAAAACTGGTCGTGCAAAAAGAGGTTCCCTAATTGATGAAACTATCCATCTCTTACATCGTTTCTCTGTGACATCGCCCACTATTCTCGTATGGTGCAATGCCCATTCTGGTATCCCCCTTAACGAGGTGGCAGACAAGTTAGCAGTTCAGGCTACGTCTAATCCCTCTCTGCCAGTTATCCCTATTGTAGACTTCCAAGACGTTAAACGCTACATTAAATCACGACTTTCAACAGAATTTAACGAGTCGTGGGCTTCTTCGACTTACTTTCATCGCTTCTCAAAACAAACTCTCGAGCGGCCATTCTTTGATTGGGTCCCTTCTAGACATTTAGAGACTAAGATCTTGCGCATTCTTGCCAATTCATTTCCGTTAAACAGCATCTTACACAAAATCGGTTTGGCTCCTTCGCCTCTTTGTATTTCTTGTAAGTCAATCGAAAACCTCTCACACAGATTACTGCAATGTAACCGTTTCAGTGTTCAACGCTCTCTACTCTTTCCTCTCCTCGGCCTTTCTCCCTCTTCCGTCTCTTCGATAAACGACGTCATCTCAACTACGAATTTCCAATCTCCAAGAGTGGGTCGTGCCATTCTCTCTATGTTCCCCTAGTTTTTTTTTGTTCTACTTCAGTTTTTCTAGAAGTCTTTTGTAGTTGGTACTCTTACATATGTACGCGGAGGCAGGTGCTTAGTCACAAGTCCTTCCTTTTTCACCCTCTCCTCGGGGGTTCAACCAACCAACCAACCAACCAACTTGAAGAACAAATATTTCTCTTTAATTCTATCTCTTCACAAATTAAATTATTTCAATTTTTAAGATGTTATAAGCCATATAATTATAGTCTAATTCGTTCTGCCTATACTTTAACATTACGTTCATTCTCACTTAAGCCTAACATGTCGGAAAAACTAACTTCGAAATGATAGCAAACCTGTTAGGCAACTTTTGGCATATATTTCTGAACCACAATTACAAGCTGATCGCCTTTATCTGTCGCCAAATTATGAAATCAAAAAAAGTGGTTTTAAATTAATTAAAAATAGAAAGAATTATTTAATGAAGTTCAAACTAGCGTTGGATTTTAAGTTGAAACCTTCCGCATCCTATAATTCAATCCGTTTGAAGATCTATAGCTTAGTTAGGGCTGGACGTTTATCTAAATTTTTACATCAAAATCGGGCTAGAACTCGTTTTTCTATTTCGTTTTGGAAATATTCAATATTTTTTTTCTTCGTTGTCTTTAATCCTAGGTACTCAATTTTTTTTCTTTGAAAGATATCACCGAGACGAATCTATGGTATTTTTTGTATAATTATGTGAAGTTTCGTAAGCTCGCTAGAAAATAGTCAATTTCGGCTTTTTCGCTGGAAGTTGTGCAGAGAATAGATACTTACTGTCGTTTCTGCCTTTTTAAGGTTGGCGGCGAAACGACCGTTTCGTCTGATCAAACTTTTCAAAGATGCGGGCAAAACGTCCGCAGATTTGGGGCCCGCATCCGCACCGTGAGAAAGAGGCCTTACTTATACTAAACTCCAACTTAACAAGAGATCAGTAAAAGGCGTAAACCGGTTTCAGCAGCGGTGCGATTCCATTCTTATGTGACGTCATCGAACTGCAGGGAGGTAGAATGAACCGTGTTGACAGATTTGGCACGATTATCGCCAAAATTTCTTGCCTAATTAAGTAAACATTCGAAAAAAGAAACCCTATTTTTGGGTGAGGGAATAAATGCATTTCCCCCGTATTTTTTCTGCAATACGAAAAAGTACTTGTTGGGAAAAGGATACTTTTCTGAAAAAAATTACTACATGAATATGGGTATTTTGTGAAGTTTTTTTTTTATGGTAAAGAAGTTTATTACTGTTTAGTAATATTTTAGTTAAAACTTAAAATATTCGTTATCTAATACGTTTTGCTAAAATCTTAAGTTCTATTCTATCACCAAAACATGCAAATTCTGCAGTTGAAATTATAACTAAAAATCTTATTGCATTTCGAGTATTTTACCTGCTAACAGCATTTATCTCAAAAACTGTTTCTACAAAAGTATTTTTTTTCTCCCTTGGAAACCGAATTTTTTTTTCACATCGAAACTGAATTTTTTTTTACTTAAATATTACAAATTTGAGATTGCCAAGCACAACCACTGTTAAAACTCTTAGAGCAAAACTCAATAACCTAAATGAAGAATTCTCGCGTTGAAATATTAATTTACAAAGTTATCAACAGAACTCTAATATAAATTTCGACAATCCATTAAATTTTCCTGGCAACTTTTAATACGTAGATTTAGTGCCACAAATACTGTAAATGATGGCTATTCACTGTATTAAAGACAGCACCAAAACTGGATATTTTAAAAGATTCTTGAAATATTTACATTTGTTAAAAGCTATTAAAAAAATATTTTTACGGTAGTGTCTTTATGTTGCCTTTTACATAACAGTAACATAACAAAAATATTCATCACTATTCTTTTCGCATCGGATTTCAAAGTTGGCATTTTTGGTGCTTTGTATATGCATAGGTTGTATTTGAATTCATTATTAAATGTAAAAAATACAGATTTATGAATAATTTCTAAATATGTTGATGATGAATCACTATTAAACTTGCAGCCTCTGTGCTAAAGCAGCATCGTCGTTCAAGTAAATATTGGCAAAGTGAATATTCATGCGCCAATTCAAGGAACGCCAAGTGAGTGATGTCAGGGAAAGAGCTCGGCCTAAGCATACGATTCGCTAATACTCTTAAAATATTCTTGGTCAGGAAAGTAAAATATGAATAAGATTGAAACTCAAAAGCATTTATTTTCAATGTATTTTGTAAGTTTAATACAAAACCATTTGATCAGGTTATTATTATAACTAGAAAACGTACAAGTTTCCCGGAACTATATTCTTTCAGCGGAAGGATCCATACGATCCATCCTACAGCGTAATCAGTGTAGTCTAGTTAAGTTGAAGTTTAGTATAGTCCCTGTTTATCAAGTGTGAAACAGGTTGAATTGTCATATCCCTAAATCAACAGAGCCACACTACTAATGACAAAGATGTATTCAGCACACAATAATACAAGTACCCTACAATACCTTACTTATTTATAAATATGAAAGTTTGTTGATTTGTTTGTTTAGTACTAATCTATGTTAATATGGTTGAGCTGATTTTAATCACAATTTTGTCATATGTATTAATCTCTTCCCGAATTAGGATATAAACAATGAAAGATAATATATTTCATAGAATGATTATAACTATTCAAGGATTTCACAACCTACACGGAGGCTGCACCTGTTTAGAGCCTCTTATTATCAATATAAAATTTGGTATACATTATTTAAACCATAGGAAAATGATCTCTGAAGGAGAAAAAAACATGTGCTCTATTTTTGCCATGAAATGGGAATGTGGCGCTTAAGGACTTGGTAGATCATAACTTTATTGGGAAGCTTGTGAAAATGAAGTTTTAAAGCAGAAAGCATTTCAAGTTCTGACAATCCAAAATATATACAATTAAAGTTTTCATTTTTGAAAAAATGTGAGCATTAGTGCAATGTTAACATATTTTCAAAAATGTGAATATTGAAAATTTGTGTGCTTTTGTTTTTTGCAACCATACTCTGCATGGTCTCAAAAGCCACATATACTAAGTCGTATGAAAATCTGTCGATTACTTAAAGCTCCAAAAGACTCTAAGCAGATTAGTTTAATTATAACCACCTTGTATATAAAATCTTCTTAATATACAAAAATTGTCCCAGTTTTATTTTTCCTCTTAGGAACACTCGAAAAACTTAAACTCAACAAAAGTAAAACATGATCACTGAGCCTAAAAGCTTCTGCGACAGTTTCATAATATAAGGAGGACATTCAAGCTGATAAGTCATGTTTATATATTGAGTATGGCCAAAAATATGGTAAGACTCTACCATTAAAACAATCTCCAACTCCAAGGTTTCTAAACAATGTTAGTTATAATGCTGAAAGCGAGTTATAAGTTATTTTTTCAGATTAATCTGAATGCTTTACATTCATCAATTTAAAAAATTTCTATTTGATGATTGGCATAATATGCAACTAAGCAGTGGCCATATATTTCAGTAGTGGAAAGAGTAAATTATGTGCATAAGCAAAACCTCTGGTTCAAATCAATAATAATGATAACAATATATAGAATATCTTTATTCATTCTACTTTCACTGTGTAAAATTATACTGGATAAATCATTACAACATCCAGCAATTTTGTAATGTGCAAGACAACCCTCAACCCGAAAGGGAAATCATATGCAGATATTGACGACGGAGAGAGTAAAATCAATTATTTGAGTTTTGGTGTAGAATAAACTAATTGTTGTTTTACAAAATAGTATAATACACAAAATTGTGCTGAAGGTCCATACACTAAAATGGAAATGTTATATTTGGTATTGGCATGTTTCAAAATAAGGCAATTGTTGTTAGATAAACTTTTTGTAATTTGATTTCAAAATTACTTATATGATAAAAATGATTATGAATCATTAGAATCAATTTTATTACAAAGTAAAATTCGGAAACTTGTATCACAAAGTAATGCTATTTCTTTGAAATGGCACAATATTTCTAGTTATAACTGGGCTACAACTTATACAACTTAATTATACAATGTGCAAAGAAATCTTACAATGAAAAATATCATCTAACAAAGAATGCAAGATTTAAAAAAGGCACATGCATAACAAAAGGTAGTAAAGGTAATCAAATGTAGCCAACAGATCATAAGTAGAGAATTTTATAAGATGATGTAGAGATCAAGCACCCATAATATTCTAATACATTACTCAATTAGTACAAATCAGAGAAGAGAATATGATGTGATTATTCTACTCTTCAGCCTATTACATAATAAATAATGTTTTTATAATTAATGTTGTAGTAGCTAAAACGACAAGAACATTTCATAAAAAAAGAGATTGTCCCTAATTATCCTTACAAATATAAAAATAAATATTTTTGGTTTTCTTTGAGTATCTCTTTTTAGAGATACTGATTTGATGATTTAATGTGTGACAAATATACTTTTATCTGGCAATTTTTATAAAGCAAATAGCAATGAAAAAAACTTGATTCATTAATACTTGTAAGAGATGTAAAAGTTGCCATACTTAAATCAGAAACATTATTGTATAACAAAGCCATCTGGTTCAGTCATCAATAAAATAAAGTTAAACACAAAATAGACTAATTTTTATAAAAAAAGCAATGTAGTTTGATATACTTAAAGTACATTTTAAGCAGTTAAGTAACACAATTTTATACAATAGTGTTTAATGAATATGGATACTATTTAAAGGATAGGCTAGTATAATTTTATTAGTATTAAGGAGAAAAAATTACAATATGCAAGGTCCATTACATCCTGGCATAGAATCCATTGCAAAGAATAGTCACACATTACACATTTCTAAAGTCTAACTATTTAATGATTTAAATAAAATGTGTTTATTTTTGGTACCAGATAGCACTATTTAGCTTTGAGTCACTTAATATACAAGCATAAAAATATCCATGCAGTCCTTCTTAAATTGAAACCCATATGCTTATGAGAAATTTACACAATTTGAAAGCTGAAAATCTTAAGTTTAAAAAGCTATAGAAAAGTAATTCTAATATTAATTGAAAAATTAAAAATTGCATGAAATTTTATTTTTATATTTTAAAACTTTGACTGATACTAAGTAATGCAATATTACATTCAGAAATGCATCTAAATGTATATTGAAAGAAATTTTAGTTGGATACTCTATGAACTAATTATGTGCACATGCCCAAGCTATTGTATTAAAATCTTTATTAGTGTCTGCCAAAGTATTAAATTATAAAAATCCCAATCCAAAGAAATTTTATACATAGTTAATTTTTAAAAGAATATTCGTAAAAGCATATATGGACCAGCAATGCACAATTTGGGTAACATAATTTTATTAAAAAATAAACTAAAATGAAAATGTATACCAACATGTGCTAATCTTAATAATCAAAATTACTTACGATTGAAATAGTAGAAATAATTTAATAAATCACATATTTCTTCACAAGAAAATATTCCAACAAAACAGTATCTAAAAACACATGTAACATAAGGTATAAAAACAAATGGAATGTATTTACAAAGAACATGGTAAAATACATTAGAAATAAAAAAACTTTGGCTTGGGTAAACTCAAAACACAAACATTCTAAAATTGTGACGTTTGTTGAAACAGTAAATTTAAAAGCAAACAATGAGATACTTTCACTTCATGATGAATATTTTTATATTTTATACAACATGGTGTAGACACATCTAAAAATATCGCATGGATGTAAAAAAATCAAAATCAAACAGCACAGTTACAAAAATTCTACTATAAATAAACCATTCTAATAAAAACAAGTTGTGCGTATTGTCTAGAGTATTAAAAATCCTAAGTTATTGAAGAAAATAACTTAATCAAAGAAAATATTTGGCAACAGTTCTAAAACCTTAATAACTTAAGTCTCTCGCCAAATTTTCAACATTTAGATTTAAATTTGAAATACAACTACTGTTTAAATCTAAAAACAAACAAATGTATTACACACAAGACCAGAAATAGTAAAATTAATTTAATCTATTTGACCAAGTAAGGAAGATCCAAGTTAAAATATTACCTGAAATTATCCTTTGAAGGTTCATTATTTGAAAACCGTCCCTGATGATTTATAAGGTTGAAAATACATGTACACGTTACTATAAAATTGTTATGAAAAAACCATGGCACATTAGTGAAAATGTGATTCATAAACATGCACTCGGTGGAATTAAGTAGAAGCACAAAAATTAATTGAGATTGCAAGCAGCTTAATATCTGTATACAAAAATTAATTTGACTTTCTGAAGGAGTATTTAAGTGCATAAGCAGTAGAAGTTTCAATACAAATGTAAAACTAAAATGCAATCTTAAGGTTACTATACAAAAGTAAATTTATAAGAAAAATTTCCAATATTTCTCCAATTTTCAAATGGTATGTAATCAACCAAAAGTAATAATCTAAAAAGGAAAAATTTACTGAAAAGATAACTGAAAATAATTAGAATTCTCAAAAGTGAACTTGGAATTTTATTTTTTCCCCTATTATATTTCACTCACTTCAGCATTTCTATAATTGTTTACACATATTTTAGTTTGTATATTTTAAGTGGAAGGAAAATTCATATAGGGATGGCATAAACATGGTTAAGTTACTTCTGCTATTTTAATTCTTTTACGCCATCTGCAAATATGAGTATTTACCATCATGAGTTTTCATTTGAGTTTCACTCTTTAAATGTTAAGTAGAATGCTATTATATATTAATTTAATTTCAGTAGTTATTTTCAATTATGATAGATTAACACACATAAATAACTTCTACCTCATACTCAAGAAACAATACTAATCCAATGTCATTTAAAAGACCTTAATTAACTAGCACTTCAATCACCATTTATCTAGAAAATAATAATTTAACATTATGATAATTTGTCACTCATAAAACAATACTTTTTAATAAGGTAACTTTGAAAACATTCTATATATGTCATTAAAACTAAATTTTGATAGTTGGCAAAAAGCTTAATTTGACACATGATTTACCAATAGTTAATGAAAGTTAACACAAGAAAATAGAAAAGTGCAAAGCAAACTTAATTTCAGGGTAAATTGGTAATGTACATTAGTTTCATATTTAGATGCTTAAGCTAAATGAAAATTCACACATTTCACTACGAGGTAGGAAACACAAAATAGTGATGGAGATGCCAAAACACAAGACGAATTAGTTTTCAGTAATTTTAAAATATTAAGATATTTAATTATGAGAATATCTTTTAATACTGATTATATTTATCCATTTGCTGAAATTGTTGTCTACCTTTGGGTAGGCTGAAGTAAATGCAATACCCATAGGTATTAGAAATGTACATACATCTTGTTACTGTTCAAATTTCAATATTCATTACAGGATAAAATCATCAAGTCACAAAGCTAACATTGATGCATCTACACACACATTTTAAAACATAATGTGCCGATTGAAATGTTCTTGTGAAAGCATTAACTAAAATTTGACCTGAAGAAAGTGCATATTAAACACATTTAGTGAATTTATGTTGAGATATTACAATAGAACTGAGATAAAGTTGTACCAAACCACCAGAAAGCTGCACCAAATCTACAATGAAGATATAAGTCGGCACTAAAACTCTAAAAATTAAATAAAATCAATAAAATTTTTACCAAAAAGAGTATAACACTAGAAATACCAACAAAAACTTAAAAGCATAAATTATTAGCAGATGCAAGAATAATTGTTTGCAAAACAGAGCTGAGTAAAAAGAGAGAGAGGGAGAGAAATAATAAGCGAATCAAAGATATTCAACAATACAATGTTTAATGTGTGAAACAGAAAATAAAGAATTAGACAAATGCAGAAACAAAATATAAAACATAAAAATCAACAAATCACATCCTTAAACAAAATACAATACCTTCTTACAAAATGTTTTAAGTCATAATCAAAGTGTATTCACAAAAAAACAATTTTAAAAATATGCCATTGATATAGATCAATATTGCAAATTTTAATAATGAAAAAGTACAGGGAATTTCAAAACTTGAAAATATAAAAGAATTCTCATTTTACAAGTGGAAATTTAATACACAAAAACTTTTACTGCCAAACAAAATATATGGATATCCTGGTACACTGAGCATCAATTAACAAAGGATGAGGGTCTTCAGAGGTTCATTATCCTAGCAGGATTAATCAACGATATTAAAGATTAGAAGTTTTGGACAGAAATACAAAGTTTAAACAAAATAAAATTGTAATTCAGAAGTACTAAAATATTGCAAAACTTATATTGTTACTAATCTAAAACAAGATTCTTTAAAAAATGCAATTAAGAAACAAATTTAAACTTTGTAAAAAGTGTTACATAAAAGAATCTGCTATTCAACACAATAATCATATAAATCTTAAATTCAAAGGACTACAAATGACAAATACAATATTCGTCAACTTACGGCAAAATATTAAATATTTACTTAAATCAGAAATTATATGAACGTAATTGTAAGATACTTAAATATTTAGGTCAAAGGCATGTTCAATTACATGCAAAATGGAAATTTATAGAGTTTTTAACTAGTTACGCAGTCAGTAGCCTCACTAATTGTTCCATTAAGAATTTTCCCCTCAAAATTTATATGTATTCCAAGAAAAAATTCTTATTTATAGTTTGTTTCTATGTAATGTAGTAAACAATTCATTTTTAAAAAATGAAACATATGTTGCATGAAATTTAGTTTAAAATTAATGTTAACAAACACATTTTACTAAAATTATAATTAAAAAATGGGTGAATAGCACTAAAAACTATTTTAAATGTCTCAAAACTTTGATAAAAATTCTGATTAGGAGTTAATGTATAAGTAAATGAAGTAAAATCAGATGAATAAATATTTTGAAAAATACCAAATATCATCAAATAAAAAATGTTTTAGGACTAAATTATTTAAATAAAATGCTTCGTTGTCCATTGTACTTAAAAAATGTATCAAGATTTAGAGTGTTTATAATACTCAATCTTGTTAAGGTCAATAAATAGAATTAAAAAAAAAAAAACTCCTACATTGCTTGGAAGCCATAAGCAGTGGTGAAATGAAAAGTAATGTATCAAGAGCTATATAATAAAAAATGTTTTAGGACTAAATTATTTAAATAAAATGCTTCGTTGTCCATTGTACTTAAAAAATGTATCAAGATTTAGAGTGTTTATAATACTCAATCTTGTTAAGGTCAATAAATAGAATTAAAAATAAAAAAAAAAACTCCTACATTGCTGCGAAGCCATAAGCAGTGGTGAAATGAAAAGTAAAAGTAATGTATCAAGAGCTATATGTCAATTTCCATAAAGATAGAGAAGATACTTTAGAAACAATGTATATATATTGCATCAAAAGAGAAAACCGAGAACTATTTTTTTGCACAAATAAGATGCAAATCTACAACCATTGAATAAATAATGTAGAAGATCCGCCAGGTATTTTAGTTCCAATTGTATGGTCCTTGCATGTGAGCCTGATTATAATTTGGATTTGAAGATGAAAGATAGGCAGATGATGGCATAGTTGTGTGCACTTGATTGTAATTTGGATTCGACATCAACATACCACTGGCATGAGCAAAATTAGAAAGAGTATGCTGAGCATATCCCATTGCCATGGCATGTGACAATGACATTGGATTTGTTAGTGATGATAAAGCAGCCATGGAACTATTAGGGCTTTCTGATGAGTCAGTTGGGCCAGGACTTAGAGTTGGTGGCGGCGGGGAAGCACTATTTGACTGAGATGCAGGTGTAGGCGTCTCAGTCGGAGATGGAGTTGAAGAACCTGAATTAGAGGTAGCTTGCGACAATTGAGGTAACTGAGAGGCAGCAGCACTTGGTAAATCCAAACTGTCAGAACTATCATTAGAGGCTTCCTCAATCTGAGGTGGAATTACTGGTGATATATTTGCAACACTCTGCTGTAATATAAGAAAAAATAAAGAATGAATGTTCTTCATCTCAAGAACAAGAAAACACAAGATTGTACATTTTAATTGTACATATCTGCAACTGTAAAAACACCAAAAGTGAAAGACAGAAGAAATAAATCTCCTAATGTTATTACCACAAAAAAGGAATAACATTTTAGAAAAATGGACAAAAGAAATAAAACTAATACAATTATAAAAATAAAAGAGAAGGGATTGGATGCAAAGTATTTATACATCACAAACAGCTATTTATACTTCTAAATAATAAAAAAAATTAATAAAAAAATAATAAATAAATTTAAAAAAAATAAAAAAATAGTTGTGCGATAGGAAATTAACTCTTAAAAACATTTCTCATAATACTTGAAGGAAAATAATTCACAAGCAACATCACTCACAGTCAACATATTAGAAACTATTACTTCATTTTAGAGATAATTGCTGTATAAACATGAATGTTTTAGGCTCCTTCAAAATTAAGTGTCAGTTACTCCAAAAATTACAGAGGACACTAAAAGCTCTTAATTACCTCTTTATCTCCTGGCTTTGTACACAGTAAATAAGTAATTTTGTTTCAATATATAAACTAGTTTAATGTCAGTGATTTTATTTCAAATTCACAAGGTGGCTATTTAAATTTTGTATTAATTTTTTTTTATTAAAGTACAACACATTTCAACGACAAAACTTAAAAAATGAAGCATTTGTTTTCTTTATTTTTTAAAAACTACTGGTTTAGAATATTTAGAGCCATTTGAATGTGAATTCAAACTTAAATTTACCAGCAAATTTTCATAATGTGGCAACAGTATTAGATTCTTTTGAACAGCCAAAAGTACATCTATACCTATTTCTACTCCTTCAAATTGAAGATTGACACAAGGAACCTTCTGAAATTCACTTCACGTCATAAAAGTACTAAAAAAGCTGACTATTTTCATAATATAGCCCTTCTTATACTTTAAGTTTAAATGATAATTCCAAAACAAACCTTTTTTCGATATTCTTCCATATTTGCTTCATATCGAACTTTTTCTTCACCTTGCATTTCAACATACTTCCGCTTGTCATCATCTGTCATTGATCTCCAACGCTCTCCTCCTGTATAGATAAAATATAGGAGATATAATTTGTTTTGCCAAAACTTTTAATTTTGTATGATATCAAATACTTGTATTGCATTTCACTTCCCCTTAAATAAGTATAGGGTCATTCCACGTCAGTTCAGCCAGGCCATGACACCCACCTTCTGATTTTTATGAAATTTTGTGTGAACACTTTCCTTATGATTTTGTAAGCAAATTCTCATATATTTTTCGATATTCCTGTTGGTTGAAATTTTACAGCACTATAAAATTCACGATTTTGTCAAATTTGGGAATCCTGAAACTTTTGAAAAAAGAGGCACGTGTCAGAGAAATAATTTTTTTCTCAATAATTACTGATTATATCTTCATGATTTTTTTACAATTCAATATAACTATGTAAAATTCTGAAGAAATTATATTATTGCTCCAAGTTAATAAAAATTTCACACAAAAAATTATCAAATCGTTCCTATTCGACATTTTTCTAAAAAAAAACGTCATGCTGTCAAACATGTTTTTTAATGAAAAAAAGTCGAATGTAGGTCTTTCAAAAACCATTTTTTTTTCATACATGACAATTATTGTAAGAACATATATTATTTTACTAAAAATAAAGTTAATGTGTTTTGACATTTTTATAGTAAAATTTTTCACATTTGTCAATTTTTCGGGATAAAAACGCGTTTTCTTAAATTTAAATTATGCGATTATTACTAAATCTAAAGATGTTAAATATGAAAATGACTGTGAATATATGTAGTATAATTGTGAAGAATAAAATTAACCGAGTTTCACATGCTTATATTTAAAGTTTTCAAATTTGTCTTAGTACATATAATTTTTTTTTAAACTAAATGTCCATCATAAGGATCTATACTAAAGTAAATTTGATCTATACAAAAATTTTGTTTCTTGAAATCTAAAATTTCTGCATGCTCCTGTGATCCTTGAAATATAAATAAGATTTTTTCAATTCCTTATTGGTTCGTGTACTGATTTAAGTATCCGATCTACTGACAGGTGTTTACCACTAGAACAAGTAAAACAGAAGATATTCTTTAAATAGGAAATTTTAAATTTTCATTCTATAAAAGGGTTAATAAATCATGTAAAAATTCATTATGCATCAAAATGCACATGATATAATTTAGATAACAAGATAATTTTTTTTTTTTTGTTAAACTGACAGCTAAGTTTACACCACACAAAATCATCACACTTAAAAAATATATATATATATATAACTTACATATTTTAAATTCAATTATCAGGATCAAAAAATTCTTGCAAGAACCCTTAATTCATGACGCAGAATAAGGAATGGAAAAATCTCATTTGGATTTCAAGGATTACATGAACATGCAAAAATTTTAGATTTCAGGAAATGAAATTTTTTCTACAATATTGACAAAAATAGAAAATTTCAACCACAAACAGATAATACCATTACATTTAACTCAGTAATAAGTAAAACTTTTCACAATAATTTTAATGTTTTATTACTTTTGTATAGGTCAAATTTACTTTGTATAGATCCTCATGATGGAGATTTAGTTTCATAAAAATAAAATGTACAAATGCAAATTTTAAATACAAATATGTGAAATTTGATTAACTTTATTTTTCAGAACTATACTATATATATTCACAGTCATTTTCAAGTTTACCTCCTTTAGATTTAGTAATATTCGTATGCTTTAAATTCAAATTTGAGAAAACACGTTTTTTCCTGAAAAATTAACATAAGTGAAAAACTTAACAAGGCAAAACACATAAATTTAATTTTTAGAAAGATAATTTATGTTCTTGTAATATTTTTTAAGTATAAAAAATGATTTTTCTGAAGGACCCACATTCAACTTTTTTTTATAACAAAAAACATGGTTTTTTTTAGAAAAGTGTCAAGTATGAACGTTTTTATAACTTTTTGTGAAATTTTATATTTACTTAGAGCGATAATATATTTTTTTCTGAATTTTGCCGCTTTTTTCAAAAATTTCAGGAATCCCAAATTTGACAAAATCATAAATTTTAAAGTGCTGTAAAATTTCAACTAATAGGAATATTGAAAAATTATTCTTAATAACCATAAGAAAAGGGTTCGTACCAAGTTTTGTCAATATCAATAATTATGACAAAAGACAAATACTTTAGATTGGTGTAAGCAGAAGTTTGCTCCGCCACAAGTGTAACTGATGTTATTTAGCCGCTATAACCCGAAGTTGTTTCAGTAGCATAAGTTCTGTAGAATCAGAGACAGGCTATGGTTTACCTACATCAGTCCTACAGCATAATATTCAAAAGCATCAGAGTTGATAATTTTAGAGGTTCAGATCACCTCATCGTCATCACTTTAACTGATAATAACACTGCTATTGGTTTTTCATATTTGGGTGATGATTTTGTCATTGTTCATCAGATCAAATCCTGCATCAACAGATTCACAATATAACGATGAACAAACATCATCCTTTATGCAATTTCCACATCCTGGAATTGGTTTCAGAAGTAAATTTAATTCAGTCACGAAAATGGAGCCATTATAATTTGATTGATCTATATTTTAGAGAGAGGACACCAGCTTCCGCCAGGACCGTTATAAGGCAAGTTCTTCCACAGACTTCCAAGCTTCATTAATCATGGAGAAAGTCTTTCAGAATTAATGCTTTTCAGAATTGAACATGCAACTTACTCCTCCTCATCCCATTCAAAAAGTAATTTGCTTAGGAGCTGATATCTATGGCGCAGTTTCATAGATTTGATCAAAATTTTGTTAAAATCTCACCTGCTTCAATTCTATTAACAATTTGGAACTTCTGTTACCCAGTTTACATAAAGCATAAGTAGACTCCATGGTATGGATGAATGTTCTACATTGAGGTAAAGCTAGCGCTTCTGGGTTAGACAGAGTATAGCCAACAGAAAGGCATATGATCTTGGAGACGAATGGAATTTCCAACAGGAAGGTGGAAGAAAGAGAAGATGATCTGGAAATGATATTATTTGTTTACCAAAAAAAAAAACTTAAGGAAACTGTTGATTAAATGAATTTCAGATAATCGAGGATCTACTGTATTACAAAACTTTTAAGACATTGAATAACTCGATTTTTTTTCAAGCACTATTCAAAGGTTTCCAATGACCATAAGAACCCAGTGAAATAAATCAAGAACATACTATTATATTTTTACATTATGATTATTTTAAATTTTAAGTGATAATTTTTAAAGTAAAAATTCTAGGGGAAAAACCCAACAAAATTAATATTTTTATTTTCCTATTAAGTTATTCAAAATAATAAATATAACTATAATAATTTAAAATTGTGTTAATAACTACATATTATTGTACATAATTAATAATTTAAATAAATTTATAATTGAAAACTCAATTAAATTCCCACTCTACATCAAGCTATTTTATTTATATATCCACACTTTTTATCACCTAAAAATAAAGTGTTTCATCTAACATGTACCTTTAAAGGCTACATGAATTTTTTTAATGTGCGCCTTTGTTATGGCATAGCAAATTGCTACTGATTTTCAGCAGAGAATAAAGCTCATTCTCACAATTGTCCTTAGTAGTTGTAGGCACACTGATGCAAGATTTCCAAGTGGGAAAATTACACCCTTTCTGCGAGAAAAATTGGACATTTTGTGGATACAGAGAGGCAAGTTTCTCGCATGGAACTTGTACAAGTATTCTTGATCATGAACACTTAGTTTAAGGGCCATTTAAACAATGCTGAAGCTACCTACCAAAACTAGAAAAACCATTAAAAAGGAACAGACATTTTATTTTTTTTATAGAACAAGGTAACTACAAAGAGGTAAAATATACCTAATTTTGCCAAAGCAGCAACTCCACCTTCAGGTTCTTTACCAGCCATTTCCTTTCTTAAATCTCCCATAAACAACATAAAGGCTGTTCCTGGACGTTTTGGTTTGTTCACGTCACGAGCAGGCTTGTATATAGCCATCTATAAAAATTAAATTTGTCAGATTAAATAAGATTACTTTCCTTAAATTATTAAAAATGACATTTCAGTAGAACTTTTCATAATTAAACCACTTACGAATGGGTACGAGCTCTTTTATAATAGAAGTCTACCCTTTTAAGTGAACATTTTGCTAAAGTATGAAATCAAATAGTGCTGAATTGTTGTTACTGACAGTTCAATAGAAGCATAGCAAGTAGGAGAAAAAGAAAACGGTGGGTATACATCTTTTTTTTTCTTCTAATTTATTAAATATAAAATATTAATTACAACAGAAAAAAGAAAAATTCTGTTGTAATTAATGGAAAGTTTTTTCAATGCATTTAGGACATGCATAAAAGGTCATTTGTAAATTAAAATTGCATTAAACTACCTTATAATACTATTCAATTCTTGAATTCAACTTGCATATTAATGATACCATATACTACGGTTATTGTAATGAGCCAAATTTTGGCAGCTTCAGTTACCTTCATATAACAATGCATAAGTAAGCTTCCTTATCGGCTCATTCGTAAACCAGCCTACGTATTAGGGGTGCGATGGAAGGAGAAAGCTGTAGAGTAACGTTTATAAGTCAATGATTCTCAACCACTGTGCCACCAAATTGCTAAAGTGTGCCACTAAATTTTAGAAATGTATATAGTAAAAATTATAATGCTTTTTTTACTACAAGTAAAGTTTAAATTAAAGAAAAGTACTTATATATATATATGAATATTGTAATGAAGATTTTTCACTTTCACCGCTTCATTACATATTTCTCTTTGTCTCGCTTTTGACCTATTTTTTACTCTAGTTTTTTACATACAACCCCCTGCAGGTTGTTGTCTGATGTTTGGAAAGCACATCTGTTGAGACTTTGTTTCCCACGAATTCCGCGGGCGATTTCAAAGATCACTTCGCCACTTTCGTATTAGATTTCTATGCAAAATTGTTATTGACAATTTGACAACATTAGAGGAGAGAATTATTCATTATTTCCCAAATTTAGATGTAACAAAAATTGATTGGGTTCGTAATCCATTTGTGATAACGAATACTTCTGTATTTGAATTAACTTTGAATGAAGAGGAAGAACTAATTTCGCTTTCTAATAATCGAGATTTAATTTTAAAATATTCAGAAGAATCAATTAATTCATTTTGGATTAACATTAGATGCGATTATCTCATAATAGCCAAAAAAAAGCTTTAAAAATATTGTTACAATTTTCTACATCTTATTTGTGTGAATTCGGATTTTCAGTATTAACCAACATAAAAACGAAAAAAAGATTGAGACTGTTAAATGTAGAAGACGATATGAGAGTAGCATTGTCATTTTTACGACCAAATATAAATGAAATTATCAAAAAACATCAAGCTCAAATTTCTCATTAAAAGTATTCGTATTATTTATTTGTAATTAATCCCTTAATAAACGTACTGTTGTTTTTGTAGTACATATTATATTATTTTATTTTACATTCCAAATTATTATCATTAATTATTTTACACAGTGTTATATGTAAGTAAACAACTTTTAAACTTATATTTTTCTTTGTGTGCCACCAAATTTTGAAATCATTAAAAGTGTGCCGCGACAAAAAAAGGGTTGAGAATCACTGTTATAAGTGGATTAAAATTTAGTCACTTTTGGAACTGAAGTTCCAGTAGAAATTCGATAATAATGCTCCACTACCATTTCTTTTCCACTGCTGATTAAGCTAAGGTATTAACTGCATACTTTCCAAAATAGATCAATAGGATTTAATCTAATCAATTTTTCAAAGTAGTGAGTAATTCACCCAATATTATAATTGTTCCAGCCCAATAGATTTGCTTCAAGATCTATTGATCGGTAACCTTCCCAAATAAAAATAAACTTTTGTCAGAATATAAATTTTATGTATTAAGTCTTTAGACTAGAACCCTTTACAGATTGTAACTATTGTGAGTTCAGTGACGAGCTTACGAAGCAAACCTGAACAATAAGTGGTCCACATAGGAGATGTGCAACATTTTCTGGTGCGACAAGCATCAGCAACCTGTCAGCTACTTGATTTTGGAACAATGTCTACACATACTTCCCAGAAATATGAATAAAATCCCAGTCCAATTCTAGATTTTGAGACAAGATTCTTAGAATTTTTTATCTATACAATAAAGTTAAATTCAATTTCCCTCTTTATATTTAACAAATCAAAAGGTCGAATCAAAATCGAAAGACCAAGGGATTTGCAGAGGTTTTTTTTTATTTGTCATAGGAATATGGATATTTTGATCTTTTATATCTGCTTCATTTTTTTTTATTTGCATAGTGTCATAGGGCCTTCATATATTAACACTAGTGAATCCATCTCTATTAAGAATTTTTCAAATATTGTTATTCCCAATTCAAATAAAAGTCTTTTCTGAATGCTCTTTTTTAAACTTTAACTAAGCTGCTTGAATAAATAGGTGTCCAAGTACTCAAACGAAGTCAACTAACAATCGCATACATTAATCTAATAAAATAAACTTCCAAATATTATAAATAAACCAATAGAATTTTGCTAGTCTACCTGACATTCAACAAAATAAAAAAAAAAATTGTAAAATTTCCTACTTGTCTTAAACTAAGTTTAAACGATCTTGAAATCTACCAAAAATTTGTGAAGCACATAAGATTTTTTTTTACAGCATTTTAGAAATTTTATGTACATACTTACAATTTGAATGGAGCTGAACTTCAGTAATAATGAGTAGACTTTTCTACAATCTCGCTAAAAACCGTTTAGGGTATTTACAAACGCTGATGAAACACAACTGAACATGGAAGGTTATTGTAAAATAAAAATACTCACCCATTTTATTAATCATACCCTACACTCAAAACAATTTTAAAATACTTAGAAAATATTGACTCAATAATATAAACTCACTTCTTTTCTATAACGCTCTCTGTCACGAGCAGCTACTTCAAGAAATGGTTGCTTTTCATCACCAGTCATATTATTCCACTTGCAAGCACATTCTTTTCCAAATTCTCCTATCTAGAAATCAATTTCAAAATTAAGTAAAAAAGAATATTTTAATCTGAGACCTTTTTATTATGTTCTAAGTTGAATTAATATTATATAAAAGGTTCAAGGCCCTTACACAAAATGCTAAGGTAGTTTTTTAAAAATATAGAAATGTGACCAGTAATATTTATCTAAAGATAAGCTCTAACTACCAGTGTATACATATTTTATAACTAGTATTTTTCACTTAATATATGATATTCTATCTACCCTTAATCATTCAGATATTGACTCTCCTAGCAAAATCATTCACAGAGTTCAAAACTAAAATTTGCCTTGAATTGTACATTTTACAAGCTTTAACAAAAGTCTTGTGCTTAAATATCCAATATTTTCACAGCATAGGATGCTTGGATGTATTAGAGATTTTCTAAAGCAAAAGTTAGACAAGGACTATATTGAGCTGAAACATCATTAGAGTAGGATTGGATCACTGAGAATACCACACATTTGCATATTAACAGAGAAAATCTGGAAAACTTTCACTATAAGGTATATTTCCAAGAACAATTGCATGATAGATCAGTATTCTGTCTATCAATTATGAGTTTAGCTATACACAGAATGGAGGAAGTCTTTAAAATATTGTCTGTTACCTCTTAGCTAGTTATGAAAAATTTACATGTACAAATTGCGGATACTGAACAGAAGTGGGATAACTGTTAATCATCAAATATTATGCAGGGTTCATATTCAATCTATGATAGTAAAATTCAGGAGTTACTAAGGAGTTTTTCAGGAGTTAGGTGCAGTAAATTCAGGAGTTAACGGGGGAAAAAATTACGTCTAATAACATATATTCCCTCTACGCGCCTGATTGTCGAGAATTGTGGTGCATTCCAAAACTGTTCAGAAGGTTTTTCTTTGCAACTGTAGAGATGAAACGCATGTGCAGTACTCTGAAAAGTACGGTAAAAATTTCAAAAACGTTTTATCCAGTAAAAAAAAAAACGCTACGTTTTAAGGTTCTACTAATCTTTTTACCCTTTGATGATAAATTTTAAGGAGATAAAAGGAAATATCAAGAGTAGAAACACAATTTTCAGGAGTTATAAGGGCCCTTATTTAAGAAAAGCAAATTTCAGGAGTTTTTCAGGAATTTCAGGAGACGTACGAACCCTGTTTATATGTTTCTAATTGCTTGAATTTTTACTATTAAATTTTGTATACTATTTATTGTGGAAGTTATTATTTATTTTTATTTTACATGTTGCTGTTCCGCTCTGGATATTGAATTTATTAACTTTGTCAAGTTTGATTTTAGCCAGAAAACAATATTTATTAATTTTAAACAAAACTTATTTCATACATTATCCTTCTAACCAGAAAATTAAAAAAAATCTCATTACATAAGAACATTTAGCTAGAGCTTTTATCTAAAGAAAATGACAAAATCAATCTTTTAAAATTCTTGCAGTCCTGCATGAAATTAATGACATCAATAACTGTTTTTCTTCCTGAGATTAAAAGCTGTTAGAATTTCACAAACTTTGAAATTCTCTCTATGTGAAACAAAACATGTCTCGTTTAACATATGTATGATCCAACTACAGGACAATTTTAAGGCACCTATGACTTATACAACTACATTAAGGAAATCTGCTTATTTTTGTTACGTTGACACTGTTAAAAATTTAAAAAAATTATGAAAATGTAAAATTAAAATAGTAGAAAATCGGAACCTTTTCCACTATATAGTTGAATTTTTTTAGGCACTTTCTTAAAGGAAATTTCACACTTGTATTGTCCGACCTGCAATTCTCATAGGATAACATGGGAAGATAAGTCACACAGCAACAGCTCTGCGATTTTTTCTGACAAGCACGAATAGATCACTAACTTCATTTAAGTGGTTATGTGCTGAGCCAATGAAAGGTAAGCATAAGTTTGGCATCATCTTGGCAAAGTAAATTTCGCCAATGTTATTGTTTACTAAGTTTGCATAGATCAAGAGGGCATGCGCTTTTGTTTTATCATTTATAATTCCTTCTATATCAGATTTTTTGTTTCAAAAAAGGAATTTGCAAGGTTTCCAAAAAAAAAAAAAATACATTTTCATAAATTGTGAAATTTTATAATATATTCCAAGTAATAACATAAATATAGATAACTAGTAAACTAAAATCACATGATTATAATGCATATTAATTACAATAGCTGTATAAAAATAAAATACCATTTTTTTAAAAAAAGATAAGATAAAGAAATAGCTTTCGGATTTGTATCATACTTTTTTTTTCAGTAACTATATAATCAATAATTCAAATACAATTCTTTTGCTGATCTAACTATACTGATAGAACAGATTCCAGCTGAAAAGTGAACTAAGTAATAAGTTAAATTTTCCAGTCCCCTCTGCAACCAATATATTTTTATTTCATAATAAATTAATTTATGCAAAAAACTTATTGTTATTTTTTTTATACTAGCTTATCTTATCACAAGGATTTAACTAAATATATAAAAAACATAATATACTTTACATTTTTTAAATAAGAAATAGAAAATGATCGAAAATATCCCCTCTGAAACAGATTACTTACCATAGAATCGCCCCCTTTGAATAGTTGGTTGATTTGTACGCTAAAAGACCTATTTTTATGCACAATAACGGCTACTCAGTCCGGGACATACAGCTTAACGTGGATTCCAAACCACTACAAATATCCATGTCTAACTCAGGATTTGAACGCCGTACCTTTGGCATGCAAGGCCAAAGCATTAACCATACAGCCATCAAGTGGGTCCTCCTTTGAATAGTAATAATATGGCAGTTGTCCTGTTGAGAGATTCCTGATCCCTTTTCGCAAAGAATTTTTAATTACCCATCTTAATTTTTTAAAAACTTTAAATACAATACAAAAGTATTTTATTGTGGCACTTTGAAACATATTTTTATTCCAATTAAAAAAAAAATAAGACTTTACTCGGAAAAAATTTATATCATCACCCTAAAAATACCTACAAATGTTAAGCTTAACACTATACCCATTTTACCCCATTCACAAAATTGCGTTTAAAAAAAAAAAATTAATTTTACCTGCAATTTAAATAAGCAATAAAAATGTTAAATAAGCAATGTCAAGTCACTGGAATGTAATTTTATTAAATATTTTGAGCTGTAGACAGAAGTTTTTAAGTGTACAACATATGGCATGAAGCTGTAAAGTGTTTTTACTGTTGACACTCATATAAAGCAAATTATTGAAACCAAAATAAAGTGGGGAAATAAAATTTAGGCATCATACTACCATGTAGAATTTCAAAAACTATGAATATATTGAAACTTCTAAAATGTTAAAGAATATATTTTGGCTGCCCATTTTACCCCACTGATTATGGAAATTTTCTTTGTTTTTTTTTACATTAGCACTGTTAAAGATTTTTAAGCGTACTAAAATGTAAAATAGAATACTTTTTTATATTAACTATCGTTAATAAAAAGTTTGCCTACTTTGGATTTTTTCCAGCAGGCACCCATTTTCAATACAAACTGATTTACAAAAAAAAAAGGTATAGCCTAGGGTACAGATCCCAGATAAGTGATAACTTGGATCGTCAGTATGATACCACTGAGAAACTGGCTAACTTTATGGTTGGTTGGATTTAAATTTATTTTGCGTAAAGGCAACACAAGGGCCAAACTGCGCCTGGCAAACTTTATGAGATGCATGCTTTTGCAACTGACAACTTATATATCCTAAGTTGTTAGAAGTTAAGAGAAAATTGAACAATTTTTTTTTTAAATTTACCTTAGGAATTTGTCTTCCATTTCTTTTTTGGTCTTCTCTGTACCACTGAGTGAAATTGATGTAGGCAGTTGTTGCACGCTTGGGAGCTGGAATACCATCTTTATTAATTTTCATCTTCTTATTCTTCATTTTACCACCACCACTGGTAGCACCACTAACATGGGTCATATGATGTGCATTATTTCCAGAGGACTGCATTCCACTATTCATCGAATGATTGCCAGAATTCATGGATAGATTCAAACCTGTTGGCATCATATTAATTTGAGACATAGCAGACATATTATTCCCTGCATTTACTGCAGCAGCATGTTGAGCCATTGCTTGATGATAATCATACTCAGTAGGAAGACTTAAACTTCGATGTCCAAGTGGTAAACCATCTAAAAAAAAAAATTAAAATTAAGTTCCGTTTCTAAAGAGCTAGTAGTCATTTAAAAAATTCCATAACACTATTTAATTCATTACACATTATTTTTCAATAAAAAGAAAAAGTTGGAATATTTAAGAGATTTCTATCCAATTTTACAACAAAGATCAAATGTTTTGTTTCTATCAACATTCGATTAAGCTATGGTTCTATATTTTTTGCTTATATACACTCACTGCCAAAAGTTAAGCACAAAGAAGAAAGTGTTAATTTCCAGAAGTCAATCTGAATTTCAGGGACTGTAATTTGCTGCAAAAATAGATGGTAATACGCAAATGTGTTATGTAACAGCCAATCACAGTCTCGCATCGAAAAATATACATAAAAGGCAATCGTATAAGAAGCCAGCATTGTGAAGGGTTAGAGGAGTTGCATGGAAGTGCTGCTAGAAAGTGCTTAAAACTTTCGTACGATTAGTTTTTGAGACGGATGTGTTTTTATGGCTTTCAGAAGACGAATGGCAGACAGTGAGTGCTAGCATTCTGTGGCATCTTGAAACAGGGCAATCAATCACTGATTTTGTTCTTTTCTTTGGTATTCATTATTCCCAATTTCCCGATGAAAAGAATTGCAAACCAAAGAATAGTGTCCAAAGACCTGTGGGTGGTAGAAAAATTTGTTAATCATGAGTAGGAAAAAATATTTTTAAAAATTCCCATGCCAAGGCAATGGTGCCAACTAACACGAATTTTTTTTTAATGAGGCAATTAAAAAAATGCGAATTAAAATACCAAAAAAAATATTTTTTCAAATTTAACTACAATAGAAGTGATGCACTGTTAAACTTATAAATATCTTAATTATATTTTGAATATATTAACAAGCAACATTATCCCGGTTTTGCTGTTTGTTATGTGCTCATTTGCCAGGACTAGGATGAAACTTATAGAATTAGAAGTTGGCACATTCCATTTAAAAATGTTAAGGTAAATGTATATATTTTCTAAAAGTTAATTTTATTATATATTCTAAATTGTAATATAAACAATTACTACTGGCCCAAATATTTTCTATAAATCAAAAGAAAATTATTCTAATTACACATAACTCTAATGGCAAAGAAATTCATAATTCAAAAAAAAAAAAAATTGCCAATTTAGAATAATTATTCACACAGCTTACTAAAGAAATAGAAGTTTATGGAATTGGCACAAAAAATAGAATGCTACTACCATCTGCAGTTAAAGGGCAATTCCGTAGTACCTAATTTGTTTCGGAGGGAACATTTTCGATCATTTTCTATTTCTTATTTTATAAATGTAAAGTATATATTATTTGTAAAGTATATGTGTTATATATATTCTTAATTCAGTCCTTGTAATAAGATATGCTAGTAAAAAAATAAATAGTAAGTTTCTTGCAAAATTTAATTTATTATAAAATAAAAACAAACTGTTGCAGAGGGGACTGGAAAATTTAACTTTTTACTTAGTTCACTTTTGAGCTGGAATCTCTGTACTAACAGTATAGTTAGATCAGTAAAAAAATTGCATTTGAATTATTGATTATTTAGTTAGTGAAAAAAAAAAGTATGAAAATATCTGAAATCTATTTCACTTTTAATTTATTTTTTGAAATTATGTTTCTACGTTGTGGAGGAGACTTAGTGGCCATTTCGTATAAAGCATGCAAAATTACAATTTGCAGTTTAAAATGTTAGTTTTTCTTCAAAGGGTTCATTTGTAGATATTGGTTACACATTCTGAAAATTTGCAATCAATTTTATTTTCATCAAATGTTGGTTCAGCCAAGTTTTGCATAACTTGTGAATGGCAGATCCAACTCCAGTCTTCTTTTTCAGGGAAAGCTAACACTGTTCTTGATTCATTGCTTTTTTTGAGAAATATAACTTGAATGTTGCTTTTTCTTAATTACAGCAACTTGTACTACAAATAATCTATCCTTATTTCTTAAACTTTTAAGTTCAATTACAACAAAACTTCCTAACGAGATTGCCCTATTGCAGATGTCATTTTGATGAAAATCCTAAGTTATATTATCTTTTTTATTACCCATAAACATGGTGAATTGGACATTTGATTAATTTTTTTTCTTCTGTAAGTGTAAGCGGTGAATTACTTAAAATTATTAATGTATCGTTATCCAAAGGTTTACATAATGAAGAGTGTGAAGCACAGATTTCACCTATCGACTTTTGAGATGTGCCCAATGCACAATTAAATATTAATTTGCCGTTTGTAATAAACAATATGTTTTTGCATACTTGTTTCGGCTTTATCATTTTGAATACTCACACTATCTTTTTGTCCAGAATACAGTCTACTAATCAGGGGTCTATGCAGAAGGAAATTTGGGTCCTTTTAAGGACCCTTCAGAAAATCCATAACCAACAAAAGGACAATTCATAAAATTCCACAGCCAACAAACAAACCTTACACAAAATTCCATGTTAAAATGTACATCTAAAATTGAGATATTTAAATCATCTACAAGTAAAAGGATATCATTCTAAATATTTATAAGTACCAACTCAACATTAAAGATTTTTTTTTTTAAAATTTATTATTGCATGAAAGTTTCGTAAAAATATACAAAATTGGAAATTTTTCACAAAATTACATTTTTTTCTCAAATAAGGACCCTGTAAAGATAGACCCCTGCTAATGGTCATATCTCTCAAAAAATAATTAACTTTCAAGTTTCTGTCAAAGTCGCTGATCTTGTCTTTCGGGTCTGGCAAAGACTTTTCAAAGCTTGGCTGGACTTTTTCAAAGCTGGTGTAAACGATTTTTCTTTGATGGCGACAAATCTGTAATTACCTTAGCTATTGCTGCTAAATTCTTTTCAGATTCTCTCTGTAATTTTAAATTCACTTTAGCGACAGCTTTTCCCAAGTACTGATGGATAGGAATAGACTGGAGAATTTTCTTGCCGAATTAAGCATTTTTGCTTTCTTCAGTTTACCTTTCTTATCTTTCTTTTTTAATAGATATTTTTAAAGACGTCTTGATTTTAGCTTTTCCTGTAGCTGATTTGTTTTTCCATCTTAAACGCTTCTTAGCTTTCAGTTCTATTTAAGTCTGGCCTTAAGTTTTCTTCTAAACTCACAAGATCTTTTTTTGATGCTTCCCTGTATTTAAAATACTGTTTTTTATTTAATACTTTATTGATTGAGCATAAATTATTTTTAGGAAATAAAAAAATTAACAAATTATTTTTAGAAAGTAGTCCATTATTCGCATTTCAAATTTGCATTGACTGCATACACATTAGGGTGGGCCGAAAAAACTTTTTTTCAAAATCCGTTTGGGAATAGCGCGGAAAAGTTGCCTAATGGGTCAATTAGAACACACACAAAATTTCGTAAATTTTGCTCAATACCTAGCTGCGTCCCTCTAGCATTGAAAGCATAAAAAGTGAGGGAAAAAAATGCACTTTTAAGCCATTTTTTGGAAAATTTTAGAAATTATTTTTAAAAACCGGCATTGGTATAGCATGGAATAGTTGCCTAATGTATCAGTTGGAACACACAGAAAATTTCGTCCATTTTGCTCAATATTTAGCCGCGCCCCTCTTGCTTTGAACAAAAATGTGCTTAAATGTCCCAAAATCGTAACAGATTCCACGTTGGGGGGGGGGGGGGGGGGAATATTTTTTCGAAATCGGTCTTAGAATAGCGTGGAAAATTTACCTAATGTGCCAGCTAAAACGCACAAAAAATTTTATTAATTTTGTTCAATTTCTAGCAGTGCCCCTCTGGCATTGAAAATTTCCAAAAACACACAAAAAATGCACTTTTAGCCATTTTTTTGAAATTTTTGGAATTTATTTTTTAAAAATTTTATTTCCATAGCGTGAAATAGTTACCTAATGTGTCAGTTAGAACACACACAAAATTTGGTCCGTTTTGATCGGAATCGAATGGCACCTCTAGATTCTAATTCTTCCATCTTTTGTACACATTGTAAGCGGTGGTTGTGTTATGGTGTATTTTGACCAGTCGATGAGTTCAATGTAATCAACAGCATTAAATTTGAGTTCAGGAGTTTTGAAAAAGTGTATGACCTCACTGCTAATTCCTGGATATGATATTGAGAATCCGTTAGCATTGCCACTAGCATATTTTCTGGATGGGCAAAATATGCATTGTTTGAAATTATTTTTGTCTGTAATTTTCTTGACATGGTTCGGCAACTTCCTTGAAAGAGCAATCATCTTCCAGACATGTCTAGCTACACCGTGAAATGTGGTTTCATTTTTATCTCGAACCAAATCGGTGCATAAACCAGAATCACAAACTTTATGATTATATACCATGCTCATCGGTTGGATTTTCAGTATCGATGTATATTATACATAGGTCCGCTTTTTTATAACCTACTGAACTCAACTTTACTGCCGTTGATTACATTGATCTCATCGACTGGTCAAAGTACACCATAACAGAACCACCGCTTACAACGTATAGAGAAGATAAAGAATTGGAAGATATGTGGGAAGAACAGGTTCCTATAAACCATTTGAGAAGTTTCCATGTCACACGCAAGCCGTGGAGAGATGTGTTAAACTCATATCTGAAGCTTTAACGAAAGTTTGTGGTCATGCAGCAGAAGACGGTTATATAAGGGCTAAGATTCAAGCAAGAAGAGAACTTCCAACATTTGATAATTAGGGACAGTACTATTCTGAGGACTACACTTTATAAGCATTTTAGGTCTACTCTTTTTTACTTATAATATTTGAAGTTCTCGATTTCTAAATATAAATAAGTATTATACTAGTAAATATACTTCTGATTTTTAATATGCATATTATTGATTTTTGTGATTTTTGAAATGCCAGGAGTAGCTAGATATTGAGCAACATTGATTACACTTTTATGTGGTTTCTAAGTGACCCATTCAAAGTACGCTGCTTTTCATCCTTATTTTTAAACTTTTACTCAAAGGGGCACCCCTAGATTCCGATCAAAATGGATTAAACTTTTTGTGTATTCTAACTGACCTATTATGTAAACATTCCGTGTAATGCAAATGCTGGTTTTTAAAAAAATTTAAGTAATTGCTCAAAAATTGGCTTAAAAGTACATTTTTTGTATGTTATGGACATTTTTTATGCCAGAGGGACACGACCAGATATTGAACAAAATTGACAAAATTTTGTGTGTGTTTTAATTGACTCATTATGCAACTTTTCCATGCTATGTCAAGACCAATTTTAAAAAAATATTTGGTCCACCCCAACGTTCAATCTTACGATTTTGTGACATTTAGACACTTTTTTGTTTATAGTAAGAGGGGCGCTGCTAAATATTGATCAAAACAGACCAAATTTTTTTTGTGTTCTAACCGACATAATAGGCAACTATTCCCTGCTATGGAAATGCCATTTTTTAAAAATAATTTCCAAAAATTTCAAAAAAATGGCTTAAAAGTGCATTTTTTGTGTGTTTTTGGACATTTTCAATGCCAGAGGGGCGCTGCTAGAAATTGAACAAAATTGACGCATTTTTTTGTGCGTTTTAACTGACACATCAGGTAACTTTTTCACGATATTCCAAGACCTATCTCGGAAAAAAAAAATGTATCCCCCTAACGTCGAATCTGTTACGATTGTGCGACATTTAGGCACATTTTTGTTCAAAGCAAGAAGGGCGTGGCTAAATATTGAGCAAAATGGACGAAATTCTGTGTGAGTTCTAACTGATACTGTCTCGAACTAATGCAGACAGATTCTTTAACAGTGATTGAAATGAAATAACTCCTTGGCGTCGAAAACGATTTCACAACATTTAATTTCTTCACGAAACTTTACAAGATGACTATAACATTTACTAACTATTAATAAGAACTACATTACTACAAAAACATTAACACGATAGTTTTAAAAGTTCGTTAATCTTCTGCGAAAGTCCAGAAGTAGCGGTTTTCTTCTTCTTCCAGTTCACATAGAAAATATCGATGACGTCACATGCGAGTGCTCACGCAACAGGTACATTAGGCAACTACTCCATGCATACCTGCCAACATTGGCATTTTCAAATTAGTACAATTTTTACGGAACAAATATTTGCATTCCTATGACTCCTAGTAAGTGAAATAGTTACAATATTTATGAATGTAATATAGAAATAATAGTAATTCACTAGCACAAAAAAAAAAAAAAAAAAAAAAAGCTTAATTTAATATTAAATTGCTCCCAAATATAACAAACTGTTACATTTTAGCACAGAATAGAAATTATAAAATAAAATACAAACCTGGATTTAAAAATAAATCAAATTTAAACTTTACGATAAAATCTCTGATGAGGTTTATGATTTAATCTACAATACACCCAAATAACATGCCTTATGACACAAAAACTACAGTGAAACATACAAGGAGTTGGTGGTATTCAAAGTGTTTAATCACACGCACAAATATCAACTATGAATGCCTTAGATATCTTATTATTACATTTGATGATGTCAGTGCGTTTTTTAAAATTAATATGAACTTTGACATCAGTAAATCCTCCATGAGAAATCTTAATATCAGATGCATAGATAGAGCAAAATGCAAAATTTGTTCCTTTGCTTGAATTTATGATGATTTGAAGTAAAATGCTTGGTATAAGATTCCAAAAAAACTTGATATTTTTTGGAGTCTTATACCAAGATTGTTTAACTTGGATATTTTAAAATAAATAATTAAGACCAACAAAGAAGCTGAAAACCGAAAGTGCTTTAATCACTTAAGTCCGAGATAACGAAACATTCGTTCGGTGCCGCCAACACAAATGAAAACAATGCATCCCGGCGTTGCGATTTAGTGGTATTATTTATGCGCAACGTTGGAGTACGGTCCAAAAGAAGAATAAAAAAAAAAACCTAAAGCACTTTCAGTTTTCTACTTCTTTATTAATCTCTAAAGTTCGAGACAACAAAACAGTTGTTTGGATCTCCAGGTCCCGTCGACAACACCATTGAAAACAGTGCATCCCTGACGCCGTGGTTTAGTGTTGTTATTTAAGCGCAATGTTGGAGTCCGGTCCAAAAGAAGGAAAAAAACCTAAAGCACTTTCAGTTTTCTACTTCTTTATTAACCTGTTAAGTCCGAAACAACGAAACAGTGGTTTGGTTTGCCAAATCCCGCCGGCAATACAGATGAAAACATGCATCCCCACCAACGCTATTTATTGCTGTACATACGCGCAACCTTGGAGTGTGAACGCAGCAGCTTTGGAAAATCGTTTCGGTTTCATTGGTGACTTGAAAAAAATATTAAAAAATTCGGTTTTAAGGAAATAACTAAAAGTACCGTGAAATCCGTACGATTTTTTTAGCTGTTCGTACAACCGTACAAAATGGTACAAATCCGTACATTGTACGGATAATCCGTACAAGTTGGCAGGTATGGCTATAACAATGCCGGTTTTTTTAAAAAAATTCCAAAATTTTCCGAAAAATGGCTTAAAAGTGCATTTTTTTGTCCCTTTTTACATTTTCAGTGCCAGAGGGGCGCGGCTAGATATTGAACAAAATTGACGAAATTTTGTGTGTGTTCTAATTGACCCATTTGGCAACTTTTCAGCACTATTCTCCAAACGATTTCGGGAAAAAAATTGCCCATTTTCGGCCCACCCTAACAGCTGAGTCATTCCAAGCCAGATCATCCAGGCTCATCACCCCACCTTCTCAGATTTGGCTGAAACTTGGTACATGGTAACTTTAGACAAATATAAGAACCTGTATTTTTCATTTTTGAAATATTGACTTTAGTTTGGAAATTAAAGAATTTCGAAAATTTTACGTATTTGAGGTATTACCTTTCGGTTACACTGCATACACAATGACGCGTGTTTGCATTAATCTTGCTACTTACCACAATTATCGAAATAAAAAAATAAAAAATTTCATACTTGCTCTGAATTTAATGCAGATTCCAAATATGGTTTACAAAATATAATTGAGTTCTTCTAAAGAGGTGGAAATTGAGCTTAAAGTCAAAAAAGTACATGTTCAGAAATCATAAAACATGCTTGATTTATACTCTTATAACTTTTTTCTGCCATTTTTAAATTTTTTTTACTTTATGTCATTTTAAAGAGCATAAAATTTCCTATAAGAATGTGATATTTTTAAAGTGGGTTATTTTGTTTTTAACCCCCCCCCCCCCCCCAATTCCATTTTTTACTTCTATTCTTCATTTGGGTGCAGAAAATTGTTGACTATACTGCCACAGTAAAATTATTAAAAAAAAATATATATATAATTTTTTTAAACACATACTTGCAAAAGAAAGAGATAATACCATTTTAAAACTAATTAGAAGTATATTTAATGCATTTTAGGGAGGGTTATTTGATCACACTTTTCACAGAAATGATTTTCAGTGAGAAAAATTGTGTGGTAGGTACAATAAAATAAATTATATTTTAAAAGTAAAAAAGTAACTTCCACATAAATAGAAATTTGTTAAAGAACAGTTAATTAGAATGATATATTTATATCAAGAAAAATATAAATTAAAGTACTTTGTTTACTATTTGATAGTTATATTAAGAAGTCAAAAGTACTTCATTTGTTAAGCCACTTATAGTCCGGGGAATAGAGACTGAAAAAGGGGTCTTACCTTGCAAAAGGTTATGTAGTTCTGATTTTTTAATGTTATAAAGGTCGGTCCCGTGGTTATAAACCAAGTTTTCGACCTCCTAACCCTTGTGCGTTCTCTGTGGTGCACCAAAAACTAAGCCGTTTTTCAGTTTATACGTCGTAACTCTTTGTCAATGCATCTTAGAAACAAACATAATATTCAAAAGTTAGAGAACATTAAATTGTCTACAACTTTTGTACACTAAGTTTTTTTGTAGACCTATTACGTAAATAGTTATGTTGCATCAAAGTCAAAACTTTTTCGTAAAAATGCTACTTTTTTAAGATTTGTGTCAAGTTTTTTGATTATATCTTCATAATGGTACATTTTAGAGAAAAAGTTTGTGATTAAAAGTTATAGAACAATAAATTTCCTACAAGTTTTATATATAAACTTATTTTCTAGGACTAATAACAAAGGAGTTACTCTGCTTTGTGTATTTTCCGTGGTGCACCACAAACAAATACGTTTTTCAGTTTATAGATCATAACTCTTTCGCAATGCATTTTAAAAACAATTATTAAGTTTAAAAGTTGTAGAATATTAAATTTTCTACAACTTTTGTGAACAATTTGCTTTTGTAAAGCTATTATGTAAAGAGTTACGTAGCATCAAAGTAAACACTTTTTAGTAAAAATGCTGCTTTTTTAAGTTTTTTTGCCGAGTTTTTCAATTATATCTTCATAACAATAAGTCGTACGGGAAAATATATTTTACAAAAGTTGTAGATCTATACATTTGCTATAAGTTTTATACAAAAAGTTACTATCTAGAACTAATAACTAAGGAGCTACTCTTCTTTGAAGGTTTACGAGATAACCTATAATATTTTATGTATAGGTAGGGGTTTAAAAATAGCTTCTTACTGCATAGTCTGACAATTTTAATAAAAAAATAAAACAATATCTATATAATACTAATAATAATGTAAAATAAAAAGTGGAAATATATTAAATAATGTATATATCTATAGATAATAATAGTAATATAAAATGTACCATTTTGCCGTGATACACCAAAAATTTCTGCATTCGGAAATAATAATGAGAAATAGACTGCATTCAAGTGGCTGATTCTAAACTACGTGGGGTACAGATCTTTTGAGATAGAATAGAAAAATCACAAGTCGGGTGGCATTAGTGACATGTAAAGGAATTCTTTTAAGGACTCGGTTACCGCAAAAACACCATATACTGTTGATTGAGATTTGCCACTGCCGAATTCAGGGTAGAAGATTAGAAGAACCGAAAAACCATTCTCAACCCTCCCCACCACTAACCATCCCGACCGAATATCAATCACTCAGTGTAGTTACTTAATATTGGAATACATGCGTTGTAATGTTAGCTGCTTCATCATATCCAATATTACAGGAATTTGCAAAGATCTTTCTAGATCCTAATGCCAGTGTTTCAAGCATCACCGAAGCAGTATCAAGCATTCTCGTTGCTCTCTTTGGTGGTCACAGGACAACAACTTGAAATGCTTTGCGTTACAAGCAATTTTCCAAATCAACAACTGGGAGCAAGTTAAATCTGTCAAAGCTACCTCCGACCCAAGAAGCTGCTACGCACCATGTCTTTCGCACATACCATCAAGTAAAGACATGGATGGGCCAATTGAAAAATCCTCTGGTCTGTGGGTGGAAGATGGACAGTAAATGACTTCTTCATATTACAACCACCAGGGATTCAGCTCCTCAATCAATTCTGACCTACATTTTCTGCCAGCGCAACATAGGATGCACTAAGGCCTGCGGTTGTAGAAAGGCTGGTCTCAAGTGCTCCATAATATGTAAAAACTGTCATGGACAAACCTGTGACAATACAGCGAACATCATAATTGATGACAACTATGAAGACGACCCAACAGAACTCTTAATTCAAGAAGTAGCGGAGGAACTAGCCGAGCCTTCGTGGCTAAACGAAACTAAAATTAAGAATTTATAAGTTTTCTAAATTGTAAGTTTTATTGATTTTACTATTATTATATATATATACATTTTTATAATATTTATATTTTTTTATTTATAATACTATTATTTTAATACCTATATTGTTTTATTTTTTATTAAATTTGTCAGACTTTGCAGTAAGAAACTGTTTTTAATATTAGATCTTACCAAGTAGCTCTTTTGTTATTAGTCCTATAAAATAACTTTGTATATAAAACGTAGCAAATTTAAGGTTCTACAATTTTTATGATATACTTTTATGGATATCATCTAAAAACTAGACAAGAATTTTGAAATGGTATTTTTACGAAAGAGTTTTTGCTTTGATGCTTTTCATACAATTTGTTTTTCATACAATAGTTCTACAAAACAAATTTTGCGCATACATTAGTGGTAGAAAATTTAATACTCTACAACCTAAAATATAATTTTTCCCCCTATAAAATGCAGTGGAAAAAGGATATGATCGGTATACTGAAAAAAATTCAAAATTTCAGAATTCAGAAGGTTTTTGGTGCACCATGGCGAAAATGGTAAATTGATATTACCGTTATTGTATATAGATATATACATTATTTAATATATTTCCACTTTTTATTTTACATTATCATTTATTATGTAAATATTGTTTTATTTTTTTATTAAAATTCTCAGACTATGCAGTAAGAAGCTATTTTTAAACCCCTACCTATACATAATATATTATAGGTTATCATCTCGTAAACCTTCAAAGAAGAGTAGATCCTTAGTTATTAGTCCTAGATAGTAATTTTTGGTATAAAACTTAAAGCAAATTTATAGATCTACATTTTTTGTTTAATATATTTTCCCCTAGGACTTATTGTTATGAAGATATAATTGAACAACTCGGCAAAAAACTTAAAAAAGCAATATTTTTACGAAAAAGTTTTTACTTTGATACGACGTAACTCTTTACATAATAGCTTTGCAAAAGCAAATTGTTCACAAAAGTTGTAGAAAATTTAATATTCTACAACTTTGAAACTTAATGTTTGTTTTTAAAATGCATTGCGAAAGAGTTATGATCTATAAACTGAAAAACGTATTTTTTTGTGGTGCACCAAAGAAAATACATAAAGCAGAGTAACTCCATTGTTATTAGTCCTAGAAAATAAGTTTATTTAGAAAACTTGTAGGAAATTTATTGTTCTACAACTTTTATTCACAAACTTTTTCTCTAAAATGTACCATTATGAAGATATAATCAAAAAACTTGACACAAATCTTAAAAAAGTAGCATTTTTACGAAAAAGTTTTGACTTTGATGCGACATAACTATTTACATAATAGGTCTACAAAAAAACTTAGGATACAAAAGTTGTAGATAATTTAATGTTCAATAACTTTTGAATATAATGTTTGTTTCTAAGATGCATTGGTAAAGACTTATGACGTATAAACTGAAAAACGGCTCAGTTTTTGGTGCACCACGGAGAACGCACAAGGGTTAGGAGGTCGAAAACTTGGTTTATAAACCACTAGACCAACCTTTATAACATATTAAAAAATTAGAACTACATAACCTTTTGCAAGGCAAAATGTCTCTATTCCCTGGACTATTATTCGGTTTAGACATAATTTTCACTCTTAGATGTTAGTTTATATTGTATTCTTCCAATCTGAGTATTAAGTTCTGGAACATCGACAGTATAAAGAATGTTTCTGAATGGAACCCAACAAGCATTGTTTTTGCCCATCATCACTGGAACTATTCTCAGCATTTCCTAAGTCATCACCACAATAACCTATGAGTAGTTTTTTCCTACAATTGGAGCACAGTTTTTGTCCGGGAACTAATAGAATACCAGATAATACTTTTACATATCTAGCCATTTTCAAAGAAATAGTTTGTAGGCAAGTTTTAATAGGCCTTTTATGTATCTTTCTTGGATCAGAACATATTCTACACTGATTGCCATAATACTTGATCAGTGTTGAATAGTGGTGCGAACAAATGCTCGTATTTGAATGCAGAGTAAGCCTTTCTGCCCTCAAACATAATGTCTCACGTTCTTTATTAGAAAGTTCTTCGACAATATTGTGAAATATCTTTTTGTCAGTGTATCTTTTTGTATGACACTCAGAATTTTTAAAAAGACCCACACTGCACTTTTCATAAATGTTTGAAGACATGTATTTCCAGTATGACATTCCTACAGAAAATGAAGGAGATTCTATCAAAATCTCTAGACAGCAAAAAAAAATCATGGAAAACAACTGTAGCCTCTCAATCAGGTGGTACCATAACTTTTTTTTTTCACACATTCTAACACCCTTAGAATCATGATTCCAATGAGTAAACAAGAAGTTTACTTTAAGTAACATCTCACCCAAAATGTTAAAGGTTATTCTTTGAAGAAGAGGGGGGGGGGGGGGAGTTATGGGTTTATTTCCCTTTCAGGGATGGGTTGGTCAGAGATAAGGAGACAAATCCTCCCTTTATATTTCCCCCCTATTGCAGTAAGGGGAAAATATGCTGTTGGGGAATTACCCTGCATTGCCATGCCTTTGTAGGAAATGGATAACATTACAAAGGCTAACTATAGTGATGACATAAGAAGGACAACTTGGAACAAGAGAAAACAAACATAAGTTGGTTATTAAAACACAAAATTGTATTATTATTAAATTCCATAAATGAAGCACATCTGAAATTATTTATGAAAATTAATAAAGGTAACACTTCTACTAAAGTATCGCATTGAAGTAATTTCAGATATCCCAAAGGAACATACATAAAAGGCCTATTAAAACTTGCCTACAAACTATTTCCTTGCAAATGGCTAGATATGTAAAAGTATTATCTGGTATTCTATTAGTTCCCGGACAAAAACTGTGCTCCAATTATAGGAGAAAACTACTCATAGGTTATTGTGGTGATGACTTAGGAAATGCTGAGAATAGTTCCAGTGACAATGAGCAAAAACAATGCTTGTTGGGTTCCATTCAGAAACATTCTTTGTACTGTCAATGTTCCAGAACTTAATACTCAGATTGGAAGAATACAATATAAAGTAACATCTAAGAGTGAAAAGAAAATTATGTCTAAACGGAATAAGTGGCTTAACAAATTAGGTACTTATGACTTCTTAATATAACTATCAAATAGTAAACAAAGTACTTTAATTTATATTTTTCTTGATATAAATATATCATTCTAATTAACTGTTCTTTAACAAATTTCTATTTATGTGGAAGTTACTTTTTTACTTTTAAAATATAATTTATTTTATTGTACCTACCACACAATTTTTCTCACCGAAAATCATTTCTGTGAAAAGTGTGATCAAATAACCCTCCCTAAAATGCATTAAATATACTTCTAATTAGTTTTAAAATGGTATTATCTCTTTCTTTTGCAAGTATCTGTTTAAAAAAATTATATATATATTTTTTTTAATAATTTTACTGTGGCAGTATGGTCAACAATTTTCTGCACCCAAATGAAGAATAGAAGTAAAAAATGGAATTGGGGGGGGGGGTTAAAAACAAAATAACCCACTTTAAAAATATCACATTCTTATAGGAAAGTTTATGCTCTTTAAAATGACATAAAGTAAAAAAAAATTTAAAATGGCAGAAAAAAGTTATAAGAGTATAAATCAAGCATGTTTTATGATTTCTGAACATGTACTTTTTCGACTTTTAGCTCAATTTCCACCCCTTTAGAAGAACTCAATTATATTTTGCAAACCATATTTGGAATCTGCATTAAATTTAGAGCCAGTATGAAAAATTTTAGGTTTTTATTTCGATAATTGTGGTAAGTAGCAAGATTAATGCAAACTCGTGTCGTTGTGTTTGCAGTGTAACCTAAAGGTAATACCTCAAATACGTAAAATTTTCGAAATTCTTTAATTTTCAAACTAAAGTCAATATTTCAAAAATGAAAAATACAGGTTCTTATACTTGTCTAAAGTTACCATGTACCAAGTTTCAGCCAAATCTGAGAAGGTGGGGTGACGAGCCTGGATGAACTGGCTTGGAATGACTCAGCTTCCATGTCCTAATGTAGCAACTTAGGTCTTCAAATGTAAAAAAAGTTTCTCTTAATAGCTAAATCAATTGGACACATTTAAAATTAAAAACTCCACTCTGCTAGTAGGTTTAAGAATGCACGTATCACAAATAACAAATAATATGTCCCCATCGCAACAATTTTTTTTAATTAATATTTAATTAATTAGAAATTATTTCAAGCAAAAATTTTTATCAACATACTTTTTTAAAAATAGAAATAAGTTTGTTTAATAACTATTATTTATTGTTACGGTTTCAAAGTAAAAAAAAATATTAAAGTTGTAGAGGGGACACTATACTTTTAACATATGTATTTTTTTAAATATTTTTTGGAGTCTAGTTATAATATTTTAACTCAAATATATTTAGTTTCATGCAGTAAAAATTTTGCTTATGATTAAGTTTTAAATCACAATTAAAATATTCTTTACATTAGGAAAATCCATATCACAGCAGTGTCCCCTCCGCAACAGTAAAATATCTAAATTTTACATTAAAAGTAAAAAAAATCATATAAAGAAGTTACTTTTAAAGAAAATACCTATCAGATATCAAAATATCATTTAAATTGAGTAAGATGGCACCTAATTTTTTTTCTTTTTTCCAAAATTAATTTTTGAGATTATCAGCACCAGGAACCACGGAATTGCCCTACAAAAGGCAGCTGCATTATATTTTTTTATGCCTATTCCAATAACTTTTATTTCTTTAGTAAGCAGTGTGAATGATTACTCTCATTTTTTTACAGAATTTTGAAGTTCTATTTCATCAGTTATGTTTAATTCTCGTCATTTTCTTGCCCTCAACAAAAAATATTAGTGTAGAAAAAAATTTATATTGCTAATATAGAATATATACATACTACAGTCACCTTTTAGAAAATATATACATTAACTTTAAAATTTTTAAATAGAATGTGCCAGCTTCTAATACCATCAATTTCATCATTGTTCTAACATATAAGGTCATATGGGGGAATTCTTGTCACTCTTTTTCTGGGGTAATTAATGGTCACATTCTTTTCAGTATTAAAAAATGCTATTTAAAAACAACTAAAAAAATTAAAAACTCTTTATGCATTCTATTTTTTTATACAAAATTTTTAAATTATATAAATTTTGTAGCAAGTGAGGGAAACAAAATATTTTATTTACTACTACGAAAACAGCTTGGTCTCAAGATTGTCTAAAAAAATTCTACTTTTTATCAAGATCCATATCAGTGCAACATTTGTGTAATTCTTTTCTTGTTGATGCTGTTTTTCAACTACAGATTGGCTAAGCTTTTGTATCCTGTCCATAATTATTTTACAATTTTTTTTTAATTTGGATACATAAGTATACCCATTCATACCCGAGTTTTCTAGGGTAATTCTTGGTCACCAGGATCATTCTTGGTCAATGATATTCATTAAATTTCAGACGTTTTTCATATTTATTTCTATCACTAAAAATTACTAGATATTAGTAATCACTTTATTCAATTATTAAAAAAAAATTAGATCTGGTTTACAAATTTCTGTAAAAGTTTGGGATTAGCATCACCATCCTCTATTGTAGACGCTGGGCATGGATCAAACGTTTCCTGTTCCAAAATAGTGTCAACTAGTTTTGAAGACATCTTAAATAAGCATTTAACACATAGTAGTCCAAGAGTATCACATTCAGAAATCAGAAGACAAATAAACACAAACTTGGCTGTTATTACAAATTAAAATTTTCTATATCTGGTGGTACAAGACTTGCAACAGATTTTAAACAAGATCCTAGGGGAAAAAAGGAAAATTTTATTTTAAAAAAGGGGCTTTTGGGGACCTAAATTTTTAAGGGCACATCACTTTTCAGTGAAACCACACTATTGCAAAATGCTGATTTACCATTAACTTAAAAATGAAATATTTCCACTTTTCACAAGAAAATAAATTAATGAGCTACATCTTAAAACAGAAGATATGCTACAGCTCCTAATAAAACAAAGTTGAACTTTGTGCAAAAACCTTGAAAACCATAAAAATAACTTCACATTTTCCAAAAATTGCATGAGTTAAACTACTTCAACCAATTAGGATATCATACCGACAAACAGGTTAATCTAGTTAAACCCAGTTTTCTAATTGCTTTTTTTTTTATCTAAACTAAAGTTCATTCATAATTTCTAATTACAGTTAGAATTACAATTTTTTTTTAAAATTACAAAGAAAAATTAGGACTAATTTTTTTGTACAAGATAGATTAAATTAAAATTTTAGTTATTTTGCACTGAATCAAAAGAAATCGATTTCTACACAAGCACTAATCACGGACATAGTGGCTATCCCATCAGTGAAGCATAAGCAAATGCCACAAAAATAGCGTCGCAAAACTCGGTAATAGCTCTTATATCTACAATTAACGAATTATCAAAAAAATTTCGGTAATATTGACGAAAATTTCAGATATTTCTATTGCATAGCATTCAGTAAAAATGATCATCATATCAATGTAAATGTCACCGTTAGAACCCGAGGTGCAAATCTCTGAAATAGAACCGATTATATCGGCGTATCAATCGATAAAATCAACAATTACAACAATATACATCTATCTCTACGACAGCCACAGCGGCATAAATATTGGAAATGGTTTTCTATTATATCGGTGAAACACACACAAAAAATAACAATCCCAATAACGTAAATCTTGTAAATAGCACCTGCCGTAGCGGCGCAAATTTTGGCAATAGCGACCATAACGTCGACGTACCTTTCAGCTAAAGTGATTTTCAAATCGAGGCTATTGGCATCAAAGGGGTAATTATATCAAAGGTTTGGGGGAAGTCCAAACGTACACAGGTTCCGTGGTTTGTCAGATTTGTAAGCAAAGGCATGAGCCCCTTTCCCCTCCTCAGCTCACATAAATGTAATGCACATTTGCATCGATCTCAATGGTCGAAAACCTTCCTCACCCACAAATAAAGCAGAAATCAACGTTTATGTAAAACTGCACAATGTTTGGATTACACATAAAAATTGACACATTTTCTTTTTCAAAATTGTATTAAATTTTAGTCCTTATGCATCGATTTAAACCTAATGGCAAAATAATCCTAACACTAGTCACGGATGTAGTGGCTATCACATCAGTGGAAGCCTAAGCTAATTTGCCAACAAAACGGCGACACACATCTTGACAACAGCTGTTATTATATCAACATAAACCTAGGAGAAAATGACCATCACTTCAACGTAAATATTAAAGATAGCGTCCTCCATACTGGCGTAAATCTATATTTTTGTTTGCAATTAGAAAAATAAATCTCTGTAATATTGTATATCACAACTACATTAGTATTAGATTGTAATATATTGGCGAAAATCTCTGTAATAGAGTAGATTGTATCAGCGTAACACTATAAACGAAATTGACTTTCACAACAATGTAAATCTCTGCGATAGGTGCGCATATCTTAGAAATAATGGCTGTTATATCGGCGAAAATCAATCCAATTTCAAATCAGAAATATAATAAGGATTTGGACAAAATATAACAATTCATAAATATTTTAAATATAAAATGAAAAAAAGGGACCTTTTTCCTGAAAAACAAACTTTTAAGGACTTTTTTCAAAAAAGTGACTTTTAGGGAAAATAGGGACCTGTTGCAAGATCTGAGTGGTAGAACGAGACAAGGAAATCCAAGACAAGGGCAACACAAAACAGAAGAGAGATATTGCAGCAAAATACAAAAGAATACACACCAAGAAAACCCTTATTGGCAAAAAAAAAAAGCTTTAAATGATAATAATGTAAGTACTTCACCATCAACAAAACATACATTTCATAATTTCATATATAATTTCTGCAAAAAGTTGAGCACTATACTGCTGTCCTAAGCAGAAATGCAGTAACTTAACTTTTTGTCGATTTTGAGTTATTGTGATTTTTGGTGCCTCTAAGATCAAACGCATATGTGTTCATAAACAAACGATCGGTTTTCGGCCCCTTTTCTATTCAACTCGGTAGTCAGCATTGCAGTAACTCCAGAATAACACGAGGCTTACTAAGCTGAAATGCAGTAACTCCAATGAATTGGGGAATGGATACGTTTCTGCGATCGCAAGATGTGTAGAAACTTTTGGGAAGTATGGTATACGCATCTGGGGGATTTATAAGAATGGACTGACAGTGACTCATACACACATACACCTTAGATATTGTGAGATCCACTTCATAAGTTTCAATTCATTGTGTTAAAAACAGTTTATTTATCATCGATTCCTTTTGTCACTGTGAACTGAAAGATATGAAATTATGACTTTTTATTTTTTAGACAATTGGCAGTTATTGTAAAATTCGTTTGATGTTTAAAATGTAGAATTCTTTTCTTTTTTTTGAACTTTATTATTATAGTTATGAAAAGCGATCTTCAAAGTTATCCTTTGCGAATTGACCGAAGACCATTATTAGAAGTTAAGTTTCTAAAGTAATGAATGGAAGTGATTTGACTGCAGAAAGTTAGGTGATTGATTTTTCACTGAAAACTTTTATTGGTATGCAGAAATTATAATACAATTGTTATACACGCAAATAAACAATTGTTATAGACGTTTGATAATGATTGTTTACGGTGTGTTATTGTTACAACTCTCAAATTGTGAACGGCCCACCTGTTGGCTCTGTGGTTAGTGCTCTGGCTTCACATGCCAAAGGTGGTGGGTTTCTAATCCCGGGTTTTGCATGGATGTTCGTTATGGTTCAGAATCCACGTTAAGCTGTAGATCCCGCCTTCCGGCCTGATTAGCTGTTATTGTGCACAAGTATAGGTCGCTGAGTGCACAAACCAACCAATCAAATCATGTACGTGAATAGCTTTATTTGCCGAAACTTATAGTCATTATTTCACAATGAAAACTTTTTTTTTGTTGATTTTATGAGCTTAAATGCTATTAATATGGAAAAAGAACCAGATGGCCTTGCATCCTATTGATCGATAGAATTGGACCAACGCAACAGCATTAATATCTAAAAAAATTATACTAGAGAACTTGCTCTATTTGATGCCAGAAAATCATCAAAATGTTTGGAAATCACTTCCAGTCAACCAAAAAGCTGTAGATTTGCGCAGCAATTTTGACGATGTTTAGTAAGAAGAATAGGGAAAGGAATGGGAAAAACCATGTTTTTTTTTGTTTAAGTAAAAACTAAAATAAGCATTACTATTTGTAATAGTTTTGTAAGTAATACAAGGATATTTTTCATTTTATGTAAATAGCACCGATAATTTTTCCGAGAAAAAAGATTTTTTGATGGGAGATTAAAAAATGATTCGTTAATAATGTTCTTGTATATCTTTATGTCATAATGCCACAATACAAGCAAAGTTAGTATTACACCACCTTTGGGTCGTAAAATGTATCAATAGCTGATTGATGGAGTTACTGCAATTTTGCTTAACAACAATCAGAAAATAGTAGGTTGAAATGCAGTAACTGCCAAATCAGGCTAAAATTTAAAAAAAAAAAAAAAAAACGTATAATTTTATGCATCCATGTTGTTGAGCATCAAAAATATCCCCCAGTAACATAAAAAGTTTAAACATTATTGTATTTTAAATAGGTGGACCACAAAAAATAAACAAAATCGCGTTTCCTGACAGATAGGTTGAGATACTGCATTTCTGTTTAGGACGGCAGTATAGTGATTTAAAAAAGAGCGCTTTAATTTTTTTAACACGTTGAGTGCCACGTCAGCCATCGGTGACTGACAGTGTACAATATGATATAAAACTAAAAAAATTACATTGTTTTAAGTAATTATTGAAAATTTATTTAGTTTTTATTTATTACAGGATAATATCATTAACACGTTAAGTACTGTGTCAGTCATCGGTAGCTGACACTGAACTTTTTGTTTAGGCCGCGTCAGCCATCGGTGGCTGACAGAGTAAAATATGACATAAAACTAAAAAATTTACATTTGTTTTAAGTAATTACTTAAAGTTTATTTAAAATTAACCCCATTTTTATTTATTACAGGATTATATCACTAAGGCATTTTAATGGATTTTATTAAAACACGGTAAACATAAAAACGATTGTCCTTCACAGGTATCACAAAATGTGACAACTCGTTTAGTCATTTTTCTGGTCATTGCTCGACCATATTGTGTCACATTTTTTGCATAACATATTGCTTTGTCATAAAAGGAACTTTGGTTGCTAGCCGAACGATAAACAAGGCAAAACACACTTGGCACATAATGTGTTGAATAAATGTCTATAAGCATTTCCTTCTTAACATAAATATCTTCTACTGCGATAAGAAACAATGGTCCTAATATATTTACACAACTGTATCAAGTAAATTTCAATCTGTTAGTAGTGTGCTTCGCATTACTATACCGCAATACCAACAGTTTTAAACAGCGTGCATGGCTTCAAGGGGAATTCCTTAAGAATTCGCATGGCGCTCAACATATTATAATATACTACAATTTGAATAAAACTCAGAGTTCTGGGTAGATAAAACTAAAAAATCACAGAATTCCGGGGTAGCACCCTGAAAAGTTTCACTACTGATTATAATTAAATATCAATTCACATGTACTTTACAGTGATTTACATGAATTGTTTAGAAATTTTTAAAAAGAATATGAACAAATTTGATAGAAAAAAAATTTATCAGTATAATAGTTCCAAATATCTAAATTAATATAAAAACAGTTTTGCTTAAGTAAAGATGGTTTAGGATTATTTGTCAACTACTTTTCAAAATGGTTCTTACTCCTGCTGAAAAGCAAAGACTCTACAGAGAGAGAATAAAAGCTAAAGGTTTGCAACAGGGAATTGAAAGAAAAGGACAAAAAGAGAAAAAATTATAACCATAATAATCTAGCTCCAAGAGACTTAAAAAGATTCCAATTGCAAGGAAAAATTCAAAAAAGAACTAGAAGAATAGTCAACACAAAGATAAAGCATCAATTTCTTCTTTATATCCTTATTCTTTACTACATACAATGGATGTACACATACATTCTTCACTACGTACACTCATGTTTTAAAAGCACTATCTGCAAGTCCTTGAATAAAAACAAAAGTTTTTGAAACAGTAGCAACTAAGTTCAATATTCTCTTAGCAATTTCCAGAACAAAAAAATTTGAAAAGGACTTGAAAAAATGTATTCTTAAGTTTGAACTAAAGGATGATATTTCTTGGCAAGCTCCAGGAGAAAAATACTGTGTTATAACTCAGCAAAATGGGAAAAAGAGAAAGTTCAAAGCGATTTCTAATGACGACCTTAGGTGAAACACATACACTATTTCAGCCAGAAAATATTGATATTAAAGTATCACTATCAAAATTATGTGAGCTGAGACCTCAGTTTGCATTATAAAGAAAGATGTGCAACATAAAGTTTGTCTCTGTAAATAATAAAAATACAAGTTTGTTAATTCAATGACTGTCAACTGTAATTGGAAGGATTTCAAATTTGCAGCTATTTTTAAATTGAAATGGTTTTAAAAATAAAATTAGGCATTGTAGGTGAGTAAAATTATTTACTGCATATGTCTGACACAGGTTTTTATAGGCAGCAGCAAGATTAACTTAAAATTTAGTTCTGTGGGTCTCTTATATGTCAACTTGTAGGTCGTTTGGTTCATATTTTTGTTGATTGGTGGAGTTGAATTCGAGCAGAGTTTTAGTTACACACTGTACTGTGAGAGAAGAACACGTGAGATAAGTATTTGTTTTGCGAGCCAAAAGAGTTTGTAACCAACAAGTGCTTTTTTTTAACAGAAGCAACTTACTAGTATTATGCCCGGAAAGTGCACATGTAATGCACTATGGCTAAGGCACATTGCATATGAAAAATGGATTGAACATCATCAAGGTCTGTTGGTAAAGCAAAATGCAGACAGTGCATAAAAGAATTTGATAATAGCGCTATGGACAAAGCAGCTGTAAAGTCACACATTAAAGTCATGCCTGAAAAAAAATTTAGAAGGTCCTTAAAAAGTCATTGATTTTCATTTTGTGATTTGAGTGGGAACCATGAATAAAGCTCTAATTAGCCATGATTATATACTGATCAGGCATGATTTGTTAAGTTAGTAAAGAGGTATCACTGCTTACATGACTTGCAGCTCCATCACTGAAAAACAATATGCTTTTCAACTGTAGAAATGAAGCCATTAAATCAAGAATCAATAAGGTATCAATGAAATCAAAAACTGTCACCTTTCCACAATCTGTGTCATCATTTACAAATGCATATCCAATTCCCTTTTTACAGCCAAACCAAACATAATGTAGTAAAAATGGTAACCTGCTGATGATGCCAACGGGTAGCTTGAATTTCATTTTGCATTTTAATGGCAAGATTTTTTGCAAAATAAACTTGTAAAAAATCTTTTTTTTATTTGCCTTTTTTCTGCTTTCTTCAAACAGTTTGTATTGTTGCCTTTTAATAAAAGTTTGGTTTAAAAATTTGCAGATTTGCATTTTAAGAAGACTTTCTTTAATTGAACCCTTGTATTCTCTTTTAATGGCTTTCTGATTTGCCACTGCTCCCATTTTAAGTGTGCTGAGTTTTATTTATTGGTATGTACATATTTGGTATCAAAATGCTTTTCGCAAACTTTGCAATCTGTAAACATACAATTTTTATCATTTTGATTTTTGATGAAAATTCTTGGTAAATCAGGAATTGGATGATTTTCAAATTTTAGGCATTTTTGGTGTCCAACAAAATACTATTTTTTATTTTGAAAATAAATTACCTGAGGGCTTAGATATTGATTTTTTTTCTAAAATTACATCTATAGAGATACGATTCTAATAAAATATTTATTTAAAATAAAGTTTGGGACTCGGAATTACAAATGAGAATACAAATGATGGATATTGATATTATTTAAATATATACAATACAGCATTTTTTTAATACAATTTAGAGAAAAGTTAAACTAATAATAATAAATTAAAGTAACAGACCTGACATTTTTTAAATGCATTTTTACTCACATTCTTAAATACATTGATTTTGTGGTGCAAACTGGCATTCCACTACTGCTGGAATTACCCAAAGACATCCAGTAACAGATAAAGATCAGTTGTCTTTAAGACTTGATTGCAGTTAAACATTTTATATCAAATAGTTTTCTTTTAAATGTAATATTGTCTAATAGACTTCCCCTTTTGAAAATCAAAAGAATTTTAAAGAATTTTTACTATACCATTAAAAAAATAGAGGTCAGAGAAAAGAAAATATACTCTAGAAATAACAAGTATGGCTAGAGAGAATCAGAAACTCAACTGAAATACTGCCTAACTTGATTTTTTATTTCCATTTAGCATTTTTACTGAAAAAATGCTTACAAGGATTTTTTTTTTTTTTGCTAAGTAGTAATTATTTAAAAACTGTATCAATGATGATTTCTGCCAATTTTCAAAATATACATAAGAAATTATTGAATTATGAGACATGTTTCTACATTTAAAGCAATCTTCATTTATCAAAACTTTTGATAGAAATAAATATTTTGTAAATGATTTTATTTTACTTACAGGAGAAATGAAAATTATAGATTCGAAAAATTACAAAAACTTTAGTAAGAATTTTGTATGATGATGATGATAGAATCAAAAAAGAACATTTAATACATAAATAAATAAAATAAAAAATTTTAAAATAAAAAAGAATTTGATAATTCTTTATAATTAACAAACTGATCGTTGATCAAATGATTTTTTTAACAGTTTCTATTGAAATACTTTACAAAATCGTTGGAATAACAAATTATTACTAAAACATGCAAACCATTTTAAGTTAATTCATCGGACCAAAACTTTCCAGGATCATAATCTACAATTTAGGTCAATCTAATAAAAACTACTTTTCAAACAAAATAATAAAGAAATAATTAAATAAGGAGATTAAAAATACAAAAGCCTTCAATACTTCAACTCGATGATGAATTTTAAAAATTATACTATGATGGAGTCATCTGTTTTGAAGGTTAAATTCAATAAATCCACGTTGAAATTAAAAAATTTCACGAACGATCTTAACAAGAAACAGCGAAAACTTTAAAATATCAATAAATAAATAACATAGCGTTCGAATAATAGTTTCATACAGGAAAATGCGTCAGTGAGATGTTATGAAAACAAAAACAATTACATACATGGATACAGCTTGTCGGCCGACATTTTTTTTCAAGTCAATGTCAAATTTTTCTTGATCTTCACACACAAAATAGAATGAAATATTAATTCAAATTGTCATTTCAAATCAAAAAGTTCATTCACTCGAGTACTTGACAATTCAAAGAACTATATAAAATTCATTTTTAAAGATGCGAGATCAGTAGACGGATTTAAACTTCATATTCCAGTGAGATATTAATCTCGAACTCTTTGAGTTTAAACGAGATTTTGTAGAACTTAAATTGGGATGAAAAATACACTGTTACTAACTGTAACCGCCTGAAAAAGAAAACACTCAGAAAGGCAGATTCTATCAATCACACAAATCTTTCATAACATTGATGTAGCTAAGGAGTACGATTTCCTTTAAAACATAGTAGCAATAGACGCTTGCAGTGTAAAACTTCGGAATTAGAAATAAAAGGACTTTGCGTAACATCCAAAGTGTGTGGTATGAATGAGGATGAATTTCGAAGATATCAAAACACATATTTTTTTACCAGATGTTTCTAGTATTTTGAAATAGCTTTCATTCTTCTCATTGGATTGATTCTCATTTGGAAGAGGATTTATTAGAATGAGAAATGTACAAAATTTCACTTTATAATAATTTTTAATTACATTTGTTCAGTAAAATCATTTGTTGATATAACTGAACAATTATTATAGGTGCAAAGATAATGAGGAAAATATTAAATTATGTAAAAATGTCCATTAAATTTCATTGTATTTCCAAACACTTAATGTTATTTCAATAAATCATCAAAAGACAAATGGGATTGATACCAAGTGGATCTACCTGCCCATACACCATTCTTAGAAGTAATGCTAGACTCTAGGGAATAAAATCCCATCAAACTGAAAACCCATAATTATATTTGGCCATTACTCCAAGCTTACTTACCGGTATCCTTCAAAGGTTCTTATTAAAGTAATTAAACGTCCCCAAGATGGCAGAGTTCTCATCACAAATTTCGTAAAAGGCAATTTCGTGATAGCTCAAAGGAAAAGATTGCACACAGAGTTCAAATAGATTTCCCTTATTTTTTCCACCCTTTGTTGGTAATGGCGTTCATATTGACTAACAATGAACCATTTTTGTGATGTGCGACTATTAAAAACAACATTGTCTATGTCATTTTTGCGCTATTTGTGGAAGGTTCTTGTGTTGGAGGCAAGAACCATACCTCTCAAAAATTGCAAAATTTACGCGATTCACACTCTAATGTAATATACTAGACATGTAATCCTCACTTTGAATTCCATTATGTAGAGATTAAATTGACAACACCTGTTTCATAACTTATCAAGGAGAGTAATTCGATGGGAACTTATGAGCGGCGAAGTAAGCGGTGACGTCATGATTGCTTGGTGAGTCCAAACAAACAGTTGTCATGGAAAATATCCATTTACTTTCTACGGTTATTCATAAATACTTAAGATTAATGAGATTTTCTTAATTTTCTAGCAATTTTTGTCCTTATAATACCTTGTAAAATTGTTTATAGTAAAATATTCTGAATATATTATTTTTGCCAATTTTACAGATTTTATGAGAAAATCTTGCAAATTTAAAAGTTTTATTTTCTCTTTCGCAAAGCATTTTTTTTAAGTGTTTGTTTTAATGCGTTGTCATTGTCATTAACAATTGTTTTAAATATTTTCATATGGAACAGTAAGACAATTTTTACTGTCAAATAATAACTTCATTCTTGCCTAATTTTTCTATAAAAAAATAATTTTTTTAACGTTATGTTTGTTGTACAGTAAGCAAAAAAAAAAATCCGAACAATGAATTCGATATTCGGTTCAAATTATCGTAGAATCTTGCGAGTTGCACCAATATGTTTTGCATATTGGTGCAACTCGTTTTTACGATTTCCTTTATGTTTGGCACCAAAAAAAATTCTTAGGAGGGATATTTACTAAGTAAGTACTATCTTTGAAAATTTTAATACGAACCCCCATTTTTAAATATTTTTATTCAAATTAGAATACTTCATTTACCCTAAACACCAAATTTCAGTTCATTATGTTGAGAAATACGTCACTTATGTGCAAAAATGTTTTGGCCGATCTTCAGAGCAAATCTCAGTATTAAGAAGCTTATTTTTAGCTCTAACTTTAAAGCGGGGGAAAATCAAACATTTTCATGATTCAAGACAATTTGTTTCAGGATGTCATAAAAATACATGTATTAGTCAAAAATTACCCCAAGTAGCATCACGTGATAAATAACTTCATCTGAACGTCATAAAATTGGTCACTTTGTCCATTTTGAAACGACATCTGGACGTCATTAACGATGCTAAAAATGACTTGATTCATTGACGCTTGAATCACTATGCCGATGCTAAGGTGACGCTTTTAATGCCTTAAAATAAATGTCACCCAAATGGTCACCTGAACGGCAATTAATAACATTTTTTTTATTTATTTTTTTTATTATATTTGTTACTATTTGTTCTTATTATAGGGCGATTGTAACACTTTATTTCTCTTATTTCCGTATTACAAGACTCTCATTTAATTCAACGTTAACTCCTTTCATTTTAAATCATAAGCTAAATTGCAGAATTCATATCTAAGTATTAGCTTTACAAATAAAGTCAATTTCTTAATTTCAACAAGGATATGCATTTTATATATTTATAATTCTTAAAAAGATTTAAATAAAAGTAACAAAACAACAAATTGTATAGCTAAGAATATTTTATAAAAATTTATCAAGTAACAAGTTATTTCAGTATAACAACACTCAAAGAATACGGGAATAAAAACATTAATACACGACACAAAATTATTTACAATTAATCCAAATACAAAAAGTAACATATGCTCAATAGAACTTCAAATGATTTTGCAAGAAAGATGATAAATGCTTTCAACGTTGGCTTTGTTATAATATAATTGAAGACTAAAATCAGTTAACAGTAAATTCAAAATATAAAATACAATATTTGTCTAAAACTTGACAAATATTTTGTTTCGTTATTATTTATTAATATCATTGGAAAAACAAAATAGGTTGTCGCTGATTTTACACTACTTGAGTTTAAAACCAGGGATATTGGGCTGACAATGTGGATAACACAGAATTTATGGTTCTAATTAGTAACGGATATAACGCATATAAGAATACCTCGATTATCATCAATAATTATATGAATTCTGAAACAGATAACAAATTGTATATGGCTATCCAGGTGCCACTATATTTTGAAAAACAGGGTTTAATAAACAAATTCACACATAAAATTTAATTTCTATAAAACTTTAATAAGGCCTCAATTTTCACAATACATATTTTTGGATACAATAATTAAAAAAAAAAAAAAAACTAGGATATTTTTACTGAGACGACCTTATCCTGGATCAGATTGTAGTGTGAGAAAAATACTGTCCAATCCGAGATATTTTTCAAAAATTGTTTACTTTAATGACAAAATCATTTAAATGGAACAGTTTCGGATAGTAGTGTGTGAGCTAATGTAGAAAGAGTGGTTCCGTGGGCCACTCCATGATGCAAACGTGTGGGTGGTGTCATTCACTTCGTATGAATACGTAGAAAATGAAATCCGATGATGGTTATCTGCCATCTCGATATGAGCGGAGCTACAGTCGAAAATCCAAAGTGGCTGCCTCCTTACCACCTAACGTAATTTTTTGCCGAATAATGGCTTCCCAGCTCATTTTATTAACTAGCTGACTTTAAAAACATGTAGGAAATAAAATTTCCTTTCCAATGGTATATAACACATGCAAGTTAGGTTAATTTACAAAATTCAAAATGGCCTCCACGTCCGATCTTAAATAAGTTTTTCAGGTTGGTTGGTAAGTTTGTGCGCTCAATGACATATACTTGTGCACAATAACGGTTAATAAGGCCAGGACCTGCAACTTAAAGTGGATTCTAAACCAAAAAGAACATCCATCGGTAACCTAGAATTCAAACCAGGCACCCTTAGCATGCGAAGCTAACTACACAGCCATCAGGTGGGCAGTACTTTTTTCAGTATAAGAGCTTCTTAGTGCACTTTACAAACTTGTTTTCTGTTAGCAAACTTGTAGGAAATAAATATTTAAAAAAATAAATACGGATTGTCAAAAAAGAATTAAACTTACTAAAAAGTACTTTTTACCAACCACGATCTGAACCGAGATTGTATTGATGGCGTTGTGTTTTTCTTTCTTTTCTTTTTTCCCTTTTATGTGTGACGTCGTTAAGTTGTTGTAGATGAAGTAACGATGATTTCGTGTGTCGTATTTCGTGTTGCATTTAGTAAACTTTTTGAGCTCTTTAAATTATCGCATATTTTGAGTGCATATGTGCTTTCTCCATTGGAATCTTCGAAAACCAAATTTAGTCGACATGGAATAACGTCTGGTAAGTTACATTCTTTTCAAGATCTCTTCTGTTTGGTTGTTCGAAATATCACACCAGCTATTCTACCACCAGATGACGTTTCCTAATGACGTTCAAAAAGACACGTGTAGAGTTGCTGATATTGATGAGAATCTTCTTACCAAATTCATTGAGGAACGCATTAAAATTATTAACCAACCAACAGCGCCAATAGAAGAATCAGTACCATCAAAGCCTTCAGTACAATTTTGGGCTCCAATGAAAAAGACGAAACATAAGTCCTACAAATCAGCATTCGAAAATGTTAGAGTAACGTTGAAGGAAAAAGTGTTCGAGTTAAAAGCTGATTTTTCAATATTTTCTAGTCTGATGATTGCAGCAAGAAGTCGGTGTAGTAGATTTAAAAGCAACTTTTGTCGTTATATATTCTCATTATTGCCATCTACTTTGTTTTCCCTACATGGATGTATGCATTAACGCTCGAAAAAAAAGCAAGCTTATGGGTATCCTGGAGAATATTTCTCAAAATCTATACCCTTTATAAAATGAGAAAAAAGAATTCTCACACAATTCATTTCCAGTAGATGAAGCGGCACAAACTGTTGCAGTAAATGATGGAATGGCAGAGCTGCATTCCATTGAAAAACCTAAGACTGTCCAGATTTGTGAAGAACTTGCAGATCACTTTGTCAGACAAATGTCAAAGAAGTTTGGTATGTGCAAAGAGGTTCACATAATATTTGACACCTACAAACATGATTCGCTGACGATACCGACAAGAGTGAAACATCAGGGTAAATCGGTCCCTATCCAATACAAAGTGCACCCATCAACAAACATCCTTAAATTAACCATGCAACAGTTGCTTTTGCACGAAATTACTAAGGATGAACAGACAGATTATCTGGCATCGAAGATTATGGACTATGCAGTCAAAAATAATAAACAATTTGTTTGCAGTTGGAGAAATCATGCAAATGCAAGCAATATGGGCGTGTCATGTCTCGAAACCACGCAGGTGGAATCAGATACTAAAATAATTTTGCACAGTATACATGTTTGCTTCCAAAGGTATTAGAAAGATCCACATATACTTTCCAGACACAATTGTATTAATACTTGCTCTTCGGAGATATCCAATGCTTCCAAGAGAATCCAACATTATAGTGGGTACTAGCAGAAGCAAACGGTTAATTCATCTTCAGATAATCTATTATATGCTAGGGCCCAATAAAGCTTGAACACTACCAGAACTCCACGCCCTTTCTGTTGCTGATATCACTGAAAAATATGCTGGAAAAGGAAAGATTACATGGTGGGATGCTTTTTATTCAGCTAATGATGACATTATAGCTGAACTGGGCCTCATGGGTCATTCTGAAACCATTTCCACAAAAATTTTACATCGTTAGAGACATTCGTTTGGCAGGTTTAAGTACCACGAACTAAAATGACAGATATTAGGGAGGTAAGATTGTGGCTCTTCACTAAAAAACAAAAGACTAGGGAACATCTTGCACCAACAAAAGCATCTCTCTATCCAGTTCTTTTGCGTGCACACTATCAAGCAATGATTTAGGCACAAGATACTCGACAGCATCCTGACACATCTCAACCTATTGATTTTGGATGGTCGCTTGTGGATGGGAAATTTTAGCCTATTACGTGTACAGAACCTTTTTCTCAGCAGGGGCTTTTAGAGTTGACTATGTGCTCCTGTCTGAAGAGTTGGTGTGCCCCTCCCTGCCGATGCAATCTCAACAATCTGCCTTGCACAGAAATGTGCTCATGTGGTGGAGATGATGACTTATGTGACAGCACTGCAATTTTTGACCTGATGATGAATGATAATAAGGAAGATGAGAATGAAGATTTTAATTTAACTTATTGATAGTGAAAAATCTTAATATTGTTTATACCATTTGTTACAAATAACAAAAACTATTACACTGTTACACTCTTCTGTAATTCACATTTCAAATATTAAAAAGCTTTGTCGTATCAATTTTGAGCTGCCGTAGTTTATTATCAGTCTGTTGTATTTTATTTTCTTGTGAAAAGTGTCAAGGCTTTAATTTATTGTCCAATTTGTAAATATTAACCATCTGTGATGCTCATTTATCTTTCAATATAATGTGGAAACTATTATTAGAGTCCCAAAGAGATGTCCAAAAATGGTGTCTTTTTGAATTTTAAATTTTGAAGTGATAATGTGAAGGTGCTATTCCTGTCAGAAAGCTTTTTTATTTCCAAAAAATTTTCTAATAACTAACACACTCATACTTCTAACTGGAAAGCTATTATTCTGAAAAGACGTTCAGGCAATGGTGATGCAGCGGCTATTTTGAATTTTAAATTAGGTAGATATACTATTATAAAAGTTTTTTTTATTTCCTACAGCCAGCAAATATATAAAGCGCACTCAGAAGCTATTAAGCTGAAGCTAGAAGCTGAAAAACGTACTGCCTACTTGATCGATGTGAGGTTACTTTTCTAGCTTTGCATGCTAAGGGTGGCGGGTTCATATCCCGGGTTAGGCATGAATGTTCTTTGTGATTCGGAATCCATGTTACTGCAGGTCCCCGTCTGATTAGCCGTTATTGTGCACCTAAACTTACTTAATATTGCAATGCGGTGGCCACTTTGAATTTTGTAATTTAACCTAACATACATGTGTTATATACCATTGGAAAGGAAATTTTCTTTCCTATAAGTTTCCTAGAAGTCAACAAGTTGATAAAATATCTGTGAAGCCATTATTCAGCAAAAACGCATGTTAGGTGGTAAGGACGCGACCATTTTGGATTTTCGACAGTAGCGCCGCTCATACTGGGATGCCAGATACCCACCATCGGATTTCATTTTCTACGCATTCATACGAAGCGAATGACACCACCCACATATTTGCATCATGAAGTGGCCCTCGGGATTTCATTTGCTCCTGGACTATAGGCTAAAAGAGAGCGTCTTGGAGCAGGAGAAAATTTGTTTTCATCGGTGAGAGGATTCTAGACTAAAAACTTGGTTCGAATTCAGTTTTTTCTTTTTTTTTTCTTCTTTTGTGCATAGATGAGTTTTGGGTACTATTCCGTTAGCCCATTGGCGGATACAGCGAGGGACGCAAGGGGCGATCGCCCCCTACGTTATTCATGAAACGTTCATTGCTCTCAGGTTTTGGATAAAATCACTCAAGATTTGACGAATCCACGCTGAACATTTTTAATATAAATGTTCTCATCCCAAAAAATGGAGATGAAACAGCCGAGGACGAAGCAAGGCAACAAAGCAAATTATAGTTTGAAAATGTTTAATGCGTATATGTATTCGCTGTTAGATTGTTCTGTCTTACATATTTAACAATAATTTATCCAGAATCAAATAGTTGTAGACAACTCTAATTTATTGTCATAAATTCACACGTAGTCAACCATTGTGTCACCTTTATATTATTGAGACGTTTTACCTCTTTGTAACATATTCTGTAAAATCAAAGTTAAGTTATCCCATGGTATAGTAATGCAACTTAAGAGGAACAAAATTTACCTAAGATATTCAACAGCTACCGCCCCCTCCATAATGAAACTCTGAATCTGCCCTTGCGTTAGCCACATATAAAAACAGCTAAATTGCAGACCTACCTCATCCAAACTAAAAACTTTCAAATCATTTATAATTCCTACAACTAACAGTAAACATTTAGAGTTGGAGATACATTTACTCATCTTTTAAACATTTGTACTTGGCGACAACTGCTATTCTGCTAATCGAAGTACCCAAGCATCTCTTTTCGGCTCATTTTCGCGCACACACACATAACACGTATAAGCCCCTTATGAAAGAAGCGACTGTATTTTTATTTCATGATAGAGATAGGGATAAATATTGACATTAAGTTTGTGATGTTTTGGAAGAATCAGTTGGTTTACGTTCTTAGCACTAGGCTTTAAAATTTACTAACCATGTCTAGAAATTAACATTAAATTGTAAACATTAGAATGTGTGATAATTTAATTGTAAGCAAAAGAGCATAATAAGTGAAACTTCACTAAAAATAATTTCTTGTATGCATTTCTTAAAACTATATTATTAAAAATGTGCATTACATATTTTATTTCTGCCAAATCATAGAATAGAAATATTTTTCATTCACGTTAGAGTCTCCACACTTTGTATGTACAAGCAACGAACACGAGATTTTCTTTACGAGAAAACATTAAATACGGATCAATTACTTATCTAAAAATTACTCACCTATTAAATACACTTTCTCTTATCTATTTCCCGGCTTTTGGTTCTAGTAAATAATTTTTAGATAAATATGCAAGTAGGCTTCGCTTCACAAGTAGAAGTGTGTATTCTGTTGTCAACCCAGTACGAAAAAAAAAGAAGAAAAAAAGAAAGAAAAAAAAACGCAAGTTAAATTCGCCGTCATGTGATGATTAAAAAATGACGGCATATTGTGACCCAAAATTATTTGAGTCATTTAATATTTACAAAAAGACGTCATTTCATGACCCAAACAAATTTTCGTCATATAATGACCAAAAAATTGACGTGATTTTAGGAACGTCAGTTTGTAAAACCATTAGATGAAGCCAAAACTGACGAGATTTTTTACTGAATAACGTCATTCGAGAAAAGATGCCCTAAATATCACATCATTTAATACTTCATGCTACTACTTGGGACACATACGCTACTTGAATTTATTGTTTCATGATCAGATTAATACAGAATCAGCAAAATAACTCTAAAGTAACATAATTTATTTAAAAGTTTTAAAGATGTGCCAACATCACACGAAGTAAATTAAATATCAGAAACTACATAATGGCCACCTTAAAAGAGGCTCCAAATTATTTGCAAAGCGTAAGTTCGAAATTCCGTCTAACAATCTAAAACCCTGGGCCGATTATATGTTGGCCCTTCCTGAATAATTACAGATATATAAGATATATAGCTTATACTACTGTTGATTATAAAATTGATAAACATAAAATTTAGACATTTGTAAACAGTAGTTAACAAAGTGGGCTTTTTTTTTTTCAAAAATATTACTCAGTAAGCGTACGTGTAATATGAATATTCAAATTATTTATTAAATATGACTAAATTTGTAACTGTTTATAAATGCATTTTGTTTATAATTACACACTTTCACTGTTATAATAATTATAAATACATAAGGATAAAATTATTAGCGATTAAAATAATCGGCCGAATACTGTAAAACGGGGAGAATCGGAACATGTCTTCGAACAAAATCAAAAGAAAAGCACAATACTGTTAAAATGTGCTATATGGTAGCAAAGATCATTCGCCAATTCTGGGAAACTGGAAAAACTTGTTATTTTGATGTAGTCAGCAATATTCCGGAGTCGTGATTGGTTAGAAGTACTGGTGCATGTGGATTAACGCAAAACACATTCTCTTTTCGACAAAAAATGCTGGATTTCATCTGGTGCTGATTGATATAAGCTGGATTTACACGCTACCAGTCGGGCCTCCAGTTTAAGCTGGCCATACACGATCGATCCATCAGGACAATTGGCCCGCTATTCCACCAAAACCGCACCGTGTGTGTGAAACCCGACGAGAAATCATTGGAGTGGAACGATTTTTTGGAATTCTAAATGGCTGAACTTCCAAAAGATTCATTCCAAATGGAATCCTCGTGTGTGGCAGAAACTGTCGCGCTGCGATAGGGAATCAGGTAGGGAAAAATGGGGGAAATGATTCGGGTGTGTTTATTCATCTCGCAATGAGCCGAAACACGACCCGTGATATTGATATTGCAGTTAATTGAAATATATAAAGAATTGCAATGCATTTAGAAGATTTCTAACGCTTTTTATCATGATATTTAATTAAAGCTATCACTTCATTTTTACATTAAATTACTTATTTTATAAACTGTTTTCATGATTTTCCAATAAAGTATTTAAAAAATTTGTAAAAAAATATTTTTTTCAAAAAACTGTACAAAACCTATAGTAGTAAGCTAAGTTCTAAAAACGTTTTTTTTTTTTTTTTTTTAAAGTAATATATACAATTCCCGAAGACAAATTAAAGAAATATATAAATAATTGTGGAAAGTTTCATAAATTTATAAGAAGTAGTTTTTAAGTTATATCAATTAAAAATAATAAAAAAAAGGGGACCATAAACTATTTTCGAGAAAAACAGCTTCAAAGTTTCAAAATAGCGTGGTCGAAATACTGTTGTCGAGTAACAATAACTTGAATATTTTAAGTTCTACTAATGATAGAAACACAAATTTTACGTCATTTTATTTAAAAATATTTGTACTATATTTTTGAAGTATTAACTAATCAAATTTCTTGGGAAAAAAGCTGCCTAATTTAAAAGAAACACAACCATAGCTTAACGACTTTGCCCGTGGATTTCAACCTTCCAAGATTGACGTGGATGGTTAAAAATGGAGTGATCGTGTGTGACCCCCTGTTTTCAAGCCGGTCCAAATGGAATTGTGACGTCATGGGAGTGGCGCGGGTATTGGATTGGGAACGATCGTGTATGACCAGCTATATTAGATCGCCAGTTCTGTGACGTCAGCAAAGCATCCGTTGCGCCGTCTATCGATGATCACGGGAGAGCTCACGTGATTGGTTGATCGGAGTCGCCGGACCCAGTAAATAGAAAATGTTTGGTTTACTGAAACCAGTAGCCTGTTAACATCACATGACGTTACTGGCTGGCGATCTTAACTAGAACTTCGACTGGTAGCATGTAAATCCAGCTATAGTTACAAATATGGCAAACTGCGTGATTTATTATTTTCTCTTCATTTCAGTGTTTATCGTTTGTCGAAAGCTAAAATCAGTTGAAGAACGATTGGTTTTATTAAATTAAAGTTTTTTTTTTTTTTTTTTTAATTTAAGTTATGTAAGGGTAATTTTTAGTAAGAATGCAGAAATCATTTTTTAAAGCCTAGATTTTTAATAATGACGGTTCTTTTAAAATATGGCATTACTTGCGTTGAACTGCTTGCGTAAACAATTAAAATAATCTTTTGTTACATAAGAAATTTTACTCGGGATAAAATCCACAGAATTTTAACACATTCGCTATCGATAACGTATCAATGTCTTGCCAGTCAATTCTGAATCACTGTGTTTTTCGTCATTTTAAGTTTACTTTAACATCGGAGTTCGCCATTGCTTACGTTTTGAGTCTCAAATACAGCACCAACAAATTCATTTGGAAAAAGGAAAAACTAAAATTGTTGTGGTTCAATTAATGTAATAATCGATGATTTTTTTAATCCCGTGAAGAAATTTAAAATGTAAAGGAACACACATCTAACAAAAAGAGATTTATAGAGGGCGCGCAATCATATTTTAGTGGAAAGAATGCTACGTTAAAATATAGGCTTTTTCAATCATATTTACGACTGTTGTTCTTCTTCGTTTCAATTTCGTAAATCCCTGTTATACTACTTTGGTACTCTTAGGTCGCCCACGTCGATTTAAAATTAAATTACAATGCCTTCACACAACTAGAAAGATAAATGGAAGAAAACTCATTCAAGAAAAACTATAGGGATCAGTGGGTATAGGAATATCATTCGGTAAGCTAACAATACATACTAGAGTGGAAAGTATTTATAGAAGTTTGTGAATAAAACACTGAAAAATAATATGGACATAAAACTCAAAATATTTTATTTAACTTCATAGTTATGTTTATATTACACTGCAACAATGATGAAATTTACAATATATACAAAATAAACACAGCTTAAAATTTGGTGAGCATTCAGTATTCCGTTCCAAAAATGAGATAAAAAGTTACTTTTTTTAGCTAAAAAATTGCATTTAATATTGCAATTTAATGTTAACCTAGCCTCCCATTTTCCAGTACTACAAAATTGAATCAAAATATTTATGTGGTGTCAGCTAACTTTTGAGAAGATAAAAACAGTCATACACAAGAAAATTACGTGGTAAGAAAAGGAAATTAAAAATTACATTTAAGGAGTCCTTTTTACTTCATATTGAAATTGCAAAATTACAGTTATCAAATTCCGATTTTTTTAATAAATTTACTAATGCATTAATTGCAATAAGTTGAAACCTTCCTTTTAAATGATTAGTTCCAGTGCGCAATCTGAATGCACGCTTGTAAAGTGATTTTACTTTTCTACATTAATATTGAACGTAAATGTGCAAATTCCGCTACCTTCAACGTATAAGCATATTTCCTGGATTGAAAAACAGGAAGTACGTCTATGAACCCTAACTACAAGTTAAAGTTTATTTAGTATACAATTTAAAACTTGCTTATTTATTATTATTTTTGTAAAAGATGAAGAATGGGCAATGTTAACCACAAACCACCCAATTTTTTATTTTATTAATGAAAATATATACATACATGTTAATCTAAGTTTTCAACTGATTTAAATTATTTATTCCCTATATAGCTCTTATTTTACCCTTTAATAAATTATTTTTATAAATTAAAATCAAAACGTTCTTTATGCAATATGTAAAAATTAAGCATGTGTATTAGTTACAAATTGTAAGATTTTTCTACTTGTTCTCATTACCAATTTCTATAAATTTTTATTTAATTTTTCAAAAGTATTTATAAATCTTTACAAATCTTGAAACCTTTTCTAATTAAATAGTTGCTAAAAAGCATAAACATTATTTACATATAATCAAATTAGGTGCAAATAATGTACAATAATATGTTAAAATGTGTTAAAATACAACATTGTGCGTCGTGTATGAAACTGATGAAAGGAGATCAATATCAAAGTGCAAAATGAGTTCACGTTTAACATTAGTTGATAATAACATTTACACATTTTGTATTTCGACTTCATGCATGTTTTATCCATTGTATCAGTTTTATGAAAAATGTTCCAACAATATTGTGAAAACTACATACAAAACTTTGGTATAAAACTCACATAACAGTGATAAAAAAATAATATTTAACATTTGACAAGCATCAAATCAATGGTTTCTAACGACATTAAAAAATGTCTTTATGAAATACATATAAATTTTACATACACAAATAATCAATGTTTAAGTTTTAACAAAATAAAATTTCAGACATGATTTGCATTGCACTTTAAAAGTTGAAAATCCACGAACGCAAAAATAAAAAAAAACATCTAAAGAAGAAGAATTAATGAAAATTAATAACTTTTGACCATTAGGTTTGACACAAATATATTTAAATAAACATGGGCGCTGCCAGAATTTTTATGAGAATGAAAACTGCCAGTTAAGGTGAAGACTTTACATGAAACGATGAAGAATAGCATAATTGTGAAGTAGCATTTCTAAATTTATGTTATTGTATTTGCTAATACTAAATCCATACAATAATACATGGTTTATTTAATAAACTAATTTTAAAGGTAAATAAAAATTCTCATCTGAAACTGTGAATGAGCCGAGTAGGCGACACAATCAAAACTACACTCAAGTCGAATTATCTTTTCAGAAAAATCATCGGAGATTTTCTCACATAGCTTATTCAAATGCTGCATTAATAGAGAACTTTTTAAGTTTATTTTTGCAGAGTTGAATAAGCTTCTTTAATTAACTCAGAAAATGTTTGCAACTCAACATGGTTCTACATTATGCATGCTTTAACATAAAAGGAATTTCCATTCGGAAGCAACACAAATAATGTTGAAGATATTTACAATTGTATCTTTTAACTGTACTGTGTTTTGGACTTCTATTGTGGTTATTTGTCCTAACATAAAATAAAAGAGGATCAAACTTTGTATCGATTATTATAACGATTTCATCGAAACTGTTATTTCTCCATGCTTGCCAGCGCCCATGGACAAAAAAATCTTAAATGTGTCATTTCAGGTAAAGTAATAACACTAATTATTAAATGTAATTTATCAGTTTCTTTATCTGAGGTTCGAAGGAATGTTACACAAATTTTTTTAGCTGTTTGAACAGTAATTTTTATATTAAGTATCTATAACTAAATTATTTGGTTAGATTTGAAATATTAAAAATTATTGTAAATAAATTTCTCTTCTGCGTTTAGACTTCAGATTAGGCTATGAAGATAAAACGAAATTAAACTAAAAATAGAAAATCGTAATCTATTTCAAAAATTACAAAAATGATAAAAGTGAATTCAGTCTTCTTCTAAAATCGGAAAATTAGTTGTGTTTGTAAATAACTACTTATAACTACAGCAAAATTGTACTGTATACATCACTTTGGCTTAATATCACAACTTGAAATTATTTACTAATTGAGCAACTGCTAATCTCAAGCCACCTTTGTTTTAAAATCATGAAGAAATTAAACTTTACTTGTTCCTAGTATGGTATTACAATAGTTTCAAATTTAAATAATTAAAATTACATTACTAATTTGTAAAACAGTTAATATGAACAAAAAATAGACGAGATAAAATTCATTTTCCCTTGAAGCATTTGTAAACAACTTCATGAAATATTTTACTCACCATTCTTTAATACAAAAAATATTGAACAAGGAAAAAAATTATCTATTTTTAATAATTGAAATAACTGTACTTCATATTTTTTGAATAATATATGATCATATGCAAGTGTATAAATTAAAAATGTTCAAAATTTAAAAAGTTATTTATGAAATGTCATTAATTAAAGCAAATAAAATAGTCATATTTTACAATTATTTTTAAACAGGTGCACAAAAATATTCAAAAATTTTGATAACATTTGTAAATATACCTTTATCGGTTGAACACCACTGGAGTGCATTCCTTGAAAATAGTTATACCTCTTTATTTAACCATTAATAACTAAATGGTCTTTTATAAGCCTTTGAAAACATAATGTTTATTTTTTCTAAAACATAGAACACATTTATAAAAAGTTAAAGACGCATAGTTGCCTAAGGGCTCTATCCTTAAATTCCTCTAATAGACTAGTTATTTCATATGTAGAAACAGTTCTCATATGTATTAAAAGTATCATCACTTTCTGATAAGGATGTAAGACCAAGACTGCTTCTTTCATAAAGCCATCTTAAATTAGCTTTACCAGATGGTTCAAGACTTCGTAGCCAAGGAAGCTGAAAAAAGAATTTTATGAATTAGAATCCAGTGATATAATTGACTATATTTAAATTGATAATAATTGGAAACGTAAATGAAATTGGAAAATGAAATGAAATATATATATTTATCAATGCGTCATTTTTATTAGTAATAGTAATGTAGAGTCAGTAGAATGTTTCTGTACAATATATACATAATTATTTTTTGTATCTCACATATAAAATTAATATGAATAATCTGATTATTCTAAGCACATAATTTCAAGACAATTAAACAAAGAATAATTCTGATTACTAACCCGCCTCTGGATGCCTTCAACATTCCTTCTTAGTTGAAAAGCAAAATGTTCATTGCTAGGCCACTCTTGTTGAACTTGAAGAGGGATTTCTGAAGAATGCATTCTTCTTTCATCTACAGACAAAACAAATTTCTTATGAGATTGATACCTTTCTTGTAAAATATAATAAAGAACATTCTCCCATTATCTAATTGGCGTGATTGGATATTCCTTGCGTAAGTGCTACATGGAAGATTCCGCAGAAAGTGGCTGATTTAAAGTAACAACATCTACAAGCTTTACAAATGATCAAATAAAAATAACCTCTTATAAATTCTATATTATTGTTTTTTATTTGCAAGTAATGGATTCCTATTCTTTTTATTGAATTTGATTGAATAACATAGGAATGCAAGAACCATTACCGTTCTTAACATAATTTCCAACTATTCAATTTCTCGACTTTTTGTAGCTATATTTCATCCAAAATGATGTAGATATTCACCACTTTAAAAAAAATCATTTAGCTCCTTTTATACTTTTTCTATGATTTATATTGTTCTAAAAGTCGAAACTGGTTAATTTATTAATTACAGAGTGCTCCGTGTTTATGTATAGTGGACCTGTCTCGTTGCAATATTTGAACATGATGAATTCCCAGTAAAGGACCAGAGACAATTAATACAATTATGAGCTAAACCTTTTATTTATGACTTGTGGTGCACGAGCTAATAAAATCCCACGCATCAAAGTTTATTTCTTGTTCCTGGATGGCAGTTACGCGTTGCCAGGACAACATACCTTGTTTTTTTACTTTATTTTCCATCTTGTCGTGTTCTATAAATTTATGTAGCTAATAGACAATGAACGTATATCTTTTCCTCATATAAGCTGTGTTTTATAACAGAGGCTAATTATGCTTGTAACTATATTTTGCTTGTAAATAACTGTAAATATTAAATGCTAACATGTCGTCAATTGTCTTGAGTTTACTCATCTTATTGAACCGCATATTGTAGGAAGCTCTATCTATACGCTTCCCCTAACAACTGGTGACCCGAGGGCGTAGATTTTATTTGGATGAAAGAAGGTCTGTGCATTTAAATATAACTATTATTATCTGATTTAACTTTATATTAAACATGAATGAGAGCGCAGAAGATAATTTAAATTCATCAAGTCAAGATAATATAAATTTAGAAGTAAACAGAGTGGCTATAAAGCAGACAAATTTTTGGCGACATAAGCCTAGGCTTTGATTTTTACAACTTGAAGCACAGTTTTCTAATGGAAATATTACTCGTGATGTAACTAAATATAACATTGTCGTTGCGTCATTGGATGAAAATGTTTTAGATTTTGTCGAGGATATTTTATCAAATCCACCAGCGAATACGAAATACGATACTTTAAAAAATGCATTGTTGAATAGATTAACAGATACTGAAGAATCCAGGTTAAAAAAGGTATTGACCGAACTTAATCTGGGAGATAAACGCCCATCTGACTTGTTACGACAAATGAAAGGTTTGGCTGAAACTTCCATTTCTAAGGAATTGTTAAAAAACACTTTGGCTACAGAGGTTACCGCAGCAAGTTCAAGCCATATTGTCAATAAGCTCCGATCCATTAGATAACATTGCGGAGATGGCAGATAAAATTATCGGAATATTTAGCTCAACAGAATTATGTACAGTGAATCAAGCTTCCAGTAAAACTTCTGAACCGAATAATACTAATAACGAAAAAATTAGTTCTTTGGAAATTAGCATTGCAGAATTAACTAGGAAATTTGATACATTCATGACAAGGGGTAGATCTCCAAATAAATCTGAAAATGTTCGTAATCGCAGCCGTTCGAGATCCAAACCTGCTCGTTATAAACTATGTTGGTACCATTATAAATTTGGAAGCAATGCACTTCACTGTGTAAAGCCATGCGAATTTGAAAAACCAGCAAGTACGTCGGGAAACTAACGGGCGGTCGATTGAAGAGGCCAACGACTACGGCCAAATAAACTGTCGCCTCTTTCTTTTTGTCTAGCAAGAGGCACTATCTTGTCGACACCGGAGCTGATGTGCCCGTAATTCCACCGCCAAAACCAAATAAGCTGTCCCCATCCGATTTTAAACTTTATGCTGCAAATTCAAGTTCAATCAAAACTTACGGCAAGCAACTTATCAGTTTGGATTTAGGCTTGAGAAGACGTTTCAAATGGAATTTCATCATAGCAGATGTCTCGAAGCCAATAATTGGCGCAGATTTTCTTGAGGCACATGGACTTTTGGTCGACATTAAACAAAAGCGTTTGATTGATCCTTTAACGTCATTATCAGTTCCGACTAAAATAATTAAAGGACCATCTTCATTTTTAACACCCCTCGATAGTAGTAATTTTGAGCCAGCTATAAATTCTCTTCTGCAAGAATACAAAAGCTTATCTTCAGAAAATATAGAACGAGATAAAGTTAGCGTCAGCCATAATGTCACCCATACTATTGTTACAAAAGGACCACCCGTGGCATCTAAAGTGCGTAGATTAGCTCCAGATAAATTAAAAATCGCCAAGGCAGAATTCGACTACATGCTTGAGCGGGGAATATGTCGACCATCAAGCAGCTCGTGGTCTAGTCCATTGCATCTGGTCAAGAAAAAGGATGGAGGATGGAGGCTATGCGGGGATTATCGGGCTTTAAACGCAGCTACACTACCAGATAGGTATCCCATACCCCACCTGCATGATTTTACGCACCAATTAGAAGGCTGTACTGTGTATACCACACGAGATCTTCATCGTGCCTATCATCAAATTCCCATGGAATCATCAGATATAGAAAAAACAGCTATTTGTACACAGTTCGGACTGTTCGAATTTCCCTTGATGACTTTTGGACTTCGGAATGCGGCGCAGACATTTCAGTGATTCATGCATGCCGTTCTACGTGGCCTGGAATTCTGCTTCGTCTATCTGGATGACATACTTGTTGCATCTCGCACTAAAGAGGAGCATTTACGTCATCTCAGAACAGTTTTTGAAAGATTACAGCAATTTGGGTTAACATTAAATCTCAGGAAATACAACTTCGCTCAACCTGAGGTAAATTTTGTTGGCCACATTGTGTCTCTAAAAGGAATTCGTCCAACAGAAGAAAAAATCAAAGTCATCGAAGATTTCAATAAACCCAAAACAGTCAAACAACTTAGAAGATTTTTGGGAATTATAAATTTCTATCGAAGGTTTATACCTCTAGCAGCTCAGCAACAAGCAAGCTTATACGATTATTTAAAAAATAGCAAAAAGAATGATAATCGAGTTATTGAGTGGACAGACGAAGCGGCAAATGCCTTTACAATCTCGAAAGAATTATTGAAATCTGCTGCAATTTTAGCTCACCCAGTGTTATCAGCCAAACTTGCTCTTATGGTAGACGCTTCGGATATAGCAGTTGGCGGAGTGGTGCAACAACTTGTGAATGAGGATTGGTAACCACTTGGTTACTTTTCTGTTAAACTGACACCGGCACAAAAGAATTACAGCACGTATGATCGGGAGCTGCTAGCTGCATATTCGTCTATCAAGAATTTCCGGTTTTGTTGGAGGGTCGTGAATTTACGTTATTCACTGATCATAAACCGCTGGTGTATGCATTCCAACAAAAATTAGAGAAAGCCGCCCCTCGCCAACAAAGGCATTTGGAGTATATTAGTCAATTCACTCTAGACTAACTTTGCATTATTACCATAACACTTATTGATTCTTACCAAACCATACATAATATTTATACTTAAATGTATTAACTCTTTTAAGTTTTCGTGGTAGAGAGAGAGATCATTACCCCTAACTGCCTCTATTTACGCATCTTTGAATGAAAAAAAATCCCGAAAACTCTCAACAGGTAGTCTGGCCATTTAGAGGAGAGTATCTGTAACCATCTCCGTGATGCATATCTTTTTTTAAATCAGATATTGCAGTAGGCCCATGCGTGAAATTGAATCTGAGACCTTTTGCATGCTAAATAAGCTTTCTGATTCTGAACAGCGAGTTCATCAATCTTTTAACGCAAACATTTCTTTAGTTTTATGCCTCTATGATATTTTTACAATGGTGGTTATATTTAAATTAATACTATCTAAGAAATAAAATTAAGCTTAATGTGCTCAAGGTAATCTGGAACAGGATATTGAATTGGTTACAAAAGTTGGCAAAAGTGGGTGGAGAGAGGGTTTACTGCAGAATCATGATGATATTGCCTTTGTATGTAACAAAAAGTTGAAAAAAAAACAACATTTATGGGCTTTTATCTCTACTACTGATATGTAAGCGTAAAATATAGTGTAGATTTTTTTGTTTTGATATTCCGCATGCCACTAAACATTGTGCTATGTTGTATGTCTTGCTTATAAGTTCTGCTAATTAATATCATAGCTAATGAATCAATGCTAAATCTATCAATGAAAATATTAAAATAAAACTAAATTGAAAATACAACTAGACAGACCTTAATAAAAAAAATTTAAAAGCAAAAAGATTTTCAACAATGATAATACATTTTTTTAAACACTTACAATCTTTGGTACAGCTAATTTCATAAATGGAAAACTTTTCATGATGCTCAGTTGAGTTATAACAATGCAAAACTAATTGAATTAGATCTGTAGTACATGTTCTGTCTGATACCAGAAGACTTTTGTACAAGGACTAGAATATAAAACCAAAATTATAAACAAATGATTGCATAAAAATATATATTCTGTAAAATATGTTTTCATAATTTTTTAGTAAAGTCATAACTATAAAGTGAAAAAAATCATGCAGTACACAAAACTTAAAAATGATAAACATAAATTCATGAAATTTAATAGACTTGCATGTCCACTTAAATATAAGCTATATAGCTTTTGGCGATTTATGAAATAAAAACCTGTCAAGTGCGAGTGCTCAGACCAAAACCCGAACACATGGTCTTGTGAATTCTCGCCTTATTCAGGTTCAGACAATTTAGTTTGCGTGCAATCTCCGAGAAGACCTGCAATTTTTTTTAAAGTCCATTTATAGCATAGAGTAGGGAATCAAACCAGGGTCGTTGGAAAAAAAAATGTTTGAAAGTTATTCATTCAAATTTAATTTTTTTTTTTAATTATTGTATAAAATATTCAGTTCAAGGATGAAAATAAATGAATACTATATTCAATGGATAAAACTACAAAAGGGTGAGCTTACCCGAGATACATATGTTGTCGTTTTGCGGCCTTGTTTCTGGTTATGTTAAAAACATTTCTTTAATTGAAGACAATAGGCATGCTCAGAAAATTATTAGTTCATTGGCGGGCAATGTTTTTCAACAAACACCAAAGATATATTTATCTTGTCATTCATCAAGCGGTGGAATTAGAATGCGCGAATTGGAATGCGTCGATGACGTCGTCATATTTCATGTTTCATAACTAATATCTATTGTACCTTTCTGACAATATTATTCTTAAAAAATAAAACAAATCTGTCATAACATGAATGAAATAAATGTTTACGCAGCGATTTATATTTCTTGTGATACTACACGTTTAGATTTAGTTGAAAAGTGAAACTTAAATGAGAACGAGGAGCATCAAATCCCAGGGTTCTAAAATAAAATCAAGTCCCGACTCTAATTAGTCTATTGCATTGGATGTCATTACCACTGATCTCTCACTGTAACTTCTAGATAAAGCATGCTAGGTTATTGACTTAAAGTCAGAGAAGGCTTAACAATTACTATAAGGATCTATATTAGATTTTGTCTGACAGTTGTAGCGCCATCCAACATTTTTCAAATTGGCACAGCGTAAGTGATAAAACTGGAACCACGATTTTAAACAAACTTAAACATATCTCGACCCTTTGTGAGGTGCACCTTCAATGAATCCCATCACATGTAGGCATACGGGGAAATGAGGAGTCTGATGGTCTTGGCGAAGGAGGGTGCTGAAGAAACATTGCCATCCACTGCTTCTCTGACATACTTTGAGCTGTTCTCTGTCAGAAAACTTTCCGATAAGCAGACTTGACACTTGTCCCCCCCCCCCCCCCCGGAACACTCTTGGTGTCGTTCTGATGGTTCTGGAAAATCCCTTGCTCTAAATTGAGACAGACGTGCCCAGACGGTCCTCTCCCGCTTTTTCAGTGGTCATCTGAGAGGTCTTAATTTTCAAGGCGGTTGTGATTCTCATCCCAATTGTCTCAAATATCAATCTGAGCAGGCCCCTCCGGCACATATCCTACGGTGTCTGGGATTATCCCGTGATGACCTGTTTGATCTTCCCTTAATTGTTTATGATTTTTGCAAGTGAATAATCATGTGGATCTCTTCTAGCCGAGGCTAGACAAGGAGATTAGAAACAATAACAACATATTAACGATTCTCCTTCAAACTAGTTAGCATCTTTCAGCAATCAAGAGCAATCTATTTATTACTCTGCATTAGATTAGGACAGTATGATGGCAATTCCTTTGGGTTTATCATCTTGTTGAGCAGAAACTACTTATGAGCTATCCAGAAGTTACAGTAAGAGGTCAGTAGTTCTTTCTAGCAGTGAGAAAGGGAAATTAAGTTTTTAATCCATGGATAATAGGGTGGATCGAAAAAAAAAAAAAAATATTCAGAATTTTAAATCCTACCTATGGGGAAAAGATGTTTTACGGTATGTAGATACACGAAAAAATAATTCTAAAAAAATGTTAAGTTCAATACCACTGCAAGGAGGATGAAGTTTAGGTATTTGAGCCTTTTTATAAATAAAATGCTATAAATGAAAAGCAGAGTGAAAGTCAATTGAATTTTTTTTCTGCGAAATTTCAAAACCTACCTACACGGAAAAGATGTTCTAAGGTACATTGATTAAGGAAAAAGTAAAATAATTTTTTTTAAGTCAAGCTCTGCACAAGGGGGATGAAGTTTTGGCATTTAAGCATTTTTATGGTAAAAAGTCAAAGTGATTTTTGTTCAAGTGAAACAGGCCTTTAGTACTTTTAAATGTTTATTGGAATGAGAGGAACATATACTAAAGGGTTAAGGGGAAAAAAGTTTTAGGTAAATATAACAGCTTGTTAAGTATTAAATCAAGAAAAAAGTAAAAAATCTTCGAAATTACAATGGAAGGTAATCACGTTTGGTGTTGAAAACTGGCTTGAGGTTTCGTGATTCCAGGCGATTTCTTATTAACCCGTCTCTTCTGTATGATCCTCGGACAGCAGTAAATGCTTTGGTGACTATTCATTCTGTAACTTGAGTATGACAGGGAAAACCCTTGAGTATTGCCGTAGAAATGATTGCTGGGCCTACTATTGCTCCTGAAAACATGTCATCACTAAATTGTTCTGTCAGTTCTGTCACATTCTCCCACTTAATCAAGTCCACATAATCTATCGCACAAGGGTCAAAAGTTGGTATGTTTTAGAAACGGATATTATTCGCTAAAAGGGTTTGGGTTGCAGCCGACCGTTTGATTTTGCACAAATTCAAAATGCTTTGGAGGGCCGATTCCCTTTTTTTATGCAATGCTGATTGATGCAAATGCTGTGCACCATAGATTACCAATGGTTTGGTTTTGATCCTGAACCACATAGGTGCTTGACTTTTACGATAAACGTAATTATGATCACTAAAGCTTTGGTTGGACTTCCTCTAAGCTAAATAGAACATGAGGATTCTATTGGAGGTTGTAAACCACCTTGAGTGGTAAATCTATCCGGGGTTTCTCTTCAACAGCTCTTCGCTGCATTGTCCGCAGTGATGGCTTCACACATTTCCATTAAGCACAGTTGATCAGTACTTAAGTCTTTCTTGTTAGTCAGTTCGCACAGCAGGTTGGGTTTGACGAGAATGAAACTACAGGTAGTATCTCGCATACAATCACTCGTTGGTGTGTAACTGACACACAAACCATTTTAGTGGACGTTTCAGAATCAGTTCCATGTTTCGTGTAACACCTTCTTTGATACCTGTGTTGACAGACAACCTATTATCGCAACCAACTTTGTTACATCTATGTCATTGTTGATGCATGACCAAGACTTACGATGTGCTCGGGATACAGCTCGGGGGTCATTTTTTTACACACTACTCTTATGAAAATTTCCCTTCATGAAACACGATTTTTTTTTATGTCTTTGGTATTATTATATAAAAATTGAGAAAATATTTTAAATAAAATAATTTATGCAACTATCATTATATATATATATAACCAACTCACCCCAGCCATTAAACAGCTGCCTCCAAATACTTTTACAAGACCTCCTCTTCTCATTTTCATAGAAAATCTATTGATTTAAAATAATAATAATAATTTATATTATAAATATTTAAATGCAAACTTTAACTGATTATAGCATTTGTATTTTAAATGGGGTCACTTTAAAGAAAAAGAACTTATATTTGAAAATATATGTAATAGTTAATGTACCAATAAATTGTACTAATTTGAAACAAGTGGTGCGCAAAATTAAAAAATAAATAAATAAATCTCCACCTGCAGGTACAACCCAATCATGATTGACCCCCCACCCCTCTCCCACCACAAACACGCTTTTTTTTAAGTCACTTTGCATAGAGGACAATACTGTAAACACTATACCAACACAATATTCGACGATAGTCATTATGAATCAGTAATAATTCATGGAAATTGATAATAATTATCTCGTTTATATTAATCGATAGATGGTACATGCGCTTTCTACCGGCTTTTTTAAAAATGCGCTTGTAATAACTAGAAAAAATTATTTCATAATGGTATTATAGAGTATTCACATAAAAGGTTTCAAAATAGTAAGAGTGTGCCATGCTCTATTTTTAGTCAGATACAATAATACATTTATTATATGTTTAAAGGATACTTTTTTTTTTACTTCTTAATGCATTTATTATTTTTTTCACTTTTTCGTGCAATTATTAAAAGCATGTTTTTAAAAAGCCTTCTAGTGCATATTTTAAAAAATTTTCTTTAATTTGAAGTGAGTAATGGGATTGTCTTTTACTAAGATGCAGAGTTAAGATACTGATGGTTATGAAAAATGATAGAAAATGGTACTTACTTCGATTCTCCTTTAGGGTGACATGCTTGAAGCTCTGCAGGGTGGGCGTCATCCTCAAGAACTACCACAGATCGGATAGGAAGTCCTAGAATAGACGATTATGACTCAATTAAAAATTAAATTGCATTAAGCTTTAACAAGTAAAAGGGAATTTTTATAAACATAATTTAATATCATATAGATTATCTAAGTTAATTAATTGAACGTTTTAGAAAATGCTTATCAACTTTATTAGGTTTGCATTCAAAATACCAATTATGGAAAATTGCTTCTAGCATTGATAAATTATAATAGAAAGTAACGTTTACAAAAAACTTTAAAAAAAAAATATCCGAAATATAGCGAACCTTTTTTAGCCATGATCCCCGCTAAAGTTTAGAATCCCGAGATCATTTTCTAGTGATCAGGAACCTCTTTATCAATGAAATATATTTTATGTATTGGTACACAGGCTAATCAAGCTAACAAAATATTAATATTGTTCTAGTTGTTCTGACTGCAGGCCTCGTTAAAGTTTTGATTATAATCAGAAAAATTAGAGGCAAAAAAAAAAAAAAAAAAAGAGAATGTGGTGATCAATTTCAAAATTATTCTTTACCAGGTCCCCTTGTTTAATGCTGATAGTTATTTTGCGATTTTTCATCTTCAGATGCACTTGCAGGTTCGCTGCTTATATCAGGACTCAGTTGCGAATCATTGCTGCGTTCCTAAATTACTTAAAATGCCATTACAAAAAGAAATGATGTCTCTCCCCCCCCCCCCCCCACACACACATACACAAAAGAATAAAGGCCAGCGTTAAAAAGAAAAAACTTCAAATAGAATGGTCAGCCAAAAGAAAAGTTATAAAATCTCGCACATATCGCCTTTGAATAAGATTTTAAATTAAATAGAAAAGTTTTACAATCATCCCTAACCCTTTCAGGACCAGTGATGGAAAATGATACCCCCCCCCCCCCCTTTCCAATCTTTTATTATTTGCCGCCTCCCCCTCCCCTTTCTGCTTTATTAGCCTTACTTTTTTTCTTTTTATTGCTTCAAAAAGAAAGTTAAAGTATCGTTCCTCTTACTATTAATCGCACTTGTTGGATTTCTGCAAAATATTTGTTGTAGAACAATCCTTCATCTACCCTTTATTCGCAAAGGATTAAAGAGCAGCGACTTCAAAGACACATCAATTAAATATTCCGCTTCTCTTCAAATAGATCCTTTAATATTTAATCTCAATTATAAATGCTTAGCCATCCTCTTCCATCAAAATTCAACTCTCTCCTTCAAATGAAGTAGCCGATGTGTTCCCGTGTGAGTAGCAAGTACGAGGTCAGGTAGGTGGAAGGGCAAGGTCGCCATGCAAGGAACACCAATTTCTCAAGGGATCAGTCACAAACTGCACTACAATGTATGGGAAGTGGTCAGAAAATAGAAAAAATAACTACTCTCTGTTTCATTTGCTAATGGAAAAGGTAGTGTTGCATTTCTAGTAAGTTAATACTAAGTGCCATTCTATCCGAAATATAAACTTGATAAAACTTCCTTTTAGACGAGAGGACAGATTAAATGGTTCAACTGGCCCTTTTAAAAGGGATTGTTCTTAAAAAAAAAAAAATTAAAAAAAAAAAAAGAGAGAGATGAATTGGTCTAAGTTTCAAAAGTACAATATCTACTTTACAATTTAATGTTTAAAAAATAAATTTATTTATTTAAATTTTGAAGGAATTCTTTTCTTACCTGTCTTTCTCATCCACACTTCCATTGTGAGATAAAAAAGATTGGGGTCCCTATGTTTCATTTTGAACTTGGACAGAAGCATCCGAACAACGTCTTTGCTAGTGGTCTGCAGGTTGATACATAAAGTCTTGTACTCCATATCGGCACATAGCACCTTAGTATAAACTTTAACTGTACACTGAGAAAGAAAATAGAAAATGAATTGCCTAGAATCATAATCCCTAATATCAGATGATAATAATTTAATAAAATGAACTTTAACATTTTGATTAATTTAAATGTCATATTAGAGAAAAACTAAAATTGAGTGGAAGGATTTCAAATAATAAATATGTAATACCACTTCTTATATGTAATACTATACATATGTAATACAAATACTGCTTAAATTTCAAATAATAAATACTCCTTCTTGACTCACAACTGTTTATTTGAAATCTGTACTAGTGTATGCTTAGATATTTTTATGCACACTGGACTCAATTAAGATTGTTGGATTAAAATAAAGAATGTAAAGGAAAACTCAAACAATCTTTTAAAAATACCCAATCAGTTTGAGCTATAATTGTTTATTTTCGCCTTGAAAATAAGATACATATAATTTGCATACTCTCCAAATTAAGAACGCGTATCGTTTTTGAAAACTATACTTTTCAATGTACATATTATGAAATGGCACTTAATTCATAATTGTTAAGTAATTTCACTACATATATGTATTAATAATGTATTGCATTAGAGAAGCAAGCACTAGTAATTCATGAGGATATCCCTGGGATACTGCGCCGATATCCCAGATATATCGTCGGGTGGACTAGCAATATAATGTCCTACAAGTGACTTTACCACCCATTAGAAGAAAGGTTTGGAATAATGTCAATCAATTGCAACAAAATATTGAGTAGTACATGAAAAATGGTGTTAAAATCATTTTTTTAATCATAATTTTAATTTTAATAATTTAAATTAATAATTTAATAATTTTTTTAAATAATTTTTCGCGCATAATGTATCAATAATGAGTTTGCACTGATATGCTTTTCGAAAAATAGATTTGATAGTGTTTCGTGACTCAATAAACAACTTTGAAGTTTCTGAAACGAAACTAGCTTTGTTTTGAATCGAGAAAGTCAAACCAAGAAGTGAATTGTGATGAATGCTAAGGACCACCAAATGATGTCCTTCGCTCCAAATCCACTCAGGAGAAAGAATGGTCATAAATATGATGGCAATCCTTTGGGGCAAAGCAGTGAAGCGTAAAGGAGTGTGTGGGGAGAGAGAAAGAGAGAGCGTGGGGGGAGGGGGCAAATAACAATGTTGTTCTTAGTTATAGAAGTAAAAAGCAGCACAACTATTCGCCCTCCCACTATTTTACAAAAGCAATAAAAGGATAACTTAAAACATGACTTTTTAAGTAAATCATGATGGTAACAGCTTAATATATTATTTGAACTTTTTTCTTACATGGGACATTTTTTCGCTTTGTAATAGTGTAATACACGTATAAAACATATAAATAATTCGTTATAACGGATTATTAAGCATTTTGACAGTATATATTAAAGCTTACTAACAAAAACTAACATCTTTTCTTTAATTTCGTTAATTCGCTTTTGGAAAGCAAGCATGAAAACAATCGACTTTTCAAATTTTGAAAAATAATTTTTAATGGGTTTAGGTGTGATGGCGCTATGTACACTCAGAATGTTAGTAGTTAGCTCCATCTTGTTATTTTGAAGAAAACAGCGATAAGTATTAAAACTCTTTTAACATTTAAGAGTATTATGGGCTTACCATTACATTATTTATTACTACAAAATAAACTAATTCTGCAACGCAAAATTTAAAAAAAAAATAAAAAAATATGCAGAAAAAAATATGCAACAGTATTTCAAAATAGGTAATTGTCAATTCAGAGTTGTATGAGATTAACGTTTGTGCAGTATTAAATGTTACAATTTAATCGTTCACGAGTTTATGCACTATTAAATGCGAACAATTTACTTTAGTTGTACATAATTTTAAAAAGTAGCTAATTACCTGCAAATATAGAAACAAATGTTTTGTTCAAAATTTAGTAATTCGTTATCAATTTCTATACTGAGTTCAAACAACATTGTTCTTGAACATCTGAACAACAGCTTCCAATTATAACTAAATAAAACGTTTTGTTAGTTATATTACTAATAAGGTAAATTTCTTTAAAAAAATTATTTCGTATTTTTGTTGTGTAATATTTTTACGAATCGTTTGTAAAAAAAGTGAATAACATTTTTTAGTTCAAGTTGTCTAATATAAGCAATATTGATTACTTTTAAGTTTACTTGAAAGTTTATCTTGTGGTTAACTTATGATGCAAGGCATTTTATGAATTTTTATCAGCATATTTTTAAATATCTTATTGCATAGGTAAGTCTCACGTAAATAATTAATCTTGAGATATATTAGGTGTTCAAGTGTTATTCCAATTACAGTTTAGGTGGATAAAATTTACAATTTAAGCTACTGAAAGCTATTTTTTCCGTTCATTTTTAGATAACCCCATTCAAATACTAATTTTTAAAGTAGGTTGTGTGTTGTTTTTATGGCATTGTTAAAAAGATGAAAGGATGGTATTAGAATTCAAAGTACAATTAATCCTCATTGGAATGATGACGCACACGAAAAACTGTTTTACGCTTTTGTCCCATTGCGTGCAGCATGACCACCAACTGAATAATGCGGTGACCAAAGTTAGTCTCTTCACTTATTCTGTTAGCAGAATACTCGTATAGAGTGACATGTAAATCAGTGGACCGATGGCATCACGCTTTTAATCCACACAAAAGAAGCGCGTCTTCCTGCTGAATGCAACAACGTGACTGGCGGAACGGAATCACAAAGCACTGACTGTACACTAGTCACCAACCGAACACACGAAAGATAGAAATAGTTTTAGTTTCATAAACATCTTAGAAATATAATGAGTAATAGGAAATTCTCATATTTTCAAACATAAAATGTGACAATGCTGTCTATACAAGCACATCAAGCAGTGTTTAGTGGAACTTTTGTTGCAATATTATTTTAAAATAGGATATTTACGCAAATTTGTTTTACCTTCCTAGCATGAAATATCTAAATGCAGAGATTCATTCTTCATCAACTTCTGGGGTTGAACCTTTGTAAACATTGCTATATTGTAACTGAGTGAAATAAAATATTCTCAATAGATACCCTCATGAAAATAGATAGTCTAAGAGGCAATAGAAAATACACATGTTTTCACACACAAAATATGACAAAGCCGTGTACTGCATATCAAGCATTGCTTAGTGCAAGTGGCAGGGATTTTTTTCTGAGAGGAGTGGGGGGGGGGGGGGAGGTTATGGTCTAAGATTTAATCAACAACAAAAAGCAGATTTTTTCCATTTGTAATTTTTTCAAAATCAAGAGACTCAAACTAATCCTAAATAATTTTTAATGCAAATTACTCATAACAAGTTGCACAAGCAAAGAAGGGGAAGTGGTGAAACAAGATTTCACACAATTTCGGGGTTAACATGAGATTTACAAATGTAGAGATTCACTCTTCCTCCACTTTTGGGGTTCAACATTTGTAATCATTATCAAATGGTTATTAGTACTAAGTAAAATAAAGTCTTTGACTAAAATTATCTCACGGTTTAAATGAAACATCAATCGAAGAGCTTAGTAGAAAAACTTGTTATGCAATATTACATTGCAGTTCCATTAACGTGTTCATCTACTAACTTGTTCAAATTACCATTTATATTTTAAATAGACTGTAGTTTTTATTGTTTTGTATGATGTTTAGTCGCGTCTTATTATTTTATATGCTATTTTAAGGGATTTGGAATTCTATCAATCGGGACATCGTAGAGGTTCAATTAATCCTGATCAATAAGGCTATTCTGTATTGTAAGAAAAAGAAATTAAACTTTTTCTAAAATGTGCTCAAATTTTATATATGTATACTAAGCAAATTTAAAGTTTAAAAATACTTCATATTTTGTTCTAAAAGTTGCGTAAATTACACATCGACATAGATAAACAACTGGATAGACTGCTTAACGCTGAGAAAATGAAGCCGTTGCCAGATGCAATTGGTGGGATAAAAAATACGGATTGCCGAGGATTGAAAATAAAAATTTTGGTTGTACACAGCAGAAATGTCAATAGTAGACCTTAATTAGTAATAATGTGCAAAAAAATATATACTTTAACACTTTACAAGGTTTTTCGCATTCCCATTTCGTATTAAAGTGAACTGTGATTGGTTAATCTTCCCACCAGCTTCGCAATCCCCGGCGCGTTTTTCTCTTTTCATTGGCAATGAAGCAGTCTATCCAGTTGTTTATCTATATCGATGAAATTACATGAACAAGCTTTAGGACGACCCTTGTGATTTCAGTCACATTTAAGGATGGCGTAGCTAGGTGTGTTTAACGTGTTGGCTTTCTTTTGTATTAAAGATAAAGAGATATAAACTATGAAATGATACATTAACATTACGATTTAAAAAAAATTTATTTATGATTTTATAAAAACACTCATTTAAATTTAAGTATATTTAATAATATTTCGGTAAGTACAAATGAACTACATAAAAAAGTAAACAGTCTGAAAAGCGTCAAATAGCAATCAAAAAAGCGTATTAAAAATTACGATTTTACAATGAATATTTTACAATTTACATATTATCGATTATTAAGTTGTAAATAAGTCGTAGTCTAGAATATGGACAGCTTCCGATTATTACTGTCGACTAATGACCAAAAGGTTCTACAATTTTCAAGATTTCCTATGCTTCCTCTAAATATCATTTGAAGTAGCCTGAAGACAAGTTTTGAACCAGTACCTGATGTGGTTCTGAAACCGATTTCCGCCTCACTTTAATTTGCTTTTCAAGTGCATTGTCTGGTGAATGCTTCTATCATTCGAGATAAGAGTAGGGAATGAGGGTAAATACAATCGAATTCAAGTCAACATGTCAATTGGACTCTTTCAAGAGGAGGGGAGATAACTTAAGAGATCTAAAGTTCTACTCTATGGATTAATGCAAAGAGTACGGCTTAATTTGCACGTGCGTTTTTGCATCATAGTTAAAGTAGAGCACGAAGTGAGTATGTTGCCAGATTATAGTTTCCGCTTAAAGTTCTTTGTTCTCAGAGTCTCCAGTATCAGATCAAAAGACTATTTTCTTTTTTAATTGAAGCATATATATAATCACAAATTACCAACAATAAAATCCAAAAGTTTAAATTAAAAAGTTCTAAGTGAAATCCTACAAGAAAAGATCCTTGTACTGTAAATATAGTTAAATCTAAACATAATCCTTTTGCAATCATTGCAAAATATTATACATAACTTAATGTATAAGTATATTTAATTAGAGTATTTTTTATTTTAAATAGTAACAAATATATTTTTTCTAAAAAATATACACTTCTAAGGATAAAAAATGAGAGCTTAACAAACTAAATAAATCAAAATACAAGCTTAATACACCGCTAAATAAATATTTCTTGTAAAATATTGCATATACTACAATAGGAAAGAGTTAGAACTCTACATAAAAATATAGGAACTATGAAAACTCATACTTCTGCATAAAGTTAGAAATAAAAAATTACAAAACAAAGTAAAGAATCTTTCTTCCATACAGTGCATTTTTCTCACATCGTTTTGATGAGCAATAATACCGATTCGTTTAGGAAGTTATCCTGTCAAGTGAATCCGGCTCCTTTTGATTGACCAAGGAAACCAAAGAATTATAACAACTAATCCGGTCTAAAAAGAAGTTATTTTACTGAGCAAGAGTAAGACGGGGTAATATTTGAAAAAAAAATTATGTCCCACCCACACTATTGTAAAGGAAAATTTTATTAATGTGTATTGTTTCATTGACTGTTATGGTTATTTTCATACAATTTTTTTTAAATTTATGCCTACTATTTAGATAAATGTGAACAGGGGCGGCCTGGACCACCTAAGAGGGAGGTGGATCAGCTATCTAGAGAGCACCAGGCTCCTCTGACATCCATCAAACTATCCCATATTGGGATAAGCCACACAGTGGACCTACGTAGTGGGTTACACATCTCTTTTTAGAAGAATACAAATTAACATAATTTATTCAAATCCATTGCATATAATTTGAAGGTACATTGTAAATAAATGTACAAGTACATGACCAAAAATAAATTTTACACAATGATGATTAAAAAAGACACCAAGACTTTATGCTACTGATAGAATATTATGACCATCATTTTAAAAGCAAGAAACTATATTTCAGATTTGCTTTCACATGTCCTATTAATGATAATTTCGCTATCGATTGAGTTTAAAAACATTTCTTCTCAGTGGTCATTACAAAACTTCTATATGTTCATTAATTAATCGGGCCCAAAGACAAGTTTTAACTATTTTCAGCTTAGAAACAATAACTCGCAAGATACTTTAATAAGAGGTAAACAGGTGATTGTAAACTTTAAATAGTTCCGAATATTTGAGAGTAGGTATTTTATTCTATCAATATTGCAACAAAAAAAAAAAAAAAAAAAAAAACCTCAAATATAAGAATTACACTCCTGCCCATCAGTACATTTAGCAAATTCGTCCCTCTTCTTTTCTTCGTCATCAATATTCTAACTAAAATTTTTTTCTCATTTAGCATTACTTGGTATTAGAGTAGTCTTAGCACACCTGATGGCTGTGGGGTTAGCACTCTGGTCTCACATGCCAAAGGTGCCGCGTTCGAATACCGCGTTAAGCATGGATGATCGTTGTGGTTCGGAATCCAAGTTAAGCTTTAAGTCACGGCCTGATAAGCCGTCATTGTGCATAAAAATAGGTCATTGAACGTACAAACCAACCAACCTGAGTAGTGTTGTAAATCTCTGGCTCTCAATCTGTAAATGTGAGTAATTCTTCTTTTAGTTTATCCACTAACGGAATAATTTCAGGTACTGGATTCTGTCTAAGTCATTCAGTGATAGGGAATCTTGCACGGAATACAGTTAGGAAACAAACCATGAAATATCCAAGTAAAAATTGTGAATAAATTAATTGTCCATTGTTCGAATTATCTAGTTTAAAATACGTAATAGAGCACTGAAATTCGAGAGGTATTTTCAGAAGTGGAAGCAACGTTTTCATGTCTTACGTGCATTTTTTAAAAAGTTTTTACTCTTTTCTACTCTAGTTCAGTTTCAACTGTAATCTTTCAAGAGAGCAATCAAATTCGTCTCTTTGTCCCAGGACACTTGCCGTATTTTAACGATTATATTTGCAGCATTCAAAGTAGTGTATAGAGCAAAACATTTTAACTTTAATGAAAATGTTCTATTAACCTCCAACTATAAGTATTTTGATAGAGCAATAAGATATTTTTACCTATCTGCACAAAAAATGGGGGAAATGTGTATAAATCAATCAGTCAATTCCCATTGTTTTTATTAAGAAGAGTGAAATATATGTACGAGTAATTTAATGTATAATTGTTTAATGTATAATATGTAATGGGGGGGGGGGACTTAAAAAATCTTCACCCTGGATATGGCACTGATTCATCGGCAGCGCGTTATAAGACGCAACTTCTAACAATTTAACAATATGATCGCTTTTTTGTGTGTGCTCACAATAGACCTTGAAAAGGATATGAGAATGTTTGCTAAAATCCAGAAGCGATCGATCTTATTTTGACATATTTTCACCAGATCATTATTTTTTACTCACAACTGTATTGTGGGAAACATTTAATTATTCGTTTAAGAGACAATTATCAATTTAAAATTTTTCCTTTTCATTTTTTTTTTCTTTTGGCCATCTGAGGGCGCCGAGTGAAGTTCATAGGGAGGGCGCACCGGGATACGTCCCGGTAACCCGGTGGGCCAGGCCGAGCCTGGATGTGGATGTTTAAACAAAACTTTATTGACTATGTTGACACAAACATTTTACGTAAAAACAAATTACTATTTACAGTTTTACAGTTAAATCTTTTAAGCAAATTTGATCATATCCAATCATTAAATAAATAAAAAAAAGTTATGTATCCCCTTTTTGCATATCATCTGATGGATCTTTAAATTTTTCCATACGTGGAGTACTAAATTTCCACATGATTGATATTAACTTAGGTAATTTGTTACTATTATTTATTAATATTATTTTATTTGTGAGAATCTACAGTTATTTAAGGATACACTACTTCAATTTATGCCCCAAATCCTTCTGATGGATTACATTCTATAATTTTGCCGAGCAAGGCATTCTCAAAACCTGCAGAAACCTTTTCCCTCGGAAATAAGCCAAATTTCAAGGGTTGCAAAAACCTAATTTGGTACAGTCCATACTAAATTTAATAAGATAAGCCTGGTAGAGGAAAATAATGTTATAATTATATAATGTTAATATGTTGAGTAAAAAAATTCATACAATTGCAATGGCTTAGTCTCAATAATCCCCTTCACCATATTACCCCGTTTTTTACCTAATCTTTTAATATAAACTTAAAAGTCTATTTTTGAAATAACAATGAATCAAACATTTTAGAGAAAAATGCGTATTTTAACAGTTTTTGTCGTCCATGTTGAAATGGTTGGAAATGGAACTCTGATAATACCTTTACTACATACATGTGCATGCATACGTCTTATTTTAATCAGTGCTAGAATTGTGGGTAGACGCGGGATGACACGTCCCCCCCACTTTTCAAGAAAATACCCATGTGTGTCCCCCCCCCCTTCTAAAACCGCTGAAATTCATCCCTCCCCCACTTTTAAAAACACTCAATCCGTCTAAAAACTGCTAAAGAAAAATAACATTAACCTGTAAATGTAGTGACACTGATAAAAAGTCATTTAATGTTTCCAAATGTAAAAACATACAAACTATTTATGGTATATATCATACTATTATAAGAATGTATTATACTACTTTGCATAAAAAAGATATAAGTATTTTTATTAACAAATAATGTTTACGCTTGGTCAACTTTTAACTTTAGAGTAACTTTCTTTTAAGTTGAATTTCTGTTCTTGTTTCATACAAAAACAAGCTATTTAAAAAAAGAAAGAAAAAAAGCACATTTTAATAATTAACAATGAATGAGCTGTCAATTAATTTAATTTTATGAAAATATGCACATTTAGAAGCACTATTTAAATCTAAATAAACAGTTATGTATATAGCGATGAATTATTACTTCATTTAATCTTTTATTTCCAAGTAAAAAAAAGCTATATAGCAGAATATTCATTAAAATAACAATAAATTTTGGACTCTTGTTCAATGTTAGTGTTAGGAAGTATAAATTGAAGGCCTGAGTAGCAAAGGGATCCAAGTAACTTTTCTTAACGTTTGAAAAAGTACATTTTCAAGTCTCTTATTTACATTAAATTTGTATGAAAATTATTTGATGTTCAAATACTAACCTCTGGAATTAATATATCACTAGTTTTCATTGAATTTAATATAAATAAGAAACTTTAAAGAGTATTTTTTCAAAAGTTAAGAAAAGTCACCTAGACCCCTTTGCTTCTCAGTTCCTCATTTATTTCTTTACTAGTTAATCTTTTTATTATAAGATAGGAAATTATAAAATTTATCGTTAAAGGAGAGGGGGAGGGTTGCACTTGACATCAACTTTTGGGCATCTCCCCCCCCCCCCCAATCTACCACTGATTTTAATTAATAATACAAAGTAATACCTCGACATAGAGTACATCTACAAACGGATTTCATTGCATAAGCAATATTGCGAAATAAGGACAACTTCTTTATGCGACACATTGATTTCGACAGAAGTTTCGAAGAGTAATCTCTTTGTTTAAAAACAATAGCATTCAATTAATAAAACAAATAAGGATCTTTAAGAAATACAGTTTTGCACACAAAGTATACAGGATGACACCGTTTTAATATTCATCAAGAATTGTTTGTACTAGTGAAAACATTTGAATATTTTTTGAAAAAAAAACACTATCATTTAAAAAGTTCGATTCCCTTATAAATATCAAATTTAATTTAGAATCCAAATAATTATTCTAAGATGGTTGATTTTGGGAGATAAATCAGAAAATTTAATTTCATTACAATATAAAGTAATTGGGAGTGGAAAAGTAAATTTTGATTTTTTTTTAAACCTTTATTTTCAATTGAACAAATCGCAAATTGACAAATACAAGTTCTAAAAATTAAAACTCATTCTCGTATAAATATATCTTCTTTACTTGAAAAGATTAATTTTGAGATAGCGAGCCACAATATTACATACACATACATATTCGCGGATGTTATAAAAACAGAAAAGGATAGAGCAATATATCATTCTTTCGTTGGTGAGAAAGCGACCTTCAGAAATTCCCCTCCGTTATACGGTACAGATGTGAGAAATGTCACAACAAAGCAACGATTAGAGAGGTATGTGTTTATCTACCTGCATGTACGATTCGTATTGGGATTCCATCTTGCCTCATTAGCAACCAGATCATGCAGCTTGCCGTACTGAAACAATCCCAGCAGTTCAAATTGCCAAGGGGCAAACGTCACATTCTGAAGACCAAAAGGAAAAAAGTTTCCCAAGACTCGTCCTGCAAACTTCCTGTCACTTACCTACAGACTTCCTGCCCCGCGGTCCTACTGTTTTCACTCCTGTCTTTGAAGAGATTGCAAAAGTAAATTACTAACCTGCTTTCTCTTTCAAACAAGTTGGATTTTGACAAAGACCATTTCTACGCACGTTTGTGTTGCTGGGTACCAAATTCATGTAACAATTATGTATATTTTGGAGCAATTTAATGACTGAAGTCTCGAAGTTTACTTTTGAAAAATAAAAATGTCATCAAGTTGATGCAACTTTAGTGACAAACAGCATTCTTCCGGTTGGACTTTAAGCAACTTCTAGTTCGAACTTCCGGTTGCATTTTATATGATACAAATCTTATGGATAGCTCAAATTGATGAATGACATTTGTCTGCATCATTTATAGTTTAGGTAGAAGGAATTGCGAACTGATATTTGATCGCAGTTTCTGGTATGGGCACTCGTCAGGACGAGACCTTCTATTTGGTATATCACTCGTGTCTACAATATATGTAGTTTTGTCGGAGAACGTTGACTTCATATGGATAGACAGAACCTTTGTTCTGTATATCAGTGTTTTTTGTAGCAGTTGGAATGTCCCCAAAATGAATTCTAAACCACAAGTAAGATCATCCTTAGAACTTAAGCATTGATGATGTGATTCCAACAGTACGGCACGATTTTCCCTAACGCACAGATTGTTTGATTTAAAAGGGCAAGATTAATAATGGTAAATTTTTACCGTCCAATTGGGATAATATTTATGCAGTTTAATATGATGTTTTATTTTTTATTCTTCTAAAGACCTGATATGTAACAAAGGAATTGATATTTGAAGAAAAAAAAATACTTATAGATATCTAGAATATTGCAAACTGAAAATCTTAATATTGTTATACAAAAAAAGACGTTAGTTACATTATGGTATAAGAAAATGCATAAGAAGAGACAAAGTCAAATATTTTGACCAAATTAACCTTATTAACTTTTTATGTTTGTAATTAAATAAAAATAGAAGGAAATCACCATTTAGGTGCAGGGTGAATGTTTACTGTTTTGTCTGAAAATACTGTTTAAATCTTGATAGGAGACTTGTTCTCCCATTCCTTGATGAGAAGTCGGGATAATGCATAATAATTTGCTTTGTTTCACGTATGAAATGTTTACGAAATTTCTTTTCTTTATATCGCTTTTCTTTCTCTTGAAAGACCTAAAATTTTTAGATTATATGTGATACATGAAATTCTCTCTTTACTAAAACAACATAATGTTTATAGTATCGAATATAAACTCCGTTTCACAAATAAAGATAAAATCGCAAAACAAAATATATTCACTCTCTCCAAATGATATTATTATTTGATATTACTTATGTAATTACTTGAAAAGAACCCCATTTCCAGCTACATTGATCTTTGTATTGAATTGAAATGATGAAAATAATTTTCTCGCTGTACCTACTCGGCGTAAAATGTTGGGTAAATGAAGGAACAGTAAAAATATTTAACTCTTTTTACTCTTTATAGCATCGTCTTAATATTTCAAATCAAAAGCTTATTAAGAAACTGAAAATTAAATTCGTAACATCTCAATTTTTAACAATTAAAGCACCTTTGACCTTCGTGTTGGCAAAAAATTGCTTCCAAAATGGTGAACATTTCTTTCTGACACTGTGTGCACGGCTTGAAATGGGCATCTTTCAATGACTTCAAGAGTGGACGGACTCTTTTCCAGGTTGACTAAGCTGGAAGATGAGCATGAGTTATGATTGCGACGCTTTCTAGCAGAACTTTTAATATTCAGGGCGAAGGTCAGAGCCGACATTTTTGAAACGCATCACTGACTGCAGCGGCCATTGCAGAAAAAGAAAGTGATCTGTGCCAATGAGCTTAGCAGAAACATTGAAGATACTCATAACAAGGGAGACATTTTTCTTGGAAGAAAAGCGTTCTGGACTGATGACCAGAAGATACATATTTTTTTTAATGAAGTTACGCTATTCTTTTGAATTAGATGGATATTTTATTTTCTTCTTTCAGATTAAACACTAAATCTTCCTCAGCAAGATTAATCTAATGGCTTTCGAGGTATCATACCTATCTTTCGCAATATTTTTTTCCTTTTCAATTAGGAATAGTCATACATGCAGAAGTAATTTACAAAAGTAAGAAATATTGCACAAAATAGTTTTACGATCAAGTACCTAATAAGTTAGGGGGAAAAAAAAAAAAAGAGCATTGCCACAATTACCTTACATAAAAGCTTAATTTTAACTGTAAATTTATTGGCGTTTATATTGATAAATGTTTCGATTCCTTTATTTTTGCTTTTACCTTTCTTTCGATCATTGAGACAAGCAGAGCATAAGCATTTCACCAAAGTTTGGGTGTTTAGTATTTTGCATAGACTCCGTTTTGAAATAAGTACGAAAACTTTATTTAAAAACTCACAGTGGAAGAAACTGATGCATAGGATCGAATATTTAGAACAATGCACTGGTGTCTATACTTTATTTTAGATTTAAAGATTATAAAACGCAAATATATTTTTAAAAAATTCTAATAGGAAAAATAGCAATTCTGTAGTCAAAAACAATGCAATCGCATTAAACACTTCGAAAATTAGGTAATTTAAGATCTGCAATATTTATCATTTTTTTAGCAATTATCCTGGAAATATTACTTGTATTTTAAATTACTTTTTAATAATTAAAGATTAACTAAATCATCATAAGAACCAATAACGATATATATCTATGAACCCGTTATTTATTGTTGCAATTAAAAACAATACAGAAAAAAAGACCACACATTACACAAAATAACATTAACATATATACTTTTATTAAAATTATTAATGCCTATAAGCTTTCTAGAAACTTATACTTAAACACTATGAATGGATGGTATTCAAGTTAATCCATTGTGCATTATCGTTCCATAGAAAGTCCCTCATACAGACTTCGCCTCAGAGAAAGCCTCCTCTGTTTCAAACTCGCATATTTTTAAAAAGACATATATTCTCGTGCTACCACTCAGCTGGTGTCCATTATTTTACCCGCAACGTTAGACATATGAATAAATTCCGATGTGGGTAACTCAGCAGGAGGGGGTACACCGGATTTCTCATTAAAACGGAGGGCACCCTTCAGAAGTGTAGCGTTTGGCTGCTCAACCGTGCTTCCAGGCTGCAAACGCGGGAAAAACACAAATTGTCAAAACTTATTATGAGGCTCAAAGTTTACAATGGATATAAATGGGTTTTCATTCGCAGGAAATAAGATAGTATAGGTAGAAGTTTCTGAAAGGTACGGTGTATAATTAAAGGCCCCTTATGTGTTTATTTTTTTTTCTTGTTGATAGACTAATTCATCATTAAAATATGACATATAATGGTGTTTTGAAACCTCATATTTCAGGGATATAGCGAAACAATGTTCATAAAAAGTATTTTTTGCGTTTTAACAACTGCAGTTTACTGCTCTTTATATTGGATTACAAAACCTTAGTTTGAATTGATGAATATCGAATTATCAATCTGTTACAGTATCTCTCTGAAAAAGTAAATTTCTTTGAGAAAAAAGGTAAATTTAGAACAACATAGGGATTTTTTGGGGCTTACTAAAGATTTCAAACGTATATTAGGGGAACATTAAAAAAATTATATGTTTGTATCCTGGATGAATCAATGAAATTAAAATGATTAAATATACTTCAGCGGAAAAGAAGATAATTTTGATACAATCAAACTTAAGACCTGAGCGTAAGGCATTTGATTTAAATTCAGTTGTCCTGCGTTCGCAACTCTGCATGGCTGCCTTACACAAACGCTGTTTTTAAAATCGTTCTGATATGGTGGTGTCGTAGAAAGATAAACTCTCTGATAGAAGTTTTTCATATTTACTTCCATGCGAAGAGCAAATGCTGGTCTGTTTCTTCTTAGGAGCCGTCAACTCTTTCCTTAAACTTTGGGTAGCATAATAAAAAGACTTCCCTGATCGCTACGCCTAGCCATTACTCCCTAAAATCTACCAGTATCATATAAAATGGAATTTGGAGATATCTTTTCTGATTTTTTGACTGGAAAATATAAGGAGTAGTTATTATTTTCAATTACAATTTTTCACAGGTAGCATTCTCTGAAATATAATATAACTTTTACTAAAAAAATGTATTCGATTAAATATACGAGAGCCTACGCCGTTTTGAAATGGAGTTACCCAGTTACAAGCAGAGAGTCCAAGATAGTGTGCGTGGGTCGACATAACACGCAACCCTCCAGGAAAAGGTTCAACAACACTCTTCAATATAGATCCTAAATAGACCTTGCTTCGAAGAACAAAGGAACAACATGGAAGAACGAGAATATAAGCTCAATTGGTCGAAAACACACAATCCATTTTGTTATCTTGAACAGATAGAATTCATAAACGAACGTTGGAAGAATATCAACTGATAGATGATCGTTTAGCAACTCTCATTTAAACGAGAGCCATTGTGTCACGAATATAAAGTTTTAGAATGTGTTACGGCTATCTAGAGCTGAAGCGAATGTAGAAGAGAATGATTACACCAAGAGGGGGCGGACAAAATGAAAAAAAAAGTTAAACTTTGAGTATCAATGTAATCCCGGCAAAGAAAGTTTATACCAAAAGAAAGAGTGTAAAATAGAATAATTTTATTTCAAATAGGTAATTTAATAATCCTTGCCCACATGTTTGGCAAGAAGTTTAGTTTTGGAATATTAAAAAGCTATTTGCATCAGTAGAACATAATACGGTTTCTAAACTGAAATATATTTAAAAATTAGGCTCATAATAGTCATTTGCTCTTTATCTATTAACAGCGTTCGTCGCCCAGCGCGATTCGGTTAAGTTTCTCACGAGGCCCAAATCCGACTGTCGGCAAGCAAGTTGGCATAGCTGAAAGCATCTGCATCGAATTTGCAGATAAATTGCTAAATGAAGGACGAACTTTGTTTGTCGACAGCTTTTACACCAGTTTTGAATTAGCAGTCAAATTTTTAAAATTCAAGACGCATGTCATTGGAACTGTACGGTAGAATAAAAAAATTGATTCCACATTTTGTAATGTTGTATTCATTGAAAAAAGGTGAAATGATAACACAAGAAGATAACAACGATATTCATGTGCTAAAATGAAGGGATGTTCGCGACGTTAGGATATTATCAACAAAACATCACCTATTATGATTTCAAGCTCGGATTTTATTCGTTGCGGTCGTCCTCCGAAACAGAAACCTCTGGCGATAATAGCATATAATAATGGAAAAACTGGCATTGACAGAAGTGACCAGATGGTTTCATATGCCACAACGATACGGAAAAGTATCAAGTGGAATCGGAAATTAGCGTTACATTTGCTTTTAGGAACAAGTGTAGTAAATGCTCACATCGTGTACCAGAGAGCCACAAATAAAAGTTTGGTTGTTTTCAGATTATCTGGCACCGTCAGCGACACGAGAGCTATAATGCGCCGAAACATTCGTCATTAGACAAGCCAACATACATTTACAAACACCCATGCTTAACACGGGACTCGAACCCGCAACCTCGCGGTCTAGAAGCTAGCACGCTAACCACTATACCGTTTGGTCGGCGTCACAAAAAAAAAAAAAAAAAAAAAAAAAAAAAAAAAAAAATAGAAATTAGAAAATTTCGGGAACTACTAGTTACCGAATTGTTGTCCTCGGAAAATATTGTGTCTGATAACAACAGAAATAAAACGAAGAGGAATTTGTCCCACCATTTAGAGATTCGTAAGAATCAGCAGGGAAACCCTATAGGAAGGATGTGCGTTCTATGTTAGCAGAAGAAGAGGCAAACCACCAAACGCCAAGATGCGAGAAAAAATGTTAAAAAAAACAACCTGTGACCTATTGTTGAAATTTTCCAAAATCACCTCAAATGTGTTTAGAGTGTTGTAACTAACACCTTGCGACATAGTATAATGTAATATGTTATCCTAGATATAAATTAATATATAGTATACTATAATGTGAATATTTTTATGTTGTATATCCTATATTTATATTTCAAAGCTTATTCCATTAAATTGCTTTTGAAAATAAAACTGAAAATCCTATTAATTTCAAAAAGAAGAGCGACACCCATATCTGGGTGACGGGGCCCCCACGGAATTACTCCCGTCAACCAGATATGGGTGACGAGGTGACGAACGTGTTAAGGTACAATAAGTAGTGATAATCAGATTTACTTCTTTTATATATGCACTTCAAATCATACATATTTGTTTTTTAGTTACAATTTAACATTACTGAGACTAATATTATTCTCAAATGAGTGTTTTTCGAAACAAAATTTTGAAACTAGCAATAACATTTTGCTCTTCAAAATTCCAATCCTTGAAACCAAATATAGTGGACTCAACCAAGAAAGGTTATTCGTCCCACATAATAATTATTTCAGTAATAAAAACAAAATGTAATCCATAACTACGACCGATGAATACGCTTTTCAGGGAAGATATCCAAATTTAGGGTGTGGTTAAATACAAAACCAAAACATAATTTCGAACAGGGGAATTTATCGAAGATAAGACGTCCTTTTATCGATACATTCATTCCGCAGGTATAAATCTGGTCAGGTTACCCCACACACTTTCTCACACCCACAGATGTCTGCAATGAGAAGATCGAAGACGAGCTTTGAGGTATGCTAATTCCAAAGCGATCGATTTTATGCATTTTTATCCAACCTTTGAAGTGGAAAATGCGAAGGTTTAATGTAAATGACTGATATGGGATTGTTCAAACTTGAATGATTTAATTATAATTGAGGACGATAATGAAATCTTGATTTAATTCAATTTGGAACCTTTGAGATAGCAGAGTTATCAGTTAACTTTTGGGGAAAATTTGATAGCTGAAATGTATTATAAAAGGATAGTCCGTATTAAGTCAAGAGATACACATGGTTAAATAAAAAATAAAGCCATAAGTGATATTGAAAATTAAATAAACTTAATTTTTACATTAAAAAAGGGAGACAGAATACTTGTAAAATAATGCGTTCACGTTTTATTCTACAGTTGATGAAGGATTTCAGGAGAAAATCGTTCATACACGTCTAAAAATATAAACTTTCTATCTCAATTGATGGCTAATAAAATTAAATATATTACAATCGTACATCATTCCCGACAGAGATGACTGTCTTTATGTTTAATTGTAATTGCATCATAAATCAATTGAACATATTATTCTTATACAGTTCATATAACGACTTAATACCGGAAGCAACTGTGTTATTAAACATATATACACTTCAAACTAAGTTGAATGATTTTAATTTAGTGTCAGGGTGAAATACTCCAGAGTGATTAACTTGTTATCTGCTTTGTTCCATTCTATGAATAGCACCATTAATGCAACGCACAGCAAATTACCAATACGAAGAAATCATCTACGAAAGTGGTACATTGACATATTTCAAGCATTGTAAACTCATCAAGAATGATAATTTACTCCTTACAACCTCCAGCTAGAATTATCGAATGTGCAAACAAAAAGGCTGTGATTATCGCTGCTTTGATTGTTCCAAGACAGAGAAAGGACACATAAGCACACAAAGCATTTTAATTGGACAAATTGTTTGGAGTCTTGTTTGGCACATACTTTTGATAGAAGACAAAATAAAAAAAAATAAAAAATTAAGACTCAATCGTTCTTCATGCAATAGTTTGTATGAAGTTAGAAATGAAAATGCGTTCATAAAGGATTTTAAAATGCGCCATAAATTCAGCGGTTTCAGTACCGAAATTTAAAATCTTATGCAAAAATAACAGGTCACGAATAAACCTAAATTTCAAATACTACGCTCTTAATTTTTATTATTTTTTAATAGGGACCAAGAAAGATTTATTTAAGAATAGAAGCATGTAGTCTGGTATGGAATTTCCAGTCGGATCGAAAGGAAAAAATTCCGACCACGAAACATACAATGACTCCTTTTGTCAATTCATGCTAATTCTGTTGCCTTCTATAACGGTTGTTAGTATAACATTACAGTTATTTATGTACCCACAATCAAAACAAAGCCAACTACATACGTTCTGTGGTCTACAAAGCGGACTTAAGTTACACTGTTATTCAATTAAGGCTGAAAAAATAGTGCTTTAATGAATAGATGGACCAAATGGACCTTTAAATCAACTCTTGACGACACAGTTATGATGGCCTTTTCATCAACGACCCAAGATTCGCAAAGGAGACTTTTGGGGCCCAGTAACTGTTAAACAGCCATTTCTTTTCTTTCTACTTCCATTTATTAATTTCTACCCTTTACGGGGAAGAGGGAGGGGGAAGGCGTTTCCGTTTCTGGAAGTACCACATGCACAGCTTATCCGGTTGCTTTCCATTGGTCGTCCAATCTATGGCATTTCTTTATAGCAGACAATTTTGAGCCGAGAACTGTTGGATAGCTGCTAGAACTAATAGCGGTTTTTGGGAGGAAGTCCTGGGAAAAAAAGCCGTCTACCATGACGTCTGCCTTTTGTACAAAATGGTTTCCTGATACAATTTAAAACAATACAATAAAGTGTGGGAGAAGGTGTGTCTGGAAGTTTTCTGGAAAACTTTGAAACAACGTTTATTATCAATTTCAGTTTCCTGTTTTCAATGAAATGAGCGGTGATTCAATGTGAGAGCTCGAAGCGTTTACATCACCGTAAAGAATTTGTTTTACCTATGCATTGTACATATTTAACTGTAAGTGTTGTACATATTTAATTGTACGCATTGCATATAATACATTATAAGTCAACTAAATATTTTACAAATTATTTAATGATACTGTACAATTCAACTAAAACATTTGCAAATTATTGAACAATACCCAAACAGGGTTTTTTTTTTATCTGAAGTCAATAACATTAAATTACGGGACTGCAGTTTAATACATGTTGTGATATTAATAGGTAATTTATTAAAAAAATTCTCTCTGTCATAGTATCTGAGCCTTTCACACTAATCAAGAACAATTAAACTGTTTGTACAGTTTTTAATTATGCAATAGAACGTTTTTTTTTTTCTTTCTTTCTTTTAAACGTTTTATTACCATCGTTTAAAAATAAATTTATTACAAAAAATCATAATCACCAAATGACCATATTTCGGAGATTTTTAGTTATATTGTTTAAAAATTGCTAATGCATCTCGCATTAAAGTTAAGGCATATTTTATAAACGCATTTCGTTTCTTAGACTGTTTGTTATTTTCGATGAATATTTTTGATTTTTTTTTTAATTATGCCAAGAGATATGGATGCGAAAGTTTAAGCAATGTTTTACTTAGAGCGATATTGAGTTTCAGTTAATTATTTGTGAATATAATAGCGTAAATCTTTAAGATGAATTCTGTTTCATTTAACACTGCATTTCACGTCAGAGAAAAATTCATATTTGTTATTATCCCACAGAAAATTGAACAATTCAATAGTGAATTTCAAGGAGATAATCAAAGTATGTAGTAAAGAAAAACCCAGCAAGATATTTAAGATTAAAACAGGTTATTTTCACAAGAAAGGTTATCTTGTGGTTAGATCAAGAATAAATAAATTTAAGAAATACAAATTCCACAATGTACCTCATTTCGAAATTCTAGTAAAAGTGAAGTCTTGCTGTCACCTATACAAGTTTATAAAAAGTTCATTGCGGTTAGGGTTGAGGACAGAGGATGTCCACTTGTTTGTTCAGCAGTTTTCACATTTGGTTACTTGTGTGGGTCGCACAGCTGCCACAATTAGCCATTTTGAATTCGGACATTAGCTTATAAATTCATTTTTACTTCTAAAGAAATAAAAATGAAGCAATCGAATTGTTCATTAATTTCTCTAATTGCATGTCTATTGCTAAAATTAGATTACAAAAAGCGATACAAAAATCATAGTTAGAAAATGACAAATGAGAATGTATCATTGGGATATTTACCCACATCTAATCCCATTTACATTTCTTAGTATCGTTGTACAAAGCTTGATAATTTTTGGGTTTCATATATGTCTAGTAATATTTCTTTTGTAAATACAGCCTAACTTATGTGATCTATTTGAAGAAAAAATACATGTATCGTATCTTGTTTTATAAAGTAGCACAAAAATAAATCTTGTAGAAAACCAGTTTGCTGCCTTCATTTGATAAACTGATTAAAGATCTTTTCATTTCAACTTTTTTCTAAGTGAAAATTTACAATAAGACAAATTGAGAATTAAAGGAGAATAAAAGTGTTAAAATTATTTTGAAAGCTACAAAATTGTTTGGCTATGAAAATTTTCTTTACTTTAAAACTTAAAATGGAGAAATTAAGTTTATGAATTAAAATGGAGAAATTAACTTTTGAAATTTCATAAAGAGTAAGAAGAGAGAGAGCAAAAAAATAAAATCAGAACAATGGCTATATCTTTGATTCTAAAATTCATAGAATATTGCGGTTTGCACCAAAATAATGTGTTTACAATTGTATGTATTCTTGACACAATTTTATCTTGGGAGAGGGGGTGGGGGTGCTGTTTACTAAGTAAATAGAACATTAACTTTGAAAATTAAACCCCTATTTTTTTTACCTTTCCATTCAATACAGAATACTACGTTTACCCTAAATATAAAATTCCAGTTCATTAAGTTGAAAAACAAGCCTCTTGTAAATAAAGGCCAAATCTCAGTAATGAGAAGCATAATTTTAAGGTCTCCACCACTAAATCAAAGTCGGAAAATGAACGGTTACGACTTTCATGACATTACAGGTATTAAGGTAGTAGTCTGGTAACTTGGGTTCAAAAAAATCGAATTTTTTTTTTTGCTTAATTTGAAAGTACAATGTCTTGAGAATATACTGTGAAAATTTCAGACAGAAATTCGAAATATTTCGGGAGTAATAACGAGTTTTCTAGAGCGCCTCGGAGTCCAACCTTTAAGGTCGACCGGCAGCTGCAACCGCTTGGACCCTTCTATTGTTTGCGCTTTTAGTATATTTAAGTTAAAATTCACAGTACTCTGTTAGTATTTGATCGTACGTTGACACGTAAGCATCTAAGATGGATAGGAAAGGAAAAAAACGTGGTACGAAAAGTCCTGGAGATCCAGGCATTAAACGCGTTTTTCTCAAAACATTGTTTTTCTGGTCGGCCCGGGTCCTAACTTTTTTCCTACTGAACCGATTGCTTTCAAATTTTAACAGGCTGTTCTACACACTTATAGTTCTCGTCGGTACTAACGAGAATTTTTTTCACCCCTAACTTTTTATTTTACAACCCTTTCTTTGCTAAAATAAAAGGACTTTTTTTTCAAAGTCCGCCATTTTGTTATTTACCCTTGAAATTTAACTTCAGTAGTTCCGACCAGAATGACATGTCTATAAATTAAGAATAATCAATAATATTTGATTTCAGATAACATCAAGAGCCAAAATCACCCGGGCCACCCACGTGCATTTTTTTTGAGTTTCCAACTTCGAGTGACAATAATAATAGTAATAAACTATTAAATTTTTTCAAATACATTTTTTTTATATTTTCAATATGTAAATAAAAACACTCTAAATATTCAAGATAATTCATTTTTATTTTCCTATAAAAAACCACCCTCCAAAGAAGTAATGAAAATAGGCATAAGTTACCAGACTACTACCTTAATCTAGAATCCCTCGGAAACTAGTTAGATTTATTTTGCCTTGTTTAACAAGATTTTAAAAACAAAATTGGTAAAGTATCTTAATCAGAAATGAATTTTACTGTAACATAATTGATTGAGAAACTTTAAGATGGTCCAATTTTTCACGCTGTCTAATTAAAGTTGGAAATAAAAATGACAGAATAACGTAAATTAGTGTTGACAGTAAAATTGTTAAGTTATTGTTTTCTTTAACATTGATAAAATACTTTGATCAAATTAAGTCACGCTTATTTCTTATATATTTCATTAACCTAAGAAAAAAAGGGTTTAAATTTTTTTTATTTAATTAATATTTTTTTTTTTTAAACTTCATTGCAAGATTCTGAGAAGTTGAATTACCCCCGATTCACACCCACTCCAAATTTCCACCCAAAATTACCAGTTGCTACTGCCCTTATTAGATGATAAAATCTGAAATTTTTTGTTCCATAGTTGTGCCGCACCAAATTCTATTAACTGTTGAGGTCACCTTTAAAAACGAAAAATTTGGGGTTTTTGTGACACATGCGAACTATTTTTATCCGTATAATACTGCACAAACAACTTGCACACCTGCATTTCTTCTGTTATGGAATGTACTAACATAGATCTATATGGAACATATAAAAAGTTCACGGCAAGTCGATTGCGCAAAATTTGTCAAGGTCACGAAATGTCCTGGTTTTCATGATTTTTACCCTTTTCAAGCTTGAATTATAACTTGCGCGTTTGATTTGCCACTGCAAACAAGGTTGTCATTGGATAGAGCTTTATTAGTACTAGTTATTAATACATAAACCATTGAGGCATGTTGAACACGTTGGAAGTTATTTGGTGCCAAAATCGAAAAATCTCCGAATTTGACACAAATTTGAGCTCGTAAATCTTGCTACGCGAATAATATATTAACGCAACACTGGGACTATTTAGACACTCTTTTATTCTACTTCATGAGAAATTCAACTCTATTGAGGGAAGTTAAAGAGAAAAAAATACATGATTTTTTTTTCACCCCATCCTTACATATTGATATATTTCTGTTATCATTCCTGTTTTCAAAAATTATTCGTTTTTCACTTCACTCTTCCTCATGTTTGTAACAATTGCTTGTAAGTCACCTGTATGTCTTTTAATCTAAGAACTATGAATGGATCGGATCCATAAAGTTGCAAAGGACCAAAGAAAAAAGAGCTTCGGTTCACTGTGTCGATATCATCACACAATGGCCACTGAAACTCTTCAGCTTCTCTCTGATAAAGAAATTTCATTTAAAACAAGCCAGTTCCACAATCTTCTAGCAGTATACCAATGTAAAACCGTTTATCGTACATGACAGTGTAAAAAGAATGGGGCTGAATTTGATATCCGCAATCCTGATCAGCAATTAGCTTTATCTCTTTTATGATACACTCCATTTGGTGGGGGGCAGTAATTTGTATTTCAACTGTGAATTCACCATTACCCATGCGATCAGTTGCAGGCACAAGTCAGATCAAACACTAAAGACGAAAACAATATCACTTAGACTAAAATTTATAACTCTTATGTTTCGCCCAGAAGAAAATTGCACATTAATTTTCGAAACTGCAGAGGATTTGTCCCTACATATTGCTAGAGGAGAACACCAAATTCCTAAAATAATCACAGGTCAAGTAAAATACAGAAGTGCATTTGCTAAAAGAATGGAAGCAGTGACGAACAAGACCAATTATAAAATTTCTGCAGCGTTTGAAGAATCCACTACAGAGACTTGTGCGCTAAGAAGAATGGGCACTGAAACCCAAAAGGAAAGTTTTAACCAATATCAAAAACAGTTTCTTCTAGAATGCTTCAACAAAGAAAAAAAACAGGAAGTAAATTAACACCCCAAACTGTTGTAAATCTGATGAAAAATTTCACAGTTAATGGAAAGAAGCAATTTTTTCCAAATGAATATTTGACACGGGAACCAGTTATGTCACATTTCCCCAGAATGAAAAGTACTACTGAAATATGCGGTATTAAGGAAGATAAAGTCATTGTACAGGATGATGAACTTTATCCTGGTTTCATTGAAGACAATCAGGTATGTTAGATGGCTTCAATATATGTAATTTCTATTCTCTCTAGTGTGTTCTTCTAAAGCTGCATTAATTTCAAAATTGGTCTTTTTGACATTAATTCCATTCTTTTAGCAAATGCACTTCTGAATTTTTCTTGACCTGTGACTATTTTAGGAATTTGGTGTTCTCCTCTAGCAATATGTAGGGACAAATCCTCTGCAGTTTCAAAAATTAATGTGCAATTTTTTTCCAGGGCGAAACATAAGAGTTATAAATTTTCGTCTGAGTTTGGTCTGACTTGTGCCTGCAACTGATTGCATGGGTAATGGTTAATTAGCAGTTGGAATCCAAATTACTGTCCCCCACCAAATGGAGTGTATCATAAAAGAGATAAAGCTAATTGCTGATCAGGACTGCGGATATCAAATTCAGCCTCATTCTTTTTAAGCTGTCATGTACGATAAACTGTTTTACATTGGTAAACTGCTAGAAGATTGTGGAAATGGCATGTTTAAAATGAAATTTCTTCATCAGAGAGAAGCAGAAGAGTTTAAATGGCCATTGAGTGATGATATCGACACAGGGCACCGAAGATCAGTTTTCTTTGGTCCTTTGCAACTTTATTTAGCCGATCTATTCATAGTTCCTAGCTTAAAAGACATACAGGTGACTTACAAGCAATTGTTACAAACATCAGGAAGAGTGAAGTGAAAAACGATTAATTTTTGAAAACAGGAATGATAACAGAAATACATCAATATGTAAGGATGGGGTGAAAAAAAATCATTTTTTCTTTTTTCTTTCCAACTTGCCTCAATAAATGTGAATTTCTCATGAAGTATAATAAAAGAGTGTCTAAATAGTCCAAGCGTTGCGTCAATATATTATTCGTGTAGCAAGATATACGAGCTCAAATTTGTGTCAAATTCAGAGATTTTTCGATTTTGGCACCAAATAACTTCCAACGTGTTCAACTTGCCTCAATGTTTTATGTATTAATAAATAGTACTAATATAGCTCTATCCAATGACACCTTGTTTGCAGTGGCAAATCAATCACGCAAGATATAATTCAGGCTTGAAAACAGTAAAAAACATGAAAACCTGTACATTTCATGACCTTGCGCAATTGACTTGCCATTATCTTTAAATATATTCCATAAAGATCTATGTTAGTACATTTCATAACAGAAGAAATGCAGGTGGCAATTGTTTGTGCAGTATTATACGGATAAAAATAGTTTGCATGTGTCACAAAAACACCAATTTTTTCGTTTTTAAAAGTGACCTTTGACAGGTCATAGAATTTGAACGGTACAACTGCGGCACAAAATATTTCAGATTTTATCATCTAATAAGGGCAATAGCAACTGGTAATTTTTTGGGAAAAATCGGAGATTGTGTGAATCACACCCTAATGTTAAGTGGCTCAATCTCTCAGTATCTTGCTCTTAATGTTTATTTTTAACATAATGATACATTGCACTCGAATACAAACTTGTTAAATCCCTATATAATCTACCATTGATCAAACGTTTTATGTAATTATATTATCCCATCCTTATGGATATTCACTATATTTTTTACTTTAAGTTATAATCTATTAAATAATTGTATAATATATGTGCTTTTGCTTCTATCTGAAATGTCCATAAAATAAGGCTAAGTTTTTTGGAATACTATTATGGTTTCAAACACAATTTGGTTGCATTGTTAAAAATTAAAAGCCATTTTGCTCCAAAATTTCATAATACCTAAAATAGTACACTGGTCCTAATTTCAAGGGCATTAGAAAATGGCCTTTTAAAGGAAACTTCTTTGCATTTAAAATATCAAATGGGGGTAGACTGGAATTGAGAATTCCTACTTACAATACACAATTTTGAAAGCAAAATTGCTTAGCGCCGGCGCTGGTAATTGATCCAGAGACGTCTCAGGTGATAAGCGCGTATATTGCCTCTGATCCAGCAGTTTGACTCTACCACTGTATATAATGTACAAAGGAATAAATTTGATTCACACTTCTAAATCCTTCCGTGCTCCAAAATTTACAAATTCGAATTTCATGATTTATTAATATTGCTATTCAATGCTTTAAACTTTATTAAATAAATTTTATTTTCAGCGAATAACTAACTTTTGAGGCGAGGGGGGGGGGGGGAGCGAGGTAGATGTAGTAGTCTGGATAAGCCAATAACTTGAAAAGTGAAAAAATATGACTTAGTGTTTGTTTCACCCTTGTAGGCCGATGCAATGTTTCTAATAAATTGAAAAGATTAAAACAAATACTAAAAAATCATACCTTTTTACCTCAATCAAACTTTAATTAATTTCAAATGTAATTTAGCATACGGTTCCTAAAAGTTGGCTTTTTTACATTTTTGCCAAAAAATTTAAAAACAATCATCAGAATGGTAAGAAAAAGATATTCTGGAGAGTTTTCGACCATGGTAAATGTAATAAAAGTAAAAATATGTAGGTTTCAAATTAAAAAAAAATTTAAAATTGTTTTATTAATTAATAAATTGTTTAATGCAAAGTTGCATGGTATTTATGTTTGGCATTTAACAAACTATTGTTTGAAACAAGTTTCTAAAATAAATTTATTTAACAATTTATTGCTAAAACAACATTAATTTGTCATTTCCTTGTCATCGTTTAACATACTAACCACTTATTGAAAAATTATGAAATTTTTATGTCGACGTTTTTTTTTAATGCTAAATCTAAATATGGCATAACATTAGGTGGTTATTACTAAATTTTTTAAAGTTCCGTTTAGTATTAATATGTAGATGATCCTTTATGATAATACACACACACACACACACACACACACACACACACACACACACACACACACACATATATATATATATATATATATATATATATATATATATATATATATATATATATATATATATATATATATATATATATATATATATATATATATATAAAACCTTCTACGAATTACAGCGGTAGTTTTTTATTTTTTTCTATTTCATCAATTAGAATACAAGATATAGCCAACGTACGGATTTAATTTTTGTGTGCTGTACCTAGCAACTTTCGACAAATGTGGATGTCAGAAATGCCCTTCTTTTTTTTACCAACTATTCAAGTAGTTCTAAACCAAAAATGTTGTTTCTTATGTAGTTTGCTATCATTTAATACTTTGACATAGATTTTAGTGTACGCAGCAATTAGCTAAACTTGTTTTATATTTTCTAAATTTTAAATTCATGTATCGTATATATAGATTTTGCTTGGAGATCAAAATTACAATTTCGTACTCAGTTTCATTACAATTTTGCCATTTTGTTGGTGTGTAATAGTAAAAAGGTCGACCAAACGGTATAGTGGTTAGCGTGCTAGCTTCTAGACCGCGAGGCTGCGGGTTCGAGTCCCGTGTTAGGCATGGGTGTTTGTAAATGACGGGTCCGAAAGATATTCTATTATTCGATTCGGTATTGAAAAAAGAAAGAATAACTCCTTAGATGTAACGTTTCAAGATATTACACAAAAAAAATTGTTTTTTTTATGCAATTGTTTCTAAAAGACACAATCTAAATGATGTGATTGATTGTTTGTAGAAATATAAGCAAACAAACTAGCACTTAAAACATTGCAAGAAATGTGAGGAAAAGAAATAGTAAGTGCTGACGTCAGAAGTGTCACTTCAGTGTTTCCCCGCCGTTGTAACATTCCTCAGGTGAAATTCCATTCACTACAACCGCAGACAAAATTAAGTAGTACACACGAAAAGCAAAAAGAACTTGCAACCAGACGTTCAGCTCGAAGCTATTCTTTCAATGACCGCATATATTAACAGGTTTGAAGTGCGGAAAAAATTCATTTAGGAAGAAGAGAGGGAAGACTTTTTTAGGTATCGATATGATGAATTTCATTCTTTTTCTATAATTAACTTTATTAACTTCAGATTTTTGGAAAGAAGTATTCAAACTATTGCGCTCTCCTCGTCAATTTAAAATATTATTTCGAATACTCTTTTTTGTACTTTCCATTAAACAAAGTTTTAAAACATAATTCAAGATTCACAAAGTGAGCCAGTTTACTACGGACAAAAGTTCTAAAGATGGAATTTATATATTAGGATAAAACATATTTATAAGTATAATTTTTTGAGGGAATTTGATTATTTTTCTACACTACACTTATTGTTTTTTATAATATTTTAATATTTTTTAAAAATCGCAGCAATCTATAAATTGATGTTAATAAGAAAATAGAGGTTCAAAGAAGCAAAAAAAAACAACAACAAAAAAACAACTTTTACTTGGTCAACGAAAGGTGGCCTCTCGGGGGATAAAGACCATTGGTATAGAGGGAACAGATTCCCTGCATACAGCAAATCTTATGAAGGGCATGACGAGAAAATGGTGTGAAAGATAACTTTTCGCTTCATTGGATGCGATGCAGTCCACAGAGCCTGCAGTCCAATTGCCTTAATGAACTAATCGACACTTCCGTCTTGAAACTTCCAATGACAGGATGGCCGATTTTCCACTTGAACTTGCTTCATTACTTTCAAATGTCCCTACCAATTGGCCAGCTGCCAAATGCTATTTGTATGTCAACAACGATGGAGGAAGGGAAAACCCTGCTTCGCTTGTTCTCCAAATAAAAATTTACTCACTGGGCAATGTTTTAATATTTACTATGACATGTTACATACGTCATTCGACTAAGGTTTCAATTCCTGGGTCAGCTACTAACCACAAGTGGCATATTCGATTTCAAGATATTAAGAGCAAGATTCTGAAAAGTTGAACCACCCCTGATTCAAACCCTTTCCGATTTCCCCCCAAAAATTACCCGTTGCTACTGCCCTTATTAGATGTTAAAATCTGAAATTTTTTGCTCCGTAGTTGTACCGTTTAAATTCTATGACGTGTCAAAGGTCACCTTTAAAAACGGAAAAACTTGTGTTTTTGTGACGCATGCAAACTATTTTTATTGGTATAATACTGCACAAACAACTTGCCACCTGCATTTCTTCTGTTATGGAATGTACTAGCATAGATCTTTATGGAACATAAAAAATATTCATGGCAAGTCCATTGCGCAGTCATTCAAGGTCACGAAATGTCCTGGTTTTCATGTTTTTTACCATTTTCAAACCTAAATTATATCTTGCACGTTTGATTTGCCACTGCAAACAAGGTGTCATTGGATAGAAGTATATTAGTACTAATTATTAATACATGAATTATTAACTAATTATTAATACTAAATTTACTATCTGGCCTCTCGGACAAACTCTGGTTCTTTGACTCGTGCCAAAAAAACTGACTCCAGACGGAGCGCAGGCGAGCCCGAGAGTAGGCGAGGCGAGATAGGCCGAGTCAGGGCGGAAGAAGTCGAGCCCACCAAGTACACTCTCCCACTCGCAGCGGCTCGTCTTGTCTCGGCGAAAGTGTACTGGTACCATTACACACTCGCGAGAAAACTTACATTTCCGCTTCTAAGATATATACAAAAAAATATATGATTTTTTTAAAGGTATTTTGTTGAAAATAATTTCCAAGCTCAACAAGTGCCATTATTTTAAAATGATCCTATCACCATCACGAGATTTACTCTAGCAACCAATAGATAACTAAAGGAAGCACTTGTTCTTCCTTTATCTGTCGGAAATGAAAATTGTAGTAAATTTTTAAAAATTAATATTTTGAGGTAAGTTATCTTTAATATTGATTTTTGTATAATTAACATAAAATGGATGCTAAATTTTATTTAAAAAAAAAAGCAACCAACATGGCCATGATGTTCACTTTTATGATTCATTTTGCGTGTCAGACATGGAAGTGGTTGAGTATTCCGTTTTTCAATACACAAATCCATTTAAAAAAAACTCTTAGCAAACAAACCACAGAGTGTGATGAACAATCCGATTGTTCCCATAATCACCAGGAGATCTCGAACACCCAATAGATAACTGAAGGAAACACCTTTTCTTCAGTTATCTGTCGGAAATGTAAATTGTAGTAAATTTTCAAAAATTAATATTTTGAGGTAAGTTATCTTTAATATAATTTTTCGAATATTTAACATAACTGGGTGCTAAATTTTATTTAAAAAAAAAGCAAGCTACATCACCATGATGCTCACTTTTATGATTCGTATGGCCTGTCACCCTGTCAGATGTGAAAGTGGTTGAGTATTCCGTTTTTCAATACATACAACCATTTAAAAAAAGCTCTCAGCAAACAACCCACAGAGTGTGATGAACAATCCGATTGTCAGTTTAATTATTGAACAAAACTATTTGAGTGGGAAGGAATTCAAAATGGATCCAGGACTCGCTAATTATTTTGAAGGCTTTTATTAATGGCCCAAAGGAAGCATCGAAGCGTATCGTGGAATCCCGTCTATCAACACGCTAGTGGTCTTCACAACAAACGGATGCCAATTCCAGTCACAATTCCACAGAATAGGGACCTGCTAGACGATGCCGAAAACGCCATTTGACTTTTGTTGAGTGTTATTTTAACGTTATAATTTATTTTTTTTGTCCCTTTTCACTTGTTTCTCCATCTGTATTCGACTGACTGTTTATCACTAATAAATACACATAATCCTTTCGGACTCCATAAACTTTTTAAAGTATACACTCTTTCATTGCCATTTGAAAAGTAGTTTTATTTTTAGTTTAAATCTTTTAAAATACATTGCCTTGAATTGAAATTTGACCACCACATACTTCAAAATATAAAAATTGTAGCAACAGTTTTTCTATTTTCCTATCTAAGTGGGTAAGGAAAGGGGGTGGGGGGAGCAAAAATAAAATCGTCGATTGGAAGATAGACCCTGTCTTCTTCTAATGTTTGATATATGTAATTATATATATAAGATTTGATATTTTTCTAATCAGTTCCCACGATTTCTAAAGTTGGTTCACGTTTAAAGGAGGATTATTTCGATTTAACAAATTATTGTTTCATTTTTTCAAAATGGTGAGTTCGGTTGATGTCATTATAATTAAAACATCCAAAAAGAAAGTATCGGATAAATAACCCCCTTTAATGTATTCTTGGTGCTTATATACTGATAAAAGTGTACCCGTCCCGTTCCCCCCCCCCCCCAAATGTGGTATAGTCTTCAGAAAATTTCAATAGAGTGGATTTATAACTAGACTGTAATGTGGATAATCCAAAAAATTTTAAGTGGTTAAAAATTAAACTGAAAGTTCAATCATTTAAATCTTGCTTAGAGGACATTTTAACTTCCAATGTATTCAACAATCAACCCTGAGTCTTATTGTAGTTATTTCACACTTCCATAAAGTTTCTAACAACTATACTACACTAGTCTGCAAAATTAAAGGAATATCAGTTTTTCCCAAATAGCACCTCAGTGGAGAAGCATAGACACTTGAAATTCTCATCTAAGACCGATCTTTATGTAACACAACGATAAGTAAAACAACTCAATCACAAATTAAAATGTAAAATGTTCAGTGGGGGCATAGGCAAAATAATGGAGTTCTATTAGTGTGCAGTTGTACAGATGCATCCAGGTATAACTCATGTTAAGTATAGTATGAAAATACAGGCAATTTTCATACTTAACATGAGTTTCAAAATGAATTCTAGTATCGAAATTACTCGTCCCACCTTTTGAACTGTTTGCAAGTTATGCAAAGTTCCCAATACATTAAAACTTTCTACAATGCATATAGTAGAAGCGTCCCACACATGATTGGTGAAATTTGAAGTAGAGGAGTGATCTGGCTTACGTATGGAGACGATATTCATATTTTCAATCGTTTATTCAAAGCAAAAGTGGGATAAAACATGCCCTAAGAATCAATAAATACGATTTAAAAAGTGATATTTCAACATTAAATTCTTGTCTAGATCAAGTTAACGTAATTACAGAAAAAAAAGTCAAGTTTAATTCTCCTTTGTGCTCCTCGAGAGCTTAATAAAACAATTCAACATATTAAATCCCCAAGACCAAAACACTTTTCCCACCAAATCGTTATCTTGAATTGGCATTTACCATGCAATATCATGTTCACACCTTCCTATCGATCCTCTATCGTACAATATCACTCATGAGATTGAAAAAAATATTTTCAGTAAAAGGTATTTGATGTTAAAAAATTTTGGTCTTAGGGTGCAAAATGTTGGATTGCTTTATTAAGCTCCCAAGGGGCGAAATAGATAATTAAATTCGACTTTTTTCATTCTAATTACTTTAACTTGATCTTGACAAGTCTTTAATAGTGAAATATCGGTTTCTAAGTCATGTTTATTGATACTTATGGCACATTTTACCTCACTTTTGCTTTGGATAAACGATTTAAAAATATGAATATCGCCTCTATACGTAAGCCAGATCACTCCTCTAATCCAAATTTTATCAAACATGTGTGGGAAGCTTCTACTATATGCATTGTGGAAAGATTTAATGTATTGGGTACTTTCCATCACTTACAAAAAGTTTAAAAGGTAAGACGAGTAATTTAGCCACTACAATTCATCAAAAAACTCTTGTTAAGTATAAGAATACAGTGCCAAGTAAACATCAATGACAAGAGATATCATATCTGACATTAAAGTCAAGAGTTGCGTGATTTTTAAGGTGAATGCATCTCATAATGTGGATGTACAACTACGCACTAATGGTACCTCATTCTTTTGGATCCAGCACTTAACATTTCAATTTGCGGCTGAGTTGTTTTACTTATTGTTATGTTACACAAAGATGTCTCTTTAAAACTGAATATCAATTTCTTAGCATTACGGTTCTAATGATAATTGGCATGGTTTCAAGTTATTATTCAGACAGCCTGGTAAATTTAATTGGTTGTATATATTTTTTACCTGTAAAGAGCAATGCTTTCAAAGTTGAAGTGAATTGTGTTTTAGTACACTTATGATTTTACAAAATGTTCAAAAGTATTTTGAAAAATATAGCTATTGAACTATTGCTGCCACCATCAGTACAAGCCATTTTCGTTGTTCTAATTGAAATCGGTTCTGACAGGGAACAATTATAATTGCATGAACAGATTTGTTCAAACGGATGATTCTAATTGAAGCTGTAGGAAAGTAACATACAAGCAGCCTATAAGCTGCACGTCTGTTAACTTTCAAAATATGCTTTATATACTTACAGTAATAATATCCACAGAGAAGTTCCAATTGTTGAACTGATAAACATTGAAATTGTACTTACTAGATCTAATGTGCTTTATACTTGAGGTAATCCTTTTTTTTTCTTGCATGGAAACAAGAAAGCACTTACTATACTCATTAAAATGAGTTTTATGTATCCAATCTTCTTCACGGTATTAAATAATAATGTAACTTAACACGAATGAGTACTTTTTATAAATCTATTTCATTGAATAATAGTTACCTAAGCCCAAGAACTTCGTTTTACAAAGTAAAGTATATCAAAAACACTGTTCATGTTCAAGTGTAATATCAAAAATAACCTTAATACTCGTATTTAAATGATTTATAGTATCGATATACTAGATTTTTTATATAATCTAATTTACGGTTTACCAATTTACTTTTATTTGAAAAGGATTTTCATTTGAATTCGTATTCCGCAAATTATTGTAAAAATAATATTTATGCTATCTCAAGAGTTATTTAACAAACAAAATAATTTATGTGTGTTAGTTATTCCAAAATGCGATATTTCGCTATGTTAGGATCCGAGTTTTTATATTCAGGGACAGTCAGATATTCATTTACATTGCCAATTAAAAATTCTATGTAGATAGGTTATCTGCTTCAATTTGCAGAAAAGTGCATGAATATGATAGAAATTTTCTTCTTCAGAATTCTGTTCAAATGTGAAATTCCGAGGACGTAAAGTTAAAACGATAAAATGAGGCTTCTTACTTTAGATGGCCGTGAATCATGTAGACTGGATGTGCTGGAAGATCTGCTGGATTCGTGCATTCCTGAGCTGCCGAAGCTGAGGCTGCTGGAGAGGCTCACCGTGTCTCTTGCAAGGCATGTCTGCACCTTGTACGGGGACAAGTTGGACGAAGACACGTGCTTCAGCATCACCTCAAAACATGGTCAGGTGCACGCTGGAAAAAAAATATAAATACCATTTAACTTGATCTTCCAACAGTTGAATTTCGCAGTGCTCAATCTTCTTAGAGAAGTTGTAACAACAATTTATCTGTTATTTAATAGCGGTGCTATTATTTTATATCATACTTCGACTTCCTTTGAACACCGAAAATAGATACACATACTTTTGATCGAAATAGTAGAAGTATGGCAAAGAAAAAGGTTCTCACACTTCTCACTAAATGTAATTAAGATTCTAAATTTGTTATCTCAATGAAGTGTTAAGATGGAACTTATCTATATTTTATGCTATGCAAATTCAATATTCCTTATAGTATACAGATTAAATGTCTATTCAACATACCAGTAGTTTGTGGTAAATAACAACATTGTAGTGTTGGAATTCAGTGTCATAAAATGTACTTTTAGAAAACATTTATCAAATTCATTGTTAAAATTGTGTGTAAATTAATTGTGATAAACCGTAATCATAAGCAGTATCTTGAACATTTATAACATTCAATCAGCTAATGGTTATACGTTAATAACTTTTCAAGAAATGCATTACGTTTTAAAGAAAGACTGAAACTATAAAAGGGAACGAAATAAGAAACGTTTGTTTAAAGTTTCATATTGTTGCTATTGTTCGATTGTGCTTAGCAGTCAAGATCGATTAGGAAGACATTTGAAACCATGGAAATAGAAAGATTGGATTACAAAGCGATCTTTGTTTTTTTACTTTTCTCATCATAACATGTATTTGTGTACTTTATCTTTAATGAAATAAATGTTTAGGGGTATTTCATTTATATATTTAATTACCTTTGCTCCATTGTTCGAGATGAAATGGACATGGATGTGTGCAGATCTGATAATGATCCAACAAAAGTTGCTGCATTTTCCAAATTGATTATCGCTCTTCGATCATAACCAACGCAATAAGACTAAATTTGCAATGGAAAAATGTAAAGGCAAAAAAATCAACTAGTCCATCCAGTTTAAATATTGAATATCTGAAATAATCGGATTCAATACCTTTTCAAAATTACCGACTCAACTATTTGGACCTTTTGGTAATTAATATATGGCATGAAAGGGCCACAATTTACTTCTAAATAGCATAATAATAAGGCCAATAATAATAAGGCTTAACTCTTGCGTGTTTTGTAGAAAAAAATTTGTGGTCCTCCAGAGGTGTAATCTAAACAAATATAACCTCCCATTTTACCCGAAAAGAAATGTGATTTATATTTCACCTTCGTGTTACTCGCGATCCCAAGGCCAATGGGAGAAGCAAACAACTGACGAAGATTAGGGACATTTCGAAATTCAAATATTCATTCATTGTTGTCATCAGTAATTATATTTGGTAGCTAATTTCTCTTCGAATTGGTTACTCTTAATGACATTTAAAAATGCCACAATAGATTGTTAACACAGAGGAATTTAGGAAAGGAATATTTTAATTTGCTCACAAAGTTCAAAACACAGCATTTAAATTGTTAATTACTTTGTTAAGTACATTTATATACTGAAAAATTCACTATGGCTAGTAATTTTTTATAGTAAGAAAAAGTTGACTTATATTTTCTTAGAACTACATGTAAAATATTTGCAAATCGCATAGAAGCAAAAATATTTTTTCTTTCAAGTGCAGTATTGTTACTGACTACGAGTAGTACATCCGAGGTTTTACAAAAGAAGTTTCTAGTGCCGTAAATCATTTAAATATAATTTGAAACGAAAAATAAATAAAACTGATAGACTATTTTTTGAATAAATGCACACTTCTGATTTTTTGGCGATATTCACCTTAGGGACCGATTTAAAAAAAAACAATTAATATAGACACAAAACATAGTAGACGGGGCCCCCATTGACGATTGTTGATGTTATTTAAATATTAATGATAATATCGGATACCATCTAACACCATTTTGATTAAATAATTGACGAGTTATTAATATTTTTAATAACTAATAAGAGTTATTTAAATATATTCTAATATTTTATGACATTGATTAAGTGTGCTGAATAGAATATTGCTATTTACATCATAAATCAGAATTTTTCAGGTAATTTGGAAGCCCCGAAAATTCGGTAGCCTTAGGCACAGGCCTTATGGGAAATCAGGCCCTGATTCACCTCAATAATGAATTTATTCTAAACCCTTTCAACAAATAACGGAATTCAAAATAATATTTACATCATTAGTTGTTTTGTAAGTTATTTGCTATCAAAAAAATTTACTTTAATTTTTTAAGAAACAAAAGTAATATTTTCTAAACAAGTGAATACTTTTCATATTTTCTACCACCAGGAACAAAGTACATTTACAGTTATAATAATGAAAAAAAGCCTAATAAACGCAGTTGAGAACATTTCTTTTTTATTTTATTCTCAAATATAAATAATAAATAAAGACAAGGGAAAATTATGTAAAATAAATTTAATAATAATGAATGATATCATAAGGTTTACAAAACTACTATTTATTTCAAAGTTCTCGGTTTTAATTACTACTTTAGTGCGATGCAGTAGGCTTACTTTACCTAGTCTAAGTAAATAAAAAAAAAAACTTACTCTTTCGAAAGTATTTGCAATCTATAAGGTTTTTTTTTTGTGCTCATTATAATAAAACAAGAGGGTACGGTGGGTATGGGGGGGGGGGATCCTGACCCCACGTTCATGCAAGCCAACTGTTATTTACAGTTTATTTTAGTAGGAAATATCAAGTCTTTGCAAACAGATAAAATCTATTTATTACAGTGACTTTTGCTTTCTTTTTGCTATATTGATTTTTATATGTCAAAGAAATTTCGCAATTGTAAACATACACTATTGTAATATAGTGTTGAAATAGTATATGTTTCACAATTTCAAAATCTCTTTGAGAAATACCAATTATATATAAAAACGAATCGGTATTTATTAAAATATCTGCAATCTTATTAGTAAACATATTGAAAAAATGTGTTTTTTATTTTCTTTTAACGCAAGATACTGCAAATAAATGTCCTAGGAACACATTTTATTTTGACACTATCGATTCCCATGTCACAAAACAGATTTGAAAATTCCATCCTTACCTCAGTTGACTGATGAGCAACAGGTGAAGATGAGCATGGGAGGGTATTTCCACTGATTCCTGGAACCTACTCATTCCATAGCGACATTTATTTTGACACTTGCCCCTTAGAGGGCCCCTTCCATTCACACAAGTAATCCACAGGCACAAACAAACACCACACTTTTAAAATAATACGAGCTGCCGATCTCACTCGTGGTCTCTTTAAACTGTGGAATAACCGAGTCAGCCACCTTACATCTTTGAAGCACGTTGCGCGTCTGTTTTGAAAGACGAGTTGTCTTTTCGAACAGTGCGTTTTTCCCCCTGACCGTAGGGATTCGTTCAGTGCTTCTCTTCACTGCAGTTCCCCAACAAATGAAGCAACAGGAAAAGGCTGGGCTTCCGTCGCAGCTGAGACTACCAATGAAAGGGGGCCGGAACAAGGCCGTTCCCCACTTCCAGAGGGGAAAGCCTAGGAGGGATTGGGAAAGCCTAGGAAGGCGACACTATAATCGGAAAAAAATGTTTCTTGCTGCCACGGCCTTATTACTACTTGGGCTTTCAGGCCACGGAATGCAATTGAATAAAAAACGCGCGTTACCGGTAATGTTCGTAAGCGAAAAATTGCTCAATAGCTAATAGCAACTCATGGTAATTTATTTTGGTGAATTATACATTGGAACGTGAATGGCGCGGCGAATCAATCGAAAATAAAATTTAAGATCGAAATTATTCGACTTCGATATCCGGGTGCCTAGAAAATATCGCTTCAAATCATATACAACTTCAAAACGGAAATAATGTTAACGAGGTAAATTTTTTGCCGGTGGGGCGGGTATTTGAAAACCAAATTTCTCTTTTATTCTTGCGCAACCCTTTTTATGACTAATAGAAAAAAAATTACTTTTGATTACTTAACTCATATTTTTAATATCGTTTATTTGAAAGAAGGCTGTTACAATTCGAAGTACGATGTATGTATATAGTGTTTAATTCTAAAAGGGACGCGTAGATTTGAGAGATATAAATGTTCAAAAACGCGGCCACCCTAATTTGGTAAAAAAAAATACATACGCAAACACGCACATTTTATCAGAAAATTATCTTCCCGATAATCTGGATTGGTCAAGATATCTATGGAAAAGAAAACGATTCAATTTTTTCACTAGATCTCATGTGCAATGTGCATGTCTCATTTAATCCTATTTCTCCGATTTCAATCCTTTAATCACAAAACATCAGTATAAAAATGTGTTCCCTTTCATTTGGATTGATCAAAATACCATCCCGGTTAAATTTGTTTCACTTGATCTCAAGTTATACTCCATTTCACCACCTTTTCCTCCATTTCACCACCTTTTCCTCCATTTCACCACCTTTTCCTCCATTTCTTACCATTATCATTTACTATATTTAGAATACATTAAAAGTAAAGTTTGGGAATTATTTAAGAATTTTATATATTTTACCAATTTATATATTATGTTTAAAATTCAATTTTTATTTATACAATTTCTACAGAAAAATTCATTTCATCTATCAATTATCTCAACCATCGAAAGCTGGAAAAACGTTGGTTTTTTAGGTATATGTTTCGTGCTTAAATTTAATAAACATTATTAACTTTAAAAAACTAAAAAAAAAACTAAAAAAAAAAAAAAAAACCCTTTCAGAAATAATTATTTTAATAATAAATAATAATAAGATGTCGAAAATAGTTTAAACTGAAACATTTAAGTTATTTATTTATGGCTTTTAGTTAGCAAACTAACATTTAAAAAAAAGGATAGTCTAGAAACTTAATTCCAATTATAGATATCTTGAATGTTTTGGCTTAAACAATTTTCGACATCTTTTATACTATTTCTGAAAGGTGTTTTTTTTGGAGGGGGGGGGGGGGGATTCCTTTTTCTCACTTTATACAAAACCAAAATTAATAAATGATGCATCAATTTAAAGGCTAAAATGTACGATTCAACGAATAGTTTATTTTTAATTGTACATTGCGTTTCTTTGTTTGAAAACTGAAGTTACAATTTTTTTTAGTACTCTAGGGTTGGTTGATTGATTTGTACTTATTTTTATGCACATTGACGGCCAAAAGATATAACTTTACTTGAATTCCGAACTACAACGAACAAACCTATCCAAGATTCGAACCCAACACCTTTGACATGCGAGACCAGAGCACTAACCACATTTAGAACTCTATAAAAGAGGACTCTATGTAAAAGATAAATATGGATCTCGAGCCGAATGTCTAACACATTAACTTAAATTCACATACTTGGTTTTGAATTTGCGGGGATTGGTATCAAGGTTTGTTTTTAGAATAAAAATTTTTATGAAGCCTTAATTTTATGAAATTAGCAATTCTTAACTTACTTTTTATTTACTTTCTTTACTTTTTTTGTTCATATTGAATTCTACTTATTTAAAAAAAAAAAAAAAAAAAAAAAAAATTGTTCTTATACCAGATGCTGAATAAGTCAATTAAAGACTTATCTTACAAAAGCCTTTTCGTGCTTGGTTGGTTGTATTATATATTACCTGGCGCAAAACTATTACGAGGGATGCCCTTATCAGGATATCGTTTTTTCTAGTTCTGAATGAAGTGGGAACTGTCTTCTGGGAGGTCTTTCAAGACACTTTAGTAGAAACGCGTGAGCAGTTTTAAAATATAACAACTTTTCTAATTTAACTATCTGATGTTCTTTTTTTAAACATTCTGATGAGCATTGTTCGCAGTTTTCAATACTTTCAGTTCGTGAAATTATATCAGTGGGAAAATACCATGAATAAAGGAACTGTCTTCTGGGAGGTCTTTCAAGACACTTTAGTCGAAACGCTTGAGCAGTTTTAAACTATAACAACTTTTCTAATTTAACTATCTGATGTTCTTTTTTTTAAACATTCTGATGAGCATTGTTCGCAGTTTTCAATACTTTCAGTTCGTGAAATTATATCAGTGGGAAAATACCATGAATAAAGGAACTGTCTCCTGGGAGGTCTTTCAAGACACTTTAGTCGAAACGCTTGAGCAGTTTTAAACTATAACAACTTTTCTAATTTAACTATCTGATGTTCTTTTTTTAAACATTCTGATGAGCATTGTTCGCAGTTTTCAATACTTTCAGTTGGTGAAATTATATCAGTGGAAAAGTACCACGATTATAGGAAAACTTACAAGTTCGATACATTACAATTGACTCAAAATATCCGATCGATGTAATTGAAATAGTTTGAAAGTTGACTCTAAAACGCACAAGTATGTGTTATATGTACCACACAATATTTAGTACAAAGAGTTAAAAGTTTACGAAAAACGTACAGAAGGGAGAAACTAACATTTTTTATAACTGACTCTGATTTATGAATAATTAGTTATTGTATTTCTAAAATTTCTTAAGCATGCTTCCTTTTCTTTCCAAACTTTTTTTTACATCTCTCTTTAAATTTGCTGTTAACAAATTTGCCCAAGCAATGAAGGCCGAAAATGAAAATATGTATAAGGCAGTACTATAGAAGGGAAAATTGCCTTTCAAGCTTGTTGAGGAAAGGTAAAGAGGATCCAATAGTACTTTTATTAAAAAAAATGTAAATTTTTTGAAATGTATAAAAGATACATTCATTTAACTCCATCAGATTGAGAACAGTTGCAAGGAACTTTTAATCAACTTCCCCACTCCCTAGTGTCATTTTATAGTAATTATAAGAGAATGGAGAATTTATAAGAATTACGAATCCATATTTTATAGGCTGATTGTATGTATAAGTATGGGGAACTGATATATATATATATATATATATATATATATATATATATATATATATATATATATATATATATATATATATATATATATATATATATATATATATATATATATATATATATATATATATATATATATATATATATATATATATATATATATATATATATATATATATATATATATATATATATATATATATATATATATATATATATATATATATATATATATATTTATATATATATGTGTGTGTGTATATATAGCTAACAATATCCCCATTAAATTTATTGAGTATCATTGTAACCAGGCAAATTTTCTCAAAAATACCCAATCTTAACAATGTTTTTCAAAATAGTCTTCAACCATCCTTGACGTCACGCACTTGTTTTTACTATATTTTATCCAACTCAAAATTCTTCCCGAATTACTTTGGCAATAATGTTTATTACAAATTTTTCAAATAAAAATATGAAAGCGTAATTTCAAGCTGAAGATTTTTCCGTTTTCCTGCATTTTGGTTCGTAAGTTTTTTCCGTTTTCTTGTTTTTTCCCCTTTCTTTCTTCCCTTGAGCTTTGATGTTGGGCATTCGAAAGAAAGTCTACAGAAAAAGCTCTTAGATTTAACGGTTTTGGAAATTTGGGTCAACCCCCCTGATGAAATTCCAAATTTCTGCCGTGTTCTTTTCTTTTCATTCTCTCTCTCTGTATATATATATATATATATATATATATATATATATATATATATATATATATATATATATATATATATATATATATATATATATATATATATATATATATATATATATATATATATATATATATATATATATCAATCACTTCATAATACTTCATATATATAAAAATATAACTTCATGTAAAATAAAAATATAAAATATGCCCCGTTATTCATTTACTAGACCGTCTATAAACTTATTTTGTGCTCTTGTATTTCCACGAAATCTTAAGATCGAATTCAGACAAAGGAAGAAATAAAATTCTTTATGTGACTGCAAGCAGAAAATAAAGTAGAAATGAAATTGGCAATTCTAGCAGAAAGAACTTTTATTATACATAGAAAAAGAAACTCGTACTTTTCGAAATAATTCGACATTTTTAAGCTTTCACTCTAAAGAAGTTTTCTTAAGTTTCAATTGCAAATTTAAAAAGTTTTTACAAAATCTTAATTAATTATTATCAGAATCCTTTCATATATCATTCCGCATGTAACAAATATTTATTTCCCTTTTAAATTTATGGCATATATATTATGGTGTTTACGTATACAATTTCTTTCAAGTTACCAATAGGAAGCAGTATAAAGAGGATATGCTCACCCATATTCAAGAATTGCTTCCAATAGTGGTATATATAAAACTCGAAGATAGTACTTTTAAACTAAATACCCTTAATTACTTAGCCAATTAATTAATTTTTCAATTAAATCTTCAGCACAATTTAGCAACATGTAATTTCTTAGTAAGTAAAAAAAATTAAATTTTATTAATTAACTCTACTCACAAAATTTGCAGAAAATTAAGTTAAGCACATATTTTAGCTCGTAATTTATAATAGAAAGCCTAATTGTAGAGGCTTTTTGGAAAGTTTATTAAGGACTTCTTGGTCAATGTTAATTTCTTTATCGATGGATATGACAACTCCAATTCCTGGAAAGTCTCCCCGAAAACGAGGGGTTCTCAACATAGAAGCGGACAATTTCCCTAAATTTCTGTATGAAAATTTTGGGGGATTCTTTAATTTTATTTTGGTTTTCAATAGTCTACAGTTTAAAAATTTCTTGTGGGGGGGGGAGGTATATATCCCCCCCCCCCCCGGCTACGCGCATGATTGCATTCATGGACAAATGTATGTGTCTTCGTCTTGAATAATTAATGTAACTACTTTACTATACAATACAAACTCATGTTTAATGGTGTTCCATAAAAACTTTACAAGTGTTCATAAGAAAACTGTTTGCTATATAATTTTATAAGGCACAGTCTGTTCAAGTACTAGTTTAGTTACATTCAAATTTTCTAAGTGGGAGTTATTTATTTTATATTTTTTAAAAAACAGTATAATGCATGCACATTAAATTTATTATAACTCCATTCGTAATTTTTCTTCCATCCTAATAACGCATAAAATTTTTATTTTCTAAATTAAAAGTTATATATTTTTAAAAAAAAGTATGCATAAACCAATGAAATGTACTTTGCAAAATTAAATTTCCTGTATAATTTGAAGAAATCATGTAGCATACAATAAAAGTTGATATATAAAATTGTTTGATGATTGACCTTTTAAATGCATGAGAGCCAAATGGAAAACCATGGACCCCGCCATCTAGGAGCAAAGGGGTGCATTGGCACCTCCTATGCTTCTGAAAATTTAAAATAAACTTGACAAAGGGGCACAATTTAAAACAAAAAAGTTAATTTTTTTTATAAAATCAAGGTTTGAACAAAAACTTTTGTCACCTTGCACCGCCCAACAAATATTTCTGAAAGGCGATTATGTAGAGAACCACAAAAACAGCAAAAACTCTGCAGGGAATTACTCATTCTATTTAACCTAAGGTGAATCAGCCTTATATATCACGTCAGGGGTTTGATATAATAGATTGTTTGAAATAAAAATTATTTCTGTTTGATACCCCTGTAATGAGTAAGACAGATGAAACTTGTTTCCAAAATGGTAATTTTCCCTCCATCAGTCATCAATATTGGCAAATAAAAAGCTTTTGGCATTTTCCACAGACCCGTAGTTTATAATCTTTTCCACCAACAAATTTCTGATGTATAATCCGGCCGACCAAACGGTATAGTGGTTAGCGTGCTAGCCTCTAGACCGTGAGGTTGCGGGTTCGAGTCCCGTGTTAGGCATGGGTGTTTGTAAATGTATGTTGGCTTGTCTAATGACAAATGTTCAGCGCATTATAGCCCTCGTGTTGCTGACGGCGCCAGATAATCTGAAAACAACCAACCAACTGATGTATAATATGCAATCAGTATGTCTTGTTGTTCAAATATGTTCAAATTTCACTAAGATAGGGTCGATTAATAGTTTTGCATTGATTTTCTCATTAAATTAACAATTTAAAACTCACATCATAAGACACGCAACTTTTTTCTTGTGAATTTTATCTCTTTTTCCTCTTATATTTTAAAGTGCAACTGCATTATTTGAATCTTTCTCGCGGCAACCGTGACACAAATGGCATGTTTGATTGTAATGTTAAATAATATTATTAATTCTAGGTAATATTGTAATTGATTTGGAATATTATTATTAATAAGCATTATTGTTAGTGATTGGTAGCATTTATTTAATACTGATATTGATTTTTAATACTCATATTCATATTAATGGTAATTTTCATTGTAATGCTAACGAAACGTGCATACTATTCCAGGACAAAGCCACAAAGCGACTTTCTTTTAATTTTTAGAAAAGGGGCTAAGTAGGGATTTAGGATAATAAGGCCTTTGTGTTGAATTCATCATCTTCACATCTATGAGTTCATTTTCTAATGAATAACCAATTTTCTAACCTTCAAAGAAACCGCTTGATTCCCTAAATAGATGAGGAAGTGGCTATCAGCCATGAGTCTAACGGCACGATTGCGCATAAATGAAAGACCTTTTGTAACTTATTTGAATACTTCTGATAATGTCTACAATAGAGGAAGATAGCTAAAAGAGTGCAAGATCTAATTTAAGAAAGTCCAGTTCGATGACAATGTGTAAATTCAGAGGTACTATTCTTTAAAATTCGTATTTTCAAGACTGCAGAACGGTGATTTTTAAGGAAATTCTCAAGAATCCTTTTAACAATATAAATTATTAATTGAGAATCAGTGTCATGGGAAATTCAATAGACTTTGTATATCTGCGTTACACATTCATTTTCCATTAATGTCTCCAAGGTCTTAAAATATAATAAGAACGATTCTGCCAAAAAGTCATAAAACAAAATAGTTCTTAAGTGATTCAATAAAATTTCTTAGGTTTTTATACTGCTTTGTTGGTATTTATCATAAAATAATATAACCCATAAATACAAAGTTTTTAATATAAATCCTTTACATGCATTGCCAATTTTTATATTCATTAACAAAGCGCCGTTTCTGTTGCCAGCATGTACTTGTTTTTATTATTTAAAATTAAACGCAAACACCATCTCTATCAGCAAAACATGTGGTAAACTACTTTTCAAAATTTATTTTTTAAAAATGAATGTTAATTTATACATTTACATCCAAATATCTTTTATTTCTTCTGAAAAAATAATATTATTATTTATTTATTAAAACAATTTTGGCAACAGGAAAGAGTTTCTTCAATGATCGGTTAAATGCTATTTCAGCGCGATTGGATGACAGCAAGTTGGTTTATTAGTATTCCGTAAAAACGGCCTTTTAGTGACAGTGGCAGGCCCCCAAAGGTATTATAGCATGCATTGCCATTGTCATCTTATCTATCTGCCATGTTTCAGCCCGATTGGATGACGCCAAAAGGGTTAATTCGGCCGCCGCAGATTTGCCCGCCATCGATAAACATACACACAAAATCGAAGTTAATATAAAGGATTTAAAAAACTCATAACTTTTTGGGTGACCCAATATATTTTTATTGATAGGGATTTACTCAAGATGAATATCCAGATTTGAAAAAAAAGAAAAAAAGAAAAAAAAAAAATACTTAAGTTCTTGAGAAAGGAAATACAATTTTTCAAGAACACTTTTATTCTCGAAAATAACGGGTATTTTGGATAAAACTAAGAAAGTGCATTAATTTAATACTGAAACTCAGTCCAAATAGCTGGAGATTTATTTTCTCATTTACAAAAAGTTTTAGCAGAAGCATTTGGAAATGACATTTTGTTGAATTACTTGGGGATGGGGTCTTGAGCCAAACATATGATCGGATTATCCTGCAATGAATCAAGTCCCCCATGCATGCCCAAGTTATGCATTCTTAAGATCAAAATCTATCTAAAATATTCCACAATTTTACAAAATACAGATTACATTGTACATTATTTTAAAATAGAAGATACCTTCACCCCAATTTCCAATAACAGTCGTTCAATGTCATTGCACTTTGTAGCAGTTCCGATACTTCATTGAAAGGAAACATGTAAATTCACACTTTCTGTTGAATGACTGTCAACTGCAACATCTCTTAACTGATCCCTCTTTTTGTCATCCAATGGAGCTCTAAGCAGCTGTCCCAGATAGGGAGGAGACAAGTTTCCAAAACAAAACGTATTGTTCGAAGGGCGAATCTACGAAAGGGTTAAAAGACTAGTATTAATGAAGCATTCAACGTTAGTGTGAGTGATCCTCCCTTTTTGAACGTAGGTTGGGATCACGGCCGGGGTTACAAGAAGCGATCCAGGATGTCTTCTACAATTACCTAGATCAATGGATGGACGATTAACCTCTTTCTTATAAACACAATCTGCTCTGAAAATTCCCTTTCAATGAGTGATCTCGAAAACAACTTTTCGTAACAATCGGCATCCTTCGTTTCTTCATCCTTAAGATAACAGTAGTATCTTTCTCATATGTCTTTTAGTATATTTCTCAGTAGTTATCTTGTATTTTAAAGTCAAAGGAATGAAGTTCACTTAATAAAAATGATAGAAAAATGATAAAGTTTTTACCTGAAATTGTGTTTATACAGTGTAATCGGTAAAGTCGTTTTAAGCCCTTTATATTTTAAACACAGTCTCGTATAGCCAAGAAAGTAATATATACATACAAGGTGCCTATAAAAGGTTGGATACATTTTGATGTTGAATAATTCATAAAATAATTAAGATATATTTAAATTGATAACACTAATGGTCAGAGGTGGCGCCAGCAGGGGGGCTAGGGGGCTGGAGCCCCCCCCCCGTCGGGGAAAGCTAGTCCCCCATCGGGCACAATCGAGCTTCTCATCGGGGCATAGAAAATACCTTTTTTTTTTTTTTTTTTTTTTTTTTTTTTGCACCAACAAAATTTTTAAGAATCGAAGAGAGTTAATAGTTTGTAAACCTCATTGCCACTATTCTATAGGTCACCGTTTGACGCCAGCATGTTAAACTGAAAACTACGATTGAATGTCCAACACTAAGCAATACAATCTCCCTATCTGTATGCACGACAACCACACGATAGATCTCACAACCCTAGACCACACGATAACCACAACACGTTTCATGAAGAAATTCTTAATAACTCCCGACTGGATAAATTGTTTTCACACAGTTGTCGGGAAAATAAAGAATTTCTTCGGGAGAATAAAGAATTTCGTTTTGAAACTAAACACATCATATTTTTTATAGATGAGACAATTTGATAAAATTCAACAAAAATAATGCTCTTTAATTGAAACCACAGCCCATCTTCCAACGACTTTTTTAATTTTACCGACAGGATAAACTGTTTTAACGGATACTATATTAATCTTATATATTATACTTTTGTTAAAACAGTTCATCCTGTCGGGGAAATTAAGAATATCTTCGGAAAACTGAACATATCCTCATTTCTTATAACGGAGACAATTCGGTAAAATTCATCAAAAGCTACTTTTTTAAATTGAAACCACAGTTCATTTCCCGAAAAAAATTACGATTTCCCCGACATGATAAACTGTTCCAACACATGCTACATTAAACTTACATAGTATACTCAAAAAGAGTTATCCCTTGGTTAAAAATAAAAATTTCGTTGGATAACTGAATAAATCGTCTTTTCAGTTTATACACTATACTATTATGTTCTGAGGAACTTATGTATTATGGCTTTGGGCTTTGGCGGTTTGTCTTTGTCCGTCTGTACAAGACCAGAATTCCTAGGTAAATTTACAATTATCAGACACGTGTGATTTGACAAATGAAAGGTAGAAGATCATACAAGAATTCAACGACAAGACAGAAGTACGGGAAAAATGGTGACTGGAAATCAATTTGCAATTTCTTAAGCCTAAACTAGATGTTCAGTCAAAAAAGCTTTAAAAATTACATAGAATTTAATCAGCTACTTCAACCAGAAGTTTGACAAAAAGAGTGATTCCGTATAGAAACGTCATGAGAAGTTCATATCTTGGCTGCAAGGAGTGATATTGGATTAGAATTTAGATATATTCGGTGGCAAATTATCTCAGAAAATTCACACACTTTTGTGCTATTTTTGTTCATATAAAACTCCAAACTAACATTTTTTTTTTTTTTTTGGCATGTCATTAACCTTAAGGTACGATTTCAGTCTTGAAATGTTGCCGTATTGTACATACTTGATATCTGGGCATGATGTACTACAATAAAACGGGTGTAGAGGTGGTCTTCTAATGACAATTACTATTAAAAAAAATAATCTAATTTGTGTTGTTAAGTTGATAATTATTTAAATTTCCCCGATGGGATTCTGTGATGAAGCAATTTTACTTGTCGGCGTAAAAAATTTGGTAAAGAAACTGAATAAATCATATTTTTTTATTAATGGGATAAAATATTATAATTTGATACAATTTCACAAAAGTTGTGTTCTTAAATTTAAACCTCTACTTTCCCGACGAAAATCTTAATTTTCCCGGCCGACCAAACGGTATAGTGGTTAGCGTGCTAGCATCTGGACCGCGAGGTTGCGGGTTCGAGTCCCGTGTTAGGCATGGGTGTTTGTAAATGTATGTTGGCTTGTCTAATGACAAATGTTTCGGCGAATTATAGCCCTCGTGTTGCTGACGGTGCCAGATAATCTGAAAACAATTAATTTTCCCGACGATATGATATAACATGCCTCCACACAGTATGTGCTCTGTAATTATTATATAGCATTATTATGGAGAAAGTTGGACACAATTTTCAAAAGTTATGATCGTAAATTGTAAAACACAATCTATTTCCAACGAAATTCTTAATTTCCCCGACGAGAAATCTATTTGCCCAAAATGCAATATAAATTTTTATTTAACACAGTTTATCTCATAGGTTAACTTGAGAATTTCGTTGGGAAATGAATTGTGGTTTTGATTTAAATACATAACTTTGGTGAAATGGTATTCCATTGATCCCTTATTGAAAAAAAAAAGGATGATTTATTCAGTACGACAGGGATAAGGACGAACAGGATGTCTCATAGCCATAAATAAATTCAAACAATATATTATACGAACACTAGTAAAAAATTTACAAAATATAAAAACAAATATTTTTAATACAAGCATTGCAGCTTGTGAAAGGAATGGCTGTCAGATTTTTAAAGGATTTAATTTATTTGGACATAAGTAGTTAGAAAATATAAAAGAAAAAGAATTAATAACTAACACAAAATAGAAAAAAATTATTTGCAGTCAATTTGGTTTTAGACCTTATGTCTCATAAAAACCTGTAAATTCACTAGTAACTAATTTATAGTATTTTTACATAATTATTTTAAGAAAATTATATTAAAAAATAGTTTAAACAATGACGTGCAACTCACACAAAAACTTCAACTTATTAAGTTTGGCATGTTGTAAGTATGCATGACCATATATTGTTTTTCGTTACATCATGTCTCTAATTTATCTCTATGTTTTGAGTCAAAATATTAATTTTTGTATTATCAAACATCACAAGTCCTTTCTGCACGCAGAGATAGCTAAAAAATCAACAAAAGACTTTAAACGGATATTTTTTGTGTGGAAAAGTCACTTTACATACCCATTTCATGCATAAAAAATACTATTAATTTCGTACTAATAATAGTAATTTATCAATCTATCTCAAATTTGTTTATCTATCCTCAAATAAATTGCTCGGCCATCAAAATAATATATAATTTCATATTTTTCCAAAATTCTCTTAAATTAATAAAATACAATTGCGCATGATTATATAACTTCCCAATCATTTAGTTCTCATTTATTGCAAGTTTTAGCACTGCATTTACTCATCGTTTTCTGTAATTAATAATTCGCTGTAAAAATGCATCGTATTTCATTAATCGTGTGAGGAGGAATGAGGTAGGAAAGCAAAGATCAAAACTGCAACAAGTGACAACTCCAGGCAAACCACTGAAATTCGGGCGATTTAGAAGGAAACGCGACAACATGCTCACACACATGTTCAAAATTCCATGAATAGAAGGGATAGTTCTGAAAATGTGCTTCAAGCAATCACAACGGGTTGTCCATGAGCTTAAGAGCGAGGGATGTATTGTAAGGGCAGTAAATATGCCCTATGGCTAAATAGGGGTGGGCTGACCATTTAAAAATCGAATGGACACTGACGTCAATTAAAGCTTGAAGTCGATGGGAATCGATTTGCACTGATAAGATTCTTTGTCTTTTTTGTCAGGATAATGACCAGGGAACAGGATGAAGGCGGCTTTTTTCGTTGTGAGATTGGGGGACTGGCTAATTGTGTCTAACTATTCCGAGAAGAAGAAAAAAAAAGGGGTGGGGGGTGGGGGGCGTGTCAAGAAACGAATAGGGGGCTACAGACACCAGACAATCATTCTGATAACGTTTTTTTAGGAATGACAGTCAACTTGGATCTTTTCATCCACATTGCACTCGTTTCTTTGGATTCGGATTGAACCTATGTAGTGTGTAGTAGACAGTAGCATAATCTTTGCAGGTAATTGAAACGTTTGTTTTTTGTTTTGATGTTTTTACATTTACAAAAACGATGAGCAAAAATACACTCGTTACAAAGAATCCCATTTTGAGTTAAGCTTTGTTTTATTGCTATAAGTTTTATAATATATAATAACAATTTTGAAAAAAGTTTTATGCTTGATTGTTCTAGGATACATTACTTTGTTCTAATATGAATATATAATTTCCATCTAATATGAAAAAATAAGATTTTCTTTTTACAGAAAAGTTTCCTAAAAAGTTTAATCATTTTAAATTCTGGCTATAACTACCAATTTTTGATGAATTTAAATTTGCCTTCTTTTATTACAATATGAATTATTTATTTTACATAAAATTTTGTGTTACTAAAATCTTAATATGTTCTGATTACACTGCAAAACTGCCATCGGCTTATAATTAATGGCAATTTTTAAAATATTTAAGTTTTTTAAAAAAATTCTTAGCCCCCCCCCCCCCCCCCGTCGGGGTTGGATAGCCCCCTCGTCGGGCAATTCCTAGCGCCACCACTGCTAATGGTTAGATAGACTAAAAGAGTTTTATGGCCCTTGTCAATGGACTTACACATGTGTGCCGTTCGTAGCACGGAGAATATCAATACGGTAATCAATTTTGCGCCAAATACAGGCAAGCATGTCGGCATCCACAGAGGCTATTGCGGCTGTAATCCTGACTAAGTCATTTGACACTTTCCTCCTGTAAACGATGTCCTTTATAATTCCTCAAAGGAAGAAGTCCAATGACGTTATATCAGGTGATATGGGTGGCCAAGAGAGAAAAACATACAATTAATAACACGGGCAGACGATATTTACAAAAGAAATGATATTCAAATAGGAAAAAGAAATTTTCTTTGGCAACGTTCACTATAAATGATAATATATGAGTTATTCTATGTATAAATGCCATAAGTTTGTTTATATCTTCATTATTTTAGGAATTATACAACATCAAAATTTGTCTAACCTTTTATAGATACCCTGTATAGTAAAGTGACCATGCTAACTTTTTGAGACAGCTTACAGTGCCTCAAGCGGCAATTTAAGGAAGTTCCAAAAAATAATAAGAAAAAACTAAAGGAAATAGACCATAAAATCCACTGCGAAAAATGTTCATAATACTATTATAAAAACACATAAAAAAATTTACGAAGCCATCTGTAAAATTGGCGAAGATATTCGTGATTGGTGAAACTATTCACGGCGTGAAAAAGGGCTCGCTCTGAAACATAAAAACGTGTTTCCCAGTGTTATCATGCAGATTTTCTGAGTTAAGTAACGGTGAAGTTAAGTTCAGACAAGGCAGAAAGTAAAAGTTAACAAAATAAGAATCTGAAAAGAACTCTCAATAAACTTTAAAAAAAAAAAAAAAAAAAAAAAAAAAAAAATGACCCTAGTTTCAACCATTGCGCAACTACCAAAATACACAATTAAAACCTCTCGGTCAAACAGCTACCGAAAGAAGATTCTATTTCATTATTTTATCATAGCACAACGAAAATGTCAGAAACAAATGCGTGTCGTTAAGTGTGGCACTTAACAAAAAATACAAGACACAGAAGCATTGCAAAAGCAATATCTATCTTGCTTTTTCTTATCTGTGTTATACTTTTCCAATATGCCACACTTAATGCCGCGCATTTGTTTCTGTCATTTTCTCTGTGCTAAGTTTACCACGATAAAATGATTAAATAGAATCTTCTTTCTTAGTTGTTCGACCGAAAGCTTTTAATTGTGTATTTTAGTAGTTCATCAATGTTTGAGACTTCGAGTGCTTTTTTTATTTCTTTTATATCTTTACTGAGTGTGTTTTTAAATTTCTTATTCTGTTACTTTTTTTTTAACTTTCGGCCTTGTTTTAATTTAACTTCGCAGTTGTTTTACTCAGAAAAGCTGCTCCATAAAAGACTTTTTTCAATTTCAGGGTGATCCATTTTTCAAGTCACGAATAGCTCATAATTTCAAACACGAATATCTTTTCCAATTTTACAGATTGTAAAACTTTTCCTTTGATTTTATCATGGTATTGTGAACAATTTTCTAATTGAACTTTTCTATCGATCTCCTTTATCTTTTAAGGTGTATTTTTTTTTTCATACTCCCTTAAATCGTCATGAGGGGCACTGTAAACTGTCTAAAAATAGCATGGTCATTTTACTATAGGTTCGTACTTTACTTCCCGGGCTAAACGAAACGTTAATTCAAATTAGAAAGACTTAAAAGAACTTTACCGATCATCCTATTTGTCTAAAATGCAATATCCCCCCCCCCCCCCTTGCAATTTCATACAGAAAGTTTTGATTCTGAATAAATGTTTTCGTGAATTGTGTAATCGGTAAATAAATACTTTACATGGATACTTTATTAATATTAATTGATTATTACTAATTTCTTTATTTATCTGAGAAAATTTAGTTTGAAAGGTGCACGAAAAGAACCATTTACAAATTCAAAATTTATAATTGAACTGTAGTTTAAAGAAAATGCAAAAATAAATAAAATATGTATATCTAAAGACATATTTTTATGATCAGATATTAATCAAACAAAATAGAAATTATGTTGAACCCATAATTTTTTTTTAATTAACTGTATGAAACGTGAAGTCCATGTGTTGATGAAACGCTTGTTCAGAACTTTCTTGAAGAGCATTAAAATTAAGATCAGCTTTTAGCTCAGGAAATTTTCTTGAATACTTTCAAACTTAAAAATTTTACAATTTTGAGAGAGGAACAAAATCTTCCTACTATTTTTCCAACGGAAAGTCCATTATCAATTTCTTTCATCAAAAAGAAATCAATACCAGCATTGCCAGACTATACTATTTTCAGTTCTGTGAAATTATTTTTTCCAATAAAATTTAGAGTATATTATTCTGTAGCATTTTTAAATGTGCTGTATTTATCACTTTCTCAAAGAAATGCAACCACGTTGTCTCAGAGATAGATTTAGTTTCTATGCCATTAGGTGCTCATAAATGATCAAAATAAAACCACTCTTCATTGATTGTATTTACTAATACATAGATCATATTTTTTTAAGCATATTTTTTGGCCACTTTTGCGAACTCATCTGTTTTTAAAATAATGTTTGAATGACAGCTATCATTTGATAGGAGTCTTTAAAAGGTAGCTTTACACTTTAGCCATTGTTGTACAATTACTTTTGTTGGTGTGCCTCCCTTAGTTTGAAAGCAGCAAAGATTTTACGTATATTTTTCTCTGTCTTCTATCTTTTTTGCACATAAATTTTTCTATTGTTAAATTTAGTGTTAAATAATATGTTTTGACTAAAATTCTGACACTCAGTCTCCATTCTACAAAATTCTAAATAACTTCCATTACTTTATACTTCGCTGCAGTTATAGCCATCGATATGAAAATTATTAATTTTACATCTTAAAAAAGTTTTTGCAAATTTAAAACTGTAATTTCATGTTAAATTTGAAAACAAAGATACAAAAGTGATTAAAATTTTTGTATCCTATCTAGACATGTGTTTGAGTGAGTACGAACGTAACTCACACTAAACCTGCTTTCATATTTTTCATTCTATAGTTTGCATGAAAAAAAAAAGAAATCAGTTAGCTAAATTTGTAATAAAAATTGTGCTAGCTAGAAGTATTAGCGATTCCTTGTAAATTTAAAAAAATGCATGTTTGACTCACACTAAATGCACTAAGTTGATTCCAAAAAGGGAAAGTTCACTAAATTTAAATAATTATAAAAGTAAATTACTATATTTTTAAAAGTACAATAATGATACTTTAAAAAAAGCAAAAAAAAAAAAAAAAAAAAAATCAACTTACATATTATTTAAAAAATAATCTAACGAAAATTTGCAAAACTTTTGATAATTGCATTTTAGCCAAATATCATCTTTGATGTCAATGTATGACCAGATTGGGAAGTTAAAATACGATTTCTACCCAAAAATTCAAAACTTTGATCCAAAAAGAAAGTTAGAGTTGAACTATTTTTAAAATTGGACTTATCGTGTACTTTAGCGTGAAAATAGTCAGGAAGGAATGATATTCTATTCCTATAATTTAATTGTAATATTTTAAAATGTTGTACATAAAATTGAAGTTTAAATAATTGAATATACTCGATTATTTAATTGAGTTAAGGATATTCTTGTAAAATTGCTCCAAAACACTAAATTTTAAAGATGCATCAGTGCATTGGGCCAAATTTAACTCGATTGTAAGTCAACGTTTATAGGTAAATTAGTTATTGCAGTAAATCGATACGAGACGATTTTTCTATTTAATAGATGATAAAGTCCCCTCCCCCCCCCCCATTTTTACCGGAAAGGTTTCAATGTATTAGGCACCACTAGGTTGAAGTATCATATTTGAAATGTGATGTGTAGGTTTCCTTTTCCCACAACCTTGTATGATTTATACAGAAAGAAAAATCATTTGCCTCTTAGAACAGTTAGATAAATAGGTTTTTTAATACACTCCATATCTAACCTCAAATAATATAACCCATAAGAACAAAGTTTTTAATATAAATCCTTTATATGCATTGCCAATTTTTATATTCATTAACACAGAGCCGGTTCTGCAAACAGCGTGTGCTTGGTGTTTGTATCTAATTTTAAATATCAAAAACATTTCTATCAGCAAAATGTGCAACAAACTACACTTCAAAAATTATTTATCAAAAATGAACGTGGATTTACCCACTCACTTCAAAATATCATTTATTTCTTCCGATAAAAACAATTTTATTATTTATTAAAAAAAAATTGGCAACAGGAAAGAGTTTCAACAATGATCGGTTAAAGGCTATTTTAGTGTGATTGGATGATGGCAAGTTGGTTATTAGTATTCCATAAAAGCGATCTTTTAGTAAGAACAACAACTCCAAAATTTAATAGAATGCATTGTCATCGACATCGAACCTATCTACCAAGTTTCAGCCCGATCGGATGACGGCAAGGAAGTTAATTAGGCCTCCTCAAATTCCCCTCCCATCGACAAACAAACATACAAAATCGAAGTTAATATAAAGGTTTTAAAAATATTCTTAAAGTTTATACTGAAGTCCGAAGTACTAAGTACAAACGTATACAGAATAACGAAAATAATTATAGTATAAGACCCAAATTATTGAATGGGTATGGGTAAGTAGCACAGTGACAGTGGCGTAGCCAGGATTTTTTTTCGGGGGGGGGGGGGGAGGGGCCGAAACAAAAATTGTAAATCATGATAAATGAACAATTTGGGTTTGTATACTTAGTAATTTCTGAGGTGCCAACTTCAGTTTGTAGACATGTGATCTTCTTAATAATCACAAGTATCCCTCTTCAACTTTTAGTAATATTCAGAAATGGTTATTTTTCTTCACACATTAAATTAAAATGTTAATAAATAGAATACCAAATGACACTATAACGATTCAACCTGCTAATAACACAAAATATTTCTAAAATTCAGAAACAAATCCCTAAAAATTCAGGACAATCCATAAGAATTTGCATATCTCTGTATTTTCTCGCTAGCCAATTTAACAACATGGCTTTTTTAACCTAAAATTTTTTTTTTTAAAGAATTCTTGTATAAGTTCACTTTAGCTTAGAGAAGGGCAAAAAAAAAAAAGAAGGGGGGGGGGAAACAGAAAAAAAGAGGGGATAAAAAACAGTTAGTGTCCAATTAAAAATAAAAATCGGGTCTTCAAATCAGACACTATAATTAACACACATGTAAGCAATTTGGTTTGTACTCTTAGTGTTAATAAAATTCAGTTGTTTCGTGGGTTAGACACAGCTGAATTACACCAAATAATATTTTATTTTAATTCTTTCTTTAAAAGTTGTAGGACACAATAGTTTCATTTATAAAAATCTTGTTTTATTCATAAAGTTCTTGTTTTATGGAAATAATGATGATAAAGAGTTGAAAACAACAGGATAATGACTGATTTTTTTAAAAACTTATTCTGTAATTACTATATGTAAAACTATAATTTAAAAATTCCCATTTCAAAATATTAATTCGACATACAAACTCATTTTACACATTGGTTTGTTGGCAATAAGTTAACTCGTGCAAATGCTTGTCTAAACGGTATTTCTTTGTACACTTTTCTATTAGGTAGATTATCAAAGTATTAAAATATTATTGCAATAAAAATTTCGAATATATTTTTTCAATATTTTAAAATTATTTATTAATTACTTACCATGTTCTTATACAAGTGAGTAGCAACGATTACGAATCGTAAAGCGAGAGTTGCCATGGAGACTCTGGTGTAGTTTTAAAAAGAATATCTGTAATTCTAAAAATAATAATATCTGTTCGTATTCGAAAAGATTAGACGACGGTTGATGTTTGTCAAAATTAATGTGTTCGTCGTAATACTGTGGAATTCTTTATTAATAGTTAGTTATCCATAACTACGAAACTTCGAACATGATCTGCTTGATGGTTTTAATTCAACAAGGTCAAGGAGGGAGAGGGTTAGGCCGCCATTGAGAACGGTCGTTAAAGAACAGCTCCCCCATTAGAAGTTCTTCATAAGTTTGAAATAAATATCGTTAAGTTTTTAAAAGACGGCAGTTAGAGTTACAGGAAGAACGAATAAAACTTGATAAATAAAAATAATATACAATCATGATACTTAAAAAATCGAATAAATTTTTTTCACTTTTAATCATTTCGGTGGGGGGGGGGGGGGCTCCCTGTCTACGCCGCTGCACAGTGAGTACAGGCGTTTTCACAGTCTATGGGAGTACCATGAAACAAAGCATCTAACAGGTGACTTTTATCTGATTATCAAGTGTTTTAATAGAAATAACTTGTTGTTATAATTAAATTGCTATTTCTTGCATCAAAATCGATAATGTAAGTACGAGAATAATTGACCGATTCCTGATAATTATTTCTCATGAGAACTTTTAAGAGCAATAATGTAATAGTAGTAAAAATATCCCGAAATACAAAAAGAAATCTCTTTAATATGTTATCAATATTTTGTGATTTAAATCTATACTAAAAATATCAGTTCAATTTAATTATTTTCCCTGCGGTAAGATTTGCCCCTTGTGATATTAAATCTAACCGTAAAAACTTGCAAAAAAAAAAAAAGATAGCTTTACTCACAAAATAGAGTAACCATTAATCAATTGAACCCTTTCAATCTCCCTGAATTTCTAAGAAATTATACTTAATCTATCTCAATTTGAAAATTGAAATTGCCTCACAAAGTATACCTTACCGTAAATTATTGAGCGATCGAAATTTTATTCTTTAATTTCAATTAACACTAACACATCAGAAAAATGATTTTTGGAAATGTAAAAGCATAACCCTACTTGATAGCTTGACGTCCTTTGCTGCTGTTATTATATTGCTATATTTCAGCGAAATTGAAATTTTCAAAGTAAAAATAACACTTAAGAATCGAATTTCAACACTTTATTTCATGTCAAACGTATGCGTTAAAGTGTGCTGGAAAATACTCGAATAGAACTTTCTATCTGATTCCTTAAACCATAAGATTTCGCATAAAATTTCTCAAGTCTATTGGACATAGTATGGTGTTGGGTAGTTTTACTAGAGAAACCCATCGTTTTCTCAATCTCTTTGTTGTCTAAACGTTTTGCCTTCAATCGCACGCTTGGACAATTTTGTATTACTTGACGTGATTCGTATAGTCTTCCACAATGTTTTGAGTGCCCGAGAGAGATTTATTGAGTTTAAGTTAGTGGAACTATAAAAAAAAAAAATAATAATCCAATCCAACACAGCGGAAAACGTTTTCAGAGTGCATCCAATTGAAAATTGTATTGATAGTAATTTCGGAATTCTCCGAAGGTTGATGAAACGCTCAACCGCTTCGCAGTAGATAGGAATAAATGCATTCTTCAGTATTGTTTATCGTTTTTTTATGGGAGGAGATTTTCAAAGTATTTTCATGGCCACAGTGAAACTTGTTGGATATGCTCCCCTGATCTTTCATCATTTCGGGGATGGATAAATTTCAAACAAATTAAATAGTACGGGGGATTTTTGGAGATTTTTTTATGTTCCGAGAGTTGATTAGAAACAACAGTTTGAATTTTTTTTTTCAAATGCATCCAGATTAGAGTGACCCTTAGCTATAGTAATTTTGTGAAAGTTATAAAAGTGCTGTTCACAATCATTAATATTTTCCCAATCAACAAAAAAAAAAATGGTCTTTGCAAAATTTCAGCTCAATCGAATAATCTGCAAGGCTACCCACAAACGCCTAGAATTTGCAACGTTTAATTCCATTCAAAAGTGTATATACTCTTTTCCATCACAAAAAAAATTATTTTTTCTTCTTAGAGAAATTTTTGTGGACACAACCAGGTAAATACCAACTATTGCTTAAAAACATTTTGAGTCAATTTTTTTTTAAAGTTAATTTGCAAAATTCCGGAAATAGCAAGAAAATTAAAAAAACAGTAGATTTTCTTTAATAAGGAGCATAACTTCAATGAGAAAAAAAGCATTTTTATTTACAGTAATAGTTTTTATGAAATTGAAACACAATATGAACTAACATAGAATATTATTTATTTTTAAGAGAGGGTATTTTTTACAATATTCGGAAGAGATCTGTAAAACAAATTGTTTCTCATTTTCATCTTTTGTAAGAATGTTATTGTAATTCTAAAAAAGTTTGACTCTTTTTTTCTTTAACGTCATTTAAAACTATCTTCTCAAATTTTCCACACTTTTACTTTTGTAACCAGGATCATTTTTCCCACGTTGGAGGGTCATCGTCTAGGTAATCTGTGCTAATAGACTAATGAAGAAAGTTTTTGTGCCAGGAGTTACAAAAGATAAAAACTCGATGCTATTAAAGCTAAAAAAAGTTGTAGCTAAATTTTTGCACAGATCTTAAGGTTCGATTTCAAATTAATCCTGTGTTATTATGACTTGAAGTAATGTTTAAAATTTTGGATTCTAGGGCATTAAAAAACCAAGTCATAAAATGTATTTTTGGGATTTTATAATTGTTCAAATTTTGAATATCGTTCTTGGATTAATATAAGAGCATTCTATAAGACTAATTTATCCATCGCTTGTTTTTATCATCATGTGTTTTCATCTGCATCTTCAATTAGGTGTTTCATATTAAAAAAAAAAAAAAAAAAAAAAAAAAAAAACTATACCCATACTTTCAAATTCATAAATCAAATTAGATACTCGATGTTCTTATTTTTATTGTATATGTTACAGAACAGTTTTCCATGACCATGTTAGAATAAACTAATTTGCCCTAAAAACTCCTAGAAAAAGCTGATATCTGAAAAAAGTAGTTTATCCTTTAACCTATGTACTACGTTTTTTTTTTTTTTTTTTTTTTTTTTTTTTTTTTTTTTTTTTTTTTTTTAAATATATATCTAATATTGATAGGATTTATCCGAAATTGAAAGTGTCTTTCAAAATTAAGTATTAGAAATAGATGAATCTCCTTAATTTTATGAATAGTATTATTATGCAACCTTACGTTACTTGGTTTAAAATAATTTTTGATAATTATTGGAAACTTTGTTCAAAAAATCATTTTAATTTTTGTTATGCATACTTGAATTAATAACTGAACAACTTATGAAATTTGACGGCAAAGTATTAATAGCAAAAACGAAAATTACAATGGCCAATAAGTAACAAAAGCAAGCTTCAAATTTAATATTCAAAGGCTTCATATAAAAAAATATGCGTTAAAAGTCAACAGTGCATTGAAGGAATTGCAACTTACGCGAAAGTGCATTGAGTCATCTTGTTTTCAATAGCCTTATAGGCTGCACGTTATTTTTTCTTCTGATTAAGTAGATAGTGTGTGTTTTCTGCTAAAAGAAAAATGTTTGGAGCATAATTTCTTTGTTTTTAAGTTTAGAGGCAATTGGCTGATTTTATTTAAAGTTATACGTAGTTTTATTCTTTGCCTTGGAAGTACCAATGCACTTTCACCTGGAAGTGGGAAATTAAGAGTTTATAGAGTATTTTAAATGGTACAAATAAACTCACAACGATAGCTCTTAACTAAATTTCTTAACTACTGCTGTGGCAATCCGGTAGCCAAAAAAAAAATTTCGGGAGGGAGGGGGTTATGGTCGAAGACTTGATTAAATACATATAACAATATACAAAAAAATAAATAAAAGGAGAAGTGGTAAAACAAGATTTCACACCATTTCGGGAGAGGGGGTTGTTCCCCTCCCCCTGTCTACGGCCCTGGGCCGTGGGATTGGTGATACCCTATTGAATATAAATTAAAAAAAAAAAAATGCTTCTTCGCTCCTCAAATTTGAAGCTAACGCATGCACTTTAAAATTATCAAACATATTAATATCACATTGCGGAGGAAAAAATAATTAAACTGCCATTAAAGTACTATTAGCAATTGTTTCACTTTTCCCCTTTGCGATATACTTTTCTATTAATATACTGTTTAGTTTGAACTATGAAAATAAATTTTAATAACCCATTTTGTAGCTATTTGAATAAGCTACATGAGAAAAATTTATTTAAAAAAAAAAGAGTTTACATGGTTAAAGATTAAGAATGATGAAACCATTTGTATGGTTGTAGACTGTCTGTAGCAACGGCCAGTATACAACGGTTCACATCGGGATTGGCCCTTGTCGAACCTATATTGGCCAGCGGATTTGTGTAGATATATTTTAGAATTGGGTTTTTATGCTGTATTGGTAAGTATATATTTCTTGATTATAACTTAGTGTTTCAGTTGAGAAAGAATTGCTCAGAAATAATTCTGAAATTTTCACCACATACTCTACGACTCTTTTTATCCAAATAACACAACATTAAAATGAAGCTTACACTTAAAAACAACCTTCATTCTAAGAGATTTGTTTAGTTGAACGTGGTTAACAACAATAATGTAAGATTGAGAAAGAGTTATTGTTATTTAAATTTTATTGTAAGGCAAATAAGCTTCAATGATAGAATTCATTGAGAAAGTTGAACAAACAATTATTTCTTCCTATCTTAATATTATAGAAAAGAGATAGAGTTTAGATTTGTTTACACTTAGTTTTGTAATATTATAAAATATTTTGAAATAAATACTACTCGCGTGCAATAGTAAGACAAGGTTTTTATTTTTGTAAATGAATTCTGTAACAAAAATGATGGCTCTATTTTATAATTTCAGTTAGGATTCTGTGAAAAATTGTCATTATACAATGTGAAGTCCACTAAAAAAATTGATGTGATTCATAATTAAAACAATGTGAAAAGTCACCTTTTGTTTCTTATAACTTTTATAATAAATATTAACAGAAGAAGAGGGAGAATATTGAAGAATTTTTCTTAAAAAAATATACTAGTAAAATATTACGATTGAATAGATCTTTATTATCTATTACCAAGATTCTGACCTTTAAATTGTATAAACAACTTTTTTTGAACAAATTGTTTCTCTAAAAAATGGACTTGGGGAAACTAATATTAAGTCGTCATCTCAGAAACACTGCAAAGGTAAGTGATTCTGAAGTGGAGACATTTCATCAATTTCTCCAGGTCGATATTTTAGAGAAGCAACAATTTGTTTTACAAAAAGTTGTTTATACAACTTAAATTGTGAAAATGTTTCCTCTTACGTTTAAACAATTGGCGGCAATTAAATTGAAAAATGCAAATTATAAAGCATAATGTGGAAAATGTCCTTTTGCAATTGCTGAGGAACGTTTTGCACCAGTTGCAAGCTACGTGTACATTTCTTATACTTAGATTAGCATTCTTATCAATATTAAATAATATAATAAAAATAAATATACATAATTTAAGTAATCATATTTTAAAAAACAACAAAATATGAATTTAAATTCAATTTTAAGTTGTGTTTTTTTTTTTTTTTATACAAATTTTTACCGCCATATTGATATGTAGCCCTTGAAGTTGGTGAAGTTGGCAGTTAAAAAATGTCAAAAAGTTTTCGAATAAACAAAAAACACCCCAATGAAGTTTTGATTAGCTGTCATATAAATGAGGGACTGAAAAACAAAGGGGTCTAAGTGACTTTTCCTAACTTTTGAGAAAATGCACTTTAAAGTTCCTTAGTTATATTAAATTCTATGAAAACTAGGAATATCTCCATTCCAGAGGTTAGTATTTGAGCAACAAATAATTTTCATAGGATATTAATATAAATAAAAAAATTAAAGTGTATTTTCTCAAAAGTTAAGAAAAGTCACTTGGTCCCCTTTGATTCTCAGGGCCTCATTGTTGTCCTTTAGAGGCGTAATTTTCGGAAATTTTAGCAATGCTTTTTATGTTTCAATTGCATGTTATTTTTAAGACATAATTTACCATGCTCTCAGTAGTACGTATGCAAAGTTCCTTTTCTAGTGTTCTTAGTTGTATGTATGCAAAGTTTTATGAAGATTTATGGATTTCAGCAGAGACCAGACTACTTTAAACAACTTCAGTTCAATTACCACTAACCTGTAAGTTCTCTTACTTAGGTAGCACAGCAGTATTGGCCACATGGGCTCTGGAAGATTGAAAAATCTTGGCCGAAACTCGAGCATCGTTCCAAAATAAGCGATTTTTAAAAAATAAACTTGTCGAAAACATCACAAAACATATTTTTTAACCCTTCGTCTTTTCTTATAAATAAAATATTTCAATTTTTAACTGTGGATTAACATTTCAAAATTTCCAGTATATATTTATCCAGCATTGGGATAGATTGGCCAAGACTCGTAACAACGACCGATTTACAACGGTCTGGGATTAGCCAATGTAGAGATATATTGGCCCAGTGTTTGTTGTGCTATTGTGGTAACTTCATATAATTGAATATTTCTTTTAATGGGAAAAGTACACTTTATTAGTAAAATTTAGCAAATGTAAACAATTCGTATTCTTTAGATTTGAAAACAAGAAATAATTTTTTAAAATATAATTGAAAAATATAGACGGTTCACAATTTTTAATTTTTATTTAAAAAGTAATTTAATAATTAAAATTTATAAAATGCAAAATTGTAACTATTGCGTATACTATTGAGAGCGTAGTAAAGTAATTATTTCAAATAATATATTTATTTATTTTGACACTTAACTGTGTAGTAGAAATATTAAAATAAGAGCTCATAAAAATTTAATTGATTTGTTTCGATAAACAAGAACTATCCTAACTATTTAAATAATATTTTATCACATTCCTTGTACAGTACGCAAAAAAAAAACAGAACGATGGCTATATCTTCGGTTCTAATTATCGTAGAATCTTACGGTTTGCACCAAAATGTTTTGCTTGCGATTTTTTATATATCTGATGCAATTTTTTTTTCTTGAGGGACCGTTTACTAAGTAAAAGTAACGATATCTTCGAAAATTTCAATACGAACCCTTATTTTTTATCATTTCATTCGATTCAGAATACATCATTTACCCTATATACCAAATTTCAATGCATTATGTTGAAAAACACGTCACTTATGAGCGAAAATATTTCGACCATTTTTTGACCGATCTTCAGGGAGAATTTCCATAAAACAAAAGGTATTTTTAAGGTTCTTCTTCACAGCAGGAGAAATAGAACGGTCAATGTGGCGCGTTTCACGAAGATTAAAAAATACAAGTATTAGTTTAAAATTGCATAGAAACTATTTGGATTTATAGTGTCATGTTTAAGATTAATACAAAAATAGCAAGTAAACGCAAAAGTAACATAATTTATTTACAACATTAAAGATGTGCATTCTTCACACGAAATAAATAAAATATCGAAAACTGTAATTGCAAAAATATAACGAATACTACTGATAGTTAGAAAATTAATAAATATTAAATGTAGGCATTAGTAAACAGTATTTAGCAAAGCATGAATATTTTACAGAAATATTTCACTATAAACACAAATGTAACTAGATCGTTGAAATTATTTATAAAATGAAAAAGTCACATGATTCAGTAAAATTTTTAAAGGATAACTTATTGAAATTGCTTAAAAAATGTTGTTTTAAATAAATGGAATTTAAGAAAGCAAATTAAAAAAAATAAAAAAATTGATAGTTTACAGAAAAAATAATTAATAATTTAAAAAACTAAAAAACACGCTTTAATAGAAAATCAAACTAAAAAGTAGAAAATAATCAATAGATTAAAAAACTAAGAAACACGCTTTAATAGAAAAATGAACTAAAAAGTAGAAGATAATTTTAAATAAGTTTGAAATAAGAATAGAGTGATTAACAAGAAATATTTATTTTATCGTACAAAAGCGTAGGGTGCTTTTTAAGATATTTTCATAATGGCTCTACTTTTACCAATATCTATCATTAAATATTTACAAAAATTGACATCAAGCACCCCACGCTTTTTTACGATAAAATAAATATTTCTTGTTAATCACTATTCTTATTTCAAACTTATTTAAAATTATCTTCTACTTTTTAGTTCACTTTCCTATTAAAGCGTGTTTCTTAGTTTTTAAACTATCGGTTATACGATAACTGAACGTTATGCGATTTTCCACACCTCTAGTTTACCTTGAATTAATCTTTGATAGTTTTCAAAAGTCGTTACTATACGGTCCCTTAAAGTGAGCGTTTTTTACATTTTCTCTAAAAAATCGAGAACTAATAGTCAAAATGGAAAGAAAAAAATTATGGGGGGGGTTTTAGACCATGTTAAATCTAATGAAAGCAAAAAAAAATATATGTTTCTATTCAAATTTTTTTTTAATTGCTTTATTAATAAATAATTAATTATTAAAAAAGAAATTGATTCAAAAGCTGATTGCTATTTATGTTTGGCCATTTACAAACTACCTTTTGAAAAAAAATTACTGAAATATATTAATTATTTAAGTATTTATGGCCAAAAAACCAACTTTTTTATTTAACATTAATTTATCATTTTCTTTTTATCATTTAAATTACAAACCATTCATTAGAAAATTACGAATTTTTGTATTTCGCATTCTTTTTTAATGCTGAATCCAAATATGGAATAATATTATGAGGTTGCTATTGAACTTTTTAAAGTTTGGTTCTGTTTTAATATGTAGATGACCCCTCACGATAAAAAAAACTACATACAATTATTAAAAACTTTTCACGATTTACAACGGTACCTTTTGTTTGTTATTTCAACAATTAGAACAAAAGATATAGCCATCGTTCTGTTTTTTTTTTGGGTACTGTACAACAACTAGAACACATTCTTCGAAAGTGGGGCAATGGAAGCAAATGAATTCCTTTATTGATGCAATGAAATAATAAAGGTTGCATTAATACAGCTTCTCAGAAGATATACCAAACCAAAACTAAACTATTATTGAAATTAAATTATAACTGTATCTAATATTTTCAAAAAAAATTTAAAGAATTTTATAGTACATAAAGTACTAGCTGCGTGGCCCCGCGCTGGTGGGGACCCGTTGATGGACATCTATCAGTTATGTGTTGTATGGACGCGGAATTTCTTCAGATTAATTGTTGTTGGTTATCAGAATCCAATGTACTTTAACAGATCCATGTTTTCGTTCATTTTGTAATAGGGCGCTCGGTCATTCTCCAGTCGATGCTGTTTTTGCAGCGGTGATGCCCTAGCTTTCTTGGCAGCAGATTCTCTATACTTAGCATCTATATTCGTTCTTCTCTTTGTCGGCATAATAGCAAATTTCGAAATCATTTGAAAGTTTTCTGTGAATTTCAATAATCTTCGGCGAATCTACAATTGAGGCTGCAAGTGATGAAGTCAAATTGAGTCGAAATAACCGATTTCTATGCTAGATTCTATGTATATTTTGACTCACTCTCATTAAATGAAGTTAGATTCATAATTTGAATTAATCCATCTAGAAAAATTTAACCATTTAAAATTTTGTAAACATAGAAATAATATCAATATATTACTCATTAAGCGCCATTTAAACATTTAAGTTTGGCGTTAACTGGTAACCGCCTAACGCAAGATAGTAATATTAAGAGTATCTTAATTAATATTAAGAGAATCCTTAATATTTATATTTTAACTTAATTTTATTATTATTTATGTTTTAATTTTCTTTTATTTACCGTGCTTTTGATTTTTGCGATTTTTCTGATCGTTAAATGAAAAAAATCGTCAAATGCCCTGTACTCCATCTGTTCCATTTTTTCTTAAATGAAAAACTTCTATGTCTTTCAACGGGTCCCCAGCAGCCGGGGCCACACTGCTAGTGATGCATAAATGTATTGTTAAGCCTAAGTGTTTACAGTTTGTTATAGGCTTGCTATAGCAACCCTACAACGGTTTTTTGAAAGGAATTATAAATGATTTGAAAGTTGTTAGTTTGGACGAGTTATTAGCTGTAATTTGGTGGTTTTTATCTAGTATCTGTCTAACGAAAAAGTACCTAAATTAGCATAATCAATTAACTTACCCGACTTGTTTGCATTTTCATTACTTGCAAAATCTGTATTCGAAATTGACTATCTCTTCTTCAGTTCTTAAAGGCTGCCTGGAAAGCTAGTCAGTAAATTTATTGGAAAGACCTGTTAGCGTAGATCAGAACACCAATTTTGGTTTCGTACATTGGAACAATTCAGCTGTTGAGCAAGTATTATGCTGACTTTTGGTGGTCGCAGGAGAGCGCAGGTAACTGAATGATCTTGGGGCTGGAATGAAGCGTTTATACGCTGTTAGCACTGGCATTCAACGAATGATGAACTTAATTGGTAACATCTAAATCAAAATTATTATTATACAATGTTCAACAACCATCAATACCTTATTTTGTTTGCGCTGGCATCTGATGAATGGAAATTTCAACTGGTAACGTCATCACGTCCCACTTTGAAAAAGGCCAATCACCTCACAAAAAAATTAAAAAAAAAGAAGAAAAAAAAGAAGTTTCTAACAAGATATACCTACAAAATCAGTCATTCTGCACCTTTGTACTAAAATACAGGTACTCTTGGTGCAGATTCTGCTTCACATAAAACAGAATTATGTGCTTTTTATTTGAGTTAACCTGTTCTAACCAACATCAATTTGTTTAGTATATGCAATCCTTAAAAGTAACCATTTCATCTAGTAACGTGTATATACACTGCCAGTAAGGTGCAATAGGGAGCACTTGCAACCCCCTCTTGGATTTCGAAACTTAAACATAATGTTGAAAAAAGTGGTATGATTAACTGGAAATAGAAGTATTGATATAGGTTTTTAAATATTAAATATATAAGAAATTTAATACTTAACTAATAATTAAAATTTGATAAAGATACACAATTGAAAAATCGACATTAAAATAAAAAAAACCGCCTTGCATTCCTTTTGGTAGTATTTCTACAATTAAAAATTAAGGTTAGCACACAAAAAAATAATAATAACCGCCTTGCATTTAATTGGGTACCATTTGCACTCCCCAGTAAAAATAATTCTGCAGGCACCCATGCAAAGATGAGTCAGATACCGGGTATAATATAATATCCTTAGTTATAATGCAATCGAACTAATATAATTTCATTTATAATCTATTTAAAAATCTGTACAATTAGAACACTTCCAGTCATTCATCAATGATTCATATGAACTAATTTTAGAGCGCGAGATGCCCGAAGTAGAAAAGTATTTTTCCCAACTTGACCACTGTTGCAATCGGAAGAGTAGATGTCATTTTGTTTTTCCCCATTGAAGGAAGTTCCGACTAAATAACTCTGAATATAAAAAGAAACAATTAATTGAAGTTTCACCGCAAGTTTTCTCCTGGTCTCCCTTTTCTTCATTGGTAAACTGCCGTTGCAACTGGGTCATTGCACCAAGAGACTGAAATCAAAGTGGCTCTAAAGAATGTTCGATTTCTCGCTACAATAGTCTACAAAAAGGAGGATATAGCGATGAAATTATCCCGCAAAAATTAACAAAAATAAATTGGTTATTGGCGCCGCTACTGCGGATGAGAATCCCGCCTATTGATTTTATAAATAAAAATGAAATATAATATTTAGGACCATTGAAAAGAAGTAAAGCATTCAATAAAATAACAACACTTATCATTATAATTTTTATGGAAACTTATTATTATCACAAACAGACTTTTTAATAATAACAGACTTATAAACTATTATAAAAACAAACAATTATTTTTTATTATAAAAACAAACAATTATTTTTTATTATAAAAACAAACAATTATTTTTTATTATAACAGACTTACTAAATATTATTAAAACATACTATTAACTATTATTAAAACATATTATTAACTATTATTAAAACATATTATTAACTATTATTAAAACATATTATTAACTATTGTTAAAACATATTATTAAGTATTATTAAAACATACGTATTGCTATTACGTATTATTATTACGGAAGGACCCTGGCAAGGCAACTTCGATAAAATTGAGCTCCGTCACATTTAGATTACGTTCACAACCTTCACATTTCTCTCTCATTTCGAGCATTTCTCCCCATTCACGAAATCGCATTACGTGCATGAGAAGATGGGAGATTACTGTATGTGAGTAACGTACTACTTGTATAGGCAGATAAAACTGTATGCAGCGCTGAAATTTTAGTCAACCTCAACTAAAAAACCATTATTTATGCAATAACATATTGAATTTTAGACAAAATTAAACACAATAAAAAAAAGACAATTCTAAGCTTATCTTAGATGTTGTAAGTTTTACCATTTCTGTAAATTTCATGCATACATTTTTTGTTGGACCATATCAGAACTTCTTGATGGCCAATCAAGACGTTGAGCATTTTTAGCTTGGACTTGAGTTTGTGGGGCTCGAATTGTGTAGGGAAGCATTGCCCTTTCGGAACGTATGTACTCTCGTGCTATAATAGGCGCCTCCGTCAGTTATTTTATAGTAAGGAAGTCTTGGTAGGCATCTCTTTGTTTTCAGATACGCAATTACTTTGTTCCTTTAACAGAAAAACCGAGGGATCAAATAAATTTTTCTTCGTCTGAAAAAAACAACATCACATTTTGCAATTTATCTCCAAATTCTACAGGTTTCTTTGAGAATTGTAAGCGCACCATTTGACGACTCTTTAGAGGTGGTTGGTGTATCTTTCACTAAAATGTACACATGGTGGTTTTTTTAATAGCATATTGTCCACAGTTCGGCTGGTTCAAGAATTAATCAAATCATTCATAATTGATAATTTATGAATAAAACTTTTTATGAGTGGCTCACTTAACAAAACCTTTTGTTAGTGGAGTAGTTAGTACAGAACTATGGTATTAACTTTCCCACAAGGCGTAATTCAAGTTATTTTCTGCAATGTCAGATCTGAATAATCTTTTAGCAATTTCTCGAAAATTAATACAGTTAGTTTAATTACAGTTAGAAAATTATAGTGTTAGTTTTTTACCTCACTCCATTTTCAGGAAAATGTAAGTGCCTATTTGACATGTGCGTGATTTATTAGAGGACCTCTGTGGCATCACGATAAAATATAGCAAAAATTAAATAAAATGAGAAACGCTTTAAAAGTGAATTTAGCCATATAATTTTTTAAAGGTTGTCGCAAGTATAAAAAACAAAAAATAATTTTTCATTAAAAATTAACTAAATTTGTCGTAATCTTTTTATTTGTATAGATGAAACTGTCATTATCTTCATTGTATGTAAACTAGCATAACATGAAAATACGTAGTTGGACAAATAATAGTGTTTTTCGCTTCGCTCTAACGTGTTTTCTAGCACTGTTGCTATAAAATGACAGTTGCACAACTTATAATTTTAAATGTAATTTAAACTAAGGGCAATTTTTAAGGGTGTTCGCCGTATCGTGTGCTTATTCAATGATAATGCCTAATCCTAGAAAATTTTAAAGTTCTTTATTTATGAATGAGCAAAAATGAAAAAACTATTTAGAATATTATCTTCTACATAATAAAATAACGTATACTTCGGAAATTTTCTGTTGATCATAGCTCACTTTTGGCATTTATGTCCTTGAGCTCTAAGAGGTATGAGGCTAAAATGAAAAAAATTATTGCTTTAATTGGTCTGAATGTGAGGCCTCTTTTATAATTGAAAAGCGTTTTAATTGATAAAATAATATTTTATTTAAAGTTAAATAAAGTTCTATTGGTTTTATTAGAGACTGGGTTGTCAAAACAAGGCCAATTTGAATAGAAAATTGGATTTTAAAAATATCTTGAAGCGAATAAAATTGACGAACTATTTTTTTTAGTAAAGTTCAAAAATCAACCCAAACAAATGGCCTTTTAGAGAATATTGATTTATAAGATAAATAGAATTTAATAAATTTCTCCAACCTTTGATTTGGTGCCCTTATCTTGTTTTATGAATCAAGCAATATTTGTTAATACATGAGATACAAAGCTAACTGTTTCTAGTGAACAATAAAACGTATTTCATCATTAATACAGACTTTTACTGTGACATTAATTATAAAATATTAAAAGGTGTAAAAAAAACATCCTCCTCAATAACATACTTATTTATATGATATTTTGAACTAAACAGGTAAAGTGATCAACATAAAAAGTATAATTTACTTAGTCACATTTACACTTTTTTTTAAATCTAATTTAAAAATATAAAGTTACTATTCAAATATCTTTTCAATGCCATGTATTATGTTGGCAATTTGACAAACAAATATTCAATATATTTAAATCAAAATAAGGTCAGCTAAAAAAATACAGGATTATAAACGATTTCCTGTCATTATTCAAATTTTATGATATTTATTTGAAATACTAGATATCCATTTAGTCATTAACTCAGAAATTCCCGGCTATAAAGAAATAGTAACGACAATTAACAAATAGAACTAGGCAATCCCATTTTTTGAAGATCTCTAACCATCTGTTTGATCTTTAAGAATAATTAAAACTAATTTAACCTAACGAAATACTAACAAAGACAAACTAGAATATACACCATTTATAAAAGCTTTTTATTTTTAAATTCTTCAAGTACCTAAATAAATAACTACGTTAAACTCTAAATATAATTCATATCTATTCCTTCTTAAAGACCATATCAAATTGATTGTTTAGGAGCAAATACAACTCTTTTAACTCTAACCTTTACCAGAGAGCAACTATCTAGAAGAAAAACTTCTTAAAAATGGCGCTCTTATCAATGTTAAGCAACATACAGTTGAACTAACTTTATGATGTTGTTACAGAGAGAGAAGAAATTTATCAAGGCCTGAGTTATTGAGGAAATAGTGTGGATGGCCAGTAACAAGACCTTGCCCCGATGCCTTTGTTCTAGCATTGACATCATTATGAGAAGTCCCAAAAATTTTCTCCTGTTTATGCATCCATTGTTCGGATCATTACCCTAACATAACACGTGGCTACTGGGTCTAAGAGAAGATTTGTCATTAATTACCAAATAATTGTTATTCATTACAAGCCCTTCTTCTAACAATGGGTACAGTTAATCAAGAGAGCCAAATGGAACAAGTTAATTTAAAAGAGGAATAAAGTATATAAGTTGATACAAACATCTTTATCTAGTAATTTTTACATTGTATAGTAGGTTCTTATACAATTATAATTCATTTAAAGACATTAAGGTGAAACATTTTTAAGGTTATGTCACCTGTGTGTGACTATAATTTATTTTATAAAAGCAAAACCGTATTAATGGTCATATTGTTATTTTGTTGTCCAACAATGGATACGTAGGAAATATATTTGAATGGGAAAAATATGTATATACAATGACTTTCCATTGTAGTTTTATTTTTCATTAATGTATGTTTTTGAAATATGCTTAAAATTTTTTGGTTTAAATCTTATTGAAATGCTTAATAGAAGCGAAAAAACAATAAAAAGTCTAACTTAAATTATTTTGATGAAAACAACAACATATTTTTCCGAGTAGGTGATTCCAAACGTAAGAAATGCAAAATTCCTGCTCCTATGAGGATGCGCATTTATAACGAAATTTCAAACATTGGATCATGAGATATTTACAGCTAAAATAATACTTCTGATCCTTATTCCAATGATTTTTACGAGTTCTAAAAGATTACTTAGTATGTATTTACTGACACAAGTTTATTTTAAAGAATTTTAATTGAGATTGTTGAACAAAAAGTGTCAATTTTTTCACGTTGTTAAAATAATGAAAGTATGTGATTCATACCTTATGTAAAGTATTTTTGTAATCATTAATCTAGATGATAAAATTTTTTAATAACTTCTTTATCCGAAATTTATAATCTTTATCTTGCAAAAACAATAAGGCTTAAAAATATAAGCCCCTGGTGATTTTCATGTGCTTTGGAGAATGTTAGAGCAATAGAAAATGATGAAAAGAATAAAGAGAATATGAATGGAATGAAGAGATAGAAACGACAAATGTAGTGGATGGTATATGTAGCGTTTTTTCTTTCACAATTTACCTGAAATAGGTCTGAGTAAGACTTTGCTTTACCGCATTTGTTAAAACAGGAACAACTGTAGTAGTAAGAGTAGCATTATAAGCCATATGCTAAGCTTCATTAAATTGATGCTAATTTTATAATGAACACTTAGCTCCAACGTAGCTGTTCTAAAGCAATTTTAATCATATTCACTTGTGGTATTACCACAAACATTTCTATGATTACAAACTACTAGTTCAAATTTCAGTATTCTTCTATACTGCAGTAGACTACTAAAGAATATTGCACACTATGTAGAAAGGATGCCCTAAAAAGAATTATTTCTGATTTAAATCGAAAACAGAAAATGGTTTTAAGCTATACTTTTATTGAAAGGGTTATTTATATTTCTTTAAGTAACACAGAATATGTGTTATTAAAATGCTATACTAAATGTAGGATGTAACCTTAATATAAGCTAAAAAAAATATTTATCTTTATTTGCCGAAATTAACGTTCATTATATACATTTTTATTATGATGCTAATTGAGCTTCTTATATTTTATCTAATATTTTGTCAATAATATCTAATAATTATATCAAATAAAAGATCATATATTTGTCAATGCAAAACTTTTTTTTTCCGAATTTTAAAACAAGTTTAATACTAAAGTTTCAAGAGCACTAGATCTTCAGCTACAGTAGGGAATTTTTTTTTTTTGTTGAAGTAAAGTAGCTAATCTGGAAAGCCTAGATCATTCACTTCTGACCGTCCAGTCTACATGCACTCGCCTTAACAATAAGCAACGTCTCTAACTTCTAAGAAATTGTTGTCCGTCGTACCGGCACTTATATAATAAGCTTCAATTCAGTTACTCACTGAAATGTTATCATTTATTTGTAGGAAGATTTTTGATTTTCGTTTTTAACAATTATAGAGTTCGTTAAGGATTTATTTTAGAAAAATGTTTAATATTTATAACATTTAATGACTAGAAAAATTAGTTTTGGAAAGTATTAAAATAGTAAGAGTTTGGTTATGAGACTTTTTCGATTTCTCATCACTGTGCCTTGATCTAGAAGTTCTCTACTATCGAGAACATAAAATTCTTCTTTTATTTCCTTTTATTTAAAAATGTTGCTTAAAATCACAAATTCACATCCCAAAATTTGAAAAATAAATCTAAAATATATTTCACAACGCTGCTGTCGAGATCAATGTTTCTCCGACGGCAATATGATGTACGGGATCACTGCCCCCCCCCCCCCCTACTCCCACTCGCCTCATCTCCTTTTTTTGTTCCATCCCGGGTAACGCCAAGTCCTACCGTTAGTATTATCTACAGTAAATAATTTGCATTGTTTTATTTCATTCTCTACCAGGCTTTTACTACTGTCGGTCCCCATATTGCAAACCAGCTGGGATTAACCAATCTATTAAACGCGTGCTGAAATAAATATACTTCCTATTTAGTATGTTTTCATTCACCATATCCTTTTACTTGCCCTCGAATATCTGGCTTTTCCTGCACTTAATGATTTCTCCATATTGTGAGCTCAGCTGAGGTATAGTTTATTCTAAAACAAAGAGTTACACTGATCGGTCGATCACAGCATCCCTTAGGGGTGGGGGGCACCGGAAGGAAGGAAAGAGGCACAAAGCGTGTTTGCATCCGGGCACCGACAGATGTGCGGCCCTCAACTGGCTTCAACTCTCACGGATGTCTCACGGAGAAGACGTTCAAGATGTCTTTCGTGCTCACCCATCATTTAGGCTACACTGAGAAGGACGGCGATCAAGAGGAGCAAGATTCAGCTTGAGCAGTAATTATCAAGAAATTGGGGACGCTCGGCGATAAAAATATAAAATTAACGTGTTTTTTTTAGAAAGCATTATTTTTGTTTATGTGAGTATCAACGGACAACTGAATCAAAAAGATAACTGGGAATACAGCTTTTAATATTAAACAATAATGAAATATTAACAGATATATATTGAACTATAACAGGATACTTAGCTTAATATTAGTTTTAGTTTGATATTAATCAAACGATAATATTAGAGATTAATAGATATTGCTTACCAAAAGAAAACTAGAAATTTATAATAAAGAAAATAATGAGTGACAATTCATAGAACTCGGAACTCATTGAGATGAAAGTGTGTAACGGAAGATTGTTTTTAAGCGGTTTCTTATAATTCCTTTCGAAAAGAAATGAAATGTTTGAATTGATTTTTAAACATTCTCGTAGAAAAAGATTCGTTTATTCATTAGATATTTAAAGTGTTTGCTAATAAAAAAAATATTTTTTAAATTCCAATCACTCTTCAACAATCCTAAATTTATACCTTTGTTTGCAATTTATTTTGCTAGAAGTTAGTCTTAATTTCAATTAAAGATATATGGAATGTATTCTTTTTGAAATTTAAATGACATGTTTTAATCAATTTTAATTTAAAAAAAACCAACAACAAAAAAAAAAGTTATTAAGGTGTGGATCCGTTTACGTTATTAAGGGTGATTATAATTTAAGGGGGTATAGTACCGAAATTTCTTCGAAAATCCCAATTTTTTTTTCTGATTTTAAAAAATAGTTCATACATTCCTGAAAAGAATGATGTATTTATCTTATTCCTCCGGTGATTAGAACGCCACAAAATTACCTGTGATTTAAACATCACTAATGGGCGTAACACCTTGAAGCGTCTGCTTCAAGTGCGTTTTTCGAGCACTAGTGTTTTTCACAGATGTTGCATATTCAAATCGATATATCTCCAGAACCATTAATAATTGGCTATTCAAATTTTTGGAGCATTTAATTTATAAAGTTTTAAATATTTTGTCTTCACAGAATTTTATTTTTTTAATTCTGTTTTAGAATATAATTTTTAGCGTAAAAGATAACATAAAAAAAAGCAAAAATTTCAATATTTTAACTTTGAGAATTTTTTAAAATTTTTTTTAGTTCACCTATCAAAATTATCTTTATATAATTAAATATTACAGAAAGCTTTCACTTTGAATTTTTTTTTTATTTTTTCTTGACTTATATCAAAATACGCAAACATCCAATATTATGGATTTTTCTTGGTTTTTAAATTTTTTTTAAATAACAAAACAAAATATTTAAAAAAAAATTTTCTCAAAGATATATAAATAGTATCTCATGCATACAATAAAATTTTGACGTAAAAATGTACATAAATAAAGTTTTTTTTTTATTTTCGGTACCGCACCCCCTTAAATTCAACTTTTAAAAAACGTGGCTTCAAAAGCATGGAATTTTTTCTTATGCCATATCATGGCTTTCAAAAAGCAATAGTATGTAATAAGAAGAAAAAAAAATAGTTCGAAATAGTTTTTTTTTCTTATGCCTTACCTGGTCAGGCTGGAACAGGTCATTCTGACCAGAGTTTTTTACAGCTTTTTAAATGTTAAACTTTATTATAAACCCCCTGTATATTTGACCTAGTTAAAATATTATATAAAGCAAAAATATAACTAGTAGATTCATCATGGTTTAAAAATCTAGTCTGTTTTCGAGTAAAAAAAGAGCAAAATTTTTTCGTGGACCGTGCGTACACTGGAGGATTGCCCTACAATATTCCGGTCATTGGTCATTTTCCATACACTAAAAGAGACTCTATTCTGCTTTTTTAATGATCAGGAATTACTTTTCCGTGTATTCAAATGTGGATGATAAATATTTCTATCTTTTACTAGTTTAGCTCTAAATCTGGAAGATACATAGAACTTAAGTAATGAATAGCATTTCTACAGAAAAATATGTAAAAATTACAAAAACTAAATGTAGTTTACAAAGGATTGTATCCAATAAGTTTCAGAATCATGTTTTTTTTTTTCCGATCTAGTTGATGATCAAAAGAACAATTACCTAAAAGTATGAAAAAATACTTTATACTTAAATAATAAGCATCAATTTAAGATGCAAACAATCCAAAGAATTCCTTTAAAACTAAAAATTGATAAATATAGTTACCCGAGATTGTCTTCAAGTAAATTTCGGAGTGATGGTATTTTTTTCCTTCGAAATAAGTAGCTGGTCACAAAAAGACATTTCTAGAGCTAAAAAGAAGTTTCTAAGAAGCAAAATTAAAAAAAAGAAGAAAATTTAAAGCGTTTCATTAGGGGAATATATTTGGCAAATGTGGTGTTTTAGTTCTGGTGCAAGTAGCTACTCACAAGAAGAACAGTTTAGAAATCTAGAAGAATAAAAATTAATTACTTATATAATTATTGTAATAAATAATTGATTTTTTTAGCTTTTTAAAAATCAAAAAAAAAAATCTAAACTACTTTTTTCGAAAACAAAAACAAAACTAAATAAATCTGGTTGTCGAAGAATTTCCTCCGAATAAGTTTCGGTTTGGTGTTTTCATCCCGAAACAAGTAGCAGGTCACAAGGAGACAGCTGATCTCCCAGCCTGTGAAAAAAGGGCAACAATACGAGGGATCCTGTCAGTTTCCGGTGGATGTGGGGAGAATCAGCTGAGAACTCCCGATCAGCACCTGCTGTACTCACTCTCTCACTACTTTGAGTCGGTGGATCACTTAAAACTCGAGTTGGATTCCTGATAGATGACAACCCATAGTATATCTTCAGATTATTAAAATAATTTTTGTAATTTTCAGTATATTAATTTCGATTCAAAATCTATACATATAAAGTCCTTATTTGCAGGCCCATCTGATGGCTTTTGGGTTAGAGCTCTTTCCTCGCATGACAAAAGGTACAGGGGCGAATCCCTGGTTAAGCATGGATGTTTGTTGTGGTTTCGGAATCTTTAAACTGTAGGCTCTGACCTGATTAGCCGTCATTGTGCATAAAAATAGGTAGTTGAGCGTGCAAACCAACCAACCAATTAATAGCACTCAGATGTAATTTGGTGAGGCACGTTTCTGATTTCCTAACTTTGATAAACTGACAATTTGGCGATGACTTTTCTCCACCTTAATTTAATAGGTTTATTTTTTTTCTAGTAGTATAAAGTTAATTGAAAATACAGCCTATGTATGATTTTTTAGAAATATAAAATGCCAACAGTGCTGAAATTCCGGCTGTGCTTTATGCTCTCCTGTTGTGCTTTACTACAAATTTGTTGAAATCGTCCTTCCAAATTGACTCATTAAGGGTAAATAATTTCCGCTTTAGAAAAAGAATTTAAAATTTTTAATAATATAGTTATACGCATATTTATTTAATAAATTAGAAAAATTCAGTGTTGAATACAAAATTTTTGCAATGCATAAAACAGAATTCCTAGCTTAACAAGCTTAGCAAAGCACATTATCATGAGAAATGAAAAGAAACATATTGTCATTAGTTGAATTTGATGAAATTTGATACTCACCCATTTTTCAATAAATAAAAGAGCAGTTGAGGAGAGAAATTCAAACTGTTGAAATGTTTCCCTGGTATAAATGTTCCCTTTCACCTCTATTGTTTTACTGAAGCAGATATACCTTAAAATGTAATTAAGTAAACATTTCGTTCTACCCGAAAACTACATTGACAATTTTATATGTGTCAAACGATAATAGGCAAAACTGGGAATTAAAAAGAATTTTTATGGGTTGGTTGTTTTCAGATTATCTGGTGCCGTCAGCAACACGAGGGCTATAATGCGCCGAAACATTCGTCATTAGACAAGCCAACATACATTTACAAACACCCATGCCAACACTGGACTCGAACCCGCAACCTCGCGGTCTAGAAGCTAGCACGCTAATCACTATACCTAGAATTTTTATGGGAATAGTGGTTGATTAATAGACAATACCGGGTACATGATATGCCGATGTGTATCGTTAGAGGAAGATACTAAGTAAACAATAAATTGTGTCTAAGGACTCAATGAAATTAGAAAGTTAAAATTGGTAGTTTCTTGTCTCTTTTATCTTAAATCATAAAATATAATCTAATAAAACTTAGTGCGTTTTTTTAACTGCTTTTAACTGAGGAAGATTAATGAAAGAGCCTGCAAAGCACAATGGTTGTGCTTAATATGTATATTTTCTTAATCCCTCCTCCCCTATGTTTTGTTCGAGCTAATGCAATGGCTTAGCATATAACCATCATTAACATAATAACGTAAAGAAAATTGAGGAATCGAATATTTTGCGTGTTTGGGAATTCTGTGCATCCGGAATTTGTTGCAAATAATGAATGAAACAATTAAAATGTGAAAAAAGTATATATTTTTTAAAAAGTATTCAAACAATATTGTTTTCTGGAGAATCAAAAGGAGAAAACAATAACGTAAAACAAAATTTGACCTGGTGACCTGTTTCAAGAGTATAAGCAGTATATTTAAATTATGACACTTACTATCTACGTAAAATCCACTCAGTGTAAGTTTTATATTTTATCTTTTTTAATCAATTACAATACTTTAAATGCCCAAGGGAAAAGATAATCCAGTGAGTGGTTGCACTAATTAATGTAAATTAGTTTTTTATTTTGATAACCTTCCCTTCTAAATGGTTTTCAGACATGAAATCCAACTCACTGGGATGAACTAAACGATTTTTTTTTTTTTGTGAGTACGTCCACTTAATTGATTAACATAATAACCCCACATTCGCATTAATTTTGCATATTGTCGGGATAAAGTATAAATTATAGCCAATTATCATTAATTATCAAAATTAATACTACAATGGCACCGGGTTTTATTTTGCGGTTGCTTGAAAACTATAATATTTGATTTTGGAGCAATGGCAGAACAATCTTTCTAGCAATATGTAATAATACACAATTCCGGAATTTATAAAAGTTTTGTTCACACTACGTTTTTTTGTTCAACATTTGCTATCTTTTCTTTAAATTTAGGTTAAGTATCCTTCTTTAAAATAATTAAATTGTCAAATAAAAAAACAAGCAAAAAATAAATAATTTACATTTGTTCCAACTTCAAATTCGATAATGGAATTTCTTTATATAGTTTTCTTCTTCTGTATCTTTTATAAATATTTTTCTTCTTCTGTATTTTTTATAAATATATATATATTTTTTACTTTTTATTAACTCATTGAGTTTTCAAATATGAATAACGTAAGATCAATTTCTTATTAGAATATATTCAATGGAATTTCCGAATTCGTTCACTAAGTTACTTACTTTTCTAAATATCACTTTTTAAACCTTCCTAAACCTAGTTAAAGGTGCCACGAAATACTCAAAAGAAGTTTCCGAATTCACTCTCCTTACATTAAACTAATAAAATATACTATCCATCCTCATATAAGCCACAAAAATAATCCAAATTTTACTCACCCATTAACGACGATTGGCAAGAAAACTTGCTAATCGACATTTTAGTTTTGTTCTTTGCTAATAAATTGCGATTGTGCTTCCACTTCGTGTATTTTGAAAATCATAAAAATAATTATCCAAAAAAACTGAAAATTTCAAAATATACCTTAAATGATCGAAATAAACAAGGTAAAAATAAAAAACAATGTATGTTTATCCATTTCAAAGTCGTCTTTAATGGGTTAAAGTTAATCTAACCTATTTTGTCCCATCTCACTTTTAAACGAATAAAATAAATATTCGTGGTTATTAAAACCTCTTGAAGTAAAATACAAATTTCTTTAATCAGAATCCTCAAATAAGTGCATATAATGATGATTTTTTAAAGTTTTTTGGAAGTTTTTATGTCCGCACTTAAAATTCGAATCCAGCATAGTGAAAATAAGTTTTTTTGTCTTCATATTTAATTTTTTTTTTTTTTTAATTTTTTTTTTTTTTTATTGTTAAATATTGACTAAAATGAGTGTAAATGAGTTCTAAAATGAATCTATTTTTATAACGCCATGCACAGTAGTTAAAGTAATTATTTTCTCCTGAAAATGCATAAATGGTTCATAAAATTTACCAATTCCACCAAACGTAACAAATAAACGTCTTTGATACGATCAACCTGATTTTGTTGTAATTATCAAGCGTATAAAAGAATCGTGCGCATAAAGAAGTACTGTAGGTCAAAGTTGAAAAAATCGTACTTTATACCAAAAATAGATTAAAGGTTTCTCAAATAATCGATCGTATCGTACATCGCAGCAAAGTACAATCGAAATTTACACAATAGTCATTATGAATGGTAATAACCCATTTCTACCAAAAGGAACCTTGCGCTAGGGGAATTGTGAAGGTGTACGTTCGAATAGGTAAATAGACTTTCAACCTGTCGGAAATATGAACAGCTGGGTTTTGCGCACCAGGTGCCATGCTTTGATTTCCTATTGCGAAAAGAGGCAGATGGGATGCGGTCAAATGCTTGAGGACTTTACAGGGTATGGTCCTTGCCCATCCTGACGAGAGATACTTGATATAAAGATTTAATAGTAAATTGAAATTTCACAAGAGTTTTCATGACAGATTTTTTTTTTTGTAAGAAAATAACTCGTTTAAAAGTTGACGATAAATTTGATTTATATTTTCTTCTTATTTAAAATCTGTTAAAAAGAAAAGGAGTATTTTGATTGGTATTATCTGTTAGTATTTTGGAAGTAATAAGCAAATCACTCTGTTTGAACACCGGTTCCTTTCCTTCCATAAAAAACACAGAAATTTATATTAGAAAATTAGTAAAGTTTCCTAGTTAAGGGAAAAGATAACTAATTATGCTTTGTAATGGATAATAAAAATAAAGCAAAGTTTTTTGTAAAAAAAAAAAAGGCAAGTATCCAACATCAAAGTGAAAATTATTCACCAATTGCTTCGAATTCACGTAAATCAGCGTCAGCCACTACGAGGCCATGGGCCGGATTTGGCCAGCAACATATTTTTCTGCGGCCCGCCGGCACCACATAAGATAAAAAAAAAAAAAAAAATTACAGAAAGGACTCTTTTTTTTTTTTACATAGGTGTAATTTATCCCAAATAAAATGTGTTAACTACGAAAAACAAAGTTCTTCCTTACGTGCCCGAAGAAACTATATGGAGATGGTTTGATGGCAAGATGGTTTTCATCGAGAATAAATATAGGAATAACTTAACTAAATCTCATTTGGACAATTTTTTTAAATTGACTGCAACAAACACTCTGTAAGACATCGACTCTATCATAAAATAAACTGAAAGATTTCGACCGCCATCGTCTCATAATTGATATCGACTGAAATGGAGTAATCTGGAAGTACAGTTTTATACTTTAATTAAAAGTTAGGTCAAATCGCATTATCACGTTGCAACAAAATATTCACTTCTTTTTAATACAAATAATTTTTTTTTTTTTTTTTTTTTTTTTAATTATTTGAAGGAAAAAAAATCAAATATCAATCGCAATTTCATTGAGAAAAAAATAATAATATTTTGTCCAGTTTTCAGAAATGCTATATATTATTAAATTGATAATAATTAAAGATACATTTTTAGGTGTTTCCCGCGGAAAGCTCCAACATAAGTCATACGGCCCGCCTCTAAAAGTTAGTGGCGAACGCTGACGTAAATAATATAAATTAATATCGAGAAAAATTAATCGCTACTATTTCTGTACCTTGAAGATGGTCACTGTTCCAAAACGTGTTCATTTAAAGTTTATACTTATTTTTTACTTCAAAATAACAGATATTCTAAAAGGGGACGGTATTGTTTAAAAAGTTGGTTATTTTGAAGAAGCGATGAAAGGAATTTTTCTGTCATTTTAAAAACTGGGTCTTTTACTAAGGTATATATTTCTGAATTAATAAGGACAATTGAATATTTTACCTTTCATTATATAAACACTCAACTTAAGAGGTATATTTAATAACACAATTAATTTTTAATACAATTCAAAAGTTATAAAATATATATTCAACTTATGATGCTCGCCTTGAACTGATTAAATGTATGTCTTCAAACTTCTTTACTGAAGAATGTTGAACAATAGTATATGTCCGTGGATATGACATCTTAGCAAATCATTTTTGCAGTTTCCTTTGAAACTGTAAGGAATTAAATTACAAAAAAGTGACAAATTTCTAAAAAATTTAATACATACTAATGAATTAATTTTTATTTTAAGTTGGTCAAATTTTCGCAAATGCACTTCAAAGATAACAATTTTCGGAACGACGATGTTAAAAACTTTATACGTAAAAATTTATTCGTTTTTAAAATTTTAAAGTTATTTTTTTTTTATTTTTTTATTTTTCAGCTTTCATTTGCTCATAGTATCAGATGTACGTATACAAAATTTTACCTAGATCGATCGATTTTATTAATATCCAAATGTCTCTATACATGGGAAGATTAATTTCGACAATCCTGAATATTTAATTATTTAATCAACCAAGCAATGATTTTGGTATCCATAAAATTCAGAATAATTGAATGAAACTATTTATATCTTGTTCCAAAATGACATCCTCTCTCTAGTCCCATATCAAATTAATTGAGTTAAAATCACGAAATAAAATGATTGCTCTATCAAAAGAAGCTATTTCCTCCAATAGATGGCGACACAAAAATTCCCGCATTTAACCTGGGATTGCTTGGAGTTTTTCTTTAGGAAAATCCATCTAGTAATGTGTTTGAATCTTTGAAAGCATTCCCTACCTTCTACAGCTACACCCTCTCCTGCACTGATATCGATCTACCGAAAGCCCCTACTGTAAAGCTCTTGCGCAAGAAAATCCACTCTACATACAATATATTTTAAGGACGTCTTTATACAAGGGCGTAGAAATGAATTTATTTCGGGAAGGATGGATATGTTGATAATAAAAAAATAATTTTCTCTCATGTATTCAATTCTGAAAAAAAAATTATAATTATACGTGGGAATTTTTTTCAACGTTCTTTAAAATAAGTAAAAATTTATAAATATGTATATCAAGCATTTAAAAATGTGTGCATACATATTAGCTACTTTATTCTCAACTACTACTTCAATTAAAAAGATGGACAATTTCTCTATATCTTCACACGAAGACCAGACTGCGACAATGCTGTTAACTGACGGTCGTTTCAAATCATAATCGATTAGGGATGCATTTGGCATTGGAAATCAATAAGGAGCACTTTCGGAAACAACGGGGATTCTACCTTTGAATAAGAAAAATCCCATTCCACTAGGAACCAGTGGAATAGGATTTTTCTAGACAAATTCTTCTAGACTAGGCAGACTGATATTTTTCGAGACCAGACCATCTGTCCTAATCGTCGTCGTGTCAGATCAACTTCAGAAATAAAAGGAGGGATTATGGGACTTGAGATCGAATTGGTTACAAAACATAGATCATAATACTATTGGCTAGGTGATACATAGGTAAAATACGCCATTGCCTAGGACAGGTGATATAAAGGTTTATTTTTTAAAGGCCAAAAGCTGCCGCAAGGACTTTAAATATACTAAAATCGTATTTTGAGAATATATTTTTCCTTAATCACCTAAAATGCCATGTTCTCTTTCATAGTTTTGTTTCAAATAATATATATATATATATATATAGCATAGAAGTATTATAACATAGAAGTAGTGAAATATCATTTGGATGACATGTCGCCGTAGAGAAAACTCATTTTTGAGCTACTTTTTCAGATAGTTTATTGATGCTCTTATAGTAGCCGTGGTTAGACTTTAGAATATTATATTTTAACATAGTTGTACATTTGAAAAGTTTTTTTAGTGTGTTTTGTAACATTTTTCAGTTAAAGTATTTTTTATTTGGCCGTTTTAATGCATGTCGCCGAATTTTCTGTGAATTAAGCGACACCGTTTGCCAAACGTCCAAAATGATAGAAATCGCTATTGATTAGTAAACGATAGTTAAAACTTTGTAACTGCTTATCAATAGTTGAGAATATCATTCATAAGTTCAAATCTATTTCGCTGCTAATTGGAATTCAATGAAAAATAGGGAGAAATTCAAACAAGACCTGTCAATCAATCGACGCCTCGTATTAAAAAAATATTAATAAGGCAAGTGTTTTCTATTTTTTATCCTTATTATCCTCATGCTTCAACTTAGAAAAAACACGTGCAAGTCGTTGGTAACCCGCAATAAGCATTTCTTTGCGTTTTATCATTTGGTCGACGTCTTCCGAATTTTTTTAAGAATGTTAAATTTTCAGCATTTTAAAGAAATTAAAAATATTGTATTTTTTCCTGACAAAAATCAACATTGTTTTATTTATTTATTTATTTATTTATTCTTTCCAACTAAAAATGTACCTATATTATTTATTTCCTTATTTTTTTATAATATGCATAACTTCAATACTAATTGAAAAAAAAAATTAAATCAATGGCAATTCGAATTTCAAACAGTAAATCAAATAGTATCACTCAAATGATATATTCTTGCAGTTGCTATATAAAAAAATTCGAATTAAGTATGTTACTATAAAAATACAGCTCCAAATCTAGAGAAATATTATTCTAGATTTATCCATGTTAAAAATTTTATCATTAGAAAAATAATTGTCTTAATTTTTTTTTATTTTAAATTATAAATTCTCATTTTGGGCTGTTTAAAAAAATCCACCCATAAAGTCTTTCAATGAAGATATAAAAATACCTCTTAGGAAAAGACTTTTTAGCATAGAAGATGTTAATTGAATAAATTGCCAGGAACTGAACCTATATTTTGTATACAATAAGTTATTTTCTTTCTATCAATTTCTTTTTCCAAGCGATTATGTATATTGAAAAGGAATATAATAGTTGGATTTCTTAATCCATTTCCTTCAACCAATCGCCATTGTATTCCTTCTAGCATTAAACTCCATGACACTAAGCAATATAATAAAAATGTAGCCTTTTTAATGCTATGTAATTATTACTGTATGTAACATATTCCAATTATGGTAATCAAAAAACATCTTTTATAAATGTAAACAATTATTAATGGAAATAGGAACACACAATGAAAGAACTAAGCTTGAAATAAAATAACAATTATTTAACCAGATATTTGACGAAAAAACTACGGATAAAATTTATTCAAGATTTTACATCAAAATATTGATTACGGAAATGTTCACAAAACGTAACTATTTATTCAATCTCTTATCTATATGCTATCGGCAAAGTGTGAAATGCCGTTATTTTGCAGAATGCTTAGACATTGTATAGAATGCCTATTGCCATTTGGCAAAGTATGAAATATGAGAATTATTATATACTTTCTCAAGGCATTGTATATAATACCTAAACATTCTATAAAAAGACAAATTCTATTTAAGAAAAGTATGAAAACATTACTTTTAATATTCATAGCGTTTGTGATATTGATCTTGAAACTATATACCAATAAAAAACAGAACTATATTTTGGGGACCAAAATAGTTTATGAAATATGAGTTTTGAAACGCGCACCACCTTACTTTATAAACTTTTACAAGTTAAAACTAATTAAAAAAAAAAGGAGATCTTGAGGATGAGATGCAACAAACGACTGCACGAAATAGAAGGGGTATTTTTTTTTATTTGGTTCATTTGGCAGTAAGGCCAACGATATAGGTCGTAATTTTTTCTTTTAGAGCGCGAAGGACGAGCACACCTTACTTTTTAGAGAGTTCTACAGTATTAAGTAATTAAAAAAAAGTGATTTTGAGGTGAGATTCCTCACTTAAAAGGAAAAAGTACAACCTATTTTGTTGGCCTTACTGTCAATTACGGTAAAAAAAAATAAAAAATTCCCCTAACTATTTCGGATAGTCGCTTGTTGGATAAAAGGGTGTTTAATCACAAAATAGAGAATATATTTTGACTTATGTTTTCATATTTCGTGTGTTGATATCTAAATACTTACATTCGAGAACTAAGTAATACAATCAAAAGATTTAAAACTGTACATTAAAATTTTAAGAATAAAAAATAATTCCAAGTTTAATTGAGCTAATATTTTTTGGTTCAAGTTATAAACTATATTTGTGACTTAAATCTTTTTAAGCTCCACCTCCTCATAAAATCAAGCAAATAACAACGGAAACTTTTATATCGAACAAAAAGAGCTTTATTTCAGTAAAACATCTCAGTGCTCAATAAATACAGCAGGCTATATCAATGTATTCTACTTTATATATATGAGGCATTCACAATGGCTGATCCTTCAATAAAGACACATTTCATGATATGTATATTCACCATTAATGAGATGGCTACTGGAGAAGCACATTCTTGCAGAAATAGCGTGAGAAATCACAGAAGCATAGGATCAACTTGTGCCAGACACCATGCAGCACTCTGACATTAAAACAAACTTAAAAATAATAAATATCACCTTTCATTCATAAGTTTACTGAACAAAATAATCAACAGCTTCTAAAAAATAATTTTAAATATTTTCCATTTGAAAATTCCAAATGCATACTTTTTAAATATAATTTGGGAAATATTATAAGACGCCCACACACGTGAGTAATTTATTCGTTTAAAATTCCAAAAGTTATCACAGAATATTTTGCATAAATAAATTAAGGGACGTTTGTGGTTTCTTGATTTGCTTTGTTAAACTTAATTTATTCCCCGCTATTCAAGTTGTTTAGTCTACTTTTTGTATCGTTGTTTGTGTAGTTTAGCGAGATCACGAACCATACAATTAACCATATATTAATAACAGACATTAAAATTAACATGCCTGCAGTAAACACGTCAAATCGTACCAGTCGAACCATACAATTAACCAAATATTAATTGCAAACTTTAATAATTAGCGTGCCTGCAGTAAACACCTTATGTGAAACCGCATTAGTCAAGGGTTTAGTTTAAACTGGGTCCTAAAAAGTAGAAATATGATCTTTCTCAGATAAAACGGAATGCCAAATCTGGTAGCACACTATATTTTTTGTGCATCGGACAATATGCCCGGAATATCGGTGATATCAGATATAATGTCCAATGGATTACAATACAGTTTGTTACTAGTTAAAGGTTATATCTAAAGTGATATTCGTCAAATCGAGCCAATCGTTATACTCTTTAACATATTTTTAGGATATTCAGTACAGAGAATTTGCTTTCGTTATTTAGGCAATTATATACAGAGTTAAGAAATCGTTCAATCTGCATGATGCTCTTATATAAAATGTGCAAGAGTTTTAGTATTTCACAAAAAATGTCATGCTCATTCAAAAAGTTTTGGAGATAAACACGTACAAACATAAAAGCATCAAGAAAAATCAATATATGGCTTCTCCCATCAAATTTGTTGATACTTTTATATCTATTAAAACTTTTATAAATTAATATCTTTTACTCTCAATTTTCAAATTACCGCAATACTATTTTCAAAAAGTTTTGTTCAGTTTTAGCACTCAATCACTATCAAATGGAGATATTATTGTTGAAAATATAGTAATTCTGAATTTATTCATACAATAAAATATCAAGTTATTTATTCTTTATATGAAAGGCAATAAAATAAGCACTAATATTTGTTTCAAGACTGTTTGAAAGGCTATTATAATTTCAATTTAGTTCCGCAGACATTTTAAGGTATAATTCTGTAACACGGAATTATTTCAATGTTACGTTCCGATTTATAATACTTTTTATTCAAAATAGACGGCTTTATCTTGTTCCATACAGTTTAAAAATTTAAAAAGATAATCAGTATATTAAACGATTTGTTTGGTTCGTCTTTGACAGAGGTACATAATTAAATATATGGACGGTAACATAAAACAATGATTTAGGTAGTAAAAAATTTAAAATATAAGCATGGAAAACACTATTGTTAAAGTAACATAAAAAGTTATCATAAAGTAACAAATATAAAAAATAAAAAATGTTTCTGTGTATACAAAAGGTTACATTACCTAAAAGTTTAAGATTATTTGGATTTTGTTTATAATTTTACCTGAAAAGTATGCAAGTTTTTAAAAAAATAATAATTGTTCTTCATTAAAAAGTGAAGCAATTTCTACAAAAAATAGATTTTAATGTTCTTAATACTATTAGTACAATTATTATTTTTGTTTATGAATGAGTGAAAACTCACAGCAATTCCCAATAATTTCATTTCTTAAACAGTCCCTCTTAATAGTTTTTATTTAATTGATGTCCAATTTCTTCGAAATTACGATATTTAAACCGTTAACTTTCGGAACTAGTTTCTGTTCTTTAATGGTTCATTTGCAATGATGAAAGAGGAATAAGAGTGAAAAAAATTATAAATTCTATTAAAATGTTTCACATTTTTTTCCAACATGGTGAACCATTTATTATTCTTTATTATTTTGTGTATGTACTCATAACATATAAATCCAACAGCTTATTTAACGAACAAAATGCCCACATAGAAAAAGCAATTCTTAAAAGCATACGAGTATTTTGCATGTAGGACATTATGATTATGCATGCAAGTTACGGTCTTTATGTAGGAAAGATATTGTGCTTCAGCAATATATCGTATTTCCTGTGGGAAAATGACCTAACTGCTATTGAATTTCTATTACAAATACGTTACTTTTCCCTCAGTAGTGCGATATTTTAAGCTAGATTAAGGTTCTGATGTTTGAACATTAATGCAATATGTGTAAGCTTAACTGCTCGTACAACAATATGTTTTATATCGGAAGTGCTTTAACCTCTGTCTTATGTTACTCAACCTCTTATGTTACTTTATATACTACAAACATGCATTATTCATTTTATTATGACGAAACACATGTACTTTATAAGCAGAATGAAGTTTCTATTAAAAATAATAGCATGACTTAGATGATAACACTCGCTTGCTTAAAGTATATCATTTACACTTGTATAATAATTTATAATAACATTACAAATAAATCACTGATATATGAAGTAGTTTGCTTAAAAATGCAACTTTAATTCTGGCACAGTGAAGCTTGTATACATCTAACAAATAGTTCATGATATGTTAAGGGTTCTTTTTATCTTAGAACCTTTCATAGAATCAAATAAGGTCACATCCTGATGAAAGCAGACTATATTGGTATCAATATAGTTTTATCTTTCTTAGCATCTTGGTCAACATCAACGAACAAAGCCTATATGTTACTCGTATAAACATCTACAAGGTCATTTTTTTTTTTTTTGCATGAATACTTAGTGTATTTTAAATACTTGCATTTACAGCGTAATTTTTCCAGTGAAGAAACCTAATTATCTCCTCATTTCTACAGCACTGTTTAAGACAGATCTTTTGTATTTATTTCTCCCTTGGCCATGGCTTATCGTTATATTAACATTTAACATCAAAGAAATCTTTTACTTTCTCAAATAAAAAATCCAAAACAATACATAATACGAAAAGAAGAAAAACGTCATACGTATTTCTTGTCGCTTTACAACATTATTCCGGTATATTTTCGGAATTATTTGTAATAACTGAATACCCATTTAAACTCATTTTTTAAAATAGTTTAAATGGAATTCAAGTTTAAGTTTAGTCTTAGATCACAAATTTTCAATATGAAACGTATTGAAACTCATTGACCACATATTTGGTCTGCCAATTCTTTTTAAATATACCTACTTGTCTAAATCATTGAAATCATTACATTGAGTATTTGACAATAACATTTACTATTTTTAGTTTGAGAAGAATTCACGATTGAATTGCATCATCAAAACAATCTAAATATCTTATTTGTTTCATTCAGGGAGAAACAATTTCTCTCTCTCTCTCTCAGGAGAAATATCTTAACTCCTATTCATTAGCTCTAAAAAGTTGCATTTATCCAATCTAATATGTGAACCTTAACCTACTTTTGCCTTCTACTGGAAAAATGGTCCAGATACATGGACCAAATACATTTTGAATATCAAATTAAGTTACTCAGTATCAGGACGAGTTTGAAATAATTTTTCAATCAACGTGTCATCAGCGAGAGATGTTAAATCTCCCAAATCACGATCATTCACTGCAATTTTTCGTAGAACTCTCCTCATTATTTTTCCAGACCGAGTTTTTGGTAATCCTGATGCGACATGTAGATATTCTGGGGTAGCAAATGGTCCAATCCAGTACCGAACTGCAATGAACACATACAAAATAATATGAGACACTTTTTTTTTTCAGAGAACCTAAAATGATCTCTCTAACTTGGTAGAAAAAGAACCTAGGTCCAAAATTACCTAAAAGTTGCAAAATTCGAGAACACTTTCTTACAAGAATAATTATTATTATTACTATTATTATCATTTTAAGTAAGTATAAAGAAATATTGAAAGAGTTTCTTTTATAATAAATATTAAAACAGTATTATAATATTAACAGTATTAAGGACTATAATAAATGACTACTAAAAAAAAGTTTTATGAAGAAACATTAAAGGGGTTTTGATCATTTTGAAGAATGTAAACTATATTATTAAGTAACTAAATTTATGTTGAACACTTTGAATATCTACTCTTTTAGATCAATGTACACATCTGTTTTCAACTTTATTTGAACATGAAAAGTAAATAAGTACACAACAAATCAATAAGTTGAAATAGTTTTTATATTTAATTATTTTAATATAATAAACATTTATTTGATGTATAAAATGAACCAACCTTTTTCTTTGAGTTGTTTTCCTATAGTTTCGTTGAATTCCTTGCCCTATGAACAAAAAAGTTTTTTATTTCTGATGACAAAAGATTTACTTATCTTAGTTTCAATATTATTCAATACATTAGAAGGGCAAATTCAGTCAAATAACAAGTCCAGAAACGGCTATTCAAATAACTAATTCTACATTAAACATGTATTTGTTCTTTTGTCTTTTGATAAAACATCAGTTTATGGAATTCATCTGGTTTTTTTTTTTTTTTTTTTTTTTTAGCTAACATAGCCGTTTAAAAAAATGTCAAAAACTTTTTATTTGGCTTTACATTTACTAATTCGCAACTGACGGATAAATCACTGTCATGTGTAATGTTGGACATACATTATGCATAACAGTAATACATAAATACAGAAGCTTGGAGCTTCACAAACTACTAATGGTTAATAAGATAACTTCTGTTCCACATCACATTCCTCGTAAGATATAGGGATGTTTCATTTTTGAAAACTGTTTCATGTGATCCACTAAATTCTCCTATTCTGAATCAACAAAGCAGTTGAAATTAGAAGACTTTGGCGCTGAAAATCGAAACCTCTTGCACGAGCAGCATGAATTCTGTGCTTGATCCGAGGGATGTTTTATAAATCTGTATTAAAACTAATAACAAATATTGTTGTTGATTTTCTAATGGAAATCAATAAAATCAATTATCTTATTAAAGTCGTTAGAAGCCAACCTCTTTAAGAGTGATGAAGCAATAAAGACATTCCCCTTTGATTGGGTGAGGAGTTGAGACCACAGCTGTTTCCGCAACATCGGGGTGAGTGATAAGAGCTGATTCAACAGCAGCAGTGGATAACAAGTGGCCAGATACGTTCAACATATCATCGACCCTTCCTGTTATCCATAAGTAACCATCACTATCTCTTTTTGCACCTGAAAAAATAAGTTGAATATTGAACATTAATACTTATATAACGGTTTACTTTACTAACATTAAAAGTAATAGAGGGAATTTGAGCATTTAAGGGGACAAAGGAAGGTACATAACTGGCTGAGTCAAACATCAAAACAATAAAGTCTAAACCTTTAGTTTAGAATTGTAACCTTTGCTTTATTGATCCCAGAGTAAAAATGAACGGTTTTATTATTTTTACGGAGGACAAATCGGAATGTTTACGTTTCTTTAAGTACGAGAAAGATCTAAAATTTTACGAGTTCGTCCAATTACATTACATTTTTGTTTCACGGGGCGCTATTATTTCAGTTCTAGACATTTTCTTGAGCATGTTTTCACAGTTTTTAAAGGTTAATGGGAGAAAATACAATGTCCTCTGTCCTATAAAATTAGTTGTTTCTTACGCGTAAAGGTGAAAGTTAATAAGGTTTTCAAGGTTGCATGGGTAGATTATTTTCTTAAACGACGCATCACAGTGAATTTCACAAATAATCAAACCGTTTATGAATACTCAGAACACAGACATGTATCAAATGTAGTTGATTACCAATAAACAACATAGTCGAGCATCTTGACTGCATTACTTAGTGCTTGTGATGTCAAGATTTCCTTCCGCCTATACTCTGTTTCAGGAGGTATATAAAAGCTTGTTAGTCATGCTGTTAACCTGAATATAATACGGTTTCACAAAGATGACAATATTAACGTGTCAAGATTTATGACATGGCCATTGACCCTTTCAAAATTCTCGGAGTAATGATGATAGAGAGCATAGAGGCATATTTGCATTATGGTAGATGCACATTTACATTATAATAGATGCATTAGATGCCCCTTTGCTATTTTGATATTCATAAATTACTCTTGATCCCTGAAAACGTAGCTTCATATATGATGTCATTTGAGAAGAAGATAGTTTCAAACGCAACCATACCCCTATCACCTGAATGTTTTAAATGCAATCCTAAATTGCATAACCGCCATTTTTTAATTTTAGCGGTTGTTCCTATCACCTTTTAAAAATTGGCCACCCAGTATTTAAATAATCATCCGGATATTTATAGCGAGAGCACATACTAAACTGTGTTTCGTCAATGGTAATCAAAAGAAGACATAATTTATTTATTTTCTTTCACTTAAAAACAACAGAAAAGGACAAATTTCTCAAATTTCAATAATGAAACTTACCATCTCCAGTGCAATAGTATCCAGGAAATTTTTTGAAATACGTTGTTTCATAACGCTCTTGAGATCCATAAACATTACGCATGAGACCAGGCCAGGGTTTCTCAAACACCTACGAAATAGTTTATCGATATTCATTAACTATCCCTTTGAAAATGATAACATTATTTTCTATACGCTTACGAAAGTTACAGAATAGTTTATTGTAAATTGAAAACTTTGAGTTTGGTAACCAGAATCAAGTAATAAGATGAAGATCAGTGGCAGAAAACAAAGCTATCTCTTTACATTTCAGTCCGGATAAATATACCAAAAGATAAAAAAAAAATCGGATTTCTTTAGATTAGGTTAGTAGAAGAAAAAAAATTAGATGATGTTTGTAAGTGTTTCTAAGGATTTGCTTGAAAAGCCTGTGTATATATTTTACCATGACTTCAATTGAAGATCAAATTCCATCATTATGACCTATTTAAATGGCTTATGCAGAAATCTGTGGACCAGAATTCTTTCTCCAAATTGAATCCGTTTATTTTAAACTGTTTAGATTTAATTTGTTTACATTTTACGCCTTACACTTTATTCTTGTTTACTTTTTGTTGGTTGATTAGTTTATAAATTTGTGCTCCACTGTAAACAAAAACTCTTATATACAAACTACATATAAATAATTCTTACTTAGAAGTTTGCCGCAATCATTTCATAACATAAATTTAAACATTAAAAACAGACATTCACAAACTTGTATAAATTGAACATGTACCAAATAGCCTTCTCCTTCTCCAGTAATTTCTTTTCCTTCTTCTGAAAGTATTTTAGCCACAACTCCAAAGAAGGGAAAACTCTAAAATAAGAATTCTTCTTAGAATTAAAAACAAAACAAAAAAAAAACACACATTAATTTGTATTTCTACGATAAAATAATAAAAAAGCAATAATATTTTTATTCAGAAAAAAGTAATCTCTCATAATGTGTTTCATAATATTGTAAGAAAATAAAAATAATAGAATTCGGATTTTTCATCCTTTCTTCTAGGACACTAGAAATGTAAATAAGATCCTAAGAGATAGAATTAGATATTTTCCATACTTTCTTTTAAAAACCCAAGTAAAAAAAAAATAGTATTACATTTTTTAATACTTTATACTAGAACACTAAAATCCCAAATAAGTTATTGAAACTATTCCATTTTATGAAACAAAATCACACTTTTTTTTTCAAATACATCGATCATATAGTAAAAAATGTTGAAAAGTAGGTTTTTAATGGAAATATATCACTTTGTTTATAAACCAAACTGGAAATGGCAAGTAAAAAATTTATTATAAAGAGGTATACATAAAAAATGGCCCTAAAATTAACTGAACTATACAAAATTACTTACATCCGTTTCAAAGTGTATTTCAAAGTGTTTAGGAAACGCTTACCCGTTCTTGTTCAACTTATTTTATTTGTTTTGCTATAGCATTTCATAAGTAAGGCTACATTCAATCCCATTGCTCTCGTTTATTATTATTATTATTATTATTATTATTATTATTATTATTATTATTATAATCCCGACTGACCTTATTCCCCCCTCTACACCCATTCCCTCTTTTCCAAATTTTTCTGTAGGTGGGACCTGACCAATTCAACACCTAACGACTCAGTTTTAGATTAAAATGTACCAGTCCTTCCAGGACACAAGAACATTGATAAACACATCGTCAAAGCAAAGCAAAGCTTACCGCTGAACCTGGTTTGAGTGGAGTACAGCCTGGCAAAGGTGTAATCACTATTCCTCCCTGAAATTAATTTAATAGATTTCAGTATAATTTCGTATAAAGTATATTTAAGCTTATTGTAAGAAAGAAATGAGAATTTAATGAAAATTATCATATAAATATTTATTTTAATATGAATAACATAAAAGTGTATTAAACACCAACATCAATCTTTATGAGTGATGTCAAGTATTCAGTACAATTTTAAATGTGTTATTTAGTGTCTACCTTATTTTCAATACAAGATCTATTAAGTTTATTTTTCGTTTCTTAAGCTACAAGTATATATTAAGTTTATTTTTAGTTTCTTAAGCTACAAGCAGTCACTCCAAATGCCTGGATTATTCATAATTTTCCATCGCTCTTTGAACCATAATAAATTTTATCTTGTAGATGTATTTTAAAGTTCATATAATTGTAATTATAATGGGAAAGAGGTTCGTACCGTTTCTGTTTGCCAGAATGTATCTACTATAGGACAGCGTCCATCTCCGACCACTCGGTGATACCAGAGCCAAGCTTCTGGGTTAATGGGCTCCCCTACACTGCCCAAAAGACGCAAACTTTCACGGCTAGCTCTGCAATCAAAGTAGCAGTTATATTATTTAAATACAATAAATGTCAAATTCTGAAAGTCTACTTTTTACTAATAACAAATTAGTAAAAGGTAATTAAAATTTAATAATAAGGAGAAATTTCCAGAAAGAATCGCCTTTCGGGAGATACATCAAGGGTAAACGATATTTGTGTCACGAATGAGAGAAAACCCATTGTAAGATCACTATTACAAGAAAGCAATAAATTATATTTTAATGTTTGGAGAACCTAGTGTTTTATTTAGTTTATTAAAAAGAGCTCTTGTGTTTAAAATGAGCCAGCTGCACAAAATTAGTAATATTTTGTTGCATGAACTTAACTTAGTAAGATTTCCTTAAAATATTTTTGAAGGTCTCTTACTTCCTTACTCAATTACATGGTGCTGCTAAAAGTCAGTAATGTTTCAATAACAGTAAGCATTATTTCAAGTAGTAAAGTATAGAGTGTTTATAAATAAAGTTCAGTTTTCAAAAAGCTGTACAAAAACACAGGTCAGAATGACCTGAAATTTGACCTGTATATACTCGAAGAAGGCGGAAACGGTATGACATATAGAAAAAAAAAACTATTTCGAACGATTCTTTCTTATACCATATCAATTTCCCTCTACTTTGCGTACATTCATGTCAAATTTGGACGAATTTTTCTCTTTTTACAGCTTTTTGAAAGTCGAACTTTAACTATATGCACCCTGGGACAGTTATAATTAAAGTTCAACTTTCAAAAGCATGATTTCAAAAGCTTAAAATTTTTTCTAGTGTCAGGGCTGGCTCTAGCAGTTTCGCCGCCCGATCAAAAAGGTAAAATGCCGCCCCTTTATAACAAAAATTAAAAGAGATAACATAAACCCTTCCCGCGCTTAGTAGTGACATAAAACGTGAGCCGTCTGACCTTTTTTAATCAGAAATATATAAACTCGTTGTTTTTGTAGTCATTCACTAGATAAAAATCTGTTCTATCACATTAATACAAACGTTTATTTATAGCTCTAATATATACCTTCTTTGTACAAAACCCCTAAATATCACTCAAAAAAATATATATTTATGGCGTAAATCATACTTATTAACATCATCAAAATTATAAAAAATTACTCAAAAACCATTCTAAAAAAAACATCCCATTTTTTCCATTTGAACACAAAACTTTTTAAAGTTGTCATTCGGAACTAGCAAAGGTTGGTGGACTCACTAAAAGAAAAATGACTTCCTTTAAAACAAAATCGACGTGTCCGAGTAAAAAGTCAAAATTTAAAGATAGCACGCTTAAAAAAATAAATTTTAAATGGCTCATAGCAAATTTAAAATTAAATATATATAAAAAAACTATTCAAACAATAAAAATCGTGTCACAGCTTGTCACGACTGGTTTTTTGCTACCCCATACATGTTCCGACAAATTAAAACACACGGTAACAAATTATATTACAGCACTTTGTACGTGTGTCAATTCATTTAAATTATAATAAAAAGGGTAATTTTTTATTTTATACATTTTTAAGCGGAAGTTTATTATGCTTGTGAGTGGTTTCTTTAAATATTTTGATATTTTATCTATATTGCTCTGTATTTTTGGTTCGATTTTGGATTTGGTCTTGAATACACGAAACCTCGACTCATCTTTCAAAACGTGTTTTTATTTAAAAACGACATACCTCAACTTTCTTATGTCGTTATGATGCTTGAGGATTTTTGAAGTGAGTGGGTATCTATACTTAAGAGTTCGTCAAACATTAAAAGCAAATTTTATTAAAATTCCATCAATTAATTTTTCCTAAGTATTCAAATGAATCTTGGTTTAATAATTTTCTTCATAAACGTGTTAATTTACAGCCCCTTTGCCGCCTAAGGTTACTGCCGCAGGCAGGCGTCCGGCTTGTCTCTCCCCCCCCCCCCTCTCCCATAGGTCCGGCCCTGCTAGAGTCAAATCATGGCTTTCAAAAAGCAAAAGCAACATAACAAAAAAATAGTTCGAAATAGTTATTTTTCTTATGCAATACCGTTTTTCTCTTCCTCTGGATATGCAGGTAACATTCCGACTAGTGTTTTTCCGGCTTGTCTCTCCCCCCCCCCCTCTCCCATAGGTCCGGCCCTGCTAGAGTCAAATCATGGCTTTCAAAAAGCAAAAGCAACATAACAAAAAAATAGTTCGAAATAGTTATTTTTCTTATGCAATACCGTTTTTCTCTTCCTCTGGATATGCAGGTAACATTCCGACTAGTGTTTTTTTGCAGCACATTTTGAAAGTTCAAATTTAATTATAAAAAGCCAGCATTTCTTCTTATTACTATAGAAGCAATGTTTTTAACTAACAAAATATAACAAGGGTCCATCTTCATATTTGTTGTAATATAATAAGCCATGGATGGGGAAGGAGACATAGAAATTAAACTCATTTAATATAAAGCAAATGGTATACATAATTCTCCACAATTTCATACGTTGATTTTATTTTACTTAGATATCAGATACGGTCATTGAATCCAAACTCACTTTTTGACATAATCTTCACTAAAGCGCATCAGGGCTCTTACCGCAGTGGGTGCTGTATAAAAAATGCTCACTCGATATTTGTCGATAACATTCCAAAATCGACTGGCATCCGGATAGAAAGGAACTCCTTCAAACTAAAAATAAATATAAAAAATTACAGCAGTGAAAAATCAAATTAGTGCATTTATAGTTATCAAATTCATATAAAACAAAAACAAAAAAATTGAACCTTGAGATTAACGCTACAATCCATAAATGATCAACGCTTTTTTTTTTTCTTTCTTTTTCTGTCTGTTACATTTGTCTGTTGTTTCTACCCAAGTTAAAGTTGGACACATTCTGAATGATAATGGAATATAAATTGGATTTGTTGGTTTGTACGCTCAACGACCAATTTTTATGCACAATGACGGCTAATCAGGCCGAGACCGACAGCTTAACGTGGAATCCGAACCACAACGAACATCCATGTTTATTCTAGGATTCGAACCCGGCACCTTTGGCATGCGAGGCCAGAGCGCTAACCACATGGACATCAGGTGAGCGCATATTAATTGGAATTAGAATATTTATTGATTATTTAGAAAAAGTCACCACATCTTCCAACTGCATTTTTAAGTATTCGACATTTCGACTAAGTTTGCCTCTATGGTACGAGTCTCTATGTTTCAAGTTTTCATGTTTTCTCCTGAAGTATTACATTCAAAAGGTAAATTTTCAAAATATTTCTAAATATTATCTAACAATCCTTATAAACAGTATTTACTGTTAATGTGAGTCAATTACGAACGAAATCACCAAATCAAACAGAAAGTTGCATTTCAAAACCAAAACCGCTGATATTACACGATTTGTTCATTTCCAGCATATTTCCTTTTAATTTTATTTTAAAACCAGATAATATTGCGGATGTTCAATCAAAATTTTTTCCCTAAATAAACTGATTTGTTTGTCTTCAATAGCATCAGCAGCATTTTTGGGTTTTTTCTAAACTGCATCTAAAACACCATTTTTTCAAGAAATACTATTTATTATAAAGGAATTAAATATTAATCGAGGCATTTATACACTAGTAGAATACAATGACGGGTACAAATGAGCGCATCCCCCCATCAATAAAATAAAACATTCTTTGGCAACAACAAAAAGGGCAAGGAAAAAAATTAAGCGCTTCCGGAAAGCAAAAAAGTGTTACTCCAGCAAAAAATAGCGTGAGTAAAATATTGTACACGAAAAACGTATTTTTCTGAAAGTTGCAAATATTTTTAAAGAAATTTTCAAGGAATATATATTAAAATATAAAGAAGGCAGAGTTGGAAATGTTTAGCTTTGCAATAACAACTTTTTCATTAAAAGCTGCTAACTTAGAAAGAATAGCATTGGTAAATTTTATAAAAATTACCAGATACCTATCAATGATTGTCAATAAGAATTCAAACTTTGAAAAATTTCTTGGACACAGCTATATTGCCAACTTCAATTAATGAGATAAATATATAAAATGAAAAAAAAATTGAGGTATGTAAAATAGAATTTTGCGCGGAGTGTTACTGTTTTGTAAGCAATAATTACTTTTTTCTTTTTGAATCAATTCATTGTTGCTTTGTTTTTGCCTTTTTCATAGTTTTGTATGTTACAATCTTAATAAAAATATGCTTAAGCAACACTTTTTTTAGGGGAGTCGAAGTTTAAGGCATCTATCTATCTTTCCCACGATAATAAAAGCTTATTTAAGGACATTTTCTCGGTTATTTACATACTTACCAACTTGAAAAATATCTCACATGTGTAATACACATTTCGAGATATTTTGAGTGTAGAGTTTTTAAATGTCTTGTTTTGTTCCGTGACAAAAATTTTTAATGTCTTATGTTCTACAGAATTTTTAAAAATTGTCATTTTTTTGACAATATAACTGTGTAAAATCTTTAATTTTGAAAATATTAAATAATGATAAATTCACATTGTGCTATATATTGGTAAGAACATAAGTTAAAATTTTTAGATATTTATCTTTTTGAATAAATGTTTCTTACGTCTACAAAATTGCTGTTTTGTGACATGGACCGTGAAAGTTGAAAATGGAATTACAAATTGATGCAAAGGACTTCGTTAAAAAAATATATATAAAAAAAATACTTCTAATATCGCTAGATAAAAACTTTTTGCAATGCCGGTTTCAGAAATGTTTGAAGTGCTTTTTAGAATATTAATCTCAAAATTGTTTTTTTGACGTTCTTAAACTCTGACTCTTCTTAAGCATTTTTTTTTTTTTTAAAATATTATCATACAATGATTTAATTCAATTATGAATTCAATTATAAATATTTATAATTCATTGTAAACAATCATAAAAATATTCATGGCATATTGAAGGAGGATGCTGATAATTCTAAAATGATAATCTAAAAGGGACTGTCGTGTATCATCCGATATTCATTTGTTCTTTATTTAAACACCCATTAAACTAATGTTTGTTGTTTTTAGAGACCATATAGGCGTTTAATTAAACAACTCCTATTAACATGGGACTTCCAGAGTGCAACAGAAAAAGCGACAAAAGTGTCATTTCATGATTGCATTGGAAAACTGTAATGCAGATTGAAAACATGTCAACCGTGTTGACATGTTAACGTGAGTCTAAATTTGCTTTCGACTTAATAATTATTTCCTATTTTTATCAATGAATCCGTCTTTCATATGAATATGATGTACGGATATCTATTCAAATAATTAAATTATTCCCAACAAGTACCGTTAAGTAAGACTTTACTAATTTTCGTTATTTTAATTAAAACTTTAAAAGCTTACCAAGACAGAAGTTGCGGCGTTCAACAGTGGTCCATATGTGACGTAAGTGTGTCCTGTAATCCATCCTATATCAGCAGTACAAAAATATATATCGCTTTCTTGATAATCAAATACGTATTTAAAAGTGGTGTAAGCATACACCATGTATCCTGCTGTCGTGTGTAAAATCCCTTTGGGCTTTCCTGTAGATCCACTAGTTTATGAAATAAAAAATAAATATTTAGTTTTCATTAATTACAAGTTCAGTTTGAAAATACAAATATTGTTAAACAAACTGTCAAATACGTTTAAATATCGATGAGTTAAAATTTAAAGAATTTTGTCAACGATTGAAATTATATTTTACCCCAAACAGTAAAATTCCGTTTGAAAAAATATAAATTAAATATCCAGGCGTTCCAAATAAAAAAAAATAAAAAAAAATGGACTCCTCAAACTCATCTTTATTTGTTCAGACATATTTCCAATCCAAGTCCACAACTACAGTTTGTGGACAAGTCCTGTTTTGCTCCCCAGCTCCTCAAATAATGGGTGTTGCAAATAATGTATGAAATAACAAATGAGAATCCATGGGAAAATCGGTGATAGTTATTTTCGAAAATGGTGTTTTAGCCCTATCTAATATCTTTACGAGTACTGCGTACTGGTATTAATTTTAAGTGGCAAACACGATGAGATTTAATTAAAATAAGTAATTAAAAATAGACGATGCTGCAAATAAGCTATGAACATAAAACTTCGTTTTTAGTTTCCTGAGGATTTTTACTTTAGGAGTCTAATCGTTTCCCCCCTGAACTCCAGAAATATTAATTAGATTATTAACTAACAGATACTTTAATTAAAAACTTTTTTGAACATTTTCACAAAATTATTGAACCTAAGCCACACCGAAATTATTATAAAATCTTTTTATCCATAATAACAAACTGGTAATATTTAACATATAATTATAATATAGAGTGCTGGTAATTTTTAATGTTTACTATTCATAAAGTACAAAAATCTTCTTAATACCACTAAAAATCCATAACACTAACCTCCTAACTTATTATCATGGAATAAAATCTACTTAAAACGTTACTGTAGATTATTTATTAGTTAGATGCTCAAGTTGTTGAAATGTTTTTCCGATGATGGTTGTTCAAGAATATCACCAGAAAGATTTTAATTAAGTAAAGTAATAAAATGAAAGATGGGTGTTTGAAAGCAATATTGAAAACTTTTAAAGGGATTTGAATAGTTTTTTTACCGTTAGAAAGATATTTTCAAAGCGCTAATTATGATAGCTTATTTTCAAATAGGTAAATGGATGGTTGGTTGTATTCAGATTATCTGGCGCCGTCAGCAACACGAGGGCTATAATGCGCCGAAACATTCGTCATTAGACAAGCCAACATACATTTACAAACACCCATGCCAACACGGGACTCGAACCCGCAACCTCGCGGTCCAGAAGCTAGCACGCAGGTAAATGGATGGAGAACATGTCTTTAAAACAAGAGAAAACATCTTTCTAGAAGCATGAGAACAAATCTACAACTTGATGTAAGCTTTATATTTACATAAGTATACTTTTCTTTTTGATGAAAAAAGAATGTCCAAAATCACAACCCCTAAGGCGGGTCACAAAATCAATGTGAAATCAATTTCGCATAAAAATTGACATGCCGAAGTTTTGAAATGTGCCATCAACTATAAGACAACTTTGCTGATTTTCATCATTTAAAATTAGAACATTTCAAAGAATTTTGGAAAGGAACTATAATTCTTAGTTTTGGGAGAAGTTTGTCGATTCAATTTATGGCACACTGTATTTTTCAGCTACTTGCAATTTTTTTAGTTAAAAACCTGGTGGGGAAAACTTACCTGAAATATAACGGTAACGTTTTTCACCTGTTAATTTTAAATCTAAAGCCAGTCACTTCAAAATCTTCTTCACTTCCAATTTTCTCTTGGCCATGCTTCTGACCTAGCATGGTGGATGTCTTGTTCGGGATCAATTGTCCAGTATGGAATTCGTTAAAGTGGTGACCCAGGACTGAATACCCTCAAAAACCCTTTGAAAACCATCGCATTTCATTACGATACACTTTGCTGCACCTACGTGACATATACCACGAATCTCGTTCTGTCTTCATACCGTCCGACTCACTGCGAAGAGTGTTGAAGTCACTTCAAAATCCCGAAACTTTAATGCATTTGAGTAAGTAATTTTAAGTGCCAAATATATTGTTTCGTAAGCGTTAAAAGTTTGCCCCTGTGGACAATGTTATCCCTGTTAATGATAGCTTTTAATATTCGGTACTTATCATCATAAAGATGCACAAGAATATCAATATGCCCTTATCATTGAGACAGTTATAAATGACGTAGGATTTATAACTGACGATCAATAGCACCAGTGTAAGTAGGAAATATTAATGGTTAATTCTAAAGAGGCAAATATCATTCGTACAAAATTACCTTGTGTAGAGAATGAATAAAGGATCCTCTGCCTCCACCCATTCTGGTTCGCACTTAGTAGACTTATCTTTCATTTCCTCATGCCAAAAACTCACACTGCTACCAATATTCCACTTATCCTGAATTTTAAATTGAACGCAATTAAATAGATATTAGGCATTTAAAATATATTGTTGCGCGGTATTATAGAAGTTGGTAAAAATTTGGAAGTTACTCTTTAAACATAGTTTCAAATGTTAAAGTGTTTACTAAACGTGTTAATATTGCTGCTACCTCAATTGGTCTTTCAACAAAGTAAGGTCTATATCCTTACACAAACTTTGATTTCAAGGAAAACATATAACTTTTACATAGTACCATATGGATGAGACAGTCTGACTTTTGCAAGATGTAAAGGAAAATTGATTTCCCACGAAACTGCCCCAGAGTTGCCTATTTGTGTAGCTTAATTTTCTGGAATATTATGTGAAGTTTCAAACGGAAAATAAGAAGAAGATTTAATAATTTTTCCATCAGAATGGTTTAAGTTGGTTGTAGTGGTTGTAGTGTAAGACCTAGAAAGAAACAATACTGAGCAAAAACATCGTTAAAATATTATTTGAAGTTTGACTAAATAATTAAAAGGAAGAAAGCCCTCTTTCAACAGAAAATGTTAAAATAAAAAAGGGTGATCTTTCAAAAAAAAAAAAAATTCGCATTTGAGTCTCGTATGAGAAGAAACCGGTAATATTCCTTCCAGGCAGCCCAACAATAACATTTTAAGTCTAATAAGTCTAAATTATGTTAAATTTTTGACTAGATAATTTCATAATTGAGTTGTAATTGTTTCGATATATTTTATGGAATATTATTACATTTGAATTGCAATATTGTTGCTTAATGTTCATTATTTAATCATGAAAACTCTTTTTTTCAAGGAAGGATTATCCGAGCGAATTAAGATTAGAAATTTCAGTACTGATTTTGTAGGTATTTTAATACTGAGTTTATGAAAATATTTATACTTTTGATCGTGATTCTGCTGAATTAAATACACTCTGCCTATATTTAATATGTTTATTAATTGCCTCAAACGTCCTCTAAAATATATTTTGAACTGAAATAATTTTATATAAGGTAAATATAAACTGAAATTAAGAAAGAAATGAGAGGAAGAGTTATTTTAAATAATTTTTTAAAGATATCATATGGCCAGTAAGGTGGAACAAAGACGCAACTGCAAAATTTGTCAAAGCGGAGTTAAGTTCTCTAGTATCAAAAAATACCTTGCTCATCGAGGGGAACAAAGATGGATCTGCAAACTCATAGTTGTAGTAATATTACGCCAGTCTAGTTGATAGGCGTCACTACTAAATTTATCGTGTATAGTTTTTCGCGTTTCCTGTAAAATTCCAAATTTCACAATTGATTCATCATTCCACCATAGCGGCGATAAATGATAAAAATAATAGATTAGGTTAAAAATGAAAAGATTTACGCAACTCAATTTTATTTCTAAAATATAGCTAAATTTTGTGTGTGATTTGTTTCTAAAAGATTTTCTCTACCACCTATAAAGATGACAAATTTAAAAGGCTGGGAGTTTTATGGATTTTGTCACGTTTCTAGACGTAAATACAAGAAACTTTCATTTTAAAAGTCCTCCTGGATAGCATTCTCCTTTAAAATTATTGCAACAATATTTCAGCACAGCATATCCCTCGTGAGGCTCTGGTGAATATAACACAACCAGCCGAACTCAATAAAAAATACCAAATTCTTAAAACTTTTCTTACTCCCAATTCTGAAACGCAAAATAAAATTTCGAAATATTTTAAGACAGCATATATTATATACAATCAAACATTATATAGAGGGCGGCTTTTCTAAACATACTCTCCTGAACTTTCAATCGTCCTTTACATCTGGTGAAGGTCACAACTTCGCACCCATATGGTATTTTGTACATATTAACTTCATTAAAGATAAGAAACTTGTTACTGAAATTTATAAATGTTTCTTCAATGCTATAATAGTTAATTTATAATGACCATTAATAAATTTTTAAAGTCTTATTGTTATGTTTTTAATTAACAACAAAGATTTTAATTATACATTTTATACTATCTGTTAATTTATATTATCTATCTGTTAATACGCTAATTATATAAATATACTTTTATGATTAGTTATATATTTACTATACAATACAATCATATGTTAGTTCGAAATTTGTTTAAAATATGCAATTCAAATTCATGAGAACTAATTTAATTTAAGTCTACCTCAAATAATTTATTTTGTATCAAACTCTTTATATATACCTGCATTGAATTTGTTTCTCTTTCTTGGATCAAGGTACCCAAATGATTCACAACGATTACAGCTTTCAATTTGTGTCCACTGTAAGCATAAAGCGCAGATAGTATCAAGAATAAAGTATTCCTTATTACTGTGGAGTGGATACATTGGTGAATACATACTTTTTACAACAAATTGCTATGGCATTTTCAACAATAGATTTCAAATTCACTAGTTTTGGTCCACGGTAGCCACCATCTAAAGATAAAATATCTGTTATAACATTTCATTTTGTACCTTAGAGTAAAAATCAGGGTCCTTGTTTCAAATTATATAAATTTTAAGTTATATCACACCATCGATTAAAATATATAATTATAATTAATTGACCCTTTTTATTTTATCATCTTGAAGTGGTGATAATAACTCAAATTCGAAAGGACTTTTCCCCAAGCAAGCAATAGCTTTATGAATTTTATGGATATTTAATTGCATCAATTTTATGTATCTTAACAATCCAAAGTATACCCTTATATTTGATGGTCGTTGACAATAACTTTCTGCATTCATCGAAGCATTGAATCTATCAAGCTAAAAATGATGCCTGGATCCCAAAAATTTGAAATGAGTTATTTACTAGTGTTTTCAACAGTGTTTTTCTTTGGAATCCTTTGACACTATTGATAACTCGGAAATGTTATTGAGGAGACTCGGAAACTTAAATATTCCAGGAAGGATGTCATAGGTTGTTTAAAGAGCATTAAACCTTTCAAGGCTCCTCAAACATTTCCCCAAAAATTCTCGTTGAATGTGTTAAGCAACTTGGAGAGGTGTTATTGCTTATCTTCAAGACTTCTTATAGTTCTGGAGAGATGCCAATGGATTGGAAAGTGGGAAACGTTACACTACTTTTTAAAAAGGGTCTAAAGTGCAAGAAAGGTAATTATCGGCCTATATCTAACATCTGTCATTTGTAAAAAATTTGAAACCTCAATTAAAGGTAAAATAATTAAATTTCTTGAAACAGAAAGCTTGCTTTCGAATTCATACTTTGGATTCGAAGGGGAATATCTTACACAAAGAATCTTTTGCAGTTTTATGATGATGATACTAAGGAATTAGACCAAGGAAACAGTGGTGATGATGTTTATATTGATTTCCAGAAGGCTTTTGATAATGTTCCATTCTGTGTGTTGATTTAAAAGTTGGAGATAATTGGGATTTGTGGCAAGGTTTTAAAGTGGATACAAAAATTGGTTAACTTGAAGAAAACGAAGAGTTCCCATTAACCATTGGTTTGGAGCGCTACCTTTTTGTGCATGCTATTAAACTCGTGACCAAATATGAAAGTAAGTGGGTATTTTAATTAAAAACACAGCGTTATTGAACAGAATAAAGTAAAATTAAAAAAATATTTTTAAAATAACTTGAAATAAAAACTGTAAGAAGGCTTTGATCATGGGCTGCCATCTATTGAGAAATTGATAGTGGGGGGGTAGAGGGATATTTTTCAACCACGCGACTAACCAAGGGTCAAGGGAGGGGGGGGGGGTGAAACCTAAAACTATGTATTTGGGCAATTCTCTGAAAAATGAAACCACTAAACCGAAAACAAAACCTCGAAGGAATGTAAAAGCAATGAATTGCTACTAAAGTTAGATGTCCAAAGAATCATAAAAGAACAATAAAAAAAGTTTGTAACACAATTTAATTTAATTTTTTGACTTTGAAAGTTCACTCATTTCAATGACTCTAAATTATGTAAAACAGAGTATAACAATTTGGTGATTTTTAAAGGAGCCAATTCAAGAAAAACAATAAAAATTGTACTTAATGAAGTCATTATAATTAGTAGAAATACGTAAGTCCAATAATATTACATTCTAGGTAGAAAAAGTTATGAAACTAAGTTCAAAGTTCAAGTCCTTACACATGTCTCGTGCGTCAGTGTTAAACATGAATTTTTAAAAAATAAAAACATATTTTAAATTTCAATTTTTACGAAATGTTTTTTTTTTCTTGTTTTTTTTCAAAATCAATCGCAAAGTGATGTGGAAATTTTTAAAACAACACAAAAATAATTTAAACTGTTATTTTAGAAAATACATATGTCCCGTGCGTCAGTTTTTTAACAATTGCGTAAAAGTAAGATTTTTAAGTGCACTATTATTTTGATAACAAGTATTGTAAATTTCGATATTTACGTCAATGAAAACATTTCCTTTAAAAACAAACTCAGTTGATATTATTATGGCACAACATTTCATTCTAAAAAGATTTTGAATCGTAATGAATTTTTAAACTGTTTAGTTCAAGAAAGAAATTTTCATAAATCTTAGCATTGGTCAGCAAGTATGTGATTTAAGAGTAGGAAATTCTTTGCCCGAATTTTGCAAAATGTAGAACAATAAAAACATTGACTTGTGAATTTTCTTTCTTTGAATAAGACGAATGCATCCTTTAAAAACACAGGTAAAAAATTTTCCCTTTTGATTTTTCCCTCTTTTCCATACATTTTGCAGCTGTCTCTAAATCAGTGTAGAAACAAAACAATTGGTGCAAAAGTGGCAGATTTTGTGAAAAAGTGTTTGCGTTTGAACTCCTAAAGTGATTCAATTCCTATTCTAACTTGAAATTAATTAGAATTATTAACATTTACAAAATGTACCTATGAATTCCGTAATTTTAGTGCTTATAATTTCAGAGAAAATTTGAAATTTTGTCTTGAAAGTATTTTTCTTTTGTTTCTCCGTGTCCCGTGCGTTCGCTGCCTATAAATGCATATTGGACTTAGTTAAAATAATAATTTTTCTATATAACTTTGCAACCAACTAAAAGTATAGAAAATAAAAACATAACTTGCATATTCATCATTAGTTTGTTATTCTAATTTGTTTAAGAGTGTCAAAAATAGAGTTAATGTCCCGTGCATCAGCCAGAGAATTGTCCATTTGCAATTTAGAAAACAATGGACACAATGGCTCAATTTTAATAAAAAATATAGATTGGCAAATAGAAAATTCTTTCATATTTACCCGCAGTAATTAGAAGAGTTGACTGTGCATCCAAAATTCTTTCAGCGAGGGATTCTGCAGAATATCCACCAAACTGAAAATATTAAACATTCACTGGCCATTCGCACTTGTCAAGTCAACGAAACTTTTTTGTAAAATGAAAAGTTTGCTTTATATGTTTCTAATAACAACATTTATTTTTGTTTACAATCCCTCCTATTTTGACTTTATCTATGTTTGATAAGTTGGTGTCAGGAACATGTGGTAATAATTATTACTTTAAAAAATAAGACTTGAAAATTTTGAATTTTTGGGTATAAAAAGTCAATATAAAATCTAGTCGATTATAATAACATTTCGAAAATGTAAAGTCTTTTGAATGATGGACAATATACGTTAGAGCTTTTTCTATTTATTATTACCTATGATAAATGTTGAATTTTTTTATTCATTTAAGCCCTAACGGTTGTACGGAAAATAATAAAACTTCACACGTAAATAAAACGAATTCCAGGCTGCAATATGGGCTCTAGGATTCGAAACATGTACTTATATATAAATTTTTTTAAATATCCGTCTTTGATTTAAAATTACAATGACGGTGTGATTTTCAAACAATTCCAAGCAGAATTCACAATAGAATTCACTGATCAGAATTGTGTGACTGAAAAGCTTTACATTAGCTAGTATTGTCAAAATGCTATAAAACAATAATTTCAATTCCAAATACTATTGCTGAAGAATATCCGAATCGTCAATGGGAGTGAAAAAAAGCTCAAGGTTTGTTAGTGTATTTCTTACTATTTAAAAAAAGTAAAAAGAAGATTGATTTTTAAAAGAGTGGTGTGCTGCGATGATTGGCTAATATGCTCAACGACTTTTTTTTTTAGCACAATAACAGTTAATCAAGTCAAAATCTACAGCTTAACATGATTTCCGAACCATACGAGCATCCCACGTGGGGAGAGGATCGCTAAAAAGTGGTTATTATAGTGTTTAAGAGGTTATCAAAAGTAGGCTTGGAAAGAAAGATGAAATTTGCGTAGCATAAAAAGGCGAAAGAACATTTATGATACTTAAACAATATTTTATACACCACCGAAAACCTGACAACGCCGAGTTGTACCATCTAGCATATAAATAAACTATGAAAAATTTGTATAAATTGCTCGACTTGATAAAAATGCGAATTTACTTAGTGAATGCACATGTATTAGCCTGCTCCAGTGTAGTTTTTATTCCCTTTAAAGTGTTATGCCATTCTCAGCATTTAGCTTTATTTTCAGCTGTGGCAATTTACCTAATTACTCATTAGTCTCAGTGAATTATACATTTAGTGCGTGTTCCAGTAAACAAACGTCGTTATAAAACTATACAGGTTGAAAAACTCATTGGAAGAATATTTCAACAGTGTTTCAGAATTAAAATAGCACACTTACTACGATAGAATGAACTAGTCCCAAACGCACACAAGCCAACATTGCGACAACCAATTCCAAAATCATTGGCATGTAGATTGCGACTCGATCTCCTTTCTTCAAGCCTAAAATGAAGAAAAAAATTATAATATTTTCAAGAGCAGACAATTTAACGTAACTTTTAACTGTTGGGGTTAATTATCAAAATAGTATACACACTACAGTCGTCGTTCATTTAGTATAGTGGCTAGAGCATCAGACTACCTCGCTGGTGGATCCCGGTTCGAATCCGGGGAAGACATCGATGTAAGAAGTGGATGTCCTAAGTTAGTGGCAAAGATGGCCCTCCCACTGGGTGCCCCTTCACAAGTGGCTATCGCTACCGGCCTTGTAGTGGCCAAGTGACCACGAGTACTTGCAAGTGACTATGAATACTTGGGCCCGCCATTAAAAAACTATATACACCATAGTCTGTTTCGTTAGTTAAGGCGGCTCGAGGTCATGTTTTCTCCTCCTGTAAAACCCCGTTACCATGGCAACACTTTGAAGACTGGTTTAGAGTAATGAAATAAGCATAACATAACTGCAACAACTATCTTTTAAATATTATATAATATTTTCATAATAATTTATTTATACCGAGTGTTCTGAAACGACTGCACGTCCTTAGTACCCACGTATTCTAAAACAAAGTTAAATCATATTTCCCATTTATTGTTAAAAATTAATTATTAAAAAAAACTTTTCAGTTTCCCTTTAAAAGACATCACCGAAGGCAGTCCTTATTACGTAAAGATAACCTAAAAATGAACTGCCCATGTTTTACGATGTTTCCGCGCAGTATAGTCGTCTTGTTTTGTAGCCAAAAAACCAACCAATACTTTTCCATAGCGACCCCTAACAGTAGTAAATTTAACTTGTTGGTTTATTTGATTATCTGAATTTTATTATGATCGCGTTCGAATTAATGTGCTACTTGATGGAAGTTTTCCGTATTTCCTTCCAAAGACGAAAATGTGTTCCAGTTTCCTCTTGAGAGACCTCCCGGAAGGCGTTCTATCTTATAGTATGGATAATTTATTAATTAGTTGCCCATGTTTGATCATTCAATGCAGAATTGTCCGATTGTAGCTGTTGCTAAAAATCACATACAATGAATTCAGTTGAATACTTTCTCGAAGCGAATATATCGCCCTCTAACAGTAACAAATTGAAATTAATAGTTTATTTTATTATCTGAATTTTGTTATGATTTCTTTCTGACTAATTTGTCGCTTAATGGAAGTTTTCCATATTTCTTCCCATTCAAGACGAAAATGCGTGTAACTTTCCTCTTGAAAGACCTCCTGAAAGGCGTTTTCATTAAATTTTAATATCTCTGAGTTGTCCGATAGTACACTGGCCCTCTTGCATAAAAAAATTTAAATGCAATTTATACGACTCAGTACATTCAGAAACGGCTGCAGCGCCACCTACCGGTATTTTCTTTCAGCATTGGATAGAGATTTTATGGCGTAATAGCTATAGAGAGGCAATACTGCACCGGAATGTCGTTAAAGCGATACATGTGTGAAGGTGGTGCTTACCGAGAGGTATTTCAATGGAAACTGTCTTAGTTTTTTCAGTCAGTAGAGTTAAAAATTTGAGATAACTCCCTAATATAGTCAAACAATTAACGCAACACTATCTGTCACGATCACTGCCGTGTATACTCATTTTAAATAAAGACTGAAGAGCGTCGGCGAGGTTCGATCGCGGGACCTTTTCCATGTTGCCCACACATTCTGCCTAACAACTTATTTAGTTATAGTAAGATAAGTTTTTACATGTATTAATGATAATTGTTGCTTATTTTATTAACATTTTTTTCTTTTAGTACGAATGAAGATTATTAATTAAACAATAACATTAAAATTCAAAATTATCTGCAATTATTGTAACTCAAATTTCCAAATATAAATTGTTTCTTTTGAAAAGTTAGGGTTTCCCAATTATATGCTCACTTCAAATTCAAGCATTAAAAATTGTAAATATTTTCAAATCAACTGTTAGCCAAAAAGTGATAAAAAGAAAAAAAAGTAAACTTAAAATTAAAATTTTTTTTTGCTATTTAATCCACCACGTCCACTTAAATATTTTTTTTTTTCTCTTATCACCGAACGATTAAAACTCTGGTTATCTCCAAAGATAAACGGACGAATAAAGAGAGTTTTCAGAAATGGATGGAAAGGATTAATTGGTTAAAATTGATTAAACTTTGATTGAGAATATCTTGATAAATATCGATTTGCGGACCCTAGTTCAAATTACAAATATTATTCATTTTTGCTCATAATTATGAAAATATATATGAAGTGCGGTTGTTTTTGTACACCCTGCACAACATATAAATAACTCGTTTTGGAAATTGGCCTTTCTACAAGGGTATACAGGGTGTTCAAAAAACATCGCACGTCCTATAAATTTTCAAAATTTTTATTAAAAATGAATAATATGTGCAATTTGAAATAGGGTCGGAAATTAATATTTATTGAGATAATCCTAATTAAAGTTAACCAATTAAATCCTTACATTTCATTTTTGAATACTCTTTTTATTTCTCCGTTTTAATTCAGAGGTCAGAAATGTATACCTTCACTGATTGGAAAAAATATTTAAATGGTTGTGGTTAGGTCAACTTATTGATGAAAGTGATTATTTAAGTGTAATTTTTTTTTTTTTTTTTTTTTTTTTGGCGAACACTAGATTTAAAAATATTTATAATTGATAATTGACGAATATAAATTTGTATTTGAAAACGCTGAACATCATGGAAGAAGTCCCGTGATCAAACCTCGCCGACGCTCTCAAAATCGTATTAAAATGAGAATTACGGCAGTGATAGAGACAGATAGCGTTGTACTAGTTGAATGGATCAATGGGGAGTCTTCTAACTTTATAGATTGAAAACTAGGACAGTTTCATTTGAAAGTCCTCTCGGAAGGCACTAGCATTACACAGATTTATTGGTAGTTATTATTACAATAAGTTCTGCAGTTGTTTTTTGAAAGTCTTTTTTTTCTTTTCAAATCCTTTTAAATTCTATTTTGGTTGGTTGATTTGTACGCTCAACGACCTATTTTTATGCACAATGACGGTGAATCAGGCCGGGACCTACAGCTTAACGGGGATTCCGAACTACAACGAACACCCATGCCTAACCCGGGATTCGAGCCCGGCACCTTTGGCATGCGAGGCCAGAGCGCTAACCCCACAGACTCCAGATGGGCCTTCGATTTTGGTTGTTTATGTGTGGGTTTGTGGTAGGCAAATCTACGGAAGACTAATTAATAGGGCGTATCGAAAAAAGCTTTTTTTTGGAAATTTCAAATTTAAAATCAATACAAAGTTGCCACTAAGCTCATATATTTACCAAAAAAATTGTAGGGCAATTGAAAAATATTTTGGTCTCCCGGAATAGACCTGAAGTTTGATTTTATTTTACAGAAACGAATATTTTTTTTTTTTTAAACAAAAATATAAAGCAAATTTTTATTTAAAAAAATAAAAATGTAAAGTTTAGAATATTAATTTACAGTAATAAAAAATATATATATCTGCTATTTAACATTTAGGTCTCCAGGAATCTGCATGAAGACCTTAATTTTGTTTACCGACCGAATATCTTTCAATTTCCAATCAATTCTTTTGGTTAGTTTTAATTATTTTATTTATAGTCTAGGTATAGTAGCACAGCATTTTGAAATATCCGGAATATCATTTTATGAAATGGCGCATACTAAACTCAAGTGTTAAACCTTGTCACACCTGCACGACCTTCGAGTCTCCAATCAACAAAGACTCTAGGTTTGAGACATGAAGGTAAAGTTATTCAAAATGATTCAATGTCACAGAATTCGAGTCATGAAAGTGTACTTGATAGTAAAATGCTTCTACCAGGGAAAAGCCAGAAAGTTCAATTATTTCAATGAAACAAGGGCTGCCAGAAAGTCTACTCTCTTTTTCTAGAGAATGTGACCGCAGAGCATTTCTATTAAAGCAGAAGCTCAATTAGCGAGTGCTCTTTAACTGGATTTAAATGTTGTAACACTTGAAAACCAGGCTGTGGTAATGGATAAATCGAAGGTTTTTTCGTGAAAGGGTAAAATAACATCAAGATCAAAGTATTAGTTCAACTATTTTACACTCTATTTATATAATCGAAAGGAGGAAGCAATAAGTATAGAAATTGTTAGCATAAATAAACGAGAAGAACACGTTCTGGACGAACGTAGTATCATCATTACAATTTATGAAAGAAAGCTGCATTGGTGAGAAAACTATTCAAGGTCTTGGATATGATGGTACGGCAGGAAATTCTCTAATTGATCAATTTCGTTATTCGAAAATACTTTAAAACAACCAGTAAAAGCAGTTGTTTGTTTTACTTCATTTAAACGAATTGCCTCTTAGGAAAGTTATGATTATCCTCGATGGTCCAATTTCTTGACGTACTCCTTTTACTGTCCAACAGGGAAACGTTTAAGATATTCTCGAGATTTACCAGTTGTTGAATACAATAACATAGTTTTCGATGACAAGCCATAGTGTAACATAGACTTGTCATCGAAAACGACATTCTACCTTAGTTTCAGGTCGATTGGATTTTAATCCTCCAAGGATTTGCCTGCCACAAACAAACAGATAAACAAAATCGAAGTTAATATTTTCCACACCCCTTGTTATTTAAATCTTGATTTTTCAAAAATGAGAACTTAAATAAAATGTGAATTAATAGCTATGTATTAAATTTTTGTTCAAAAAAATAACTTAAAATATTGCTTCCTTTTTTGCTGTGAATGTTATTGTTTTTTCTTCCTAATTTTTAATGTAAAAAACTAAGGAATGGGCAAGTATCCAGGCAACATTGGACATTTTTTTTTTCGTATTGGTGGCTTCTTCAGCCCTTATCATACACTACTTATTTTGCAAACGAAGTAAAGCTTAAAATTTTTATTTTCAGACATTTTTGGTATTTACAATATCCATTTATCGCCTATCTTGTATACAAGTATACATCGATGTACCTCCATTATGACGCCCATGGTGGAATTTAAAAAATTTCCTTTCGTTGCAAATCCCTATAGTTTTATACATTTACAAAAAAAATTATAAAAGCACTCATGATTTAATCAATCACAATATTTTAATCCGACTAATTTCAATGAAGATCTACGATTTTTCTTTCCAAGTTAGAAGTCATGCAAAAGAAACGAACACGCAGACATTATATAAAAGTTGACGACACATTAAAATTAAAGTACATTTTTACTATAAAATTTCTTTTCAGGTCAGACAAAAGTTTACTAGATTTTTATTGCAAGTAGTTATTGAAAGTCGCTTCGTAAAAAAAAATTTCTTTAAAAAATTCATTAAAAAAAAACTAACCACAATTTTAACACTTTGTTTATCAAAGATACAATTAGAAGGCTAAGATTACTTGCGATGAGAATTTCAAAGCTCTACATCTATTGGAAGTCACTTTCTATAGATCCACAGACATACTATGTTTTATTTGAATAGTTTAGTAAAATTAGTCGCTAAACTTTCGTTTATAGTCGGCATTTTCAGTGGTACACCCCCTCCCCTCCCCCCCCCAAAAAAAAAGTTGTATAGGATCGCCACTAGAAAGAGCACTTTAAGTAGAGAAGAAACTATCAATCGCTTCGTTCCACAAATAAAGGTTTCTTACGAGTATTTCGTTGCCTCTAATGGAAGATTCCACGATTTTCAAGGTATTTCTCCCCACATACGTATTATTTAACATTAAGGGCAAGAAACACTCCATTTTTTAATAATACATAAAAAAACTTGGCATAATCAAGCTATAGTTGCTTGTACCTGTGCAAAATTTTCATTTAAATCTTTTTTTTCAATTTTCCTTGATGCAGTACATTTCAGTTACTTATATATAATTCACTATAATTCTTAATTATTTTGAACTATGCATAGTTGAAAAAAAAAAAAGAAATTTTATATCTAATTACTAGAAGCTTTAAGGATATTACATTGTAATGGTAAATGCTAAAATTATTTATTAAACTATCATTAGTTACATAAGCATCTAACTTCTGCGGTGATGAATGCATAAATTTTGTAAATTGACATCTCCTTGGATATTGTACCTTAACTAAAAGGGTTAAATGTGTGAGATAATTACAATTATGTGAGTATATCATACCTTTTTCCTTTAATACATTTGCAAATTTGCATACTTCTTCCAAAAGTTTTTTGTAAGAAATTCGTTTAGTATCATTGACTTCGTTTCCTTCCCTATAAATAAAAAACAAATTTTTTTTAATTTTCAATTGAAAAACATATACAAACGTTTTAGTAAAAAAAATATTACTATAACAATTATCAGTTGAACATTCTACACAATTAGGATAATTTGAAAAATTAGGATCTGATCTCTACGTTAAAAAAAACCCAAGGTTCTAAAGATTATGATTAGAATTAATTCAGTTATTTAAATTTGTATATTTGTTCCGAAAAAATAAAATTTAAAAATTAACATTAATCCTTAAAATTTGAAGCTTTAGCTTAAATGCACAGCAGTACATAAATCATGGCTAAGAAAAAGGGAATGCGTCTAGCATATGAAGGGACTTGAACTCAATTCTCAACGTTCGCACTCTATAAAATCTGCTTTAAAAAAAAAAGAGTTCACACAACGGTGGTTATGACAGATTGTCTCGTTTCTATAGATGGGCTATACTGTTTATAGAATTTTTTTCGTATTTTATCATAATCAAGACAAATGTAGGACGGTTTCACTTGAATGACATTCCAGAAAGCTTTCCGACATTAGAATTCGAACTGTTTTCAGTAGTACATATACTTTTTGTGCATTAAAACCTACGTGTTGCTGTTGCTAAGTGAAAAATCTCCCCAATAACCGACTTAAGTATTTTGCAAATAATGGCATATAATACATATATTTCTGTAGTCCTTTAATAATAAATATAGAAGAAGTGTATCGTTAACATTCTGTTGAACGTATCCTTTTTGAAGAGGGTTGTTGAAACTATTATGCTTTATAGTCAACATTTACATTAAAATCAGAAATAATAATTATATTTAAAAAAATTTGAAAAGTACATTAAAAATTCATTAAATTTTGGTTTTATGAATCCGAAAATTATTCTGCAGTATATATATATTCTGCAGGTAATAATGATTCATTTGAAAACTCTCCATAATAATGATTTATTTGAAGAAGAATATTCTACAAGAAACTCCCTCTCTTTGAAATCTATTTGAAATGTTCAGTCAGATCACAATATTTTTCAAATAATAATAAATGCTTATTAAAAGAAATAAAAGTTCAGTTGTACTTTTTTAAAAATGAAGTTAGTAAGTTTGCAAAAAAAAAATAATTAAAAACCGTGAGCAAATTCTAAATAGAAATTATGTCAAGTTTTATGAAAATATGTAGGAGAGTTTATATATAATTCTAAAAGTCATTTTAGTATGTTTGCATCTTATGTTAGATAACATTAAATACTTGAATTAATGAGTCCTTCAATGAAAGTAAGCAGAATTATTTGAAATTCCCAAGTAGCACAAAAACTTTGGTCAATATTTGCTGATATTAATTAATCCTGATATGAAAGTTGTAAATCACCCTTTGGTTACTGACAATGGCCAATCTCGCCCAATGCTGGATAACATATACGAAAAGTTTTAAATGTTGATGACCAGTTTTAAAATTTAAATATTTTATTTATAAGAAAGGACAGAGGGCAAAAATATGTTTTGTGATAATGCTTTTTTTTTTTTTTTTTTTTTAAAAAAAAAGGTCGTGTATATTGGAATGATTTTCGAGTTTTGGAACTGGCTATAACCTTCTTTTCAGAACTGACCAACCTTCTAAAACCCCTGTAATCGACCCATACTGCTGTGCTACCTGGGTAGAAGTTTAACTTTTAATTGAATTTTTTTCCCCTTTTTTTTTTTTTCTTCTTCTTTAAGTTTAATAACAGTTATCTGAAGAGTCGACAAATTTTCGAAATTTTATTGCGGTTTTTGAAAAAGGCGATCAATAAAAAAACCGAGTTGAAAGATTGTCGAACAACAATACTAAAAATACCAGAATGTAGTCCTCGGGGCCGCATGGCCCTAGCAAAGCCCATGAGTCATAAAACCTCAACCAACATAACCTAACCCAGAATTTAGTCCGGATAGCAAAAAAAAAATAAAAAAAATAGGATTTCCAAGTTTACTTTCCTTTTTGCACAAATTAATTTTCTTCTAAAAACAACTATTATTTGCAGAAATTATTGCCAAAAAAAAAAAAAAAAAAAAAAAAAAAAAAAAAAAAAAAAAAGATTACACTCAATTCAGTAGGTATGTGTTCAAAGTAACTATTTTTAAGAGATTAATTCGCAACTTAGTTTTCTCCCTTTCATTTAAGATGTTTTGTACAAAAAAAAATTCTTAATGTACTTTTCAAGAGAAAGCAAAATCTCCTTTTCATGTTTAGTTGGAGAAAATGTTCAAAGGCATTTAAAAAGTATATAATTAAAAAAATGTTTTTAATTAGGCAGGATTATTTGCATGGAGGTTCATATCTGGAGAGGTGTACAGCGACTAAAGTTTTTGTTTAAGTCTTGATTTTTTGAAAATGGGAATTGGATTTCCTAAATGAAAGTTAGTTAATAGTTTTGCATTAAATTTCTGTTTGGATTGATAATTTAATTCCTATAGTTTGCTTTTTTTTTGTATAATATTTGTTAATTTTTTTTTTTTTAACTTCACAATATTATTTAGTTCATTTATTCAAAATTATTAAGCTGTATGGGGCAGAGGTTTTGGAATTTATAACAAGTAATGGAACGAGGGGTTATGGCTATAAATCGTAGTTTAATACAGGAAAGAGAAAATTAGGGTGATTGATGAATGGAATTGTTTGACTGTGGATAAAGGGAATTCAATTAGGGTGAGTGATTTTTAAAAGAAAATTAGATACTTATTGAGAGATAGTTAAAGACTATTGATTATTTTTAGTTGAGCCAACCTTGATGGGCATCGTTCATGTAGTTTGTAGACTTCTTTTGTATTTGTATTAGTATTTTTCCACGTTACTTTATTTTTTGAAAATCGACGTTGAACAACATTATATAAATCAACATTACGGACTCCTTTACCAGGTCAGTTATTAGTATTATTATTATTATTATTATTTGTAGTTGTTGGAAATAATAATTATATTTAAAAATTTTAAAATTACATTTAAAATTCATTAAATTTGAAGTTGAAGTGTAATCTCCATTAACGTTTGTTGTCCATACGTTGAATTTTTTCTCCAAAACTGCAATTTGAAAATTTAAAAAAGTAATATCAAAATGAAGCCCTCTTACTACATAGTCTATTGAATTGGTTTGAGATTGTAAGAAAGCACGCTATCTGCAAGTGATTAATTTCTCTAAAAAAATGTCTTCTAAAAACTCTTTCTTTTGTTTGAGGGGAAGGGGGATTCTTAATTCTTAATTAAAATGAAATTGAGAATTAAATACTTATTAATGAAATGCAAATGAGCATTAATTATTGATTGTTTAAACTGTAATTTTAAAGTAATTAACCAATAATTCAAATTAATAAAGTGATGAATTATTAGTAAAAAATGTATGATAAATTAAATAAAAATTCAGTGACAATTAATTAAAAAAGTATTCACAATTCATAACAACTTAATATTTTTTTGCTTTTAATCAGGACTGGTATAGATTTGAGTATGCAAAATGACGATTAACCCCCTCCCCCCTTCTCCCAACGACGCTCCTGATGTTCATCTTTATTCTGGATTAAAAAAAATATCTACCTGAAAATTCCGGAATTAAAGGTGTTTGAGCAGGATCTAATTTCCGGATAATAGAATGGGACACCTACCAAGGGCTCACGTAACTCAGGGACCAATTTTTTTATTGTTAAATATAAATATGTTTTAATTTATGTTATGGGAATTTCAAACAGCGTGTTAATTATTCAGTACTCAGAATTGAAACTCAAAAAATGCACAGGAAATTTTGTAGATTCAGTTACTTAAAAACAGAATATTACTGTCACTGAAAGGTAATTTTTAATGAATCGGAATCACACAATAAATGAAATAACATACAAGAATGTATGATTAGAACTGGAAAATCATCTGAACGTAGCAATGGAGCAGATCGGACCAGTGAAAATGGGGTGGATGGGCCCGCCATTTTGCTTTATTTAAACCACATTTATCACTGGTTAAAAGTATATAACATATTGATATTATTTTGAGTAGAAAGATATTTTGATTTCTTTAGAGATTAATCACAAGACACGTGGATTAACTATCTGTTGGAGTTCAATGTATCGTATGTAGTTTCATGCATTTGATGCATGAGTGTAAAAGCTTCTTGTTTAGCCGTCACGGGTGAAAATGGAAAGTGCATTGATTGAAACCAAATGTCGATAGTAAAGTTTCTAATGAGTTTATGAAAGTATACTACCCCTTAATTTGGATTTCATTGACAAATCTTTACTACTTTTAAGTAAAAATTACTATTTACATTGCGAAACCTGAATTTTTTTCAACTAAATTTTTGTACCGAACTATATCTTTTAATTAAAGTTTCCTGTTAAAATTAATATATTATGTGCATTGATTAAAAATATTTTTATAAGTTATAACATTTCTTATTATATTTTTTCAGCAATTTACAAACAATACGTAACAGTATAGACTCCATAGCAAACTTTTACTTCTTAGATAAAAACAAAAGTTGAAGATGGGTCTGAAAAAAGCAGTCGATCTGAAGAAAATGTGCCCTTTACTGAAAACGTATCCGTAAATTCAAACTTTTACCCCAAACAACTGCGCCGAAAAACTCATAATCCAACTGAAAAGAGTGAAACCAGATACTCAAGATAACTGTAAATAAAACCATGTGGTTTAAATAGAAAAATTAAAAAAGTATTTTTTTTTTTCACTTTTGGCCAACTTTTTCGTCATTTTGCTCCACTTTGCGTTAGAGTTCAATATTCCACTTAAATCATTAGGACGGTATTGTGTAAAGTTTCAAAATGTGGGCCTAGATTCTTAGACTTCCATTCATACATAGCTGATCAAAATTAAACCCAACAAAAACAAGGAGGAAAGCAAATCAACGTAGAAGGAAAAAATTAGGACGAGGAAAAAAGGAATGAAGAAGAGAATGAAAGAGATCTTGAAATTATGGATTTATTTTATGAGCATTTAAACTGATATGTCAAGTTTATCGAAAATACTTTTGTGTATTATTAATATGTTTTATTTAATTAAAAGTCCTATACATGTATCGTTCTTACATTATGCCTCCTACAGGACTTGTAAAAATTTACAAAATGGACCAATGTTCCCCGATGAACTCATTGGGGTACATTGGTCCATTTTGTAAATTTCTATAAGTCCTTTAGTCCACACATTTCTTTATAGCAGTTAAGCTTTAATAATAGAAGCATTTATCCTTTCGTGGTTCTCTCTCTTTACGACTTGTCAATGTTAAAAGAAGGACATTTCAATTTTTTAAACATATTCAAAACACGCATCGCATATGCCTTTATTCTGAATCCTACCATGAACAACTTTTTAATGTTCAATGCATTATAATATAAGAAAACTGGGGTGAAATTTGCAAAAAAAAATATCAAATGTTGGCATTCATCTTTGGGATAATGACACTCAGTTATTGTCAACCTGCGCACTTTACTGCGAAAAACTTTTTTATTTGCCATAGTAATTTTGAGGAAAATAAACTATTCGCGAAAGAAGGAATTTTTCATTACGGCCTTTAAAAACAACGTTCCATCAAAAGAATGCCCCCAGCTTCAATGGAATTCCTAAAAGCAGTTTATGACTTCAGAATTCCATTCCTGCAGTGAATAGATCTTTGCCAGCTGGCTGATGCCAGTAGTTCTTAATATTAACTACGACGAAAGGGATGAATGGTTAAATCATATGTGAACGATATATCAGCTTTTTCTCCTAAATTTTCAATAAAAGCTGCAAAAGTACAGGATATAAAATATTTCTTACAAAATATGTCAACGTATGCATCAACAGATGCGGGTTATGGCATTTCCCTCGACTCTACGGCGTCTAAATATCATATTTACACTTGCATGTCTGCCGTTTAAACATCGGATTTTGCGACGGTACACTTCCACGCCTCTAGATCTCGTCTAGCCATCACTTATTGGTAAGGGGGATATGTGTCTCTAGACTCTAGACTTTTCAATTTCTTTCTTTACACTCAATAAATATTACAAATTTAATAAAGGACATCAAAAAATTTTACAACTAAGGAATTAGATTTAAAGCCATGAATTTATTCATGGCCAATAGCCGTATACTTACTAATATATGAAAGTTTATGTATTCGTTGGTTTGCTATTAAGACACGATAAAACATATTAAATGAAATTGTCATGATATCTCAATCAATTTCCATGTTATTAGGATCATGGAGGAATAATGTGAAAGGAGAACTCATATTAATTTGCCCCCAGATAGAAAATTATGCCACGTAATCTGTAGAAAAAAACCAAAAGACATAATAAACTCTTTCGGTTGTTCGTTGGCTTTCTATAGCCTGGCTAAAAAATTCAACGAAAATTTTTCTGTGTCAAAGATTTTTCAATACTACATTGCATTCAATTGTTCTGAAAAGTCATTGATCTTAGATCATAAATAAATCTGTAGTGCTTGTCTGAGGGATTGACTATTACTACGTTATCACAGATAGTTTCCAGTGGGGAGGGTATAAAGAATAAGGCGCTGAGCGCTTGCCAGAGCAAATAACTTTTAACGGGGCGAAGGCAAATCAAGAGCTCTTATTAAAGTAATGTACAAGAGAGCACATTAAAGGAAAGAGCACATTTGTCATGGTTGTGACAAAAAATAAATAAATTTAAAATACAAATACATTTTAGAGACAAAAAAAAAATAACACAAGTTGCAAATTTGTATGACTTATAAAACGAGTTAAAAGTAATATAATTTTTTTAAGAAATGCAACCGTTACTTGGTGAGTTAATAAACTAAATACTCATGACAATTACCCAGAATTGAAAAGTCATACATTTTACTGAATCATCGTACATTTTATCCTCCTATATATTTTATTAGTAAACTTTTGCGAGCATCTTTCCTTTAAAGTATTCGTAAAATTTTGTAAAATTGCATTTAAATATTATTATTTTTATTTCTTCTTCTTTTCAGCCAATCTTTATATTGTCTTTGTGTCTCCTACGCTACTAAAATATCTTATCAGAAGTGCCCATCCCTCTCTAACGTTTAGTATGAGATCCATCTCCTCCCCCTTTCCCAATTAAAAGTTTTTCCCCTACAAAGCAAAGCTAAAAAAAAAATTTTCATCAAAAAACCAAACCCCGCAAAGATGAAGGGACGGATTTTAAAACTTTTTATCTTTTTCTCAAATTTTAATTTTTTTTTTTAAGGTTGAACGTTTTGATGGGAGGGAGAGGAGAGGACTGACCCTCCCCCCCCCCAAACCCCTATAAACTCACTTTTATTGATCTTTGACGAAAATTATTAGTTTGCTCTCTTTCACTTTTGGCACTTTTTACCTCGAATTCGTCGTCTCTTTATAATGGTGTAATAATTAGTCACTTGGTGTTATGTAAGTTAGTTAACAGTAGTGCTGCCGTACTAGGCACAAAAGTCGTATCTGCTGAGCTAAAATGAGAAATTGCGGTTAATAGCTACATAATTTTATGATGTCGTAGATGCTATCTTATAAACTAATTTATTAATATTTTTAATATTTCCAGTTCAGATACTACTATTAAACCTCACCAGTATGCAAACAATATTGCAGAGAACCACATATGGTAACAATAGCTCAGTTTGGCTAAAAAATGCAGATACGAACTTTGTGCTTAGAACAACAGATAGGTCAAGACTAAGTCCTCCCTTCAGTAACTAATGCATTATTGATATTTAAATATCCATTCAAATCTTCTCGATAGCGTCGACAATCGGAAATTTCAATCCATTATGTGGTCAAGTACGAATATTTACAAATCGAGGATTCCGACAGCTTGATAATAATTACAATTAGTTGGTTGGTTGATTTGTACGCACAACGACCTATTTTTATACTCAATAACGGCTAATCAGAAAGGGACTTACAGCTTAACGTGGATTCTGAACCACAACAAACTTCCACGCCTTACCCCAGGATTCAAACCCGGCATCTTTGGCATGCAAGGAATTACATTAAGAAACAATTTCCGAGAGAAGGCAGATCACTCACCTTTTTGACGCGCGCGTAGCTTGGGTGTTCAAAATAATATCTAAAAACGCTTAACGAAACTGACGAAATGTTTTCACAATTAAATAATGCGGTTATTAAATTCGAATTTTGATGTGTGGTGTATGGGTGAGTGGGTTGGGAGTGGGGGGGGGGGGGAGGGAGGAGAACAATCAGATCCCACCAGCCAGGCTACAGCCTTGCGCTAGTAAATACACCTTCGATGCTTCATATCAATTATATTGCTTCACCTCTATAAGAAAGCTTGATTTTTTTTGGTCTTATTTAAAAAAAATTCACGGAAAAATATGAACAAGAACTCGTAACTAAGGTGTTAGCACTATTAATTAATTTGTTTACGTGGAATTTTTGTTTATTGGCGTTTAAGATAATTATAGTTATACGTTTAAATTGGAAAAATTACTTGCTTCATTAGGATAAGAACCCTAACCTTCCTAAAAATGGTAATTTATCATCCAGTATTCTTTTAAGGTTAGTACAGATTTAATAAAAAAATATGGTCGTGTTTCTTTTTATATATTTTTAATTTACTATTTATTTATAGCACAATCGTAGTTTCAATGCAACGTAATCTAAAAAGCAAAAAATAGTGTATGAAAGTTATAATACATAACGTTCTAAAAGATTATTAAGTGTTTAAGTTATTGAAGTCATTAAGTGTTGGAGTTCAGAAAGTATGAGAGGTGGAAGTGATACCATAAATCATTTTTCACTTGGGATTGTGAAATATTTATACTGAACGCTTTTAACATTATTTGCCAGCATGCCAGTCCCATTCAAATCATAATTTTTTTTTTAAAACATTGGTGATAAAAGACGATTGGAAAATGAAATTAGGACGAACAATAAAAGGAAAATCAAGAAACTTGATCGTTACGCTCACTTCTGAAATTGTTTTTCAATTTTAATGTGTGAGTTATTAAGAGAAACAATATGGAAATCTGTATTTTTTTGTAAGTGTTATAATTAATTGTATTTAGTTGTATACTTTTTCTTCATTTTTAATGATTTATAACTTCACCGGTTGAACACTTCTTGAATTGAAATTGTCAAATGACATGTTAACAAATAAAAAATAAATTCATAAATAATTCGTAAAAAATAAATAAAGGTATGAGATAGAGAAAAATATATGTCAATCAGATGGATAGTTGGAATGCGTAAAGTTGTCAAGAATAAAGTAAAAACAAAACCCAGATTATAATTCCTTTGTATTTCGATAAATCTTCAAAATTTTAATGTTGTGGCCTTTTCAAAAAAAATTATAGAAAAGTTATGACAACGATGATGGAAATTTTAATTACCACAAACATAAATTACTTCCCGATTTTGAAAAGCTTCCCTACGATTCTCTGATAAATCAATTATAAAATTCACTAAAAAAATATTCCCGACTTCTAAGTTTTATATATTCTCTTACTATACTGAAGAATTTGTTGTAGAAAACCCATGTGTAATTTTAACTTTTCGTTAAGAGACAAAAAAGAAGGGCTCTTTTCATTGTTTTACTGGCTTTTTAAAGTTGCATGCTTTATAATAATGTAATGCTTTTGCTTTTAAATTAAACATGATATGATGCTTAATTTTTCCACTTCAAATATTAATTGAATTTTATTCGTAAAATAAAAAAAAACTCCCTGTATCTGTAATGCGGTTTAAAAATCAGTTATAAAAAATTTCGACTTGGAAAAAATTATTTTTGTCATAATTATGTATGTTATTACTGGCACATAGAATAAAAGAAGGTACCGAAAGAATAGTGTGAAAAAAATAGAATGAAAGATGAAGGAGAAATAAAAAGCAAGTTGTTCTATAATTTAACTGTAGAGAAAGGTATTATAGGAACAGTGTGGGGAAAAGCCTCAAAGTTCAATGCAAGGATATCATAGGAAATAAAACAGAACGCTATTGTAGAACATTGTAAGAATACAGGTATCATAGGAAAGTGTGAAGAAATGGATCAACTACAGTATAAGGATATGATAGAAAATATGTATAATAAAAAAGCATCATAGGAACACAGAGATAAAATTTGTGACAGGTACTATGTAAAGAAAGGTACTATAGAAAGCGCAAAGAAAAGTAATAAAAGAATACTGAAAACTAAGGGGAAGAGATTGAAAGCAGTTATACCATAGGAAAGCGATTTTGTCCCCAAATCCTTTCTCTACATTTCTGTCCAATGCATTGTAGGCGAGATTTGTCCTCGCGCCCTCGAACCACTTGATGGAGATGGGGCCCTTCTCAATGTTGAAGTTGTATTTGCAAAGGGGCCCCACAGGGCCCACTTTCCAAAACAACTCTCGGGCTAACTGCCCCCAGAAGGCGTCAGGATCTTGAATCGAACGCTCGTACATAGAGCGGTATTGTTCCATGTTAGGCACATGGGAGCGCGCGGACACCTCGCCGCTCGGAACGAACGTCGCCATCTTTCTGTGAATGGCCAATAGTCCGCGCGTGCGCCACTGAAAAAGAGCAAAACGCCACTGCAGCGCCACTAGGGGTAAGAGGTTGCTTCGGGTAGAAAGAGAGAGGGGGTGTTCTGTTCAATTTACTGAGCAGTGAAGTATGTCTTAGAAAGGTATTTAGAATCGTTAGGAAGAACAATATTAAGCTTTTTTCCCCCAAAAAACTTGAAAATGGAATTTATCGTTTGTTTGGAAAGTGCTTTTTTTTTTTTTGGTATTCTCAGAGGAGATGCACAAAGGAATTCAAACCATAAGTTTTTTTTATTATCATTATTGTTAATATAAATTATTGAGTTTGTAATAATTTATGTAAAAAAATATTTGACAATTTCCATTTAATTGAAAATATTACCTACTTAACTAAAGCATACCTACTTTTAGAAGTGATACTTTTTCTTGTTGAAATTCTCCTCTTTTGATTTCTCTAGTGAATTAACGATTATACTTTTTCTGGCATTTTGCTGTAGTATCAAAGACTTAGCCCCCTCTCCAATTTCAACTCCTCAAATATTGCAAAAAAAGTTACGAAATAAATTTTCTAAATGCAAACATATTTTTCTGAAAAGTTTGTATAGAATGTAGGTCAATGTTCAAATTAGATAATAATATATTAAACAAACTCTTCAAAATTAAGTAAATTATGACAGTTGATTATATTTTATGAGTTTTATTGTTGAACAATAAAATTACAATAATTGGTTATATCTTACTAGCTGCGTGGTCTCGCGTTGAAAAGACCCATCATTGGTGTATAGGTCCCAGCTTTTGGCGCTTCACTCGCTGAAAGGTTCATTGCTAAGCAAACCCAGTTCACTTGGCTTGATAAAAAGTTCATTGACATATAAGCACAGGCTGATTTCGCTCGCTGAAAGGTTCATCACTGTGGAAGCAAAAATTCGCTTTACTCGCTAAAAGATTAAATGCCACGTAAACCTTTAATAATAAGAGCCCCTACCCTGTCGAGAAACAAAAAAAAAATGTCCCGGCTAATACAGTAACACAATCCCCATCACCCCTCTGGGAATATTTTAACATTGTGTTTGTCAAACGTCCAATTAGAAGGCCAGAACTACTTTTATTAAAAGAAGTGAAATTTCATAACTGTACGCCTATTAGAAATCGCTTTATATAAAATTTAATTATAAAATAATTTCAAAAAATTAATAAAAATTGTAACACTTCGCTTATCAACAGTTCAATTAGAAGGAAAAATTTATTTTCATTAGCAATTTCAGAGCTGTACGCCGATTAAAAGTCGCTTAGTAAAAAAATTAATTAAAATTTTAACATTCTGTTTTTCAAAAGTCCAATTAGCAGACTAAAACTACTTTTGTTGAAAATTTCAGAGCTGTATCCCTATTTGAAGTTCCTTTGTTAAAAAATGTAACTAATCAAAAAAAAAAAAAAAAAAAAAAAAAAAACCGAATTAAAATTTTAACATTATGTCACACAAAATCGAAGTTAATAAAAAGGATTTAATAAATATTGTGTGCATTTTGCCAATTTCAATTGCAACTGTTGAAAGAAGCTTTTCAATTGTACGATCATTAGAATCATATTTAAGAAACTCTATGATAGAAACAAGGATGAGCAGATTAGCACTTTTGTCCATTCACAGAACAGAGATATAAAAGTAACTGATGACATGATATCAGATAAAATTAAAAAAAAAAAAAGCTAGAAGTTTGAATTTTATATTGTAAACAAGTAATTAATAAGTTGAGTATCTCTTAAAAAAATAACGTAACCCTGCTTAATTTGCTCATTTATTAATAAAAACTTTAGATGAATTAAAATTTGTGTTAATTAAAAAAAACAACAGTTTTGCTATTTCACTTTCATCAAACATTAAAAAATCAATAGACTTAAAAGTAATAGTAAGGTTGCCTCAGCCCCCTTCATAAACGACGTGTATGGATACACTATTGCTTTCAACCGTAGCTTGATCAAGGCAATTGTATTATAAATACAGGTTATATTTCTCTGCTATTCCTAATTAATATAATCTTAAAATTCCTTAAAAAGCTGATAAAATGTCATAATTGCTTTAAGCTTTATCTGAAAGATAATTTCACAAGAATATTTATCAAAACTAACCACAATGAATTGCTCAATATTTTATCGACATCTGTTTTAAATCGGCAATATTTGTTTAAGATCATGGTTAATATTTAGTTTTATAGCTGGCAAAGTTGAAATGGAAGTGAGACAAAGTCCGATTATCATAAAGACAATTCAAATAACTTTATTACAAAACTAGGGATGTGGAATATCGCACAACTTTCAATTGCACTATAACATTGGCCATTGCATTAAAATTTGAAATTGTGTTATTTACCATTTAAATAAAAATGACCAGTTTGGCTATATTTTTGACAATCATTTTTACATGGAAAAAACCCGCTAAAATGGCGAAATTGGCTGCATTATTCGATAGACATTACATTCTTTATTATGCGTGAAACAGAAAAAAAATCAATCGTTATTGAGCGAAGCCCAAGGGCAGAGAGCTCTGCGTTAAAGGCACTCATTTTTCAACTTCTTACTCTTTTGTCGTATTTCTACGAGAATTTCGAAGGTGGGAAAGATTAAATATCCTTAAGAGGTATTAGTACAGAGATTTTAAGCAAAATTGTCAGAGCCGTTTTTTTAGCAATTGCTGAAAAATTTATTCGGAAGTTATGCTGACAAAGTACACACAGACGGTATAGACACACATTTTTTCTAGACCACTTCTTTGAAATCAGGATGTTTGAAAGAATGCTATACTTTCATTACCCTATTTGTAAACATATAGGTAATTGAAAGTAAAAATAAGAAAAAAAAGGATATCTCAAAAGTTTACAGAACCAACTAAATTAATAAAATTAACTCTAAGTTCTCAGAAACTCGTGAATTTTCCGTTAATGTGAGACTTCGCTGATGCCATTTTCCATAGAAATGTTCAAATTTTTATTTTTTTAAGATATAAATTACCACGTTACATTATGGCATTCATATTATTTATTGACGAATATTGCTGTCCGTTGGTAAACATCTAGATTTAAAATACAACAAAAGTTCTCGATTGGGTTGAGGATCGTGCTAAGTGTAGGCTATTCCAGAAAAGATGCATTTTTTTCAACCGGAAGTACTTTAAATGTATTCCATTTGTAACTAGTTAAATCTAAACTAAAAATTTTACAGACATGCGTCATTCTTCAGCTTGAAGGTATCTATAATATTATTAGTGTTACATAAAATTCAACCAGAACTGCTATCAAGTTCAGCTGGTAAATAATTCTTCCTTAGTAACTCCATGGAAAATTCACATCTTGGCTGCAAATGAATATATAAAATAAGAACTTGGATATTCGGTGAAGAGTGTTTTACTAGTAAATTCTAAGAATTACCCTTCAAATTTTCGGAGTTTTTGTTATCATGCATATTCGACATTTCTCCTAAGGGACTGTTTCAGTCATTAAATATTTCCAAATTTAACATAATTGGAATCTGAACTATTCTGGAACTGACTGGACAGTACAATAGAAATCTGTGTATGTTATTTATGCAACTCAATAAAGAATTTTTTCCAATTTAAATTCAATGTATACAATTCAAAATAACCTACAGAACATAATATTGATTATACAGTACTGGTAAAAATAGAAAAGGAAAACAAGTGAAAAGTATTTCATCTTGTTTTTGAAGCAGGCATCTGATTGGCAAATGAAATAAATAAGTTATTAGGCATGTTCATGGGCTCCAACAGAATTTTTTTCAGGGAGAGGGGGGGGGGGGGCAAGTACTATCGGGGGATCTGGGGCGAGGGCATGACATTTAAAAAAAATAAAACCCAGAAAAGGGGTGTTTAATATATTCGTACACTAAAAGAAAGATTATGGATGTATACAATTAACCAGCATAGGTTGAAAAAATAAGTAGGTAATCAAAATTCAGTGCCATGGTCATGAACTATTTATTTAATGACATAACATAAACTACTTGCTACATATTCTTTTTACTTAGACAAAAACAGAATTCTCCCTTTTTCTATTTAAAACAGCGTCAACCACTAGGCGGCCCGCGGGCCGGATCCGGTCCGCGACAGCTTTTTCTCCGGCCAGCCGACAGTACAGAAGAGCAAAAATCAAATTTTGCGGAAATAATTTTAATTTGTCTACAATAGTATGTGTTTACTGCCAAAAACCGCGTTTGCCATTAAGTGGCCCGCGTCAGTAAGTCTGAAAAATCCTTTTTTTTTCTGAGACTGCCAACGAGAAAAAATAAAAAATGAATTATTACCAATGACGCATTCCTTCGCATTGCTTAGTTTTGTACTTAGGATACCCCTTCGATTCGTGAATGGCACAATTCAATTTCTGCTTTTCTGAATGTGATGGGCAAGAGTTGGGTGTTTTAATGCATACTGGCCTCTTTTGTTTTGACTTTTGACGTGAAAAAAAGTATCGCGATCTCTATGACTCCAGTGCAGTAATGGCGTCGAAGACTAGTTTTAAACGCAAAGTAGATAGCGAAAAGCGAACTGACCGTCATCGTCTTGCAATAACATCGATTAAAATGGAAGAATTAGGAGGTATGGTTTAAATATATTTATTGATTATGAGTTTATGTTTTAGTCACATTGTAATATTGTCACAAAAGATTAATTTCTTTTATGACTTTGATTTACGATGAATTTTTTTTTTTTTTTTTTTTTTATTTATTTATTTGAAACAAGAATCAAATATCAATTGTTATTTTATTAATATAAAAAAGTTAAATGATTGTTTCAGTTTTCAAAATTGTTTTATATTGTTGAATCTTTAGTAATTTTCACATTTCTATCATTGAACATATGTAGTAAAGCAATATATTTATTGGCGTACTCGGTATAAATATGCGGCCCGCGGAAAGTTCTAACATAAGTCATACGCCCCGTCTGTAAAAGTTAGTGGCGAACGCTGATTTAAAAGAAGTGAATGGAATTTTGTATATGTTCTTTTGTTTTTACACTCAAATCCCTATGAAATGGCAACAAGCACAGTTCACTAAATCTGGAATTCGCCATTGAGTTTCGTACCCAAGACTCTACTCATCTTAAAGTACTGAAACCAGTAAAAGTTATGTCAGCTGTCAATGTTCAGCACTCTTAAACTTGATTGTAACAAAATGAGAGGAACAGAATTTCAGAATAATAAATATACTTAATATAGTAAATATTATATTAGAGGGAAAAAATATAATATTGATGGAAATATTAATAGAAAATAGAACCTTGGTGATTTCTCACCAAAATAAACTCAGAACGCAACAAATTACTCAGCCAGCCCATAATTATGAACAAATACAATTTAATAAGATAACATAAGTTTACAAATATGAAGCCATATCTCTCATCACATTGCATAACATGGAGTACGACATACTATAATAAATCAATAATAAATATAATATTAAATAAATCTCCAATAGTTACCTTACAGACTTTTTAATCGTGCACGTTATTGGAGGCAGGCAAATTGCTATCTGGATTGCTTTGTTGACATTGGGCAAAAATAAGGCACGATTGTGGTTCAGCAGCTCTACTAAATGGATATTGCTAAAGTTTCAGCACATGCATTGCCACGAGTCTAAAGATCATACCAAAAGAGTCCTTCTGCCATAAAGTTGTCTAGAAGATTGCTATAGCTGGCAAATATAACCTCCAAAGAGTGCTAATACTCTTTTCTTGTCAGTATTCTCATATTTCTGGGTGGAGGCTAAAAAAAATCGAATGATACCTGGTTCTTCTTGGAAAATCTCTCACTTAAAGCTGGAATAAGCCTATATACACCTATATTTTCTGAGGGTGCAATAAAACATTGCCGTTAGGTCTTACGAGGTCTAATCAATGTGAGGCCTAAATATTCAACTGCCATTTCAGCATTTTTCATCATAACTTTGAATTCATTTTCATTTTTGCCCATGAAACACATCAATCAGCCAATCATTATGCTTTGCAACTCGTATTTATTAAGTCAACTTTTACACCTTGTAACATCTGAGCTACTATTTCTAATTTTTCCGAGTATTAGGGTATAATCTCCAAACGTACAATAAAAATGATGGAAGTCACTACATAATAAAGTTGAAACGCTTTCTGTTTTGTGTCTGTTTCCTTCATTCAAAAGTATGTGAAGTTCTTCAACAATTTCAACAAACTTTTAGTGAAACTGATCGATTTAGATTTTTCTGCTTTGTTTCACACAAATTTTGTAAAGCCCTTTTGCCCCAAACTGCCCTTCCCTCAGGGGCTCGCATCTTGCAAGTACAGACATGGCGAACAGGGGGGCCCTAGCTGGGCCTAGCATTTTTTCGATTCTTTCCTTTTTTACTAAGGCCCTACCATTTATATAATTTTCTATGAGTATGTTCTGTTTTTTTTCTTGGGGTTTCATTTTGTTACATTTTTGTGTGATTTTTTTAATTCATGCAGTTTTTACTCTTTTGTGTTTGGTTTGCTGGCTTCTGTCTTAAGTTTTCATATTTTCAAATAGTTTTGTGGTTTTGAATTATTTTACTTTTGCCAATTTAATGGCCTGCACGTTTTCCTTGTGCGGTAACCCGTAAGGCCGGAAAATGGGATCCTGGGGATCCTGTGGCGTCCCATATCAGGACAACTGGTTAGTTTCCAGAGGGCGCAGCTGCGTTCCCTTTGGCCCTAGTTGGTTGGTTGTTTTCAGATTATCTGGCGCCGTCAGCAACATGAGGGCTATAATGCGCCGAAACATTCGTCATTAGACAAGCCAACATACATTTACAAACACCCATGCCAACACGGGACTCGAACCCGCAACCTCGCGGTCTAGAAGCTAGCACGCTAACCACTATACCGTTTGGTCGGCCCCTTTGACCCTAGCTTCGGCCGAAACAGGAAGCAAAGTGGGGCCCGACTCTGTCAATCGGCTGGAGGTAACAGGACCTTCGGGTTGCTGACTGCTACAGGGTTAGCACTGGGTTGGTCATGGTGCCCAAAGTGGTTTGTCTTGGGGAGCCTCACCCTGACCGCCCAGAACGACCTCGGCGTACTACCCCTTAGCGGGCCCAATGTCTGCTACCCTTGTTGGGCTCGGTGGTGGGTGGGGGTGTATGTCGAGGTTTTTTTTTTATTATACATTCTAATATGGCTACTTCTCAAACTTCGTGCAAGACGGTAGGCCAAAATCCCAAGTTAAATCCAACAAAAGAGCTATGCAAAATGAAATCAACACGACAACGAAAAAACAAGCTTCAATAAATGACACCTCCACCACCACTCCAATCTACCTCAAACACACTTCAGTCTACTTCATCTCCTTGTTCTTTAATAGTGCAATCAGAAGATGGTCAACTGGGCAAAATATCCCCTTTCTTCATTCAAAAGGGGATAAAGGAATATGCGGCAATGAACCGAAAGCAATAAAAAAAACTCAAATCCGGGAACTTTTTAATCGAACCAAAAGACAGCAGACAATCCCAATACTTACTATCAGACAAAACAATAGGAGAAATACAAATATCCGTAACCCCTCACAGAGCATTAAATTCCTACCAGGGAGCAATTTCCGAATCTGATTTACAACATGTTGAAGATTCGGAAATTGTAAAGGAACTGTCTCCCCAGGGGGTTACAAAAGTTCGCCGCATAACAATCAAACGAGACAATAATATTATAAATACTAAGCACATAATTTTAACTTTCAATTCACCCAACTTACCTAATAGAATCATAGCAGGTTATCTCATTTGCCCAGTTCGACCATTTATCCCGAATCCTCTACGTTGCTTTAAATACCAAAAGTTCGGGCACTCTAAAAATGCGTGCCTGAATAAGGTCGAAGTTTGCGTATTGTGTTGCAGTATTGAACACCAAAGCGAAGGCTACGAAGCTGAGCCCACCTGCGTAAACTGCAATAAGAACCCTCCGTCTTCTCCAGATCATGAGAACAATGGATAGCGGAAAAGAAAATTCAGGAGATTAAAACAGAAAAAAAACATTCCCTATCTTGAGGCCCGAATAATTTATGGTTGGTTGTATTCAGATTATCTGGCGCCGTCAGCAACATGAGGGCTATAATGCGCCGAAACATTCGTCATTAGACAAGCCAACATACATTTACAAACACCCATGCCTAACACGGGACTCGAACCCGCAACCTCGCGGTCTAGAAGCTAGCACGCTAACCACTATACCGTTTGGTCGGCCCGAATAATTTATGAAAATACAATAGCCGATTCTATGGTTAAAACAATAGCTAAGACAATTGCCCCAAAACCACCCCAAGTAAAATCAATAACCACTCAGACGGATGTTCATATCCCAAAGTCAACATTATCACTTGAACAATTACTACAGTGATTTTCTGTGTCTCCAAAATACAATACTTCTTCTTCTCAAATTCAGTATATTCCAAGTAATTCAAAATCAAACAAAAAAATCAGTAAAACCTGTTGTTCAAGCTAAGAAATCGTCTCACACCAAACAGTCAAACAATCTCGGAGCTGCTTTAAAAAACAAAATTCAAAATAAAAATCCAACCAATGCTAAATTCTTAATAAAAAGTAAAGAAAATCCAAAACATCATAAGCATCAACTGAGGATGATGATGAGGCTGATGTCATCTCAGGTCTCTCTCCAGGTGGTATGGATATAGACCCAGGCCTCGAGACTCCTGCTCTTCTCCATCCAAGGAGCAGGTCAAAAGACCTGAGAATCGGCTAGCATTCAATATTTTCTTGGAATTGTCGCGGTTTCCACCAAAATTCGATAGATATCAAACACCGTGTAGATTTGTACAAACCTGTCTGATTCTGTTTGCAAGAGACGCTTTTGAAGCCGTTTTAGAGCTCTCTTGTTAGGGGGTATAGTCCTTTACGTAAAGATTACCTCAACGGCAATAGAGCTAGCGGTGGTGTTGCTATATTTACATCTAATAGCAGTCCATCTACCCCTTATCGCTCACGACCACCTTACAAGCTGTTGCGGTAAGAGTTGCTGTAAAAAATCCACTAGTCACAGTTTTCTCAGTTTACCTCCCCCCTAATTGTAACATCCGACAAGCAGATTTAGACAGGCTTTGAGACCAGCTCCCATCTCTTTATTTTAATGGCCACAGACCTCTTTGGGGTAGTCCAGACATTAACAATCGGGGAGGGAAATTTGAAAAGATAATTGAAGACCAAGATTTTTGTCATCTCAATAATGGGCAACCAACATACTTCCACACTCCATCAAAGACATTTCCCACCATCGATCTTGTCTTGTGTTCGCCATCTCTCCTTCAGCTATGGTCTTTTCAGGTCGGTCGGGATCCATACCATAGTGATGATTTCCCCGTCCGTCTGCAGATGTTAGGAGTTGGTGCTGTTCCCCATGTTCGTGTCCCTCGTTTCAAAATAGAATCAGCAGATTGGGAACAGTTTTCTTTCCTCGTCCATTTCATAGAAGAGATGGTGGACCAAGATGTCATCGATGAAGCTGTAAGCTCTGTCAGCCAGGCCATATTGGAAGTTGCTCGTTTTTCCCATACCAATGACATCTACCAATCTACCGAAAATTCCAAAACGTGGTGGAACCACGAATGTAAAATTGCCCACAAAAAGCAGAAGGCCATTGGTATCTTTCTTCAATACCCCACTGAAGCCAACCTCATCGCATACCTCTTCAAAAAGTGTTTGGAGCAAAGTAAATAAAATCAAGGGCCAATATCCTAGACACTCCATTTCTATCCTGGAAACTAATCTAGGAATAGTCTCGGACCCTAAAGATATTGCTGAGACCCTAGCTGACTCTTTTTCTAAAGTATCTAGCAACTCGAATTACCAAGAGCCGTTTGCCACTATTAAACGTAATGCTGAGAAAACTAAATTAAACTTTACACCCACCGAGTTGGAAGACTATAATGCTGATTTATGCGATGGCCGAGTTAATGCGAGCTTATAGAACATTCGCGGCTCGGCTGTTGGTCATGATGAAATCCATTAGCATGCTGAAACATCTGCAGTCCCTCCAACTCAAGTTCGTTTTTAAGCTCTATAATAGGATCTGGTGAGAAAATAAATTTCCGTCAGCATGGCAACGTGCTCTTGTGATTCCACTAGTCAAGCCAGGTAAAAACCCTAAGATTCCTTCCAGCTACAGGCCTATAGCCTTGACCAGTTGCCTGTGCAAGCTTCTTGGAAAAAATAGTCAATGCTCGCCTTCTTTTTTTATTTGGAACAAAACAATTTGTCGGATTCAAAGTGGTTTCCGTTGAGAACGAAGTAGACTTGACAACCTCCTTCTCCTCGGAACTTCATTTCGGGAGACTTTTGTCAAGAGGAACCATATGGTATCTGTGTTTTTCGACATGGAGAAAGCCTATGACCGTACTTGGAGATATGGTATCCTCAGAGACCTACATAATTTAGGTTTCAGAGGAAATTTACCACTCTTAATTGAGAATTTCCTTTCTCGGAGAGTTTTTCAAGTACGTGATAACTCCATCTTATCAGATGAGTTTATGCAGGAACAAGGCGTTCCCCAGGGAAGTGAATTGAGTTGCGAACTGTTTATAATTAAAGTCAACGACATTATGACTTGCCTACCACCTGCAGTGTCAGATGCTTTATTTGTCAACGACTTCCAGATATCGTGCTCCTCAATTAATATGTCTCTTATCGAAAGACAAATTCAACTTGCTATCAGAAGAATTACAGGCTGGGCCAATCAGAATGGATTTATATTCAATGCACAAAATACCGTGGCCGTGTACTTTTGCAGAAAACGTGGGCTTCATAATGACCCTGAGCTTTTCCTTAATAGGTTACAGATACCTGTTGTTCAAGAAATAAAATTCCTTGGAGTAATTTTTGACTCGAAGCTCGCTTTCCTGCCTCATACCAAATATCTGAGAATAAAGTGCACTAAAGCTCTGAACCATCTAAAAGTGCTTTTTAACACTTCCTGGGATGTTGATACGACCTTCATGTTGAAAATATACAGATGCCTTATTCGTTCCAAATTTGACTATGGTTTTGTGGTGTACGGATCCGCCAGAAAATCGGCATTGAAACTCCTTGACCCTGTTCATCATCATGGTGTCAGGATCCTTCCGTACATCACCAATCCCAAGTGTACGTAATATATGCCTGGAACGACCTTTGAAACTGAAACGAGACAAGCTCTCTATGGCATACTATTTTAAAATTAAAAGTCACACATCTCATCCCCTATCTCAAAATATTCATAATCCATCACATATAAGACTTTTCAATGCACGACTATCCTGCATCCCATTACTTTCCTTACGAATACGCCTGATTCTTGCATCTCATCACCTTGATAATTTCAAGGTTCGCTCTATCACTTTCATTCATCCAACCTAGCATACGCATGACATCAAAATACTAAATATATTCAGCAATTTAAAAAAAAAAGTTTTACCCCAGATATCGTTTTTACAAATTTCTTTTATTATCATCGACAGCATTTATCTAATTTTAAAGCTATTTACACGGATGGGTCGAAAGGCTAGGGGCATGTCGGAGCAGCTGCAGTTCACAACAATGCCATCCTGTCACGAGAACTGCACCAAAGCTGCTTCGTCTTTTCAGCTGAGTCCATGGTTATTCTCTTGGCCTTGCAATTTATTTTAAAGCAAGGCCATGGTCAGTGGATTATTTACACGGATTCCAAGAGCTGTTTAGACGCACTGAATAATCCACTGAACCAGGCCCATCCTTTTATACTTGATATTTTAAACATTCACATGACACTCGTCGAGAGAGATTTTAATGTCCTTTTTTGTTGGATCCCAGGTCATGTGAGGATCATGGGTAACGAGCCTGCAGATACTATCGCACGATCTGCAAATGGACCTAAGAGCACTTGGCTCTGCCCTGACGACGCAATAAAAGTTTGTGACACTGCTCTGTCCCTCACTTGGCAGGCAATGTGGGATGCGCTGACAGCTAACAAACTGCACTCGTTTCAGCCCTTAATATCCGGATACGCGTCCATCCAGCAATCCCGGAAAATGGAAGTGCTCCTGTCACGTCTAAGAATAGGTCACACTCGTTTCACCCATGTGCATCTTCTGCTGGCAGAAGATGCCCCACATGCAATTCCTGTGGCATTATTTTTTCTGTTTTACACATTTTAAGTGGATGTCCTGTTTTTAACAACATAAGACTTCGACATTTTAATACAAATCATCCATCATTGTCATTGATTATAATTCTACAACAGGTCACACTCGTTTCACCCATGTGCATCTTCTGCTGGCAGAAGATGCCCCACATGCAATTCCTGTGGCATTATTTTTTCTGTTTTACACATTTTAAGTGGATGTCCTGTTTTTAACAACATAAGACTTCGACATTTTAATACAAATCATCCATCATTGTCATTGATTATAATTCTACAACAAAATCTATTTGCAGTTTTAAAAGAAATAGGTTTTTATTGCTTGATACAGAATTTTGAAATTTTTTAGTTTTTGTTGCCTTTGTTGTTTTTAATCCTTATATCTTTAAAAAAAATTATTAATTCAAATACATATACAATTGTTTGGCGTAGTAGGGCCCTAGTGTAGCTCTTGAGTCAGAAAACTCCAAACAACCAACCAAACTGCACTTCTTTGTGAATTTTCTCTAAAAAAATTTCGTTACTTTTTTAACAGTAGTTACGGTGTTTCTAATCTGTGGTACCCTATTAAATCATTGATCACCAAATTAAGCCTATGGCTAGCACAATGAATGTAGATAGCCATTGGGAAATTTTCACTGATTCTTTTGTGCAGACCGTTGACTTCTCCGGCCATCGTACAGCAGTCATCGTAACTTTGACCAACAGCAAGTTCTAAGCTTAATCCCCACTTCATGAATATATCAGAAATAGTGATGACGATGGTTTCAACATCAAGTCCATGTTGAAAGGGCGCAAAGACTAGAAACTCTTGTTTGAGATGACTTTGCATTTCCTGTTATAAAACCTAACACCGAGTGATAGTTGTTAGATACCACCAATATCCATCTTTTCATCTGTCATAACAGAAAATATTTCATTGACCTTGAGATTGTGAACAAAATCATTTCTAAGTACTGTTAGTCCAGGGAATAGAGACATTTTGCCTTGCAAAAGGTTACGTAGTTCTGATTTTTTAATATGTTATAAAGGTTGGTCTCGTGGTTTATAAACCAAGTTTTCGACCTCCTAACCCTTGTGCGTTCTCCGTGGTGCACCAAACACTGAGCCGTTTTTCAGTTTATACGTCATAGCTCTTTGCCAATGCATCTTAGAAACACAAATTATATTCAAAAGTTGTAGAATATTAAATTATCTACAACTTTTGTATACTAAGTTTTTTGTAGACCTATTATGTAAATAGTTATGTCGCATCAAAGTCAAAACTTTTTCGTAAAAATGCTACTTTTTTAAGATTTGTGTCAAGTTTTTTGATTATATCTTCATAATGATACATTTTAGAGAAAAAGTTTGTGAATAAAAGTTGTAGAGCAATAAATTTCCTACAAGTTTTCTATATAAACTTATTTTCTAGGACTAATAACAAAGGAGTTACTCTACTTTGTGTATTTTCCGTGGTGCACCACGAACAAATACGTTTTTCAGTTTATAGATCATAACTCTTTCGCAATGCATTTTAAAAACAAACATTAAGTTTAAAAGTTGTAGAATATTAAATTTTCTACAACTTTTGTGAACAATTTACTTTTGTAAAGCTATTATGTAAAGAGTTACGTCGTATCAAAGTAAACACTTTTTCGTAAAAATGCTGCTTTTTAAGTTTTTTGCCGAGTTGTTCAATTATATCTTCATAATAATAAGTCGTAGGGAAGAATATATTAAACAAAAAATGTAGATCTATAAATTTTCTCTAAGTTTTATACAAAAAGTTACTATCTAGGACTAATAACTAAGGATCTACTCTTCTTTGAAAGTTTACGAGATGATAACCTATAATATATTATGTATAGGTAGGGGTTTAAAAATAGCTTCTTACTGCATAGTCTGACAATTTTAATAAAAAAATAAAACAATATTTACATAATACTAATGATAATGTAAAATAAAAAGTGGAAATATATTCAATAATGTATATATCTATTTACGATAACGGTAATATCAATTTACCATTTTCGCCATGGTGCACCAAAAAGCTTCTGAATTCTGAAATTTTGAATTTTTTTCAGTATACCGATCATATCCTTTTTCCACTGCATTTTATAGGGGGAAAAATTATATTTTAGGTTGTAGAGTATTAAATTTTCTACCACTAATGGTATGTGCAAAATTTATTTTGTAGAACTATTGTATGAAAAACAAATTGTATGAAAAGCATCAAAGCAAAAACTCTTTCGTAAAAATACCATTTTAAGATTCTTGTCGAGTTTTTAAATGATATCCATAAAAGTATATCATAAAAATTGTAGAACCCTAAATTTACTACGTTTTATATACAAGGTTATTTTATAGGACTAATAACAAAAGAGCTACTTGGTAAGATCTAATATTAAAAACAGTTTCTTACTGCAAAGCCTGACAAGTTTAATAAAAAATAAAACAATATAGGTATTAAAATAATAGTATTATAAATAAAAAAATATAAATATTATAAAAATGTATATATATATATATATAATAATAGTAATATCAATAAAACTTACAATTTAGAAAACTTATAAATTCTTAAATTTAGTTTCGTTTAGCCACGAAGGCTCGGCTAGTTCCTCCGCTACTTCTTGAATTAAGAGTTCTGTTGGGTCGTCTTCATAGTTGTCATCAATTATGATGTTCGCTGTATTGTCACAGGTTTGTCCATGACAGTTTTTACATATTATGGAGCACTTGAGATCGGTCTTTCTACAACCGCAGGCCTTAGTGCATCCTATGTTGCGCTGGCAGAAAATGTAGGTCAGAATTGATTGAGGAGTTGAATCCCTGGTGGTTGTAATAGGAAGAAGTCCTTTACTGTCCATCTTCCACTCACAGACCAGAGGATTTTTCAATTGGCCCATTCATGTCTTTAATTGATGGTATGTGAGAAAGACATGGTGCGTAGCAGCTTCTTGGGTCGTAGGTAGCTTTGACAGATTTAACTTGCTCCCAGTTGTTGATTTGGAAAATTGCTTATAAAGCAAAGCATTTCAAGTTGTTGCCCTGTGACCACCAAAGAGAGCAATAAGAATGCTTGATACTGCTTCGGTGATGCTTGAAACACTCGCATTAGGATCTAGGAAGATCTTTGCAAATTCCTGTAATATTGGATATGATGAAGCAGCCAACATTACAACGCATGTATTCCAATATTAAGTAACTACACTGAGTGGTTGATATTTTGTCGGGATGGTTAGTGGTGGGGATGGTTGAGAATGGTTTTTCGGTTCTTCTAATCTTCTACCCTGAATTCGGCAGTGGCAAATCTCAATCAACAGTATATGGTGTTTTCGCGGAAACTGAGTCCTTAAAAGAATTCCTTTACATGTCACTAATGCCACCCGACTTGTGATTTTTCTATTCTATCTCAAAAGATCTGTACCCCACGTAGTTTAGAATCAGCCACTTGAATGCAGTCTATTTCTCATTTTTATTTCCGAATGCAGAAATTTTTGGTGCATCACGGCAAAATGGTAAATTTTATATTACTATTATTATCTATAGATATATACATTATTTAATATATTTCCACTTTTTATTTTACATTATCATTAGTATTATATACATTGTTTTATTAAAATTGTCAGACTATGCAGTAAGAAGCTATTTTTAAACCCCTACCTATACATAAAATATTATACGTTATCATCTCGTAAACCTTCAAAGAAGAGTAGATCCTTAGTTATAAGTCCTAGATAGTAACTTTTTTGTATAAAACTTATTGCAAATTTATAGATCTACCACTTTTGTAGAATATATTTTTCCCTACGACTTATTCTTATGAAGATATAATTGAAAAACTCGGCAAAAAACTTAAAAAAGCAGCATTTTTACGAAAAAGTGTTTACTTTGATGCTACGTAACTCTTTACATAATAGCTTTACAAAAGTAAATTGTTCACAAAAGTTGTAGAAAATTTAATATTCTACAACTTTTAAACTTAATGTTTGTTTTTAAAATGCATTGCGAAAGAATTATGATCTATAAACTGAAAAACGTATTTGTTTGTGGTGCACCACGGAAAATACACAAAGCAGAGTAACTCCTTTGTTATTAGTCCTAGAAAATAAGTTTATGTAGAAAACTTGTAGGAAATTTATTGCTCTACAACTTTTATACACAAACTTTTTCTCTAAAACGTACCATTAAGAAGATATAATCAAAAAACTTGACACAAATCTTAAAAAAGTAGCATTTTTACGAAAAAGTTTTGAGTTTGATGCGACATAACTATTTACATAATAGGTCTACAAAAAAACTTAGTATACAAAAGTTGTAGATAGTTTAATATTCTACAACTTTTGAATATAATGTTTGTTTCTAAGATGCATTGGCAAAGAGTTATGACGTATATACTGAAAAACGGCTCAGTTTTTGGTGCACCACGGAGAACGCACAAGGGTTAGAAGGTCGAAAACTTGGTTTATAAACCACGGGACCGACCTTTATAACATATTAAAAAATCAGAACTACATAACCTTTTGCAAGGTAAGATCCCTTTTTCAGTCTCTATTCCCCGGACTATGTAGCGCATGCGTGCATTATCATTCTAAACTTTATGATATGTGGACGTTGCATTTATTGGAGCATTCAAACAGAATTCAACCATTTTTTCCAAGATTTCTTACAAAATTTATTTTTATTTGTAATAATAATTTTCCCCCTCTTACCGATGGGTAAGGCGATTACCCCCCCCCCCCCCTCTGGTTCTTCTTTGGCGGTGCCCATAGGCATGCTCTAAATGTGAAAAATAAAATATAATAATCCAGTATATTACGGGTTCTTTATATGAAACGGTCAAAGTTAGGACATAAACTCCATATTAGGCACCAAAATAGTATTTGAAAAATATGTATTAAAAATATTCAAATTATGATTATAAAGAAGTACACAAAATCAACTTTTTATCATTATCGTAGATTAAAATCCTTTCATAAAGAAACGTTGGATATCAGTAAACTTACAAAAAAAAAAAGCTCGGGTTACCTACAAAGTAAGATTGATAAAATTAGTTAACCTACATTTCCCTACCCTCACGTATTGCCCTTGCGCCGTTAAGCTCCTTCTACCTACCTACTTCCTGACCCTACACATTTTTTATTCCCCATACCTAGGTCACTATTAGATCCACATTCAAATTTGCATAAGACTTTGATTTCCTACATTGGAACACCTGTGCTTGATACTAAAATTGTTTGTAATGCTTTATGAAAATTCGTCTTTTTGCAACTTTCATATTCGATTCAATGAGTTTGATGCCAGAACGAACAAACTACATTGGGTCAAATATTAATTTTATCGATGAAAACAAGGGAACAATAATTTTGTCAATCACATATTTTTTTCGAAATTGAAGGTGTTTTAAAAGCTTTTGCAACATCACCGTTCATACTGTTTTTGGCATTGCTTCTCGGGAAAAAGCACTGGCTAATTTTTTCTCTGCCAAACGTAATTCGGATGAAGATTCGGCAAACGCAATTCTTTCGTGGTATACAAAATCGTTGCAAATTCATATTACTAATGAAAGAACAGCAACATAAAACGCATCACTTAAGTAGAGGAATTAATTGACAATGTGCAGCACTAGTTAGTACTGATTTGTTAAAAAACAATTCCTGGAAAAAAGTAGGAAAACAATTTCTGTACTTTCCCTGATCACCCTCCCTCCACCCCACCACTACACACACATACTCAACCTCTTATAGAGCAGCGTTCGCCATTACGCCACACGCGGTCGGATTTGGCCCGCGACAGATTTTTCTGCGGGACGCCGGCAACACAGAACATGAAAAAATCAAATTTCATAGTATGAATTTTTTTTTTACATAATTGTAATTTGTCCGAAATAATATGTGTAAAATTTGTAGAACAGTGTTTTCACTACGTTCTCTAAAAACTATAATATGGAGAAGTTTTTAGCAAGATAATTTTCATCAAGAATAAGTACATGAATAACTTAACTGAATCTGATTTGGGCAATTTATAAAGATTGGCTGCAACAAATACTGCTACAGACATCGACTCTGTCATAAAATGAACTGAACGATTTTGACCGCCATCGTCTCGAAATTGATATAGACTAAAACAGAGTAATCTGGAAATACAGTTTAAATACTTTTATTAAAAGTTAGATCAAGTCCCATTTTCATGTTGGAACAAAAGATTCACTTCTTTTTTAGACTTTAATTTATTAATAATGAATTTTATTTTTATTTTTTTTAGAAAAAGAATGAAATATCAATTGTAATTTTATTAAGATAAGAAAAATTTCAATAATTTTTTCTTCTCTTTGTACAGAGGCTCCCAAAAGTCTTTGTAAACTTACAAATTTCAATCGAATTCTACATTATCCGTCGTAAATATAATATTTCAGAATAGGAATTTTTATGATAGTATCTCTAATTTGTTCTTAATAAAACTATACACAGTATTTTTAATACATAATTAATGTCTTTTTTTTTTAAATCATTAACCTCAAAGTGACACATAAAATATCTCCCAAAAGTCTTCGAACACTAACTTTTTTTTTATATATATTATTATGTAATATGATCATTTAGTACTTAGTTGGATATCCTTAACACATTCGCTGCCACCAAAATTTATATATCCATCCTCAGAAGCCGAATTTAAAAAAAAGTGTTTTAATGATTAAAAACGTTCCTTATATTTTAATAGTAAAACCAGAAAAAAAGGAAAAAAACCAAGCACTAAAAATATAAAAATAATGCTTCACTAACGTGCCTCAAAAACCTCATCGTTCAACCTCCAAATCAGAACTAAAAATAAAGCAGTTTACTTATCATACTCGATCGTCATCCCAGAGCGTCGATGGCATGGGAGGTAGCGCCATCCTGACGTGCCAGCGGCAGCGAATGTGTTAAGCATTCACAACAGCTTTTAGGCCTCTGGCATAGATTTCACTAATTTTTTTTTAAATTTCTGCATCAATGTTCGTCCATTCTTCGATCGTTACTGTTTTTAGTTGGCTTTTCGTTTTAATGTCGTGTCTTCTTAATCTGACTTCCAGCTCTCTCCAAATATGTTCTATTGGGTTTAAGTCTGGCGACTGCGATTGTGTTTTTAGATTTTGTGGGCAATTATAGAAGCACCAGAGACGAACATAAAAGGCAGTGTGCTTCGGATCATTATCTTGATTAAAAAATTAAGTTGTTTGGAATACCCAAATTTTGGGCTGACAGTTTTAAATTATCGTTCAAAATATTTAAATAGAGTTCATGATTCCTTTTATTCCATCAATAAACACCAAATTACCGAGTCCTGATGCTGACATGCACCCCCACATAAGGACACCTCCACCACCATGCTTTACAGTTCCAACCAAGTTCATAGGATTCAGTTCATAATATTTTCTTCTCCATACAATTATAAGTCCTAAGCCAAAAATTTTTAAATTTGCTTTCATCAGCAAATAATGCACGATTCCAATACGTTTCTGGCTTATTTATCATTGTCTTTGCAAAAGAAAGCCGAATCTTTATATTTTTAGCATTTCCGAAATTTTTTCCTCGAGCAGAACGCCCATGTAATCCAGCTGATCTGAGTGATCTACGAACAGTTTCAGGTGAAATTGGAATCGAAAATTCTTCACTATATTCTAAAGAAATTTTTATAGCACTCAAACGTGGATTTTCACAAATTTTCTTTCAATAAATCTTTTATCACGATCAGATAACACTGTCGGGCGTCTTTAACTCGTTTTATTACATACTGAACAGTTGAATGAGATAAAATTAATGCAGTAGCAATATATCGAATGGATTTACTCTTATTATGATGCAATATAATCAGTTGTCGAATGCTGTTTGTCGTTTCTTTACAACTTCAAACCATTTTTAGTAATAAATAGAATATTGTGAATTGAGAAATCACATACTAAAGACAAACGATTTTTTAAATGCCGCTACACTTCAAAAATTAAAAAAAAAAACATCAGAAGATAATTATATTAATGAATTTATCAGAAATTTATATGGTGTACGAACACTTTTGTGGAGTTTTTTCCCAACAAAAGTCAAACGGCCCGCCTCTAAATGTTAGTGGCAAATGCTGCTTTAGAGAATTGAAAGTGGAATAAAAGTTCTAGACATGTTACGAGATATTTAGTGATGAGTGGATGATTATTAGTGCGAGCATAAGTAACTAGATCGCCAATGATAGTAATTAGAACTACATGCAAAGACTGATTGAAACTCCTGACAATAATGCACAAACAAGGCCGGAAGACTTCCAATGGAGGGGGTAAAAAATATATTTACTCATCTACACAAAAATGGAAAAATCAACTAGTCAATATCTATTGCCTTTATTAAAAAGTTTGAAATTACATGCCCATATAGTTTAGTGTATAATATATGATGGAAAATATTTTGTGAGGGGTTGGATCTCCCCCTAGCCCCCCCAATATACTGCCCTGTGTGCAAACGATATTTACTCTGGGAAGCATAATCCCATTTTGATTCAGTTTATTGTACTAGATTTCTACTCAACCCCATTTAACATCTATATCCTATTCTTTTACTAACCCAAGTTATTATACATGGTTCTTTGGGCAATTCTACAAGCAGCAGCTCATATGACATACTGGCCTCTACAAAGCTTTGCAAATGATACCCATAAATTCTATATTATTGATTCTTTAAAGTGCAATAAATGGACTTCATATTTTTAACGAGATTTTGCTGAGATAGCATGAAAATGTAAGTACCTTCATTTGTATCCAACAAGTAGTGCATATTTCAAACTTGAATCGACTTTTAAATACCCAAATTTTCACCGCAGTTCTTCAATCGAAATGATGTAGATAAACCCAACTTGCCAAAAACATGCCTATTTTATAGATATTCAGTAGTTTAAATGTTATGGTGGCTCATCAAAGTTGCGTACCTACATTAGGTAAAGATGGTAACAAAAAATTCAGAGTTATAAATCCCAGAGAGTGTTCTATCATAAAACAATCGTGTTCAGTAAGTGATGTGCGTGCAGTCTTCCATTTGAAGCCAACACATGAAGTAGTCCACTTTAGTACTAAGTAAAATCAATTAATTTAAAAGTATTTTTCCACAAAAAAATCATAAATATTAAAATAAAAAACAAAAAGTAACCTATTTGAACTAATAAATTTTTATTTAGGTGGTTCATGTTGTATTCTGCACACATTATTTATCTGATTTTCAGAAACTCTGATACTATTCAAATAAACGTTCCCACCACAAAAAGTACTTTCTATTTACGGATATTTATGGTCAAATTTTAACGTTTTATTTTTGAGCTACAGTGAAAATTATATTTTAAAATGTAGAATAAATTAAAAAAAGATAGTGACTATTCAAAAAAGCAAAATGCATTTAAAAATTAAACAAATAAATTAAAATACAGAAGAGATATTTTATTAAAATAGTTTTAAATGCATATATAGCTTGAACAGTAAAGGATATATCAATATAGTATCATGTACAATATTTAAATCTAGTAGTTTATTATTTTAAAATTTAAATATATATCCAATGTGATTTTCAAAAATAGACGGTATGAAATGCACTTATCGAGAAATGTGATGAATATGCTGCTAGTACATTTGTTTGGTGCTACCCAATCTCAATGAAATGTAAAACTGAAGTATAATATTTCTTAGTTTTACAATTTATCACAATTTTTTACATAGAAATTATATTCACAAACATAATTCTTACTCTTAATACTTACAGCATTGAAAAAGATAAATACAGCAAATGAAAAAGAAAACTTACATTTCAACTTGTATTATTTCACACATTGGACGGATTAAATGAACATGGACAGTTCAATGTTCATTTAAATTTGACTTTCTTTAAGAAAAAAATATATAAATATTTTTAATTATAAAGATTATACTGCATAATCAAAATTCAACTTCCCAGACAAACTGATAAAAAGTTTGCCTCACATATCACTATAAAGCTTATATATTCAATTGCAATACTTCTTCCAATCATGCAACACCCAAAGAATCACATAGAAGGAAGTGGTGATGTGATATGGTATGGAGTAATGTCACAATGTCACCAAACTCCCTTCTATTGGGCAATTCCAGCTTTTCCAACAAATTCTACTGGTTTATCAAGTTATAAAATCAACTCACAAAGAAACAATTTTTAAAATATCTCACAAAAATTATTACTACATTTAGTAACAGTTCAGCAACTCATTCGAAATATTTAGAGTATTATAAATATTGATGAATTGTAACACTATCTCAACAAATAGTAAATATCACAAAAATTTTTCTAAATGATCAGTAATTTTGTCAACAATAGGGGATTCATTATGATCTTGACACATGACAGAATTTAAATGAGAAGACACATCAGCAAATAAGGTATCCCAAGTCCAAGTAGTTTCATCATCCTGTAAAATATTTAAAAGCCACTTTTAAGATAAAGTTATGCTATAATTAATTATATGTTTGCAAATATATACATGTATGTAGTTTCATATTAAACAATATTTCTGGTCAGCTGAAAAATTAAATCAAATTTAAATTAAATTGTAAAATGAAATTGATACACAACTCATTTCAGGAATTGTAAAATGTGGAGATATTGGACACTAAAGACAAAAATAGGCTCTTGGTAAGAAAAGTTTTACTTTACCCTTCAAGCAGTCTGAATAATGTTATCTTCATTTTCATAACATTATACCGTACTTATTTTTCTATGCAGTGATAACATAATATTTTGCCAATATTAATTCTTTTAACCACCTACATGCTGCTAGAAAATATGTTGCCAATTTCTATATATTAATACTGTTTCACAATGGGTCCTCCACAGTTTTCATATTTACAATAAAAAGCTTGTAATCATAACAGCATTACTCTTACTAGAAGAATTAAATAAACACACAAACAAACAAGATTTATATATTTCCTAGTTTCAGAATTATTTTTCGTTTTGAGAAAAAAGTTATCATCTAGAATTAATATTTTTTATAATGAATATACCACATTTATTTGTCATTTAATTTATGTAATACATAACACCTGCAACAACAAAATGCAAAAGTTTTAATAAATTTGTAATTAAATAGTACTGCTAAATGAATCATTAGTCAACTCTAACAAAGACACTTTACTTGCATCTTGTCATAATGATTTAAATTCTTAAGATACAAATATGAAACTTTTATCATTGTAATGAAACTAAGGAACATTTTTAAAATACTAAGTTATTGAGCAGCAAAACCAAAATTTTGTTTTGGAAATTCACCATATAAATTTCAATATTAGTGGGTATAAAAATAATCTCTTATCTGAATGATTTTTTTTTTATCAGAAATCAATTAAAATACTCTGTATATTTGTCACATTTCTACACAAAATGATAAATTTAATAACAATTGCATGTAAAAAAAACCTTTTCAATAAGAATACAGCCTTAGCAAACAATTACAGATTTCCAATAAACATTTTAAGTAATCAGAGGATTCTATGCATCCATAAACCAATTAAATCTATTCATTAAAATTAAAGTTATGTTAAAATAAATTATATAAAAAAACTGATTTCAGAACTCTCTGCAAAAGGAGTAAGAATTTACATAAAAATCAATGAATAGCAAAAAAATCATTGTTTGACAAAGATTGTGAATCAATGTTTGAAATTTATGTCTGTAGCCTATCCTTACAAAATTTGCTGCAATTCAAATCTTTGAATTATTGAAGAAGTACTGACATGAAGCCCCTGTTGCATGTTAAATAACAGCATATCAAGCTGTTCAGGGATATATATTTCGCTACAATTTATAAATTCTGCTTTCAGAAATTGTTAAGTGTAATAAATAACGACATATTGTCTGACTCTCCGTACCTGCCTGATTGGTATCATTATCAATACTAAGCCTTTCTCCCTAGCAAGGCAATTGCATAGTAAATACTCCACTTCTATCTCTCTCTAAGAAATATTGAAACAGTTCTCTAGATCATAGTGGTTTTGTATACTACCCCACTCTTTTACTGTGCACTTGACACAGATTACAAGATAATACCCCAAGACAAATTTCACATAAAAATAAGTAAATACGTTTGAAATATATGTGTACCTTTTTCACTAAATGTTCAGGTAACAAGCGTTTGGTGAGAAGAGTTAAATCAATTCCATCCTGAAAAAAATATGCATTTAATATTTAACTGTTACTCAAATATTAAACAAACAAATTTAGATGTTAACTCAAATATTTAACAGTTAAAAAATTTAACTTTTAACAGATGCTAAAGATACATATCACTAAATATTATAACGATATACACCAAAGAATAAACAATAATTAATTTTACCACATTTTGCAACTAAAGAAGTAAATATGAATAAATGAAATAATATGAATGAAGAATAAGTAATCCCTATAAACAGGAAACATTTACTTTCCAAGTTTCATAGGAAATGACTAGTAATAATTCACTTGATGGATACATTTCGGTATTTATTAACCATATGTGCAGTAAACAAAAAAAATCTGATTGCTGGTTATATCTTTTATTCTAATAATTGCAAGAAAAACAGAAAGCTATTGGTTTGTGGAAGTTTTTTTACGTATATAAAAATATATAGTTCTTTCTCATAAGGGGTCACATACATAACAAAACAGAATCAAAATAAAAAATTTAATGAAAACCCTATATTATCACCATATTTGAATACAGTGCTGGAAAAAACATTAAGGACAACTGATAAACTTTATTTTTTGAACAAATGCATCTATAAATTTTATGCAAATTTAAACTCAATAAAAAAATGATAGTTCTAATTATATTGTACCAAAACATTAAAAAATTTAAATTATTTTTTATTTAAATGTTATTTTTTCATAAAAAAAAACCCCTTAAACTAACAAACTAATCAAGAAATAAGCATCAAACCGAATTATACGCAAATCGCTATCAAAACATGACACATAAAATATTAAAAAATTACATAAAAATAGTGTACTAATGGGTTACTTTTTATATTTGATATTAATGTTAATATTTATAATTAATGTTATTTTTAGGTTATAGTAAATTAAGTAATATTTTTTTCATTGCAAATACTTTACTTCATGTGAAAAGTTAAAATTTTGATTAATTAATGAAGAAAAAAGTTGTAGAAATAGATTTGCTAAATATTATTCTATGTTTTCCTTGTTTTGTAAGTAATAAACATTGAAACTGAAGAAAATATATTCAGAAAATAAATAAACAATTTTGTTTATAAGCGAATAAATCCCAAAATAAAAGCACTTACTAGAGACTGAAATGCAGCATGTTTAGATAAATCACTATCTAACTCCTGATAAGTAGCTATTCTACTAATTGTAAGGCTAAAAAAAATAGTATAATTAGAAGGGACATTTTAGGTAATTAAAATTACAAAACTGAATTTTTTTGTACACTATTATTTAAATTTTACATAATCATCTGTCTACAGTAATATAGTTTCAATATGTCACCCATTAAAAAATAGCCTAATGTAAATAGTTAACTGGCAATAAAAAGCATAAAGTATATGAAGTTTGTTCCATCAATGTGATTATACAATTGAATAATAAGCAGGATGTGAAACCCTCACTTTACTAGGATTAAATAAACATAACATTCTGCAACTCTAAATTGAGCAATGAGAAACCTGCACATGTGAGAAAAATTAATAATTTTTGTATTTTCTTGTGTTATGCAACAAATAGATTTGAGCAGTGCAATTATTTTTTTATCTTTATGCTTTCAATTAAAAATTGAGTTTTAAATTAGCTGAAATCAAAGCAAAGGTCACATGACCAAAAAAAAAACATGACGTAGTAGCGCATGGGTATGTTTATAGCACAGACCGATGTTTACTACAGTGAGCAAACGAAACGAGTAATGCTTGTTTTTTTTCCATCGATAGCTTTTTGTTTTACATCTGCCTTTAAAGTGTTCAAATATGATCAATTTAAAGTTATATTTCTATTTTTCAATTCTCATTCCATCCAGAATAACTGAGGAAAACAGTAACAGCCATTCGCAAATTTTTTTAACGATTGTCACACTTTAAAAACCATTTGAAAAGTTTCGCATGTTCTCGAAATCTATATATTCAATTAAAATTTTTGAAAATATAAGTGACCATTTTATCATGTTCTTATGAGAGAGATTGTTTTTATTTGTTTATCAATAGCTACTATTGTTCTTTTCACACCTGACGATTTTCAGACTTTGAATTTGTTTTTAAACAAACTCATAACTAAAAAGTTACAAAAAAAAATGTAAATATTTTTTATGTTAAATATAAATGTATCACTAAATAAATTAATGACAGAAATTTTTGTTATTATGCTATGCTAATTTATATTATACATTTAAGTAAAACTGAAATGAATCAATTTGTTAAATGTCAACAGATTAAAGTTTGTTATAACATTTTTAATTTATTACCTAGGTGCCTTAGCAATATCTGCAGAAAGTTCTTCTTCTTTCATGGCATCTAGGTCCGGAATAATTGGAATTTCTATGAATATATTAAGGAAATTAAGTGAAAATCATTCAGTTAGAATATAATATTTCTCCATAGCACTTAGAAATTTTAAAATAACAAATCTTTATACTTAACAAATTAGCAATTTACCTGTGCTAACTGGACTTGTAGAATCCATAATTACTTCTTTTTTTGGAGAATCTCTAAAAAAAAAAAAAAAAAAAAAAAAAAAAAATTATTTGCAATTTAAAGCTACCAGAAATATTTGTTACCGATACTAACTTGCTGAGGGTTTTATTTGAGTTATTGTGAAATGTTTGGTTTTTATTTACAGGTATGGGTAACTAAACATCACAAATTAGCTAGTCAGTTTGAATGAAATTTACTAATAAATGCAAGATTTCAAAAAGTTTTAAAGGTTGCAGAGATGACAAGACTTTGGGCTTGGTGTTTATTATGCAAATATGTAGTTAAAATTTCCTTAAAAAAAAAGAAGATTACCTTGCTAAATATGTTTCAGGAATTTCCAACTAATATTATAAAGACCTATAATAATCAATTTTTGGACAAATTTGGCTCTCAAACTAAAATGGATTTTCATATTAAGAAAGTAGTAAAAGAACAATAAAACACTTTGATTTAAAGAGAAATCAAATTAATTAGGTACAATTTACAACTAATTAGGTTTATATTTATTTTATATAAAAACAATACATACCTTAAAAAGTGCATGGACCCTCTTCTAAGCCAACTCCTGGAAAATACAAACACACGATTCCATATATGTTTGCAATTTTGAGACTTTGAAATCAGCATTTAGAAAATTGCAATAGTAGTAATTTAAATAAATAAAATCAGTGGTGAATACATTGAATTGAATTTTTTTTTAAATACAGTAAAAGCCTGATTATCCGACATTCAATTAACCGGAAAGCTCAATCAACCTGAATTTTTTTAAATCAAGTTTGACGAGAAAATTGCTGCTATTTTGTCAAAAAACGGAGATAAGTTGCCAAATATTTTTTATTTTATTTGAGATTACAAAGTTAAGTGGGTTTGATTCTTTATATAGATGGTTTTTTATTTGTAATGGCGAAATAATCAAATTTGGACTGATTAGATTTTTTTATTCCGGTTAATCCAGAATACCCTAATATTCTTAATGAAAATTTCATGCTTAGTTTTTATCAGCATATATCCGGAAAACGATCAAATATAAATAAGTTGTGGTTATTTGTTGAATCTAAACAAATATGGCTTGTTTTAATTATATAAGAAAGATGGTTTCGTTATCAAAATTCCACAGTCCACAGCATCCGGAAAACATGCTCCATCAGACAATTTTTCCAAAAAGTTTGGGTTATCTAGAATTCTAAACCAAAAGAAATGTATACATTGTAAAGATTTATCAAAGTGAGTGACAACAGTCAAATGGTTACCCTGACAACAGTCAACAAGACAAGAAGATTGTAATTTGTTAGATAAAGATATGATAGATTCCAGCAATATTCAATTTAACAATTTCTTTTAGAAAATTGATAAAAGCGCTACCATTTGTAATTTGTCACCGTTTTTGAGAAATCGTCACAGTCGAAACTGTTGGCAAGCATTGGGATCTGAACTGGTGAAGAAATTTAGAGCCGAAGAATATTTGAATTTAACAAGACTGACAGCCATTTTGACACAACAGAAGAAAAATGATCTTGAGTTATGTATAATTTTTTTGCAGTTGGTTCAGTGCTTAATTATTTTAGATTATAAGAAATTATTAAAAATTAATTTCCGCTTTGCAAATATATATTTTCTTTGAAGTTTTACTGTGACTTACTAATCAATATATAGAATTATAAAATGAAATTATTGGAAATCACTATAACATTTTTGAATGCTGGTTGTTTAAATACATTGTTTAATTAATTTAGGAACATTATTTGAGAAGTTGCATAAAATGAAACTTTAGCTTGGCGTAGACCTGAAAATATGTAGTTGCCACTCGCCACAGGTCGATTAAACGGCGTGATGAAGCGACTAAATAAACTAATCAACTTGCCACCTTTCTTTACTCCCCTCCCCTATGATTTTTTTTTTTCAATTGTTACCGAATGTACCGAAATTTCCAAATCAATGAAAATCTTGTAACCACGTGCATATACACCGTTAAAATTCCTTCATTCACGATATGAATTCATGAGTTGACAGGGTGGTGACAGAACAGGGAATTCAGGAAAATCATAAAAATGTCAGAGAATTTTGAAATTTTTGAGTTTCCCTTCTTGCATTCCTCGTGTGAGTGCGGCCTCCGCCTTATTGTTAAAAAAAAATCTTCAAATTTCAATCTGACTGCATCTTTAATAGGTATAATTATTTTTCTTCTTGCCTGGTGTTTTTGTCAACAAAATATATTAGAACCTTAATTATTTGCATATTATTTCTGTTATATTTTTAGTTATCCTATAACTGAAAAGTGTGGCCACCAGTAGCCGTACTGTTAAAAAAATTCTCAAACTTCTATCTGACTGCATCCTTTACAGGCATGATTATTTTTCTTCTTGCCTTGCGTTTTTTATCAACAGAATATATTAGAACCCTAAATTCCTTAATATTTCAAATTGATTTCGTCAGATTTTTCCGTTTTTATTTGCCTTTTACAGCGCTATGTTACAGTTGTGCAACAAATCTATAGGCATCCATAAGTGAAAAAGCTTAGATCCTGTACTTGATTTTTTTTTTGTACTTTCATTGACATTTTATTAAATGCAATTAACTTAGACATGTGTTTTTGATTTATATATTTATTAATACAAATCAAATAAAGAATTGAAGCATCCTCCTCCAAAAAATAAATAAATCTGAATGCGCTACTGCATACATTCAGGTAAAAGGTAAGAACCCCAACCTCCATTTCCCTGGCTGGGCCACTGGTAAAAAAAAAAGTAAGACTGCGATGAAGTGGCTACTAAACTAAAAGTGTCAACCGACCACTGGCTATTACTTGAAAATTTCAATCTTCAGGTCTAGCTTGGCGATATTTTGAGTTTGCTGGTATTTTCTTTTTATGTATTGACAAAACTTTTGTTAGGGATAAGTGGGGTTTATTAGTCATTGATTTATTTCACTTCAAATAATATGAATGAAATGTTTTTGTAATATTGTCGAGTACAAAGTAAAATTTGAAACGTTATTTTGTAAAGTTACAGTTGCTGTGGTAGCATCTTGAGAAGTTATGTGTGTACTTCTATAGTCGCCTGAACAAAAGTTTTGGTAGGAATATGATAACTGGAATACTGTATTTGAGTAAATTTAAGAATATTGATTATATTTGCAATGTCATATTATTGAAATTGAAATTTTTGCAGTTTGGAAATAAATTTGAAGTTTAGAATTTTAATTTTGAGAGGCGTTGGTTTTCTTTTGAAAAAAAAAAAGAGAAGAGCATTAACGATTGGCATTTTGATTTATTTCTCTTGGGAAAAATGAGTTATTTGGGGAAAGGTAAGAACAAGATTTACTTCAAATATGTGAGGAATTGGGGGAAGATGTGGATGCTAAAAATAAAATACCTGAGATTAAGTAAATAATTTTAGGAAGTAAATATTATAGTGAGGAGGAGGTTAGGATGATATTTGATCAAGTAATTGAAGAAAGACTGGGAAAAGAAGAAAATGACAAACAAGATTTATTAAGGCGAGAAGAAAGGGTAAGGGAAGATAATTTGATGCAGGAAATGAGACAGCATGAGTTGGAATTAAAAAGGCTAAAAATTTCCCAGACTGAATCACCACATCGATCAAAACCATGTATCTGAAAACAGAGTTCCAAAGATCCAATTGATGCATATAATGCCTAAATTTGAAGAAAAGAGGGATAAAATGGGTTTATATTTAATTAACTTTGAAAGAAAGGCAGAAATGGCCAAAGTTCAAAAAAGAGATTGAACCGCTTATCTTTTGGTTGGGCTTCCTGCAGAAGTTTCAAACATGTTGGCTAAAGAATCGCCTGAAAATACAAATGATTATGAACATGTGAAAAGACATTTTCTGAAACGGTATAAAATGAACAGCAAAAAATTGAAGCAATGTTTCTACAGACATAAAAAAACTACAGATGAAAACTGGATAAATTATTACCATGAACTGCGGAGTGATTTTACTGAATGGATTAAAGACATGAAAGTTGAAGCTTTTGAGGAATTGAAAGATCTGATTATTACTGAACAAGTAAAATTTCGTGTGCCTCCAGAAATCAGAAAACACTTTTTAGAAAGTCGGATTAATAATAAAGATCCAGAGGATTGAGGAGGAAATTGAATGACTATGAAAGCATTAGAGACAGTTTCAAAAGAAATGAAAAGCTACCTAGAAATAATTTCAAACCTCAGGAAGGTTGGTTGTTTTCAGATTATCTGGCGCCGTCAGCAACACGAGGGCTATAATGCGCCGAAACATTCATCATTAGACAAGCCAACATACATTTACAAACACCCATGCCAACACGCGACTCGAACCCGCAACCTCGCGGTCTAGAAGCTAGCACGCTAACCGCTATACCGTTTGGTCGGCACCTCAGGAAGGACAACACCCTGAGGAGAAATTTAATTTCAAGAGAAATGTTCTATTGAAGGAAGATAAATTTGATAAAGGAGAAAGAGAGACGATTTGAGAGGAGGAAGCAGCCTAGTTTTTACGAGTGTGGGTCATTTTCTCATTTGAAAGCTCAATGTGATAAATTACGAAGATGCTGCAAATGTGAATCCTTATCACATTTAAGACCCCCCAATGTGATAAACTTAAAATGAACGTTGCCACTGTAGCTTCTAATGTAATTGAGAGTTATGTATACCCTGATGCACTTAAACCCTACACAAGTCTGGGAAAGGTAAATGGGATCGAGATGCCTATTCTTCAAGGTACAGGAGCGAGTCTTGACCTAGTTTGTCAAAAGTATGACAAGCCATCAATGTTTATGAATGAAACAGTGTGGATCTGAACTCCACTCATAGAGAATCACACATGTTTGCCTTTAATTGAAGTAGAGTTGGACTGTGAATTTGAGCACATAGTGACCAAAGCTACTATTATAAAAGACTCGTTGAATCAAAGAAGGTACCTTTTGGGAAACAAGACCGCCACATTGTTTGAAAAAGCAAAACAAGATGAAAAGGTCAAGGTTCACATTGTGAATGTTGTTCAAACTTGTGCTCAAAAGGAAATGTCAGAAATTGAAATACAGAGTCCAGAAGCAGAAGAAATTAGTCTAGAAGATGATCAAGACTATGAAAATTTAGTTATAGAAAATGCCCTACCTTTGGAAAATTTTAAGAATCCTGATTTGGATGTAATGAAATTGTCTCCGGAAGAATTTTTGAAAGAGCAACGGAAAGGTGCAGAATTGAAACCACTATTTCAGGAAGCTAGAAGTAGCTTAAGTTCTAGAAAGTCCAAGTACATAGTGCAAAATATGGGAGATGCCAAAGAAAGACAGAAACTTTGGTATGATAAAAAGACTGTGAAAATAAAGTTTAATCACGGCAACTTAGTTTTAGTGGTAGCACCATCCAAACCAAACAAGTTATCCGAACTTAGGGTAGGTCTTGGTGAATTAGTACAACTGTCAGAAACAAACTACGTAATCAAGTTTGCTGAAAAAGAAAATACTCAGGTACACCTTAACAATACGCTTAAACCATACTACAAAAGAACCGAAAATATAAATTTGTTGTGCTTGGAAGAAACAGAAGATGAAGAGATACCTGGTCTAGTATAAAACTATTCAGAACTGTCTGATGTTTTTAGAGATATTAAACTGGATACTCGACTATCTGGAATTCAGTGGGATCAATTGGAAGAGCTGTTAATCACCTAATCCCAGTATCTTTTCAAATCAGCCAGGATGTACAAATTTGGCTAAACATGATATTGAGTTAGAAACAGAAAAGCTAATATTTGCCAAACCTTATAGAATGTCCCCACAACACACAGAAATTTTGAAGACGGAAGTGAATAAAATGTTAGAACTTAAATTTCAAACCATTCAAGATTTTCCCAGGCTCCTGAACAAGACCCAAATTTGATCATTTTTAAGTCTTGCTGGTTATTATCACCGATATATTCCCAATTTTTCTGTAATAGCGGCGCTCCATTCACAGATCTACTAATAGGGAAGAAAGTTAAATCATCGGTGGATTGGAGCAGTGCTTGTGAAGATGCTTTCCAAGAATTAAAGAATAGACTTTCTGTAAAGCCAGTATTATCTAGCCGCGGTTTCACCATTCCATTTGTCATTCAGTGTGATGCTTCGAAACTTAGACTTGGCGTGGTATTATCTCATGTAAACCAAGGTGGTGAAGAATATTCTATTACGTACTTGAATCAGAAATTTTCTCCAGCAGAACAAAAATATAGTACCACTGAGAGGGAATGTGCTGCCACTGTTTATGCAATTCAAAAATTAAGATGTTATTTTGATGGGCAGCTAAAGTTCATCATTCAAACAGATCATAATCCGTCGGTCTGGTTAGAATAAAAATACACGGGTTAATCTGCGTTTGTTGAGATGGCCCTCACATTAAAAACATTCAATTATGAGGTTGTCCGTCATAAGTGAAATCTCCATCAAAATGTCGATACCCAGAGTAGAGTTCCTTAAACATTGATGTAAGACATTGACTTTGTACATATTTTTTATTTATTCTTCTTCTTAGAACCTTATTATTATTGGTAGGCTTATTTATTTCAGCTTGTAATATTCTACTTAAATATTATAATTTGGCAGTAAATTACTGCACTGAATCCAACTGGCGGCATGAACTCTTAAGACTGAAAGACTTTTAAACATTCAAAGACTTTTTCTCTTCAATAAAAAGTCTTCTCTTGGAGGGGAGGAGCATGTAAAGATTTATCAAAGAGAGTGGCAACAGTCGAATGGTTACCATGACAACAGTCAAGAAGACAGAAGATTGTAATTTATTTAAAAAATGATATGATAGATTTCAGAAATATTCAATTTAACAACTTCTTTTAGAAAATTAATAAAAGCGCTACCATTTGTAATTCATCGTCGTTTTTGAAAAATCGTCTCAACATCTTGCATCCATTTATTCTTGCAGAAAAAATATATCAAGAAAGGTGATTTTCTACTTGAAAAACACTGCATCCGGCAAATAACAATTAGGCTATTCAAATTTTTCTAATGGATTGACCAGAATCCGGAAAAAATCATTCGGTTTGTAGGCTAGATCTACATAGGGAACATGCATTGTACAAAATGTAAAGTCATGCACAACAGATACGTTTTATTCTATATAAAACAATGCATCTGTAATTCATTTATATCAATGATTTAATTTATAAATATTCAATCGCATTTAGAAAATATGCAATTCTGCAGAATTCAACCTAATATTTTATTCTTGTCACAAATTGTCAGTTTCACATAAACCAGAATAAAACCTAATTGCAACCATTTAAAGCAATACTGCGAATGGAATGTATTTTCCCGTATAATCCCAATTAAAGTTTGATTTGTAGGCTATCAACCATTTTAAGCACAAAACGTCAGTCAGTCCCCCCCCCCCCCCACTCATTGAGTATCCGAACATCCAAGTTCAAACCAAGATTCGAAACTGGCACTTTAAGCAATTGCCATGATTTCTTTTAGATAAAACTATCAAAAGTAAAAGGTATATTTAACAATTTCATCTACTTTCTAACAATTTCATCTGCTTTCGGAAAACATACCAACATTAATTGAAATAAAACAAATCAAATTAAATATAGTAGATGCGTGGTTTATCTGAGATAATACATAGCATCCTTAATTTAAGTGCGCAAAAAGTATCAGTAATATTTCACTGCATACTTTTAACGTATTTTACAATCAATTTAAAAATAAATCGCTTTTGCTGTAATTTCATTTTAAGTTTGACAATATTTATTGTTTAGATTAGCCAAAACCCAGACAATCAAATTCAAAACTGAATGTTTTTAAATTATCCGGGATTCTGTGATGATTTGTATTACAATTATTTTATATATTTCTTCTGAACAGTATAATAGCCGATCTTCGAATACGAAGGGTGTCTTTCCGAGCATATTTTACTTTAGGGTACAAAGTAAATCGTGTGTGACTTTACAACTTTGTCCACCTGGTAACCCTAAAGTATAGGTTCGGTTGGAATTGGAACAATCAAGAGACTTCTCTCTCACTTTTTTTATACATACTTTACAATGTTTAATGTTCCGTTTTTTGCAGAATTCAAATATAAAAATGATTTAATGTTGGTATAAATATTTCGATTTATTGCCGATTTTAAGAGTAAAATATAACATTATTGCAACTAAAAAAGCTATGTAGTAACATATTTCTTTTATTTTTAGTGTATGTATATATTCCGGTTGTGACAATTTTAATATTAGGTACCACCACTAGCATTATTTGCTGTTTAACATGTTGCTAAAATGAAAATTTGGCAAGCAAACATCGACTTTCAATTAACCGGAAAATTCAGTTATCCGGAAATCCTAATTTCGCGGTGATTCCGGATAATCAGGCTTTTACTGTATTTGTATTCTTTAAAAAAAGGGTGCACACTAGCATAAGTATCACATATTTAGGTAGCATAAATTTACTTTAAAAAGTCATCCCCAATGAAATACAAAATCTTTCATCAATATATAAGGGATAAATATTAAACATGAAGAAATTGACAAAGTCAGCAATATCACAAATTTAGATAACAAAATAACAATTAAATCACCATGAAACTAGATATTTTGAAATTTTATTGGCTAAAAACATATCAAGATAAAAGTTTTTTTTAATTAAATTTATTAAAGCGGAATTATACCTATCAAAGTGATAAGTAGAAAATCCATTACTTTAAAAAAAATTATTTATCAGTGAAAGGCGAGTTGGAATTTCGAACAAATAGGAAGTATAAAACTATCTACTAAAAAGTAATATTGAAATATATAAATTTCAGGTATAAATAAATGACATGAGCTAATACTTCTAAACATAGGGATTCAAAGTAGCAGATTGAAACTTGATATTCAACTAATTTGTCTTTAAAATGCAAGAGGAATAAGGTGTAAGGCAAAGACATACTTTTTACCAGGTGTGCCATCAGACCATCCTGCAGTCTTTCTTGCACGTGGAGGAGGTTGTATTCCAGTAGTTTCATTGAACTGAAAAAATTAAACATTAAGTAGGAAATATGAATCATAAAAGTAACTAAATATTTGCAACATGTTCATTGTGTTTTGGCACACTATAGACAGATATTTAAGACAATGAAAAAAAAGTGATGTGAATAGTGATTCATTAAAATTTCTTGATGTTCATAATATCTATTATTTTTGCAATAGTTTTCTTTTCTAAGGTTCAAAGCAGAGTGTTTGCAACAAACAACATCTCTTTCCACGCTAGAAATTTAATTTTCTTTTTAAAAAACATTTATCATTATAGTGCTTCCTGGCAGAACCATTATTTTCTTATTGCAGTAGGTCTACATTTACTGTGTCACAATATTACAGGATCTCTGCTTAATGTTATTTGTGTAAACACTTTGATTGTTAGAGCAGTTAGAAATCAGAAGGAAAAAAACATAAAATCGTACATTATCAAATTTAAAAAAATTATTATACTTACCTCGGATGAAAAGTCCGTAATAAGGTCCAGTGAAACATCATGCTTTCGATCAGCTCTAGTATCAGACTGAAAGAAAAGAAAAGATAAAAATATATTAAAATTTCATTTTATTTAATTAATATACTTATAAAATATTGTCATAGTTACTCTTACAATGCTAAATATGTGATCATGATCAGTAATAAAATCGATTAGTACCACATACATTTGTAAAAGTTTACATAACAATCGGACTCCTTCCACATCAAAGAGGTTAAACTAATCATGATAAAAATTACCTGAAAGATATTTTAATTTTACTAAAATGGAACTTTAATAATTTAAGGAAAAATATTCTTTAAAAATTAGGTACTTAGAAAAGACAATGTATAATTTAATCACAATTTAAAAAATTAATTTATCATTAAAAGTCCAAATTCATCAAATCAGCCTGGTCAGGATATTTAAAATATTATTTTAAATATATTAATACACTCTTCCCAACATTTGAACTTACGTTTAAAGATATTACCAAGACATATCTATAATATTTTTAGTATTATTATGCGAAGTTCCATAAGAGTGGTAAAAAATAATCAATTTCGGATTTTCCATAGGAAGTTGTTCAAAGAAAAGATACTTACTGTTGTTTCTGCCCTTTTAAGGTTAGCTGCGAGACATCCGTTTAATTTTATGCAATTATATAAAATACTAGTAGTAAGATCAGGTGTTGCACACAAAGGAACAACTTCAAAAAATTTAGTGATATTCTAAATCAAGTAACCAAATGGAAAAGTTTCTAGGTTTAGGCAGTATAATTATGATATTTTAGATTAATGATTGAGATTTGAGACGTATATTTGAAATTATAAACAATATTTTTTAAAGAAGTGAAAAAGTTCTTGATAGTTGAGAAGTTCTAGGTTAACGTATACTCACATATAAGAAATTATAGAACTCTCATAACCAAAGTAAAACAATAAAGTGCCCTTTTAAATTAATAATCAAATTTGAAAGAATGAATATTGAAATGTAAATCCAACATTCCTTAGGTGTGAAAAGCAAATACTGCTTACACATAAGAGAACATTTCTCTAAGCAATTGATATTAAAGTTTACTATTACTCTAAAAGCTAAAAGTCAACTTTCCAAACTTTTGAAAAGTGGTCCACGATGAGTTGTTAATTGAACTAGTATTTAAATGTGTGAGTGTGTATAGCAGCTAAACACAATAATATCCTAATGTAAATAACCTGTTTAATACATAAATATGTACGATACGGGGTCAATCAGACTAGGACGTCACTGCCAATGATAAATATGGCATGAGTGACAAGTTAGTTTGACTTAATTTACAATTTGCAAAACAAGAAAAAAAAGCTTCTTATTGACAAGGTACAATGTAGGCTAAAAGACTCATGATTTTTGTCGATAATTTTTACATAACGGGTATTCTTGGGTTTTGCATGTTAAATTCTACACCAAAGTGCTACAAAGTCTGATTATTGTAATCAGAAAAGCATAAACACTAAAAAAACGGGTATTTTAAAAGTTTATAAAAAGAACATAAAGTATAAAAATAAATTGGGGCACAAGGGTCTCAGAAGATTGTTCATTATCCACTCTTGAAAATGATTTTGCGTACATGAGACTTTCCATAACAAAAATATATGATTTTAATAATTTAGGAAAGAAATGTCACAAAACAAATAAAAAGTCAAAAATCAAAATAGCTTTGTACTTACCCGTCGAATAGGTGTATCATTAAAATCTAAATCTTCACCAAAATCATCCATTTTTCCGTTTTTTCTTTTATCTTCTAGAGATTTATCTTTATCTGTCTTCTTATCATCTTTCTTCCGACTTTTTAAAGAAAACTGAAAATAAATATATAATGAAAGACACAATCCATAAAATGAAATGTTTATTGAGAAGCATGCGACTGTCTTAATTTCAAATTCGATAATATTCATATTTGTACTAACTAAAAAAGATTTAATATTACACGAATTAGGCCCAAAAAAAAAAGTCTCTTTCCTGTAACATAGGCAAAAATATTAGGGTAGGAAGGAAAAAGTTTGTTTAGCAAATACGCAAAAGGAAATATAATTTGAGTATTAATGTTGGAATTAAAATTGATCACAGATGTGAACAGTGATGTAAAATACTTGGGCATACCTATTTATTTTTACAGGTCAATATCCTGGGTATATACTCGAAATGGGTATATTAGTGAGTATTTATAATTTGTCTTCAGGTTTAACTGCTTATTAACCTGTATTTTAGAGTTTATTTATGACATATATAATGTCTGAACTGAATAGTATCAGAGATCAAAATAAAAGATTTGATTTTTTTTTTATAATTATATCAATTATAATTTATCTCTGTTCTCCAAAAAGAAGTTTTTAACTTTTTATTCAAGACACATGTTCTGCTTATCTAGAAGGTATCTGGGAATAAATAAAGTACATAATTATCAATTTCATTTCTTGACATTTTTATATAGACGCATTATGGGCTTTAGTTCCTTATCTGTACAAATATCGCATGTAGGTAATACAGTTTTAAATTATCTTTTCAAACCCTCATCATGAACACACAATCTTCAGTACCGCAATAACAACATAAGCATTTTCAGCCAATGTCCGAGCTATAATATGGTAGTTCAATAGGAAAAAAACTGAAAATACCCACATTTTCAACTTACCCGCCAGTTCAGCAAGCGCTTAACAAACTATCAATTGATTATTCAATAGCTGTGACATTGTAATTAATTAATTGTTTTCAACAGTTCATCCATGAAATTAAAATAGGCAGGGTGCTATTTTCCTAAAAAAGGGCAACCCCTTTTCCGAGGGCACTTTTATGATAAATTGCAGAAATTTTCAACTGGTTTTCTGCTATAATTTCTAAATTGTTTTATTTTTCCAACACAATAGATATTTTTAAATTATTTATTTTTTAAAAAATTAACAATACTCAAAAGGCATAAATCAAAATCTTGCTCTTAAGAGTTAAACTCAAATGATATCCAAATAAAAAAACACCATTCTACTTCTGCTGGAATGAGCCAAATAATTTTGTCAATCTATAACAATAAAACAAAGAGTCTATATTATTAGGGAAACGAAAAATTTGCAAACTTGTGCGGGACAGCATTTTTTTTAGATATGGGCAAGAAGGGCACTATTCTCAAGGAAAAAAGGCAGTCACGATATTGGCTCTCAAAAAATATCTATGTTCAGCACTATTGCTTATCTCCTCAAAGGAGAAATTTGGAAAGGAGGAGGTTGGGGGAAGGTGATTTCCACATCTCTCCTTTTATTAGTACTTCTAAGAAGAAATCTGATATCTCTGAGAAGTTTGACGGGAGGGACTTTATTTTCTATTGGATTCTGAGAAAACATATAGTTTCACTTTTTCTTTACTCTTAACCTTTTCAATTTGTCTACATCCTTGCCAATTTCACTCTTGGAAGTTTTTTCTTCATTCTTCTTCTTAATTCGATATTTTTTTCTTATTTTTCTTTGTAATTAAAAAAATTAATGAAAAGGAGGTTTACAAGCAAGACAAGAAATAAAATGCTGTATATGCAAAGAAGAAATGCCAGAGCAAAATTATTCTACCCATTATATTCAAAAGCATAAAGATGCAAATAGTAGTTCTGAAAGTAGACATACTGGATGAGCATAAAAATTTGGTTTTATTTTCTAAGCTCAATTAAGTAAGTATATATTAGTTTTAATGAAATACCTTTAGTAGCCTAAAATTGTGTTAAAGAAGGAATGTCAGTCTCGCCTTGCCCCATAAACTTTTTGTTTTTATTTTTTCCTCACCACAATTTCTGTGCGAGTGCTGCTTTTAAGTATATGAACCAAATAATAGTTTCTTTTGTTTTTCCTCCACAATGTAATTTAACGCGCAGACTTACAGGAAATTTTATATAATGATATTTGGGTACGTTGGAAGCAGGGGCATAGCCAAGATTTTTTTTCGGGGGGGGGCTGAGAAATTATAAATGTCAACTTCGGAAACAATAATTATCATTCAATAATTTACAAATCAAAATTAATCAAACTAAAAAAACAAACACTTTTTGGGATTGTAATACTTTTAGCATATATAGCATTCACTGGAAAAAAAATTTATTCGTTAAATGTAGTGATAATCAAATGACCCTTTCTTTTCACAATCGTGACATTAAGTATTAATATGCATGAATAATATTTGATTAAGAATGCTTTAATGAAACACAATAAAAATGCTTTTTAAAATAAGGAAATGAGAAGAAATATCACATTTAAAATAAAGTTTAATAATGGGACAATTGTATTTAATTAAGAGGCATTACAAAGTTAAATAGAATTTTCTAACAGTTCCACTGCTGGCAAATTTGTTGAGGACCATCTCGTCTGAAACTGAGCATTGCCTATGGATATTCAGCAAAGCCAGTCCAGTTAAGCGATTTTCGCTTGTCGTACTTCTAAGATAAGTTTTCAATCTCCGAAGAGTAGAAAAACTTCTCTCAGCTGTGGCTGCTGACACTGGCAGAATGGATAGGATTTTGAGCGAAACGTATATGCTGGGGAAGATGTTTTGGTCGCATTCATACAGCGACCCAATCGCTGAGTTTGGTAACATTTCGACCGACATCCACTTTCTTTTCCACAGCTCCCATTCGCCTTCAATCACATCTTTGTAAGTAGGAAGATCATCTTCATAAAAGGAGATGCATGGTTCAATATCTTGAAAACTCTTCCCAACAGCGTGTTGCGGAATAAGGTTTTGCAAGGAAGAAATTGTTTCTTTATGAGGCAAAAAGCGCTCATTTAATGAAGATATCATATCATCTAAGTAGGGCGTAAAAATTTTTATTCTATAGTATTCTTCAGTTGTTTTGTAGGCTTTTGTAGGTTGTCTGGTAGGAGAATTCTGAAGTGTTTAACAACGTGGGATCCGAGCAATGTTGAATATGTATACAATGCTACTCTTGGAGGTTGGAGATGGCTGCTAAGAAAGAGCCGGTTTGTGGTTTTCTGGACACCCCTTGTCACCTATTGTACTAGTGAACCAGAGTCCCTGGGGGGGGGGGGGGAATCATGGACTAGACAAGTACAATATCCCCCCCCCCTCCCATCCCCAGGACTCTGAAAGCCTTTTGTTGGACGAAAGTCCGCGTCAACGAGACTAGACATCACGTATCACATCGACTAGTCATCACGACTGAAGTCTGGAGTGCCACATTCAGGGCAGATTCAATTTAATTCGATTCGTTAATAATTCCAGTGCTTTGTCTGTCCAATTTCAAAAAATTAGAAAATAACAAAAACTTGTGTTGATTTCAAATTTTAATTATCCAAGCATAAATAGATCTATTTCTGACTTTCGAGGTTTGAACATTTTGGGGGGGGGGGGGGGGGGCTGCAGCCCCATCAGCCACCCCCTGGCTACGCGCCTGGTTGGAAGGAAATAATTTTATAGAGCCCTGCAAAAGAGATTGATCCAAATTTTAGAGCTTCTATTATTTATTTGAAGGAGAACTGAATAGAATTTAGAGAAATTGATGCAAGATCATCTTTCATAACTACACTTGTGCTTGCTCAATTTTAAACCCAGAGAAAGCAAAGACTTTGAGGTACGGAATTAAACTTGAACCTTCTTCTATGCTAAGTGGTGAATCTGCTTCTGAACTAGGAATGAACTTCCAAATGAAATAAGAAAAAAATCAAAGTGAACACATCAATATTTGTAGCTATCATAATCATCATAATAACTTATAAAAGTAATTACCAACAAAATACATGTTTTTATTTTACATAAGTTATTGAGTCGGATGCACTATAAGTAACTAGAGTTTTTTTCAACGTTGATTGAGTCTAAAAATAGTGACAAGTATTATTTATGGTTGCAACAGGTATATAACTAACTCCCTACAGGATGAGATTGTGTTATTTATCAAACGATTTGAAAATTTGAATTGTTTGTAAATCTACACCTGCTATTCATTCAAACCAGTTTAGTACCAGCCCTCCAGAGACCAAATAGTCACAGCCGTGAACTTATAATAAATGACATTTTTCTGTTTTAAGACAAATTCACTCATATTCTTAAAAGTGGCAAGGTGCAAATGGCAATTTTTTCAAAAATTTCTTCTGAAAATTAACAATCTGTGAAATGATGATACGTAGAGAAATCTTTGATACAGATGCACTAAAAGATTACGATTTTCGAAAACTTTCTTTAGTATTTTTTTCAAAAGAAAAATATTTTAAAATTAAAACCCTTTAAGCTCACTCTTAAAATACTTCTCTAGCAACCTTTAATTAGTGTTTGTCCAGACTTTTATTATTAGGAAAATGAATAAATGTAAAATTAAAAATTGCAATGTTTTGAACGATAACCCATGGGAATACAAGAGTCCTACTGTCAATTCATATTGCAATTTCTTAAAGAATAATAATAATATAGAATTACGTACCAACATATTCAGAGATTTGAATAATGCGTCTATGCCGTTACTATAACAACATACAGATACAGAGGAAAGGAGGTACAAAAGAAAAATAAATAAGAAAAGATTAACTCTTGTTGCCATAAAATTCCAGAAAAACTATTAGTAAAATAAACAACTTACGTATAATTTATGTATCATGACGTACATGCCACTAATTTTAGTATTTTTTTTATGTCCCCACTATAAACAGTGTCATGCATAAATTAATAACATTGCATAAAAAATAACGATTTAAATAAATTCATGGGAAAATTGCTTGAAATGGAGCTTGTATAATGGAAAGGTCAGATTTAATTTATTTTCGCTGGAAAATGAATTGCGCGTTTACTAAAAATTCAAATACATTTTTAAAGGTGTATTTTGTGATTTGCTGAATGGATTAGAGCAAGGTTACCAAATGCTTTAAATAATTGAGCGAAAGACCATTCATTAAGATCACTTGTACATAAAATTCTGTTAAATACAAGAGGAAAGTTTTCATCACATACGCTTTGATGAAATGTATTCTTTACATTTAACTTTGAAATGAACATGAGAGCCGAATCTATTTTGTTTTCAAATTTTTTTCTCTAACATGTTTTTTTGGTCATTTTTACATAAGCAGACCTTTTCTCCCTAGTGTGCTTACATAGTACAGTTCGTAAAAAAAAAAAAAAAAAATCAGAACGGCGGCTAAATCTTGTATTCGAATTGATGAAACAAAACAAAATAAAAGTACTAACGTAATTCGTAGAAAGTTTTTTATAATTGTATATTTATATATATATTTTTTGTGTCAAAGGGGGAATATACATTTTAAAAACTAAACCAAACTTCAAAAAGTTCAATGGCAACCCCACAATATTGCACCAAATTCAGTTTCAGGATTTAAAAATAAAATTAAGAAAAATGCAAAATGGCATATTTCATAGTTTTCCAAGGAGTGCTTAGTAATTTAAATGATGCTAAAAAAACTAATGTTAAATAGAAACATTGTTTTTTATTTAGCCATAATTCATCTATTTCAGTAGTCAAACGAGAGTTTTTTGAAAATCAATAAATAGAATAGAAACATATATTTTTTTACTTTCATTAGATTTATCATGATGCCCCCCTCCCCTCTCCCGACATTCCCCCCCCCCCCCCACTTTACATTTTGTTTTCAATATTTTTGCAAAAATGAAAAGAAATCTACTTTGAGGAACCGTATACTAGATTACATTGTAAGTTTATTAAAACTTAAATTAGGTAAAAACAAATGTCAATGTAAACATTTTAAGTATATAGTCTTTTCAAACTGTTCGAAACACAGGTGAAAAACTTTTATACTTTTCATTTCTAGATTCAGATAGTCACAAACAAAATATTGAAATGGGCGATACATTTTGCTACTCGGATTTTGGGGAAATGTGCATCAAAATAATTCCTTTCTAAATTCTATCCCAGTGATGAAGCCAAACCAGGGCCGTAGACAGGAGGGAGGGGACCCCCGAGACACCTCCCCCCCCCCCCCCACTTCTCGAAATTTTGTGAAATCTTGTTTTACTACTTCCCCTTCTTTTTTTTTTGTGTGTAACTTGTAATATGTATTTAATTAAATCTTCGACCATAACCGCCCCCCCCCCCCCCCAAAAAAAAATCCGGGCTACCGGCTTGAGCCAAACTCCTAAATCAGAAGCAACACTCGCCCCTTTCATATGAGACGACTCCAGTTCAATTCGAAGCATCGCTGCCACGTAATTTTTACTTAAAAAAATCAGTAAACGCAAGGGGAATTATGCTTTTGAAGTAAGTGTTTTCAAAATTTGTAATGCAAAGAAGTTCCCTTTAAAAGATAATTCTCTAGGACATTCTCCTCTTAAATTGGGACTTGGTATAAAAGTTTAGGTGCAATAAAATTTTGGTGCAGTAGAATCTTCATTTAGATCTTTGTATGCCATGAAAAAAATAGTTACGATGCAACCAAATTGTGTTCGAAACCAATGCATTACGAAAAATTTGGCATCATAGTTCATCGGGAAATTTATGAGCATTTCAGATAGACGCAAAATCACACAGACAATTATTTAATAATTGTCTGTGTGATACGAAAGGTAAAATGGGAAAAAAACGACAAATGCACCTTTGATAGACACGAAATGAGACAGAAAAATAGCAAATATGTTTATGCATAAAGCAAAACAAAGAATTAAATGCAAAGATGAAAACAATACTGAATTTTCATAAATTATAAGATGAAGCAGTATTGGTGTATCAAATAACATGATGTTTAAATCCAAAACAAATAAACAAAACCAACATTAATGGAGTATGTAACCACCCATCATCTTCATACAAAGCAGCGTGTGGCCATACTTTCCATGAGGTGATTAACCACTCCAGAGTCAAGTAATGCCATTCCTCCTGTAGAGCAGTTTGAAACTTTATGAGAGTAGCTGGGAGATCGAAACATGCACACAGCATGGCCGAAGGCATCCCAAAGATTTTTAATGGAAGTAAGGTCAAGCGAGTACGTCGGTCAAACCATATGAGCAATCCCCTCACTCATCAGATAGTCATGGAGTAACGCATTATCATCCATTAAAATGAAAGAAGGACCAACTGGTGCAGCGTACAATCTCACATTGAGCTCAAGGACTTCATCTCGATTGCGGACGGAACCCTGTCTATAGATGTGCAGGTCGGTACGTTTTATCCCAACGAAATCCCGACCTACACCATGATGCTTCCACCTCGGTATGCGTGATGCCCAATGAGGTTCTGGGGTCTACTGAGTGCGTCTTGTTCTCTCTAGACTCCACACGTTTGTCATCTGGTTCCAGGACAAATCTCGTTTCATTCATGAACATAACGCTAGCCCAATCAACCACAGTCCAATTCACATGTTGCTGATACCACTTTAATAGTGCCCCTCTGGATTGGGCAGATAGAGAAACACAAACTAGAGGTACCGGGTATCCAATCGATTCATCCATTTATGGTGCATATGCTATAGTGAAAGATATCGTCTTACCAATACCATACGTGTATATACGTGTATACCAATACCAATAATACATACAACGCCATACGTGTCGCTCTTCAATTCCGCTTCGTAACAACTGTAATATACCGATCTTCCAGGGGGGGGGGGGGAGGTCGAGACTATTGGAAGGCCGGCAGCAGGTCTTTGGACTATTACTGTTTGGCATGTTTGAAATTGAAAGGAGCAACAGTAGTGATTGATTGCTGTACTTCACACCGAACGTCAGTGCCCACTATCTTCCATGTGCCTTCTGAAAGCCATTGAAAAGCGTCTGTCTTTATCAGCATTTACAGAAAACTCCTCTAACCATTCACCAAGACCGTAGCCAGGAGTTTTTTCGGGGAAGGGGGGTGGGAGGGTTATAGTCTAAAATTTAATTAATCTGAATAATATGGTCGAACCTGAATAATTTTTAATGTCAATACTTATAACAAGTTACACAAAAAAAAAGGGGGGGGGGGACGTCAGTCTACAACCCTACCCTTCACAATGCTGACTTGACTTCTTATACGACTGCCTTTTTTTGTCTTCACATTTCTCGACAAGAAGCCGTGATTGGTTGTTACATAATACATTCGCTTACTACCATTTACCTCTGCAACAAATTTCAGCCTCTTAAATTTAGATTTTTTTTCTAGAAATTAACATTTTCTATCAATTGGCCACTATGATCATCATTCATTCTCAAATAATATAGTGATTTAACAAGTTTGTATTTGTATGCAATGTTCCATTACGTTGAAATGTATACATAAAGTTTCAAAAAATAAGTTTAATTAATTATTTCTTGTTTCCTTAGATTAATAAAATATAAAAGAGATAAGCATGGCCTAGTTAGCATCAAGTATTTTATTAATGTCAGATAAAATCCTAACCTAACAATTTTATATTTATCAATTTTAGTATCGACACTGATATACGTTAATTTTTATTTCCGTTCGTAAAAGGACTGGAAATGATGTTGGCCCATCTTTGAAATGAAAGAATAGTTGATTGAAGAAAGTATTGAAGTGTTGTCGATTTTTTTTTCTTGTATTTCTCCACGTTTTGAAACATTATGACTTATAAAAACAGGTCTAGAAAAAATGTCTACCTGTGTGTACGTAGTTAGCATAGCTCCCGAACGAATTTATCTACGATGTTCAAATTTGGCGTACGGATTAGTAGAGGCCATGGGACCTGTCATTACAGTTTTCATCAATATTGCACATACACAAAACATGAAAAATCATGTTTTTAAGCAATTGCTAAAAAACGGCTCCAACAAATTGGATCCAAATCACTATGGTGATGCTTCCTAAGATGTTCCAGACATCCCCACCTCCGAAATTCCCGTAAAAATGCTATAAAGGTGTAAAAGATGAAAAACGAATGAAGTTCTCTTCCTTTGATCACTCATCGACAACCGTTTTCTCCCCTCATCTCTTCTGTTTCACTTATAAAAAAGGATAATTTAAGAATTATCGAAAAGCATATCGCCAAATTCGCAATTTTGGCGTGTTTTTTCTTTTTTGCCCATTTAGATGTAGTATTATAGTGTATTTGAAAGTTATGCGATGTTCACATCCCTAGTTTTTCTATTAACCTCTTATTAAACATGGCACAAGAAATGTAAATAGTTTCCGAGTAATTTTAGACTAAAACGTGTAATTTTCTGAACACGCGTCCGTTTGCTTTTAAGAGAGAGATCTTAAAATTACGCTTGTGGCGAATATTGGCGAGAAACTTGGCGAAAAGGGGAGATTGTTCGCCATTCGCTGCATAGGTTTCTTATCACTCGCTATTTGGAATGCCTTGAATAAAGATCTTATAATTGATAACGCATCGATGATTTTGAGTGGAGTCATGTTTCCTTCAAATAATGGTGCATAGGCCGGGAAATGTTGTGTTGTTGGGAATTATTGTGTTGTTGTGAGTGATACTAACCACTTTGGATTATTGGCGCATGTTTTCGCTGCATGTTGGGGTGAGTGATTCGTTTTTGTTTTGGTTTATTTCGTTGCTTTTGGTTGATTCGTGTGTCGGTGTTGCGAAAATTGAAGTTGTTATTTTTTGATTAAAGGAAAGTAATTAATAAGTTAGTGTGGATTCTAATATTGGTTTTCTGTTTGTGGAGCTGAAATTTGTACTAGATTGCTGCATTTTGGATTAGTATGGTATTGTCATTTTAATATTTGTTTTGCTTGTAAAGTGTTTCGGTTTAAAATGGATGCATCAAATCTGGCTTTATTAGAAAGAACAAAAAAGACTCGTTCTGTCAAAAGGTCCATTGTGACAAGGCAAACTAATAAATTGGAATTCGAAATAAATAATTCTGCCGACAAAACAATAGTACATGAAATATATGTACAGTTAATTTCTAAATTTGAGGAATTAAGTAAACTCGATAAGGAAGTCGAGGGTTTAATAGATATCGATAATCTGGAAGATGAAATATTAACTCGTGAAGAATATAGAGATAAATTTATAATTTGGAAAACCAGCGCTGAGCGTTATATAGAATCGGTTTCGATTCCAAGTTCAGTTAGTATTCAAAATTCGCGGGAAACACAACAGCAAAACGTAACACTTCCTGTAAATAGCTCATTTCCTTCTGCTTTAACAATCAACCACGCTTGCCAAAACTTACTTTAGAGTCTTTTTCAGGCAAAGATATAAGTAGTTTCCCTAGTTTTTGGGCTAGATTTAAATCAGCAGTGCATGAAAATTCAAGTTTGAGTGATGTGGACAAATTTTGCTATTTAAAATCGGTTGTCACATCTGATGCTGAATTGGCAATACAAGGTTTAACTTTGACGTCGGAAAATTATGCCACAGCCATTAAAATTCTAGAAGATAGATTCGGACGTAAGGAGCTTATAGTTGACTATCATATGAATAGTTTGTTAAATTTGACCCCAGTTCGCAAATCATTTGATGTTATCGCGTTAAGAAATCTGTATGATCAATTGGAATTAAATATTAGGGGACTCGAAACGCTAGGAATATCTCCTAATTCTTATAGTTGTCTTTTGTTTCCGATAATTATGAAAGCTATTCCCCCTAATTTGGCGTTAGAATTCAATCGAATTTATAAAGATAAGCAGTCCCAAATCACTGGTTTAACATCATATCTACGCGATGAAGTTCAAAGTCGTGAGCGCACGGACGCTTTAGTAAAATCACATGAGTCACAAATCAAAGGCTCCCATTCGAATAAATTCTCCGAGAGGGCGCCTGGATTCTTAACCCAGACGCAACAAAAGAGTAATTCGCGATTTTCTTCAAATCATAACAAATCAACTGTGAGCGCATCTGCAACCGAACTCCTGACAGCTGCGCATTTTAGTTGTATATTTTGTTCCGAAAATAATACTCATTCATCTGATTTGTGTGAGAATTTATGCGTTCAACAAAAGAGGGATAAGCTTATTAAGGAACGTAGATGTTTTTTATGTTGCAACATTAATTGCCGTGTAAAGGGTTGCAAAAGGGCTGTTTGTACATATTGTCAGGGTCACCATGCTCGCGCTATTTGCTGCAAGTTAGAAAATTCTAAAAAACAAAATTCGCATTTAGACTTGAAAGAAAACTCTGTTGACATTAAATCGACGACTTCAAATTCTGTTATGAATAATTGCAGTGGCGTTTTATTGCAATGTGTTAAGGTAGAAATTATCAGTAGCACTTCATCGGATAAAATATTTTGTCTTTTTGACAATGGATCGGAAAAGACTTTTGTTAAGAAAGATGTATACCGTAGATTGGGATTAAAAAAATAGGTTTGGAAAAGCTAAATATTTACTCGTTCGGATCAAAAACTCCTAAAAATCAAACTTGTTCCAAGGTAGAAGTTAGACTAAGGAATGTATTGAATGGGCAGGAGACTGTGATTGAGGCATTGGAAAATTGAGGAAATTTCTAAGGCAACACTTAATCTTCCGAACTCAGAAGTTTGGAAGGAAATGGAATCGAGAGGTGTTAGATTGACGTTTAGTTGTAGTGAATCAACTGGGAGTTGTGAAATTTCGTTGTTAATTGGTTCAGATTTTTATTGGTCCTTAACAAATCAAATAAAAAGACTTGATTCATCATTGGTTGCTGTCGACACCAGTCTGGGATGGTCTCTTCAGGGTAGATGCGATGAGCAGAGTGAATGTACTTCGGTGCATTTGATTCATAGTGAAGATGAATCTGTTTCGGCTGAGTTAAGAAGGTTTTGGGAGATTGAAAGTTTAGGGATACATGATAAGGATTCGGTGTCTTGGAGTAAGGGAGATGAAGAGGTATTAAGTGAGTTTGATAACTCAATTAGTTTCGTAGATGGTCGATATCGCGTAAGTTTGCCATGGAGACCAGGTATGAGAGAGGCTTTATAAAATAATGAGTTTGTTGCGCGTAAACGCTTTGAGGGGTTGGTTCGTAGATTCAAATGTGATCACGAGTTGTTTTGTGAGTATAAGGATGTAATCGATGATTATGTTTGGGAAGGTATCGTTGAGCGTACTTCTTGTGAATCTTTGTCGAATAGTCAGGGATTTTACCTACCCCATCATGCAGTGATACGTAGCGACAAAACCACAAGTCGGCTTCGAGTCGTTTTCGATGGTTCAGCTCACGAAGATAAAAACATTTCTTTAAATGAAAGTCTATATACGGGACCAAATTTGCATCCCAATATCCTAGAACTGCTTCTGAGATTTCGAGAAAATTATGTGGCCTTTACAGCTGATGTGAAATCGGCTTTCCTTCAAATTGAATTGGACCTTGCTGATCGAGATTTCACGCTTTTCTTCTGGACTGATAATCTAAACAATGATCCCTACGTCCTAAATTTCACGAGAGTTCTTTTTGGACTTAGGCCTAGTCCATACCTGCTTGCAGCAACTTTAAAACATCATTTCAAAAAATACAAGGAACAGTATCCTCATACATTTAATTTGCTAAACAGCTCTGTGTATGTTGATGACGTCATATCCGGCCGAAATGATGTTCAGGACGCTCTACGTACCTCCATGGAGTGCTTGCAAATATTCAGTGATGCTGGCATGTTACTCCGCAAGTGGCGAACTAACTCGAAGCTGAGGACTTGACTGAGATAAAGATACCTCGGTACTATTTAGGTGAACTAGAACAAGATGTATCAATGTTTGAGATACACTGTTTCTCCGACACGAGTAAGACAACCTACGGCACAGTATTGTACTTGCGCTTTGTTACTCATAACAATGAAATTGAGACGAGTTTTATTTGCTCGAAGGGTCGTGTAGCACCTTTGAAGTTAATGACATTGCCCCGACTTGAATTGACAGCAGCTTTATTGTCAGCTAGGTTGGCTAAACAAGTATCATCTTGCCTCAGATTCGAAGCCAACATTTACTACTGGACAGATTCTCTTATTTCGTACTACTGGATTCGCGGCGATTCTTCAACATTCAAACCATACGTCAAAAATCGTGTTGAAGAAATCCAAATGCTCTCTGACCTGATCCGGTGGGGACACTGTCCAGGAAAGGACAATCCTGCTGATCTCATTTCGCGTGGTACATCTGCTCTCAATTTAGTGCAAAACGAACTGTGGTGGAACGGTCCACCTTGGCTTAGACTACCACCTGACCATTGGCCAAATCTTCATCGTCCAATTTTAGATTCGGAACTTTGTTCTGAAGAATTGGAACTTCGTTCCAGTGTGCATGTAGCAGTTACCCAACCGAAGGAATCTCTTGTCGACATAGAACGATTCAGCAGTCTTAAAAAACTTTTGAGAGTAACCGCATGGATTTTTCGATTCGTGAACAATGTTAAAAACTTAAATAAATCATTGAGCTTGTATCTTACTGCAGATGAGATACAAAATGCTGAATATTTTTGGATCAAATACGTTCAAACCGAATTCTATTCTGCTGAAATATCAGCTTTAAGAAGTAACAAGCAACTTCAGAATAACTCGGAAATAAAGAGTTTAGTGCCTTATTTGGATAAAGACTATTTGTTACGAATTACTGGACGGTTGCTCGAAGCAGATTTATACTTTGGTGAAAAGCATCCTGTAATTCTTCCTCGACGCTGTAAATTTACCGAGTTACTTGTGACTAGAGAACATGGAGAAATAGGTCATTGTGGTGTATCTGCAACTTTGACTCAACTTCGAAAACATTATTGGGTACCTAAAATCCGTCAATTAGTTAAAACGGTCATTCGCAACTGTCTCATTTGCAAAAAATATAATGCCAAACCAGCTGATCAACTGAGTGGTCAGTTGCCACGAGATAGAATTTCCCGATCTCCTCCTTTTCAAATCGTAGGTGTTGATTTACAGGTGCAATCCTTGTAAAGAACAGTAAAGATACTCAAAAATCTTACGTCGCTTTGTTTACGTGTGCTGTAACGCGAGCCGTTCATTTGGAACTAGTATCGGACATGTCCACAAAGTGTTTTTTACTTGCTTTTCGAAGGTTCCTTGCACGAAGAAGTAATTGCCAAGTGATTTACTCCGACAATGCTTGTACGTTTAAAGCGGCTCAAAGAGAGTTGACGTATTTCACTAACATATTGAAAGACAGCAAGTTACAAAATTTCGTCGCAGACAAAAGTATCAGCTGGAAATTCATAGTTGAACGTGCTCCTTGGTGGGGTGGCTTCTACGAACGCCTTGTTAAGACTGTAAAGGAACCACTGCGTAAAATACTTGGCAAGGCACTTGTGACATTTGAAGAACTTTCAACGATTCTCTCAGAGGTTGAAGTCATCGTCAACAATCGACCTCTAACCTATGTAGAGAATGACCCAGGGGAGCCAGAACCTCTCACGCCGGCTCACTTCCTCGAATTAGGTTATGGTGATTCTAAATACCCTGTACATTTCATCGAACTGATTGACTCTACATCGGCCAAGCAATCATACCAAAGGAGAAAGACTTACCAGACACTCCTTTTGAAACAAATTTGGAGACGCTGGAAGGAACAGTATTTACTCCAGTTAAAGACTGTTAATAACTTTAAATCCCCATCTCTTCGTAAAAACTTACAATTAAATGATGTGGTGATTGTTGAAGGGAACGTTAAGTCAAAATTATTGTGGGAACTTGGGGTAATCAAAGAGATATATATTGGAAGAGACAATAATGTTAGATCTTGTTTAATTAAAACTTCTAAAGGTCTCTTCAGAAAACCAATCCAATTGCTTTATCCTTTAGAAATTACATGATGTTCTTAAACTAATTTGTTCTTATTTTTCACATTTATGTTAATGAAGAGTACATTATTAATTAATTTTAAAATTTATTTGTTGCGAGATCTTTAAGTATGTATCTTAATTGTTTATTTTCATTTGATTGTTTATTTCATTGCTTTGATTTGCATTATATGTTTAATTGGGTGAACATTCTGTTCACCGGTGGGGTGTGTGGCGAATATTGGCGAGAAACTTGGCGAGAGGGGGAGATTGTTCGCCATTCGCTGCATAGGTTTCTTATCACTCGCTATTTGGAATGCCTTGAATAAAGATCTTATAATTGATAACGCATCGATGATTTTGAGTGGTGTCATGTTTCCTTCAAAACGCTTCTCAATATTGAGATTTACCCTTTGCTCATAAGTGGCATGTTTTTAATAAAATAAACTGATTTTTTTTTATTTAGGGCAAACGAAGTATTCTAGATTGAATGAAAAAGTAAAAATTTGGGGTTCATACTGAAATTTTCAAATTTAGAGTACTATTTACCTAGTAAGCAGCCCCTCAAAAAAAGAAGGGAAAAAAATAATAATCTTCAACCAGGCATATAAAGAATCGTAAATAAACTACTTTGGTACAAATCGTATTATTCTATGAATTTTAGAACCGAAGATACAGCCATCGTTCGGATTTTTTTTCGTGTGTGTATAACTGTAATTTTTTTCTTATTTCTTTTTCATTGTAACTTATTAATTATCATTTAACAATAACTATCATTTAACAGAGACTATCATTTACCAAAGATACCATCGACTAGCATTTTTAAAGAAAAGTTCAAATATTAGTCTTCAAAAATGACGATCAAGTTGTAAGATTTCGTCCTAAAGTACTTTTATATTGCCTATTGCAATAAAGCTTTGCGTTTGACCATAAAGTTTCTGAATACTAATTTGACATTTATTTTCTCTTAGCTAAGAAGTTACGTTTAATTTTCGATTGTATCACTAACAATGAATCATGAACGCGACTAGATTTATTTGAAAGTTGAAAGAGGAGCAAGGCTGCCAGATATTTTATTCAAAACATGGTTTTTCAAAACTGTTAGTTGCATTTTCAAATCAGTTCAAAATAGTTACACATTAATTTGTTTAAATGAGAAATTTAAAATATGTATTACAAGACACACGGGGTAATTTTTCCCTTTCCATTTTTATTTTAAATTCAGATATCGGGTGTTTGCAAATACGTCCCTCTAATCCTTAATGATTGTGCACAACAGGGACTATGGAATTTTTTTTTTAAAGCTGTGAACTGCGCAAAAACTATAGGAGTTTGCTTAAATAGCTCTGACGAAACCGAACTTAATTCCGAAAGAACGGATAAAATATCTTACTCTTAAAATTATTTCCGAATAAAATGTTTAACAGTTTATTCTTCAGGGAAAAGAATATTTTTCGAAAATTTTATCCAACTTTTGCACGAAATAAGCTTTCTCGGGGGGGAGGAGGGAAGCATCCAATTGTCCCCAGGGGCAGTATCACAGTACAGTTGCAAAACAAGTGTTTGAACCAAAAGTCAATCCGTGCTCTCCCGCATATATGCATGTGTGTCTGTGTAGTGTTCTATGAACAAACCATTTTACTAATATTCGACACCAATTAATGATAAAAAAAAAGAGACAAGTATTAAAAATGTGGTGGTTATTTTGATGAGAATTACAATGGAAGGCATAAATTTAGCAAACATGCAGGAAAGGTACTTTCCGTAAAACATCTTGGAACGAGCACAAGCACATTTATTTGAAGCTTCACGCAAAATAAAAAATTCTGGTAAAAGTGGTAAGTTGATCTATATTTTTTTTCTCTTACTTTTTTCATTATAGTACGACGTAGGGTAACATTACTTGGCTACTAGTTTTTACTCTCAATTACTCATGTGTTAACATAGGACATAGCGTAATGAAAGTACTACATCACATTCAGTCAGGAAAAAAGAAAATTTCGATTTTTCCTCCCAATTCTACATGTTTTAACACGTGTTAAGTTAAAAAAAAAGTTTGCAAAAAAGGTCTGTCTGTGATCAGTATAACTCTCGAACGAATTGACCTATGATATTCAACTTTTGTATACGAGTTAGGGGTGGCCATGGGACGTGTCATTTCGTCAAAATTATGCATGCGCATAAGGTAGCTTGAAAAATTTATATTTTTATGCTCAAATGAAAAATTTATGTTTTTCAGCAATTACTAAAAAACGGCTCTAACGATTTTGATCAAAATCTCTGTGGTAATGTCTTTTAAGGTGCTCTAAACATCCATACCTTCAAAATTTCTGTAGAAATGTGATTAGGCTTCAAAAGAGGGAAAACGCGTGCCTTCAACAGAACTTTCTTCCCTTGAGCATAGCCTAACAACCTCTGTTTTCCTCTGTTTCGCTTAAAAGAATAGATAATGTAGCCTTTATCAAAAAACACACAGCCGATTTTGTCAATTTGGCTGGTCTTTTTTCTGCCAAGGTAATAACTATTGCCCAAAATATCTTCTAACTGAAGATTTAAACAATGAAAACGAAAACGGCAAATTTAAATGCAGTGACCATTTTTAACAGTAATTCAAAGTTGTGTGATTTTCCACACCCCTTGTTATTTAAATCTTGATTTTTCAAAAATGGGAACCCCAATGAAATGTGAATTGATAGCTATGTATTAAATTTTTGTTCAAAAAAATAATTTTAAATATTGCTTCCTTTTTTCTGTGAATGTTATTGTTTTTTCATCCTAATTTTTAATTTCAAAAACTAAGAAATGGCCAAGTACCTAGTCGACATTTTGAAATTTTGTTCCGTATTGCGGCTTCTTCAGTCCTCATCATACACTACTTATTTTGCAAACGAAATAAAGCTTTAAAATTTTATTTTCAGATATTTTTGGTATTAACAATATCCATTTATTGCCTATCCTATGTACATGTACACATCGATGCACCTCTTTTGTGATGCCCATTGGGAAAATTTAAAAAATTCATTTTGTTGCAAATCCCAACAATTATATATGTTTACAAAAGCAATTATAAAAACACTCATGATTTAATCATTCACAAAATTTTAATCCGACTAATTTCAATGTGGATCTGCTATTTTTCTTTCCAAGATAGAAGTCATGAAAAAGAACCGAACCCTCAGCCGCTGTATAAAAGTTTATGACACATTAAAATTAAAATACATTTTTGATATTATAGTTCAGACAAAAGTTCACTCCATTTTTGTTGGAAGTCCACCGATTCTTAAAAAAACAAAATTTTTTTTTACAAAATTCACTAAAAAAACTAATTAAAATTTTAACTCTCTGTTAATCAGACGAAATGGTCGTTTCGCCGCCAACCTTAAAAAAGGCAGAAACGACAGTAAGTATCTATTCTCTGCACAACTTCCAGCGAAAAAGCCGAAATTGACTATTTTCTAGCGCTTACGAAACTTCACATAATTATACAAAAAATACCATAGATTCGTCTCGGTGATATCTTTCAAAGAAAAAAAATTTGAGTACCTAGGACTAAAGACAACGAAGTAAAAAAATATTGAAAATTCCAAAACGAAATAAAAAAACGAGTTCTAGCCCGATTTTGATGTAAAAATCTAGACAAACGTCTATAGATCTTTAAACGGATTGAATTATAGGATGCGGAATGTTTCAACTTAAAATCCTACGCTGGTTTGAACTTCATTAAATAATTCTTTCTATTTTTAATTAATTTAAAACCACTTTTTTTCATTTCATAATTTGGCGACAGATAAAGGCGATCAGCTTGTAATTGAGGTTCAGATATATATGCCAAAAGTTGCCAAACAGGTTTGCTATCATTTGGAAGTCAGTTTTTCCGACATGTTAGGCTTAAGTGAGTTTTAACGTAATGTTAAAGTATAGGAGAACGAATTGGACTATAATTATATGGCTTATAACATCTTTAAAATTAAAATAATTTAATTTTTGAAGAGATAGAATTAAAGAGAAATATTTGTTCTTTAAGTTGCATGTGTTATTTGAACTGTATGACAATTTAGAGAGAGTTAACTTTCAAAAACATTTTGATTTCGGGAAATCTCCATTGAAAAATTGAAAACAATCACATTTTGTTGCAAGATACTATGGGCTAAATACAAAGTATAAATGTGGAGGTTATGCGAGCTGACGTCACAGTCAACTCATTACAGAGGACTAAATGAACCACGCATTGCGATTGGCTAATGGAATTTGCAAAAATGTCATTCGTTTTTAAAGATGTGTTGATTTTTACTTTTCGTTGTAAAATGAAATTGTAGAATCATATATCATCAAAATTGTAATTTCATAGTGAATTTTAAAATTGTTGTTAAGAAAATATTTTAAATTTTGTCAAATATCAATGGGTTATTATGTGAACCAAAATAATGCTTGGTATAATAAAAATAATTTATACTGCAATATTTATTAGACTGTAAAAAACTTGTAATATTTATTTGTAACAATTTATTAGTATAAACTTTCAATGGGATGCACGCTCTGGCCTTGTAAGTTAAAGGTGCCTGATTTGATTCCTGTGTTAGGTGTGGATGTTCGTTGTGATTCGGAATCCACGTTAAGCTGTGGGTTCCGGACTGATTAGTCGATATTATGCACTAAAATAGGTCGTTGTGCGTACAAACTAACCAATCGAGCTGAAACTTGGCAGACAGGATCTTTGTCAATGGCAACGAATTTCTTTAAGTTTTGGGAGTTGAGTTGCCATACACAAGTTTCTAGTACTCGTTCGTGGTAGATTTTGATGGTTACTGCCGTCCGCATTCAACCAATTTGTCAATTTTCAAGTAGATTTTGGCATGCAAGATATCATTGAACTCAACTTGAAGAATTATGAATATTCATGGTACCAGGTGTACCATAGGTGGTACTACTTCTGGTTTATCAATTTTGAAGATAAATATGGCATGTTGGGTGTCGTTAGGCTTGTCTTGAAAAATTATGAATGTTTAAGGTACCAGGTATAGCATAGGTAGTACCACTTTCGGTTTATCAATTTCCAAGTTAAATATGGCATGTTGGACTTTTGTTTGATGAATTATGAATGTTTAAAGTACCAGGTATGCTATTGGTACCACTTTCGGTTTATCAATTTTAAAGATAATTATTGCATGTAAGGTATCGTTGAACTCAGTTTAAAGAATTATGAATATCCCTGGTACCAGGTTTACCATAGGGGATAAATATAAAAACGATGAAACGGACAAATTCAAAAAAGAGAAGTCGTCAGTGTTTAAAAAAAAGTTATGATATCCCCCAAAAAAACACTTTTGAAAAGTAGAACCACCAACCTCAAAAACACAAAAAACTTTCTTACAATAAAAAAATCATCAACATGATGAAAATTTTCAGCCACAAACACAGTGATATAAAAAAATGGCCAACCTCTGATTAGAACTCTCGGTTGTGACTCGCTTACGAATGTATGCTTACTTAATTTATTTTTAACATTTAAGTTCCACTCCCATAAAAAATTACGCTGCTTGAGGTTGGCGCCCGTCTTAATTACTAACCTTTAACCCCCCCCCCCACACACACATAAAAACTTTCCAAAATGTATGTATCAACCAAACAAAAGCTTACCAGAAACACTTTAGTTTCCTACTTAAAAAATTCTTAATAACGATTCAAATGCAAGCGTTTGAGCACAGTTTCTCTATACTATTTTGAAAATTACACGAGCATGAATATTTACACCACTTTGTATTTCCTACCCATCCAAATGAAATCATAAACTCGAATATTCGTGCAAACATCCATAAATTAGTTTAAACGCAAGCATTGTTAATATTCCTATGACGGGCGCCAACCTCAAGCAGCGTAATTTTTTATGGGAGCGGAACTTAAATGTTAAAAATAAATTAAGTAAGAATACATTCGTAAGCGAGTCACAACCGAGAGTTCTAATCAGAGGTTGGCCATTTTTTTATATCACTGTGTTTGTGGCTGAAAATTTTCATCATGTTTATGATTTTTTTATTGTAAGAAAGTTTTTTGTGTTTTTGAGGTTGGTGGTTCTACTTTTCAAAAGTGTTTTTTTGGGGGATCAAAGATACAATTAGAGGACCAAAATTATTTGCAATGAAAGTTTCAAAGTCAATTTCTATAGACCCACAAACTGACAGATTCTGTTTTATTAGAATAGATTAGTAAAATAAGTAGGCAAATTTTCATTTACAGTCGACATATTCAGAATTAACCCCCCCCCCCCCTTCTCCAAAAAATAAAAGTTGTATCTGATCGCCACTAGGGGGGTCATTATCATTTTAATCACGTACCTGATGTTTTATTGGATCTTCCAGACATTTCGAAAATATTTGGAAAGAGCACTTTATGATACAATTTCTTTGATGTTTCAAAGTTTGAAACAAATTTTCCAATAGAATCAATAAACTGACTTTTGAGATATTTGGTATTTAACAGTTTACACAGATTTTCAGAGTTTGAAAAACCAATATGGAACATTTTCTTTTAAAACTTTCTGGATCTAAACAAGAGAAAAAAAATTTCAAAAGTTTTGTGGAGAGGACGGTACATTTCAACAAAGGGTACTTTTGGACAGTTTGAATTTCTCACCACCGGCGCTGTCATTTGATTGGCGAACGACTAAGTAATAAATGTTTACAACTACAACACGTCAGCAGTTGGCCATAGATTTTTCTACATTTTTAAATACATTATAAATATTTTGATATGCAATATATTTTGTTTAAAAAGATATTGTATAGATATCCAAAAAAGTAAAATATAAATTTTTATTTCCGCACTGAATTCTTATAACGGGATATTTATAGAAAAAAAAAATGGATTTATTTTTCCTATTAATTAAAATATTATCTGTATAAATATTTAGGTAATAAAATGAAACTTGTTTTCTAAAACCCGAGCGGTGCACTCTAACCTAAACCAGTATGGCAGATTTAATAAAGCTTCCATGAGTAGGTTTCAACAAGCAAATGTTATAATGGATTTTGAAAAAACTATATAGAAACTATGGTATTTTTTTCTTTTTTAATTTTTCAACACGTACAGGTTTTTTCCCCTGTATCCACAGGATAATTTTTGTAATATTGCACATCGATAATGTTAAATTTAAAACAGATCGTCCCTGTGCTTCCTCGTCATACATGTTCCAATAATTTGCAGATAGTTTTTCACTGCATATTTTCCAGCAATATTGAAATATTAGAGCACAAAATAAAAATTACAATTGAAACACACGTCTACAATCTTATATAATATTTGTATACCATGAAATGATTTTTTAAGACTTGCTATTTATTTCTTAATATTCACATCAACATTCTGAATTTGAAACTATTTTTTGCTGGTTTTTTAAAAATTATAAATACTTAAGTATACGATACCTAATTAAAAGTCGGAATTTGGAGAAAAAATCCAGGCTAATTCTGTAGCATCATGAAGAAAATATAAAATTTTCCAGTGCAAATTGTAAAAATATTAAATTTAATTAAAAACTAATTAAATTAACTGAATAACAATTTCTATTGTGTAATTTTAATAATTTAATAATAAAAATTTTAATATTTTATTTAAACAATTTATTAATTTGTGTTGTTAAAAAATCCGATCTCTTAAGTAATTCTTTAGCTGTCTCGTCGGGGATAGGTATTAGCCACCTCATCAAGCAATTTTTAATTCCAAAATTGTTTTTAGACACACATTCAATGGGTACTGCGGTAACTTTCCAAAAATTTTTAATGTTAAATTATAATATGGAAAAACATTAGCATAATGGGCTTTATAAACCGAAGGTGAAGCTCTTGCAAAAATATGTAGAAGAAGATATTAGACTATAAGGCTTTGGAAAAAACTACTATCAATGAGGCATATACATACATCTTATTGAGAAAAGGGTTCTTGCGACTGTTCAAAACAACTAAAATTCGATCATCCTAGAAATGACCCCCCCCCCCTTCTCCCCCCCTAATGCATTTCTGCCGCAGCAATTTTCAGTTAATCTTCAAAGTATCATAATAAAAATTGAAGACAAGGAGCAGTGCTGGCCAGTACCAGCCAATGGGTAGAACATGATCAGAAGTCAATACACACCATTGAGATAGAAAATGAAAAGAGCTTCTATTACTAAATAGTGTATATAAATTTAAAACGGAAATCGTCATAGGTCTGTTTTTGGACATTTTTTTTCTGCTGAGGTTCCGATGTCATAAACATTGCAGGATCTCCCTTTGAGATACGAAAAAAGAAGGAAACTAATAAGGTACTTACCTTCAAAAACCGAGTCCATTATTACAATAGAAAGCCTGTATAAAGTAGAGAGAAAACGAAAATATTAATATGCGAATCAATGTTATCATGGAAACTCATTTAGTTGCACGCACAATGTTTGGTGTCTCCATGGTCATCAGAAACATCACTGTGACAAAGTACTCGGAGCAAGTGAGCTGTATTGATTGCTTAAAATATATGGAATACCTGAATGATTCATTTAACGGGGGCTGCGAATCGTGAAACTGCGAGTTTAGATGCCAGTTAAAATGTATGATGATTAATAACACCAGCGTCCGAACTTATTTTTAAATGGTGAGGCAGTAGAGCACGTTCAATGCTATTTTTCATTCGAATCTTTTGCAATAAAAATATCGGAATCAAGCCTTGAAGCTGTACAATCAGGTTTTTATATATTTTAAAACGTCCTTTATGCTTATGTTCTTATTCAATTTTCGATGAATATTTTAGCAATTGTTGGCGGAACTATCTCTTTCAAATTTGAAGTTATAGAATTATCGACCAAGCGACCAAGAATTAATCATTGAAATCACTAGCAGATTGTGAGGAGAATATTAAATAAATTACACTTGGATTTAATAAAAGGTCTCTCTCTCTTCTACGATGATAATTTCTCTCCTGAAAAAACGAAAAATATTAATAAGAATAAAAATTATTTTCAAAAATACTATACCAGGATCCATAATTTTGCCAGGATTCATAAAATTTTATAGAAAAAAAAAAAGAAAAAAAAACTTATCAAAATTCTACGATGATTAACTCTCTCGAAAAAAAAATTAAATTTGAAGTTTGAAAAGTTTTACTAAAACAAACAAACAATTGCACCAAGATTTTATAATTTCGGCCTGAAGTTATGTGACAAACCCTGCTTCACTTAAAATTTTCAACATTCTACAATGGTAACTTTTCTCTTGGAAAAATTAAAATTTGAAGTTTGAAAAAGAATTCTTTTAAAAATAATTTAATTGCACCGGGATTCTACAATTTCTGCATGACATTAAATAACAGTAAAACATCACTTCATTGTCAATATGCAGAAAAACCTCACAGATCTTATGGACTGAGGAACTGATGTTTTCTTTTCATTTGTTCGTGTACACATCGGCATCCATGGAAACGAAAGAGCGGAAAGGCTTGCTAAGGAGACGTGAAATTGACACTTATGTGAGCATCACTAAATCCTTTTTGAAAAAACGTTCAGAAAAGAAGTTGCTGTTATTTGGGACAAAATGTATACAAATTCATGCAATGCTTCACTAACTAAGAAATGTTTCCTTTCTCTCCATCAAAAACTTAAATGCCAACATTTTCCCATAGACTTTAGAAGCACTCTAAAGTCTATGGGAAAATGATAACGGGTCATGCTAATTTAAAGGCCTACTTCAATAAATTTTTCTTAGCGTCTTCTAACATATGCAACTGTACAGTACCCAAAATAAAAATCAGAACGATGGCTATATCTTGTGCTCTAATTGTTGAAATAACAAACAAAAGGTACCGTTGTAAATCGTGGAAGGTTTTTAATAATTGCATGTAGTTTTTTTGTCATGAGGGGTCATCTACATATTAAAACAGAACCAAACTTTAAAAAGTTCAATAGCAACCTTATAATATTACCCCATATTTGGATTCAGCATCCAAAAAAAAGTCGAAGTACAAAAATTCGTAATTTTCTAATGAATGGTTTGTAATTTAAATGATAAAAAGAAAATGACAAATTAATGTTAAATAAAAAACTCGGTTTTTTGGCTATAAATACTTAAATAATTAATATATTTCAGAATTTTTTTTCAAAAGATAGTTTGTTAAATGGCCAAACATAAATAGCAATCAACTTTTGTATCAATTTCTTTTTTAATAATTAATTATTAATTAATAAAACAATAATAATTTTTTTTTAATAGAAACATATATTTTTTTTGCTTTCATTAGATTTACCATGGTCTAGCCCCCCCCCCCTCCCCTTTCTCCAATTTTTTTCTTTCCACTTTGACTTTTAGTTCTCTATTTTTTAGCGAAAATGTAAAAAACGCTCACTTTAGGGGACCGTATAGTACACGACTTTTGAAAACTATCACAGATTAATTCAAGGTAAACTAGGGGTGTGGAAAATCGCACAAAGTTCAATTATCATAAAATAGGGTGAATAGGAACAGCGGGGTGAATCGGAACAGAATTTCTTGAAATTACAAAAAAAAAAAAAAAAAAAAAAATATTATTTTATACAAACAAAGCAGTTTTATTTTACATTTTTTTAATCTGTCTAACGTGTTTGGAATCGTGGAACATATGTTTTGTGTGGTTTTCGACAGTGTTCTTTTTTTTTTTTTTAATTTACTTTCTTAAATTACATTTATTTAAAACAACATTTTTTAAGCAATTTCAATAAGTTATCCTTTAAAAATTTTACTGAATCATGTGATTTTTTCATTTTATAAATAATTTCAACTATCAATTTACATTTGTGTTTACAGTGAAATGTTTCCGTAAAATAATCAAGCTTTGCTGAATACTGTTTACTAATGCCTACATTTTATCTTTTTTAATTTTCTAATTATCAGTAGTATACGTTATACTTCTGCAATTGCAGTTTTCGATATTTTATTTATTTCGTGTGAAGAATGAACATCTTTAATGTTGTAAATAAATTATGTTACTTTTGCGTTTACTTGCTATTTTTGTATTAATTTTAAACATAACACTATAAATCCAAGTAGTTTCTATGCAATTTTAGACTAATATTTGTATTTTTTAACGTCGTGAAACGCCTCACTAACAGTTCGATTTCTTCCGTTGTGAAGTAGAACCTTAAAAATACCTTTCATTTTATGGAAATTCTCCCTGAAGATCGGTTAAAAAATGGTCGAAACATTTTCGCTCATAAGTGACGTGTTTTTCAACATAATGCATTGAAATTTGGAATATAAGGTAAATGATGTATTCTAAATCAAATGAAATGATAAAAAATAAGGGTTGGTATTGAAATTTTCGAATATAGCGTTACTTTTACTTAGTAAACGGTCCCTTAAGAAAAAAAATTGCATCATATATATAGAAAATCGTAAGCAAAACATTTTGGTGTAAACCGTAAGATTCTACGATAATTAGAACCGAAGATATAGCCATCGTTCTGATTTTTTTTTTTTTTTTTTTTTTTTTTTTTTTGGTACTGTACAATGGGATGTGTTTAAAATGTCGAACATATTATTCTTAAGTGTCCAAGACTTAGTGTTGAGAGAAATCTTCTAAAAAACGAGTTGGTTAAATTTAAAATAAATTGGCCTCCTAACTTTTAGGAACTTGTTAAGGTAAAGGGTATCTTTAATTTATTTTATAATTTTATTAATAGTCATTTCAATACATAAATTTGTGTTTCCCCTCCCCCTTTTTTTTCCTTCCCTTTTTGAATTGTTGTGTTAATTGCTTTTGTTTTGATTGCTAGCTTTCCTTTTTTGAAACCAAAATACTTACGTCTGTAAGCCTCATGTGATACTTTGCGGTACATGAGGAGTTGTTTATCAAATAAATAAAAAAAAAAACTCACTCAAAAATTTCCTTCATTCTACGATGAAATTTGTCTGGTAAAAATAAAAAATGTTTGAACTCTATTAAAAATTGGAAAAATAAAACAAAATAATTAAAAAAATATTTCACCAGAATTTTATAATTCCGGCCTAAAGTTATTTGACAGAACAGTAATTTGCTCAAAAATATTTGACATTCTCCAATAATAAATGCTCTCGTGAAAAATCAAAAATGTAAAAAATTTGTATAAGAATAAAAATTAATTAAACAAAACAGTTGTAACAGGATTCTATAATTTCAGCTTGAAGTTATACATAACAGAACACTACTTCATTAAGAACATTATAATTATTCTTTGATGGTAACTTCACTCCAGCAAAAACAAAATTTTGACTAATATCCTCTCTTGGAAAAACAAAAACATTAAAAAAATCATAATTAAATAAAAATATTATTATACCGGGATTCTGTACTTTTGGCATTAAATTATATTACAGAAAGACACTTTATTAAAAAATTATCAAAATTCTAAGGTGATTACTCTCTTGAAAAATCAAAATTTGAAGCTTGAAATAAATTCATTTAAAAATAATCTAATTGTACCAGGATTCTACAATTTCTGCCTGATGTTAATTGATAGTACAGTACTTTACTAATAAAATTTCTACTTTTAGCGATGATAACACATGTAATGAAAAATCAAAATTTAAATTTTGTTTATTTAAATTTTAATTAAAAAACTAGTTACACAAGTATTTTATAATTTTAGATGACATTTTATATGACAACAATACGTCATTACAATTTTTTTTTTAAATTCTATGATAACTTTTCTCATGAAAAATAAAAAAAAAATTAAACTTTCAAAAAATTTGAATAAGAAATAGAAGAAAGTTGCAGTTTCTTACTTTTTTAAAGCAAAAGTATTCACAACTTCTTCGTTGTCGTTATGCATATTATTATTATAGCATATTATTATTATTAGCGTTATTCTCTATATAAACATACATTTACCGTAGACCAATTAATCTTTCTTAGCCTGATGCGTTTCTAAGGTAAGTTTTTATTCTTTGAATAGAAAAGATTCTTTGGCGAAAGAAAAAAAAATTATCACTTCGTTATGAATTCTCCTATGATTTTCGCCATCAGAACAGATTGAAAAACAGTCTTACAACACTCGAAAATCAAATGTGATTGCTACGTGTGAAAACGAATGAGTTAGTAAAGCTCTTGCATATAAGCATGCCCAACCATAACCATATGGACAACAGCGTTTTTAGTAAATACTATTTAATTAAAAAATAACTACATTTTCCCACACCGCTGCCAACCATGATTGCATGTTTTTGAAAACACTATAATACAGTAATATTGAAATTCCCTACTAAATTTACAGTTCTGTAGTGAACATGTTTTGGCTTTTTCTGTGTTTTCAAATATGTTTTAAATAAGTAACATTATATTAATCTGTATTTTTAAACTCTATATTACGTAAATAAGGTCTTCTAAAACAGAAAAGTTTGGAACCAACAGCACCTCCTTAACCATTGCTGAGGTATGACGTTTTTTTGGAAAATCAATAATGGCCATCCAGGTCTGTTTGGGAATTTTCAAGGAAAGTAGCCCTTAAAAAATTTCATGGGGAATATATAAAGAATATATTTCAGGAGCAATTGACTTTTTAATAATTATTTCCTTCCCTAGGTGAATTTAGATCTATATTACCGTTACTACAATTAAATACATGGTGAAAGAAAAACCTTTATCAGTTTTATATCAGCCTCTAACTCTCCCTTCTCCCCCACTCCCTTGGATACTGCTTGAATCAGAATACAGCAACTCTAATTTATAGTCAACTGTACAATATTTTCTCAATACCTGTTATCAAACTAGATTGGTAAAAACGTTCTTTTGGTTTAAATGTAGCATTAAAGATTTTCATTGTTTTCGTGGGTGCTGATAGATTTATCTTATACATTTTTAGATATGAAAAATAAATTGTGGTTTTATGCGAAAATCTTTGGTTCGAAATTTAATCTAAAGCACTGTTAAATTAAATTTTGGCTGCACTAAGATTTTGGGCCACAGATAAGCACACTTTTGAATAGAAAGTGTAAACGACAACGAGGAGAGTGACCTCTCTACTACTTGACAGGCTCTACTGTGTCAGGGTAAAATATCAGTATCCTTCGTGTCTATGCTAATGAATTTATGATTCTAATTAACTCTGGAAATAAAACGTTAATGATAGCTTCCTGTAGGGTTGGGTTGGGGAGTTTCCTGTCGTTACGAAAAAGTTTAAATGAACTTGCTAACTGGGAGAATTATACAAAAGTGTAAGTAATGTACTAATGTGGCGAGATAGAAGAATAGGTGAAACAGTAATTGTATGAGAATTGAAAAGGTCCCAAATCAGACCGTTTTACAAATTAAAATGTTTAAAAGAAATAGTTTGTGCATTGGAATCGAACTGGCTTCAAAATAGGTATGGGAAGCAATAGATGTATTTTGTAAACCGACTTCAATAAACGTGAGAAGACAGACACATAGCACTGGCCAGGACGCAGACTCCTGTCACAAAAGCATGGATAAATTGATCTCATACCATGTTAATTGTCTTAGTCAAAATAATTTTAAAAATCCTGCAGAATTTCAGAGCCTTCAAACTCCTTCAGAGACATCAAACTCCGCTTCATATGCTGTTGAATTTTGTGAGCTTTCCAACATCTCATGTGTAATACTTGAACAGGTACGACCTTTTCCAAAAGTAAAAACACATATATTCAAAAGAGGCGGCCGAAAACCAGAAAGAGCAGAATTATGACTGACATTCCAGAAAAGAAGAAATTGAATTTGACACATTGCAATTTAAATTGTTACTATATAATAACCAATGACTAATAAATCAATTACCTGATATGGTTTCTTTTATAAAATTCATCTGTATATGTTTGTTTTTTATTATTACGGAGTGAAACCTAACTTTAAGGGAATGACCCTAGGTACACCAGCTACTGTCTCTAGGTACAAAGACGTTTTGTACCTAGGGCCATTTGTGAAATTTCTTAAAAACCTTCTATTGGACAGAATCTATGATTTTAAGTATTTGTACTAATCCCAATAGGAGGTAATTAGTGTAACGATGTATGCATATCAATTTCACAATTTTAAACGTGTCAGTGGTTTTGTTTTTGGGCTTTGAAAATAGGTGGCCCAAGGTACACAGGTCTCCCCTACACATATTTTCAATAAAATTTAAATTTACTTAATTTAAAAGTGATAAATAATGTATTATTTATTTACTAAAGAGTACTTCATATGGTGTTGAAGAATGATGTATGGTAGGGACACGATTCAGCAAATGTTATATTGACCTTCACCTTAACTTAAAATGTTTTATTGACCTTCGGGTTATGATCAGGAACTGTGTTCCTTAAAGTTTAAACGCCGCCTAACATTCTATTTTCTATTATAAATAATGTTGCTAAAATTGAAATTAAAAAATACACAATCAGACAAAAAAGAAATACAAACACAAATTTGTTCGAATATGCCCTCTTATCTCACAATTCTTCTAGTAACTGCAATAAGAGCTAATTATTGAAATTGCAGCTAAACTTATGTGTTACTGTTTTGTAATTGTTATTTAAAAGTTATATTTGTTGCAAATATCTTAAAAAACGTATTGCTATTTTTACATTTATTTTCAAACTTAACAAAGATTGCACTCTAATCATTATCTATGTTAAATGAAATCGTAATCAATATTTATAGAAGTCGCAGATCAGAAGATAGTATAATCATGAAAATAAAGTATGACTTATGGGTCTAAAGGGCATGGAAGGGAAAACAATCGTTGTTGTTATTAAAAATAGAAATCTGTTATGATTGCAAAAATTAAAAAGTAAAAAAGGCAAAAACTTGCATATTTTTTTACTTATGTAATAATGATTTTAAAAGAATAAAAGGTGTTATAGAAATTTGTTAAAAGTGTGACACTTCTATTCTCGAAATAACTACTTCACAAGTTATCACTTTAATACTCTTCTTTTTAAATGTTTATTAGCCAGTAAGATAACAGTTGCGAGACAAACAAACGAGAACTTCTACAGCGTACCTCGTGATTGAATATCTGGTGCTTATCACATTCAAATGTCGTATCGCACTCAAAATGAGCAATATTAGTGAGAAGCAGCTGTTTGATAATAGAAAACTGTTTGTATTTCTTTCATGCGGCTCTTGGTCAGAAATGTAAGTAAATAAAATGGATTTATTACAAAACTCTCTTAAGTCGGTATAATTGATAAAAAAAAATATTTTTAGCTTTGTTTAGAGAAACATATTTTATTAAATTGGCAATTATTTTTTTACCTTATTACATATTTCTAATATGTTTTCTTTTTGATTATTTAGAAAAATGTTTTCTCATCTTAATTATAGTAATTATTATGTACTTAATGTTCTGGGCAAAGAGAAGCATACGGATACATGAGGTATAAGCAAATAAACTATACTACACGCAGTTAAATGTTTGATAAATCTTTAAAAAATTTCAGCTTTCTTATTTACTACTTGATTTTCAAAGCAATCGTACAATTGAATGGTTTATTATTAAAAACGTTTATGTCTACTACTTTTGAGTATAACTCTTTGATAGTTTCTTGTTCTTGATGTTTAGGGCCTTTTCTTTTTATGAAATAGTTTATTTCATACTATCCCATGACTGAGTTATATCCCTTCGAAATTCGTTCATTGTTGAAAGGGTTTATGTCCATGTCGTGAGCCCTTTCCGCTCTAAATGGTGAATATCAGTAGCCACCCACAGTCAATTTCAAGACTTGTTTTGTCAATGAGAGAATGTACTGTGACCAAATAATGTCTAAATTTTCATACAAAGTTGTATTTTCACGTGGTAAAATGTCAACTTAAACTTTAAAAGACGATTCCTTAAGTAACAATGCGATAATAATATCACATAAAAGAAAACTTAATGTTTTGAATATGATTTTCAAAATGACACATAAAGAAAAACACTAAAATTTCCTAAGCTATGACAATTTAGTCTCTAAAAGTATTTTATTACAAAACGTAACGGAATTCATTAACATCTTCCATCGATATCAAGACTTTGAAAGTATAATCCAAGAATTAGGAATATGTTGGGTTTATACTGCTGTGACTGTATACTGTATATCTGTAAAAATGCGAAAAAACAATACTAATAGTAATTAATGATATTGTGAATTGATAACCAGGTTAGAATTTTAATTTATTGAAACAAATACGAAGTTTTTCTTTTGATGAACTATTTGGTGTACTAAAAATTGGACAAAAATGATTTTAAAAATAAATTATTCATTTTAATTCTTAATTTGTTGGTGGGGAATTGATACAAAAAGCTTCGAAAAGTTTTTTTAAGTTGATAAATACTATTGCAAGAAATAGTAGAAATGATAATATACGTTTATGAGAAGTTTAATTTTCTTTTATCAATAAATATACAATACGGTGTTAAAATATCAAAAATTAACTAAAGCTAAATTTTTTATATTTTAAATTGAAAGCAAAATATAACGATTTAAAGATCTTCTATTTGATACATTAATATTTCGGATGAATACTAGTTATTTTTAAAGTTACATATTTTTCATTATTGAAAATTTTTCTGGGGACAGTTAAAATTCTGCAATTTTTAAAATAAACTAAATACCTATGAAAATATAATTTTTTTAAATTTATACATATAGAATTTCTTATCATATTTTGAGCATTTTTCCAAATTTTACTGATGGTCTAGTTTTAATAGCAAAAGAAATAAACCCCATTAAAATATTTTTTGGATACTCAGAGTTTCATTATTGTGAAACTTGATTTTTATAATCTTAAATATATTTTAATGGTTTTCATTTATTTTTTTGCTGTGGAACTAAAAAAAAAATTAAGAAAAAATTTAGAAATTTTATTTTCATACATCATAATTTTATTATCAGCGTCCTCTAAATAAAACACGTCACTATTTTTAAATATTCATAATCAATTAGTTGAGCACAGAATTAGAGCATTTTATAAATCAAAATTTTCAATATACTGTGCATTGAGATTGAAATACATATTGTTATTGTAAAAAAAAGTATTTTGCTTAGTTCATATTTTCTCCCTTGATATCCTGTTTAAAACTACTCCCTCAGAAGAGCCCATTTAAAAAATGTGTCAGTTTTAAAATAATCATAAAAATAATTTAGACGTTCTCTTTTAAATTGTTTTTAAAAATTCTCCAAATTTTTTTTAAAGTTTTAAGCATTATTATGGAATGATTTTCGTGAAAATATTTATAAATAACCAAAAATATTGCAACTATTCGCCTGCTGTCCCCTTCCCCTATTTTATGTTAGGCACACATGGAAACGTTATTAAAATTATACACATTAACCTTCCATCGTTCGCAGTATGTTGATCGCTGAGTTCGGGTGCAATGTGCTTGATAGGCCATAGGACTGCAAGTGATGAGCATCATTAAAAGGGGTATCAAAACAAGAAAAATACAAAAGTTCCGGTAAAAAAACATATATACAAACAACTAGATGGTGGGGTGAGTCGTCAAAAATACCTGTGCCTGTCAGATCAATGTACCCGACCAAAGGTTAAAATCGAATTAATAACTAATGTTCTCTTCCGCACACAAAATCAAATTGAACATTTTATTTCAAACTAAATTAAATACTATTTAGTTTTCAATATTATTTCAATTTTTATTAAAATCTAATAAATTTCTGTGAGTGAAAATAGTGTGAGAGGTTTTAGCATAGTTGGTCTATAACTCTTGGAACTTCAATTCAATATTTTTTTTGTCATGTGGCTACACACAAGGCATCGCAGCAAACGCTACAAGGGTCTTGTATTTTATATTAGAATGCTCTTAACAAGGAGCTGTGTAGAATACACAAATAAACAAAACATATTTCAAGTAACCGATTTTTCGCACAATCTGCCTGTTTTTGATTCATTTCAAAACTTTTAGAAGTTTCAACAAATAGAAAACAGAATGGTTGCAAAAGTATTAAAGTTAAAAAAAAAGACTAAATCTTTAGAAAAGTACATATTAATAAATTTATTAATGATATTTACATATGGTCACCTGCACTGTTATGGTACTTGATCAAATCTTGGATCAGTTAAATGTGTTTGTATTTTCTTTTTATAAGAAGAATTTTTGCTCTTTGAAATAAATTCACTTTTATGTGTCATATTTTTTGTCTATTATTAAAGGTTTAATGAATTTGTGAAATAAAAATTAGTTTCTTGCATTCGTTAAAAACAAGTAAAATAATTTAAAACACTAACTAGCGAGATTGTAAAAAAGTAATCTGGGATAAGTATGGCTACAGTGTTTTGTTCTGTATGACTGCATTTGCCTCTCCGTGAAAATTGCTTGGTCAAATGCAACAACGGCTCTATTTTTTACATAAGAAATTAAATCTAAAGTAAAATAAAGTTCATGACATAAATATATGCATTTGTTTACGGCATTTTGTTTAGAAGCAAACAAAAATAGTTTTAGTATAAATGCTCAAGAAACGCGAGGTGGCAAACTTTAACATCGATAACAGGAGTGATAACACTGATAACAGGAGTGAATATTAAATTCCTGATTCTAGAAAATACAACGTCACAAAAGCCGAGTGGAAAAAATTTCATTGTATTGAAAAACAACTTATGAAAACGCTGACAGAGGAGGGCTATAGGTACAATTCCTGGGCTGTGCATTTATTTATTAATTTATTTGGAGGCGTACTTATTTTAATCAAATGAGAATAGTGATGTGAACAACTCTCAATTGTTATTTTTCTTTCTTTTTTTCTTTCCCCGCTGACGATGAGAGCATTCACAGGCTTAATACATCTGACATATTTAACAATTTTTAAAGTTTTTATTCTTACATCAATGCACAATAATTTCATCTTGATCAATTAAAAACCAATCTCCAGAAAGAATCGGTGGAATTTATCCCCACAAATTACCTCTAAGTAATAAAAGTTATAATAGTTAATACAATTTTATTTTATATAAAGTTATAATAGTTAATACAATTTTATTTTATATAAAGTTATAATAGTTAATACAATTTTATTTTATATAAAGTTATAATAGTTAATACAGTTTACATATATAAATATTTTAAAACTTATTATTTTATATAAAGTTATAATAGTTAATGCAATTTACATATATAACTATTTTAAAACTTATTATTTTGGCGAAAGACAAACAATTCGGTCAGAAAGTCAGTTTTCCGATCAAGATATTTTTCTTTTGAATTCATGTGTTTTCTCACAAATAAAATAATAAATCTTTCTTTCCAGTGTGGAATGGAATTTATGATATGTCCTTAGTAAAAAGAAAATGGCAAATTGTATTGATATTGGAACAGAAGCAAAAGAGGAAAAAACCTTCACAGTAGCGGGATCCAAATTCCCAACATCAACCCTTTTTCGAAAAGAGAACATCATGACAGCCTTGTTTTTCCAAACTCAACCAAGAGACGTCATTATTTGCTCTTACCCAAAGTGTGACAGCAAGTGGGTCGATATAATTGTATGGAAACTTCTGTACCCACATTGTAAGTTGCCCGTGATTAATCCAATTACTAATCGATATTTGCTAAGCATGGAAATGATGAATGTGCAAGAACTGCTTCTGCGGCAAAAGACACCAAGACTTGTGAAAACACATTTACCATCCCATTTGATTTCATTCTACAAGAGAGCTAAATACATCTATATAATTCGAACACCTTGGGAACTAAGTGTATCGTACTATAAACTGCTTTATTCGATTGGCAATTTTACAGATTCTTTCGATGAATTCTTAACCAATTTCTTAGAAGGAAATTTAGGTTTTGATTGTTATTTTAATCATGTTATGTCTTGGAGCAAGCGATTAGAAGACGAGAATGTTTTAATATTGTGTCACGAGCATGTCAGAAACAACCCTAGGAGTGCTCTTTTTTGTATAGCGTCTTTTCTAGGAGACCACTACTTAAAACAACTATTGTACTCTCGTGACTTAGAAAATGAAATTTTAGAATCCTTAAACTCAGAAAAGTGTAAAAAACAAAGGTACTTTCATAAAAGTTCTAGAGATAAATCTTTTAAAAAGCCAACTTGCACAGAAAAGGATATTGCTGAAATAGTTACGAAAGTGTCGGAAAAATTCTCGAATACGGCTATCGAACATACGTGGTTGAATCTTTTGAAGAAGTATGAGCAGCTAGTTTCGAGAGGCCAAATAAACGATTGATAAATTTCCAGATTTATCTATAAAATTGAAATCTTATAGAAAATGTAAATCAATTAATCATATGTTCGTTTGATTCACCAAAAAGATGCTTTCGTATAAACTAAGAATTATGTAATATGTATACATTATGCTATTTCAGGTATCTATTAATAATTTGTATCTTGTCCATTTCTAAACATGCATCACAAAATTCTATAAAGTAATGAATAAGTGTAAAATTGGCAGTGCAAAATTATGAATTATTGAATTACTTTTAAGCAGGTTACAAATATTAACTTTTATACAGAAATGCCAATATTCAATATAAAGATTGTGCCAAAAATCTCAAAATAAAAAAATATATATATATAGCAATTATATTTTCATTGCCAAATATACCATATATATATATTAACGAAATGAACTCCAACAAACATTCAAACCTTCCAGAGATTTGAATCCAGCACCTTTGGAATGCTTCATCTCCTATTCTAAAACCATTAAGCTATTTTATGAAAGAATTGTAACAAAATCGATTCAACCACATTCATTATTGTGTAGAAAATCTTGAAAGTGCAACTTAATAAGGCAAGAATTCCAACTTTTCAAATACTGTGTTTAAAAAAATTTCCAAAACATAATTGTCTCAATTGTCCTTAATTTATCAATAATTTTCTTTATCAATAATGTTCTTTATCAATAATGTTCTTATGGTGTGTGCAATTGTTTTTAGAATTATTTTATCAGCCATACTTTTAAAAGAATGAACAAACTTACCTATTTGTAAAAAAATAAGAGCTCTTTGTATTTATTTTGATTACAGTCTCAGTTTCTACTTTTGATTACCATATTTTTTATTTTGAAAGCCTATTTAAAGCAGAGTCTGTTTTCTATTGAAGTTAGTCATACTTAATCATAACCGTATTATAAGGGCGGGAGAGAAATTAGAGAGGTAGGGCATTTTATTCCACTGGTACTACTAGCTGCGACCAGGTATTCTCACTGGTATTCTAGATAAGAGAAAAAACAACAACAAATATTTTACCAGTACATGCTCTGAACCAGTGGGACAATATTCAATGAGTTTTAGATTTGGTTAAATCCGATTGATGTTTATATATTATTTTGTGGAACATGTGCCCGTTATTGGGTTAATACTATTGCTAATTAATCCTACACATAAAATAAAAGAATTAAAATAAGTGAACACTATGTATTTTAGACATGAATGAGGAAATCGTATATAATTAGAAGAAAAATTATTTTTTACGTATAATATGAGAAAAATGTATAGGTATTTTATATTTTCTTTCATAAACAATTGTATAACTAAACTCAAAAACAACAACCTAATACTAATAATAATTAATACCAAAGAAATACAAACAAATACGACAATAATTCATTGTATTTTTTATAGATTAAGAAACATTTTATGTTATATTTCAATATTTGATAATAATTTAATAACAATTGGGGGACCCAGTAGCCTAAAAATAAATTTTTTTTTTTTTTTTTACTTCATGTTATTCTATGTATTTTTGCCCTTCCATTGATGTATTACTTTTGTTTCTACTCAAATTTGAAGTATGTTATATTTTGTTTTAAAAAAAAGGCAAATTATCAATGTTAACTGTATAAGCCTTTTACCTTTAACTTGGATTTTCTCTAAAGTGATATTTTAAACTTCAATGTACCTTTTCTAACTAACTAGTAGAGAAAAACCAGTAATTTTTTATTTAATTGTAGAACATAACCTACAGATTAAACGAAGGTTAAAAAGTTTCCTGTTATTTTCTTAGTTATTTTTTAAATGCCAAATTTTTGTAAAAAAAGTTTTTGCTCAAATTTTTTTAAAAAAAATGTGGAAAACTGATTAAAATTTAACAAGAAAAATTCTGATGATATTTTTTTACCAAATTTTAACCTCAGTTTAACCTGTAAATAATGACTACAATTTCATTAAAAAAATAATAGTAAATCTCTACGAGTTAGTTAGAAAAGGTACATTGAAGTTTAAAATATCACGTTTAGAGAAAATAAAAGTCAAAAGTAAAAGGCTGATACAGTTTACATTGATATATTTTTTTTTTTTTTTAAACAAAATCCAGCATATTTCTAATATGAGTAGAAACAAAAGTAATACATCAATGGAAAGGTAAAAATACCTTACATAGAGTAACATTATATTAAAATCTCAAAATTGATTTATTTTTTATTTTCAGGGTACTGAGTCCCCTTAAAATGAAATGGAAATGACATTAGAATTATTTTTATATTATAATTTCTTAAAATGCTCTTCATAAATACGTAATTTCTGAAGATCTTAAAAGCAATCGTTTCTATAAGAAAATAAAACCTTAGAAAAATTTTAGATGTCCATTACACAAATCAACTTACCACTTCGTAACTTAGGTTTTAGAGGATTTCACTTTTACCCAATATGTTTTAGTTGAGTTTAGTTTACACGGTTCCAGTTTTCTATTTCTGCCACTATAAAGTGCTTATCACAGCCAAATATGCCTCGTAATTTTGAGCTACGATAAGATTACATAGTCGAAACCTTATCGCGCATACCTCTCTCTCCGACTCCCCCACACCAACGAAATGAAATTGAAGCCACGACTTATTAAATTTGTACCATCACCCAGTATCAAAAACATATACACCAATATTCATCGAAGCCAGGACAGAATCAACGATCTACCGTTCGTGACTTTAACCATAAGGCCACTTTTTCATTTGTAATTTTTCAACGTGTACAGGTTTTTTCCCCACATATATCCAGGCTAATTTTTTGATATTGTATAGTGACAATCTTAAGATATACAATGGTATATAATTGAATACCACATCTTACCCCAATTTTTTTCATACATAACATAAGGGAAAAGAACAAAATACTCATCTAATGGACTTCTTATACAAAAATTTAGTACTGCGAATGTGATTCCTGATTCATAGAGGTATTTACAGTTAAAAATTGAAAGCTTTTCGCAAAAATTCTCTGAAAAGTGGTGTGCAATCATTTTGATAACGGACCATTTTTTTAAATGAAAATAAAAGTTGGTTATGTTGTTGAAATTAGACAACTTTACTTGTTGGATCAATAACGTACATCTTACCTGAGATTGAAGTTATATTACTTATCTCCGATGTGTATTACTGCGGTATTGTGAAATTGTAGGCAATTGATTTTAACATGTAAATAAAAGTGAGGACGAGCTTGTAAGGTGATAGCATTTAATTAACGTATTAATTTAGGTTTAAGGGGGAAAAATTGATTGATCTCATGTGGCTCTTAAGAATTATTGTAGTTACATCTTAATGGAGAGGAAACAGAAGAATGAATATAGTTAAAAATAATACAGTTCTTTCTAGGAGGGGTTACCACATTTGGCGAAGCATATCTATTGCTTAATTATTCTCACTCCAACACCCCCACTGAATAATTTAAACAGAGAATTCAATTAAGTTTCTAAGTCTTTCAAAGTGTGGTTTTGGTTAGAATGTCTGCTATCATGTCGCTACTCTTGCAATAATCTAGTTGAATTATCTTTTTTTTTTGTAAGTCGCGTAGGTAGTGATACTTAATGTCTATTGTTTTGGTTCTAGAGTTGTTTTTCATTGTTTGGGATAGTTTGATGCAGGATTAATTATTTTCGAAAATTGTGATGGGTAGTTTTTGTGGTAGTCCATGATATGAAGTTGTATTATACATTCTATTTCTTGTGCGGCGTTTGAAGCTGATATATATTTTGCTTCAGTTGATGACATTGCGATGCAAATTTGTCGTTTTGCACTCCAGGATATTGTAGTTGATTCTAATTTGAACAAATTTATACTTGTTGGTGCTCCAGTTGTGGGATCACCTCCCCAGTCGGCATCTGCGTATGATATAAGACTTGAATCCTCTTTGTATATCATGAGTTTAAGGCTTTTGGTGGTATTAAGGTAACTGATGAGTTTCTTCACTGCATTCCAGTCTTTGGTTCTTGGTTTTTCGTTTCTTCGACATAATAAGTTGACTGCATTTGTAATGTCGGGTCTGGTAACAGTAGCGATGTAAAGTAAAGCCCCTCTGCTTTCCTTTAGTTTGAGTTATCAGGAAGTATATCTTCATCCTCTTCTTCTTTTTCTGGCTTTCGATAGTTTGGAGACATCGGTAAGATGGTCGATTTTCCTTCCTCTAAGTTAAATCTTCTGACAAGTTCTTCAATTTTCCTCGTCTGGCTAAGATTAAGGTTTCCGTCTCCAGTTTTCACTATTTCTATTCCGAGATATTATTTGACTTCTCCAAGATCTTTGATGTCATATTCTCTCCTTAGGATTTCTATTAGTTTGAAGATTTCTTTTTCATCATGGCTTGATAGTAATATGTCGTCTACGTATAAAATGACATGCATGGTGTCTTTTGTGAATGGGCAAGGATCCACTAGACTTTGATTGAAACCATTTTGTAGTAGACTATTAGCTATCTTTAGAATCCAAGATCTTGCAGCCTGCTTTAAACCATAAAGGGCTTTCTTTAGCTTGTAGACTTTATTTTTTTCTCCTTTCTTTACATATCCTTCATCTAAGTTTCCATGGAGAAAAGCTGTTTTAAGCTGTCTATGTGACGAATTTTAATCCCTTTGATAGCTGCGGATATTAGAAAAGTTCTAATTGTGGTGTGTTTGACGACAGGTGCGAATGTTTCATCGTAATCCGTCCCAAACTTCTGACTATACCCTTTTGCAACAAGGCTTGCTTTGTAGCGATCAATTTCTCGTTTTTCATTTCTTTTTGTTTTGAATGTCCACTTGCATCCAATGACATTCTTTCCCATTGGTGGCTCAACGAGTTCCCAAGTCTTGTTTTCTTTGAGACTCTTCATTTCTTCCTTTGTGGCTTCTATCCATTTTCCCTTTTCTTCATTCTGCATGTTTTGGGTTTCTTTCCAATCTTTAGGTACTTGATAATCATGAAGTTTAGCAACGTAGCCATAACGCTCTGGGGTAGGCCTTCAGTGATTCTTTGTGAACTTCTAGTACCATCAAACTCTTCTGCAGGTTTCATATTTTCTTCATCTTTGATATTTTCTTCTACTGGGTATTCTTCAAAAGGATTGCAGAATGGGAGACATGGAACTTCTTCTTTATGGTTTTCAATGAATTTGACTGCTCTGCTCTTAATGTTCTATTCATCGGGAAGAAGAATCAGGGAATCCTTTGCTTTTAGGAACGTATCCTACGAAAATTCCTTCAATGAATGTGTCTTGTAGGTTGGTTCTTTTCTGTTTTGGTATGTATGCAAATGCCTTATAACCAAAGGTCCTCAGATGAGATAGATTTGGTTTTCAGTTTTTTCAATGTTCAAATGGAGTTTTCTTATTGGATTTAGTTGGAATTATGTTTTGAATGCAGTTTGCAGTAAGAAATGCTTCTGCCCAATATTTTTCTGAAGTCCGGAGTCGGCTAGAAGACATCTGACCATCTCAATAAGGGATCGATTTTTTTATTTCGCTGACACCATTTTCGGCCTGACAGTACGGAAAGGTTAATTGGTGCTGAATACTGTGATGTTCATAGTATTAAGACAGTTCTTTATTCAAGAATTCACCGCTGTTGTCACTTCTAAGGGTTTTTATTTTTCTTCAGAATTTATTATTTTTAAGTGCCACTTATTGTTTAAGCTTTGTGGTTACTTCGTTCTTATTTTCATGAGGTAAATCATAATAAATCTGCTGTAATCATCAATAAAACTCACGAAGTATTTATTTCCACTAAACAGACGGTATTTCAATCGGCCCTCAGACATCTGTGTGAACGAGTTCAAGCGGTCGAGAGGCTCGATATTTAGTTTCCTTTGGATATAGGACATCGGATAATTTAGTTTTAATGCAGTGAACACATGCGGTATCATGCATACAGTTGTCTAGAGAAATCCCCTCAGCTAATTCTTGCGAAATTAATTGATTTATACCTTTATTGATTTTATGACCAAACCGTTTATGCCAAAGTTGTATACAGTTTTTATTTCAGCAAATAAGTGTGGCCTAGGTTGTCGTTCTTTCATTTATTTCTATACGTTCAATTTGGTAAAGATTATCTATGGATTCACATTCCAAAAGAACTTCATTATTTCCTTTCACAATCAAACATTTATTCTCTTCAAAACGAACACGCAATCCCTTTTCAGTGATTCTATTTACTGAAAGTAGTTAACATCATGATACCGCATGGTCAGGGACATAAAATACTTTGGATAATTTGGGGGCCCCCAAAGAGTCCCCAAATTGTCTGAAGAATTCTGAATTATTGGTAAACTATCAATATTCTGTTCATAACACTTAACAAATGCAATAAAATATGAAAGTATATTTAATAACTAATTAGTTGCTAAAATATTAATGCATTATATTAAAATATTAATAATTTAATCAAGACTCTAATCAGAATGGTCGTTAATATTTAAATAATTCAACAATAGACAATAGAGGCCACATCTGCGGTGTTGTGCCTGCAGTAATTTGTTTTCTAAATCGGACCCTGACTACAACAAAGAAAATGTAGGAATAAAAATCTTGCTTTAAAAAAAAAAATACACAGAAGCATAGGTGTAGTTAGAATTTTTTTCGGGAAAGGAAAATATAAGAAAAGGAAATATTAGAATTATTATTAATATTGATAAAGTATCTATGTATTTAGTTATAAAGGTAATTCACAGTTTATACATATATTCAATCAATGCTACTGAAAAAATAATCATCCAAAAGTTTTCTAATAAAAGTGTACAGTGATTATTCGACAAAACATCATAGTAAAATTTCTATATATTTCAGTATTCCAATTTCAGAAGAGGATGTGTTTGCATATTCCAGGAGTAGGAAGACTTTCCTACGTTGAGAGCCAAACATTCAATAATCAGAATTGCTACTTATAATTATTTTTATATCAAATGATAAAAAAAATTACAATAAGTCTTAATTATTTAACCATTAAGTCTTAAAAATAAACATTTCTTTTAACATCAAGACGTCCATTGTCATTAATGCATAAATCCCAAACCACTAAATGAAAATTAGTATAACAATGCAATTTCGAAAAAATTATATTCTGAACCATGTGTCTCTATCTCGCCATGTATTATCGCAAAATTGCGAAGTTTTCATTATTTTTTTTTAATTGAATTTTAAAATTTGGCCATAATGGTAATCCAACGGGAAAAAGGTTTCCCCTACTCTTCTATCTGAATAAATGCTTGAAACATTTACTTTTTTCCACTGAAAAAAATATGGTTATAATCTTTCAAATCTTCTCTTGCGGATGGTATTAAAAAGGTTGTTGGATGATAAAAAATTAATTTGATACATCACGTTTTAGTGAACACTAAAACTAAAACCATGACGTCAATCCGACTACATGCCATGCATAAACTCCAAGTGGAATGTCATTGAGACTGTGAAATCTGATTATACTTTAAATAATTTTTGGCCAACAAATGAGTTTTGGCTTTTACTTGGTTGAATTTTTAATTAGTTTTTTTTAATTACACATTTTAAAATCTTGCGTAATCTACGTATGTTTTTTCATTATTTAGTTCGGGGGTTGGCGAGCGTTAGCGAGCAGGGGGAGAAGCCCTCTAATTATTTAAAAAATCATCAAATAACGTATCTAGCTATACTCGTTTTTCATTATAGTTTTAAATACATCAGTATAGTTATAAAAAATTAAATGGGAAAAACTAAGGCATAAATATGATTGATGCCATTTACAATCAATACCCCCGAAAGTGTTAGTAAATAAACACTGGAATGTTATAACTGGTAGAACTGAATCTAAAGATTATTACTGACAATTCGTTAGAAAAATAGCTATGTACAGTCACTTGGACTACGATAAAATTCCAACAGTTGCAGTTTTCTTTTTGAATTTTTGAATAAAGAATATAGAGAAAAAGCGTTTTTGACCGAGATGTGTCATGGTCATAAACTTTCTCTTAATTACAAGTTCCGGTGCAATGAGAGGAAATAACAGAACTGCAAAAATGCTCCGAAACAATTGTGATTTATGAAATAATGCTTGGGACTATTCGGTACATTCCTTGAGTCGCGCAATTCATTCGGGGAGCGTTCAATCGCATCTCGACTCCTCGAAACTTTAGCACCGCTGAGAAGCTATCTTATGATAGCTTACATTATCGCCGTTGAGTGACTAATAAACTCTTTCAAGTTGAAGCCTTCCTTGGCCCAGTATTGAAATTTATTTTTCCGATTGCTTGGCCTCGATCCAATAAAACCATTCCGGATGTCAAAGGGAACTGATTATTTTGCTAAAGAGGAGCATTTTGTGGAATCTAAAATCCGAAATGTCTGCAAGTCCACTTTTTCGGCAAATGCACGGAAAATATGGGTAATTATTTATAAACCTTGAAATTATTATTTTACTGATTTTTTCTTGAATTTTGCTTACATAATACTTTGTTGAAATTAAAATAGAGTACCTATGGATTTATCAAGGCACTAAAATATTATCCTCAATGATATTTAGTTATAATAGAAATATATATTTACACTCCATATTTTCTGAAAGAAATTATGATTGTTAATACTTACCTGTATAGTTATAAAAAAAATTTCCTAATTGCTGTCCTTATACCTAATAGCATTGTCAATTCGCTGCCCTGTTAAATCCACCGAAACTGTACTTGTACTAAAATTAACTCTAAATCAGCACAAGTTGTTATGAATTGTATACACATAAATTGTTTGTAAATAAAGTAAAACATAACTCAATGAAACAAAATAACGAGCTTAATTGAATTTGATATAAGAAAAGTATTTCTAAATAGTGTACATTCCTATTCTAGTAATATTAAAAAAATTCACAATCCAGCGTGTAATATATTTTCTTGGATTGATGTTACATATTTGCATTGACGCTTCAAGTATTCTTGAGCGTGAGAACATTCTTAAAAAGATCACGATGATGTAGGAACGAGGAACTTATATTTCAACATAGAGTACATTTATACAGTTTGAATTTCTCACCCTTTGGCACTGTAACTTAATTGACGAATATGACAATAAATTTTTTGTAGTATAATGAATTTTAATAACAATAATAAAGTTTCATAAAATATCAGCAATTCACAATAGGTTCCCCTACATTTTTAACCATAAATGCTTTACTATGCAATGAATCCCGTTTTGTTTCCTCTAAAGCAAAAATTTACTTTTGTTTTCAAAGCAAAATTTTTCTAACCTAGGAAAAAGGTAGCATTTTTCTATTAATTAACCATTTATACCATAAATAAATATACAAGTAACCATATGCAACTTCTTTTCTGAAGCAAGTTATAGTACTCTAACTTAAAAGGGGCCAAGAGCAACGGCTTGAATTTTTTATTGGGTTTTGGGGGAGAACCTATTTTCGGCGCACCTTAATGCTACATATCTCTGAAACCCCTTGTATACCCCCCCCCCCGTCTCCCCACACACTCCCTTCTCCTTTTCTATATCTCCTGGAGGTAAATAGTATTTTTGTATTGGAAGGAAGTAGTGACGTATTGAAGGGGATGGTCATCATTAACACCCCTCCAATTAGAGCCAACTTCCTTAATGAATTTTCTGCTTACTCTACTTAAAGGGGGTATTTCCTAACTACTTTTTCTAGAATTATCCTTGTCAAGGCTAACCTCAAAACCCTCTAATATTACTAAAGTTTGACAAGTATTTTTAACAATCCAACTGTTTATATTTACTTTATCTGTGATTAAATGGGACTTTCCCACCACCTTCAAATAAACATAAGATATTTTGACAGCACAAACTTTAAATTTATCATATCATATCCAAAAGAATGATTTATATTAAATATGGAATTAAAAAATATATGAGAAACAATAATTTATGATTCATCCTTTACTTTTAAAAGTAAATGATAAATCAAAAATTATTGTAAAATTGAATTCAAAATAATTTATATCAGGACAAAAAAAAAAAACTCTTGTGAAAAGGATCATATTAAATCATCAAAAATACCAGTAAAAACAAGCATTTTTATGGCTATGGAAACATAAAATATTATTCATTTTATTTAAACAAATCAAGGTATGAAAATCAAGGTATAGAAAGCAAAGTATAAAATAAAAAAAGAGTAAAACCAAAGCCTTCAATTATTATAAACTTAATTAGTTGAGAAAATTGTATTATTTCTGAAAGAATTTTTAATTTGAATCTGATAATTTTCACGAACGTCAAAGAGATAATGAAATCAAAAGTCAATAATTTCTTTTCCAAACCATAAACTTTGCTCCTTGTTGTATTATCAATATTCTCTTCGGTACAAGTTTCTTCTAATAGTGCAACATTTTCCACGAAGGAATTGTTAACAGCTCTTAAACTTTCCGCTCTTGTTATCTATCTAGTTTTTGAAAGACTTCGCAAATTAATAGCATTTCAAACTCTCAATTAATTTTTCTTTCAGTGACCTTTTTGGACTTTATGTAAAAAATGCATATATTTCTTGCAACGTGTCAATTAAATCACTAATATTAAATGTTATTGAGGACTATTTAGCAAAGAAACCAGGGGAGATAATCACAGATGACTAGAATCCCTTTTGGGAATTTAATGAACGCAGTTCTAAAAGAAGCCGGTGATTCACGAGGAAACAGGCAAGATTTTATGTATAAAAGTAAACTGCTAGACGAGTGAGGATTTATAATCACTCTCATTTCCACCAAGCAAGCCACCTTTTCTTTCCATAAACTGAGTAAATCCAAACTTTCAGCTGGCCGGATGATTACCAATAATAAACCATATAAAACGTTCCTGCAAAAAGCTAGCAACCAAATGAACTGTTGAGAATTCGACCAAAAAACAACACCCATGACTGAATATTGAAGGGAGGCTATAACCAAAGAGTAACACAGGAAAGTCGAAATTATAAAAAAAAAACCTGAAATTTATGCATTGAAAGGATTATTCTTGGAAACCTTTTGTTCTGAAAAAAATTGTTAATCGGGTTAAAAGAGTAACATTTAAACAAAATTTCTCGACCATATACGAGATGATACATTTTTCAGGCCAGATCTTTTATGAGAATTCCTGTAAATTCCCCCCCCATAAATTGATAAAATGTTATTTATCAAACATTGTTCAGTAGTTTGTACTATTAATAAGTAGGCTAAAATTAAGTTAATTTTACAATTTTCTGAAATTTTGAAGCAACCACTTTTCTTCGCTTGAATCTGGACTTGTATTTTCAATAAAATTTCTATTCATTTGATTTGAAATAACGAAAAAAAAAATCTATTCATTTGTTAAAAGTCCATTCCATTCATTTGTTCCGAGCACAGATGTTCCCATACTTATAAAAGTTCACAATGGCAGGGGTACAATTCAACAAAAATAGGCTTCACTTCAAATGAAATAATTAATCTTCTAGTTATGATGACAAATGCATCCTTAAAATAGTGGTATCTTAAATAATGACAGTTGAAGTTGTTCAACACTGTAGGTTTTACACCAGAATTACCCTTAAAGATATGCGACATGCATTGAGACCACACGCCTAATACTTTTACATTTTGTGAGTATTTTGATGTGGTTAAAGGCAGAGTTGGCATGATTTAAACCAATTGGTTTAAACCACCGGTTTAAACCAAATGGTTTTTTTTCTCAAAAAAAAAAATTATTGGTTTTTTTTAAAGAATAATTTAAAATTGTATTTTTATTTATTAACTCACTCATTCCATTAACTCAACTTATGGCCGGTCTTATATAGGGGAGGCGAACCTTCGTGAATCTTCCAGAGATAGATATTTGGAGAACTTTCCAGATCGTAGTTGAAAAGTCCTATACATGTACATGGGGACCGAAAATGTCGCCAAATGGTCGCCAAGTTTGGCGATAAAAATTTGTCGCCAAAACCGTCACCAACTTGGCTTTATCTCGCCAATTTGACGAGATTGTCATTACCATAATATTAAATGCCCTGCTCCTTGTAAAACTCGCTTCCCAGCGTTATCTCTGTAAAACTCGTTATCAAGCATTAAGACCCATATTGCAGGGAAGCCAACTTAAGACGAACTATTGCACTGCCTTATGCAAAATGTACATAAATTTTCCTATTTACAAAATTAATACGACGAAATATTTACAAATATACAAAAATTCGTAACAATATATTAATTTTATAATTATTCAACGTTATTGATTAAACTTAAATTATAGCCGGCATCTTAAATTTGTTCCTAAAATAAAGGTTTTGTGTTTTAACAACTTATTTTTAAATCTTAAAAATATATTTTTGATCAATTTATCACCATTACTGATGAATCCAAGATCAATATTCCATGTAATATGTAGTAAACAATTGAAATTGCATTATACTGTATACATTGAATTTAAAAAATAGTATCTGTCAATAAAACATTAAAGTTATGATTTGAATGTCCACATAAGTAGCAACAATAGTTTATTTACGTAGCTTAAATTATTTTCAGAAGGAATACTAATAGTTATTTGGACAATAATTATTCTAGTTAATGTCCAATTTTATTTATAATAAATATGTATCCAAGTAATTAGAAAGGATTTAAGAAAAAAAAAGAAGAAAAAAACGGTTTATTTGGGGGTTTTTGAAAAAAAAAAAAACCCTGTTTTTTTTTCCAACCCTAGTTAAAGGAGAGATCAGAGTAGATGCCCCCTGCCTAGGTTCACATAGGGCCTAGTGACGATTGCAGCAGTTTCTTCTCTGCCCATAGGCGCCAACTACACGGAGGCAAAGGGGACGATCCTTTGCCCCTGTACTCCACCGACAGCGGGGGCAAAGATTTCATTTCGCCCCCACTCTATAAATCTGTAAAAATGTATTTTTCCAATATACTTATAATTTCAAGTAAATATGTTTTTAAATGTTTTTTATATTTGAGTTTTTTGCTTATTTTTTCTAATATATTGTATATAACATACAAATTTGCAGAAATATTGAAAAATCCCTTAAAATTACGAACATTTGCTTTCTTTTTCTTAATATAATATCATAGAAGCAGGGGCGTACTGGGACATAAAATCGGCCTGGTGATTTTAGATTTCGGCCGGCCCAAATTTTCAAAATTATCACTAATAAAATTTCAATAAAATCATTCCAATAATTAATAATAATTAATTTTAAAAATTAACATATTTTATTATTTAAATATTTGTATTTAATCATTGATTTCAATAATAAGTTGTTTTTATTTATAAATTTAAAAAAATTGAATTGTTTTAATAATTAGTTTAATTAAATAAAATCTTCTCTGTCGCTAGTATTTACATCTCCTTTGAGTGAACTTAGAGTTCATAAGTCATTGATAGTTTATTGCAAAAAGAAATATAAGTAGTAAAATAAAGAATGTCGAGGAATATAACTAGTAGGTTCATTAGAAAATGACATCCGAACTGATAATAAATATTTAACCATAAAGGCTATAAAATAGGTAAAAAGTAATATGATAATATATAAACCTTAGTACGTCTACTTTTCTTAGAACATCTTACTACCCCTATCAAACGAAAAACTGCTTCACCTGGAGGGAGTGGGGAAGGGGGGTGGGGGTAATGATTTGCATTTGGATGCATTGGACTTTTTAAGAAAACGTTAAGGAAAGCAACTATTTATATTTCAAAATAATTATAAAAAAAACTTCGTATCCGACCGCCCAATTTTTACAGACACTGACCGGCCCGGTGATTGCACCGGACAACCCTATGGTCAGTACGCCCCTGCATAGAAGTATATATATTTTTAAATAATGAGTGATATTGAGATAAAGTATTTGATAATAGATTAACTAGTTAGTACTTTTACCATAAAATGTTCCTGTACTAATTTTATATAACTATCTTTGCAACATATATCAAATAGTCTGAGAAAAATGTATTGCGTCGTATGGAAGTAAGTTCAATGTATTCAGTAGGTAGATCGTCAAAAAATGGTGTCCAGAAATCCTGGGGCAAAGCCCCCCCCCCCCCTCGAGTTTACCCACCGACAAGTCTCGCCCCCTTGCTTACAATGAAAAGTTGGCGCCTATGTGACTCTGCCTGGTTGATTTTAAATTATATTTATAATTTTCTATATTTATTCTGTATTTCATTTTCAGTCAGAATCTGTGCTCGCAAGATGATGGTAGCCTACCCAAATCAGTGTCCGTAAACGTTTCCATGTTGCCTCGCAGGCTCAGCATGTCCCTCAATAATTTAAATGAAGAAACAACATTCCAACGACGAAGTGAGTTTTTTTTTTTTTTTCAATTTTAAAAGTTTTTAAATTTTGCTTATTTTATTGTTAAATTTTAAAAATCGGTAATATTAACTTTACCAGCAGAGGCAAATTGATTCTATTTATACTTATTACATATGCAATGGTTGCATATATGCGGTTGGGCGCTAAAACTAAATATAACAATAAGTATCTGACTGTTAAGGAGAGGTACGTACAGACGCTTCGAACTCAGTGTTAATTAGACAAACACAAATTTGATTTTTTATACAAAAAACGAAAAACTCTGGAAATAAAAGAGAGCTTTCAATCTCTTCGAGTACAGCAAGTACAAAAACCTCAGAATTCAAAGGCTAAAATATAAATATTTATTTATATGTATATATAAGCATAATTGACTTCGTAATCCACACATAGGTTAAAATTCGAAAAATCACGGGGTTCACAAGAACTGTAAATCATCAAAAAAGCCACGAAACCAAATAAAGTAAATACTTAACATCCTTAAGAAATCTCCACAAAATTAATAATTGTTAAAAAAGGTACTTGCTAGAAATTAGGCTTGGCATAATTTAATACATAGAGCTTCGGGTTTTTCAAATGCGACAAACTTTTTTTTTTCTTTTAATTTTAGGTATTTTTTGTAATAATAAATTGCTGATTATAAGCTTCTTTCCAATATTGGTCATGCTAGTAAGCTTAATTTTTACATTACCGTTCATTGATTTTACATTATTTTTTAAATATTAACAACATATTATAAGTAATTTTGCCCTTATAAACTAATAAACTAGTTACAATAAAATAGCATAAAGATTGGAAGGTCATTTTATTTATTAAAAAGTTTTCCAACTATGGTTATCACCTAGTTTCATGTAATCTAAAAGCTACCATTTTAATGACCACCATTCATTGAGCATTCCTGAATGTCAACAATTAAATAAGAAATTTTCTGAATCAGGAAGAACTTAAATTTTTATCTAGAATGAGATAAGATGGTTTTTTAAAGTGATACAGTACTTTTCCTTTAACTTTTTCATAAGAATTTGATCCGATTTCGATTCTCAATAAAAATATTTTTTTAATACAAAGAAAACAAATTTGTATGACAGTATGAGAACAAATACCTCTTTTCAAACATGTAGTTTGTACTTAAAAAAAACAAAAAAAACATGTGTTCTCTTAAAATTCTATCAAGCCGATAGGATTTTATTAAACAAAAAGCGTGAAATAATATAGAACTTCATCAGATAACTATTGGATAGAAAATCGCTCATCAGAAAATTTCATTAATAAATTATTGAAATTGATGCCAACATACAACAAAGCATAATCTAAATTATGTGTCCATACATTTTACATTTTTATTTAAAAATAAAAAACTGAAAATTTAAAATATCATTAAAATTTCAACTTTTAAATTAATGGTTACATAAACTATTGTCAAGAAATAATTTCAATTCTGCTTCATTGCATATTTTTTGTAATTGTGTAAAACAACAAGCTAAGAAAAATCGATTAAAAAATTAAAAAGGGTATCCTCACTTTATTATGGGAAATATATCTAAAAATGTCACAAATTCATACATGGGTCATCCTTCTTTAATAAAATGCTTCTTGGAAGCTTACAGTTTCCTTCTTTTTGCTCTAAGTGTCTCTAGAGTTGATAATTTTGTCTTAACTTCTTTTCTTCTATATAAGGACAACATCGTCTCTCCTGGCCTTAATCCTTAAAAATATTTTGGAACCCAGTCTTTGTATTACTTTCTGCTATCAATGAATGACACAATAGTTCATTTACAGAAATGTCTGCAACCGTTTTCGATGTAACTGAAGTTTTCTGACAGAAGTTCCAAACAACGCATCAGTTGAAAAATTCATTGCAGTTCTGCGTTTTTCTTCTTAGTCTTCCTAGACCCAGGGACGTCGCAAACGGGGGGCGTAGGGGGCGTCTCGCCCTCCCCTCCCCAAAGTTTTAGAAAGTTGGACAGTCGGCAAATTTTCTAAATTTTATCGAGATCTTTCTTTTTCCAAAGTCAATCCACAATAAAATCAAATTAAATAAAAAAAAAAAAATTGAACAAAAAATATTAAAAATATTAGCATTTTTACACTAAAAGTCTAAAAGTCTAGGGGAGTCGGTGTCTTTTTTGCCGCCTACAATGATGGACAGCCGAACGCAAATATTACCATATAAATATCTTCCTTATCTCACCTCGTCTAAATTTTTAGAAAGGCTGGTAGTCGGCAAATTTCCCAAATTTCATCTTTTTTTAAAAAAATGCCTAGTGGCGGATGTTTCAACACATATTGAATGAAAAAATGACAAATAATTAAAATCATCATTAGTATTACAAAATTGCGATCACAATGCAGCCTAAGTTGACGGTAGGCAATTTTGAATTGGAATAAGTATACCCTTTTTTACTTGAACATTAAAATAATCTAATCATTGATATCCACTGTGGATGATATATTGTTACAGTAGATGCTATATTTGTGTATGTCAGACAACGCCTGAAAAATCATGAAATACACATTAAACGTCACTTACTTAAAGTATGTAATGTACGTCCCATGAGTTAAAGGTTTTATACAAAATTTCAAAACACCTAAATTTTTGTATATGAAAATTGACCTACATTTTACAAAATTATTGCAATTAATGTCAAGTGGAACTTCATAAATGATGTTACATACAAGATGGTCATAAAAAAAACTGTGCCGATATAAGGACCTCTCGTTCAAAAGATCGAGATGAGATTTCAGGTATAATTATTCAGAGGTATGAGATCGGAATTCTGTAAATTTAAGCAAAATAGCGCTCACGGTTACGGTTATAGTTACAGACACTCGAAATTTTCGAATGGCAATGCCTACTTTTTCCTATCGAAAAATGCTCAACGCATACGAAATCCCTAAAGAGCGTTGGAACGGTGCGTGTATCACAAAAAACGGACGCATTATGCACGCACAAAATACAAATACAATGGAGGCCACACGTCAAATATTCAGCTTAGAAAACCGATAGAATTGCTTGTGATGGCACTCATGTGAGCTTTAGATTCTGTCAAATGTTCACCATGCGCCCCATCGCGTTTTGTTGGCCTTTCGCAGAGCAGTTTTTTGTGCGTGCATAACGCGTCCGTTTTTTTGTGATACACGTACCGTTACAACGCTCTTTAGGGTTTTCACATGCGCTGAGCATTTTGCGACAGGAAAAAGTAGGCGTTGTCATTCGAAAATTTCGAGTGTCAGTAACTATAACCGTAACCGTGAGAGCCATTTTGTTGAAATTCACAGAATCCCGAGTTCATACCTCTGAATAACTATACCTGAAATCTCATCTCGATCTGTGAAACGAAAAGGAAGCTACAGACCCGTATATCAGCAAAGTTAGTTTCTTTAAGACCACTTTGCACTTCATATATTGAAAATGCATTCCCAAAATAGTATATGCCACATGTAAACTGGAAGGCAATATTGTATTTATTCCAACAAAATAACCATTGGAAAAGTATTGAAAGGTTTATTATAATATTATCTAATATTCTTAATGTTTCCCGTGCTCCAATAGCTTTGGGCCGACAACCAGGTTAAGTCTATTGCAAATTGTGAGTATCCTTTCACTCCTATCCTAGCGTAATTTGGCCCTTTCACTTGCGCCTAATAAATCTGAAAAACAACCAACCAACCTATCCACGATTTCACAACTTTATTCTCTCAGCATCGGGAAAAAAATTTCTCTCAGATAAACTAAGATTTCTTAGTCGAAATATTTAAAAAATATTTCAAATTAGATCAATAAATCTCAAATTAGGATCATAACCATTACATGTGGGTAAGAGAAATGGGGTGGGGTTGGAAATTTCATGTTGACAATGACGTTTTTCTTGCTTTGAAGATTAAATGTGCAACTTGTTCTTCCTCAAGATCGGAATAACACTGTAGATTTGAATACCTCCCCCCCCCCTCCCCCTTTCCCAAAAAACTCCACAGGTACTATTCCTTATATAGTTTGGATTGTTGTGCTAAAAATTATGACATGCATTTTTAGATCTGAATATTTTGTCACTAAATTCGAAGTTCAGTTAGTTGCGAATAATTTACTTTTATGCAAATAAATATTATAGTTTGGTTTAATGCTAAAGTAATCCATTTAATTTTTAATCCAGCTTAGAAAAAAAACTAGCATTTTCAAGTTTACTTTCCTTCTTGAACAAATGATAGTTGTTCAAAAAACGAGCAATATTTTCAGTAATTATTGCTGAAAAACCACAAAAAAATCATTAAATTAAATCCAGCAATTTTGATAAAAATATGTACTCGAAGTACTACTTTTAAGAAGTAAGTTCCTGCATTGAATTGTTACAAAAAATTGAGTTTTACTATTAACATACTTTTCAAGAAAAAGATAAATCTTTTCTTTTAAGTTAGGAAAACGTGTTCAAAAGTATTTAAAAATTAAATAATTAGCAAAATGTTTTTAATAATTATTGTCTTTTGCAATGCAATTATTGTGTCCCTGAGCGCCTACAGGATTATTGCAGGGAGGTGTAATGCGACAAAAGTTTTTGTTTAATCCTTGATTTTCGAAAATGGGAATTGGATTTCCTAATTGAATATTAGTTAATAACTGTGCATTAATGTTCTGTTCAAATTGATAAATTAATACCTTTATAATTTTTTTCTTGTAAATTTTCCCACTTTTTTCCCCCATTACTTTATTTTTCGAAATCCAGAGGGGAGGGAGTGCAAGTGCATGTTTCTTGTATGTCCCTGACATTGTATCTATTATAAAAATTGCAGTGCTTCGCGTAGAGAATTTTCTTTAATAGCAATAATCAGGTAGAATTATTGCTATTAAAGATTTAGTAAGATTTTTTTCGGAATTTGTTTTTTGATCAACGTTTATACAATTCTATATTAAAAAGTCACCAATTTGATCAGTGATTTTCATCTATTTAATTCCTTGTTAAAGCGCAATTTCCACCCACTCTTACACTTTTAATTAATTTTTTTCGAAACTTCAATTTGAAAATTTAAAAAAAAGTTGTATCGAAATGAAGCATTTGTACTACTCAGGTTACTAAATTGGTTTAAGACTGTGGGAAAAAATTCCATCTATCTGCAAGGTATAAATGTCTCCCCCCCCCCCCCCTCTGCTCCCAAATAAAAACGCTTCCAAAAATAATTTTCTTTGTTCGGAGAGGAAGGGGTGATTTACTAAAAAGAAATGAAAAATTGAATGAATTTGAAGGAGATTTAATTAAAATGTGATGGGAATTTACTTAAAATTTGACATTAATTACATATCAATAAAATGCCATAAAATATTAAAAATTATTTAGACAAAAATTTAAATGTAATTAAAATTAATTATTGATCGCACATTAAATAAAATATTTCCCAATTAAATGAAAAAAATTCATTAACAATTAGTTTTACATTAATTAATATTTAATTATATATTAATTATTCATATACTAATTAAAAATTAACTATACGTTAATTTTACATTAATAAAAATTAGTTAACAATTTATTAACACCTTAATTTATATTTTCTACATTTACACCGGATATATGCCTTGTTTTCAGTCGGCAAAAAGATGTCTACGCCCCTCCCCCCACCCAACCAAAATTCTTAGCGACGGCCCTGCCTAGACCTTAGTAATAAAGTCTTCAAAATCAGGCTTTATTTTATTCCTCACTGGTGTAGGAATACTTTTAGTGTGCTTAAACTGTCTGTGTGACTGTTTAACTGGCAACAACCTTCTGATGTGCACACCAGAAATCAGAACCTGAGTGCAAAGAGAAGAAAAACAATTGATATCTTGCTACAACATTTTAACATTCTGAACACTTTGTAGAAATTTTAAGAAAGCTAATTAAATTAAATATTAAATTAATTAAATATTTTTTTTTAAAGTCATTTAAAAAAATTATATTTTTGAAGTTGAAAAGTACTCTTCCCTTAAATGAATGTAACACATTTATTAAGTTATGATATTCAACCATAATGAACAAAACCGTATTTCTCACAAGGTGCAAATTCACTAGACAATCTCAGATTCAGAAGCCTATCGCAATGAATTATCATTATTATTAACAGGACCGTCGCAAAAAATTTGATTGGAGGGGGGTCATTCTTTTGCCGGCCGAATGAAATCATTGTAACTAGAGTGCAAAAGCAGAAAAAAATATCTGTATAAAGTTTAATATGTGATTAAGTTTTAATTACTACATAATTATGTTCAAATTAATATGCAAATTAATTTTTAATTTATGCGTAATTAAATTTTTAATAAATACGTAATTAATTTTATTAATAAATATTTCATTAATTAAATTATTGTTTAAACAATTTTCAATAAGTTTTTTATTACAATTCCTTAATATGTAATTAAAGTCAACTTTTGATTACTTTCCTGTTATATTTTGGTTATGTACAATTAAACTTTAATTCATTCAATTTTAATCGATTTTCATTACGTTTTCCGTACATTTTCTTTAATTTTTAACCAATCTTTCATTTGTGGAATATCACCTGCGAAAAGGACTTTTCCAAACCAGAAAGGACATGGCGATATGATGTTCTCCATTATGTAGATTTCTGATGACCCGAGTTGTATAAAAGGAGCCATTGTTTGTAGAATCTTTGGGGAAAACATTTGACTTCGGCGGGAAATCATTTTATATCAGCATTAAATTTTCAGTTGTAGTTTTGTTATTAGTTATGAATTAAAAGTTAAAATTTAAAATTAAGCTATTTTAACTACTTTCACATAATAGTAACAGTGCTCGCTGGTTAGGACAGTCAAGGCGTAAATTTTAGTATTTCTGGTGTATAGTGGGTGCAGAGCCTTACCATACCACCTCTTTTCCTTCACATTAATATTTAAATAAATTATAAACAAAGTAAGATTTAATGCTATTTAACTACTTTCTGTTAATATACATTTTCTGTCATAAATTGGTGAATAAATTTTTGCTATCTGAACCCCTCCCCCATACACACTTATAGTTTTAATTTTCAAGTAAATTTTAAAATAGTTTTAATTAATTTTGTTTACTGATTCGGTAATCAAAGCCAAAGAAGTACTGTTAATATTAATTTAAAATTATTTTCTGATAAACCAAAGCTAATCCTTCCAAACGAGAAATATTTTGAAAACATATATTAATCTCTTCTTCATCAAGACACTTGCAAAACTTTAAAAAGCGGAATTTTTAGAAAACGTTTTATGTGATAAATATCACTTACAGATGAAATACTTTTTAAAAATTTCAAACCTTATAATATGTGTTGGTGACTAGTTTTCTGATTATTTATCAACAAATTGATGGCAGTCAACTGATCTGCTTTTTAATGTTGAATATTTTTCCAATTTTGGTGAGAGTTTTCAGTTTAAGTACGGCGTTAAGTGAAATTTCTATTCCAATCTCTTGTACCCCAACGCATTGCATCCCCTTATATCATCGTACACTTAATGCCAAAACGTAAGAAATTATATTGCGTGCTCAGTAAGTGCCAAAATTAATTTAAAAAAAACTTATGGCAGCCATGACGACACCTTATATCCTGATCATACTTTAATTTGAATTGAGGTCAAAGGAAGAATAACTATTTTTTTTAGAGATTTGCGGAAATTGATTAAACTGGAACAATAAGGAAGACAATCCACTATGACAATTCCATAACAAATTAAAGTTATTTGGAAATCCCAGCACGCTACTTATGTTAGTACAAACAATTAACAGGAATTGCTCAACGTAAGTGCAATAGTGATTAGCCATTGGTGCCCCTCCCACTTCTTCCTTGCAAAACATTTATAAGGCTTTTAATTTATTAATTAAAAATGTCTTCATTTACACAACAAATTCTTATTTCTATTATGTAATTATTACTATGAAAAATATTTTTTTACTGAATTTGTTGATATTTTTTGTCAATTAACTTTAACTAATAAATTAAAAAATAAATAATCAAACTTCCCCTAGTTTGCTTTTGAATAAGAAATTAAAATTTAATTAGTATATTTCGTGAAATGCAAAAAGATTATTCGAAAACGTTACAAGTGTGACTCACAGCCAAATTTGAAACAGAAAAACTATATTTGATATTTTACCTGATATAAAAACTCACTACTCCTTAGTACAAAAAAATTATAGCGATATACTGCTGACTCTAGAAGGAGCATATATTGATCTCTATTTAAATACAATATATCCCGACTCATTTCCAGTTTTATAAAAAAAAAAAAAAATAGGCTAAAAATATATAAATGTATCTATTACTTTAGAATGCCATTTCATTTAATAGCTGTCATTGAAAATAACAATGATTTATTTAATGTTCGTACTGAAACTATATGAATACATTATAATTAGGATATTTTTACCAATGCAAAGATGCCGACTTTACTAACTTAGGTTGTACTGTATTCGGGATTTTTTAATAATGTTTGAAAAATTTACTTATTTTTGCTTTTTTCGAATATGTTTTCTCTATTGTTCGGCATTTTGTAAAAGAAATGGAATGAAATTTCGCAAATTAGGAAAAGATAAAAATAAAAAAGAATAAAATAAAAAATTTGGAGACATATTTTCAAGAGAAAAAAAATATATAAATAAAGACATTAACAAGGTCAGTATTGCCAAAATTTTACAAAACTTTGACAATATCACTTTTTTTTTTTTAGAACCATTTGATGAAACTCATTTATTTTAAAAACTGTTCAATCAAAAGTTGTGACAAATATCTAAACAATATACTAAGGTCTACTTCTCTAAATATAGGAACAACTAAAAATACATTTTTTACTATGAACATTTTAATTACAAGTGTTAAAAATTAATTTTTAGTGTTTTACATGTTAAAAAATTAAAAGAACCATACATAGATTTAGTTATTTATTACCTTATATTCATAACTGTAGAATTAAGAACCAATTAATTTAAACACTAACAATAAAACTTTTCGTTTCAACTGTTATTTGAGACGTTGAGTTGGCCATTAAATAAACCATATTTGGTCTAATCTGACATGAATAGTCTTAAGAAAACAAGGTAGAAACAGCACAAATTAAATTGTGGGAGATCATCCGTTCTGGTGCTCAACGCCTAATTTTATATGTACATCAATTATGTTTTCTTTCTTATTATTTTATAAAAATTAACTTTTGTGGCAAGTGAATTTTTCTACATTTAGTTACAAATTCTTTACCTGCGGCTTCTTTAGGCATAAATGCGACCCTCGCAATAAAAAGGAAATAAACAAGATTGATGATGACCATGACCACTCCCCCCCTCTCCCCTAATTATTCCCTTTTCTGTGGTAACACATTATTGCATTACCTCAAGTTTGAGTGCAAAACGACAAGAACCGGGTCATTTTACATTGTATATTCAATTAAAAAAATTATCTGTAAACAAGGAAAATATAACGTAGTAGACTCGATTTCATTAAGACAAAAATAAAATTAAATTAAAGGCTTCGATAACCATTCCATTGAAAAGTAAAAAAATACTTTTTCAATGAAATCGTTAATAAACAAAACAAAAGCATTAATGCACATGAAATTTGATAATGTCAGTTAAGTTTAATGTTGTTAAAGTTAGAGAAAATAATATTTTGATTTTCAATCATCACTTCCAGATGGATATATAGCGGTGTCAAATTCAAATATTTAGGAAAAGATAGTAGACGCGTGTTTATACGATCTGATAATTATTTCACTTCAGGTCACGGGCAATAAAGCTGGTATTTATTGTCTTCGTATTGCAAACCATATCCTTTGTTTTCGTATGTCTCTCCATTTACAAATAATTTATTAAATTTGGCTTTAACAATTGTCGAAATTAAGTTTATTTGCGCTACGTCTTTCACAAGAATTGTGCTTTTCCAAATGGTCAATAGTTCAGTTTACAAACACTTTTCTTGGAGACAAGGTTAAGTCGAGGTTATCACTTGAAACGGCCCATCGAACCCTCACAAACTTGAGATTTGCTGATAGAATGTGATGACTGAAAAGGAAACATATGAACACTGAGGAGACATTTTCGTCATTCCTTTTGGTCGGGGTGGCTGCCACTTATTTTGAAAGAAAAATTATTCTAACTACATATTTCAAAAGAAATGGCTTATTTGAATAACATGGAAGTGCATGTAAGGTGTGACACAGTTTCATCTACAGATGGGAATATGAATTCTTCATCTTCAGAATCGGATGGTGAGTGTATTTTGCTACAAAAAGATTTTTAATAGAAATGAGAACTTAAATGAAATCGTCAATAATGTTCAATGCATAACATAATCTGAAAGTTAACTTAAAAAATCATATTCTTACATTTGTAAAACAAAACACCACCTTGAATAAAATATAAATTTAAAATAAAGTAGTTGTGTTACGGATTAAAATATTACGAATATTTTCGAATCAAATCTCGATAGTTTTTTAGATTTTTTTTGAAATTGTGCTTCATTTGCTGTCTTAACGAGCCTGGAGACAAATTTATTTACTTCTCTTAAGTTTTCATTTTAAATATATATTTTACTTATACAATTGTAAAATTTAAAATTTCTGGATACTCATTTGTATCTGATGAGAAAAAATAAGTTTAGAAAATTTTAATACTTTGTTTTTTCTTACGCTACCGCAAATAAGTATGCTCCAAAATTTATATAAGGGAAATATCTTGGTTTCTAATACAAACTTTAATTCTTTTTTTTTTTGGAATTCAAACATTTCCACCTTTTTCTGTAATACTGAATTTTGGACCCAAACATGATATGTGAACAACTATAGAATTATAAGAAACCAAACTAGTTCGTACAAAATTCCACGTATGTAAAAGTTTGCTTTTCTCTTCGCATAATGGAAGCTGCCGCATAAAGTTGAAAAACAAATTTACGTATATAATCTCTCTTATATGCACCGCTAATCTGTCAAAACCTTTACTATGTTTCATGTTTGACATAAGTGATTTACTATAGGCACAATATTTACGACGACACAGCTTTTATAGTGTTACAGGAAACATCCATAAACTTTGAAAAGCATGAATTTTTTATTAACGTATCGCAAATAGGGATACTTTCTAACTTTCCAATTTCAAGTTTGAAAATATAAATTATCAATTATTTTCGAAAAGAACAAAATTACCTAATTTTGGGAGAAGATTTGAAGATTCGATGTATAGCATGATGGTATTTTTTCGTAGTTTCCCATTTTTAAAAAGATAAAAATATGATTAGCAAAGTTACCTGTTATTTTCGGGCAATTTTACCTCCCTGCTATTTACAATTACAAACACAATACAAATTTGAAAACCAACCACAGGCTCGAGGTCCAAAAGGGTTTGTCTAGTAACATACATACATACATAACATAACATAAAATACAGCGATTGCAGAATTACATAATAGATAATACAGAAATTACAGAATAACATAATAAAAAATACATAAATTACAGAATTACAAAGTAGAAAATACAGAATTTACAAAATTACAAAATTTTCAGAATACAAAATAGAAAACACCAAAATTTTAATTTACATGGTAGACAAAGATAATTAGTTTTACAAAATTAATATAATATAAAATTTAGAATATAAAATGTTTACAGGATCGTACACAGATTTGGGGGATATACATATATATATATATATATATATATATATATATATATATATATATATATATATATATATATATATATATATATATATATAATAATATATATAATAATAATAATATAATATATAATAATAATAATATATATATATATATATATATATATATATATATATATATATATATATATATATATATATATATATATATATATATATATATATATATATATATATATATATATATTATTATTATTATTATTTTATTATTTTTATTCATTAGAAGCAGGATGTGCAGATATCCGACCAAACATCCCCTCTCGTACTAGTGATGACTCCGGGCTCGGAGCCCTAAACTCCCATCTCAACCGTAAGCGAGGAGGTCCGTCCCTTCACCTTGATATAGGAGGGGTATCCAGAGCTAGCTCATTTGCGGGATCCATCAACACCTTGGCAGCTACTCCCACTTATGGAAGAAAAGATGGATTTGTGTTTTTCCGTGAATCTTCATCAGAAAAGTAAGTAAGTAACTGTCCATTGTTGAAATGCAGGAGAGAGCGGGAAAATATTTGTAAGAAATTAGAATTTGTGAAATTGGAATATTTACTAGTTTGAAACGTGGTTAGCATGGTATATACAATTAGATGGCGTTTCAGTCAATTCAGTTTGATTATGACAGATTTTTATTGACAGCAATTATTTGTTTCCTGAGTATGCATTCGTTGTCTTTTTTATGTCAGCTCCACCCTCCAAATCCAAATTCCCGACTGTTTTTCTTTCGTTTGTGCAAAACTAACAATGATAGTTTCCTTGTTAAAGTTCCATAATAAGCCTTCAAAATATTCTATGATTATTAAAAATAAATTCTATCGTACTTCAATGTTTTTTGTTGGATATATCCCCGACAAGAGCGATATTTTGATAGTTCTTAATTGTTGAAGCTTAATTACATAGTGAAATTATGAAGAAATATCTAACTGGTTCTATATTTTATGATCCATAATCTCTTATTGGTGGATGGACCTGTGATGTACCTCATTATGACATTAGTTGACATTGATAATGTAGATAGATCCATAAATGAAAAGAAAAATTAACTTCTTTTTTTTATGTACCATATTTGAAGGATCAATCCTTTACTTCGTAATAACTGCTATACATTTTTTTTAGGCAATCAACATTTATGAAACGTCAAATATGAACTTTTTAAATACTCCATTGCGTAAATATTCCTAATAGTTTGTTATTTTCTGACTATCTATAAGAAACAGAACGGATAATCTGAGTTATGCATAACCACTTTATTGATACGCAAGAGCCAAATTCTTTGTTTCACAATCAACCCATCTCTTTTTAGTGATTCTTTGGTTGTCATGCTAAGTGCTGTGTATGCAAAACTCTTAGTCGTCATGGGAATCAGCTTTCCTTTGGCAGAAGTCATTTCACATAAGATTCCAGCATCCTACTATGAGGTAATTTTCTCCAAGTCTTAAAATAATTAAATGAAAATTTACATTTATTACTTTTTTTTAATTAACAGGGACCTGTTATTTTCAGGGATTTTACCTTTACTTATATTTAGGTAGTATAATTTTCCTGATTTATGTGTATCTGTTTCTTCTGAGATCCGAGTCACCAAAGAGTAGCAAAGCAAATTCCTTTTTTAAGCAAGTTTTAAAAAGAGTTGGTTCGGTCGCCAATAGTATTAGTACGATGGAGCAAGTTAGCAGTTCACAAACAACAAAGCGACGTTTCAACGATGCTTCTCATTGTGGAAGTTTTTATCTCAGACTAGGCGCTGTTGGTAAGTTATTTTATTGTATTCTGATACGGAAAAATTACCAAGAGTTTAAAATTAAGGAAGTGTTTATATGCACTATTTTCGTAGTTTTTCAAATAGAAAATATTAGTAATCAAATATTCTTTTGTCAAGTATTTTCGTCTCCAATTTTTCAAGATTCTAGAGTAAGCTACAAACTACCAAGCCTATTTGAATCTTAGTTTCCATTATAAGTCGTTTTTTTAAATACTTTTTGAGTTCCTTCACTCGCAAAACCTATATATAACCTAATACATTATAAACCTATATAGAAACCTATATATATCTGAAAATAATTCTACTTGATTCAGCACAAAAAATACGTACAAAAAGACTCTTCATATCTATTTGAACGTTATTCTGTTAAATTTAGTACGAAAAATACATATAAAAACACACATCACTTAGCTCCTTCTATAACAATAAATAAAAAAAAATAATAATAAAAAAATAAGAAGAAAAAAAAGGAATTGAGAAACCCTTAAACATTGTAAAGTTATGAAAACTACCCTCTCTAAAATATTTTTTAAAGATTCTCCCTTTTCCATTTTGGTGACTCTACAGACCTATCTGTAAATTGTTCCTTCAATCAACGCAAAAAACTATTGAAAAGACACCCCGATTGACTTCTTTCTAAAATTGAGAATTTTTTTTCGCGAATTCTTTCCCCCTCCCCTCTCCCTCCTAAAAATTAAGTGTGCTCCCCTTTCATTTTTGGTAGATATTGAATTCTACTGTGAAAAAAAAGTTATAGCCACAATTTTGGTTGGTTGTATTCAGATTATCTAGCGCCGTCAGCAACACGAGGGCTATAATGCGCCGAAACATTCGTCATTAGACAAGCCAACATACATTTACAAACACCCATGCCTAATACGGGACTCGAATCCGCAACCTCGCGGTCTAGAGGCCAGCACGCTAACCACTATACCGTCCCACAGTTTTATGAATGAGATAATTTTTTTTTTCTTTTTTCTAAATTTCCTCTTTTAACTGCACTAAAAATTATAATCGGAAGAGTGTAATGCATAATCTGTAAAACAAAAGATTTTGGGTTAGGCCCTCTCCTTGAATACGTTCTTGAGCTGAATTGTATTTACTTATATTTAAAAAAAAATCAGAAAAAGTTGTTAATGGAATTAAAAATGAAAGTAGAATGTATAGTATTTGAAGAAAAAATATAGTCTTTTATCATTTTTCTAATTATAGAGTTCTTTTGACGCTACTACTAAGAAAATGTTTCATTCTGCTAGAAAGGGAGGGAAATTAAAACCTTTTTTTGTAAAAAAAATAATTTAAATGGAAGAAACTTAATTGGAATAAGTTAAAAATCTACTTGATGAATGTTTAGCAAAATTACGAAAATGCCAACCATTTTAGCAGTTTAAAATAATCATAACATAAATCAAAATAATTATTATTTTACTAACGAAAAAGTTGGCCCTCAAACAATTTGAATCCTGGTGAGCAGGTGCTTCGCCTGCCGGTGCTAAAATTGGGCCCTGATTGCAGAACGTATGTCATTATGAAGCATTTGTTATGTGTTAACTGCCAGTAGAATATTTTTGTCAGACATATGGTATCCAGTGGATGTCATAAAATCTCACTGTAATAGGATAACTATGAATTGAAAAGGATGCAATTAATATGTCTAAAGGCCGACTCTGGTTATCTGAACATACAAAAAATAATTTATTTTAATTAATGTACAAATGTAATAAAAAAAATTATGAACATGAAGAAAAATTTAAATTTAAACTAAGCTAACCCTTTAAAAATAATCATTTTTATAAGCATAAAACATATTTTTGATATCATTAGAATTGCAGATTACATTCAATAGCAATCTTCATTTTCTCTGGCTTATGAAAATGCAGTAAACACACAAACAATCCGAACGCTTGCTACATCTTTTGTCCTAATTTATATAATAAAAAAATTGTTTTGAAATGGTGGTAAGTTTTTCATGAGTGTACATCATTTTTATTTCATAAAAAAAATCATAAAAATCATTTGTGCATATTCAAATTTAATTTATCTTTGTAAAATAAACAGTGCTGTATAAACCCCTCGCATGTGCTCTCAGTTAAGAGAGATTTTATTTTTTCAAAGCCTTTACTGAATCATTCCATTAAAGAAGAAAATCTATTTCAGTTATCTCCAACTTTAAATTATTCAACATTACTTACAAAGAGGCATTCAGTTAGAAAATGCTGTGTTCTTGGTGAGAAAATTTAGGCAATGAAGCAATCGAGGTAAAGGGCGGCTATTTAATAATCGGCCAACGTTGGGGTCTGTTTAATCATTGTTTGCTTTCAGAAGTCATAATTTTCTATTGTGCTCAAATTTTCGAGTCCCATGGCATAATCTTAATAAACGTTGGATAAAGAATCTTATGTTTGGAAAAATAGTACCACAGTAGGGGACTTACATGGTGTAGTACGTCAAGTAATCATTCTATAATCTATAAGCACGATAAGCACGTAGCCAGGATTTTTTTTCGGGAGGGGGTCTAGATTGGGAGGTTATGGTCGAAGATTTTATTAAATACATATAACAAGCTACACAAAAAAAAAAGAAGAGGAAGTGGTAAAACAAGATTTCACACAATTTCAGAGGAGGGGGGAGGGGTCCCCCCCCCCCTCCCCCTTCTACGGCCTTGAAGCATGAAGTCCACATTGTGCTTCAGGGATAGAAAGGTGAGAAGAATATATTCCAAAACATCCCAAAATGTCAACTTCTATGCATACTCCAATTGTCACCCGATATATATTCAGCAAATATTATTACATTTTGAAAATGTGTATAATTTTTTTTTATCATTTCATGCTATGTTTTTATCGATATAAAATTGCTCTGTATTATTAATTCTCATATGTTTTAAATATTAAGCGTTCTCTTTCATAGCTTTCGGGATAGGTAGCATGATATATTCAGGATTGGAGTTTGGACAATTTTTTGAATTGGAAGTAGCATCCCATTGCTATAATATTCTGTATGCCCTAACACCTAGTAGCAGAATGGCATTTACATTTATTCAACTATATTTCATCTTTTTGAACTCTCGAGTAAGTACGAAGTATACCAGATAAGTTAAAAACTTCCCCTTTCAAATACCTAATTACAATCATTAATTTTTAGGGTTTATTTTTTTATTAATTTTTTTTAAAATTATTATTATTATTATTTTATTATTCAAATGCAAAATAAAAACTTCATTTAAAAGAAATTATTGAGTTTATTTTAGAATTTAATTTTAAAATAATATGAATAATGTACATCTGTTTTGATATAGCTAGTTTTTTAACTCCGTTTACAAAACTATTGCTTGGAGCATGAGAATTAAATTTGATATGTTACCGCAAAGTGTGAAATCCGGCATTCTATATAATTCCTAGGCATTGCATAGAATGCCTAAAAACTAGACGGCAATGTATGAAATGATTCATATTTCACCTATTTTCTAGGCATTCTGAAGAATGCCAAATATGAGAAACTGGCAAAGTATGAAATAATTCTCCGATTCATTTCAAATATCACATGGCACGTGACTTTTAACATGCAAACCTTACTTCTTAGAAAGTTTTACAATATCAAGTGATTAAATAAAGGGATTTTGGGTTTGATATGCCACAAACGACTGCCCGAAATAAGTAGGGGTAACTTTTTTTAGGTTCAATTGGCCGCAAGGCCAACGAAATAGGTCATAATTTTTCCTTTTAGAGCGCAAAGTGCGCGCACACCTTACTTTTTAGAGAGTTTTACCACATCGAGTGATTAAAAAAAGTGATTTGGGGAGGGAGGGGGAGAGATGCCACAAGAGACTGCCCAAAATAGATAGGGGTATATTTTTTAATTTTAATTGATCATAAGACCAACAAAATAGGTTGTATTTCTTCCTTTTAGGTGTGGAATCTCACCCCCAAAATAATTTTTTTTTATTTACTTGGTACTGTAGAACTCTCCAAAAAGAAAGGTGTGTGCTCGCTTAAAGATCTAAAAGGAAAAATTACGATATATTTCGTTAGGTTATGGCAGTTACCAGTTAGCCTTATGGCCGATTGAATCTAAAAAAATAGCCCTACCTATTTCGGGCAGTCGTATGTGGCATCTCACCCCCAAGGTAACTTTTTTTTTAATTAGTTTGTACTTTTAAAAGTCTAAAAAGTATGGTGTGCTCGTTTTAAAACTCATATTTCATAAACTATTTTGATGGCCAATTGGCCATCAAAATATAGTTCTGATTTTTATTGGTATATAGTTTCAAGCTTAATATCCCAAACGCTATGAATAAAAGTAATCTTTACCTGAATAGCATTTGTCATTTTATCGAATGCCTAGGTATTATATACAATGCCTAGGGAAAGTGTGTAATAATTCTCATATTTCATACTTTGCCTAATGGCAACAGGCATGGAATGAGTAGTCATTCTGCACAATAACGGCATCTCACACTTTGCCGGTAACAGATAAACTCCATTGTCGTTTAATGGGTGCCATGTGTTCAGTGATCCATATAACGGTACATTGGGTGTTGACCATCATTAGAAGCAAGTCTTCCTAAAAAGTCCTTCTGTACCGAAATGATTTAACAACCCCCCCCCCCCCTTTTTTTTTTTTTTTTTTTTTTTTTTTTTACCTCAACCTGTTCCAGAGAGTTGGTTCTCTCACATATGTACGCGGAGGCAGATGCTAGTTCACCAAGTCCTTCCTTTCCACTCCTAGCCGGGAGTTCAAACAACCAACCAACCAAGAAGTAAGTCGTGAACAAGTTAAAAAGTTTATTTCCACAGAACGAGAGAGGTGAGGAGACAGGGTTGATGATTGGCTAGCGTAAAGATTTAAATGATATCAAAAAGGCGTAATCAAACGGAAAACTGAGGTTTTTATAGATGGATGATCGCCAATGAACCGGTTCAGGCCGGTATGAGCTAGACCAGACCAGATTAAAGACGTTACGGGCTAACTCCGGAAAATACTAGAGAATACTAAAGCGAAAAGGAAAGTTCCAATGAGAATACATTACATTCATTTGTTAATGATTTTTGTTTTTGTTTTTTGTTTTACCTCATATAGCGTAGCTACAATTACCAGCGCAGACAGGGAACGAAATTCGATATTAGAATACTTCAAAAGGAACTGTAAGGCAAATGATAACCAATATTTTGAAGATTTTTGATATGTTGACTAATTCAAAATTTTTTATCCTGTCAGAAGTTGGGAACTTTTTCCTGATGGGAATATCGCAAGTTGCAAAAATCATAAAAGATTTCAAAACACAGAAATTTAAAAAGAAAAAAAATATATTACTACATTTTTACAAAAGTATGAGTTTACATTGAAGATTTCATGGAAGTTGCATAAATAAAATAGAAGATGAATCCTTAGAAATAGTTTTTACAGAACTATTGAGAACTATGAACAAGAGGTATGGATACAAATAGCTTTATCCTAAAACTTTTGGAACAGAAATATAGCCGTTGTTCGTAAATAATTTTTTTTTTTTTTTTTTTTTTTTTTTTTTTTTTTTACGTACCGATCTTTTATACGATTTTTTTTAAAGATTATCAGATTTTTTGTTGTATTTATATCTAAAGAATTCAATTTCTTCAAATCAAAACATTCAATTATAATATTGTATACAAAGCACTGAAAATAATAATATTTTTTATAAGAGAGTTCAAAATGATTTTAATTCAATGCTTACTTAAAATTAGGCTCACTCATATCTTCAAATCACTAAGTTTTAATGTGTACTAATTAGATTTGAGTATTTTTGCACATAAAATGTGTACCATACGCAAAGCATAATATGTGCTAAAATTTACAAATTCAAATTACGATATTTTTAAATTAAAAAAATATGTATTGAATACTTCAGCATTTATGCGTTCAATAATGTCTTAATTTATTTAAAAATGCTTTTAAACAATACACTTTTAAAATATATTCATTGAGGCACAATATATCTCTTCTATTTGTCACATAATTCCTTGTAATATTCAATTAAATTTTGATTTTTAAATATATACCCACTAAGTCTTTGCCTATAGAGAAAGCTTGAAATTCTTTTTTCTTTTTTTTCAATTATAACACTATGGTTAAATCAGCAGCTATTTGAATAAGAAGCCTCACATTTTTATTACTTCTTTTAACTTTCATTACTATTTTATACTAACAAACAAGGTTTATTTTTTTAAAAAAAGCAATAAAAATTATTTTCAAAAATGTTTGGCAACGTGAGTGCAATACTCATTCATAGCATAAGGGATAAATTAAAATATAAATTAACAAATGTACCTCAAATTTAAAAAATAAGATGCAGATTTAATTACAAATGTAATCTAAACCAAAATTTCTCAATTATTATTTTTTTTTTTATATAAATTGTATTAAATAAAAAAGCAGCGTCATAACACAACCATTATTATCAAAACTTTCTAGATTTTTCGGAATGAGAAAATGAAACAACACAAGATAGCAAACAACTTGTAACTAATAGCAATTAGTTTCTTTTTATTTTATAAAATGACTAAATTCCAGGTTACAAGAGAATGGTTAATTACTCCTCCCCAATTGAAATAAATTTTATCCAATTGATATTAACTCATTAACGACAGTTGGCAAGAAAATTTGCCAATCAACATTTTAGTTTATTTCTTTGCTAATAAATTGCGATTGTGGTTTCACTTGTGTTTTTAAAAATCATAAAATAATTTTCCAAAAAATCTGAAAAATTCAAAATATACTTGAAATGATCTAAATATACAAGGTATATAATAAAAAGTCATTGTTTTAAACTGATTCAAAGTTGATTTAATGGGTTACATTTTAAAATATACCTTTTGCTGGAAAAATAGGGGTGTGGAACATTGCACAATTTTCAATTACACTATAATACTGACGTGGATTTGTGTCATTTACCGTTTTTATATTTTCATCATCCATTTAGAGGAAATGGTTAGTTTGGCAATACTTTTTGCGATAATTCTTGTATGGGTCAAAGAAAAGAGAAGAAGAAAAAAACTTCGCCAAAAAGGTGATTTTGGCTATATACTTTTAGATAATAGTTATACTCTCCTTTGTTATAAGCGAAACTGAAGTGAGAAGAAAAAACGATCCTTGATGAGGTATGCTCAAGACAAGAGAACTCTGTGTTGAAAGCATTCGTTTTTCAACTTTTTACGCCACTAAAACATTTTTACGGGAATTTTGGAGGTGGGGATGTTTAGAACACCTTAAGAGGCATTACCAGAGCGATTTGAATCAAAATCGCTGGAGCCGTTTTTTTTTGCAATAATTGAAATGCATGATTTTTTCAATGGCAGCTACCTTATGCGCATGCGCGATTTTGACCAAAACCTTAATAGTAGGTCCCATGGCCACCACTAACCCTCATCCCAAACTTGAACATCGTAAGTCAATTTGTTCGGGTGTTATGCTGACCACAGACACACACAGACAGACATATTTTCTAGATCACTTTTATTAAATCAGGATGTTCCAAAACGTAGAGAAATGCAAAAAAAAAAAAAAAAAAAAAAAAAAAAAAAAAAAATATATATATATATATATATTTTGGGGGGGGGGGTAATTGAAAATAAAAATTACAAATACGTCCCACTGATAAATCAAATATAAACATTAAATAATGTATATAGAAATTCTTTTATTCTCTCCCCTTAGATGGCTATCAGCAAGTATCGCACATTAGCTCGATTTGGTTTGATGCATATGATTGCTACGAACATGTGTGTGTGGTTGCATGTGTTAGTACAAGAAACAAAGCATGAAATATTAACTCTCATCACACCAAATGCTACAAATCTCATACCTGCTTTTGTCTTAGAAGCACAACAAACTGAAGATATGCACAATTTAGGTAAGTGCTTCCTATATAATCTAAATCAAAATAATAATAATGTAAAATGCATTTGTCAGTTTATAATTATTTACTATTAGTTTTTAGTTAATAGGTAAGCTATAACAGAACAGATAAAGTTAGGTGGATCCAAACCTCCTTAATATTAATTACTATTCACAGTAAGCGTAATTTACAATAATAAAAAATTAAATTATAAAAAAATAAATCGACTTCAAAATGCGCTAATAAGTTAGAAATAATTTTCTCCGTCAAATTTCGTCTTCTTGAAGTAGGCACTCAGTTATAAATTTCGGAGCCAAACAACTCACAATTTACGTAAAATTCATCAAATCTTAAAAGTCCCGCTCACATCTTTCCTTTTTAATCTTTTTAGACATTTCGTACGCTATGCACCATGTTTCCAAATTTGGCCCGTAACAAAAATTCTTCAATTATAAATGGTTTAAATACAAAAAAGTAGTTTTAAATATATAAATGCAGTAACATTTTGAGGTAGGGACCGAAGAGGAAGTAATAATGACTTTCTAAAGTGTACCAATCTCTAAAAGTTTGGAAATTTCTTATTGTATCACATTGGAGGTGAATGCAAATTTTTTTTTAACAAACATGATGCTTAAAATCTGTGAACTTATTGTGTTAAATTTGTTTCAGATTTGAAATTGGCATTTTTGTTAACATCAAAAAGCAAGACTTCTAAAATGCATGGTAAAACGGAGTGTAGAGTTATAGATTACGAAAAAAAAAAAAGCCTAAAACAGGACATAAAATTTTAAGGAAAGAAAAGTTAACGTAATTATGTGGAACTGGAAATACAATTTGCTTTAGATTTTTCATAAAGAATCTAGTGAATCTTTTCTATAGCTAGGAGGCTTCGAGCCCCCCACCCCGCTCGCCAAACCCTTGCAGGGTAGCCACATAACTCAGGAAAAAAAGTTCCCTGATAAATTTCTAAGAAATTCCCTGGTTTTGAGGCAAACTTTTTTTTCAAATTTTCGTAGGGTTTCCAGATGCGTTGACACCCCAATCAAATAGGAAATGTATGTTAAAGAGATAATATGCTAATTTTTTAAAAATAATTTTGGCGATAATGAAAAGCTTATATTATTCTGTTACATCAACTTCTGACAATAATCACCACAATTCTCCGAGTAAGTAGAACCAACATACGTATGAACGGGAAACGTAACTTCAAAACAATGATAGAAATTTTTAATGATTTTCGTGAAATTTAAAAGTTCCCTGAATCTTTCCAGAATCAGAAAGCTCTCTGACATATCCCTGAATTTGCAGGTTTTCCAGGTCATGTGGCCACTCTATTAAGGGATTGCTGAGCAATCCATTTGGTTTAGAGGTCTGCAATATCGATCAAAATAAATATCGGTACTATATCGTTGCATAGAAAAAAATATCGATAAAATATCGATATATCGATGCATGATTTTTATTATTATTATTATTATTATTTGATTTTCAATTTTGCAAGAAACGAAGTTTTTCAGAACAGATTTCTACTTTTCATAATTTTTGTATGGTGACTACTTTTTCAACTGGAATGGATCTATTACAAAAAAAAAAGTTATATTATCGCTTAATTGGTGCAATAATTATAAGAAAAATTTAGATAATTTTCAATAGCTTTTAATGAAAACGCTGAATATTTGGCATAATATTTTTACAATATAAATAATTAAAAAATTAACAGAGGGATGAATGTGTGTGTGTGTGTGTGTGTGTGTGTGTGTGTGTGTGTGTGTGTGTGTGTGTGTGTGTGTGTGTGTGTGTGTGTGTGTGTGTGTGTGTGTGTGTGTGTGTGTGTGTGTGTGTGTGTGTGCATACATTTATATATATAATTAACACGCTTTTTCCAATTTGATTTTGATTTTCAAAAGCCAGGGAGGTGCGCTCCCTTGTACCCTCCTGTTGGTGCCCATGATTAGGACGTGTATGGCAAATTGAACATTGGTGCCATTTTAACTGCCTCTCAGCCAAGTCCAAATTTTAGTTTTGATGTTTTTGAAAAATAAAGAAAGAAAATCGGAAAAACACACGGATTTACCAACCGATCATTAAAAAACTAAAAATGTTTGAAAATATCGATATATCGGTGACTTTTATCGATATTTTTACTATCGATATTTAAAAAAAAATATCGATAAAAATATCGTCGTATCGATGTATAGCCGACCTCTAATTTGGTTTGCTTTGCAAACTAGGTGGATTTAGGGGGCCCGCCCTACTCCCTAATACTAACCAACCTGGACTCTGTTGTCCGATAAATTCGATTATATTACAATAGACCTGGTAATTCTCTGGCAATCGAACTTTGTTGAGAATGTTATCAAAATTCAAAGACTAGACTTGATACAAGGGATCTTGCGCAATATCTGGCGGCCTTTTGTTCTTAATCCTAACAAAAAAGTCGTTTTTACAAATCAGCATGGTCGTCTACGGAACATTTTGGGTGATTCTGCACTAAGAATTTTTAACATAAAACCAGCGCCAAGTTAAAGCAGCATTTCCTGTTGCCAAAATGAAAATAATACCTTTTTTTACTTATTGCATGGCCATGACTTCATTCCCAAACGATCGTGCATTCTTGCATATATTTTATTTAAAGATCAGAAGAAAGCGAACGATTTCAATGGCTCTATGAGCGCTCGTCATTATAATTCTATGTACCAATAGTTAGAAATGTTTTATTACAATGATTATTAGAAGTGTACTTTCGGTATGTTTTAAGTAAATTAAGTGAAGAATTTTAAGCCTTACGTGCTTTTTAATAATGTGGATGCCAATAAAAATGCATCTGGATAATTAAAAAAGGTACTCCCTCTTCATAAGTTCACAAACTTATTCAAGCAATAACGCTTCCCTATAGTACACTATATTGTTAGTACACCGGACGATTCAGAAGGAAATCGTCCTATATAAAGTAAAAATGTAGTGCCATTTTAAGATTAGAAAAATATACATCGTATATATATCAATGTAGTCTGTTGTAAAAGAAGAAACTTGAAAAGGACTATCACTTAGGCAGTTTCTTTGGAAATAGGCTCAAGGGCCACACGTGGACTATATATGCTGCACCGTAGCGTCAAAGGTAAGATAGTAAAACAGGGGAAATATATTGCTGTACACAAATGTCCCCAATTTATGCATACATGTTAAATTATTAAAATTATAATATGTGCAAGCACTATTAGTTCCTGCATGGATTCAAGTGTCATATAATGATACTATGATACTCTCTAGTCTTTATAAGACAGACGCCCTCCCTTCCCGTTTATCGTCCTGAGCCCCAACCCACCAAAATACATGAAAACTTTACGCTGCACATATTTGGCGCAAAAGTAATATTTATATATTTTTTCCCCTTTCAGAACAAGATTACATATTACCTTTTGCCGAAGACTTTCCAGAACAAGTTAACAACAGCCGTCATCAAAGATTAACTCGCTCAATCGATATGCATGGTATATACATCAGCCATGGATGTAGGAGATTAAACATAATGGGCGAATTGGTTCAAAACGCAAGTCCTTTCCTCTTTCCCTGCACAATTGAATACAGTTTAATATGTGCAGCCATTTTATATGTGATGTGGAAAAATATTGGTCAATTTCGTCAAGTTACCAGCGCTATGGACAGTGCAAGCTTAAATCACGCTTTAGTTCACGGTAGTCGTCACAGACATTATTACCAGGTTGATTGTGCTAAAGCTAACAAAGGATTATTCACCGGTATTATCGTACTTGTGCTGTCAATCATATGCCTTATTATCTTTTTTGTTCTCATCAATAAGCCTCAATACAAATATTTAGCCATTCTGGAAGCTCATATAGCTGAACTCGTTCTTTATTTACTAACAACTTTAGCAGTTGTAATAGCACTTGTACAAGTCAGGGAATTGAAATACAATCCCCATCAAATCATGGAATTAGACAGTATTTTACTCGTAGTAGCTCAAAGTGGATTATATCTGTTTACAATGTTCAGTGTTATTGGAGGCCATTTTACAATAGATCAGAATACTATTTTGGTACTTCTTACAGCTTTGGTCTGTCTCATTCAAGGTACTTTTCAGACAATATTCATTCTAGATGCATCTAGAAGATCTGCTGGTAACAGTGATCAAGCACATCGTAAACCAGGACGAGAAATGGTAACCTTCCTATTAGTATGCAACTTCGCAATGTGGGCTATAAACACTCTGGAAACTCGAAGAGCAGATTCAAATCCTGTACAAATGGAATTTTACGGATTTTGGGCTTGGACAATTATCACTCACGTCACCACACCTCTAACCATTTTTTTCCGATTCCACTCAACTGTGTGTCTCTGTGACATATGGAAAAGAACATACAAAGTAAAAGCTGAATATGTGTAATTTTATCAAATGAAAAGCCCAGAGAAGGTAGAATCATGAAGCATTCTTTGTTAAAATTGAGATCTACTAAGTGACTTCCATTAGTTACCTTCTATAACTCTCATCATTTTGTAGTGAAATGGGAAAGAGCGTACCTTAAATACATCCGAGAGGAGGTAATATTTAAAATGAGATAAATCACTATGGAAAATAAAAATCATTTCGTATTTAGTTTGATTTGACCATTAAGAAAACAAAGCAAAATAAATTTGAGTGAGAAAAAATCTTTTATTCTGAAAATTCCAAAAAATGTTATTAAACATTTTTAACGCTACTCCTACTCATAAATAATGTAAAAGGATATCACGTTTAGGAAAGGAGTGTAGTAGGAAATTTAATATTTGATTTAGTTTTTGAAATCATGATCATACTCCCCTAGACACTTTCCAAATATTTATTTATTCTATTCCGATTTTGTACACTTTCATTCATACATAATTTGTCAACACTTGTTGAAAATTTGAAAAATATTTTATGACAAAGACATATAGTGTATATTGATTGTTTTAAAATTGTATATGAGTTTTAATAAAATGTATTTTACGTATTTTGCTAATTTTTTCTAAATTGTTTAAAATAACAGATGCGTCATTTTATCCATTTCAAGTAAATTAAAATTTGGTAATGATTCAATTTCTTAATGTAGCATTCTTAAATTTACTGATTGATTGAGTAAACACAACTGTTCAAGTGAGTAACAAGTGTCAACATAATAGGAAATGGTCGGATATAAACCCCTATACATTTCATTACACATTTCTACTAAAAACTATTATTAGGAGGAGCTTAAATATAACATACATTGGTACCGTTCGGACTATTCCAAAAGCATAGAAAGAAAATTAATTTTATTTCACATATGATGGCCATAATTAAACGCTTCGCTTATCTTCATAAAATTTAGTATATACAACTATTTATGCTACAGAAAAATTATATCTGAAGAAAAAGCAAACTTCAGATAAAAATTTCGACACACAAAGGTACATATGCATATGGCGCTTTAAGAACTTATAAATATGTAATTAACTTTAGAGGCTGAACCTTAATGGGTAGATTGGAATCAAAATTTGGATAAAAAAGACAATAATTCAAAGAAGTTTTAAAAATTCGTCATATAATTATTATCCCTAAAACTTCATTTGTGAATATTTTAAAAGTATTTCAATATTCTTTTAAATTGTCTTGTTTTTTTCTAATTTTTTTAATTATTATTAAAAAAAATACTAAAAAATTTACTATCATTAAAAATCTAATACTTTTCAAAATTTAAAATTATTTAAAAAAAAATTATTATTTAAAAAATTATCATTTAAAAAAATCCTTTAAAAAATATTTTTGAACAGTTTTTTATTTAGTTAAAATTATTATTATTTTTTTTTTTTAAATTTTATAATTTTTTTAAAATATTAAAACTTTTCAAAATACTTTTAAAAATTAAATTCTTAAAAATGTATCTTATTTTTTAAAATATTTTTTAATTCATATTTTAAAAATATTTATTATTAAAAAAACACTTTTTATTACTTAAAAAAATATAATTCTTTCAAAACTTATATTAATTTTTATAAATTATTTCCCTATGATCTCAGAAGTACAAGCAAAATTGTATGTATGCCAGTTACTTTCTACAGGCTCCAGACAGCCCTAAGCAGTGTCCTTTAAATTATGGCCACTCTGTATATATTATTTTTTATTATACAGGATCAACTCTCCGAAAATTCCCCAGGTACTCAACTCTCCTAAAATCACTGTGTAAAAGAAAAACTTGAAAAGTAATAAAAAGGGCATTTAAAAAAAAAAAAAAAAAAAAAAAAAAAAAAACAGAGAGCAAATTATAGGTAGCGGAGTTGTAAAGAGAATGGCACATAGGCTTGTTCTATTTGGAGCCTCCTATCGTAGGGACGTATTGACTTAGCATCGTGAAAGTTTCGTAAAATAAAATATTTGGGCAACGTAAAAGAGATAAGGAATTTTAATAGAGAGATCCGTTTCGTACCTGCTCTCAGCGTAGAATGAGAGATTATATCGGCTTACATCTTAGAGGACGATAGAGGGCGCTAGCAGGCGTGCCTCACAGGAGTATTTTTAATTGTATTTTTTCTAACTTATATAATTCTTCTTGTACAGTACGCAAAAAAATTCGAACGATGGCTATATCTTCGATTCTAACTATCGTAGAATCTTGCGGTTAGCACCAAAATGTTTTGTTTACGATTTACTATACGTTTGGTGTAATTTTTTTCTTAGGGGGCTGTTTACTAAGTAAATTAAACTCTATGAAAATTTTAATACGAACCCCTATTTCTTATGTTTTCATTCGATTTAAAATTTGGTTTTTACCAAATTTCTGTTCATTATGTTGAGAAACACGTCACTTATGATCGAAAATGTTTGGCCGATCTTGAGGGCAGATCTTTTTAAAGCGAGGAAGAATCGAACGTTTTGCATGCTACAAGACGTACTCAATTACACGGTCCCTTAAAGTAAGCTTTTTTACATTTTTGCTAAAATATAGAGAACCAAAAGTCAAAATGAAATGAAAAAAATTCTGGAGGGTTTTTCGACCCTGATAATTCTAATGGAAGCAAAAAAACATGTTTCTACTTTAAAAATTTTAAACTTGTTTTATTAATGATTAATTATTAAAAAACTATTTACTACAAAAGTTGCATGTTATTTATGTTTGGCCTTTAACAAGTTATCGTTTGAAACAAAAATTGCTATAATCTATTAACTATTTAAGAATTTATGACTAAAACAACCAATTTTATTTTTAACATTAATTTGCCAATTCTTTGACCTCATTTAAATTTTTAACCGTTCATTAGAAAATTATGAAATTTTGTAATTCGTCGGGTTTTTTTGGATGCTAAATCTAAATATGACATAATAGTATGGGGTTACCATTGAACTTTTCAAAGTTTGATTGAGTTTAAATATATAGATGACCCCTTATGACAAAAAAAACAACTAAAAACAATTATTCAAAGCCTTTCACGATTTACAACGGTACTTAACTCTTGTTATTTCATCATTTGGAATACAAGATATAGTCATCGTTCGGATTTTCTTTTTGCGTACTGTACCAGTTACAAGTATATTTAGTGAATCATGGTATGTAAAGCTACCTTTTCATTTTTTCCAAACTAATACGTTGATGGCGTCATAGAAAATTAGAAAGGGTGTTATTTGTGAACAGAAATGAATGTTAGTTTCATTTAAAGACAAATATAAAATGCCTATCCCTGTTAAGGCCATTTATGTAGCTGATAAAAATCTTATTTTTCCCTTAAAGGATCTAAAATTATTCTTTCTTTTTATAAGCTTAAAATGGTCAGTAAAACACTTTAAAATTGATAAAGTCAAAAAATAATCTAATTCATATTTCTATTTTTGAAAAGTGCATTTTATATTGTTTTTTTAACAATAAAAAGAGAACTGTGATATGGAAAGAGCTTCTCAAAATCTGTGTTTTTCTATTGAAGTTTTCTAAAAATTTGCTAATCTGTCTAATTGTACAATGTCCATAAATCAGGGATGAGTGCCAGAAGACCCAAAAGACTGAAATCATACGTGAGCAAAAAAATTGCACCATACTTTATACGGGAAACATGTTTTAAGAAGTAAATTATCAAAAAATGCTACACTATGAAAAAATTACACAATAATAATTAATAACTTAATTATTTTTTATTAGGTAAGTAATAAAAAAGAAAAATAATATTAAATTATTAAATCATTTTCATTAAAAGTTTATCATCATCAAGGCCATCAGAAATCTAAAATTAGGCATTAAAACATACTTACGACCTGTACCGAGCCGACCGAGATGCAACATTCACCCAAAAGAAGTATGAGAAGAATTATATTTAATAACCTATTGATAACAATTAGTAGCTAAAAAAGCATACTTCAGGGATTTCAAGGTTCACCCCAAAACTTTTTCAAGGACCCCTCCCGCACTCACGGGCATAGCGGCTATCACATCGGCGGAAGCCTAGGCAAACGGCAGCAAAATCTCGGCAATAGCTGCTTTAAAACGGCTTAAAACTAGGTGAAAATTACCACTACTTTAACTTAAATATCGGCGATAGCGGCCGCCATACCGGCGCAAATCTCGGCAATCATATTAAAGCAACAATCATCAAACTGACCATCACACCAACGTAATCATAAGTGTTAGCACCCAATATATCGGTGGACATTTTTGCAATAGAAGCGATTATATCAACGTAACAATCTACAAAATTTACTGTCACAATCTAGTAAATTTTGGCGATAGCGATCATTATAGAGGCTCAAACCTTCGGAATAGTGGCTATTATATCGGCGTGATACTCGCCGAAAATGAACATCACAACAACGAAAATCTTGGCGATAGCATTCACCGTAGTAGCGCAAATCTCGGCAATGGCAATCCGTATGGCATCGTAATGCTCAGCGAAAATAATCACCACGCTACAACGTAATTCTTTGTGACAGCGCCGTCCTTATCCCAGAAATAGAGGCCATTTCATCACTGTATACCTCAGCAAAATGGGCATCATATACCAATAATAATAATAATGCCGATAGAGGCAGGCAATCTGGAGGAAAAGTTGTCAGTACATCGGAGAGTTTTGAAAAAATCTGAACGAATGCAAGTTCTGTCATACTTGCAAGAAGCCCAATAAAATTGAATTACAGATCTATATCGATCTCAGGAATTATCGAAATTATAGTAAAAAAAGGCTGAAATCGGCATTTCAGTTTAACTGTACTATGTCAGACATGAGAAAATATTTGCACTACCATCAGCGACTATTATATCGGCGTAACATCCGAAGAAAATTATCATCACGCAGCAACGCAATTCTCGGCGATAGTGTCCGCCAAAATCACGAGAATAGTGGTAAATTCTAATAGTAGCCATTAAATAAAAATAAACCGATCAAAATAGTCGTTCATCAAAACAAATCGTCATATAATAATATTACAATTTCAATGCACAAATGATATACGATCATTCGAATAGAATGAAAAAGGAAAGAATGTAGAGCACGTGTAAAACACCTAGATCAGGGCACAGGTTCCCTAGAAACATTTTTTTTCCTTTTGCTATACACTGTAAAAAAAACCCGTCACTTATACGGAAATTCCCAGTAATTGTAACGATTTAAATCCGTAAACCTGAATTTACGGTTTAAAGCAGTTTTCACAGGCAAGACTACGGTTAATAACCGTCATTCACCAAAAATCGCTCTCTGCGCATGCGCATTATACCATCTTCAAAATAGACGCCGAACGGCGAGGATGGCATTTTTGTTTTGAAAGAAAGTGGCTTCCTTCGTAAGTTTCTTTTCATTATACAATTAATTTGTTCATTAGTATTAAATTCTAAATTAATGTATGTACATAAAATTACATCAGAATCAGAAAATGTTATTCTTTTATTTAATGGGAAAACACACAGCAATTGTTGTTTCATTGCATTTCTGAAACATATGCGTGTGATATAGAATATTGTACGTAATATTTCACGAGTTTGTAAGAGTTGTAAAACTAAATGAAGTTTAAGTAACTGCATTGGCTATCATTTAGAAATGTGCTCTTTAGTTATGTAATAACGGTTTTATTACTTATATTTTAATTTGATTTTATTATTGTTTATGTTTTAACTTATTCAGTTACCATGTTTTTGATCTTGTTTTGATTTTTTTTATCGCCAAATGTCCTACTACATCTGTTCCATTGTGTGAAGTCTCAGTCAAAAGACACATCAGTTTCATTGCGATTGTTTCAAATCAGTCTGTTGGGATTGCATTAGAAATCACTTGGGATAATATTCAGTCTTTACATGGCACCCACCGCCTTCGACTGAGGACTTTGACTTCCTCAAGATTATATAGCTTGCTTGTCAAGACAAGATCATCTGTCATAAATGTTATCGTACTTGGTCACTGGCAAAAGTAAGGGAAGGGCTGGTGATCTTTGGGATTGAATTAATCGCAAAACAGATACTTAAAATGTTGCTGTTTTCAAGTACTATAGCATTGGTGTGGTGATATAGCCTTTCAATGCAGGGTTTAAAAGACCTCTTCATTTTATGAAATGTGTTACTTGAATTAATGTAAAATTCTTTAAAAACGTAGCTGAAAAATGAGCCTACGTTTGTGAGCAAAGAAAAAAGATTTTCTTTCGATAAATTTCTTTTTTTAGCGTTAACGGATAGTAGTAATTGAGAATTTCTAATCCATTCCTTCTGCAAATTATCGTTTTATCACTTATAACATTAAACGCCATGGACCTAATGATATAATAAGATATATTGTTGTGTGAAATATTGAGTCTTTATTTTAAGGAGATAAACTTAAATTTTATTTTTGAAGGTGATTTATCCCATCCCTAGACTACCCACCTGATGTGCAGATCCATATTTTAAAATAAGGTTTTTAAAAGACGATTTCATGCTAGCTAGTTCATTTGACTCTTTTCACGAGTGTAAATATATGTACATAAGGATGATAAATTTTACAATATTTTTCATATTTTGTACAGTTTATTGGAATTTTTCCAAAAGAAACTACCAGTTGTGCTGAATGCCTTGAAGACTTCGAAAGCTCTCTGCACTTTTCAGGTAAACTATAGAGATTATTTTATTTTGTTGCTGGGATTAAGCTGTGGGTGCTGTTTTAACAAAATGCTGTGTGTTAACTCAATGAAAGTGTTTTCATTGAGTTAAATTAAACATCTCGAGGGATGTAGCTCGTAACCATTTTAGCATTTTGCTGAAGTGAAAATTGTGACTTAAGCTTTTTTGCTGAAAAAATTTTGTACAGCAGCTTCAACACTGCTTTATACATAGGATTTAGGGACAAATACAACACTATTTATTTGAAGTGAGAATACTGTTGGAATAAATTGTAGTGCTTTTAGAATAAATTTACTTAGTGTATTATAATTAGAATTAAACATTTTTATTTCTTGCAACGTTCCGTGGGAAGATAAGTTTTACAAGAACTTGCTTGTTTCACCTTTGTTAGAAGTGCTATACTTAAATGACACTAATACAGAGTGGCCAGAAAACCTGGAAAAATGGAAATGTCAGGAAACTTTCTCATTCTGGAAAAAATCAGGAATTTTTTTTAAATTTCACAAAAATCAGGGAAATTTTCTTTGTTCTGAAGGCACGTTTCCCTGTTCATCCACATTTTGGCACCATTTACCCAGAGAATTGTGGCAGTAATCGTTGAAATTTTAATGTTTCTGAATAATTTGAACTTTTCATTACCGCCAAAACTATTTTTAAAAAATTGGTACGTTATCTCTTTAGCATACATGTTCTATTTGATCAGGATGTCTACACTTCTGGATAAGTTGTGGAAATTGGATAAAAAGTTTGCAGTAAAATCAGGGAACTTATTTTCGTAAATTTTGTGGCCACCCGGTAATAGTAGTTTTGATAATCTGCTATCATTTACATATAAGTGTTTATTTCATTTACTATTTGAGGTTTGTTTTAAAAATAGTTTTGCTTTTGTGAATGCTAATTATGACATTAGTATTGTAACAGAGCTATGCTAGTGGCATTTAAAAAGCTTAAACACTGGTTGTAATTGCACATAAAAGTTGCCAATGCATATAAAGGATTTATATTAAAAACTTTATTTTGATCTGTATCACAGGTGCTTCTGGGTATGAATCCAGACAAAGGCTCAGTCACCGCAATGATGTTCCGATACCCTGTAGCATTCATGGTCTGCTCTACCACTACCACGGGTCCCAGAGACGCCCAAGAGAACGTCCCCTAAAGCATAATACCGCCAGCACCGTCCTGTGTATAACCTACTGTACATTGAGGGAGCAACTGTTCGCCTGAAAGACAGCGTATCTTGCAGACCAGGCAACTCGATCAGGCCGATATCCTTGCTAAGGAGGGTTGCAGGATTTCAACATCTCCCTCTTCCACACTTATTTTTTTGGAATTGTACTCTCTGGAAAAATCAAAGATCTCGGAGGAGTGGAAAACACCCCCAACCCATAATTGGTACAAGGGCTCAAAACCAGGTTTGGCCCTTGACCTCCCGTGTGACAGACATACCCGAACTGTTCTATCAAGGCTTGCTAGCGGTCACATCAAGTGCCTCACTTTCAACGAGGGCAGGAAAACTTTCGCCACCTGCACCAAGTGCCAAAATCATCAGGCCTCTCCTGAGCACCTCTTGGATTACATGGGACTCTCTAAGGAGGGTCTCTTTAGCAATCCTCTCCTAGTCTTCGACTACCTTTTAGTCAACGAACTCGTGGATCTTGTCTCACTCCGTCAAACAGTGAGGATTAGCAACAACAACAGGCAACTCGCTCCCACACACAGAAGTAAGTGAAAGAATGATTCTTCAGACTCTCCAGCAGCAGTTAAATACCTTAAGTATGTTTACTGTGGTAAATTGGACATTTTATAAGATGGTGATTTTGTAGAGTCATAATTATTCAGATATAACTTGCATTGGTCAATTTTGAAAATTTATTAGATGTGTTCAATAATTTGTACATTCCGCAATCTAAATTTTTCCTTTTCGTATATTTTGCATATTTTTCTTAACTGAAAAAATAATAATGACTTTTATATGGCCTTAAAAGTTGCCGCAGCTTGTATTGAAGGATATAATTAATTATTCCTAGATACTTCCTAGAAAATTTTTATATTTTGTTTATTTAATAAAGTAATTTGAACCACTTTTCATTCGTGTGTATTGAAATTTTATAATTATGTATACTTTTATACTGTCAACTTTGAAAATTTATTAGATGTGTTCAATAATTATTAGATGTGCTTCAATAATATTTTGTTTATTAAATAAAGTAATCTGAACCACTTTACATTCGTGTGTATTGAAATTTTATAATTTATATTTATTAGATGTGTTTAATAATTTGTACATTTTTCATTCGTGTGTATTGAAATTTTAAAATTATTATTTATTAGATGTGTTCAATAATTTGTACATTCCGCAATCTAAATTTTTCCTTTTCGTATATTTTGCATATTTTTCTAAATTGAAAAATTAATAATGACTTTCATATGGCCTTAAAAGTTGCCGTAGCTTGTATTGAATGATATGATTAATTATTCCTAGATACTTCCTAGAAATTTTTTAATATTTTGTTTATTAAATAAAGTAATCTGAACCACTTTTCATTCGTGTGTATTGAAATTTTATAATTATGTATACTTATATTATGTGTATTGAAATAAAATTATATTTTTATCAAATTTAATTTTTTTACTTAATACACAGTGTCATAAAATACATTTAAATCCTGTCGCGTTAAAAAATATTTTGAAAGTTAGTAAATTATTGCATTTTTTTAATGTTTTAATCAAATTAAAAGTCTAGGTAATCATAGTATAGATAGCCAAATAAATTTATTATTATAGTTTGATATAAGAAAAGACTGATAGCTATTAATAAATTATTTTGTGTGACATGCTCATTTTGTGATATATTTTTTACCTTTCTATTTATGTTGAAGGATTACCTTATTGCTTCGGAAATTTTTTTCGCTTTAATTTATAATGGGACATAGAATATTTTGCTGTGATACAGAATCGTACTTTAATTTTTATGATTTTCATCCATTGAATATGGTCATTATTACTAACAAAACCTTTAGCAGAACACAAATGCCTCCTTGATATTGTAAACTGTTTAATACTAAAATTAATCATATATTTTGTGGCAGAAGCTTTTCCATCTACAATTGTAAACTACTTTTAATATGTAAAGTTTCTTAATATTTTGCAAAAGCAAACCGTTCACTTACATTTGTAAACCTTTTTTGTCACTAGAAGTTTTTGTATAAGAAAAACTTCGCTTATAGGGGTAAACTGTTTCTTATACAGAAAAATTTCTGTGTATTTTATATGAAATTTATTACAGAAAGTTTCCGTGTACTTTACGGGAGAAATTGTATTTTATATGGAATTGACCTTATTCAACACAGAAATTCTGTTTATTTTACAGGTGGAAATTGCATTTTGTATGGAATCACCGTACTTAATACGGGAAATTTTAATTTATTTTACGGGAGTAAATTATTTTGCATGAAATTACCGTATTTAATACGGAAAGTTTACGTTTATTTTACGGGGATTAATGTTAGCAACCAGTCAATAACCGTTTTTAATACGAAAAGCTTCCGTTTATTTTACGGGAGAAAACTGTATTTTGTACGGAATGACCGTAATTATTACTGAAAGTTTCCGTTCATTTTACGGGGAAATACTGTATTTTGTACGGAATGACCGTAATTATTACTGAAAGTTTCCGTTCATTTTACGGGGAAATACTGTTGCAATCAGTCAAAAACCGTACTTAATACGGAATGTTTCCGTATTTTTTACGGTTTTAAACTGGCGACCCAGCTGCCAGTTTAAAACCGTAAATTTGACGGGATTTTTTTTGCAGTGTATAATAGATAAAATATTCCCCCCTCCGACGTGGATACCAACGTTACAGACGATCTGAGAATTCCATACGTTTTCCGGCGATGATTTGAGAATTATATACGTTTTCCGGTGATGCCCTTAAGAGTTACGCCGCGGGGTAGAGCATATTTTTCGAGAATTTTCTTTCGAAAACGGAAGATTTCTTTTCTTTGGTGAAATTTTCGAAAAGAAAAGAAAAATTTACAGTGGTGAAAAGAAATGGAAATTCACTGAAAAAAGAGGAAGTTCAAGAGAAAAAATGACAAAAAAAGCGGATTTTCTCCAAAATTACAAAAAAGCGGAAGAATCTCATCCGTGATAAATGCTGTTGATGTTACTGAGGAGTTCAAAAGCATTGATATCTCCAAAAATGTAGTTAGTTGGTAAATGTATAGTAATTAATTATGTCTATCAACATAAATATAAAAATACTTGAAAATAAAAATTGATGAATGATTTTATTCACAAATCATTAACCAATTTTTTTATTTAAAATCATTTGGCGTTCATTTTTCACGTTAAAACTATTCCGTTTTTTTCGATAAATGACTATTTAATTTGTTGTTTTATTGATTAGCTTTAATTAACGAAAATCCTATGACTAAGTTTATCTGGTAATGGTTTAAAAGCAAAAATTTGATTATGCTTAGATATTCTCAAATATGTATATGTATTGATTAGACCGAGACTATTTGTCACGATCACGGCAGTCTTCTCATTTTTTTGAAGAAAGAGATGACGAAGTACTGCTGAGGCATATACCAATACCTCTTGCATGAAAGGCCTGATTACTGAGTAGGCCCGTGAAGCCAAGGCTTACCCTTTATATTTTCAAGGGGTCCCCTTCTCTTTAAATCTTTTCCAATTACTAGTATGTTTTTAAACTTACACGTGTTAAATTACTTTGAGATTACGCATCACGTTTAGAGAATTAATTTTTTATGTTCAAATAGTTTGAGTGAAAAACCCTCTTATACGAAAGTATAGATTTCAATTTGATGAATGATTAGCAAAAAAAATCTTAATAAAAAGGAATTTATATTAATACATACTTTTAATTTTTTTCATTGCTTCATAAAATGAAGTTAACATTTATAACAAGTAGATTTTAAATGATTATGTATGGTAAATTAATGATTTTGTGCGTCAGCTTGACACATTGCAATGAGGACCTGGTTTAAAAGTGTGCTTCTCTTCGCTCGAGGAAGTCTTGATTGGACCCTGCTTGCATATTATGCCTCCGACCGTAAATAGGGCAATAGGGTAGGTCAAATTAAAAAAAAAATCAAATTAACTCGAAATAGTGCAGAAAAGTTGCCAAATTTAAACAAAATAACAATGCAAAATAATTTTTTGAAATCGGTTAATATTTACTTAAACCACAAATCATTTAAAGTTGGGCACATTTTACGAAATTTGCGGTTTATTAGCATGAGAAAATTTATTAAATTTTGTCATTATGATGTCCCTAGCACTTCACAATTGTCATGAAAGGGTCAAAGCATTCGTAGAAAAGGGAAGGGAGTCATTTCCCATTAAAATGCTAAAAAACCACAAAAAGCCAACTTTTTGAGCTTGTGAGTGAGGTGATCCTTTAACTTCCAGTTCTTTTGCGATTTTAAATAGGATCCAATATTTTCAAAACGTTGATAGTATATCAAACTTTGCATCTTGATTTTCTTAAAAGCTTTTGCAACCTCAGCTGATTTTTACCATATTCAATTAAAAGTGTATTTTTAAGTACTTCTCTAAAATAAGTTCACTACTTTTCAGCATTTTCAAAATTAAAACCAATACACTTTATAATTTCAGTCAAGTAAACAGAACTTAAGTATACATATGCAAACTAAAAGGGGTGTGAACAGATTACCACTCACTCAGAAAAAACATGAATTTGGCATTAGCATACCAAGAGTATTTTATTAACTGCTCAATGCAATAACATTTGCTAATATATATGAATAAAGTCTACATTTATATTATAATAAACAAATTAAAAGATCAGGTAAAACTTTCGTAGTCAGTATAAAAATGCAAGACTACCTAATATTTTGACATTGACTGTAGTTCAACTTAAAGTATTGTTACGAATTTCTGTATATTTGTATATATTCCGTAGTATTAATTATGTAAAAAGGAAATTTATATACACTTCGCATAAGGCAGTGCATGAGTTTACTTTGCTTTCCTTCAATGTGTCTCTTAATGCTTGAAAACGAGTTTTACAGAGATCATGCTGGGAAACGAGTTTTACAAGGGGCAGGCTATTCAACATTATGGTTAATGGCAATCTCGCCAAGTTGGCGACAGTTTTGGTGACTAATTTTTGTCGCCAAACTTGGCGACCATTTGGTGACATTTTAGATCCCCACGTACCTGTATAGGACTTTTCGACTACGATCTGGAAAGTTCTCCAAATTTCTATCTCTGGAAGTTTCGCGAAGATTCGCCTTTCCTATAGGCCGGCCAAGTGAGCGGGGGAGTTAGTTGAGTTACTGACTGAGTGGAGTTACTGAGTTAGTTGTCTCTCAGCGAGCATTCAGAGAGTTCCGAAAGTGAACTGTATTGCATTGTCTTTTGCAGCGATTTTAGCAGTTGTGTTATCAAGTTTTTAACTGCTGTTTTGTACTCTATTATTGTGTAAAGAGCTGTATTGAGTCTACTAGAACGAGAAGTTCTGGAGTTATATCGGAATAAATTTCTGTAAGTTTTGATCTGCTTTGGCTTCAAGTCTTTCGAACCCATCCAAGCAACAACTGGTGTCAGAAGTGGGATTTGAATGCCAATAACCAGAGCAATGGCGGAACAAGATGAAAAATTTCAACAGCTTTTTGCTTTCATGCAAGAAATGAAGAAAGGCCAAGACGAGATGAAGAAAGAGATTTTCTCTGGTCAAGAAGAGATGATGAAAAGCCAAGAAGAGATGAAGAAAGAAATTTTCTCTGGCCAAGAGGAAATGCAGAAGAATATTGCTGCAATCTCTGCCGGACAGAAGGAATTAAAGGGTCATCTTTTAGCAACTATGGAAGATAGCGTGAAACAAATAGAAGATAAATTTGCTGGAAAATTCGAGAATGTCGAAAAGAAGTGTAGTAGTTTAGAAGGGAAAGTCGAGAATGTAGAATTCAAGTTTAATGATTTGGAGAGAAGGATAGAGATTCTGGAAAAGAAGAATCTACATGAAAATTTGGGTGAGATAGAAGAAAAGATAGACCAAATATTAGAGAAGAGACTGTCGAGCAGAACCGTTTCGGAAGGTTTGAAATTTGTATCAGTTACCTCCCGACCATCAATTAAGCTTTCGACCTACGATGGAAAATCTTCCTGCCAAGTGTATAAGACCCAATTCGCAATTGTTGCCAACGCCAACGAATGGAACTCTGTGACAAAAGCCTGCCAGTTAGCTGCATCTCTGCGAGCTGAAGCTGCAGATATACTACAAAAGCTTTCCGAAGAGCAACGATTGAACTTCAACGCATTCTCAAATGCATTAGAACTGTGGTTTGACGAAAAATGTGTGAAAGACTACAGCAGGCTGCAGTTGAAATCTCGCCAGCAGAAAGCTACCGAAACACTCCAGGAGCTCGCCACGGATGTTGAGAGGCTATCCCATCTCGCCTTTTCAGACTGCCCTGGTGAAACGAGATATATCCTGTCTCTACAGTACTTTGTCGATGGCATCAGGGATGTAGAGATACAGAAGGCCCTACGAATGGCAAACGTCAAGGATTTAAAAAGTGCTTTAGTGCATGCCATGAAGTACGAGGCAGCCCAGCAAGCAACCCGTAGAGAACGCCATCCTATCAGGGCTGCTACTATCCAGGAGCCAGAACACCCAATTGCTAATTGTATGGATGAATTGATAAGACAGATCAATAACTTGAGACGAAATATCCCGGAAAAGAAGCAGAGCCTGAAGTGCTGGAACTGTGGAGCCGAGGGCCACATACGGAGAAACTGCCAAACCTGCCAAGACACTGGATTTAAGACCACTCCCAGATGAGAGGAGGGAAACTAAATTTTGGCCATCTCGCGGGACGGAGGTTGCCAGTTGTTGAGAAGCCCCATTTTAGAGCTCTACACAAATTTCAGCTGAGTGGCGGCAGTAATGGAATCTTCATCATGGGACACGTAAATGGAGTTCCCTGCAATTTGATCATCGATACTGGAGTCAATGTGACCATCATTCGGAAAGATTTGGATCAACAACTGGATGGAAAACTCATCTGGACACCGCCCTGCGTTACCCTCCAAACTGTATCCGGTGATAAAATCAACATCCATGGAAAACTGAACATCAACATCAAGTTCGGGATTGTTACTTATCATCATACGGCATATGTGGCGGACATTATAGACACTTGTATACTCGGACTGGACTTTTTAAGGAAATATAATTTTTCCTTGGACTTCAAAAACAATGAGCTTCATTCAACTTCTGAAGACATAGCCTTATTTGGAATCAAAGATAGTGAAGTTAAATCCGTCCATCAAATAATAGCTCAAAATGACATCACATTACCCGCAAGAACAGAAATATTACTTCCTGGATATGTAGCTGAAGATAAAAGTTTCCGATATGGCATAATGGAGTACCCTGAAAATCACAACAGCCCCAAAGGAGTACTGGTAGCTTCAACTCTCGTCGACCTTACAAGGACTGCAATACCAGTGAGGGTTGCCAATGTGAGTGGTAAGGTGAAAGTGATCAAGAAAGGTGAAGTGTTAGCCACATGTACTCCAATAACTTGCATAAATCGAATTAGTAATCCTCCAGTCACTGTGTCTTCAGAGAACTTAACATCAGAGCTACTACAGAATGCACCGTTAAACAAAGAAGAAAGAAGTGCTGCACAACTGGTCATCCAAGAATTCCAAGATGTCTTTTCCCGCACATCTTCGGATGTCGGACGAACAAGTTTGACGTAGCATATAATTGATACATGAGACCACCCACCTATCAAGCAACACCCAGGAGTACTACCGTTTGCTAAACAGGAAGAGGTAGGAAGACTCTTAAAGGAAATGCAAGATAGCGACGTGATTGAACCGTCAGCCAAGGTGATGCCATTTGGATTATGCAATGCTCCAGGAACATTCGAACGCCTCATGGAAACAGTGCTAAGAGGTCTTTCCTACGAAGCCTGTCTGGTTTACCTCGATGACATCATTATCGTGGGGCGAAGTTTTGATGAACATCTAGAAAATTATAGGAAGGTGCTGCGGAAATTAAAAGACGCTTACCTGAAGTTAAGTCCGGCCAAATGTAAGTTATTGCAACATGAAGTGACCTATCTCTGACATGTCATTTCTGCCGAGGGTGTACGCACAGATCCAGAAAAAGTGTCAGCAGTTAAAGAGTGGAGATGCCCCAAAGATGTACATCAGTTGAGGAGTTTCTTGGGGCTTTGCACCTACTATAGACGATTCATGAAGGACTTTTCTTACATTGCAAGAACCCTTCACAGACTGACAGAGAGCAAGCAGAAATTCTTGTAGACGAAAGACTGTGAGGATGCATTTGTACAACTGAAGGAGGCTTTAACATATGCACCTATTCTGACGTATCCTCAGCCCGATAAACAATTCATTCTTGACACGGACGCGAGCAGCGAGAGTGTCGGTGCTGTTTTGTCCCAAGAAATATATGGCCAAGAACGAGTCGTAGCATATTGAAGTAAGTGCCTATCTAATCCGGAAAGGAATTACTGTGTCACCAGGAAAGAGTTGATCGCCATAATTAAAGCCGTAGAGCATTTCCATCATTACGTCTACGGCAGGAAATTCCTGCTCCGTACGGATCATGCATCGTTGAACTGGCTTCTAAATCTCAAGAATCCCGAAGGTCAGATAGCCAGATGGATAGAGAGACTCCAGGAGTATGACATCGATATCCGTCTTTGGAAAGGATCATCACATGGAAACGCAGACGCCATGTCTAGGAGACCCTGTCGATGTTGTTCCAGGGTTGAAGCGAGTTACGGACTGATCAATCCGGCAATACTCCAAGTTACATTTTCAACAACATCGGATCCAGACCAGTGGAGTGACGGAGAAGTCAGAAGAGACCAACTGAGAGATCCCGGCATCAAGCCAACAATCGATTTAAAGGAGTCTTCGAATGCGACACCTACTTGGCAGGACATTTCCATCTATAGTCCTACGACAAAGCAATATGGGGCTCTCTGGGACTCTCTCCATATTCGAAACGGCATGTTGTACCGGAAGTTCGAATCTGATGATGGAAAGACATCCCGATGAAATACATCCCGATCTTCCAAGATCCCGAGTCACAGACGTTCTTAAAGAACTACATAGCAGTCCAACTGGAGGCCACTACGGAGTAATGAAGACATTACAAAGAGTTCGAGAGCGCTTCTACTGGAGTAAAGCGAGGGCTGACTTGGAGAAGTGGTGCCGATCATGTGATGTCTGTGCAGCCCGGAAAAGTCCGAAGAAACGCAGTCGAGGAAAACTGCAACGTTACAAAGTGGGAGCTCCTTTTGAACGGATTGCGTTTGACATCTTGGGACACTACCACGATCTGCTGACGGCAACAGATACCTCCTTGTTGCCATGAATTATTTTACGAAGTGGCCCGAAGCTTATCCTATCCCTAATCAAGAGGCTACCACCGTTGCAGAGGTAATGGTTCAGCGCAGGATTTCCAGATTTGGAGTGCCTCTTCAGTTACATTCTGATCAAGGAAGAAATTTTACCTCTGCTGTAATGAAAGGACTTTGTGATCCACTTGGCATTGACAAAACACAGACGACGCCTTTACACCCACAGTCGGATAGCATGGTAGAGAGGTTTAACAGAACCATCCTCAATAACCTCTCACTGATGGTATCCAGAAACCAACAGGACTGGGACCAGAAGTTACCTTTGTTTCTTCTGGCCAATCGCAGGGCTGTCCACGAGACTGCCGGCTTTTCCCCATCACAGATGCTCTTCGGTCGTAACCTTCGTCTGCCTTGCGATCTGATGTTTGGCCGTCCTCCGGATTCACTTTCATCGCCAGAGGAGTACGTCGATGATCTTCAGGCACGGTTTGAAGCTGTGCACAATTTTGCCCAAGAGCGGATCCACGTGGCGACGGAGAAGATGAAGACCAGATACGACAAGAAAGCTACAGCACATCAATTCTACGAAGGTGACAAGGTTTGGTTCTGGAACCCGAACCGACAAAAAGGATTTTCTCCCAAACTTCAGTCTCACTGGGATGGTCCTACTCAGTCCTCAACCGGCTGAATGATGTCGTGGTTCGAATCCGTAAGTCATCTAATTCTAAACCTAGAGTCGTACATTATGACAGGTTAGCTCTTATTATGACCATAGTTTGTAATTCCCCTAATGTATAAAGTATATATAGCTATTAAGACCATGGTCACATGTGTATATAAATTTTTAAGTTTATTGTTTGTTTGTTTATTTATTCAGTAATGTTTATGTCTATCTGTATATAAATTAGTCAGTTTTATAGTTTAGTAATGAACACAAGAGTGTTTGATATTGCTTTGAAGGTAAGCCTTCCTTTCCCGAGACTGTACTACCCGGAACGTGCAGTCCTTGGGAGAGGGGCAATGTTACGAATTTCTGTATATTTGTAAATATTCCGTAGTATTAATTATGTAAAAAGGAAATTTATGTACACTTCGCATAAGGCAGTGCATGAGTTTACTTTGCTTTCCTGCAATGTGTCTCTTAATGCTTGAAAACGAGTTTTACTGAGATAATGTTGGGAAGCGAGTTTTACAAAGAGCAGGCCATTTAACATTAAGGTAATGGCAATCTCGCCAATTTGGCGAGATAGAGCCGAGTTGGCGGCGGTTTTGGCGACTAATTTTTGTCGCCAAATTTGGCAAGAAATCACCAAATGTTGCCAAATTTGGAGACATTTTCGGTCCCCATGTACCTGCATAGGACTTTTCGACTACGATCTAAAAAGTTCTCCAAATTTTTATCTCTGGAAGTTTCGCGAAGATTCGCCTTTCCTATATAAGGCCGGCCAAGTGAGCGGGGGAGTTAGTTGTGTTATTGACTGAGTGGAGTTACTGAATTAGCTGTCTCTCAGCGAGCATTCAGAGAGTTCCGTAAGTGAACTGCATTGCATTGTCTTTTGGGGCGATTTTAGCAGTTGTGTTATCAAGTTTTTTACTGCTGTTTTGTGTGATCGATTGTTGTGTAAAGAACTGTATTGAGTCTACTAGAACAAGAAGTTCTGGAGTTATATTGGAATAAATTTCTGCAAGTTTTGATCTGCTTTGGCTTCAAGTCTTTCGAACCCATCCACGCAACAGTATGTAAGTAAAAGAAGAATATCCCAAAACCATTCATCAGTTTTAATTCGTCATTGCCTAGCTAAATTTTCCGACTTCTGGGATATTTTCTGAAGGGTAGAGATCCTTGTACTCATTAAAAGATACAAAAAGCACCTATTCTAATCAAACTGAGAAGAATAAAAAAAAAAAAGAATGGCCAAATCTCATCCAACTCTTCCGGCTGTAGGACTGACTAAATTTTTGGTCACAATCAGAAGAAAAAAATTCCATTGACTGTGGTGATATTGAAAATATATATTGCCATGTTCCCTAGTTAAATATTAAAGATTATGTGATTTTTTTCTACTCAACCAGAGCAACACAATGGCAAAAAATAAGGCTTCTGGCAATAGTAAAAACTTAGCTTTTATGGATTAAAGACCAAAGCTTGGTTAACATAATAACAGTTGTAGATTCTGCAACTCTGGCATTGAACTTGGTAGTGGAACATTACTGCATTCCTAGATTATTACATGAAGAATAGAAAACATTATATCAAATAGGACATTTCCACAAAGAACAAAAGTTTAAAATAGTTTATTAAGCATATATTACACTTTTGGTTTTAAATAAATTATCAAGGCACCAATGGAATTAATTTTAAATGTAATAAATTGCATACAAAAATGAAATAATGATTATATAAAATCATGTATATATTTAAATATCAGATATTTTTTTGGTATAATTTTTCCCAAGAAATATAGATTATATCAGCTCATAACAGGTTTTTATGTACATCTGAAAGTATCAAATAAAGGTATGTGTATAATTCTGTATCTTAAATTTTATTAAAACTTCAAAGAGCATTTTTGAAATGTATCAAAAATACCATTAGCATGGAAGAAACTCAGATTTAAAGCAATCAGAGTTTACAAATAAATCAGTATATACATAATTACACTATATATACAAAATGTAACAAAATACATTTTAATAGATAATTTAGCACTACACAATAAATGTCCCACTTTAGTCTTACAAAACAATACTAATAGTATAGTAGCTCAGTATGAAGTAACTTAATAATTTGTGTATAAAAGTAATCTTATTCATGTATTCCTAAAAAAGTTAGAATTGAATGCATGATGATAAAATTTGCTGATCAAGTGTTTTTGAGTCTTCATTGAAGATAAACATTGACATTCAATAAAGGACCAAAATACTCCTATACTAGTTAACGCTTATTGCAAATCAATCAAAATAACTATATATAAAATTTATGTAATGTATGAAACATTAATTATGTAATAAGAATATATGAATATCATATTGTTATATAAAAATATAATTTTGAAAGCAAGAAGGTAATATGAAACAAAGGTAGTATCTTCAGAAAGGTAAAAACATAATGATATTTTAATCTTTAATTCAGCTGGAGTGACTAAACAAATAGTTAAAATTGGACCCAATTTTCAAAATGATGCAGTATCAGTCTTTACTACGATTTCAGATGAAATGCAACAATAAATACTGCTAGCAAGATAAACAATTAAAACATGGGTGGGTACTTAAAACACGAGAAATGTCATACAGTACATATTCAATGCACGAATGATCCACTTTATTTGTATTGACTTATATCCTAGCTAGCTACTTGTTTTTCAAAAGAAATATTTTAAAAGCATATTTCTTTATTTCTTGAAACATTGATATGTATTTTGCAACAATATACATTCTGCAACAAGTATCAATTATTTTGATCCAAAAGTGTGAATTTGAGACAATTTGCATTTGTGCAAGGAAAGATAAATGTGTTGTTGAAAATTAAATAAAAAGCTTCACAATTATATTTTCAAAACTAATACAATCGGCAAAGAAATTCAATGATTCTGAATTGGGATATAATACACTTAAATTGAAATGAATATTTAGATAATTCTCTTATAGCATTCTTAGTGTAGGAGAAAGAATTATGTTTGCAAATACTTGATTATATGTATAATTCTCTGAAGTAACAGCTTTACTTTTCAACATTCTGGAAGTTTAATTTTATATTTAAGAAAAATAACTATAAATATTAATGGTGCTAATACATAAAACATAATCAGTAGTGACTAAAACTCAACTAAAGTATTGAAAAAACATTATTTTCTTAAAATATTGTTTTATATTTTGATTGTGATATGGAAAGATAATTGAGTAACCTGTTTATGAAACCTTATACTAGTACAAATTAAGCAAGATGTTTTAATTAAAAATTTTACGAGATTTCATTGCAAAACTTTTCACACAAAAAAGGAAACGAAATTCTGTAAATCTGCTCTTATTAATTATACAAGTATTAATTATTAACTCAGTGAAATATGAAGTATACCTATTTTAATCTAAAACGATCTCCATAATCATAAAATAAAACAACACAACTTGCTTTGTGCCTTACAAAATATAATAATTGGTACATGGCTTTCAACTTTTGTATCAAAAGAAATATTTTTGCTATCCACACAAGCGACTATTGATATATATAATAAATGTAAATAATTTATTTTTTGTATCTGATAGCAAAATGTTAAATTACATTTAGTAACTTAAAATCAACCTGAGTCTTATCACTGGTGTACAAAGGACCATTTAAAATGGTTTTGATACTTACAATTTTAAGTGATGTAAATTACCTCAATGCAAAGAAATAAGCATTAAGCAATATAATACAATGGAATTAAATACATAATTTTTATATTTCAACAGTACTTTATAGATGTTAAGTACAAGCATACTTATCATATACCTTGTAATAGCAAAGAACACTCATTTCTATTACTAAAATTGATATTTCTGAGTACAATGAATATATACTGAAATTTTTACTACGGGAAAATAATATAATTTTTTTTATTTCAATAAATATGATCCATCACTCTCCCATTCTAGCAAATATTAAAATAAAATTAGATGATAAATTTGTTATTGAAATGTTCTCTAAAAGAAAAAAAGCTACCCATTTGCAAGACATAACTTTTATAGTCTTTGAAAGTTCTCGTATCCCATTAAAATATGAATCCCATTTTCGTAATGATAAATTTTTTTTTTAAATTTCACAAGACTCTCAACGATTATTTAAATATATATGTTTACAATTCAAATAGTATATTTAAGGATAAAAAGAATAATTTTGTTGATTTGGAATATATACAGGGATTCTGCCAAAATAAAATGTCCCAAATCCACGACTTTCCAAGACTGAAGCAAATGATTTTCCATAACTCAAGAAATTGCATTACAAATACTGAAACAATATTCAGAAACAAAATTCCTTGTTATTTCCCTGATTTCCAGAAAATTCCCTGATGTGCACCTAAGCCGACATTATGATTAAAATAACGAAAAAGAAAATAATGGTCAATTTTGCACCAAAATATTACAAACAAAAATAAAGTAAAAAACATATCACCTTCAGTTAATTGTATTTAATAAAATGCCATACAAAAAAATCATGTACATGATTTAAGCTTTCTCGTTTATGGATGCCTGCAGATTTATTACACATCTGTAACACAGCACTGTAAAGAGTTAATAAAACCGATAAAATCTCATGGAATCAATTTGAAATATTAGGCTTCTAGTATGTTCTGTTGACAAAAAACATAAAGCAAGAAGAAAAATAATTATGTTTGTAAAGGATGCAGTCAGATTGAAGTTGAAGGATTTCTTTTCAACAATAAGGATGCAGGCAGCCACACTTCTAAGCTATGGGATAAGTAATAATCTAACAGAAATAATATGCAAGTAATTAGGGTTCTCATGTATTCTGTAGACAAAAAACGGAAGGCAAGGTTAAAAATAATCATGCCTGTAAAGGTTCCAATCAAATTGAAGTTTCAAGATTTTTTTTACAATAACGCGCTGGCAGCCGGGCTTCTAAGTTATAGGATAACTAAAAATCTAACAGAAATAATACGTAAATAATTAGGGTTCTAATATATTCTATTGACAAAAAACGCAATGCAAGAAGAAAAATAATCATTTCTGTAAAAGATGCAATCAGATTGAAGATTTTTTTTATCTATAAAGCGCAGGCGGACAGGATTCTAAGTAATATGATAAGATGTTTGCACCCTCATGGGGAATGCGAGAAGGGAAACTCAAAAATTCCCTGATTAAAGAGCAATTTTACGAAATTCTCTGACATTTCCCTGATTTTTCCAGAAGAGTGAAATTCCCTGACATTTTCCTGAATTCCCGGTTCTGTAGCCAACCCGAGACAAATCAAACATAAAGATTATCAAATCAGTTTATTTCAGTTCTTACAATATGATTTTTTCCAGCGAGATCTACTTGTGTAATGTCACAAATTTGGAATTCAGAATTTTTTTTCATTGACCGTGGTTTTAACTGTGACTGTTGTTTCGATCAAAAAAGTAAATAAAACTGCAGATGAATCATCAAAGTAAAATGAATAGCGATCAACGTTTATGAAGTCATAGTCACATGATTTTACTTAAGCTGTATAATGGTTAGTATTAATGGTAGAAATCTATGAAATTTACTACTTTTCCATGACTTAAGATTTTTTTTTATCAAAATCCATTACTTTCCATGACAAAATTTACCCAATATCTAAATTCATGACTTTTCATGACATTCCGTGACTTTCCATATGCGCAGAAACCCTGTATATATGAAAGTAACCGGATAATTTTTTTAAAAATCCTTGGTAGGATTATATTTGAGTAATTTTAAACTCGAAGGCACATAGAAACCAAAAGTTGAAACCTAATAAGTTTTGTACTGCTTTGCACAAACAGAAAATTGCTTGGAATTCAACAATATTTAATATTAATGGAAGAAAATTTTTTAAGGGTATACGGCAAAACACACATTTAATATTGTTTGTTGTTGACATGTTTTTTAGAGTTGAATATATTGACCAAAATACCACTAATTAGTTTGAATATTATCAAAAATTGAAAATATTACAATGTTAAACATTTAAAGAACTATTTGGAGTTAGTTTTCTTTGCAAGTAAAATTTCAAATGGTCAGTTAAATGCAACATTTAAATTTTACATTCAGCACCTTGCTTATCAGAGAAAGAATACTGATCCAAAATACATTTGAAAAGCATATTGCCAATTTTTCTGGTATCGAACATCATTTTAAATTCACATGGAATGTCGAAATATATCTATTTAGCATTAGGAATTGTTTTTAGCATGATATCAAATGATATACAGGACATTTATGTTTAAATAATTAAAGAATGCAAATATCACATAACTGTTTTATCAATTGAATATCAAATTGAAGCTACATTGTCAGTGAGTAATATATTATGCTACCAATTTAATTAATGAATTGCAACACTCAGAATCACACGTCTTTCACGAGTAATGCCAGCATGTACATATAAAACTAGATCAATTCAATGAATACTCAACAAGTTAACAACTTATAAAGAATAATCTGTCGCAAAAAATATTTTACATTAAAATAAGAATGTTATGACTTTCGACAAAAAATAATGTTCATTGAATTGATGCAGCAAGGTATATTTTTCATTTGAAAAAAAAAAAAAAAAATCGATAAACAGCATAAAAATTAGAAATATCATACAACATACAAAATATTTTTCCTATATATGAACACCATTTTCTACAAATATTCAGCCCCAAATATTTAACAGGTTCGAACGTACCAGAACATAACTAAAGAATCGTGATTAAACAAGTGCAATTAATAATGATAATAAAAATAGTGTTTTGCTTTCATTTATGAATTTGAAAGCACAAATTTTAAAAAATTTAAATGCTTCATGGAGTATTAGCAACAATTTGTATGCATATTCTAAAACATAATTAGAATTGAATTTTTAAGAAAAAGGCAAGGATAAAACATCATTTCATAAAAGATGATATAAAGGAAGAGACAGTTTTACAAATGATTATTAGAATAAAGTACCTTGTAATAATTATCACAGTATTCTACTTAAGTAAGCAATTTAATAGCTCATTCATTAACTATACAATACAAATATCTTACAATTTTAAGTACAGTTTTAAATATATAAAGATATATATTTCTAATTGTTTATTAACATGAATGCATATAAAAATATACAATTGAATATAAATAATTTTGATCAGCTTCCACTTCACATTTAGATATATATGCATTTTTTAATCAGTGAGCAATGTCTTTAGCATGGGAATGGGCCATAGCAATTGATAGACATTGAACCCATTGCTCTATGTTTTTGCTATCCTTTGCTTTTAAAACAAAAGTCTTTTCATTGGTAAAAATCTCAAAGGCTTTAGGAATATTTCGTCCCCTGCTACTAATAGCACGAACACTACGAATCTGACTGATGTCGATTGGCTGAACTTCCTTTTCATCTTGCTACAAAGAATACAAATGAGATGAAATTAAAAAAAAAAATCTAACATTTAATTAAGATTATGTCATACAATAAAAAAGGTAGTGAAAATCTAGAACTATATTGATATTCTTAACAAGGAGGTAGTCATAACAGTAATGAATGTAAACATATTTAACAAACCTAATTAAAATTGTTATGTAATAATTAAATTTTAAAGTATAATTAAAACTAAAGACCCAGTTTGTCTCTGTCTCCATTCGCTGATGCACCTTTAGTAAGCTAAATTGTAATGTTTGAATTCTAAAAAATTAATTAATTTTCAAGGCATAAAAAAGAAATATAACAGAAAAATTAGAAAATGCTTACAGTTCCTCTATAGCTTAAGTGTCCAGCAGACAATGTAAAGTAGCGTGTCCTCCATCGACGAAATATTTTCCATTTTCCTTTTTTCTCTTTTAGTTGACCCTAAAACATTCAATTTCTAATTAATACTCAACTCTACCACAAAATTAGTAAACTTGAGCAAAGAAAAATATTTATACTTCTATGACAGGTTGAGTATCTTGTAGAAAACCTCTGGCTCTATCAGGATGATTACAAAGAAAGCAGCCCCAAATATTTAATGGTCCATTATATTCAAAAACATCAAAAAATCTAGCAGCACGCAGTTCATTAATCAACATATCTTGATCCTACAAAACCAGTTTATACATAATTACAAAATAGAAATCAGCTATAATAGTAATTAATTGTATTTAAATGCATGGAAAAAGATATTTTTTTTTGTGGAAATTTTACAATTTAACTTATACTATTCACTGAGATAAAATGAGTGATAAAATTTAAAAAACAATGGAGAAATTTTTATTACTTGATTTAATGCTGATATTTTTTTTATTTACAACTTAAGAGTGATACTTAACGTTTTGTGTAAGCCTACTTTTTTCATTGCAAATAACATACTTTATGAACTTACTATTGGAAATAATAATTTTAAAGTTTGATAAAATCCTCAAATTAAGCCCTAACATTTATTTACCTATTTATTACATAAATTCTGAAATAAGGTTCATACAAAATTTTTAGAAAATAAAAATAAGGAGTTTCTAAAGACTTTTGAAACACCTTCCAATTAAAAAAGAAAGAAAAAACCTCAAAATTTCATTAATTTTAAAAAATCTGAGCAAATTAAAAAATTTCGACAACGTAAATATAGCATGATGCTATTTGTGAAAAATACAGCATTTCATCTTTGGTTATTGTGGAAAATATGGCATTTAAATCTTACTTAAGATGCAATTTAGACCAAATAGTTCCCTAGAATTGAAAAGTTTTTATGAAAATAGAAAAGATTTTATTGGTGCATTCAGTGACTTTCTTAACAAAAATGGTTAAACTGGCAGTGTTCTTTTCTGTAGTAAAAGTATCAGTAATTAAAATTGAAGATGTTATTTTTGGACCAGTTTGATGCTAAATATTTTTTTAAAAAGAATTCATTAATGTTTTTTTTTTTTTTATTATTATCTTCACGTATGTTTTGAAAACTATATAGAAAAAAAGTATCAATTCCTATAACTAAATATGTTATTTTATGATTTGTCAAATAGTCAATCAAATAACAAAACTGCATACCAATAACCACAGGACTGAAAGGGTTAAAAGTAGAAATTGAGACATAATACAGGGGTGAAACTAGCCAGCACTGAAAAACCTTGAAACTATCGAGTGTTTGAAGGATGGGACTCCATAACAGGGTTCCAAGGGGCAGAGCCCTTTTGGGGATATAGGGACAAATCTCCTTTTTTAAGCCAGCGAATTTTGCAAACCTATAGAACTGAACCCATTTTAAGACATGACTACATCTCAAATAGGCTAAAAATTAGCATAAGCAAAAATACAATAAATAACAATTTAGCGTTTCTACATACATATAATAAGAAATAGTTATAAAGGACCATGGAAAATAATGCTTTATTAAACACATTTATTAATGTTATAGATATTAAGTACTGTTATAGATATTTCATTTTTTAAAAAAATTTGCAATTTTTTTTTTTTTTTTTTTTTTTTTTAACATCTGGTGAATGAGGACGTTTAATAGTCAAAGATGATGACTGAATTGAAATTGGTGAAGATATACTGCTGTTGTTGCTAGACGTGGGCTTTTGATTTATGGCATCCGTCTTCATTAATCCTGCTTCCTCCGTCACTGCAATAGTGTTCTTTGTATCTAAAGTTTGCTGATAATATGCTCGACTTTTCATCAAATTGATTCCAAAAGCTTTGTCAATGGGTTCATGGGTAGGATCCTTTGAGCCAAAGATATCGCAAGTTGTAGCTTCTTTTGACATTAAATAGTACTTCATAGTTTGGATGGAATCTAAACTTGAGTTGTTTAATGAAGTTCTATTAGATGTCATGATATTGCCCATTAAATTGAAGGCACCTTCAACATGGGGTCCATGGAAACATGTTATCACTGCCTTAATCAATTTTGACAAATATGGATATCTATGCAGACCATCAGACTCTTTCATATTGAAAAGAGCAACCCAAAACTTCTGAACACTCTTTTCCTCTGTCAAAGTTGTCAGTCTTGAGTCGATCTGATATAATCTGATTTCTTGGTCAAGTACTGATGAGTCGTCTTCAGAAATGATATTGGGCATTGACTCTGCTAATTTGGACAATGCTGAAAAAGTTGAGGTATTTCCTCGCAAATCAGGATCCAATCCAGTGAATTTAATAAAGCATGAGTTCTTCAACATGTAAGCTGCACATCTGGAACATGCTGTTTTCAAAGTCGTTGTGAACTCTTTTATGTTTAAATCTTTCTGTTTAGAATCTTTTATTAATTTTGCAGCATCGGAACCACAGATTAGAAGTTTGTCAGGCAGGTAGCTATCAGCACTTTGTACATCTATTTTAAGAAGACTATTAACAGTCACAGCTTCAGAAATAATATCGTGATTGACGAAAAAAGTCAAGAAAAGCTAAGTTAAATTATACAGTTCTGTATGAAGTAAATGCAGACAAAAAACATCTCTAGTTTGAAACAGCTTTAAATAACTGTTGAAATGTGGCAAAACAGCTTTATAAATGCCAATATGTAGGAGAGTTTTCTTTTTCTGATCAAACAGACGCATTCTGATCCTCTGTTTTCGATTCTTGCCATCCTCTGTCAAACACTTTTTCTTCAATTGAGATTGAATTTTGTTAATCTTTTCTACTTGCAGATCTGACAACTTTCTTTTTGTAGTGATAGCTGTGATATCCCCTTCAAAAATTCTTACATCATCCTTCGATATCCAAGAAAAATAAAAGCAAACAAGAGCATCCCAAAGATATTCGATTCTTTCTAAAACGACTAAAACATAAAGCCATCTATGATCTGGTCTAGAAAGAGGTTTTAATGGCTTAATCCCTAAAATATCACATATTTCAAAAAACAATTCTCGCTTATCACTACTCTTCAAATCAAAATATATATTATCACATAGAATTTCAGTATGTTTTAAAAAGGGTTCGCAAAATTTCTTGGCACAGTTATTCACAGTATGACATGTGTCTCCATCTATATCTAATAAATGAGTAGCTTTTTTTGTCCTTATTTGATTTTCTACTCCATTCTTCACACCCCGCATTGTATTGCATGAATCCATTAACAAGCTAGTCAAATTCTTCCAAGGTATATCATTTTCTTCAATCACAGAAACAATAGCTTGAAAAATATTATCAGATGTACAAGCTTGCAAGTTTACAGATGCCAAATGCCTTAAGACAATCTTTTCCTCGTCCTCATAATAATATTGAACGAGCATTGTCAGAACACTTTGCAATGCTTTATTTGTAGACTCATCTACATTTAAAGAAAAAGAAACGTTTTCAAGTGTCTCAATTTGTTGCTCTTTCACTGTCTTGGCAAGTCCGTATTTCAGCTTGTATGATGCAGTGACACGACTCATTTGAAGTGAATTTAACGCTGTCAAATCCTTGGATAATGTTTTGGAAAATTCCAAAATATCTGGTGCTATAGAAAACGGCAATGAATGACGTTACCAAAGCGTCTGCTCGGCATTTCCTTGTCGCAAGATCGACAGTACGATTGGCAGGCAAACTTTCACCACTGCTGGTACTAGGGTACAATGCTTGTAAAAATTGAGAGCCACTCACCGACTTCCTTGCTTTTTGATGAGCAGCAGCAGCGGAATGGTTCAAAAGTGACTTTAAACCTTCGGAACCATAACGTATCGATCCATTGCAACATGTGCAAAAGCATGTTCCGGCAACATCGATTTTTCTGCACCAAATCGAGATTTTTTCTTTCTGGAAATCATCTTTATCCAACCATTCCCAACGAAACTTGTTTTTTATTCCTTTTTCAAGGTCGCTGATGTCAGTTTTATTGTCCAAAATTTTCATTTTTGGTCGTGAATTATATCAACAAACACGGGCGGCACGCATTACGAAGTAAACGAAACATCAATCAATTCACTTCATTTTAAAAAAAAATCTATCCTAAAGCTCAATTCTTACAATCCGAAAAACGCTCTATTCTTATTGGATGAAAAGCAAGGGAAAGGAGAAGAACCAACTTTTGCTCCACCCCTACAGACTGTGATCCTGTGACGTCACATAGTCGGTTCATATGGTGCGATTTTTTTTTTCTTCCCCAACGATTTTTCCTACCCTGAACTCCGGGGAATGAAACCCGGAGTTCCGGGTAGATAAAATTAAAAATTCCCGGAATTCCAGGGTACCCCCGGAAAAGTTTCACCCCTGATAATATAGTCTTAATTTATGAAAACAATTAAAACAAAGTTTCTAACCTTGCTTGATAACCAGGGTTCGAGAGACTTAATAAAGTGGAACCTTATGGAAGGTTGATCACTTTGTTTGGAGTGAATAATTTAATATATAGCACACTTCTAAACTTCTAATTGAAACATTATTTTCGAATTGATAAAGGTGAAATTAGTAGGATATACAAGAGAACCTATCACACCAAATACTTTTGCTTAAATTGCACAGTTAACCCCTCATCATACAACATATAACTTGCACTTTAAGCAATGTAAAAAAAAAACTGCGCGCCCACCTTAATTGATATACGCAGGATTAAATTTCAATTCAACATTTAAAATCGTATAACCACACGTGTGACGTTATTAAGCATGTTGCAAAATGAGGAAACGTTGTGAAGTTAAAATATGTCTAGTACACCGGAAGAATTGTTTTCACAAAATGCATCGGCCTATATTTTCACCAGTTGGAATTCTTGCAAGCCAGTTTCAGTAGGTTAATCCAACCACAGCAGATTGATAATATATTTATCAGGCACTTTTCATTTTATAGTATCTATAACAGAACAGATTTAGTGCAAAGCTTCAAGTTGTACTTTAATTTCAGAGTATACCTACTTTTGCAGAAGGAAAAGCAGAAGTGACAAGAGTAAGGAAACTTTTATTGTCAGCTTTCAGGGTATCCCAACAGTTTTTTAAGCTACTTACAGATGCTTCACGAGTACTCAAAGCCATAGAAGCCCTGGCCTGTAAAACAAAAAATGCAATTACAAATTTGGTAAATGTTGGTAAGAGAAACAAAATTGTAACATTTTAATGGTACAATACATACTTGTAAAGCTAGGAACATCAAATGGATCCAAACACGTGGATTACGAGTTTTCATAATGAAAAAAGTTTTATTGTATAAACAATGTTCACCTTTCCCTTGACAAGTGAAATAAATTTTAGCATGCTTTCTTGCTTTGCGTTCTGTAAATAAAAATAGAACAAATTTAAGTTTTGTAAAAATTTTCTTAACAAAAATTTATAAATATTATGTTTTAAAGTACTATTCACCTTCAATTGTACACCGCACAGGCAAAGGGATTTTCACAAATACCTTTACCATGTAAGCTTTAATTTTATCCAAATGTTTTTCACAAAAGTGTTGCACAGCATCTCTCATAGGATATGGTTCAAATACAGATATTCTCTAGAAAAAAAATTAACAAAATAAACCATTTAATAAGCAAAATTAACCCAAGAAGTAATTTCAACATTAACATAAAAATTTTACAAAAGTAAACTAAAATTTACAGTTAATCATTAAAGGTTTCAATTTAAAATGAAATATGCTAAAAAGGAAGAACTGCAAACAAAGAATTTGAACCTTACTGGGGCATATATTCTTTAGAACTTAATTCTGAAGTAGCATAGGTAAAATTACTTATCAAATCAGACTATGATTGTAAATCAAAATTTTATTTAACAATTTGTACAAATTCCATCACCCAAATACAGCAAGTAGTTATTGTTATGATAATGCTCTTTTTTTTGGGGGGGGGGGGGGATTTACAGAAAATCTGGAAAGTTCTGGATAACTATTTTACAAATTGGAAAGGAAATATGAGAGAAAAAAGCCCAAGTACTTTACAAATTGGAATGGAAATATGGGAGAGAAAAGCCCTCCTCACTCCCGCCCCTTTTCCATTTAGTACCACCTCAGGCAATGACATATATATTTTGTGGTTGATTGTTGCTTTATAGCATGCCCTTCCTTTCCCCTAAAAATCCTAGTTCCAAGAGGTATATGGATTGCTCTCCAACTGATAATACTAGAGTATATTATTTTTTAAAGTTATTACATTATCATTAAAATTAATAAAACAAATAAACCATTTGAAAATTTAATTTGATACTTCTCATCACCATTTCAAAATAAATTTATCTTACTGATAAAGTAAAAAGAAATAAATTTTTAATAGGTAATAAAAACAATCCTCTTGTGTTGTTACTGTTTGTATAATACAGTATTCAACCATTGATACATAGCAAGATAGGGCAACCTTTCCACACAACAAGAACAGTTTTTCTTTTGAACTGCAATCATTCTTCGTTTTACCTTTTAATCTCATAAATGAAACATTGTAAGGATAATGCTAAGAGCAATTGAGCTTCATTTCTTGTTTTTAAACTTACAATAAATTATGTATTAAACCTTATCTTCAAATGATAGTTCAGCAACCAATCAGTAGCTGATTGTAAACAAGTGTCTATCATACAACTATCCCAAGAATCACATATAAGCTACATGTCTTTTGATCTACTTGTTGCTGATGGAATACTGTTGCAATTAACAACAGTTATGCTACTAATAAAAAACAATATTGTATAAGCTGTAGTTTGTTATTAAAAATAATTTTTTCATACATGTGTCAAAAAACTCAAAATACAGGATAATGAAATTGGAACAGTTTCAGAATGATTCCCACTCCCACCTCAGTTACACCTCTGATTTGCACTTAAAGGAATACAGAGCAAAATACATACATATTGCACTGGATACTAAGTGGTGCATGCTTATGGTAAATTAGTGAGGGTAAAGTGAAGTAGGTGACCCTTCATGAAACATAGCAGGCATGTAAAGAATGAAGCTAGTAAGCATTATGCCTGCAATTGCATTTTTTACTCATGGTAAATCATTCAGGGCTGCCACAGCTTAATAGCATTGAAAATAGTTGCTTTAGTAGCCTCTTACGTAAAAAATAATAGCCAAAATAGTATCCTCAAATACTAAAATTAATAGCGTGACAATCCTGAAAAACTACATTTTGAACTAGCAGCATGATACAGTGTTGCAGAAACTCATCATTGTGTATAGGCCCCAACTTTTGACACTTCTCGCAAAAATTTCATAGCTGTACGTCTATTAGAAATCAGTTAAAAATTAATTAACAAAAGTAAAAAAACTACATAAAATTTTTGTTTTCTGTTTATCAAAAGTCTAATAAGCAGGCTAAAACTACTAGGCCTGTTAGAAGTCGCTTTGTAAAAAATTAATCAAATATATTCAATAACATACTCGCTTCGCTTGCTGAAAGGTTCATTACTGCGTAAGCATAAGATTGTTTCACTCGCTAAATGACTAATTGCTATATAAACCTGTAATATTAGAACTCCTCTCCTGTCGAGAAACAAAAAAAAATTCCTTGTTAATACAATAACACAATCCCCCCCCCCCCCTGAGAATATTTTAACTGTGGGTTTGTCAAAAGTCCAATTAGAAAGCCAAAACTACTTCTGTTGAGAATTCCAGAGCTCCATTTCTATTGGAAGTCGCTTTGTAAAAAAATTTCAAATGAATTTATAAAAAGTAATCAAAATTTTAATGTCAAGATTTTTAAAAATTCAATTAGGAGACCAAACCTACTTATGTTGAAAGTTGCAGAGCTGTAGCCATATTAGAAATAATTTTGCAAAAAAAAAAAATTAATTAAAAAATAATTAATAGTTTAAAAAACTAAAAAAATACGCTTTCATAGAAAAGTGAACTAAAAAGTAGAAAATAATTTTAAATAAGTTTGAAATAAGAATAGAGTGATTAACAAGAAATATTTATTTTATCGTAAAAAAGCGTGGGGTGCTTGATGTCAATTGTTGAAAATATCTTAAAAAGCACCCCACGCTTTTTTACGATAAAATAAATATTTCTTGTTAATCACTCTATTCTTATTTCAAACTTATTTAAAATTATTTTCTACTTTTTAATTCACTTTTCTATAAAAGCGTATTTTTTTAGTTTTTTAACCCTTATGTTAGTAACCAACTTTACCGACGTCTTTTAGCAACCGGGTACCCTGGTACTCACAGATCTAAATATTAAAAATTTTGTTTAGAATTTTTTTTTTTAAACAAAATAAACATTTTTTTCTTAAAATATGAATAGTTAGTGACAATTAAACAAAAAATAATAATAATAATAATAATTTAGAATTGTGAATGAAATCTTACACCAGTTTGGGGCACTCCAGGTAGTCGGCCCGTTTTTATTTTTCGGCGCTAAACAGATGCCGTTAGGGAGAGAATAATTCAAGGTTATTTCTTTTTTTTCTATCTAGAGCAAGCGCCGAATATTTATTAGTACGTATTAGATTTTTGGTGGGATCAGACGTGTTTTATTTATGGTGTTCTCTTTACAGTGAAAAATAAAGCTGTCATTCTGTTATCTACAATGCATTTAGATGCATCAGTTGGTGATGACGCTAAGCAAAAACCAGAAATTATAAATTTTTATAATAGATACAAAGCTGGCGTTGACACAATGGACCAAATGGTCCGGAGGTACACAAGTCAACGACGATCTTCGAGATGGCCAATGACATTGTTCTTCAACATGCTAGACATTTCTTCACTTGCATCATATATAATTTATTACGAAAATAATAAAATGATTGCCAAAAAAACGACAGAACGTCGTCAATTTATGCGGAAGCTAAGTGAAGAACTAGCATTGCCGATGATTGAACACCGTACGGCGAATCCGAAAGTAATGCGTCACTTCTCAAAAAAGATTGCTGTTGAAAGTATTTTAGGTCATGCACTAGCAGAAACAATCGAGAAAAATCCTGGTCCAGTGGTTCCAAAAGATAAAACCGGAAGAAAAAGTGACAGGATCTTGCCATGTGTGAAATACCTTGCCAATAAAAAGACGGGGAAAGACTCGTAAGAGCTGTGCCAATTGTCACCAGCCAGTATGTGATGAGCACTCAATTAATCTCATACAATGTGTTAAATGTCAGATTTAATGTCATTAATTATAAAATTTTTTTATATTTCTTTATTTTTTTAATAAAATTTAGTTGCAACCATTTATAGAAACCATTTTCAATTTATTTTCTATACTTTCCATTGTGGGTACGCGGGTACCCGGTTGCTAATGGGGCGATAGCTGAAGTTTAAGCTTATTTAAAAAAAAATAAAAAAAAATAGATAAATTAAATGCACTCACAACTAGCTTTCTTTTGAGTTAAAAAACGACGATTCGAGAGCTTAAAATAAAATATTAAATTGTCTTGGAGCTATTCATACAAATACACCGTGGTGGGTACCCGGTTACTAACATAAGGGTTAAACTATTAATTATTTTCTACTTTTTAGTTTGGTTTTCTATTAAAGCGTGTTTTTTTAGTTTTTAAACTATTAATTATTTTTTCTGTAAACTATAATTTTTTTTTAGTTAGCGTACAAAACTCTCCAGTTGTTTCTGCCAATAGTCACATGCTTGTCTCAAATTTAAGTCATGTGTATGCCTTAGTACACACCGTATTACTTGGCACAAAACACTACCGTGTCTCTGAATATGAAAAATCACTAATCCTGAAGATCCTGGTAAGGATAATGCGACTAAAAAAAACACGCTTTGTATAACTGTTGTTCAAACGACAAATCTTTCAAACGGCACACCAGGGTTCGATTCCGGAGAAGGTTGGTTGGTTGGTAGGAATTTAACGGCGCAAGGGCAACACGAGTTAATCCTTGTGATAAAGCGACAAACTTATTGAATTGTCATCGGTCCTTAATAAGTATGCCAAATTTCGAGTTAATCCGACGTTTTGAAGAAGGTCAAAATCATGTTCAAAGATTCCGTTACATACATACAACTGAAGCTAATAAAAGCGTATTAAAAATATAAATTAAAATTTTAACATTCTGCTTTCCAAAAATCTAATTAGAAGGCCAAAACTACCTCTGTTGAAAATTTCTTATTGCAAGTAACTTTGTAAAAAAACTTCAAATGAAAAAAAGTAATCAAAATTTTAACATTGATTTTCAAAAATTAAATTAGAAAGCCAAAACTACTTATTTTGAAAGTGTCAGAGCTGTAGCCATATTAGAAAACATTTTGTAAAAAAAATTAATTAAAAAATAACTAAATACTAATTCAAATTTTAACATTGTTTTATAAAAGTCTAAAACTACTCATGTGGAATATTCCAGAGCCATATCCTTATTTAAAATCGCTTTGTAAAAATATTTAAAATCAATAAACTTAACATAGTAAACTTAACAAAATCTTTTATTCTCCACAAAAAAAAAAACACAGTGTTTCACCTTTGCCGTACATATCACGTGACCCACAGTTCTGATTTCTATTTCGAAGTTACATAAAACCATCACTTCCGTCACAATGCCAGAGTGTATCGACGTTAAAGGGTTACATGAACGTTAGATTTTGGTCTAATCTGAACGCCCAGTATTCGTCAGTTAAATATTTCCAAAGGGTATTTTTATCACCGCTCTAAATTTTAAGAGGTATTTTTAGATTGAAACTTTTTTAAATTGAAGCAAAATAAGTTTTTTGACAAAACTAATAACTACAACAATAACAGTGATGCCCGATCAAGATTTCGCATATCAGAGCGGAAGTATGCTTTTGAAATGCTTACAAAAACATTTGATGGATATAAACCTTACACTAACTCTTAACACTATGGTATTTGGTGACACCACGTTGGTGTCCCATGAAACTATCGAGAGAATACTAGCTACACCTCAAAAACAATCTGGAAAATGTCGGCAACACTACAAAAACTATCGTGCCAATAACGGAGAAGTAAAACTTAACGATTTATGATATCCCTGAAATCTCGAAAAAACACCTGTCATAGACGTAGGCGAAATGATCTGAACTTCTGAACCAGTCCTACCAGCACCAAAAAAAATCCTGATTAGACGTGTGGACGACATAGTGCTAATCTACGTTTTACATGCTTTCATGCATGAGGTTATCATTTTGTTATTTATTTTGTACAAGAAGGCATGGTGAAAAGCCAGTGAAATACACTTAATTAAGGAACGTACAAAATTAGATTTGGAAATTTGTGGATGCCCCCCTACAATCTACCTACAAATGTGGCACGTGGTATCAGCAGCCATTCAATGACTTCACTGGTCTATACGAAGCACGTTTGAACATGAATGTGCATGCACAACTGACGATTTCGAAGGGGGTGATCTGTATATTGGATTTTGTTAGAATATAAACGAAAATATTTGAATTTCTTCTGAAAAGGACGCTATTTTCAAAGAAAACGGTAGGTAGGTAGCGCCACCCTTCAAAAAACGGCTAGGATGATCGTTGATTTTATAAAATGGAGGATTATTTTTTTTAATTTAACTATTATGTTCCGTTATTACCCTCTAAAATTTTAATGATTCAGTTTGTGTTAACATTCTTTTTGTAATCATCACTGAATTAATAAAAAATTCATTGTATATTATGATTAAACATTTATTGTAATAAATTTAAAGGTAAAAACCTTTACATACTTGTGGATTTGACGATGACTGAGATCCAGAATTAGTTATCACTTTAATACCAGTTGTACTTCTTAACTTAGCATTTGGCATTGTATGACTATTTGATGAATAGGCATGTGTTGTTATAGGAGATGAAATAACTTGGCTGATAGCAGCAGATACTGGTATACTAGATGAAGGACTGACTGATGTCGTTGTGGAAGTAGACAGGCTAGATCTGAGAGCACACAAATCATGAGTTGCAACAGGCTGAGTGTTTCCAATTGACACAGTCACTGGTCCTTCTTCTTGAAGAGTGGGCATACTGCCACTAAGATGGAAAATGTATTTAAAAAAAAAAAAAATCGTAGCAAATGATTGTGGCATAGTAACTGCATAAATATATTAAAATACAACATATTGAAATGGCAATTTGATTATTATATGTAAAAACATACCATTCCATTTAAAACATAGTTATTAACAAATAAAGAAACAATACTATAACACATTATTGAATATAATTATGTAGCTAAAAAAAAATTGTTTTATTATTTAAGCTTTATATTTGAAACTAGAGGAATATACTTGTGCGAAGCTACGAAATTTTACCAATAGCATTTTAGCGATCAAAAGACATTCATGTATTGTACACTCCGGACGTTTGCTCCCATTTCGATCCTGACAAATTGATTTATCAAAATAGGAACTTTCTTTTGTTAACATTTTTAACAAAATTTATAATTGTGAATAGTATATTGGAAAGAGACATTTGAATATCGATCGTTTAAAAAGTTTAACTCCTTACGGACCCTTTTTAATTATGTAATCGAGATTTCAATAGTTTATTGTGTTTATGTTTGCTCTTAGTTCTAAATTTTAAAGTAGCAGCTGTATTGGAATTGGGACATTAAGATAATCCTCGTATAGTTTCAATGTTGCGTCAACTTTTCATCCCTTAAAAATTTGTTATTCGATATTGGAATAACTTTTTTTTTTACATTTACCCTTTTGACATTTGCACCAAATATCAGAATTATGACTACATTGGAAGAGGAACATTCGGATATCCCTCGTTTGGAACATTTAACCCCTTTTCAGCCCCTAAAATTGCTTAATCGAGAATGGAATAGCTTACTTTTTCTACGTTTATCTTTTTTGACATTTGTACCAATTTTCAGAGTTGTGACCAAATGGGAAGTGGGACATTCGAATATCCCTCGTTTGGAACGTTTAACACCTTTTCCAACCCTTAAGTGGGTTAATCAAGATCGGAATGGCTTACTTTTTCTATGTTTACCATTGTTGGTATTTGTAACAATTTTCAAAATTGTGGCCATGTCGGAAGGGGGACATTCGAATATTTCTTGTTTGGAACATTTAAGCCTTTTTCGACCCCTTAAAGTGGGTTAATCGAGATCGGAATAGCTTACTTTTTCTATGTTTACCATTGTTGATATTTGTACTAACTTTCAGAGTAGTGGAAGTGGGAGAATTAGTAATGAATGAGTGAGTCAGTCAGTCAGTCAGTCAGTGAATGAGTGAGTGAGTCAGTCAGTGGCTTTGCCTCATATATAGAGATGCCCAAATAAAAGCTACTTTTTGATTTGAAAACCTTAATATATAATTTATATCTCAGAGCAACACCAATAATGTATACAGTCATTATTTATATTTAAAAAAATTATATAATAAATTTTAATTAAATATATAATACATGGCCAGTTTTATTATTCAATCAATAGAAAATTTTCAAATATAAAACATTCCATATCTATCCATGACATGGAAACTCACATTAAAGATTCACCAAATTATTCAGTTGGAAATTAGCAAGCTGATTGTTATAACAAATAAAAATTAATATTAAGTAGTGTTTAACAGTTCATACTGTTGCACAAATTGTCTGTATATAGTGTAAATAGTGACGTATTAATTTGAAATTCTATTGTAATTTATTTTTATCTTATTTTTTTTTTTTAATAGCGATTATACAGGTTAGAAAAAGGTGGCAACACCTAAAGCAATCGAGAAGTTTCGAGATATTTCTTTTCCGATGAATTGGCTAGAAATTTCGCGAATGTCTCACGCGCTTGTATATAAAAGACTGGAGAACGGGAAAGTTTTCAGATTGACTTCGGACTTCGTTGAAAGCTGATCGCTTTGTTTACCTATTGGAGTGAGCTTGTATAATCGCTGAATTCAATTGGCTAGAAATTTCGCGAATGTCTCACGCGCTTGTATATAAAAGACTGGAGAACGGGAAAGTTTTCAGATTGACTTCGGACTTCGTTGAAAGCTGATCGCTTTGTTTACCTATTGGAGTGAGCTTGTATAATCGCTGAATTCGAAGTTATTTTTGTTGAAGCTTGAGAGTAATTAAACTGTTGCCTGTGAATAAATTTTGTGAGTTTTCTGAAGAGAGAATAAATACTTTTAAACCGTGAAAACTGTGCCATCATTGCCTCAGTGGAAAAATTCATAACAATACACACAATTCTTAAACTATGCATCCATCCAGTATTTGTAAAATTTCATTTCAAAAATTTCAATACTTCCCATAAAATTTTTTTAACATTCCAAATTTTCAAATTCAAGATTACTGCTTGGCTGCAAAATCAAATATTTCTCGGGTTTGTATTAAAAGCTTCCTGTGCGTAGTCTCTGTGCTTCTTTGTGGTCAAAATCACTTAATTTAAAGCCCAAGACAAAAATTAACCAGTTTTTTTATATTTTTAATTGTAACATTCACCAATATTTAAAAAAATTCAGGTATAATTATTTAAAAGATTTCTATGAATACTTTTTCTAAATTTCACAAATAAATTAATTGTACCAAGAACAACAAAATCAATATAGTTTTTAAAAAACGATGGAAATAAAAGTACAAAACAGTCTTTGACAACTGTTTATTTAAATTTTTTAATAAGGAAACTTGTATAGATCATATGCTAAATCACTCTAAAGTAAAGTTAATGATCAAAAATAAAACAATTAAAAAAAAAACTTGAACCTTGTTCGATACACCTACAGAAATTGCTTTAGTTTGCCAAAGTATACGCATGCCAAGTTTGGTAAGGATATGTTGACTGCTTTTTTTCTTCTTTTTGGTACAGTAAAAAGGCACGAAGTTGTAGAAAAATAGTAGTTATTAACATAAAAATAAAATTAAATTAAATAGCTATTCAAATTCAATTTGAATAAAAAAAAATTCAAAATAATTAACTAGATTTTATTTATACAAACCTAATTCCTTTTTCTGGCGGTGTCATAGCTGTCATAACCGTAACACCCCCACTAGAAACTCGAGACACTGGAATACTGAGATTCTTAAAATTAATGGCAGTCATACTGCGATTCATAGCCGTAGATGAACCAAGACGCATCATACTTGTATGCAAACCAATAGGTGAACTTAATCGTGTAGCACTTTGGTAATCTGAAAAATAAATACAGAGGATACTCGTTTTTAGAAAGTCAAAAGGAACACTAAAACAGTTTGAAGCATAAAGACATTAGAAATGGATAAACCTTATGATTATTTTCCAAACCGATGTCTCTTTATGCAGTAATGGATCCTTTAACCGGCAACCCGAAATCCGATGTATCATACTTGTCTGTTGCATCGCAGTTGTTCTGTATGTACAGCATGAGTGTCAATGGGAATCTGTGACTGAGTTGCAGTGCAACGCAAAGTTATCAAAATTTTCCATAGCCTAATTCATAAAACAGACCAGCCAATCATATTTAAGATATTCTGAAATATATATTGACCTAGTTAATATCGTAGTTTTAATTTATTAATATTTCATAATAATAAAATTTCATGCCAATTCGAGGTAAAATTAGCCGATTTCGGCACACATTTTAAATACCATCCCTCCGAAAACTGATTTTATGATTTTTTGTGTCCTACCAGTCGCCGATTTCTCTGATGTCGACACTCTTAATGATACTTCATTCGGTAAAACGTTCAAAAGAATTGAATATCCAGACTTTTTTTCATGCCTTTTTTTTTATTAAAAGCAAAAAAATAAATAATAATTTTGTTTAAACCTTCAAATCAAAAAAGTTGAACTTTAGCCATAAGTGAAGGTAAAAATCGACTGGCTAAAAAACATAAATACATATTCTTTTTAAATTTCCCAAAGTCAAACAACTTTTTGGTAAAAAAAAAGTTTCATGTTTAAACAATTATACTGTACTGACAATAACAGGCGGATTTTCAATTTTTAAGCGACATTCAAAGTAATTAAATAAATTGCTTTGAAATTTAAATTATTTTTTATAAACTTAGCTACAATATTAAAATTGTAGTCGTTCTTCATGGATTGACCTACATGGTGAAATTGATCCTCACACCGACACACATCATGGACATAACGTTTATAACATCAACGGAAGCCTTGATGAAAGCCTCCACACAATAACACAAATTTCGGCAGTTACAGCATCAGCACCAAAACTGCTGCGCTAATAACGGGAAAAGCAGCTGTTAAATCCTTAAATCAGCGTAATCTTTGGCGAAAATGACTATCACTTCATTGTAAATATAAACGATAGTGCCTTCTATACCGATGCAAATCTCGCAATGGGTCTATTACATCAGCATTATACACAGCAAAAATGGCAGTCGCAACAACGTAAATCTCGGCGATAGCCTGGCAAAAAAGCCTAAATCTTGGCAATAGCGGCCATTATATCGGCGTAAGAATCAATGAAATTAACAATCACACACTAACATAAATATTGATGACCGAGACAAACATTAAAGGAAGCAGCGACAAAAGTGGTCATTTTACCGCAGGTTTTGGAAATTCTGAATGCAAGCAAGGATCCATGGCGATCAGACTTGTAAGCAAGTGCATGACATGTATGCCCCCCTAGAAATTTTAATGTGGATTTGCATCGATCTCAGGAAATATTGGTCATAGATGCTGAAATTGGTACAACCACAGAACTATATCATGTGTGATTTTTAGTGTGGATTTCATTCCCTGTATGTTAAGTCAAAGAAACAAAAGCTTGCTTGTTTCACTCACAACAATTAACTTCCACTTCAGAGCTTTGCTTACATTATAGTGATAAGTGATGTGTGGATGCAAAATGTCATACAATTTTCTCCTCCTATTCCGTGATTTTCAGTACCTGGTGATTGACTTGGGAAATAACAAGGATTTTTTTATACTTAAATACCATAACTACCTTGGCTAAGTCAGGCGACTTTTTTTATCAAGAGAAGAAAGTGATTTACGACGACGTTATCAGGCCATTTAAACCACGCAAAAGTAGATGCCTCATTGGCTAAGTGGCAACCCTCAATCGCTAAACGTATAATTTAATCAATATTTTTATGCAAATATAAATCTTCAATTGAAAAAGAACAGGTTAAGAAAACTGTTTATTCTGATGGCATTTTCTTCCGGGGTTCACGAAATTCCACAAATTAATTTTTTTCAACTAAAATAAATAAAGGCAAAACAAACAGTTTGATATTTGAGAACATATAGTGTATGTTGTTGAGCCTTACAGGGTGAAAGATAAAACATAGGAACCAAACAGATAGTTGAAATCAACAGTGTTTGACGTCGAAAATAACAATTGCCCGTGCATGGTTACCAAGGACTATAAAAGTGACCACTTGATCCATGAATATAAACTAAAATTAAACCCATTTCGACAATGTTCGCTCTTTCCACCTCTTTAAAAATATCACCGTTTTGACAAAACTGCATAAGTACTCAGTAAGCGATTTTTTTTCTTCTTCGTCCTACTGCCGAACTGTAATTTCTTAAAAAATAGTCGAATAGGTCCAAAAGTAGTTGAAGGTTTTGCTTAAAATAGTAGTTTTGGGGAATTTTTTCATTGAAATAGTAGCCATAGTCGCCTAGCCACTAAAATAGTCGCTTTAGTAACCATGTTAGTTGCCTGTGGCAACCCTGTAATTAAAAAGTTAACAGGAGCCTTTAAGTGGCATGGTGCAAAAGCTTTTTTTTTTTGCCATAATGTTAGTTGATAAAATTCAATAGCTGCTTTTTAAAGAAAACCAAAACACTTAGAGCAGTTAAAATTAAGCGAAATGTTTAAAACTGTGCCGTCGATATCTGAATATTTTTTCTTTTGGTTGACAAAGGAAAACAAATATTTATACCGTTTTCTCGATGCATTTTTTATTTTCAGCAATGTGAGTGTTTTGATTGCCACAGAGGAAGCAGGCCAATACTATCGTAAATAGGGAATGTTTATAATTATTTATCTATCGTGAATGGGAAGTGTCTGTGGGAGGGGGGAGCACATATTTTCGTTATACTAAAACAGCTGTGTCATTATTAGTGGCTTTTTTTTTCTTCGGAATGGATCCGGCAAATTCCGAAAACTGGGATGATGTTGGCTTCGAGCTTCTTGGATAAAGGGTCCGTTAACGTAATTAAAGCAGTATTTTGAAACTATGCATTGTAGCTGTGTACTATGAGCACTCGAATGAACTCAAAGAAACATAAAATGAAAATTCTTATTCAGAAATAAAGGACAGTTAATTTTTACAAGTCATAAGTTACTTGAAAATTGAAAATAAATTATTTAGGTGTCAAAACTGAATCAAAAACCATTTTAAGAAAATTTAATACTATACCATAACATGTTTACATGCCAATTACCTGCTCATCTATAATAATAAAACTGTGTGTGTTATTCTATCCTTATAGCTTTATAGAAAGTGATTACCTATATATGTATAACTTTGAAATTTTAAACATAAGTAATTTTGGCTTTCTAGTTATAGTTTTGGCTAACATAATGTAAAAATTTTAATTAAATTTTGTTTAAATAATTTTGTAAGTGACTTTCAATAGCGTAGAGCTCTGAAATTTTCAACGGTAGTAGTTTTGATTTTCACAAACATAATGTTAACTCTTAATTGGGTGTTTTTCATTATTTTTTAAAAACCAGGGTTCCCACTCAAATCACAGAATGAAAATCAATGACTTTTAAGGACCTAAGTAATGTTTTTAAGGACCTCTGAAAATTTGTTTTCAGGCATCATGTCTGTATATAAAATTTTAATAAAGTATATTTTACCAAAAAAGTTACAAGTGGTGGATAAATACAAATATGACAGAAAATTCCGATGCAGTGCAGATAAGTGGTGGTCAAACAGGGAGAGCAAGTCCGAGTTGTATTTTTATAACTTTTGCAGTTGGGCACACAACATCCGCAAAAATTAAAGACTTTTAAGGACCTCTAAGCATTTTCAAGCACTTTCAAGGCCTTGAAAACAAGTTCAAAATTATTAAGCACTTTTAATGACTTTCAATGGCTGTGGGAACCCTGAAAACTGATAAATTTTTTAACAAAGTACTTCTAATAGGTATAGAGATCTGAAATTTACAACAAAAGCCTTCTAACTTTGATTACCACAAACAGAATGTTAATATTTAGTAAGTTTTTTTAAATAATATTTTTAAAACTTTTGCCACCTTCTTCCAATACATTGGAGACATGAAACAGTACAGTGGAAATGAACCTAGCAAAAAGATAGCAGGCAGTCGGCAACACGAAAAGATAGACTATAATTTGACCTCGTTTTGAGGTTAGAAGATGGAAAGGAAAAGGGGAGGGAGTTTCCGATTGCATTTTCTTTTTTTTCCCCGTAGGATGGAATTAGACATATTTTTTATTATTATTTATTACATGCAGGATTTCTGCCAAAATAAAATGTCACAAATCCATGACTTTCCAAGACTGAAGCAAATAATTTTCCCTGACTCAAGAAATCAAATTGCAAAACAAAATAATAAAAATAATAATAATAACAACCTATATGAATTTTACTAACACGAACATAGAAAGTAAATCAATATACTACAAAATTATTTTTATAAAGTTTTTATTAATTAAGTAAAAAATCCTTGTTTCAGTAATTTCCAAATCAGAAAAAAAAGTGAAAAATAATTTTCCATTCTTTGATATTTCGGGTGTTAATAAAGCTAATCAATCTTTAACAGTAAAGAAATATTTAAAGAAAAGGTCAATAATGATAAATTATATCATCAAAAATCAAATGTTTTGATATCAACAATGCAAAACAAAAGAAAGAAGATGGGAAAAAAAAATTAAATGGAAACAAAAGCTTATCAAAACTGTTTATTTCAGTTCTCATATTATGAACTTTTTTTTTACTTACGAGACCTTACTCGTGTGATGTCACAAATTTGGAGTTCAGGAATGTTTTCATTGACCACGGTTTTTAACTGTGACCGTTGTTTCCATCAAAACGTAACTAAAAACATTGATGAATTTTCAATAAGCTGAATAGCGATCATGGTGTTTAAGACGTTACAGTTACGTAATTTTACTTCAAATGTTTAGAAATCCATGAAATTCACTGTATTTCAATGACTTAGGGCCATTTTTTTGCTCAAAATCATGACTTTCCATGACAAAATTTACCCAATGTCCAAATTCATGACTTTCCATGACATTTCCTGACTTTCCATGAGCGCGGAAACCCTGTACATGATATAGAGATTTCTTTCTTACTTTTATCAAGTTTTGTTTTAAGTGTAGAACTCTGATATTTTAAAAGTAAGTAGTTTAGGTTTTCCAATTCTGATTTTCTCAAACAGAATATTAAAATTTTAATTAATTTTTTGTTATGTTCAAATTTTAATTTTGTTTTCTGTCACTACATTTAAAAAATTCTTTCTATGAAGTGACTACCAATGCCCGTTCAACTCTGAAATCAAGAAGAGTGTAGGGATTGAAAAAAATTCTCAGAGGGAGTGCTATTGTACTAACAGGGACACTTTTTTATGAGGTACAACGAGGGGGGGGGTTCTAATAATAAGGGTTTCCATAACAATGAACCCTTTAGTGAGCAAAGCACAACTGAGCTTGGTTAGCAATAAACCTTTTAGTGAGCGAAATGAGCTTTTGCTTGCATAGCAATAAATCTTCAGCAAGCAAAGCAAGTCTGTACTTGCGTACCAATCAATCTTCAACGAACGAAATGAGCCTGGGCTTGCATGGCAATGAAACTTTTAGCAAACGAAGTGAGCTTGGTTTTGTGTATCGTTTATCCTTTTAGCAAGCAAAGCAAGCTTGGTTTGGGAAGCGTTAAAAGCTAGGACTTATACACAATTATGGGTCTCCGCCACGTGGAACCATGCAGATAGTACAATATAACTACAATTTTAATCTGGAAAAAATGACTTTTTTCACAACGTTTTCATAATAAAAAATACCAAGTTTAGACTTACACAACGTACTCATTGATGATGGAAGACGTCTCATGCTGCGGTTGATAGCCTGTAAAGAGCCAAGTTGAGACATGGATCTCGCTTCCGCAGGACCAGGCAAATTATGTCGAGATCTGTCACGAAATCCATTATGTGCAGTCTTGTACGATGTGTAAGGCAAAATAGATGACACTTGAGTTGTAAAAGGTGCAATTGTAACATGTGGCATATCCTGCTTGTTTCCTCCAACTTTTACAATAGTTATTCCACAAGAAGTTTGATTAACAATTTGATGAGTTCTAAAAAAAACCAGTCTATAGATATGACTAGGAAAAACTTTAGTGTTATAGATTTTTTAACCATTTGAAGCATAGTGGTTCCATAACAAACCATGAAGCATAGAAATTATCACTTACAAAAGTAAAAATAAATATTTTTTCACAAAAAGGAAGTACACTCCATCATTTTTCTACACATAAAAACAGTCCATACCAAATATCATTAAAATTGGAAATAAAATCGAAATTCGTGCTTCAAAGGGTTAAGATTCTCATAACTTAATTTAAGAAAATAAATTCATTATATTAGCTCGCAAGAATATGTGTACTCTCCTCCCTCTCCCTTGCATAAATAATTGTTTGCCAAACAAAACTGACAACTGAACATGTAGGATCTTAAGACTATGCAATAGTTCTCTTAGAATAAATAAGCTTTAATATTATGCCTAACATGAATATAATGTTTAATCATTATTTTTATTTGATAAAACATCACAAAATATATTATTTTTTTTTTTGAAAACCTGAAAAGGGATGTTTTGAAGACATCAACTGATTACTTACATGCCAAATTTCAAAATGGGACACAAATAGGTTCCTATAGAAATATTTTTTATTTATATGATGTTCATTAAAAGTGAAATTTGAATTATGAATATTTTGGCTGGAATGCACAAGAACTATATCAGTCTATTTAACAATTTTAATTCTAAAGTTATGATAAAGCCTGATATCTATCAAATAAATAACATGGTTTAATAACACTTTGAAAATAAATTGCTCGACATGTATTGGCTTAGGTTATTGGTTAAAATATTAAACTAATGATGAACAATATAGGAAAAATCATATGTAATCCCACTTAACAAAATTGCTACATTAATGAATCTTACGAGTACCCTGATGGGTTCAAGCTACTAAAAATTAATGGAGTAATTTGTAACCAAAGGGTTTCAGTGGACAGACATACTCTGCGGAAAGGTCATTAAAAGTAAGGATGATTTCATAGAACGTTTTATGGAAACTTTACAAAGACTTGATACTCAAACTAATATAATCGATGACCAAAGAGTGCATTTATAAGAATTTTTAAAAAAATTTAACTGAAGACCAAGTGGTATTTGGGATTTTGCAGAAAACTATTCATTTGTGCTTCTAGATGGAGGACCAGTAACCAGTTATATGGCACCCATTTCTAATATATTCAAGTGGATAAAAGAAATCAAGCTTCTGCAATATGTTTTAGTTCCCGATTGTTTGGAGCATATTCAAGCTGCCTTTTTTCAAAGAAAGTTAATTGAAATTTAAACAGAACTCTCATGATAGAGCAAACCATTTACTTTTCTGATAGCACTTCAGCACAATACAAGAATAGGAAAAATTCCGAAATTTTTCGAATTTAAGTAACATAAGTTATTACTAAAAAGGACCTACTTTATTGTTATAGGCAAATATTTCTCTTTTTTTTTTATTGAGAAGATAACATGTGCAGATGCACATGTTATCTTTTTAATCAAAGAACAGCTTAAAGAAGATTAGAGTAAGTTAATTTTATACATTTGACAGTGTAAGCCAATACATGTTTAATATGAATATTTCAATATGTAATTATAATATTTGAAAAATAAAAGGCTTTCTTGTAATTTTAGAATTATGATGTTACTTAATTTTTTTCATCTACTTATATAATGAATGGATACAGTGTGATATGGTTACTGGTCCAGTAATATGATTGAATTTACCATTGAAGCACTAATAGTATTATGAAAACATAAACACTTCTTTGTTTTGGGTTCAATTTTCTTTAAAATCCATATAATACACCTTTTGATCATTGCCTATATAGTAAATGCGAGTCTGAAGTTTCAGTCGAGTTTCCCTAAATTCTTCTATAAAATAATCACTACTTTTAATTACTTTGATTATAGTAGAGCGGCTAGAGGGAAAAAAACTGCACTTCGTGAAACAAGTTTGTAATTTTGCACATTGATAGATAATGTCATTTTAATCATTTTCAGGTTAGGCTTGCATTAAAGAACAATTTTTTTTTTAATTTCAACCGGAAGTCGTTAAGATTTCGGCCGGAAGTCTATCCTTAATCGACACCAACAGCTTGAAATACACACATAAAACACATTCTGTATATAAAAGGGTTGATTTCGATAACGTACCAAATGGAAATATTCCACTCTGATATTATTTCCGGTTGAGGTTTTAGACTTTTTTTCAGAGTTTGGCTTAAAAATTGCCATTTTTAATACTCCCCCTTCATATAAAGAGTCACTTTTAAAAACTAATATACTTCTTTCATGTTCTATACATCAAATTGTAAGAATGAATATGCTAAATTTAAAATGAAAAATTTCAACCGGAAGTGACTGAAATTCCGACCGGAAATCAACGCATAAAAATATTTCAGAGCTTACACCGATTTTTTTTTTCTTATAGTAGAGCGGTTAGAGGAAAAAACTGCATTTCGTGAAACAAGTCTGTAATTTTGGAACATTGATAGAATATATCATTTTAATCATTTTACGAAGTGGAACCACTCGGATTTCACTTTCGGTCCAGTTTTTTTACTTGTTCAAAGTTAGGCATAAAATATTCGTTTTTATCAATAAAAATAGTTATATGTGGGGTCATAACCAAAATCATGAACTTTATAGACATGTGTAATATGTTAAATATAGATAAAAGGTTAAAAAAAAATAGTAAAAAATGTTCAACCGGAAGCGATATGCATTTTGACAGGAAGTCTATCTTTTTAACAGCTAAAACTACATCTAATAGCTTAAACTACATGTATGAAACATATTGTTGAGCGGATGGGTTCGAAAGATTTGAAGCCAAAGCAGATCAAAACTAGCAGAAATTTATTCCAAAATAACTCTTCACAGTTCTCTTACAGCTCCAGAACTTCTCGTTCTAGTAGACACAATACAGCTCTTTCCACAATAATAGAGCACAAAACAGCAGTTAAAAACTTGACAACACAACTTCTCAATCACCGCAAAAGACAATGCAATACAGTTCGCTTTAGAACTCTCAGTAATTCCATTCAACTAATGGACTCAGCTACAACTAACTCAGTGACTCAAAATCAGTCAACTAACTAACTCATCTCATGGCCGGGCTTATATATAGGGGAGGCGAACATACGTGAACCTTCCAGAGATAGACATTTGGAGAACTTTCCAGATCGTAGTTGAAAAGTCCTATACATGTACATGGGGACCCAAAATGTCGCCAAATGGTCGCCAAGTTTGGCGACATTAGGCAATTTCTCGCCAAATTTGGCGAAAAAAATTACTTGCTAAAACCGTCGCCAACTTGGCTCTATCTCGCCAATTTGGCGAGATTCCCATTACCATAATGTTAAATGCCCTGCTCCTTAAAACTCGCTTCCCAGAGTTACATCTGTAAAACCCGTTATCAAGCATTGAGAGGCTCATTGCAGGGAAACCAAACTAACGACGAACTATTGCACTGCCTTAAGCGAAATGTACATAAAAGTTCCTATTTACAAAATTAGCACTATGAAATATTTACAAATATACAAAAATTCGTAACAATATGCTATCAATAAAAAGTTAATTCTGGTGATGTTTTATGATAAACTAAATTTAAAAAGTTACTTCTGATCGAGGTTTTAGATTTTTTAAGTTAAGATTTAAAAATTTGCTTCTCTATATTTTACCATCTTCTTATAAAGGGTCACTGTTAAAAACTCTTAATACTTCATGTTGTTACATCTAATTATAAGGATGGATATGCTGAACGTGAAATGGAAAACTCCAACTGGAAATTACTGAAATTCTGACCAGAAGTCTACTTATAAGGAACTGAAACTGCCCTTATACCAATACCTTTATGTATCATGGTGATATCGTCTCAGATAGCCGGAAGATTTCATTTGATGTTTCAGAAAAGGAATGATGATTATGCTAAGTATAAAATGGTAAATTTCAACCGAAATGACTGGAATTGAAGTTCGCTTGTACGAATTTTTTTCAATATAATTAAAATATAACCAAAATATAAATCTCACTAGTTGCAATCCTCTCAAATATGGACTAAGATAGGAGATTATTTTTTAAGGGATGCGCATCGCACTCTCCTTTTTTTTGGGGGGGGGGGGGGAGGGACACACGGAAGTTGAACATTTTATTTTTTTCATTGATCATATTTTCAGATATTTAATTGTATTTTAGACTCAGATTTGGCTATCTGAGATGATATTACTGTGATACTTATATGTATTGGTATATGGGCAGTATCAGTTCCTTATAAGCAGACACTCACTTCAGATTGAAAATTTTCATTTTACATCCAGCAATCCATCCTTATAATTTAATGTAACAACATATAATATCAATAATTTTTAATTGTGACCCTTTCTATGAAGGTGGTAAAATTTACAGAAGCGCATTTTTTAAGTCTAACTTTAAATAAGTCTAAAACTTCGACAGGAAGTCGCTTTTTAGCTTTAGTTCATTATAAAATATTACCAAAATTCCATTTTTATTGGTAGCATATGTTTCATACATGTAGTTTAAGCTGTTATAAACTTCCGGTCAAAAAGCGATTCACTTCCGACTAATCTTTTTTTTTTTTTTTAATCTTTCCTCCAAATATAATAATTGAACATATTATACGGGTCTATAGAGTTCATGGTTTAGCAATGATCCCGCATATAATTATTTTTATGGATATAAATGAACATTTTATGCCTAACTTTGAAGTCGAATAAAAACTCGACCTGAAGTTAAATTCGAGTTTCTCCACATCTTAAAATGATCAGAATTACACATTTTGTGAATGTGCACAATTACTGACTTGTTTCACAAAATGCAATTTTTTCCCTCTAGCCACGCTATTATATTGGTAAATGGGCAATATCAGTTCTTTAAAAGCAAACTTCCGGTTGGAATTTCAGTCACTTCCGGTTGAAATGTTCCATTTTATATCCAGCATATCCATCCTTATAATTTGATGTATGTTTTAACATGTAGTTTTAACAGTTTTTAATTTTGACCGTTTATAGTTGATATGAAGGTGGTATAATTTAAAAGAGTGCATTTTTAAGTCTAACTTTAAAGAAGTCTAAAACTTCGACCGGAAGTCGTTTTTTAATTTTAGGTTATCATAAAACATCACTAAAATTCTCTTTTTAATGATAACATGTGTTTCATAGATGAAGTTTGAGCTGTTGGATGCAGTTTTAGTTGTTACAGATAGATTTCGGGTCGAATGCAAATCACTTCCGATTGAATTTTTTACTACTTTTTTTTAATCTTTCATCTATACCTAGAAATTTAACATATTACACATGTCTATAAAACTCATGATTTGGCTGCAACCCCACATATATTTATTTTTATTGATAAAAACGAACATTTTATGCCTAACTTTGAAGTAGTATAAAAACTCGACCGGAAGTGAAATCCGAGTGGCCCCACTTCTTAAAATGATTAGAATGACATTATCTATCGATGTGCAAAATTACAGACTTGTTTCACAAAGTGCAGTTTTCGTCTATTTTTTGGCGCCTAGCCGCCCTACTATTAGGGTACATCAGTCCACTGAAAATCATCGGCTGAGTTACTTCAATTAATTTTTCTTCAAATACTTTACATAACATTTCTTTTAGTAGCTAGAGCTTGTTGGGACACTCTTTACATTCATTTCTGCAGCAATTTTGTGAAGTTGTTACATATGATTTTGTCCTGCACTATTCAGTATTAGTTTAATATTTTGACCTACAACATAAGCCAATACATGCCCAGCAAGCAATTGTCAAAGAGTTATTAAACCATGTTATATTTGATAAATACCAGATTTTATCATAAGTTTAGAACAAAAATTGTGAAATAGACTGATATATGAACTTTCAGCGCCTTCCATTAAATATATTCATACAGTGGCTTAAACAATTGAGAATACACCTTACTTTTACTTGATAAACCCAACTTGCAATATAAATAACACATTACCAAGAAGTGCAAATACGTCTCTAATTTTGCACATAACAAAGGGTTCAATTTAAAGTAAAAATAAAGAACAATCAAGAAAAAAATTCTAATAGGAAAAGTATCGAAAGCACTTTAAAGAAACATATGCAGATTTTAAAATACACCAATGAAATTTTTGTAATATCTCACACACAAGAAAGTGTCAATCATTAGGAGCATGTCCTTTGGAATTTATAATGTCATCCAGACGTCGTGGTACCGATTTGATCAACTTTTTGATGGTATCTAAAGATATTTTACCCCATTATTCTTGCAGCACTTGCTTTAAATTTGCTTTGTTTCTAATTGTATGCTTTTGAACCACTGTTTCGCATGTGGCCCATAGATTTTAGAGGTCGCTGGTATATCGATACGACGATATTTTTTTAAAAATATCGATAGTAAAAATATCGATACAAGTCACCTATATATCGATATTTTAAAAAATTGTTAGCTTTTTAACGATCATTTTGTAGTGCCATGTGTTTTTTCGATTTTCTTTGTTTCCTTTTCAAAAACTTCAAAATTAAAGTTTGGACTTGGCTGAGAGACAGTTAAAATGGCACCCTATTCAAAAGAAAACATAATGTAATGGAAAGATGAGATCATTTATTAGTTTATTAGTAGTCCTTAACATAGCGCCGTTTCAGTTGCCAACATGTGACTGGAATTTGAATCTAATTTTAAATATTAAAAACATCTCTATTAGCAAAATATGCGGTAAACTACTTATCAAAATTTCTTCTTTAAAAATAAATGTGAATTTATGCAGTGACATCCAAATGTATTTTATTTATTCTGATTGATAATATAATTTATTTATAAAAACAATTTTTATACTTTATTTATTAAAATAATTTTGGCACAAATTCATGATAAGTAGAAATTTGCCCCAAAAACTTCACTTCTGGCAAAATTGAAAACTAGATACAAAAAAAAATCATGTATCGATATTTCTTTCTATGCAACGATATAGTATCGATATTTATTTAGATCCGATATTTCCGATCTCTAATAGATTTTCTATGATATTGACGTCGGAGGTCTGTGGTGGTGTGTAACTGCTTTTTATAATGAAAAAGGCCCCACATTTTGACGTTGCATGCCTTGTATTTGGGGTCGTTGTGGTGCTAGAATATGAAATTTCAATCTAAACCCAAATTCTTAGCACTTTCATTTAGATCGATGCGAAATATACTCAATTAAACCATATGGTTCGCAATGTGTTATATAAAAACTAAATTTCTTACTACAGTACAAGTCATACAATCAATCCCAAATCATAATTTCCTTCAGTTAACCACGTTTAACTGAAGGACGAAATTTTTTACTATGCAACGGCCACTACTACGGTAAATGTTGAATTTACTTTCATCACTATATATTACTTTCTTCCAAAAGTTATTTGCCTTCAATTGATGAGAACTTCAAACGCTTTTTCAGATTTTGTAAGCTGACGAATGGCTTCTTTTAAATTACTCGACTTTTATATCTTGTCTAATTATATTTCGCACAGTTTCAGCACTTACACTTCAGTCAATTAGTTGAGAAGTTTCTCCAGCAAGTTTGAGTGCATATACTTTATCATAAACCTTGATTTCTTTCAAAATGTTCCTTTTTGTGATATCACTCAGAATTCCCTTCCTCTTTCTTCTACTTTTATTTTCAATCGATCCATTATTTTAAAATTTTCAATGATTTTCTGGGCACACGTGTGGCTTTTATCAACAATTTTAGCTATTTCAATAAAAAAAAAATTTAATTCCTTACATCAATACTAGTTTCTCTTTGAAGAGTCATTTTCTATTTAAAGTTTGGATTAAAGTTCATCTAACAAATTCCATCACAAAAAATTATCATTGAAAAGGTTAAGAATAATAAATACAAGACTACATTAAAATAGCAAAAAGTTGAAAATATTTAGGGGTAAATAAACATATTTTTCATAAGTATTCTCAATTTTTTTACTGCAAATTTTTTTAATAAAGTTTTAAAGCTGTATAACTAATATGATTTTTAATAAACTATTATATTTTTTGTATATATACAAAGTAAAATGTCCATAGTTGCCCCTGCAAAAAGTTTTGCTATAATTACATTTTTTGCGTTTCTTAATTGTTTGAACCACTGTAAGTCAAGCTCCAGATTCAATGAACATGATAAATATAAAAAAATAGTTCTATAGGAACCCATTTGTGCTCTGTTCTGAAATTTGAAATTCAATTGATGTCTTCAAAACATATATTTTTTTCACAAAAAATTTGAAATGTCTTTTTGAGATTTTCAAAAAAATATTTTGTTATGCTTCACCAAAAAAATTACTTTTCAAAATTAGTCAAGTTGAACATCCTATGCATTGATGAGTTTGATAAAAAACCACAAAGCTGAAAACAAAAATCCAAAAATTTTATGCATAAAACACATTTTAAGCTATTCTTAAAAATTTTTTAGTTTTCCATGAGCATTTATAATATACTAACTCTGTCTGTTTGTAAACAAAAATGGTTCAAAATATCGGCACCTAGACGTAGGAATACACTTCGTGCTATCAATTATCATCCTATTATCAAGTATGGTATAACTCCAAAGCAAAAAAAAAGGCTGAATTTCCTGTGAAAATGATGAAAACCGGCAAAAAAACATCAAATTTTCAACAAGTCAAACAACTTTAAGCAATTATACCATAGTGGCAAACAAACACAAATCAACCAAGTTTTCTAATCTAATAAACCCATTCTAAGTACTAAAAAATAAGTTTAAATTTAAACAACTATTTATAACTTTAAGCTTGCTCAATAAAATAAAATTCAACGAACAATTTTACACACAATTGCAACCAAAATAACAATTTTAAACACAGATTATTTCGAAAAATAAGAAGTGGAACTAATTTTCAGAATATTTTTATATAATTTTTGTACAAAATTATATAAAAGTTTTAGTAATTCTGCATAGATTCAAATCAAATGGAAAAATTGATCCTTAAGCAGAAACTATTCACAGATATAGCGGCTATCACATTAACGGAAGCCAAGACAAATGGCTACAAAATGGTGTTGCAAATCTTGGTAATAGCTAGTATTGTATTAGCGTAAATCTCATCGAAAATGAGCATCATTCTAATGAAAGTATAAGCAATAGTTCATACAATACCGGCAAAAATCTAAGTATGGCAAAAATGACCATCACAATAACGTGCATATCGGCACAAATCTCGGAAATATTGGATGTTACTACAGTTTAGCATTCGACGAAAATGACTCTCACACCAGCAGAAATATCAAAATTAGAGCCAAATATACCAGAGCAACTCTCAACAATAGCGATAATGTATCGACGTAACACTCGACAAAAATTACCATCACAACAATGTAAATCTCGAGGATAACGCATGCAATTCATCGCGGTAATATCAAAAAAATTTCAGTAATATCAGTGCAAATCTCAGATTTTATAACAAGGTAGCACTCGGCAAAATGACCATCACAGAAACGTAAATATCAGCGTTAGTGTCGAATATACTGGAACAATTCCCAGGAAATGCGCTATTATATCGTCGTAATACTCCGCGAAAATGACCTATCAAAACAACCTAAATCCCAACAATAACGCACGTGGTAGCCATACAAATCTCAACAGTGGTGGACACTACATCAGCCTAACTATTAGCAAAAACGACCATCACATACTAACGTAAATAAACGATAGTTCCGTGGATGTCAGACTTGAAAGCAAGAGCATTATTAGTATACGCTAATCGCGTGAATTAGTATGTAGAAAATTACATTTTGGGAAGAGAAAAACATGGCACAATAGGATCAAATTTCGGCGCAGTTGAAAAAATGCAAAATGCTGGGTTTGAGAGTCAAACTGACTAAAAAATGCATTTCAGCCGATTTTTGTATTTGGAGCAGGAGTGCGATGCCACCCCTGAGCAGTAGGTTTTCCAATCTTCCCGTTGGGGCAGAAGTGAAACTGCTTCGCGATTCAGCCTTAGAAAAAAAATTGATTGTTTTTCTGTGGGATAGAAAAAGCCAGAAAAAAGAATTACTTTGTCAGGGATTAGTATGATCGGAATTTTCTTTGAAAATCGAAATTCCCTTAAAAAGCAACGAAATCTCATACCTGGCTTCAGATTCCTAGAGCCGCTCTGGATCGCTTCAAAACTGACCACCAAAAGACAAAGGAGAGCTACAAACCGGAGTAGCCAGTGAGAGAGCCTTCACTCAATAAACATTGTGACGTCTTCACTGACGTAAAGAGAGAAAGCAAAGCAGATTTTTCCCTCCTTCTTGATAGAGCGGTAGTGATAGTGAAGCTACATCGAGATTTGGCCTTACAAAAAAATAAAGTATTCTTTTTCTTTTGTTGTGGTAAAAAACGGATTATTTTTTCAGGAATTAGAAAAGCGGAACTTTCTTTCAAAGAGCGGAATTCTTTCTTTTTCAAAAAAATTTAAAAAGCGGAATTCCACTACAAGGCGGAAAAACTCATCCCTGCATATGAAAACCTATTTGATCTAAAGAGAATGGCACAAATTTGAGGTCTCTAACTTTAATAGTTTTTAATCTAAAGTAGTTTGAAGATATCAAAACATTGAAAAATTTATTCATTTTTACCTTTTTTAAAGCTCTGTATCTCAAAAACTATAACCCCCAAATAACTTGAAATTTTACGTTTTTGGTCAAGTTTACAAATACTACCACTGATGCAAAAAATTTTAATTTATGAGAAGTTGTCAAAGCTCAGACTATTGGTTGATTTGACATGGAATGGCTCAACACAGGCATGCAGAATTTTAGGTGCTCTCTAACTTCTTTGGTGACTCTCACAAAGGTTAGTACTCCAGTATTGTTTTATCAAGAAACTTTGAAGTTGGTTGTAGTAATTAAAAATCAGTAATTTAATTTTATTGCTTATATTTAATGCTTGCTATATTAACTAAAGTAAAACTGATCAAAGCACTAGATTAACCTGTATATACATGACAAATTAAAAAGTCAGATTGAAATTAATAATTTGAGAAGGTCAAAAGAAATGGTAACCTTGTTAATAGACAAGACATTGAAACAGGAACTAAATAAAAATTTTATCATGATAGCAATAGTATTTCTTAGTAATATACAAATTTTAATATAAATCATACCACTATAATTAAAAAAAAAAAAAAAAACTGCAATCTTGCAAGCTTACAAAAATCTGCACATAAAGAAGGGTGTCATGCAAAAATACAAACTATGAACCAATATAATTTTTTAAAATGCAGTGTAAACTAGTGACAAGCACTAATAAATTTTTCAAAACAAAGGTAAAATAATATACTATATGTACATACTTTGTGACTCTACAATCCATTTTTAGTTGCTGGAGGTATATTCGAATATTTGAAGAAGCTGAAGGTTCAATTTGATTAGATATTGAAGATAAGAATTGAGGTAAAAGTGAAGGGAAGGTATCAGTAATGCCTTTTATGATCCTAAGTAGTGCCATGAGTGTCCATTGATCAACTTTACTCAGATGAGAGACCAAAAATTCAAGGGAATCCTTTCCTCTTTCCTTTAAAAAAAACAAAAACATAATTCTAAAAATTAACACAAGAAATGATGTTAAGCAATTGCAAAACTTAGTTATGTCTTTGGTCAACTTTTAAATACATTAATGCCATTAGACTCGGTTCTATAACTGTATTATTTTCCAAATTATTTAAATTCTTGCAAAGTATTTAAAACACGTTTAAAAGATGCTTCCAATTTTCCTTAGGTTGTTTATCAAAACTAAATATTGCATTTCTTTGTATATATTTTGTATTACATTCCGATGTACATTATAAGGCCAGAAGTATCAAACACTCTTTTAAAGTGTGACAACATAATGCTGCAGAGAGGCCTGGGTCTCTCAGTTTCTGTAATTGAAAACGAGCTTAGAATTATTCCTTGGCAGGATACATCTCAAACACATTGTCATCCACAGAAACATGACGTTCACAGTTACGGTTACAGTTAAAGAAACTCAGAATTTTTGAATGGCAATACCTACTTTTTTTAGTTGCAAACTGCTCGGCGCATTCGAAAATCCTAGAGAACGTTGGAACAGTATGTGTATTACAAAAAAAAATTTGCTATACACACACAAAAAACAGTTTTACGAATGGCCAACAAAAGACACACGGTGGAAATTTGCATACGACAATGGCCAAAGTTTACATGGGTGTCATCACAGGAAATTTTATCAGTTTTTTACATGCGAATTTCCTCCATTTGCCCCGATCGTGTTTCTGTTGGCCGTTCGCAGAGCTGATTTTTGTGCATGCATAATGCAACAGGTTTTTTTTATGCACGTACCATTCCAACGCTCTTTATGGTTTTCGCGTGCGCTAAGTATTTTGAGAGAGGAAAAAGTAGGTGTTGCCATTCGAAAATTTTGAGTTTCTGCAACTATAACTGTAACCGCCATTTTGTTGCCATTCACAGAATCCCAAGCTCATACCTTTAAATAACTATACCTGAAATTTTATCTCGATCTGTTGAACGGGATGACCACTAAAGGTCTATATACTGTCAAAGTTATTTTATAACCACCCTGTATATACAAGTGTAAAAGAATATTTCCATTCGGACACATGTAATTGCGATGCTCTCTTATTAAATTTAAGCGAATGTTGTTGTTTTTAATTTAACTAACATCTAAACATCTGTTTTATATTTAAAATTAAAAATCACAGGAATGCAATAAAATCCTGGATTATTTTCAATTAAAAAAAACGGTTTTGATGCAGAATTTGATCCAATATGGAAAATAAAAAAATGCACACATTTTAGGACAATGGCCAAGTTCTTTGGTCAGAAAACTCCTTGTTATATCAAAAAATGAATAGTTAAATTTGGAGAAACACCATTTAATGGTAATATAATCTCATAAGATTAAAAATTGAGACTACAATTTAATTAGTCTAAAATAGAAATTGCAGTGGAAAATAATTGAGGACAAGGGCTTTAAAATTAAATCTTAAAATTTATTTAACATAAAATCAAAAACTCCTAACTCCAAGGCAGTCAGATACCCTCTGCTGCCTTTCACAAGAAACTTTCTTCTCTAAGCAACATATTTGCATAATACTAAGAAGAGCGCATGCCCAGAAAATATCAGTTGATCAATCAAAATTAAGGAAAATAAATAACCCAACATAAAGTATTATTAAACAAACTTTTCACGAAGGAAAATTATATCTCAACTTCAAGTTCAGCTGATACAAAAAGGTAAACAATAGTTTAAAAAGTGGGATCAATCACAGGTTGGGTTGATTGAATTTTATCGTCGCAAGAGCAATGCCTTCACAGGTTGGGGGAAAAAATATGAAGACTAACAATATAGTCCGGGGAATAGAGACTGAAAAAGGGGTCTTACCTTGCAAAAGGTTATGTAGTTCTGATTTTTTAATATGTTATAAAGGTCGGTCCCGTGATTTATAAACCAAGTTTTCAACCTCCTAACCTAGTTTATACATCATAACTCTTTGCCAATGCATCTTAGAAACACATATTATCTCCAAAAGTTGTAAAATATTAAATTATCTACAACTTTTGTATACTAAGTTTTTTTGTAGACCTATTATGTAAATAGTTATGTCGCATCAAAGTCACAACTTTTTCGTAAAAATACCACTTTTTTAAGATTTGTGTCAAGTTTTTTGATTATATCTTCATAATGGTACGTTTTAGAGAAAAAGTTTGTGAATAAAAGTTGTAGAGCAATAAATTTCCTATAAGTTTTCTACATAAACTTATTTTCTAGGACTAATAACAAAGGAGTTACTCTGCTTTGTGTATTTTCCGTGGTGCACCACAAACAAATACGTTTTTCAGTTAATAGATCATAACTCTTTCGCAATGCATTTTAAAAACAAACATTAAGTTTAAAAGTTGTAGAATATTAAATTTTCTACAACTTTTGTGAACAATTTGCTTTTGTAAAGCTATTATGTACAGAGTTACGTAGCATCAAACTAAACACTTTTTCGTAAAAATGCTGCTTTTTTAAGTTTTTTGCCAAGTTTTTCAACTATATCTTCATAACAGTAAGTCGTAGGGAAAAATATATTGTACAAAAGTTGTAGATCTATAAATTTGCTATAAATTTTATACAAAAAAGTTACTATCTAGGATTAATAACTAAGGATCTACTCTTCTTTGAAGGTTTACGAGATGATAGCCTATAATATATTATGTATAGGTAGGGGTTTAAAAATAAATTCTTACTGCATAGTCTGACAATTTTAATAAAAAAATAAAACAATATCTATATAATACTAATGATAATGTAAAATAAAAAGTGGAAATATATTAAATAATGTATATATCTATAGATAATAATAGTAATATAAAATTTACCATTTTGCCGTGATGCACCAAAAATTTCTGCATTCGGAAATAAAAATGAGAAATAGACTGCATTCAAGTGGCTGATTCTAAACTACGTGGGGTACAGATCTTTTGAGATAGAATAGAAAAATCACAAGTCGGGTGGCATTAGTGACATGTAAAGGAATTCTTTTAAGGACTCAGTTTCCGCGAAAACACCATATACTGTTGAATGAGATTTGCCACTGCCAAATTCAGGGTAGAAGATTAGAAGAAATGAAAAACCATTCTCAACCCTCCCCTCCACTAACCATGGCATCCCGACAGAATATCAACCACTCTTTGTAGTTACTTAATATTGGAATACATGCGTTGTAATGTTGGCTGCTTCATCATATCCAATATTACAGGAATTTGCAAAGATCTTCCTAGATCCTAATGCCAGTGTTTCAAGCATCACCGAAGCAGTATCAAGCATTCTTGTTGCTCTCTTTGGTGGTCACAGGGCAACAACTTGAAATGCTTTGAGTTATAAGCAATTTTCCAAATCAACAACTGGGAGTAAGTTAAATCTGTCAAATCTACCTCCGACCCAAGAAGCTGCTACGCACCATATCTTTCGCACATACCATCAAGTAAAGACATGGATGGGCCAATTGAAAAATCCTCTGGTCTGTGGGTGGAAGATGGACAGTAAAGGACTTCTTCCTATTACAACCACCAGGGATTCAGCTCCTCAATAAATTCTGACCTACATTTTCTGCCAGCGCCACTTAGGATGCACTAAGGCCTGCGGTTGTAGAAAAGCCGGTCTCAAGTGCTCCATAATATGTAAAAACTGTCATGGACAAACCTGTGACAATACAGCGAACATCATAATTAATGACAACGATGAAGACGACCCAACAGAACTCTTAATTCAAGAAGTAGTGGAGGAACTAGCCGAGCCTTCGTAGCTAAACGAAACTAAATTTAAGAATTTATAAGTTTTCTAAATTGTAAGTTTTATTGATATTACTATTGTTATATATATATACATTTTTATAATATTTATATTTTTTGATTTATAATACTATTATTTTAATACCTATATTGTTTTATTTTTTATTAAACTTGTCAGGCTTTGCAGTAAGAAACTGTATTTAATATTAGATCTTACCAAGTAGCTCTTTTGTTATTAGTCCTATAAAATAACTTTGTATATAAAACGTAGCAAATTTAGTGTTCTACAATTTTTATGATATACTTTTATGGATATCATCTAAAAACTCAACAAGAATCTTAACATGGTATTTTTACGAAAGAGTTTTTGCTTTGATGCTTTTCATACAATTTGTTTTTCATACAATAGTTCTACAAAACAAATTTTGCACATACATTAGTGGTAGAAAATTTAATACTTTACAACCTAAAATATAATTTTTTTCCCCTAAAAAATGCAGTGGAAAAAGGATATGATCAGTATACTGAAAAAAAAATTCAAAATTTCAGAATTCAGAAGGTTTTTGGTGCACCATGGCAAAAATGGTAAATTGATATTACCGTTATTGTATATAGATATATACACTATTTAATATATTTCCACTTTTTATTTTACATTATCATTAGTATTATGTAAATATTGTTTTATTTTTTTATTAAAATTATCAGACCATGCAGTAAGAAGCTATTTTTAAACCCCTACCTATACATAATATATTATAGGTTATCATCTCGTAAACCTTCAAAGAAGAGTAGATCCTTAGTTATTAGTCCTAGATAGTAACTTTTTGTATAAAACTTAGAGCAAATTTATAAATCTACATTTTTTGTTTAATATATTTTCCCTACAACTTATTGTTATGAAGATATAATTGAACAACTCGGCAAAAAACTTAAAAAAGCAGCATTTTTACAAAAAAGTGTTTACTTTGATACGACGTAACTCTTTACATAATAGCTTTACAAAAGCAAATTATTCACAAAAGTTGTAGAAAATTTAATATTCTACAACTTTTAAACTTAATGTTTGTTTTTAAAATGCATTGCGAAAGAGTTATGATCTATAAACTGAAAAATGTATTTAGTTGTGGTGCACCACGGAAAATACACAAAGCAGAGTAACTCCTTTGTTATTAGTCCTAGAAAATAAGTTTATGTAGAAAACTTGTAGGAAATTTATTGCTCTACAACTTTTATTCACAAACTTTTTCTCTAAAATGTACCATTATGAAGATATAATCAAAAAACTTGACACAAATCTTAAAAAAGTGGCATTTTTACGAAAAAGTTTTGACTTTGATGCGACATAACTATTTACATAATAGGTCTACAAAAAAACTTAGTATACAAAAGTTGTAGATAATTTAATATTCTACAACTTTTGAAGATAATGTGTGTTTCTAAGATGCATTGGCAAAGAGCTATGACGTATAAACTGAAAAACGGCTCAGTTTTTGGTGCACCACGAAGAACGCACAAGGGTTAGGAGGTCGAAAACTTGGTTTATAAACCACGAGACCAACCTTTATAACATATTAAAAAATCAGAACTACATATCCTTTTGCAAGGCAAAACGTCTCAATTCCCTGGACTAATAAGTAAATGAAAGAAACTGTTTGTCTAACAAATGGTAAACTAAAAAAAAAGAAATTTAAAGTTTATTCATTCAAATTTTAGAAATTTTGCAATGGGGCATGTTGTGAAAAGTTCTTATCTTAACATTCATTGTATCAAAGCCTTCTTATTTTAATTTTACAGTACTATAAATTGATATCTTTATAAAAATGAATATTTGATGAAAATTTTACTGTGTAGATGATTTTTTTGGTCCAGATTGTCCAGAGAATGAAACAAACACAGAATTACGAGTAATAATATAACAATTCCAAACAACACTTTTAAAGTTATACATCTCTTTTAAATAAAGGGCATTTTTTAATATTTTTAAAGAGGCAAAGGGAGTCAATCCATTTCAAATATACTAAAATTTACAGTGTATGTTCTTTGGGATCTAATGAACAAATTTTACTAGAAATTTTTCTAAATTCTTTTTCACTATTTGAGAGATCCTTAAAAACAAACTTTCAGTTTTATATATTAGAAAGTATTAATGATTTTAAGAAAATAATGAAATTTCGGTAATTTCGTACTAAAGTGGTTTTTCAATAAAACTACTGCACTTTTGGTATGTATTAATCATCCTTATTTTTCTCAAAGGGAACAATTTTATTGGTAATAGTTAAAAAAAAACATGCATCGAGGTTTTATTTTCATCTAATATGAGTTATTTCCTGCAGTACACCGAGAGCAAATACAATGTTTCTTTAAACTTACTATTAATATCTCTTTTACCTTTTACTCTATAGGGAAGCGTAAAATAAAGAAATAGTGTAACACTATTAATGAATTTCATAAACTCACAATAAACTTTTTATTATAAGTGATAAACTAGTTATCCTAATTAGAGAACATATTCATCTACTACAATCTGCTTTTGCTACAACTATGCTTCCTCTTTAATTTATTCAAAATGAAGTAAAACACTCCTAAACAATTAAAGTATTAACCAGAAGAGAGTTGTAACCAACTGAGTCTGTACAAACACTAGTGCTGTAAAGACATCAACATCAGTTTTGAAAAAAGTAGCAGTCAAATAAACTATTTTAAAAGTAAAATTAAATAGTTTCTTCCCGTCAACATCACTCCACCCTAGCTGAAATATATTAGAATTTATAACACATATCTTATTTTGGGATATAATGAACAAACAATGAAACATATAATTGAAATCTGTTTTCCCATTTTAGAGATTATAAATAATAAAACCACAAACAACTTTCATATATTAGAAAAGATGAAACATTCTGTAAAGATTAAGGCATCTGCTTTCCCATTTTAGAGATCATAAATAATAAAACTACAAACAACATTCAAATATTAGAAAAGATAAAGCATTCTGTAAAGATTAAGGCATATTGCAAAAAAAAATAATCATACCATGTTAAGTTTACCAATGATGCCCAATATTCTAGCAACAAGGACCAGGGTTCCTGGTTGTAAGTCAGCAGCCATTTTCATTTTTTGTACATGTTCTGTGAAAGACTGAGGTCGTACAGCTGCCATGTCCAAGAATATTTGTAGAGTGGATGCTGCAGTGCTAGATATAGTTAGGCATTCACTCAAATGAGGAAGGTTACTTTCCAATAACTGAAAAGAGTGCAAATAAATTCTTTGAAACAAAACTAACAAACTATTTAAAACTAAATAGAAATCAAAAATTGAGCACACAAACATGGTTCAAATTACATAAATGTAAGTTACAAAATGTATTCAAACAAAAAAAAAATTACTTTTGTAATGTATAGCAATAATTTCAAACTACATATTTGGTTTGAGCAAGTATTTAAAACATAAGTTACTGTATTTATGATACTTTCCCTGCAACATTTTTAACAATTTGTACATAAATTTATTATCCTCAGTAAAAACACCAACTATGACAACAATGATTTTATTTCATCAAAACATTAGCTGGCAAATAAGTTAATAGTAAGTGGTTATCTAATGAAAGAACCTTCATCTAGAAAAATTTTACTCCAATTAATTAGTCATTTAAGTTCTTGGAGAGTTGACAAAAACTCATGAAATGAATTGATAAGAGACAGAGGATTTAAAGTAAATAGTAATATCATTTTAGAAATTTCCAGATCAGGTGTGCTGGAAATGTTATATTTTCAAATCAAATATTTACAAACCTAATGTTAGAATGTCCACATTTAAATTATTAAAACATTATATAATAAGAGTCCTACACTAAACATCTTGCTTAAAAAATACTCTCTGCAAATGAATAAAAATGACTCTTAATTTAATTTATATGAGAAAGAACTAAATGGAATGATAAAATTATATTAAAAATCCATTTTAAAAAGATTCTTTGTATGCTTAAAAATTACAGTAAGAAATTAAAAAAAAAGGGAAAAAAGTAGCACTTACAGAAGGCTTATATTTAGCAATTAATCCAAAAAGATTCAAAAGGCTAAGCTTCTCAGAGTTTTCACATTGTGGTAATAGTGAAACTAAGGCCATAACATGATCATGAATTGGTTCTTTGTTTACCAGGTAAATTTGAGGCAAAACTCGAGCTAGGGAATAATTACCTAAAATAGTAAAAATAATATGTATTTGAGGAAGACATGAAAATGCATACAAACATTTTACCAGATATAAAAAATATGTAATTCAAAAGTTGCTTACCTTAAAAAAATTATTTAAAAAAAACAACTTTTTATACGTTAAATGTATCATCAATTATGTGATGTATACGGAAGAATTAAGAGTAAAATAAACAAAAAATAATTTTTTTCTATATTGCTATTATAATACAGTCATTCAGGGTAATTTTTAGCCAGAGTGAAAACTGTATGCCACCTCCTAATTTTCAGTATATTTGGTTTTATATAACTGCTCATAGTTCACTGCTGAACACTGCTGGCTAGATTGTGAAACTGGTTTTTACACTGCATATTAAAAAATAAATTGGCAATATGGTACAAAATTTATGTCGCCATTCAGCTGTTTTTCTGAAGTACTGTTTGCAAGCTCTGTTTCAATGTTTATTTGAAATTGTTGTGAATTAATTAATTTCTGAAAGTATCAACTTGCCACTTTATACATTACTTTCAGAAAATGGTTAACTTGCTAGTGACTAATGGTTATTCTTCACTAACATTTGGTAAAAAGCAAAAAATAAATGCTCTTTTGTTTTACTGTGTTCAGGATAGCTTTGAGCCGGTTCAAATTTAGGCTGATAACGTTGTGAACAATATATACTGCTCATGTAATCCATATTTTGTTTACATGCATGGGCACCCCCAGAAATATTTGCAAGGAGGTGCAAGGATAGACTTTTATCAAAATTGTTGGTAATTTAAGAATGTATTAGCGGCTATATGCAAATTCTTTTTTAGTTCTTCTTTCCACCGGTAGTGGAAATGGTATATATAAACTGTTGATGTGTTTTTAATAAAGAGGATGTTTTTCGTTTTAACCTGATGTTGGTTTCACTCCCTCCTGTTAATAACAATTGGTAGCAGAGCGTGGTTACTAGTTAAAATACGACGTCGGTTTTCTTATCGTGATTTGGAACAAACAGGATTGGAGTGAGATGGATAGATATCCTATTTCGATACCTGCCCTGACTGGCACGAACTATCTCGTGTGGGCAATGAAACTTGAAGCAGCTTTATGCCTTCGAGGACATTCTGAAGTTATTACTCAAGACCCTCCAACAGAAGAAACGAAACTTCCAGCCTGGCAGAAAGAAAACAACGAAGCTGTCGCCTGCATTAAACTTTCCCTGAGTGATGAGCAAGCTTTGCAGTATGCAAGTGAAACTAATGCGAAGCAACTGTTACAGCGTATCAAAGATAGTTTTACTGGTACTTTAGAAGATCGCAAAATTGATGCCGGTCAAGAATTAAAGTGCTTGGAGATGCAGGAGAAGGAACTGGTTAATGACTATGTGGCCAGAGCTAAAGGTCTGAGGGCGAAGTGTGCATCTCTTGGAGTTATCTCACCAAGAGAACTTGTATTCTACACAGTTCGAGGATTGAGAGGTCGATTTGCGAAGGTACGTGAAATGTTGAAAACTCAACGAGAAAAATCAATCGAAGAAGTGCTGGAAATTTTGCGCGAGGAAGAACGCGAATTTCAACGTAATTGCAAGCAAGCGAACGGAGCCTACTTCATGGGGGATCCTCGACGGAGATTCGAGAAGACTTGCTACACATGCCATAAAAAGGGACATTTGTACAAGAACTGTAATTTAAGGACTAAAATGAAAGTACAGAGTGGAAGAAACAATGTCACGGACTCGAATCCTAATGTGAAAAAGAACTTTCAATCCACGAGTGCATCCAAGAGAGCTGACAACTGTGCCTTGAATGCAAGTTCCGAAGAACTGAAAGGTAATATTTCTGATGTATGGCTAATTGACAGTGGGGCGACTTCGCACATGACTAATGACTTAAAATGGTTTAGTGAATTTAATTATAATTCTAGTAAAATATTTCAAGCTGGTACTGATGGTGAATTATATTCTGAAGGTATAGGTTTTGCTAAAGCCAAGATTAAGAGTCAGTGTAAAGAAATATCAGTGACAATGGATAATGTATTGTATGTGCCTAAATTAAGACATAATTTGCTTTCCTTGACCACTTTAATGTTAAAAGGTTATAAAATAGTGTCTGAATATGATAAAATGTTAATATTTAATGAATATGGAGAATTGGTGTTAACAGGTTTAATGAGAGATAAACGCTTAAAGTGTATATGATTCCAGATATAAATAACTTGGAGGCAGCTAATCAATTACAATCTGAAAGGTTCGATTCCAGTACCTTATGGCACAAAAGGTTATGTCATGTTAATAATAAACATGTTTCTAAAATGATTAATGAGAATATGACTAAAAGTAATGAACAGATAAAGGGTTGTGTATTTTTAGAAAAAGACAGGACGAATGACTTATCAATCATTGAAAATTTGTTTAATTCTAAAAGGCTAGATATGAGTTCGAATCCAAATTCGGAACCGACTAGAATCAATCTGGACTTGAACTTAGAATCTCAGGATTCGAATCCTAACCAATCGAGAAAGTTGGGTAGACCTTTAGGAATGACTAAAGCAAAAAGTCAAGAACTTACTGAACAGCGCAAATTAGATGCGGAACAACGAGCTATTGACCTTGACCTTCGAAGATCTGATAGATTAAAAGAAAAAGAAAACGCGAGTTTAGCTTTTAATCAGGTTCCCGCAAACATTCAAGAAGCAAGGATAAGTGAAAATTGGTCTGATTGGGAGACTGCAATTAAGGATGAGTTAAAATCTTTAGAAAGGCATGATGTTTTTGAGATCGTAGAGAAACCAAAGGGTGTAAAAGTTATTAAAACTAAATGGGTTTTCACATTAAAAGATGAAGGTAATCCTAATCGTTTTAAAGCTAGATTAGTGGCGGCTGCATTTAATCAAATTAAAAATGTAAACTTCACCGAGACATACTCGCCTGTTGTAAATATTGATTCGTGGCGAATGTTGATGGCTATATCGGCTAAATTAAACTTAGACAATAAGTTTTTTGATGTTAAAACAGCTTATTTGTACGGTGAATTGCTTTATTTATCAAATTGGTCTAGACCCGATTTAGCATTTGTTATGTGTTATTTATCACAATTTAATAACAGACCAGAAAAGCGTCATTATGAACTGTTGAAAAAGGTTTTACGTTATCTTAAGGGTACAAAAGATAAAATATTGTTTTATGATAATTGTATTGGTACTATAAATGCAAGCTCAGATGCGAGCTGGGGTAATGCCAATGAAAGGAAATCTTTTTCAGGAGGAGTTATTATGATTGGTAACTCTTTAGTAAGTTGGAAGAGCAATAAACAAAAATGTGTTGGAATGTCAACATGTGAAGTTGAATTGTATGCAATTTGTGATATTTCCAAACATGTAACTTGGACTTTAAATTTTTTTAGGGAAATTGAATGTGATGTTTTTATACAAGCGCCTGTAAATATCTATTCTGATTGTAAATCCGCAATTGATTGGATAAATGGATCTAGATCTTCAACTAAGACTAGACATATTAATTTAAAATTTCATTTTGTTAAAGATTTAATTAAATCTAAGCTTATTAAATTGATTCATGTATCAAGTAATGAAATGATGGCTGATTTTTTGACTAAGCCTTAACTTGTGAGAGATTGTTATCAAGTATGAATCAAATTAATTTAATTTAAGTTTCATTTGCATACAGTCGCAGGAGGAGATTGTTGGTAATTTAAGAATGTATTAGCGGCTATATGCAAATTCTTTTTTAGTTCTTCTTTCCACCGGTAGTGGAAATGGTATATATAAACTGTTGATGTGTTTTTAATAAAGAGGATGTTTTTCGTTTTAACCTGATGTTGGTTTCACTCCCTCCTGTTAATAAATCATTAATCATTAATTTTTTTTTTTTTTTTTTTTGAAATTTTAATTTATAACTATGCATTATAAACCTGAGGCTTGAGTGGCTACCAGGCGCGTCGGCAGGTGGTGGATAGCCGAACGTCCTGTAATGGGACAGCTACGAATATTAAATAAGTGGCCGCGAACCAACTCCCGTAACCCTGGTGTTATGCGACCCGTGCCCAGGGTGAATGACACTGCGGTTATAGTGTCTTAACGGAGCCTCTAGTAAGCCTGGCAAACTTCTAGAGTAATTGCCTTACCCAGTAACTCAGGCAATACTGGGTGGACCTTTTTTATCCTGAGTTTTTTTTATATGAATTTTATGGAAGAAATAAACAATAATTCAAAACCCTCTGTTTTTACAGATAAAACTTCTGAGGTAGACCCGTCGGTAGACAAGGAAACCCAGAAGGAGCCAACCGAAGGAGTAGAAATGAATCCTTCAATGGAGGTAGAAATGACCTCCAGTCAACCATCAACATCCAGAGAAGGACAGGAAGCTATAACTAGCATGACTGCCTCTCTGGATAGAATAAAATTGAAAAAAAGAATTTCCGGAGCGCAAAAGAAAAAGCTCAGCCGGGAAAAAAAGATCGCTGCTGGCACTTGGGTTGAAAAACCCCAAAGGAAAAGTGAAAAAAGACAGAGTGACAGGATGGATCAGGATGTAGCCAAAAAGACTGCCAAGAGAGACAGACCTGGGGGGTGAAACCTACAGGGAGGCTCTTACGGCGGTCAAGATGGCTATACTCCTTGATGGACATCCTGAAAAACGTTTTTCAGAGGAGCAGGCTATTGACCTAGAACTCTTGATAACAAACAAGATAGAAAGGAATGAGGAACACCCCGCCCCTACCTTTCTATCTTGTAGACTTGAGAATGGGGCTCTTATCATCAACTGCGCAGATCTGGAGAGCTCTAAGTGGCTGGAACAGACTGTCAGTGGTATAACCCCCTGGCAAGATCAAAAACTTTTGGTGGGTGAGGCAAGGAAACTTGTCAGAACCACCAAAATTATTGCTAAGCTTCCGAAAGTTTGCAACAAACTGGATGCAAAGGACATTTTGAAAAAAATTGAGGTGCAGAACGGTGGGCTCACTCCAACAGAGTGGAACATCTTGAACATAAAGAAAGACCCATCCGGACATACGATCGTCCTCAATGTCCCTGAATTGGACGCGGCTACGCTTGGTAGAAGAGGATATAAATTCTATATCGGACTTCACCAAGTACAAGCCAAAGTCCTAGAAAAATCCACAAAGACTGATGGTGAAGCTTCTTCAAGCCAACCTCCACCACAGTAGAAGTGGTACAACTAACCTCAGTAAGAAATTTCTTACTGAGGACATACACTTGGCCCTGATTCAAGAACCCTGGCTCGTCAGGGGTAGAATCAGCGGCCTAAAAGGAACCAAGGGTAAGTTAATCTATGATTATAATAGTAATGCTAGAACCTGTATCCTTATAGACAAAAACATCGAAGTTCTACCCCTTACTGAATTCATTAATAGGGATCTAACAGCAGTGAAGGTCAGACTCAACATAGAGGAAAGAGACCGAGAAATTGTTCTAGGCTCTGTCTACTTGCCCTATGAAGAGAAGACACCACCTGACCAATCCCTGCACAAACTAATGCAATTTTGTGCAGCCAACAAATTGCAGGCAGTCCTTGGACTAGACTGCAATGCACACCACGTAGTCTGGAATAGTACAGACACGAACAAAAGAGGTGAGTGTCTTTTAGAATTCATTCTTAATTATAACCTTGATATTCTAAATAAAGGCAACGATCCGACTTTTATTACTTCTAACAGATCTGAAGTAATTGATATTACTATTGCTACGCAGACTATTAGTAAAAATATCAATAAATGGAAAGTAGATAGTAGACCATCAGGCTCAGACCATCAGAACATCCATTTTGAAATTAACTCTAACGTTAAACTTGATCGAAGCTTCAGAGACCCTTTGAGCACAGACTGGAAAAAGTTCCAGGAGGAGCTTAAGGGGCTAACTGAGCTAGGGAACAAACCAATTAGAGATACATATGATCTAGAAATTGCAGCAGAGAATCTGCATAGTAATATTTTTTAATCATATAATAACAACTGCCCAGTTCGGACTAAGAGAGCAAAACACCAATGTCCATGGTGGAACAACTCTCTAGCAACCGAAAAAGCAGAAGTCAGAAAACTCTTCAATAGAGCTAAGAAAAATGGTGAATGGGATAACTATAGGAAATCCCTCACCAAATATAACAAAAATGTAAGGAAAAGCAAAGAAGACTCTTGGAGAAAGTTCTGTGAAGAGATTGAATCTATCTCTGAAGGAGCTAGAATCCAAAGAATCCTTAGAAGGGATGAACCAATAATGGTAGGCACCTTAGAGGATGATGATGGTAACTTTGCTAATACTGGGAAAGAAGTCATGGAAATCATGGCAAAAAACCACTTTCCAGGATCTAGGGATATTCATAGCGATGATGGCCAACACTTCATTGGCTCAAATAATAGAGTTGGTAGAAGTCAATGGGCCTATGCGAAGAACATCCTTAATCACAATAGCGTTAGATGGGCTATATCCACTTTTAAACCACTCAAAAGCCCTGGACCAGATGGAATAATGCCCATCATGATACAGAAGGCAGAAGAACTAATTATCCCAGTACTTACTAGAATTTATAGAGCTAGTTTGGCCCTGGGATATATCCCAAAGATATGGCAGAAGACAAGGGTTGTATTCATCCCTAAACCTGGAAAAAATAGCTATGACCAGGCAAAGTCCTTCAGACCAATCAGCCTATCTTCATTCTTTCTTAAAATCATGGAGAAAATTATTGACAGGCATATTAGAGAATACATGGGAAGCAACTGTCCCTTGCATGATCTACAGTTTGCCTATCAACCTGGAAAATCTACAGAAACAGCACTTCATCAGCTTGTTTCCAAGATAGAAGACACCCTGGAAAGAAAGGAAATTGCTCTTGCTACTTTTCTTGACATACAGGGTGCATTTGATAATACCCCATATCTATCTATCCTTAATTCCTTAAGGGACACAGGGATAAACCATATACTATGTACATGGATTGAGAACCTGCTATCAGATAGAACTATTCAAATGAACATCTTTGATGAATCTCTTGAATAAAAGGCTACCAGAGGTTGCCCTCAAGGAGGTGTCTTATCACCATTACTTTGGAACCTGGTAGTAAATAACCTTATTAAGCACCTGAATAATATAGGTTATTATACGCAAGGTTATGCGGATGACATTGTCATCCTTATCCTTGGTAAAGATTTCAACATAACTTGTTCACTTATGCAGAATGCATTAAGTTATGTTAGCAAATGGTGTACAGAGAGGGATTTGAAGGTTAGTCCGCAGAAAACCAATCTTGTACCATTCACCCGCAAAAGAAAATGGGATGGTTTTTTCATCCCTAAACTTTTTGACGTTGAAATCAATGTGGCTTCTGAGGTGAAGTATTTAGGCTTATATCTTGACCAAAAACTCACATGGAATAAACATGTTGACTACAAAATAAATCAAGCAAAAAAATGCATTATGACATGTAGGCGCATGCTTGGAAAAAACTGGGGTCTACAACCAAAAATGATGTTTTGGATGTACTCAGCAGTCATCAGACCTATGATCACTTATGCCTCTGTGATCTGGTGGTGTAAAGTGGAACAGAGAACTGTGAAGGACAGGCTGGGTAGTCTGCAAAGACTAGCCTGCTTGTGTATCACAGGTGCAATGTCCTCGGCACCCACCAGAGCATTAGAGACCATATTAGATCTGACCCCATTAGACATCTTCATTTGCAGCACTGCAAGAATGACTGCATACAGAATGATGTTAAAACAACAATGGTATGACAAGCCTACGGCTAAAGGGCATATCAGCATCACCAGAAAAATCCATGAACCTACTCTTCTGATGCCTTCAGACACCTTGGAGAAGAAATACATGTTTGAAAGACCATTCAAGGTAGTAATACCCACCAGAGATTAATGGAATGACTACATGTTTAACCAAACAAACAATGATCTTATCTGGTTCACAGATGGATCAAAGAAAGACAACCTCTCAGGACTGGGAGTACATGGCGTATCACCAAGAATTAACTTCTTTAGAGGTCTTGGAAGGTATGCCACTGTGTTCAAGGCAGAGGTCCTTGCAATCACTGACTGTCTACGGATTAATATGAGAAAAGGCTACCGAGGTAAGCAGATTCTCATTTATAGTGACAGTCAAGCAGCCTTAAAGGCACTTAATTCATTCCAAATCAATTCAAAGGCTGTATTGGAATGTAGAAACCTTCTAGAAGAACTGGCATTAGAAAATGAGGTTACTCTTGTATGGGTGCCAGGACACAAGGGTATAGAAGGTAACGAAAAGGCTGATGAACTTGCAAAACAGGGATCGTCTTATAATCCAATAGGTGCGGAGCCCTTCTGCGGGATCAATTTGAAGACTGCAAAAGGTGTTCTTCATAAATGGGAAAAACAGGAGATGAATAAAACGTGGCGAAGTTCTTCTGGACAAAAAAACGCTAAAAGCATGATTATCAGATCATCTGCGAAGATTGCTTCTGAAATTCTTAGATACCCAAGACTGAAGATGCAAGCAATTGTGGGCTTCATCACAGGGCATTATCATTTCAGAAAACACCTCCATACAATGGGACTCTGTCAACAAGACCCCATATGCAGGAAATGTCACAAAAACGAGGAAACGGCACATCATGTTATATATGAATGTGATGCTCTTGCCCTCACTCGATTAACTACTTTAGGAACCACCAACACTAAAGAATTACACCTTAGTTCCATTAGAGGTTTGTCGGACTTTATTGCTAAAGTGGGCGATCCGAACAAATGGATCTAAGAAACATTGGGTTTGGAGTATGGTACAAAATGCTACCCTAAAGCAGAGGTGCCACATATCTGACTAACCCAATACAAAGAAGAAGAAGATGCATTATAAATTACACTCTTTGAGAATAGTTTAAATTCATGGTATATATTTTTGAAAGCGCAACCCTGTTAAAGAGAAAAAAATACAAAATAGTAAATATATTAAAATATATATTTTTAAATTTTTTTTTTTATTATCCATCTAGAACTCACAGCATTCAAGAGACAGTAAATAGAATAGAGGAACTCGAAGATGGAAAAATACCCCCCCCCCCCCAGAAGAGTTAAATTTCTTTATTTTTTCCAAGTTTTGCCTATAATGAAAAAAAAAATTCAAAATGAAACATGAAGGCAGTATTGAAAAATTTTCAATTGAATTCTAAAAATAGATTTCAAGATAGTATATCTGATGACTTAAAAAACAAAACATTTTCCTAGAATTTTGAGAACTACACAGAAAATGATTATACAGTAAAAGGAATAAATACTTTTACTCATCAGTCTCTGATAATCATAGACAACAAGGGCCAGAAAATCGTCATGCAAGTAGCTATAAAAAACGACACAGGAAAGAAACAAAAGACTAAATTAATAGGGGGAAAAAATGCTCATTGTAACATAAAAGTATAAACGGCATATGTGGTTTTTTATCTTGGAATATACACATTTTCCCTCATTCTTTCAAAATTTTCAAGAGCCAGGGGTGCAAGTGCAGGGGGGGTGCAAGTGCAGGGGGGGTGCAAGTGCACCTCCTGGGGGCACCCATGTTTACATCCAGTTTAATTGTAGTTGCATTTAAACAAATTTATATACATACAAATGCAACTTAATTTAAAAAATCTCTTCCCTTGTATGCAAAAAACAGATTATATAAATGAAAATATTGGAAGTGAATTCAAAAAGTACTTGGAAAGCATTAGAAATAATGATCTAGCAATCATTCACAGAGCTAACAAAATTCTTGCCTCCCTGTAAGTACTAGAAAAAGTGTTTCAGTTTAAAAGGAAATATTATACGAAAACAAACCGATGTTAAAGGCACTAAAAATGAATGGTAAAGGAAAAGGTGGAACAAGAACACAACACCATATGAAGTCATGGGAGAAAACAAAATTAAAAGTCTTCAACTAGATGATGCAGGTGACAGTGTATGTATTATATCATTTTCGGAGGAGGGGCAAACAAATGTTGGACTATGGTGACCTGACAGTGTTTATACTGCTAAAATTGATGTGGAGAATGTTACTGAAGAATCAGAGACTTAAAGTGGTGATATGAAAAATCAGATGCCTTTTAAATATCTCTACAGAATATTACTCCAGCTAGTAGTCGAGGAGATTTTCATATCAACTATTCCTTGTTTGGTGTAAAATAATTAAGCTAAAGAATGCCTAAAACTCTATGAAGTTTGTTAATTTTATTTTGTCAAACTTCCTCTACCATTAATCCAAAACACACAACTTTTCAATAATAAAATACTTTTTAAAAAAGGGTGCCATAAATGTATGTTATGTATATATTTTTTATTATTTAGGCTTTATACAAGAAAAAAATGCAAGCAGTGCAAAAAATTATTGATTGTGAGAAGGTAAAAATATTTTTTAAAAAAAGTCCCTGTGCCAAGACAATGGTGCTCATAATACATTTTTTTTAAATGGGGTGATTTAAAAAAATGCTAATTAAAATATTAAAAAAATTCAAATTTAATTACAATAGTAGTGGGGTATGGTTAAACTTATATCTATTTTAAGTATATTTTCAATAAATAACAAGAACCATTATCATGGTTTGCAGTCATTGTGTTCTTTATTTGTCAGGACAGTAATGGCCAAAACAATGATGAAACTTACATAATTAGAAGTTGTCACATTCTGCCAACAATTTTAAAGTAGATGTATATATTTTCAAAAAGTAAATCTTATTATGTATTGTATATTGTAATATAAACAATTTTCTATTGAGCTAAATATTTTCTGTAGATGCTAGGAAAATTATTTTAATTAAACATAAGTCTGATGGCACAGAATTTCACAATTCCACAAAAAAGAAAATGGCGTCAATTCAGAATAATTATTTATACAGGTTACTAAAGAAATAAAAGTTCTTGGAACTGGCACAAAAAATAGAACGGTGTTATCATCTGTAGTAAAAATATTAAGTGTAGCCAGGACAATGATATTTTTTCAGTGACAAACATTTTGTAATTTTCTAATTATGGAAAAATAATGAAATTATTTTAGATTATTTTCCATTATATAAAACACTTTACTATAAATGAATTAAAGTAATAGTTGTAGGAAAATTAGTGTTATTATTAATATATTCAACATTTATAACAGCATAAATGGTTCTAATGATAAGCCAGAATAATGATGTTTGATATATATTTAAATACATTTATGTAAGAAAAATTCAATATGTTATGGATGAGAAGGTTAGCCTGGAAAATGGAAAAATTATTAAAAGGCTATTATTTATTTTCATACTAGTTTTTAAAGTGGTATAATGTTGCTACGTATTTTTTTCTGTTTCGAAAATATGACCCATATATGTGTGCTACATAGTGACTTGCAAATGTACTTAGCTAGTAGCATATGAGTGGTCTATCAGTTTCGTTATTTTCTATTTCTCTTTTCAATTCTTGATGATAAACCCAGTTCAGTTTTCAGTTAATGAACTGATGATTGTTTCTTCACTATAAAGTAAAACCACGATTATCCAAGTTTTTACTTTCACCAAGTTGTCAAATATTTCTAGGATTTTTTTTTTCCTTCTTGGTTCTATATTTTTGATTTTTAAAACTACCAAAATAAATTCCGAACTTGGTCTCACAAACACTTGCAAATATACTTAGCTAATAGCATATGGGTGGTCTATCAGTCTCGTTATTTTCTATTTCTCTTTTCAATTCTTGATGATAAACCCAGTTCAATTTTCAGTTAATGAACTGATAATTGTTTCTCCACTATAAAGTAAAACCCCGATTATTCAAGTTTTTACTTTCACCAAGTTGTCAAATATTTCTATGATTTTTTTCCTTCTTGGTTCTACATTTTTGATTTTTAACCCATTGACGGTCATGCACGTATATATAGGTCTTAGGATCCCCAGTTTTTCTAGCAATACACAGCATTTTTAAGTTTATAAATAAAATTTAAAATAAGATATATTTTAGATATTTTTATTAGGATGATAGTCTATAACCTATCTAAAACAAAACAAATAAAAAAATAATTAAAAAAAATTATGTATTTGAATTAGAAATATAATTTAAAAATATTCAGGGGAAACAACTCGGGAATTTCGCCCATTCCCATGACCGTCAGTGAGTTAAAACTACCAAAATAAATTCCGAACTTGGTCTCACAAAACACTCAGGAAAACGAAATCTAACCCTAGCACATTTACTTTTCATTATATCTCACATCTACCTACTTCTCCCATTCTTTAGAAAGGAGAGTATCGCAATGCTCAAGGTCAGGGTTCTAAAGTCAGCTTTTAGATCAAGATGTTTTGGAGAAAATAAAGAGAAACTATAGAAAAAAATTACTAAAAGCTCTTATTGAAGGAATCGAGAAAATTAAAGTTTCTTTGTGGCACTTAAAAGACTTAATCTAAAAGATGTTGTTTACTGGATAGCTGATGCATGGGATTGTCAATAAGAAAAATTTAATGCATACGAGGGTCTGTCGCAACCAATAATCACAATATTTTTCAAAGTATACCCCCACCCAGTAATGTGCTGAGCTAATTTCAGAAATTAGAAAAAATTATGAAATAGCTAATTATCATACATGAATTGGGTTTTTATTTTGAAAATTGCAAGAGAGGATTTTTTAAGGCTCTTTCTTGAGGATAAGAAAAAAAAGGTATAAAATTGTTTACCAAGTCATAAATATGAAGGTCTAAACCTAAGCAGACAAAAAGCTTAGGAAATAAATCTAGGCATACAGTTTAATAGCTTGCGCTAAGCATCAGATATATAGGAACAAGCTGCTTCATTTTGTGCATAAGTTTCAGATGTTGAGGATTGTTTGAGACCTGGGATTTTTTTTCCACATGAACATTTATCTATAATTTGGCAATATTTTCTTTCAGTTTTCTTTGGCACTAGCTTTTTTTTTGTACACAACTGCTTGCCACAAACATTTCTGTTGCTAATAATTAAGGGAGGGAGGTTTTTCATGTAACTGGCATAGTACAGTACCCAAGCAAAACAAAAAACTTGAAATTTTTTCACAGATACACAAGTTAAATAATTTTAAACAATTATATTAAAAAAATGCTTTAACTTTTAAACTATAATTAATATCTCTAGCTAAAATGCAAGATTGTTTTTCATGATAAAATACACTATATTACATATAATAGCAGTTAAAATTACAATTTTAAATAAGAATATACAGTAAAATTGGGCAATTGGGACTAATTTCTTGCATGAAATTAAATAAAAATCCTAGTCATACAGCATCTATTCAAACCAAACGAAGAAACTAATCTTCACACAGGCACTAATTATGGACATGGCGGTTATCACATTAGCGCAAGCCTAGTCTAATGACACCAAACCAGAATCATCCTTTATTTGATTTATATTAAATACATAAATAAAAAATATATATACCACTTTCAATTAATTGTGTTTAATAAATGTCAAAATGGAAGTGCAAAAAAAAAAAATGCAGGATCAAAGTTTTTTCACTTATGGATACCTATAGATTTGTTGAACATCTGTAATACAGAGCTGTAAAGGGTTAACAAAAACAAAAAAATCTGATGGAATCAATTTGAAATATTAAGGAATTTAGTGTTCTAATATATTCTGTTGACAAAGAATGCAATCAGATTGAAGTTTGAAGATTTTTTTTAACCATAAGGCTACTGGCAGCCGCGCTTCTAAGTCTTAGGATAACTAAAAATCTCGGAGAATAAATCTAACAGAAATAATACGTAAATAATTAGGGTTCTAATATATTTTACTGACAAAAAAAGCAAGGCATGAAAAAAAGTAATCATGTTTGTAAAGGATGCAGTCAGATTAAAGTTTAAAGATTTTTTTGTGATTTTGAAGAATAAGGCGCATCGGCGGCCGCTCTACTAAGTTTAACTTGGACATTTTAAAATAAAGACTAAAGAACTTTCGGTTTTCAGCTTCTATGTTAATCTCTTAAGTCCAAAAAAACTAAACAATTGTTTGGAGTTGCCAACTTAAATGAAAACAATGCATCCCTGGCACCGCGCTTTAGTGCTATTATATATGCGTAACATTGGAGTGTGAACATTTTGACTGACGCGGCAGCTTTGAAAAATCATTTCAGTTTCATTGGTGACTTGGAAATAGTATATAAAATATATGGTTTTCAGGAAAAAACGAAAAATACGGTGAAATCCGTACGATTTTTTTAGCTGTGCGTACAACCGTACAAAGTAGTAGAAATCCATACATTACATGGATAATCCGTACAAGTTAAGGGCCGCGTAGCCCAGTCGGGAGAGTATCGTTCTCGCAACTAGAAGGTTGCGATCCCTGAGGTTACGAGTTCGGGCCTGGGACCGACTAAAGACCGCTGTTTTCGCTAATGGTGACTGGAGGACGTTAAATCAGTCATGGTCGCAAAGTCCTCCAAGTTCCCATACAAATCAATACCTCTGGGGGTGGCAAAGTCAAGTCTTCTGGTGGAATCCTCTGCTTGGTATAGCCTCTAAATTAAGAAGTTCCACATACGGTCGGTAGTGCTGCCATCTACCGGGTAGCTACCGAAAGAGGTAGAAATGAACTCTTCGGTGGCTATAGGTAGACTTGAGCACTCCCTCTCGCGAGTGTGCGCTTACATCCTGTGCAGTACTGCCCACTACCGATCTGTACAGGATATGGGGTTGGTACAAAATGCTTAGGCAGAGGTGCCTTAGTCCCCATAGTCCTTGATAAGAAGAAGAAGATCCGTACAAGTTGGAAGCTATGCATCCCGCTACAACGCAATTCTCTGCCACACCACTGCCATAATCACAGGAATAGCAGCCAGTTGATCATTTAAACGCTCAACAAAATGGTCATCACATACCAATGTAAATAATGCCTAGAGAAGCAAGCCATCTGAAGAAAAAGTAGTCATTACATCAGAGGTTTGAGAAAGTCTGAACGTAAGCAAGTTATGTGGTTGTCAAACTTCCAAAATGCCCAGTAAAATTGTAATCCAGATCAATATCGATCTCAGCAATCATCGAAAGTTTAGTTAAAAAAAAGTTTAAAACTGTGTTTTATCTGAACAGTACCACACATGCAAATCTCTGCGATAACATTAACGACTATTATATCAGCGCAACATCCGACGAAAACAATTACTACGTAACAATGTAATTATCTCGGCAACATCGCTCGCCATAATCACAGGAAAAACGGCAATTTCCTCACTGTAATGTTCAGAAAAATGCCTATCACATATCAACGTAAATAATGCAGATAGAGGCTATAACATTAGAGAAAAATGAGGGGGGGGGGGGAGTATTCATTCCATTGGTGGTTTGGCAAAGTCTGAAATTGTGCAGGTTTCATGGTTGTCAGGAAATTCCACAGCGAATTCCCATCGATCTCAGGCATGATTGAAACTTCGGTACAAAAACCTGAAATCCTTGAAATAGAACCATGATTAAAGCAAGAGAACATTTCTGAGGGAAGTAGAGATTACCCTCTATCAACGAGATCAGTTGGAAAATTGTAAGAAAACGCAGACTTTGTTTGAAATTTGTAAAGAAAGAGGGAAAATATGCACACACAAAAAGTGGAAATTCACTGATCAACAAGAGTTTTCAATTTTTTAACATCCATAAGGATATTTTTTTCGATAATGAAGAGGAAATAACATTTCCTTACTCAAATTGGAAATTCCAACATTAAATACAAATTTCAAGCATAATTCTCGACTTTCCCGAGATGCAAAAAATTCCAAGTATATTTCCCGAATGCTGGACACCCTGTTGACAGAAATGAAAAGGATTTGGATTGCAAACCTAAATCTCTCTACAATATTTAATCATGGTATTTATTGTCACTTTTAATGCAGAGTTGTATGTGAATATAATGGCGTTGTCGCTTTCATAATTTTGCACTTAGAGCGACAATATGATCATTCACAGTAAAAAATCTATCAACCATATCTTACTCATTTTGAACATAACAAACACACACAAAAATTTATATCCCCCAAAAAACAACTAGACAGTGTAAAAAAAATCACCAAGTTAAATAGTCAGCCATAAAGAATTATGAAATCTAATATTTGCCAGTATGTTGAGGCTCATGTTGAGGAAGGAACAAAGAAGATGTCGACCCAAGTTGCAATGAATAGACACAGTCGAATGAGATTTTGGTGAACTAAAGGTTAAGAACTGGAGGAACATTGTCACCCAGAGAAATGCAAGGAAGTCTCTTTAAAGGAAAGCCTTGCCTTACCCTGGACTGTTGTGCTATTTATGGTGATGAATGTTTGCCGCCTAGCGGCCACATTTAAATTCTTTGGGGTAATGGTACATGATTAAAGTCCCCATAGGCAATTAAAGCTCCCTTAGCAGGCTAAAGTTTTTATAAAATTAATCTCAATTCAGTACAATGGGTACAAAGTAGCTGAAACACATGAAATGAGATTAATCCGAAATAACTCTAGACTGCCAAGTTCCGATTGCCTTTGAGAATTCCTACCAATAATCCCAATTTAGTTCATTATGTACAAGTACCCCAAAGAAACTAAAAATGGCTGCTTGGCTGCAAACATTAGATTTCCTAACTTTTTCTTACTAATTATTTTAATTGGCATTTTTTTTTTACGTCTAGTTGTTTTTTGGGGAATTCTTGTCATTCTTCCTCCACTATTCATACCCAATATGTTCGTTGTGGTGTTATTTAAAGCATTCGAAATTTTTGATGTTGAGAACTGCAGATGATATATTTCAAATATCAGAGTTCATCCTAGAAATGAAAAAGGGCAGGGTGCTATTCTCCAAAAAAGGGCAACTCTTGTTTATAAGGGCACTTTTATGGCAAATTACAGAAATTTGTGTACGGGTTATCTGCCACAATTTCAATTCAGTATTGTTTTACTTTTCCACCACAATAAATAATTTTAAATTTTCAATTGTTTGAAAAAAATAATAATGCAAAAGACTTGCAATTAAAAACTTGTTCAGAAACTCAAAAGATATCATAATACTGATAAAATGCTTCAGTCCGACTTCTGCTGGAATGAGACTTAGAAAATTATTAAAATTGAAGAAACATCTACACAGTAAAATTTTCATCAAATATTAATTTTTATAAAAATATCAATTTATAATACAGTAAAATTAAGATAAGAATGTTTTGATGTAATGAATGTTAGGATAAGAACTTTTCACAATGTATCCCCTTACAAAAAATTTTAAAGTTTGATTGAATCAACCTTAAACTTCATTTTTTAGGTTTGCCATTGTCAGTTGGTTGTTTTCAGATTATCTGGCGGCGTCAGCAACACGAGGGCTATAATGCGCCGAAACATTCGTCATTAGACAAGCCAACATACATTTACAAACACCCATGCCTAACACAGGACTCGAAACCACAACCTCGCGGCCTAGAAGCTAGCACGCTAACCACTATACCGTTTGGTCGGCTTGCCATTGTCAGATAGAAAATAGAGTTTCTCCAAATTTAACATTATTCATTGTGGGGTATCACAAGGAGTATTTTTACTAAAAAACTTGGACTATGTCATAAAATTCGTGGATTTTTTTATTTTCCAAATCGGATCAAATTTAGCGTTAAAATGACAATTTTTTGCTGTGCATGTCGCTATTATATAGGCTGTAATAGAAGGTTGTTTTTTTTTTAAACGAAAACGATCCGGGATTTTGATTGCATTCCTGTGATGTTTAATTTTAAATATAAAACGGATGTTTAGAAATTAATAGGTAACAGGTAAATTACCCAAAAGATAACTCTAAATTTAACAGGAGAGCATCGCAGTTACGCATGTCCAAATGAAAATATTCTTTTTAAATTCTTAGTGTAAACATTTGATGGTTAAATGATGACCTTTATTTGATGACCTTTAACTAAGTTAATCAAGTCTTTCAAATTTCATTTCTTTTTTATTTTGAAGAAGGCATGGTAAAAATCTGGTAAAATATGCTTAATCAAGACAAGTACGAAATGGCCATCCGGATTTACTAATGAGCATTTGGGAAATTGTAAGACGGCCTCCTACAATCCACCTATTAATGAGGCTTGTTATATGGACATCTATTCAATGATTTCAGTCCTTGATGTATAAGTTGCGCATTTGAACATGAATGCGCATGCGCGACCGTCAATTTCAGTAGGGGAGACCCACATATTGCGTACTGTTGGGGAAAAAAACAAAAGTTTTTGGAATTCTTGCAGGATGAAATTTTTCTGAAAAAGGGCAGGAAGGACGCTATTTTTAAATAAAATGGGCAGGCAGGGCGAGCCGCCCTTCGAAAAACGCCTAGAATGAACTCTGCAAATATTTATAAACTTAATTTTACTAGTCCAAAGTTGTAATCATCCAAGTTGTAATCACCTAAGTTGTCAATCATCAAAGTTGTCCATCATCAAAGTTGTCAGTTATCAAAGATATAAGTTGAAATCTAGTTGACTCCTAGATTAAATAATACAAAGTATTTTAAATGGAATTTCTGATACTAGTTCAAAGTTACCCCAAATAACAAAGATAATTTGCACCAGGTAAATTGCTATCATTTTTTTTTGTTTTTATTATCAGTATTTACTAATTTGTGTGAACTAAGCTATAATTTTGGGTTTATTCTTCCATTTTATGCCATCATACAGTTCTGAAATACATTTAAATCATAAGTGGGGCAAACAAAAATAACAGAAAATGTAGATCTAAGTTACCCTGAATGACTGTAGTAAAGAAAGGGTGATCATTAAAATAAAAAAGGGTTTCAGATATTATTTTAATTTGATATCTTTTTCCTCCTCATCATGCTTGAATTTTTTAAATTCCGATAACATATGCAAGTTTTCTTCTAATTAATTCAAAATCATTACCTTTAGGGTAATCTATTAAAATAATATAAAATAGTTTATCAATATAAGGAATAAAATCATGAAAACATTACTAACAAATTAATTAATAATACTTTTATATATATTTTAATTTTACTAAAATATGTATGTGTTTGTTTGTCTCACTATATTTTTCCACACTTGATATGTAAATTTCCTGATATGCACGTATCATGAAATTTTCATATCTCTTTGGTATTACTAAATCAATGCTCCTATTCTTTGAATATGTTCTTTTTTTTACAGTTACGAATTCATCAAGTTTGGATTAAGCCAATAAACAGAACAATTTTAATCTGATTATTGTCAAAAACTTTTTTCTTGTCAAACTGCAAAAACTGTTTTGTACCTACATAATTGATCGAAAATTAAAGAAAATAATAACTGAATGTGAATGCATATATGTAGCATAGACTAGAGCAGAGCTTTTTAATTTTTGAGTGCTATGAAAGAATAGTGCGAAGACTTAGGAAAACCTTTCACTCCTACAATTTTATTAAAATTTTAATCAATAGACACTTGGCTTTTTTTTTTTTTTTTTGCCTTTAAATGCAAGCTAATCAAAATATAAGGATTGCAAATTTTTTATGTGCTAAACCAACAGAAAATGGAAATAAATTTATGCACCTATGTTAACCAAACAATGTATAGCATTTGCTATCTATGTGTGTGATTATAGTATAAAAAAAACTATTTCAAATTTCATTTCATTTCATTTCATTTGCTCAATCTCTGTCTAAATTATTTAGCAAAATATTCTAAGGAAGTGATATTATACATAGATCCTTTTCTTTCTAGACTATGCAATACTAAAAAATAAGTGAAAAGAATTGTTCCATAGATTTAACCAAATAAAACTAATTTTTTTAATTATTTAAATGCAGAATTATTGTGACACAAAATTTAGAATTTGAATTAACTGTTCTTTGTGCTATACTTTGTGGGCAAGTAGCTACAAAGTCTGTTAAAAATGTATTTATAATATGAAGAATGCTTTGCTGTTTTTTACAAAAAGCTTGCAATTCTTTTATGTAAATGCTTTAAAACATTAAAATATTCATGTAAAATATAAGAAAAAAATATATATGTATTAAAATATTGCTTACCACTTATAATACTATCTATAATGGGTTGTACGTGCACAGCAAGAAGTTCTGCATTGTTTATTGCTGCTAGGGACAAGTAACTCGATAAATTTCTGCTTAGTACCTTGTTGCCTCGATGTAAAAATTTCACTGCCACTGGTAGAGCAAGTTTCATGACTGATTTTTTACTGTGATTCTAAAATTAAAAATATATAGAAATTCTATAATATAAAATAATGAATAGAAGATAGAATGTTAGAAAAGTACAAAAGAAGCCAAAATATTTACATTGGAGACAAGATCAAAGTAATAACTAAAAAAAAGAACATGGTTGGTTATTCGCTTCAAAGCACAGGACTGATAGCAAGAAGCCATCAAAAAGTGATTTTTGAATAACAGCAGACATGAGCCGTTTCAATTCATTAGGATACTTTGTGGCTAAAGAACTGCACTGGGATTAACATAACATGTTTCATAGAGTTTTTAAAAAATAAAAAAATATTTTTTAAGAACCTTTCAAATTTTTAAAGGACCTTTTATAGAATTTTATTTATATCTTTCACAACTTTTTTCTCACCATCAATTTTTAATTCTAAAATATAAACTTTATAATTTTTCTCTTTCTGACATTTTCTTAAATTATTAGACTTAACAGAGAAATGTCTTTTGGAAGTTTCAGCTCTTTCGGATAAGTCATTGGCTGACTTCTTGAAATCCGACATTTTGTTTTAAACAAATCTTCTTTCTCCTTCAATTACCTACTTTGTTACTCACTAACCTTCTCTTGTTTTGTGAGATTGTTGATTTCTGAATCATATGTTGCACAACCACTTTAATCTTCATATTTTAATCATGCTGAAGATGCAGACATTAGCGTATCATTTGTTATTTCTCTCTTATGTACTTAGCTGTATGCCTTAGTGTAAATGTGCAATTAACAAAAGGAAATAAAAAGTAAAATATTTGCAAAGCCACACTTTTTCAGTAAAGAAAGCTTTATAGCCAGACTTTAAAAAGAGCAAACTTTTTAGTCAAATCTGAATTTGTCTAAAGGGATTAAATATAGTACAATTTGCAAAATACAGGGTGACCAATTTAAAAAGTACTCAGTTTTCCATATTAACCCTAAGTTTGATGGATGTGGCAAATTTTGTAACACTAAGGTAAAGTTTTTTTTATATATATATATATAACCTTGTTTGAGTGTGAGAGACGATTTTCAACACTGTGGACTGTTACAACTTAATTTATGTGGTGAAACAATAATATGCACAATATATGTTACTTAATTCTGTGCTAATTTTTTTTCTTAAAAAACTTAGTTTAAATCAAACTTTTTAGATTATCATTCCTTACAGCAAATGTTCAGCGTACTATATATTTCACTTTGAAAGCAAACATTAACATGTTGAACCAAGGTTTTTTTACAGATTTTGCAACACGGTTGGTGTTATTGACAAGATTTTTTCAGTTATGATTTTTTTTAATTCATTAATCGAGATTGAAACGAATTCCTGCAGACGATTTTTATTTGCTGCCATGCATATCTTCAGAGATGAGTTTTCAAATGTACAAAATTTTGAAATGTTGAAAGAAACAGATGATTTACTCAAATCCCAGAATTGGATTAATAATAATGTTCACACGAATTTATTTCTTAAAAACAAATTTTCACATTTGGATATTGAAACAATACCAGGGATGGCACAGCTTTACATCCCACTGGTATCAGCTTTGTATCAGTTAAAACCCGATTTTGCATCATCTTTGTATCAGCCAAAATCTAATTTTGTATAAGTTGAAATCGGATTTTTATCAACTTCGTGAGAGAAAAAATCACATTTTGTCCCTGCCTCGTATAAGTTAAAAAAAATTTAATCGATTGAAATAGATTTTTCTAACAAGTTTTTACTTTTAGTTAGTTGCCGCAAGACTTGCGCCGACCGAAAATCCTCTCGTGGACACTAGTTCTGCAAGTTTTCTTCCTTGATTCCAGCCGTTTGGAAAATATTGCAGCTTCTCAACGCAAGTTGACAGTCGAATCCTCATCGTGAAGCTGATTTTATTAAATAATTCTTTTGAATTATTCGCACTGTATAGGACTTATCATTATTGCATAGGATTAAAGATGAGCTTTTACAAAAATTACAAGATTGTAAATATAAACGCATGGCGATTTTCTATCTTTGAAGATCCGAATGACACATTCATTTTGAAGTTTCTGAGTTTTGTAGAAATTGGTAAAACTATCTTGGATTAAGTAAAAAATAGCATGAATTTGATTAATTAAAAATACTAAAATACGTTTGTATCAAATATAAGGTTAAATATGGTTTAAAAAGGCACAGTATGATTCATTCTTCTCATGTAGCGAAACAATTTCCTTCATACGTTATCGTGCATAATTTTCTTTTTGCAGTATTAGAAAATATACCATGAAGATCTTTTGACTAGATGTAATGAAAACTAATGTTAATTGCCCGTGCAAAACTCTATTTTATTTTAATTAAATATACTGAAAAATGACCTTGTACAATATTTATACTTCACGCCACATTCGTTTTGGGCCCGATGGCGTGGTGCGTAGAGTTTTCTTTTGCACTCGAAAGATTCCTGGTTCGATCCCCGTTAACTTTTTTTTTAGTTTTCAATTTGGAATTTTTTATTATTATGTGGATTAAATTATTTTTTTTGTTATAGTAATGCGGATGTATCATATTATTCAGATTAACTATAAAATGCAAAATAACTATTGATTCTCATTTTGATTTTTTAGATTTTTTTTTTAACGTTCTCAAATGCATATTAGTTATTTAATCAGATAATTACTTCTTCATAAGAATTTTCATACTCTTATGAAAAACAGGAATTTTTTTTAATATTTTACAAAATATCTTTTTAAAACATGCATTTGTTTCATAAAAGTGATATTTTTTATAGCAAAATTGAAAAAAAAACAAAAAAACTTTACCACATAAAACTGTACTTAAAATCAGTATAATGTATATTCAAAAATAATTTGCATAATAATTGTTATATATAAAATAGATAATAATACAATACCATTAAATTTATAAATAACGATTCTTTTCTTTTCCTAAAATTCTTTTTTTTAGATAAAAATTCCTAGAAAAAACTATAATTGTCTTTAAAATTTGCCTGTTGTTAACAACAGTTATTATTCTTCAAAGAAATAATTTTATTTCTTGTAATATGTTAACAATTATTTATTATACATGGTTGATAATTTAAATTTTTTTATAATTGAGCTGCCAATTAATTTTATACGGTGTATTATTTTACCTAAAATCTTATCTCCTAAATAAATTATTTTCATCTAACATAATCATCTAAAAATCCTGAATAAATGAAAAACAAATATTGCCGTTATTATGCAAAAGCAAAATTACAGCCGATTTTCCCCGGAGAATCCATTTCCTTCTCGCAGTTGCACGCCGCCGTCATGGACACACCTATGCAAGATTTCTACTGGGAGAAAATTGCAACCACCCCTCTGCGAGTAAACTTGCATATGCAGTGGAAACAGTGCAGCAAGTTCCTCGCATGGAACTCGCGCAAGTTTTCTCCCTCGTGGACACTTACCTTAACACCTGCCAAAAGCGATCATCACATTACGTAAATAGCACCGAATGTATTCTCCTCTCCGAATGTAAATCACCTATTATATCAACACAATAATCGATGAAAGTTATCATCACACAACAATGTAAATCTAGGCAATAGCGATGCAAATCTTGCCAATAGCGGCCATTACATAAACGTAACTCTCAGTAAAATGTCCATCATACCAATGTAAATAATGAGGCTAAAACAGAAGCTAAATTAGAGAAAGCATGAAACAGCGAGATCAACTCATTCATGATCAAAATTTCGGTCAAATAACCTAAAATTCACAGAATTGTACAAGAAAAATTTCAGAAAAACTGTGATTTTCTTAAAATTTTTTGAAAAAAAACAGGAAAAAAATGAAGAAGAAACACAAACGTCGATCGGCAAAAGAATCGCATCATTGGAAATTGCTGATATGCGCTACGGGGACAATGACGAAAAAACTACCTGTGCACCAAATTAAAAAAAAAAGGTGCAGCGTTTGGTACAAAAATTATAAAAAAGGCCGTTTTGTATCAGGTTGTATCAGAATTTTAAATTGGCTCAGTTTTGCGCAATTGGCACAGATATGCTAGCCCTGCAATACCCACACATGAAATACAGGTATATTAAATAAGCAATGATGTTCAAAGTCTTTACATACATTAAAGATGTGGGTAATACAAAAAAAAAACAGATACTCTTTTAAATTGATCACCCTGTATTGTACCTGCTAACATTGTAATTTTCAAACAATACAATTTTCAAATGAAATATAATATAATATCCGCACCTTATTAAAATACCAAAATTGCATTTGAAACATTTTAAAACACAAGAAACTAAAAATTGAAGACTAGAAAGAGAAAACGATCTAAGTCTAAAAAGAAAAATTTTCAAGAGAGATGAAATTCAAAAAATGAAAAACATTTGCATTGGTACTTAAGGCAATGTCTAAGTACCAGATTGAATTTGAACTATTGCTACTGGAGCTCGCACTTTGGGAGTTTTCCAGTTTGTTTAACTTGGTCTTTAGGACATTTTTCAATGAAAAAAAGATTTTTGATTTTTTTTGGTACTTGGGTCATTTTCCATTTCTAGTTCTCAATGATCACACAATTTAATTTAAAACATATTACATCAATATAAAAAAAATAAAACATTAATGCAAATTTTTAAAAAGTAATTCCTTTCCATGAAAAAAAATTCAAAACCAGATGTTCAAGTTCTGAAATGCACTACCTTATCTTTACTAATAAATCAAAGTTGTCTGCTTGATAGTCTATAGAAAGTAACTTTCAATATACTTAGAAGATTGCAACTTTAAATACAAGTAGTTTTTTTCCATTAAATTTTGCTTACCACAGACAGAATTTTAAAATTTTATTTTTAATTAATTTTTTTTAAGTTTTTACATTAAGGCAATGGGAAAATAGCTCCCAAAACTTCCATTGGATGGCATCTCGGCTATTTTTTTTATTATTATATTCTTGGCTGTTTTACTTGTTTCTTAGTATTGTTATAGGGTTTTTATGATTAAGGGAGGTTTGTTTTTGTAAGTGCTATAGTTTATATATATATATATTGGGTGCTTCACTTGTTTTTTATTGCTATGGATTATTTGTGGATTTGTGATGCAATGAATGCTTAGGGAAATTTTATATTTATAAGCTTCTTTCTCAGGAGGAGTGTAGTTGCATTTTTGAAAGCAGGATTTTTTTTTTTTTTTTTTTTTTTTTTTGCTTTTTCTATGGGGAAGGGGGGCTGTATTACACAACATCCTCATTGCATAACAATATTATATAAAATATTCATGTTCATTTAAAAAAAAAAAAAGGTTGCAAACTATATAAAATTTACAAAACTATGCAACAACCCATAAAGATTTCATAGATTATGCATGGTTCTTTGCAAAAATTTAAACTCTTGACTGAATTAATATCTCAAACTACAAATAAGCAATCTTAAGCTGTGTTACTTTAGTTTGGAATATAACACATACTTACATTATTGGGGAAAAAAGAAAATTGCAACCTTCACTGTTCAACTCCAAGTTTTTATTCAGCAAATTTGTTCCTTACTACCCTAAAAATTGTCTTTATGCTTGTGTTAGTAATTAAAAAGAAAATGAACCACTAAAATCATAATTAATTAGCTCCTTTTTTGTTTGTATTTTATGAGCTAAAAGTTTCCTGGGAAAATGCTCTACAGAATGAAAAAAAACTCCCCAAATTCTGTTCAGTGTTTTTGACAATATAGACATGCATACCAACAATTTGAGAATACTTCAGATGATATTATGATCATACTCTTTCAAATTCAACATCAAAAAGAAATTGCATTAAATTTCCTAAAAGTTCGGAGAACATCTTGGCTAATGCTTTTTCAAAACCTTTTATTCAATTAGTGGCATAGTTATATCATACAGCACATTTTACAAATCTTTTAATTTAATATATATATATATCAAATAAGTTGCTTACCAAAAATATACAACTAACAATATCCGAGGCTATTTTTGCATGAGGAGGATCTTCATCTTTAGGTAAAGGACGAAGATCATGATTAAGGCATGATTGCAGAAGGGATACCATAGCTGGTGCATTCTGTTCAATAGTGCCTGTATCCCTAAAAAAAGTTTTTGACATCATTATATTGAAAATAGAAACACATTTAATTAGGTATTGCTAAATCAAATGTGTTTCTATTTTCAAAGTTTGAAAGACCATGATAAAAAGTTTGAAGAACCATAAGAAACAAAACAAAAAATTCAAGCGTGATACTCAATTGCATTCCTTACTTTTAAAAACTAAAACTACTCTTAACTCATTAAAGAAGACTTTGAAATGGATAAAAAGTCATTGTTTTCAACTTTTACCTTGTACATTTAGATCACTTAAAGTATATTTTGAATTTTTCACATTTTTTAGAAAATTATTTTTATAATTTTTAAAACACTAAGTGGAACCACAATTGCAAAATGTCGATTGGCAAATTTTCTTACCAACCGTCGTTAATGGGTTAAGATTTCAAGGACCTTCACTAAATTTCAGTTCTAATACATTAAAACTAAGGAAAAAACTTAATACATAATTAATAATTTGAAAAAAAATATATTACCTTATAGCAGATGTAATCCTAGTGATGCATATTTCAACAACACTTTGATTGTTATCATTTTGCGTAAAATCTGAAGCACTAGCTATTTCTTCAATTTTCGATAACACTTCTGAAATATCTGTGACTAAATTTTTATCTTCTATTGAAAAGAGATCACCAGCTCTTGACAAATCTCTATTAGTGAGTACTTGAGCAAACAGTTCATGCATATTGAAAAAATTATTTCATGTACAACCTGTAAATAAAGAACAAAATTTTGTCAAATGTTTTGGGAATTTAAATAAAAATTGCATATTACTTAACAACTAATTAATTTAATTAGGGTTTTTTTTTTAAGTAGCTTTTTATGAAAAGCCGTAAAATTAGGTTTATGTACAGCTTGGGATTCTATCAGATCTAGTGTTGTATCGCCTGACCACTGTTAACCAATGGTGCTTCTGTCACTTGCGCAGCGAGTGTAGTTCTGAGTTATAGAGTAATAAATTTGAGATTCAATTTGACAGTCCACCAAGCTTTGTGTTTGAATTGTAGCTAAGTTCAATTCACATAGAGAAATATTTAAAAGTGAGCTATCAATGGGCCATAACATTGGTCCGCCTCAGAGGAGAGTGAAGTTGTGAACTGTGAAGAGGTAGAAATGTGTTAAAATTTGAGAACTGTGAAATTTTGAGAAATGTGTTTTCGTGTGTGTTCCAGAAGCTTTGTGTCAGTGTGCTTCGTTGGAATATTAATGACGAATATCGAGTTTTGGGTGCCTGGTCTCATTAGCAGCCCTAGTGTGAGGTAAGATCAGTATGGTATTCCTAAATTAAAAAACTAATTAATTTTGCATGGAAGTTAACTTTGTTTTTTAAGAGTGCTTAACTTTGTTTTAAGAGTGCATAACTTTTCTTTTTAAGAATGCATAACTTTGTTTTTTAAGAGTGTAAAGCAATAATTGTTGTGTTAATATTGTTTTTATCAAGTGTATATTATTTCTGTTTTGTAAATCAAAAATGTCAAGAATTACAAAATTGAAAAAAAATTAAAACTCGTTGCGGAGGAGGTAGGTTTATTAGTACTAGAAGGCATTAAAGGGCTCAACTTATAAAAAAGACATTGACTTTGTAAAAACCGTTATTGATGAAGTGCTTGAGGAAAAGAAAAACCTAAAGTCCGCTCATGAGAATCAAATTGAATTAGAAAAAATTGAAACTAAGAAATTATGAGGAAATGAGAGAAAGGATTAAATCAGAGTTAGAATTAGTGCAGTTAAAAGCTAATCGAGAGTTCAATAGATCCCGAATGTAAAACAGAAACTGAAGAGTCGATTGATAGTTTAATAAAAAGTGTTGGAATATTAACAATCAAAGTGATGAGTAAATCGGAAGAATGGGGTTTCTTTTTTACTTACTTAGAGAGAGCATATATTGCTAAAAGAGTGCCTGAAAAATATAAAACTGAGGTTCTGTTGAATTTATCAGGGGAAAGAGCTTCTAATATTTTAACTTATATTACTAAGAATGATTTAAACAATTATGAGGAAATTAAATCAATTGTTTTGAGAGAATTCGAACTGACACCACAAATAGTTATAGAAAATTTTAAAAGTGCTTCAAGAGAAAATGAAACACATGTGCAATTCGTTTCGCATTTAACTACGAGTTTTGATTACTGTTTGAAATTGAGAGATGTGTTGGAATTCGAGACCTTAACACAACTGATTGTGTCGGATAAATTGTTTCAAAATTGTTATTGGATAAATTGTTTCTCTTAGATAACCAAACAGCCACTCATATTAATATTAGACAAACCAAAAACTGATTTAAACTGTTAGAGTTAGCTAAAGAGTGTGATTTATATTTTACTGCAAGAGGCAAAATCATGTGCGAACCGAGAAAAGAACGGAACATTTACAAAAATCAATTTAAAACCGCTTCCAAAGTACTTTTTAATGAGGTGAAGAATAAAAACTGTGAGTCATGTTTAAAAAATGAAAATCACCCATTATACACTTGCTAATTCCACTAAGTGATTTATGGTGGTTTGGTCCAACATTTCTTCAAGACAGTGCAATGAAGTTCCCTGGTGCTTGCAATGAAGTCTACAATTGTGAGTTATACCAAAGAGAGTTGAAAGTTAATCAAGAGGAATCAGTGTGTCTCTTGGTGCAAAATATAGAGATACTTCCCATCATTAATAAGTGTTCTTTGTGCACGAAATTGTAAAGAATTATTGCATGGTTTGTGCGTTTCAAGCAAAATACCGAAAAATCCATTGCTGACAACCACTGGTAATTTAAGTGTATCTGAATTGTCTGCATCTTTATTGTGTTTAGCAAAAAATGTGCAATTAGTGTATTTTGCTTAGTGTATTGAAAAGGGTCAACAGTTACCTATCTCAAGTAACTTGTTAAATTTGTCACCCTTTTTAGATGAGAAGAACATACTTCGGGTGGGAGGACGATTGAGGCACTCCAAGTTACCTGTAGAACAGAAACATCCTACGTTAATTCCTAATAATAATCATTTTTATGATATGATAATTAATCATTTTCCTGTTTTTTTATTTTCACACAGGTACTGAAGCTACTTTGGCCAACATTTGTACTCAATTTTGGATAATTAATTAGTGGCAAATCAAATGTAAAAAGAGTTATTAAAAAATGCTTAACATGTTTTAAAGCAAATGCCAAGGGTAAAAATCAAATGATGGCAGATTTACCTAGTGCCAGAGTTAATATTTTAAGAGTGTTCACTAAAGTTGGATTGGACTTTTGGGGTCCCTTTAACATGAAATTAGTTCCAGGTAGAGTTAAGAGTGTATATAAATGTTATATTTGTATTTTTGTGTGTTTTGTTGTTAAAGCTGTACATTTAGAAATTGTAAATAATTTAAGTACTGAGGCTTTTATTGGTGTATGGAGAAGATTTATATCTCGTAGAAGTAGACCGACTGATATTTTTAGTGATAATGGAGCTAACTTTGTAGGAACCAACAATGAGTTACATAAAATTTTAAAGGGTCTGTTTAATAATGAAGGTACTGAAAAATGTGAGGATTTCCTGGCTTCTAATGGTACTAAATGGCATTTTAATCCTCCTGCCCATTCTCTTTTCAGTTTACCAGGCCCATTATGAGTTCACACAAAAAAAAAACTCTAGTTTTGTTACATTTTTAGAGACTGTAATGTTATGAAACCTGCACTCGATTGACATTGGTCTAAAAATATTTATCAATTCAATCAAAACACTGAAACCTACCACTTGGCAGCCTAACAATCCACACTGGACTACCTGCATTATTGCCACTGTTTTTACTCATTTTTAAGAGTAGTGCTGGGAATCCAACTTGAGACATTTCGCAAGTAACTTTTCTTTGTTTGTAAGAATTAAGCACACAACTGTTATTATAAAATCAAGTATTCCCATTTTATCAAAGATATTTCAATTGCCAACTCAAGAAATCTAAAACTTGTCTTTCAATATCAACAAAATACAAAGTTTGATAATCCTGCACCACATTTAGTCAAGTTTGAGGGAAAAATCAGCTATGATTTCATGAGAAGATGGATTTTTTATTTTTTTTACCTACGATTTGTTATTTGTACATTATCAGGTTACAGGAATTCATGGCATCATAATGACGCATGCACAGCATCATTTTAAACTTTTAAAATTACTTTTTACCCAGTGGCTATTGTAGATTAAGAAGAACATCTCAACTTACACACGTTACATTCATAAACACATTACCCTTCGTCGTAGGCACAGTTGGCGTTTCTTTGGATCTGAGCATCATAAATAGGATATGAAAAGAAATCCTCTCAAAACATACTGATTCAGAACTGAATTGTGGTTAAGAAATCCTTCCACTGCACCACCCACCAGAAATAGAAACATCTTTTTTATTATTGCCAATGAGTATGATTTGACAAGAAATTGCAGTGCTCTCTGGCAAGTCAAAATCAAAGAAAAAGATTTTTGTTGAAGAAGACGTAAATTGAACAACAAATCAGATACAAATGAAAACCACAAAAGATTGTAGTTAATCTGTTCTTTGCAAGAATCTGAAACCTTGTATGAGTGACATATCTGTTAAAAGCAATACTAGTTCATCCTAAGCGCATCAAGATGAAAGATTATTTTAGGAACTAAATTGGGATTATTGGAGAGAACCCCCAAAGGCAAACAGGACTTAACCGACTAGCGTTATACCAAGATAATCTCATTTCATACATTTGAGCTACTTGGTACCTATTGCACTGAATTGTGATTAATTTTATAAAACCTCTAGCCTTCCAAGTACTGTTTCTTTATGGGGGTTTCTCCCAATAATCCCAATTTAGTTCATTGTATACAAGTACCTCAAAGAAATAAAACACAGCCCCTAGGAGGCAAACATTAGATTTTATAACTTTTTTTTTTATGTCTAGTGGTTTTCTGGAAGATATCAATTCTTTTTATTGCATTTGTTATGTTCAAAATTAGTAAAATATGGTCAATGAATGTTTTAGAATGAATAATCATATTGTCCCTCTGAACCGAAAGTGGCGTAAGCAACAACGCTAGATTCATATACGATTCTTTGCAATGAAAGTATAAGATATACAAAAAAAAAAGTTCATAAATCAAAAGTATTTTCTTGGAAAACAATCCTTTTTTATATCGATTGTACATGACAGTAAAATTAAAAGTTTAAAAAAATTGCAAGCGTTAAAATTTCAGCAGGAAATATTGTTTGATCCGAGAAAAGATACTTTAGACTAGTATAATAATTTAGAGACTAAAAATAATAGATACAATACGACAGCATTATTCAGATAAGAAGTTTTAATTAAAGCAATTTTAGGCTAAGCCAATTTAAACCTAATGGGTGATATATTTAATGAGAATCATAAAGAGAATAAACATAGTACCTATTTTATTATTTGCAGTGGGTGCAAGGCAACACAATTTTTTTTCAAACTTATTTTGAAAATGTTGATTAGATTTCTTTATGAAATATTGCCTAGTATAAATTCAAATACAATACATATTTATATAAAAAAATTCTATACATAAAGAAATTCAGTTATTTTATACATGTAACACTTTATATTTTCTATACTTTGGACATGGGTTGGAAATGAGAATTTCACGTTTTTCTGGCCAAACTTTTGATAATTCCGGAGATCAAATTAAATCTGGATTAAAATTTTATGGGGGTGAGGGTTCATTACCTGACAGCCATTAAATCTGCACTTGTTTAGCAACATCAGCTAACCTTCCGGTGTAATGATAAATTTTAAAGCAGTTTCGTATAATGTGTTAGCCACTATTGCGGATATTTGAGTTCATGTTATAGTAATTTTGTAATAGCTGTCATTGACGCGATAGCTGCTATAACCAAGACTTGAACCAATGTCATAAACACTATTCCATTCCTTACTTTGGTCTGATGGTAATTTATTTCGAGGATTTTGCTATGCAATACCAGCTATTGTTGAGATTTATGATGCTTTTGTAGTGGTTTTCACTTAGGCTTCCCCTGTGGTAGCCTTTATGTCTGTGATTTAGGCTTGAGTGATGCTTAGGCCTGTGTACACAAGTGTAATGTAATGGAAATATTTCATTAAAAGCTTTACAATTTACATTTACGAGTACACTATAAGTGAATATGTGTATGCTTAGTTATATCCAAATAAAATTAATATGATATGTAATGTATGTCTTGTCAATAAATTTATAAAATATAGCCTAACTTTTTAGAAAACACATAATAAAGCTTAAATTTTGTATATTTTTATAATATAATTGTTGCATATCAATACAAAATTATTACAATATGGTATTATCTGACATTGATAAAATATTTTGTGTTAATTAGATCTTACATACTTCAAATCTAAAGAAGATAGGGTGAATATAATTATTAAAAAAAAGATTTATCAATTACAGGTAAACTCCAGAAAATTACTACATTAAATGTAATGAGAAGGCATAGTGATTATATACTGCCCCCTCATTCTTTTTAGATCCTTGGTAAAATATTCTTTTTAGAGTTTAGTAAAAGTGCACTGGACAGTTTATCTTAAACTAACTTTTAACTAAACCACTATTTCCCCCTATTTAACAGTATTCAATATTTTGTTTAATATCTTGAGAAAATCTTGCTAATGAAGTTAGCAAAGAAACAAAAGAAACATTATTTCACTCATGTTATGACATACATGTTTTTTCAAGATTATAAGAAAAAAATCATTGTATAGAATAAAAGAATATAAATTACCAGAGTAAAAAACTCAGGTAGGGAATGCTTGTACTTGTCTCATCCTTTCATTATCTGAAACAATTTATAAATAAGAGGGGACATTAATTGACTTATTTCAACTTATTTTCTTAATGTAATTTATAACACTTATTCATAATTGTCAGTATCTTCATCACAGAGGACATTGAGTGATTTAAACTTATTTTCTTAATGATTAATTGTTCTCAAATGCTAAATAAGCCTGCAGGACAACTCCATTCATTTAGAAGGTTTACTTCTTCCCATTCTTTCTCATAAAGTGTTTAAACATATTAAAAACTCATATAATCACAGCTCATTTAACGTTTATGCATAATTCACACCGACATATGTATAAGCAAAGATTTAGAGAATACCACAAAACAGTTATTCCTAGATAAAATTATTAATAAATTGTTGCCTCGCGCTATTATGTGCCTTTTGGGATAACTTTTTTCTATGTAATACTTTAGGTGGTGATTACAGCAATTGTCATCTTAAATTCATATTACTCATGTGCATGACTGGCTAAATTATGTTCTTTAAGCCCTTTTGTCTTCATGTTCAGTGAATAAATGAGTGTTAGTTTTAGAATAAAGATTCATTTTATTTTACTCATTTACTTCAATACACCACCTAAAATTGTATAGAAACACATAATTTATACATATACAAACACAGGTAATTGTAGGTAAATTATATGGCTTTTAGTAGAAATTACTAAATAATAGATATTTATGAGTCATTATGAGGACTCCATGAAGTTTAATCTGCTATAACCTTGCAGATGGCTGGAAAACCTTGATTTCCAAAAAATTGCAGACTTTTCTGCGCTAAGAGCCAAACATTCAATGATTAGAATCGTAAAATTTTTAAAGAGCCCCAAAATAACTATAAGCAATACCAATATGAGCTTTTAACTACTAACATTTTTATGGTACAAAAATTATGACAGATGAGATTAGTTGGTAGACTATTTTTTTTTAATGAACACATACAACTTAATCTTAAATTCGCGAATTTCCCTCGTCAATTTTTCTCTTCCTTATGAACAAAGTTGAGACCATACAGTATATTAAAAGCAAAAGACCCAGCATGCACAACCACAAAAAAAAATCTTACAGTAAAATGTGCTATCTACCTCAGTTGGAGAAGACAGAAGAACGAACACCAACAAAAGCTCAAGGTAACTGAGACTGTGATGAATGGTGGGCATACTCCGGCTACACTTTCTGATTGTTTCATATTTTGACTAAAAGGATGCTATGAACACCCATTTTAAATTGGTTTTTGGAAAAAATTTAACAGCAACCTACACTAAACAAAGCACAAATTTATTACTGTTTACTGCTTTTACAGTTTATTTTTAGTGTGTTACTTAGAATATAAAGAGCCACAGTCAATAAGAAGCGATGTAGGCAGCCAACCTCTGGTCTAATCCTCTCAATTTATATTACATAGTATAACAGTGATATTTACTTCATAGCGTGTTGTCGATTTCATAGTGTTAAAAGTAATTAAAGTTTTTACAAAATAAGTGATTTTAATTAGCAAAGAATTCTTTAAAATGCTAATAAGATTCATGATTCTAAGTAGAATTACCCATGTTACTTTAATCGTCCCTCTGTAACACAGTAAAGAGTTCAATTAGTTTTTGAAAAAATTATTATTGCGTACATTTTTCTAACAAAAATCAGATAAAATACAACCTAGATTTTGTTTTAAAAATGGTTTATAACTATATCTAAAATGATGAGGAGCAATCTGAAAGTGAACTCAAAATTTATAAACTATACCTAATTTTTTAATGTCTCCTCTGTCACACATTTATATATATTATATATTTCTATTTATATATATTTATTTTGCTCTTTAAGTAAATGTTGATACATGATAATTTTGATCTTTGTCTATGCAATCATGGAGAAAAAATAAAAAATTAATTGATTATTTAAAATATTCAAGCAAATTAATTAATGAAATGTTGGAATCATCCGTACAATTAAAAAAAAAATAGAACACTGAAAAAAGACCAAGAAAATAACTTAGATATTTTGTCTATTATAATTAAAGTTTTCAAAAATAATTCAATATTATTAAAAAAATATTTTTAAAAAAAGATCCCTTTGCCTAGATCAAGCCTGAACCCAGAAGGGAACGATTACTCCTTTTAACAGACTTAAAGAGGTGAGCATAAAAAGGTTGGGGGCGATAACAAATATGTAAATGAAGCAAATAAAAAAGATTATGTAACTAGAAAGTACAGACATAGCACCAAAAAAAATTATACATTTGAAGCTATGAATATTTAAAAATAATATAGAACAAAATGGTAAAAGGATCACTGATTGTAACTTTGATTATTTTAGACAAATATTTTAGTTGAAAAACTTTAAACCAGTATGAGTATTTAGACAGAAAATCTAGAAAAGTGCAAACTCATTCATTCAAAAATTAGGATAAAAATCAGTGCAATCTACTTGGAATGAAAAAACTAGAAAGTTTAGCTACATTTGTATTGACCTGATTGAGACAAGAGTTAGATAGAATAACAGAGAAAATCTATCTATGTAGACAAATATCATCATCTCTTTTTCTATGATCTATATCAAAGAATGACTTGTAATGGTATACAAAAGTCATAATCCCTTGTACAGTGTCTAAAACAGAAAAATGCTTTGTCTGGTACACTAATGTTTGTTATACTAAATTTGTACACATTTTTCAACAGTCAACTAACAACCTCCATCTCTTTCAACTACAATGCCTTGGATCCATGCCTGTATTATATCTTATTTTGATTAGGTTGAACATCTAATTAAAAGTGTTACATTTTTTTTAAATTTGAAATGCCCTATATGTATATTGTAATCGAGAATATTCAGAGTAGCATTTCTTTATTTTTTTGTAAATAGGTGTACATTTTGAAGTCGAGATATTTTGAAGTGAAGAATGTTCATTTTGGTTGGTTGTTTTCAGATTATCTGGCGCCGTCAGCAACACGAGGGCTATAATACGCCGAAACATTCATCATTAGACAAGCCAACACACATTTACAAACACCCATGCCTAACACAGGACTTGAGCCCGCAACCACTATACCATTTGGTCGGCATGTTCATTTTGTATCTAAGTAAGTTTAATGTGACCAGACATCCAGATTTTGCCAGGGCAGTCCCACTTTTCAATTATCGAGTCCTGTCAAAGTCCTTCTAAACAAAACAACATTGTTCTTCTTCAAAATTTCATCAATGAAGAAAAACTAACAGAGTGAGTAACTGAAGAAGTTTTTAGAGATAAAAGCGTTGGGTGGAAGTTTTTACCCATTTCCACTAACACACAATTGAAATTTTTAATATTATGAAAATTGTGGAACTTGGCTTTGGTTTGCCAGGAACAACTGCAGCTGTTGAAAGGACAAGTTCTATTATTAATAAAATTTGGACTTCCGAGAAAACATAACTTTCTTTGGATACTCAAAAATCTTTATTAATAACTAAAATTAACTTTTCATAATCTTGCAGAGTTTCTGGATTTCCTAATATCAAATAAAAATTTGTTTAACTCAATAGCTTCAAATAAGAAGTATATGTAAAGTACGACTGAAAGTTAATACAGTTAAATAAACATATGAATTAAAATGTATATCTTCAAAAAAAAGCTTGAACATTGAAGATTTTAAAATTGTGAGTTCCTAACCAATGGCGATCCGTGATCGAAAATGCAAGTGCAGCCCGAAACCTCCACACCACACACTTTTCACAATCATTCATGAATGCTAAGTCCTTAATCTTAATAATCTTTAATACTCAAACTCAAATCTAAGTTTCCTTTCAATTTTTATAAAATGAATAAGATGAGAAAGAAAACACTTATTTTTTGAAAACCAAATCAATCCTTCTTTCTTTTAAACTTATGAATCAGTCAATGATGTTGTCATAAAATGGCGTTGTTTTGGTAACACACTCGTCCCACCCAAGCAGATTCTCAAATATGCTGAGCCAATCAGCTCATCGAATTCCCAAGGGCAGCTGAAGTTAGAATTAATTCCTGATCAGCAGCATTGCATGGAGGGAAGGCTTCTATTGCTTTCCATTGGTTACTCAAAACATGTTTCAGGAACACGAGGCTGCCGTGTTTGGAGGAAGATCACTTTGATTGAAAGTGGGGGGTTTTCTTGTGAATTATTCAGGCAAGAAGATTGCTCTTAAAATTACCCTTTTCCCCATTGGCAGACATGTCCCGATTTTAAGTCAGAAAAATCTGGTCACATTATGCAGTCAGAAAATCTGGTCGCATTAAGTAGGATATTTATTTTGCAGTTATGAAAGTAGGATGTTCATTTTGCAGTTATGTAAGTAGGATGTTCATTTTGAAACTATGTAAGTAGGATGTTCATTTTAAAGCTATGTAAGTAGGATGTTCATTTTGAAGCTATGTAAATAAAAAGCTTACTTGCTTCTTTAAGGTCTAAATTAAGTTGTACATAAAATACAAATCGCAAACAAAAACGCAAATTTTACAAACAAAATTAAAACAAACAGAACATTCATTTCAAACTTAGTAAATGAATGGATACAAATTATTTTTGCAACCCTAAGATTAAAAAAAGAAGATAGTTTCAATATTTTAATAAGTTAGAAGAGATATTTATAACTACATTAACACAGAAGTTACATGAGGCAACTATTCAGTATATTTCTCAAGTACAGTGACATTAGTACATTTTCTAAAAAATATGACAAAAAACTTATTGTGTCAGGCAACTGTTTCGTATACTTTCTCAAAAGTCTGGCAAGAAAATTATGCAATACCAAAAGAGTTACAAATTAATGTAGCACAAGTTCAAATACTCTTCATGGGATATTTTTTTGCCATCATAAGTGTGATCAAACTGCCATGTTTTGTAGATTAAATGATCCGATAAAAATATTTTAAAAGTTATCATTAAACAGCTGCTTACCGAAAGTTTTCCATATTTTTGGAACAGAAAAAACATATGACTAATCATATTGAGCGCGTAAAAATTACGTAATTAAATTATGTTGCTGATGAAATAAAATTTAATAAATTTCAAAGTAAAAAAAAGAGAAAAACCGGTTCCGTCCCATAGAAGTTCAAAGCCCTTTAAAACAAAAATCTAAACGTTACGAGTAAATTGAAAACATCTTTCTCTCTTCACTTCCTTAAATCCTTATTACGTACGGTTGCAGATACATCAAAGACAACAGAATTTACAGATTCATGTGACGTACTTCCCGTGTACTTCCGTAGTTTTCCGGTTGCTCTTTTTCATTCATAGAATGTAAGCGCCTACTGGGGTTGCATAAAGTGAAACCTGTGCATGAAACGACCACAAGCCACGACTCACGCCCATCTCTGATGTCAAGACGAATATGCAGGCTTGGGATTTGTTACAAATTTTAATTTATTTTCAAACTTCCATTGTGAATATGCGACTGAGTTGCATTTATATATCGAATAATCAAAGTCTCACTCGCTCTTTAAGCGCATATCACACCTATAAAGCAATTATTTCTTCCCTTAGATTCTTTGAAAAAGAAAAATCTGGTTCATAATCCCATAGCAAAAATATTTCAAGAAAGTTTTCTTTTAATTGATTTATATTATAATTACTTTAAGTCTATATTCCGATAGTAAACCATTTGACACCATGACAAGATTGTATCAAAACGTTGGCACATGCGCATCAGAAAAAAAAATAAGCTAAATATTATTTAATTCTGAAATGTGAAGAAAAATACACATACTATTTGATACATCAGTACAATCTACAACCAAAAATGTTGCCGTTTGCTTGTATGAGCCTAGTTTTTTATTCGGAAGGAGTAGGATTACTGAAGTACCTTCTTGGTGCAAGACGGGCTTTCGTTTCCTACTCTTTTAACTCCTCAAACATGTAAAAAGTGAGGTTGCATATTGAATTACATTTCAACTTTGTGACATGCTTGCGGCTAATCATAATATACTTTGAGAAAAGAAAAAAAATGGAATTTTTCCTTTATATTATTTAATTACAATACACATTTTATCTTTCAATAAAATTATTAGTTGACTTTGACGTAACTTGCATATAACAAAATTTCATTCGTAACATAATACAAGAGATCGGAACTGAACTAAATGCATTTATAAAAAGTAAATATAAACATTAATGACAAGAAGTCGATATTGATGAAGGAGATATAGTGAATTGTATTTGTGTATCACTACTATCAGTTGTAATGGCTGCTGGAGAGGTATAAATTCTATAAATGAATGATTTAAATAATATTTTTTGTAAACTTTTGCAGAAAAAAAGTGCAAGAGAATAACAAGCATTGTAAACTTGGGGATATCACTGCTTTTTTGAGGATTGCTGTAATTTTTTCGTGTTAAATCTACAATATTATTCCTTGGTATAATCGTTAGAATTTACAGTCCAATGACTTTTCAAGGCAGCAAGTAATTCAAGACATTTTTACAAAATTTAAGACGTTCTTAATAGTATAAAAATATGCTATCCGAAATCCGCACTGCACAAAAGCAAAATGCTTTATTAAGAATTCTAGCAAAATTTGTCTATTTGAAATGTTAAACTATATAATAGAATTACTAATTTTCAAGTTTTATTTAATCAAACTTCTTTCTTCAACTGTAATGAAGAAAACAAGATAGCCTCATTACAATTCTGATTTTAAGAAAAGCTTTGTTTTTATTTGTTGAAAGATTGGCTTCACTTAAGATTATACATTTTGATTGCAGTTTTTGGTATTTTTTGTATTTTGCTGTTTCAAATGTTCTAAATAACTCATTAGCATCCATTTTTTTTTTTGTGTGTGATATAAAAGTGGAGGTAGGTGGATATTTAATAAAAATTGCTCATCTAAAAAGATTTCAAGTATAATTTATGTTAAGGCATGTTTATTAACATAATAAGTACTTAATAGAAAGTAAGTGGACAAAACACATTAGCAAAAGAAAAAAAATTGTCATGCTGTCATTCCTGCTGATATGTAGGTAGTTATTTAAGTTAGGAATGATGTGCAGATAAGTTAACAACATTTATAAAAAGCTTCTTATTTTCCCTTGATGTTTCTGAGGATTCCTTATAAAGTACTTCAAAACAACTTACTTTATCTAAAAGAACCATTAGAAAATCTTAGTTTCTGAAGGTCCTTCGAAAGTCTTAAAACAGACGCACATTTTTTTAATTTTTTATTAATTTTTTTATTTTGTTCAACGAAACTTTCAGAAGATTTAGAAATTGAAAATTATTATTCCCTGTACAAATATATATTTATTTATCCACCAAATACTCTTATATTCTATTTTAATAACTTTGAAAATGTATGTTGCGACTGCCAATCTTTTAATAAAGGAAGAATCATCATAATAATGAATTGCAGTTACCTTGACTGATAAAATGCATTTCATGCAAGTCATTTTTGTAAGAAAATCAAATGTATAAAAAAAAATGCAAGATTTTGATAATCACTTTGAGATATTTTCATTATTTATAACTAAGAATTATGTAATTACTCAGTTCAATTTCATATAGTTTTGAATAAAAAATCAGTTTCTTTTTATTTGAGTTTTCGTTTTTGCAAAAGAGATAGCTTGGCAACAGGTAGAAATCATGTGTTAAATCCTAATGAGTTATGTTTTGTTAATTTCAGCATTATCAGCTGCCAAAAGGTAAGTACAAAGAGGAAAATGTTAATTCCTGGAAAGCCAATCTGAATTTGAGAGGCTGCAGAGGTAAATGGAAATGTTCAAAGATGTTCTGTTATGATCAATCAGAGTTTCATGCTGAGAAATATTAAAAAAAGGCTGATGCATTTAAGTGCTGATGAAAAGTGTTTAGAAATTTCACATAATTAATTTTAGACAGACATGTTTCTATGGCTTCCAGAAGACAAATGGCAGGTAGTAAGTGCCGGCTTTCTGTAGGTCACCTTAAAGCAGACTAATTAATCACAGATGTTTCTTTTTTCTTCAGTGTTCATCGATCCGTCAATTCTTTGAAGACCTGTGGCTGGTCATCGAAATGTTAGACTCCTACGGAAGATTGTAATGTTTCTGTTGTAGCCTAGCGAAATCTAAGAGCAACCTTCATATGTGCAACATATATGATTTCAGTATCCATTGGTAAGACGATATCTGCCACTTCTGTACACCAAAGACTAAACACGAATGGATGATATGTCCTGGTACTACGAGTTTGAATTTCTCTATCGATCCAAGTCTGGGACACGATTAAAACTATGACAACAACATGCGAATTGGACTGTGACTGAATAAAATAACATTATGTCAACAGATGTGTTGCGGTTTGCTCTGGAGCCATATGAAAAGTTTGTAAGGGCCTGGAGAAAACAAGACACGTGCAATAGGGCCCAGAACATCGGCAAGAATCGTGCATGCCAAGATAGAAGCAACATGGTGTTGAATTAAATTCCATTCAAATATTACACTGACCTGCAAATCTATAGTCAGAGTTTTTTTACGGCTATCTGGTATTGAGAAGAAGTCCTAGAATTCACTGTGAGATTGAACGCTACAACAGTTGGTCCTTCTTTCATTTTAATAAATGATAATGAGCGTCCCTATAGAGCTGCCATCGTTGACGACTACCTGGACAGTGAAAGGATTGCTCTAATGAATTAAGCGGCATACTCGCCCACCATTAATCCTATTCAAAATCTTTGGGATGCCCTCGGCTAAGCTGTATCTGCACGTTTCCTACCCCGGTTACTCTTGCAGAGTTGCACGCAGCATGGCCCCAGTGTAGCCCTTGCGCAAGTAAAATCAAAATCAAACTTTTCTACAGAAGGAATGGTAAATACTTTACTCTGGGGTGGTTGATCATGTGTTTGTTAATGACTCCAATATGACTTCATCTTATGGTTTCTGAAAATTCATTATTATTTTCACCTTTGCATGTTATTTTTTGTTTTTTTTTCGTGTATAAACATGTTTGTTACTTTCCTGCCACATTTTGTGTCAATCAAAGTTGTATGTGTAAATTTTTTCGTATTTTACTGCTATGTGCTTATCTTTTGGCCGTGAAAGTATACCTAAATGAAGTAGATTTTTGGTTGGTTGGATTGGATCTTTTCCATGCCAAAACAACACAAAGACTGTATTGCACCAGAATATCGCTAAATCAAAATCTGAACTATTCGGAATAGTCTGTATCAAGGTTTTTTGCATTTTTTAATAATTTTATAAAAAGCTGCCCATCTAATCGCTGAGTGGTTTGAGCTTTGGCCTCACGGGAATTTAAATTCCTTGTGTCCTTCAATGTTCATTTTGTGGTTTGGAAACCATGTTAACAGCTAAAACTCTTATCTTATTTGCATAATTATGCACACAAGGGTCGTTTATTTAACCTTCCAATTACCAAATGTAAAATTACGCAAAAAAATGGAAGATTGAATTTTCAGCTTACAGCTTTTTATGCAGGAGTCAAATTTAAAAATTTTTTCAAGTGCAAAGTTAATAGCACGAATTAAAATCAGACGGAAAATATTCAACGCAAGCGGTTAAAACGAAAACAACTTTATTATCACAAAAGCATATTCAAAGCGTTTTTTCCGCTAAAAAGAATCGAACCTGTTTTATAAACATTAGACGTTGCCACACAGCGATCACCTGCAGCCTTTTATCTGGAGTGCAAATTATTTACTTAGAGTGCAACAGGTGGCAACCTTTTAAATTTTAACTTTTTAAAAGCATTCTCATTAAAAGCCCACATTGTGCATGTATCTAGTTCCCATTCAGCATCTCTTGATGCGCCCAAAGTAGTAATGCCAAAATTCGAATGCAATAGCCAATGCCTAGGTATTTACAGACATTTTATTTTTTTTTGCCAAATTTACTGATTCGGATGGTTCTAATGTGGAATTTTCAAAGTTATAATAAATTAGGAACTTTTACGGAGACAAAAAACTCGATTCAAACCCCCTCTAAGTAACATCAGAAACTGATTGCATTAAAATATTAAAAAAAAAATTTCAAAATTATAATTTCTGCATTGTTTTAATAATTTTTAAAATCAAAAACAGACAGAACTGGAGTGCAACCTGTGCACTCTGTTGTTCAGTTTGGAATGCAAATAACTATTTTTGCGTGCAAATTAAACCTTTACATCCAATTATTTCCACCCCTGATAATGTATCTATTCATGCGCATATTTCAAAATAATCTCATTTGATGCGTTTGAGCTACTTTGTACCCATTGCACTGAATTGATATTAATTCTATAAAAACTCTAGCCTGCCAAAAACTGAGTGCCTATGGGGGTTCTTTCCAATAATCCCAATTCAATTCATTTTATACAAATACCCCAAAGGTATTAAACGTGGCCGCTTAGCGGCAACCTATAGATTTCATAACTTTTTCTGGCTGACTATTTTACAACAGGTTTTTTTTTACTCTGTCTAGTTATATTTTTGGAGATTAGATTTTTATTAACACCCTGCTTGTAGGCATAGTAGTTCAATTCAGTTGTTAAGGCCTTGACTTAGTATAATGCAAACCACCCAGTTTTGCGGTTAGCCATTCTGCATAAAAAAAATAGTCCAATTAAGAGCTGGAATTCACATCCCCACATAACACTGGAGTATATTCTTTTTGTAAAAAAAAGAATATACTCCAGTGTTTTAAAAAAAAAATTAATGTTTAGAAAGTATAATTATTAGGTCCAAAATATTTTTAAAATAATCTTTATTGGTCTTAACATTTATATCCTCCCTCCACCAGAAAATATGGTTCTGTAGAAACCCAAGTGCAATTTTGAAATATACTATTACACAAAAAGGAATAGTTGAGTGATTCAAAACCATAGTTAACTTGCAGTCTGAGCCAAACACCTAATACCTATACCTCTTTCAATTGACCCAAACACCAATGCCTACTTCAAATGACCGAATACCTACATAAATTGTAACCCTTCCCCCCCCCCCCCCATCTCCCCAAATAACCTCTAAATCTACCCCTGTTATAAATTCTTATTCTTTTTACAGGGTACAACTTCGTTAACAATGAGAGAGAAAACTCTTTTGAAGAATCAGCTAAACAAACATGTTGCAGTTAATGCTGTGTACACACCCATATCAGAAACCTATTTACAAAAAACTGGCTTACGGGGAAGAAAAGGAATGTTATTTTATGCTCTAGTCATCTTGCTTTTTGCTATCGCCTTAATCAATTTAGCTGTAAGTATTTTATAATTTTTATCTTAATAATTTCAGTTTATTTTTGTATATCAAGTGAAAATTGTTTGCATGTGACAAAAGTATGTTAATTCAGCTTCACTGTTTTGTTTTACAAACAAGGCCTCAATACAAAAATAAAAGGGGAAATTTACAAATTAACTATGTAAATAAAATGTTTAAATCTTAGTTACAAGCAAACAACCATCTTTTCGTCTTTATTATAAGAACAGATATTCATAAGGATTACGATTAAAAAGTATCATATCGATTCGCAACACTCCCACCTTTTGAATTGATTTTAATCAAGACAAAACTTAATGAACATATGAAAGTAGACCAAAGGGGGAGGATTGCAAGAGCCAGTGATGTTACAATAACTGGTATGAGAAACTATCATTATAAAATATTTGAGTGTAATACTTAAACTTAAATATATAATACCGCTTAAAAAATTACTCTAACTTAAAGTCTCTAAATTAAAGTATATAAAGTTTATTTCTAGTCAAAAGTCTAGTCTCTGTTGCATCTTTACTTGACGACCACTTTGTGTATACTTTACTTCAGGAGTCTCTAGGATGGTGTCTCTTAGATGGAATACCTTTTACAGGGAATACACTTAGAGATCACTTCCCTGATAATCCTCCATCCTCTGGGGATCCAAAATCTTTCTCGCAAATGTCCCAGTATGGTCTGTTCTGACAAATTCGTTACTGTCCATGATGCTTCATCTTCTCGCAACTACAAAGGGCCTTCCCACCATTTCTGTTTGAAAAGGTCATACCAATTGCAGGAACGAGATGGTAAATCAGCAGGGTTAAATTCTCTGGGTATATATCTCCACGAGTTGATATCGATTAGCGCTCTTATTTTCTTTACTCTATTACCAACAAAGGTATTCCAGGGTTTTTGTTTCTTAATCCATGCTAACACAACCATTGAGTCACTCCAAAAAAAATTTCTAAGTGGCAACTTCAGAGGTTCTACAATAGACTTACATAACTGAACAGCGATGGCAGCTCCTAATAATTCCACTCTGGGAATCGTTGGACGGTTCATTGGAATCACTCTGGATTTTGCAGCCACTAAATTTACGAAAACTTCTCCTTGGTCTTCACATTGCAAGAATCAACAAGCATAAGCAAACCCCAATGCATCTGAAAAAATGTGCAAAGTTGCATCATCCATTTTTCATCTAAACATTCTTCTTGGAATAGAGCATTGTTCAATCAGACCAAAATGTCTTGCCCAACTACGAAATCTCACTAAGATCCTCAGGAAGTTCTTCGTCCCAACTCAATTTCCTCCTCCAAGCTTCTTGCAGAATCAATTTTGGAACCAGCATTGCAGGGCAAGAAAATCCTATTGGGTCGTATACACTGTTTACTATTCAAAGTAAGATTCTTTTAGTTGGTAATAGAGTTAGGTCAACAGTTTTAAGGGAAACACGTGACATTTCATCTGTCTCACAATTCCACTTAAGTCCTAATACTGACTGAATTGAGTCTTCTGAACAACCTGTAGAAAACCAGCAACGTAAATCAAAGCATCCATCAGCCATTATCTCAATTGCCTGGCTCTTCAGAATTTGAAACTGATCTTCATCTTCAACACTGGTAACCAAGTTATCCACGTAAAACCCTTCTTCCAATTTCCTTCTTGTAGAAGCCATATCTCTACCTTTAAATTTTTCCTGTGCAAGGTGATGCAGTATCGTTGCATTCAGCAGGAAAGGAGATGTAGTTATCCCAAAAACGACGCGGAAATGTCTATGTTCGACGACAGTTGAGCATTCAGGGTCCTTACACCACAAGAATTGTAGCACATCTCTGTCTACTGGATTTACACTTATTTGCAAGAATGCTTGTTTAATATCAGCAGTTACTTCCTTGGCACCCCATCTGAATCTGTTTAGTAATGGAGGAATTTGCTGTGTTAAACTTGGTCCTGTACTCGGGCAATCATTTAATGAAGCACCACCCTTAGTCTTGAATGAACCATCAAACACAGGCCGTATTTTCGTTGTCGCGCTTGATAATTTAATTACCGGTCTATGCGGCAAGTAGTAGACTGAATTCTTCACTCTGATATTTCAGTCTCTTCAATGATTCCTTCCTTTTGCCAATTCAAGAAAACTTCTTTATACGCGTTGAATGTGCCTTCTTTTACTATACGCTTCATAACAGAACGAAGTCTGGCTACGGCTGCTTCACGATTGCTATACAAGGGAGGGTGTCCAACCAACCAATGCAGTGTAACTTCATAACGTTGTTGTTCGTCGTTGACCTTCAGTGTTTCTTCAAAATAGATTAATGTGTCTTCTTCCAGTAGCCTCTTCTCTTGCACTTCTGTTGGATCAGTTATGCCCAAAACTTCTAAATCCCAAATGTTATGCAATTCAAAGTTCTTCAAAGCCAACGATACCATACTTACAAACTTCTTTTTTCCTTCCAAGACCCAAGATGGTCCAACCAACCAAGGTTTCTACAGCTGAAATCCCCGACTTGGAAAATCTCTACTCTTCCTGTTAAAATACTACCAAGGACATCCGCTCCAAGTAGGGCTCTTATAAGAGGCGCGTTTCTACCTACGTCAGTTAGGACTATCCCCCGGGAAGAGAGTTCTGAAATAAGGTTTTCATCTTGTATTCTAGGCAATGACGTACAAATCTTTGGCTGATCTAGGAATGAAACTGGTATCAAACATTTTCCGTCTAAACCCTCTATATTCAAATAATATTTTTCATGTTTAGCAGCAGGTGTTGTTCCTCCGCCAATAATACCCGAGATAGAATTTCCGGGCCTGAAGATTGAAGATTTAACTCTTTAACTAAACTAGTTTCAATATATGAACGGTGAGACCGATCATCCAATAAAGATCTTACTCAAACCTGTTTACCATTGTTACGAAGTCTTAACATAACAGTCTTAAGGTAAACTTCTCGTTGAGAAGACTGGGAATAAAGCATTGCTGTAGCCTTCTCTTCTTCATTTTCAAGCTCTTTAGAAGGAGATTTTACAGATCCTTTGCTGAGATTTGGACACATTATCACATAATGTCGTTGACTGCACAGTAGGGTGGGCCGAAAAAACTTTTTTTCGAAATCGGTTTAGGAATAGCGCGGAAAAGTTGCGTAATGGGTCAATTAGAACACACACAAAATTTCGTCAATTTTGCTCAATATCTAGCCGCGCCCCTCTGGCCTTGAAAACGTAAAAAGTGACCAAAAAATGCACTTTCTAGCCATTTTTTGGAAAATTTTGGAAATTATTTTTAAAAGCTGGCATTGGTATAGCATTTAATAGTTGCCTAATGTATCAGTTGGAACACACACAAAATTTCGTCCATTTTGCTCAATATTTAGTTGCACCCCTCTTGCTTTGAACAAAAATGTGCCTAAATGTCGCAAAATCGTAACAAATTCGACGTTAGGGGGGATAAAAAAAAATATTTTTTCGAAATCGGTCTTGGAATAGCGTGATAAAGTTACTTAATGGGTCAGTTAAACCGCATAAAAAATTTCGTCAATTTTGTTCAATTTCTAGCCGTGCCCCTTTGACATTGAACTTGTCCAAAACACACACAAAATGCACTTTAAGCCATTTTTTTGAAATTTTTGGAAATTATTTTTAAAAGATGGCATTGGGCATAGCATGGAATAATTGCCTAATGTGTCAGTCAGAACACACAAAAAATTTGGTCCGTTTTGCTCAATATTTAGCCACGCCCCTCTTGCTATAAGCAAAAAGGTGTCTAAACGTTACAAAATTGTAAGATTGGACGTTAGGGTGGACATTATTTTTTTTTTAATTGGCCTTGACATAGTATGGAAAAGGTGCCTAAGGGGTCGGTTAAAAAACACACACAATTTTGTCAATTTTGTTGAATATCTAGCCGCGTCCAACTGGCATAAAAATGTCCATAACATAAAATGCACTTTTAAGCCAATTTTAGAGCGATTACTTCAATTTTTTTAAAAACTGCATTTGTATAGCACAGAATGGTTGCATAATGAGTCAGTTAGGACATACAAAAAGTTTAATCCATTTTGATCGGAATCTAATGCAGCCCCTAGATTCCAATTCTTCATCTTTTGTAGACATTGTAAGCGGTGGTTGTGTTATGGTATATTTTAACCAGTAGATGAGATCAATGTAATCAACGGCATTAAATTTGAATTCAGGAGGTTTGAAAAAGCATATGTCCTCAGATTTCTTATTCCTGATGTTCAGGATTCACCTCACTGCTAATTCCCGGATATGATATTGAGAATCCGTTAGCATTACCACTAGCATATTTTCCGGGTGGACAAAATATGCATTGTTTGAAATTATTTTTGTCTGTAATTTTCTTGACATGGTTAGGCAACTTCCTTGAAAGAGAAATCATCATCCAGACATGTCTAGCCCCACCGTGAAATATGGTTTTATTTTTATCTCGGATCACATTGGTGCATAAACCAGAATCACAAACTTAACGATTATATACGAAGCTCATTGGATGGATTTTCGTTACCGATGTATATTATACATACGTACGCTTTTTCATAACCTACCGAACTCAACTTTAATGCCACTGATTACATTGATATCATCGACTGGTCAAAGTACACCATAACAGAACCACCGCTTACAATGTTTAGAGAAGATAAAGAATTGGAAGATATGTGGCAAGAATAGGTTCCTATAAACCATTTGAGAAGTTTCCATTTCACAGGCAACATGTGTTAAACTCATATCTGAAGCTTTAATGAAAGTTTGTGGTGATGCTGCAAAAGACGGTATTACACGGGCTAAGATTCAAGCAAGAAGAGAACTTCCAACATTTGGTAGTAAGGAACAGTACTATTCTGAAAACTACATTTTATAAGCATTTTATGCCTACTCTTTTTTACTTTATAATATTTGAATTTCTCGATTTCTAAATATAAATAAGTATTATACTAGTAAATATACTTCTGATTTTTAATATGCATATTATTTATTTTTGTGATTTTTGAAATACCAGGAGTAGCTAGATATTGAGCAACATTGACGACACTTTTATGTGGTTTCTAAGTGACCCATTCAAAGTACGCTGCTTTTCATCCTAATTTTCAAACTTTTACTCAAAGGGCCCCTAGATTCCAATCAAAATTAATGAAACTTTTTGTATATTCTAACTGACCCATTATGTAACCACTCCGTGTTATGCAAATTCTGGTTTTTAAAAAATTTTTAGTAATCGCTCAAAAATTGGCTTAAAATTGCATTTTTTGTATGTTATGGAAATTTTTTATGCCAGAGGGACGAGGCTAGATATTCAACAAAATTGACGAAATTTTGTGTATGTTTTAACTGACCCATTAGGCAACTTTTCCATGCTATGTCGAAACCAATTTAAAAAAAAAAAAAAATTGTCCACCCTAACTTCCAATCTTACAATTTTGTGACGTTTAGACACCTTTTTGCTTATAGCAAGAGGGACGCGGCTAAATATTGAGCAAAATGGACCAAATTTTGTGTGTGTTCTGACTGACACATTAGGCAACTATTCTATGTTATGTCAATGCCCTTTTTTAAAAATTACTTCCAAAAATTTCAAAAAAATGGCTTAAAGTGCAATTTTGGACATGTTCAATGCCAGAATAGCACAGTTAAAAATTGAACAAAATTAACGAAATTGTTTGTACGTTTTAACTGACCCATTAGGTAACTTTTTCACGCTTTTCCTAGACCGATTTCGGAAAAAAAAAATTCCCCCCTAACGTCGTATCTGTTACGATTTTGCGACATTTAGGCACATTTTTATTCAAAGCAAGAGAGGCGCGGCTAAATATTTAGCAAAATGGATGAAATTTTGTGTGTGTTCCAACTGATACATTAGGCAACTATTCCATGCTATACCAAAGCCGGTTTTTTAAAAAAAATTCCAAAATTTTCCAAAAAATGGTTTAAAAGTGCATTTTTTTTGTTGTCACTTTTTACATTTTCAGTGCCAGAGGGGCACAGCTAGATATTGAGCAAAATTGACAAAATTTTGTGTGTGTTCTAATTGACCCATTAGGCAACTTTTCCGCACTATTCCCAAAATGATTTCGAGAAAAAAAAATTTTTACAGCAAACACCTTACTTTGCTTCTACAATCTCAGAAAAAATGTCCCTTTTTAAAACACAAACAGCATTTTGCTTGCTTAACAGCATTTTTCCTTTCTTCCATACTTTTTGCAGAAGCTTTTCGACAATCTTGGCTATTGTGAGGCTCTTTGCAAAACTCCAGAAAATCGGGCCTTCCAAATGATTTATCGGGAAGCGACAATATTAAAGCAGCTGCTATGGTTCGTCTTGTTGAAAAGGCTTATTTATTTTTCGTTTGCATTTTTGTCTTCCAAAATCATTTTCCGAGAAAATCCTATGTTCTTCACCTTCTACTTCATGAGATAAAAATACCATTAACGATTCCAACAAATTTTCTTTTGTTACGTTTATCATATCTTCTTCGCCAATTTTGGTGTTTAATCTGTATCTGTCACACGCCTTCAAAGCCTCAATGGGTAAACACGATTCAACCACCGAGTACAACATTGCTGTGTAATTTTTCGTAGTTACACACAATGTTTCGAGAGATCTCAGATTTGAACCCAACTTGTCATAAAGCTCAGCAAGCCTTACATTTTGGTGATTCAGCACTAAAGCTAAAAGATCTCTAATATATACTTCAATTAATAAATCAGTCCTTCCAAAAAGAGACTTCAAGTGGTCTATTACTTTCAAATAGTTTTCTTTGGAAGGTGGATAGCTCTCAACGATGTCTCTTGCTTTCGTATTTGACTGAACAGACACCAACAAATATTGAAGTTTGTCTTCCTCTTTCAAGCCATCATCCTTGTATATGCGAGAAAACTATCCCCAAAATGCTCCCCAAGTTTTAGAACAAACTTCATATTCTTTCAAAACTATCTTAGGCATCTTTAAATTTGCACCAACTTGTGACTGAAAATTGTATGACTCGGCGACTAATTCTTTCTGAACATAAGAATCGTAAAATACTTTCACTTCAATAAATTTATCTCTATAAGATTCAGTTAAATCAAATTCTTCATCAGAAATATCAGTTAACAGACTTATTTGAGAGTCCAAGTCAAACAACCTAGTCGCTTTATCATCTATCTTATTATGAATAGTACGAATTTCCTTACTTTTGATTCTCTCGGATTTTTCTAACTTTGCAAATTGATTGCAAGCTGTAGTAAAAGCACGACGTAGCTGTGTTCTTGCTTTTTTCAGATCTCTCAAGGTACTTGCATCACTTTTTTCATCCTCCATTTTCCAAATGAAATTCCAAAGTAGACTTTTCACTAATCGTTGTATGCACAGTACGGTATTTCCAATCTAAGTCGCAGATATTCTTTTAAATCACGGACACCATGTTTTGCTTTACGAACGAGGCCTCAATATAAAAATAAGAGGCGAAATTTACAAATTAACTATGTAAATAAAATGTTTAAATCTTAGTTACAAGCAAACAACCATCTTTTCGTCTTTATTATAAGAACAGATATTCATAACGATTACGATTAAAAAGTATCATATCGATTCGCAACATTCACTGTTCACAAGCCAGAGGCAATGTTAATGCATAACCTTCATTCTCTCCTGGTTGTGAACTAAATTGTTGAAGAGATTGATCAGCAGATTTTTCTTGTTAGAGGTATTATTGCAGAGGGTTTGAATTTGGTTAATGGAAAGATCAGAAGACAATGGAATTAGTTTGACCACGTTAAATGGGACTTCATTTGTCAAATATTCATTGAAATCGTTCAGAGAAATTAATTTCAAGATCAAGGAAGGGGATGAAGTATTGGTTTTTAAAAGATGAAGTTCTTTGGGATAGATCTGTTGCCAGAGTTTGGGTAAACTCTAAGCTACTGAAAACAATTAAGTCGTGAATATACGGAAAGCAGAGATTCTAAAAAGTGTAGTTTTTTTTTCAAACCAGTGTAAAAAGATATTTGCTAAAATACTAGAGCATATGCTTCCTTGTAAAATGCCTGTAACCGGGAGAAACAATTGTTCACCATTGTAAATATAATTATTGAAGATGCAGAAATTAATTAGTTCCAGATTCAATGTCAATGTTGAGCAAGCTCTTATAATCATTATAGTTGGCATTGAGTACGCCTTTCAAATGTTCTTGAATAGTTTTAATCAATTCTTTAATTTCCTTCATATTGTAGCTGAAGAACTGAAAATTTACGATGTTTAGAAAGACTTTAAAACAACAACCTTGTAAATGTCCAATTCTCCTACTACAATATGAAGGGAATTAAAGAATTGTTTTAAACTCTTCAAGAGCATTTTGTTATTACACCTGTAGACAAGGTGCAAGGTTGTAAATAACTCTGCTTTTATTTGCAAAACTTTCCTTATTAGACAGCAAATTAAAAATGTCACCTACCACTGCCTGTAAACCAGGTTATTTAAACCACAATTCTCCTCCTGTATGAAACTATGCTTTAAAAAGTTATGTTTCAAATTGTGTTTCCTATACTTTCTTCATTCGCTTTTTTATTATTTTTCTATTTCATTCGTTTTTATTTGATTCACATTTATAACAATTATTTTGACAATGTTTGTGGATCCCATGGCTTGGAGGCAGAATAAGCCTTTGTTAATTATTTTTACATAAGGCAATTGTTTCAAAAAGCCAATTTAACAAGGCATTATTCTTAATGACATGTTTTACGACTTAACATGCTGATTTCAAAAATTGACAATCTTGTTGCTCGTCTCTTTATTTATCATTCTGAAAATTGTACCTATCATGAGTTTGAAAATACTGAATGGATTTTAATGAATTTTGAAGGTATATGGACTTAAGAGTTCAATAGGTCCTAACAAAGTCAAGGTTTCCATTAATCTTACTGTGAATATAGAGGTGGTAGTCAGATGGGTCTGGGACACTGTGAGTGCTAATGCTGTCAGAAACTTGCATTTAATAGACAACCAAATGGACAAATTTATGTACTTGATTGTGATTGAGGACAATGTATAAAGTTAAGTTTTCAGAAAATAGACCTATTGATATATTTCAAACTGTATCAAGACAATGACACAATGCATAGCACATATATTTACAGAATCTCGCCTTTATATTTTAAAATCCTGACCTCAAACTTATTGAACACGCAAGGAATCATTAAAAAAGATAATACAATAACTAAAGCCCTGTTTACACGGGAAGAGTCTTCCCGTGTAAACGCACTTGGTAGTGTAGAGCATTGATATAGATAAACAACTGGATAGACTGCTCCGATGGTAACACAAGGCGAAAAACGCGCCTGCAGAAATGTTTGCTTTCCTATAAATGGTGGGACAATTTCCTGAATCATGGTTAATTACAGTGTTGCATATAATTACAACAGCTTGAATTGCAAAAATATAATCAATAATTTTCACCAGTAAGTAAAAATAGTCATTCAAATATGTTAATGTATTTTACTTATTTTTTTGAAAAATATCTAAAATGACCTTTCTAATATTGATTGCTCGCGGTTACTGATTGATCTCTTATATGGCAATTCATATCATAAAAATCTATTTTTAATTCATAACAAATAGTATTATGATCGTGAATAAAACATTTGATTTATATTTATTTAATCCTTGTTTTTATTCGTTTTCAAGGGCATTTGGCAAGGAAATGAAAAAACAAAGTGAAATTAAAACTCTACTTGTTCACTCATTTAATAATTAAAATAATTACTCTGTTTATTTATAACTGGATAATTTGTTTTAGATATGTTTTATTTAATCTATGTTTTTATACGTTTTCATGAACATTTAATAATTGTATTAATAAAAAAAAGGATGGTATGGAAAATGTAACAATAACTCAAAATGCTAGTGTTCTGTTCTAAATTTATTTAATAATGAAACTACGGACTGCAAACGGCAAAGTTTATCAGTGTCTTACGTTCATTACTTACGTAATTATTTAAAAAATTAAGTCTTTTTTAACTGTTAGTTGGAATTCAAAGTCCCACCAAACTGTCGAAAGCAATTTGGATTTCAGTTTTATTTCTGTTTATAACTGTAACCCTTAAATTTTAGAGAGAAATTGTCTCACTTCTTGCAATTGTTTACAAATGCTTGTACTAAATTAAAGAAGTTTATTTTATTTTAATTTATTTAAATATTTTTATTAAATTAGGAGAACGTGAAGTGTTTATGTGTCAGGAAGACACAACTTTCTTCATAGTTTTCTAATTCTCAAATTTCTTCTATTAGAACACACTTTATTATTTATTGTAAAATGCATGCGGATTTTTCTCTATACTTGTATAAATGAATTTGTTGTATGTTACATGGATTTATTGAGTGAATGTTAAACTGATTAAATTTGTTTCACTGGCATATAATTTTGATTTAGTTTTTAAGCTAAAAGGGTACCAAAAGTAATCCAGTTGGTCAATTTTATTTTACAAGAAACCCCAATTTTTAATTAATTAATGAACTATAATTAAGATTTTTTCAGAGACCCACTTCAGAATTAATGGATCAAATATATATATTTGACTTGCAATAAACAAGTTTCAAAACCTGTGTCTTTAAATTTATAAGTTATATTATAATATTGAGTATGAAAAATTAATATAGTTTGCCTTTGAAACTTAACTTGTTTTTTGTATTACATTAGTTATAGTATAAATGAATTTGTATTTTGCATTCTTATTATTACTTATTTTCAGCTGGTTTACTGTATTTCTGTACTTCTAAAATACTACTACTTCTAATACTATAATAATAATAATTCTACTACTTCTAAAATAAATATACTTTTAAAGTCTATTTTCATTTGTTTACTGTATTCTCATAACTTGTAGATAATAATTTATTTTTAAATCATTTAATTTATGTAACTTAAAATTTGAAGAATTAAATTCAAATCAATAAAGATAAAACACGTTTACAGATATCGACAGTAACTAATCTCAAATGTTTGTTCCAAATATACAAATCCTATACTTAGAATTATTTTGATCAGTTTTATTTATTGGTTAAACTATTTTCTTCAAATGTGTTTTATTTGTATTTTTTTTTTGCTTGCCAATTATCAAAAGTAATGCGATTATACCTTAACGATAGAAGAAAATCCACATTGGCAACACCAATTCCTCCATCCAAGCATCTCGCTACCGTGGTGGCAACATCTCATTTCCCCAGCATTAAGCAGTCTACCCAGTTGTTTATCTATATCGATGGTGTGGAGTGGAGAAAGGTGGGAAGAATAAAATAGATCTGCGCATGTTGCCCTGTTTCATACCTGCCAACTTGTACGAATCATCCGTACAATGTACGGATTTTTACTATTTTGAACGGGTGTACGAACAGCTAAAAAAATCGTACGGATTTCACGGTACTTTTCGTTTTTTCCCTAAAACCGTTTTTTTTTTTTTTTTTTTAAGTCACCAACGAAACCGAAACGATTTTCCAAAGCTGCCGCGTCCGTCAAAATATTTATTCACACTCCAAGATTGCGCATATGTTCAGTACTAAAGCGCGTTGGCGAGGATGCATTGTTTTCTTTTCTGTTGCCGACTAGATTTGGCAAACCAAACCACTGCTTCGATTTTTCGGGCTTTACAGATTAATAAAGAAGCAGAAAACCGAAAGTGCTTTAGTTTTTTAATTCTACCTTCTTTTGGACTGGACTCCAAAACGTAAATAATAGTACTGGACTTGCGCGTAAATAATAGCACTAAACACGGCGCCGGGGATGCACTGTTTTCATTTGTGTTGCCAACGGGACCTGGCGAACCAAACAACTATTGCTTTGCCTCAGACTTAAGGGATTAACAAAGAATCTGAAAACCAAAAATGCTTTAGATTTTGGTTCTTCCTTCTGTTTGGACCGTACAATAATGTTGCGCGTATATAATAAAAATACTTAAGCGCGGCGCCGGAAATTCATTGTTTTCATCTGTGTTGCCGACGGGATTTGGCGAACCAAGCAACTGTTTCGTTGTCTCGAACTTTAGAGATAATAAAGTAGAAAACTGAAAGTGCTTTAGTTTTTTTTTATTCTTTCTTCTTTTGGACCGTACTCTAACGCTGCGCACTAAATCGCGACGCCGCCGTTTTCAATTGTTTTGGCGGCACTCACCGAACGACTGTTTCGTTTTCTCGGACTTTAGAGATTAAAGCACTTTCGGTTTTCAGCTTCTTTGTTAGTCTTAATTATTTATTTTAAAATATCCAAGTTAAACAATCCTGGTGTAAAATTCCAGAAAATATCAAGTTTTTTTGGAATTTACTTCAAACCAAGCGGTTTACTTCTAATCATCAGAAATTCAAACAAAGAAACAAATTTTACATTCTGCTCTATCTATGCATCTGATATTAAGATTTCTCATGGAGGATTTACTGATGTCGAAGTTCATATCAATTCTAAAAAGCACAGTGACAACATCAAATGTAATAATACGAATTCGAAAGCCTGCATGATTGATATTTGTGCGTGTGATTAAACACTTTGAATACCACCAACTCATTGTATGTTTCACTAGAGTTTTTGTGTCATAAAGCATGTTTTATTTAGATGTAATGTAATCTTAAACCTCATCAGAGATTTCATAGTAAAGTTTAAATTTGATTTATTTTTAAATCCAAGTTAGTTTTTTTATTTTATAATTTCCATTTTGTGCTAAAATGTAACAATTTGTTATATTTGAGAGCAATTTAATACTATGCAATTTTTTTTAATTTTTTTTTTTTTTTTTTTTTTTTTTGCATTTGTAATAGAATTTTTATTATTTCTATATTACATTCATAAATATTGTCGCTATTTGACTTTGCATGAGTCATAGGAATGCAAATATTTGTTCCGTAAAAATTGTACTAATTTGAAAATGCCAATGTTGGCAGGTATGCTGTTTACACATGGAAAGTCCCGTGTAAACACACTTAGTAACAGATACACACATGTACGTAATATACGCTACCAACTTTTTCCTTGAATCAATCCGCATCACCCAGTTTGGCGCCATCTTAACCTTTAACTGCTGTGGTTGGGTGGTTTGAGATTTCTGGCGCAAAGGCAACAGGTGGACTATATTGCCGAACAAATTGGTGAACTTAGGTTTAAATTTTCAAAAAACATAGAATCGGAAAACTATTTATAATAATCAAAGAGGAAATATTTTAAGGGGTGGAAACGTTCCACGAAAAATGACTTGCGGTCTGTAGGACCATATACAGCAGTTAAAGGTTAAATGATTACTAAAAAATGAAATAAATTGATTTTTGGGTACTTGTACTTTTCTTGTTTCATTAAAATGAAGTTGTCAAAAGAAAAAACTAGTGGGTCTGTTCAAATTTATCATGCTTATGAAATTTGAATATCGGGTTTTACCCTAATTTCAATATTTGCAACGTGTGACAAGTTGTGAAAGCAAAAAAGTTGTTGGCAAAAGAAAAATATTAATTGAAAATGAAGTTAAATTTTTTTTATCATTGCTTCAAATGTATCGAGCAATATGATAAAATCCAAAAAGTTTAATTTATGAACATATGCTCTTAATTAAGTAACTTAGGAGCAAAAGTACGCACAATAATAGGAATGTATCATAGAGACAGAGAAGTTCCATTTAATTGTATACACAAAGCACATATACCTTAGTTTATTGTAAGCACTTCATTTTCTACCGAAAAATGTGTCTCACGTCAACTGCTTTGATTTTTCCTTCACCACTTGCTCTCTACAAAATATCACTGAACGAAAATTAATCAACTGCATCTAAAATCTTAACAAATAATCTGACGCTTTCCTAGTGTTATTTCAAGGGCGAATCGCCTCGTACTATATTTGCGTTTCAAATGAAAGAAAATCTAGATTTGTAGCATTGATCAGGATGCTTCTAATAACATCTTCTTGCATACAGGGTGTTCGGAAACCACCGCACTTCATATATATTTTCATAATTATGAGCAAAAATGAATAATTTTTGTCATTTGAACTAGGGTCAGCAAATCAATATTTATCGAGATATTCGCAATCAAAGTTTTATCAATTCGAACCAATTAAATCCTTTCAATCCATTTCTGAAACTCTCTTTATTTGTCCGTTATTCTTTGGAGTTCCAGAACTTTAATCGTTTGCTGATTGGAAAAAAAAATATTTAAGTGGGCATGGTGAACCAAATCGCAAGAAAAATTAGTTTACTTTTTTTTTTCTCTTTATCACCTTTTGGCTAACAGTTGATTTGAAAATATTTACAATTTTTAATGCTTGAATTTGAAGTGAGCATATGATTTGGAAACCCTAACTTTTCAAAAGAAATAATTTATATTTGGAAATATTTGAGTTGCAATAAATAGCAGATAATTTTTAATTTTATAGTTCTTGTTTAATTAATAATCTTTGTTCGTACTATAAGAAACATTTTTTTTTTTTTTATAAAATAATAAACAATTATCATAAATACATGTAGAAACTTATCTTACTATAATTAAATAAGTTGTTAAAAGGCAGAATGTTTGGGCAACGTGGAAAAGAGGTCCCGCGATCGAACCTCGCCGACGCTTTTCTGTCTTTCTTTAAAATGAGTATACACGACAGTGATCGCAACAGATAGTGTTGTGTGAATTGTTTGGCTATGTTAGGGAGTTATCTCAATTTTTTAACTCTACAGACTGAAAAAACTTGGATAGTTTCCATTGAAAGACCTCCCGGAAGGCCTGACCATCACACAGGTATCGATTTAACAACATTTCGGTGCAGTATGGCTCCACAGTATGGCTCCACCTTAAAATATATGACCAATGCTGAAAGAAGATACCGGTAGGGGGGCTGCAGTCATTTCTGAATGTACTTAATTGTATAAATTGTATTTGATTTTTTTTTAGCAACAGGGCTAGACTTCATTAAGACGGTGTAACATTGAACAACTCAGAGATATCAAAATTTAATGAAAATGCCTTCCAGGAGGTCTGTCAAGGCAGAAGTTACACGCATTTTCGTCTTGAATGGGAAGAAATATAGAAAAATTCCATTACACTTCAAATTAATCAGAGCAAAATCGTAACAAAATTCAGATAATAAAATAAACTACAAACTTCAATTTGTTACAGTTAGAGGGCGCTATATTCGCTTCGAGAAAGTATTGAACTGAATTTGTTGTATGTGATTTTTTTAGCAACAGATACAAGAGGACTATACTGTATTGAATGATCAAACGTAGATAAATCATTATTGGATTATCCGTACTATAAGGTGGAACACCTTCCGGGAGGTCTTGCAAACGGAAACTGAAACGCATGAATGGAAGGAAATATGGAAAAACCCCATCAAATTGCACATAAGTTCAAACGCAATCTTAATAAAATTCAGGTAATCAAATAAACCAACAAGTTAAATTTACTACTGTTAAGGGTCGCTATGGAAAAGTATTAGTTGGTTTTATGTTATGTCTTAGCAGCAACTACAAAACAAGAGGACTATACTGCACGGAAACATCGTAAAACATTGGCAGTTCATTTTTAGGTCATCCATATGTAATGAAGACTGCCTTCCATGAGGTCTTTTAAAGGAAAACTGAAAAATATTTTTTTTATTTGATTTTTTGAATTTCAATGGACTTTTTTGGTTATTTTGTTTTTTGACGGGAATGCTCTCTATTTCCTTCCATACAAGACAAAATGCGTTTTAGTTTCCTCTTTAAAGATCTCGCGGAAGGCTTTTCCTCCTTATCACTAGCACTAATTTCCTTAGCTTACTTATTGTCTATATCTTGCTGTAACTATATCCTGGCGAAATTTAATCTTTATCTATAGCCATAAAATATCGAATCAAATCTAATAAAATGTTAATACAATCTTTTGCCGCTCTGGCCTCGCATGTCAAAGATGCTGGGTTCGAATCCTGAGTTAAGCATCGATGTTCGTCGTGGTTCAGAATCTACTCTAAACTATGCGTCCCCGCTTCATTAGCTTATTTATTGCAAAAGGCAGTATCCCTGTGAAATACCTCCCAGAAGGCTTTTCCTCCTCTGGCCTCGTATGTCAAAGGTACTAGTTTCGAATTCTGAGTTAAGCATCGATATCCGTCGTGGTTCGGAATCTACTCTAAACTATGCGTTCCCGCTTCATTAGCTTAGTTATTGTAAAAGGCAGTATCCCTGTGAAATACCTCCCAGAATGCTTTTCCTCCTTATCACTTGAACTACGTTCATTTGTCTGTATATTGTTGAAACTATATCCTGGCGTAATTTAATCTTTATCTATAGTCATAAAATGTCGAATCAAATCTAATAAAATGCTAATACAATCTATTGCCACTGCCTCGCATGTCAAAGGTGCTAGGTTCGAATCCTGGGTTAAGCCTCGATGTTCGTTGGGATTTGAAATCCACTCTTAGCTATAGGTCCCGGCCTGATTAGCCGTGTTATAGTGCAAAAAATTAGGTCGTTGAACGTAAAAACCAACCAACTTATCATGGTTTTAGCAATGTGTTATACAATCTTTATAAACGTTTGGTAGAGAGATAATAGGATTGAACGGTATATCAATACCCTTTATAAAAAAATTAAAGAAAAAAAAGTAACCCATAAAAAATGTTTTTACTATATAAATCTTTGCACGCAACTTTTATGTGCAATTGCAATTTGTTGAAGGGATTTTTAGCCCAAGAAAGTTTCTATAGTATTTGAGCACTACAAATATAACCATCGCTTGTGTGACTTTGACTAATATCCCCCCCCCCCCACCTAAAGAAAGAAATTTAATAGAAGATTTTGTCATCGACGACGAGTCTATCTGTCAAGTTTTAGCTTGATTGGACGTCAAGTGGTATGTCAGTCCTTCGAAATAGAAATAGAAACGTGGGTAAAAGCGACCTTTTTATGACAGTCCAAATACGTGATAGAATCTAAAGATAGAAAGCATTGTCATTGAAAACGACCATCTGCCTCCCAAATTTGTGCTCGATTCGATTTTAGCCCTCCGTAAATTTGCCTGGCACACAAAAAAATCGAATTTAATATTCAAATTATTCGAATTAAAAAACCCTCTTCCAAATTAAAATCTCTCAATTAATTTGAGATTCGAATCACATAGCAGTATGCAGTGATAGGTTTGGCTACAATAATTCATTAAAATTACATTTGGCGTCAAATTAATCGCCAATGTTGATATGGGCGGGGTTTAAGGCCTTTTATAATAAAGGCGTGAGCAATTTGTATTTTATTCATTGCCATTGGTATGTTTGGGGTCGGTAGTTCGGTTTTTAACCTTGCGCTGACTAAAAAGAGTCCCAACTTTAAAAAAATTTTAGACCCATAAATTTTCATTTGCGGCCCCAACAATATATTGGAAATATGCTTTATTTTTGTTATAGAATACGCTGGTACTAAGGAAGTGTGGTGGTTTCCGAACACCTTGTATGTGCTGGTACTTGGGAATATACCTGGGAAAATATTTATAAATTAATGGCAATATACGCGCCAGAAATCATAAACAGGACTTTTTACTTTTGCATAGTAAACGCACATCCTCTTGTACAAAATGATTAATAAATCCCAAATTAAAAAAAAATGGATTAGAAAAAAAAACATTTATTCTGTGTAACTACACTGTTAAAAATTTGGTTCCACCCTGCACCAAAATTTGGTGCCCATTTAGCTGCCACCAACATTTGGTGCTTAGTTTCACGAAATAATGGTGCTACCTCGGACACCATATTATGGTGATAGGTTGCACCAAAATTCGCGTTTTCGCTACACCACTTTATGGTGCATGGTTGCACCAAGATTCCCGTTTTCGCTACCCCATTTTATGGTGCATGGTTGCACCAAAATTAGTGTTTTCGCTACTCCATTTTATGGTGCATGGTTGCACCAAGATTCCCGTTTTCGCTACCCCATTTTATGGTGCATGGTTGCACCAAAATTAGTGTTTTCGCTACTCCATTTTATGGTGATAGTTTAAACCCCCTTTTATATTTTTTGTGCCGCATTTTGAAGTTAAGGATGAATCAATATTTATGATTTCTGTCCTCAACTCAAAGGTGCATTAAATGTTGAATAATGCGTTTTCCCCCCTCCCCCCCCTGCTTGTTATAGCTGTGGATAGAATATATATTTTTAAATTAAATATTGTTTGTATTAAATAATTTTTTTTGTTTTAAATTATTACTTTTTCATATATTATATAGTTTTATAAATAATATTTTGTATATAAATTATTTTAATGTATTATAAATAAAAAATAGTTATCATTTCAACATTCAATGAGGATATAACTGCATGGGTTCTTCAGCTAGGGCAATGAAGTAGTATAATCATGCATTAATTAAAAATATATCCATTTGGAAACAACCAATATTAAAGTAATTTTTTTTTCAACAAATAAAATATCCACATATTAAGTAGAAAATATAATTAAAAAAAATTATATTTCTAATAAGCATTACTATTTATTTAAAAACTGAATACCTTTATTTATTGTTACCAACAATTACCCTTTTAAATAATTAAAATTATGATCAGATCAACAATTCTCATATTTTAGCAAACTATTTTTATAGCCCTGTATATTTCACACAGAATACTTGAACAGGAAAACATTGTTTACTTATTTAATCAGATCTCAAATGCAATAAAAATGAGTCACATGACACCCTCAATTTCATATATATATATTCAAATTTAAATAGCAGCTTCACATTATAAATGAAAATACAAAATCAAAATATTTTATTAATTGCTCATTACAAAAAAGCAAACTGAACAGATGTAATTACAAAACATTTTATGAATAACAATACGGTTGGTAAAATTAGCATCCCACTTTCTACACCACAACTTGTGTTAAGGAAACCACAGCTTCAGAATACCATTATATTTTGCCCTGTTGGACATGTGTATCTAAATTATACTATCAAACAAATTCTGTTTAAATATATTTGTAAAAAAGTAATATATTATAAACATACATTTTTAATACAGAAGAGACAGTACTTTTCCCTTAAAGGGTGCTATTGGCAAAAAATATCCAAGTACAGTACGGATTCTGCGTTAAGAACTGTTTACGTAAAACCAAGCCAAATCATGGCAACCATAGGCAGTTAACTTATTAAAAAATGGCAGCTGCTGCCATTTATTGGCAAAAATTATTTTGGCGCAGAATCCGTACCACACTTGGATTTTGCCACAATGGCCTCCTTTAACGGAAAAGTACTGAAGCGGCTTTTTAAAACATTTAGTTGATTAAAAGTCTGTAACTGAGCACTAAATCAACTTATTAGTTTGCAGATTATATTTTTTATCATATTACAGCAACCTTTCATTATGCAATGGTATCATGTAGCTTAAAATAGAATATATTTTTAAAAAAATTATTTAAAGTCACCTTCAGAGGAAGTCATTTTACTGTTATTTGTACTAAATGCAAGTTTTTCATGTTGAAATAGGGGAATTCTTAATAAAGAATAATTAAAAAAAGCTGAGGACAACCAATAATACCACAAACATACCGAAAAAGATAGCTCATGTTTATGTTTATTACGAGCAGGGTAGAAATGAAACTTTTGAAAGTCTACTTTATTTAGCACACAAAAACATTGTTTTTAATCAGGGTTACCACACTTTTCATACAATAAGAAGCTATTAAACACCTTTAATATTTTTCATAAGAACTAACCTTAACTTGCATACATGAATTAAAAATCAAACCTGAACAAGATTTTGTATGATAATTAGCATAAACTATCTTATTTAAAAATAAACAACACATTTGAAACCATTAATACCACAAAATATCGAAAATGAGTCAAATCTAGTTAGCTGTAATAAATAAGCTGGAATTTTAAATTACTATTAGAGAAAAATAAGAATTATTAAAGGTTTTTATAAATGAAAACTAAAAGTAAGGATTTCTTAAAGAGCAAGACCTAGTAGAAACATTGTTTATACATAAATTAAATATAAAACATGTACTAGATTATTTAAGGTTTTTTTAGAATAAAACTTGTAATAAGTTCTAGTCTTCTTGAACGGAGCATCAGGTTACTTATCCAGATCATATACGAACCACGTTCTGGTGCAGCATAGTCTTCAATTGTGTACTCATTTGACTTAGATCCATTCCTGCTGCTACAATGATAGGTTATCAAAATTTAATGGACTTTGAACGTGGCATTATAGTCAGCGCTTGAAAGATGGACATAGTATCTCCGAGGTGGTAAATAAACCGTGTATCTATTACCCGGTAAAACATCAAATCTCAGAGAAATCGATGCGGTTAGGAAAATACCTTGAAAGACAGGGACCATCAACAACTAAGGAGAATCCTTAAACAAGATGGAAGTGCACCACTTCTACAAATTGCCACAAATTTCAATGCTGGGGCATCAACAAGTGTCAATGTGCAAACAGTTCAAAGAACCATCAATGATGTGAGGCGGAATCCCACACATGACGTTGTTGACTACATGACACAAGGATTTACGATTCGCCTGGGCCCACCAATATCGCTATTGAACTGTTGATGACAAGAAACTGTTGCCTGGTCTGATGAGTCTCCTTTACAATTGTATTGGGCAGATGGACAAGCAGGGTTTGGAGACAACCTTATGAATCCAAGGATCCTACATGTCTACAGGGAACTGTTTAACTTAGTGGAGCCTCTGCGATGGTATGTGGCATATGCAGTTGGAGCGATATGTGACACCTTTAGTCTAGAAACGACTCTGACAGGTATGTAAGCATCTTCTCCCATCACCTGCACTTATTCATGTCCATGGCGCATTCGGCTGGACTTGGGCAATTCTAGCAGGACAATGGGACACTCCACATGCCACGAGTAGCTACAAACTGGCTCCAGGGACACTCTTTTGACTTTGGACATCTTCGTTGACCACTTAAACCCCCAGACAGGAATATTAGTATATCTGGGATGCCTTGCAACGTGATGATCAGAAGAGATCTCCACCACCTCGCACTCCTATGGATTTGTGAGCTGAGCTGAGCATCATCATCGGGAAACTGAAATATACAAAAGAGCATGATTAAGTCCCGAGTTTATTATTATTTTTATTATGTATAAAATTGTGTTTACTTTACTGCAATTTCATTGAAATATCACTGGTCGCTCTACACAGAATAATTTTTTTTATTATTTAATCGATAACTATCCGAGACGATTTATTATTTATGCAATTTATTTCTCAATTAAACTCTTATAGTCCGAAGGAGGGCTGCATGTTAAGGTACTCCATCGGACATCATTATAATTTTTTTCACAGAATGTGGAGAAAAGTTAGATTATGAGTCCACTAGTCTGCCGTGGCAAAAATGGCCGAAACTGGTCAAAAATCGATATGGAATGAGTTGAACTAAATCCGATTGCCAAATAATGAGCATTCTTTTTTTATTTTATAACCCTTAGTTCTTTAATTTTCAATTAAAGGCTGCAGACGGTTCAGATATCAGGCGACGGCTTACTTGTATCTTTTAAAAATGAATCAAGTACACAATATATATTATGTCCCTAATGATGTAACTGATGTTGCCAATTAAGCTCACTTTTGAAATATGCTAGTTTTCTGACCCAGAAATCAGAAATCATTTGCCTCCTTCTTCAAAGTGCGTTGGCTGACCAGAAGAAAAAGTGAGTTAATATACTAGCAAGTTACGACATATTTGGCAGTCGGATTTAGTTCAAGTCATTAAATGTAAATTTTCGAGCAGTTTTGGCCATTTTTGCCACAGCAGAAGAGGGGATTTACATTCTTCGCATTCTATAAAAAATACAGAATGATGTTCGATGATGTACCTCAACATGCAGTCGTCTCTTAGTCTATTAGTGATACAGGTAGAATTGAAATAAAGGATATATAAAAAGACAATAAACTACGCGTGAAAAAAATACATTTAAAATAGCATTAATTGAAAACGTATAATTTGAACGAAAGGGGCCTTAAACATTCTTTTTCAGAAAACATGTTTAGATGAAATTGATGATTGTTCGAGAAATTGATTAAATTGAACTTTTGAATATTTTGTATGATTAAACTTTCAACTGCAGTGGCATAAACTGTTACATAATTCATATGAGCGGCCTCTCAAACCATTCTTCCATAAGCGTGATTAAAAGTTGACGGAAAATTAATAAAATATTATTTAGGTACTATTATTTATTTGAAAAGAGGAGGGACCATTGTTCACTTTCAAGGGTGGAAACATTTCATGAAAAATGACTCGGGTCTGAAACTGCATACAACAGTTAAAGCTTATAAACTTTAGGATAATGCTAATAATTATTGAATAAAATAATTTTTTATTCATACATATGTCATTTTTGTAGAAAGGGTGCAATATAAGTCAAAATTTATCATTTTGAGTAAAAAATCCGAGACTGCATGTACTTGAAGCTAGTTGAATGGCACAAGATTGTTTTCATATTAAATTCAAGCTGAAATAGACTTAAGCGTCCTTCCAGCCCATATAATCTATGATTATGTATACACTTTAACTTAAAAAAAAAAAAGAATTTTGGGTTGTGTCACTTTTGTAGCAAGAGTGCGATAAAACATCGCGAAATCAGAAATTTTAATGTAATTTCACTGGTAATGCATTGCTGCGAATTTGTCAACATCACTTAAGCCTAACTGAACACAGGGCAAATCAGTTTCTGCATCGATAAATAATTTACAGTAAGCAAAAAACATTTGCCATATATGTAAAATAAAGCATTTTACTTACCTTGATATTCGATTAATGATTTAAATACTCTGTGCTAGACATTGGCTTTCGGTCTTGATGCGGTTGTTGTCGATTTCAATCGGTTACGGTTGCGGTGATCCGAGGTTGCACCAAATTTTCGTGCAATCTCCCCATCAGTATTTTTCGTTGATGGAAGTTGCACCACTTTTTGGTGCAACTGCCGGCCAGCCATGAAATTGCACCAAAATTTGGTTCAACGTTGAACTGAATTTTTTAACAGTGTAGCAAGCCACAGAAAATAGTCTTGCAGGCTACATATGGCACGCTTAATTATCTTTAGCGTAAGTTGATTTAAAAGAAATGTCAATTTATGAAACTTTATTTTTTAAGCATAATTGTATTATGTATATTATATAACGCACCCATACTTTTGTATTTATAAAGTAAATTACGTTTTTTAATTTTTACGTAGATCATTTGAAAAATTAACTTATCTAATTTCTTGGCCAAAAAGCTGCCAAGTAAAAATAAAAAAATCACACATCATTTATCGTTATTGAAGTACCCTCATTTATGACCCGCTTAACACATCAGTTTTGGAAAAGAATAAAAATGGGAAATCATAAACTAGGGGTGTGGATCATTATACAACTTTCAATTACACTGTAATATTGTTCATTGCATTAAAATTTATGGTGCTCATCTAATGGCTGTGGGGTTAGTGCTCTGGTCTTGCATGCCAAAGATACCGGGTTCGAATCCTGGGTTTGTCATGGATGTTCGTTGTGGTTCAGAATCCATGTTAAGCTGTAGGCTCCGGCCTGATTAGCCATCATTGTGCATACAAATAGGTCGTTGAGAGTACAAACCAACCAACCAAAATTTATGGTGTTATTCACTGTTTTCATATTTTCACACATTTAAATAAAAATGGCGAGTTGACAATATTTTTGGTAATTATTTTTACATGAACAAAATGAACTCTTGTCAAAATGGTGAAATTGGCATTGTTATTCTATAAACATTACATTGTGTGCATGAAACAAAAAAAAATCAATCGTTTATGGCACTGGTTTTTCAACTTTTACACTTTTCTACGAGAATTTTGAAGGTGTGTACAATTAGAACACCTAAAGAGACATTAACACAGCGATTTTAATCAAAGCCATTTAGGTACTTCTCTGTTAAAGGGGACCGCCGGTATTTCCAAATACGGTACGGATTCCGCGTCAAGAATTTTTTGCATAAAACTGCGCCAAATTATGAAAACCACAGGCAGTTCACTTGTTATTAAAAAATGCCAGCTGCCTTGGCGCAGAATCCGTAACATACTTGGAAGTTTTACCTATATTTTATATATTACCAACAGCCCCCTTTAACGGAAAAGTACCGCCGTATTTTAGCAATTTCATGATTTTAACATGCGCTTGTACGATTTTAACAAAAACCTTAATGGTAGGGGGCCACCACCAACAAACCCACACATAAAACTATAACATTGTAGGTTAATTTGTTGGGGAGTTATGCTGACTACGTATACCCAGACATAGTTTTTTTTTTTGATCGAATGCTGTACTTTCATTAGCCTATGTATACATATGGGTAATTGAAAGTTTAAAAAAACGCTATTAAATTAATTTTCTTTTCAAATAAGTTTTCCGCCTTCAACTGTTTGGTTTCGTTTGTTTGTACGCTCAACCTAAGCCGGGACCTAAAGCTTAACGTGGATTCCGAACCACAACGAACATCCATGCCTAACCCAGGATTCGAACCCGGCTCCTTTGGCATGAGGGGCCAGAGCGCTAACCCCACAGCCATCTGGTTGACTTCTACTTTTTGGACGTGATATATTATCAAAGCTTTTTTAATAACTTTTTAACAATCACTCGCTACTATTGTACTTATTTATGTATGAAGGAATTAAAAATGGACAGTAATAACTTATTTTCGTATTGTGTTAAATTAAAGGATAATTTAAATAACAAGTGGTTGTGCTAAATTTTAAACATTATGACACGCAGGAGGGTACATATTTCAACTGCTTCAGGTCTCAAAGAAAGAAAATACGATAAATTTGTTCATTTCTATTCACATGTTTAAAAACACAACCGAAATTCAGTAGGTAATCCGAAACACACTTTTCAAAGTGAATAACTGCTTGGATTCATTTTCAAAAATATCGTGTCGTCGATATCCATGCTTCATCACAACAAATACTCTTGCCGACAATGTTGTCAGATGTAGTATTTTTAATACCACGCTATTGTTTTTCCAGCATCAATATTTTGATTTAGTGCCTCAGAAAGTCTTAATTTTTTTAATACTATTGAAATTTCAATATAAAAATATACATTGTGAAAAATTGCCTACCTGACAATTTTAAATCGGAGGTCTACCAGTTAGTCGACCAGAGCCTCTACCCGCTACACTGCGCATAAGTGGTCTGGCAAAAGTCGAAGCTCCGCCCCTTCAACTCGCCCTGTTTAAGTCTACCCATGTAAACCAGGCTTAACAAACAGGAAATAAGATCTATAATAGATACTAATGGCTTAAAATACAACCCATATTTTGAGAAAAACATAAAATCAATTTCTAACTGATTAAAAGAAGTCGGAAAACAAAAAGGCCCAACTCGTTGCTAATATTAAAGTGGATCCCCTGTGTATGGATCTAGTCTTTAAAATTTTTCTTCTTAGACTTGAAAATTTTAATTATTGACAAACAATTTTAAATTGTAGCTAAACTTATAAATGTTAGTTTAAGTTTCAAAGTTGAAGTAGTATTCTTTTTTAAGTAGAATGTTTCTTAAAAATTAAATAAATAGGTTTAATTAGTTTTGCATGTTTGTCAAAATACTATGTTTTTTTAAATATACAACTGTTTTTTTGCTAAAATGTTATTTGACTTGTTACATTTTTTGGAAATTTGCAATTTTTTGTTGGTATTAAAACAAGCTTTGGAAAGAGTATGTCTGTGTTAGATAACTTGTATAAATTTTTGTGTTTGGTTAGGTTCCCTTTGTAAAGTATTTGAATTGTTTCATACCATGAGGCTTTTTCCACTCTAGCTCAGTTTCTTTAATAAGACCTGTCCTAAGTGATATATTATTACTAAAATTTCTACCTATTTTTTTTAGAAATCTTGCTGTGCCCCTTGTAATGGTTATTTATTGTTGAATAGACGTATGTCCACTTTTTATTTGAAATCACCTTTTAAAGGTTTCTTTTTCTTGATGTTTAGATGCTTCTGATAATATAAAGGTTCATTTATAACTGTATCCCATGACTAAATTATATTTCCTGAAAAATATTCTTTATTGTTCAAAGGGCTCATGCCCTAAATATATGCCCTTTCTGCACTAAATTGTGAAAGTGAAACCCAGTAGATGTTCCGAGTCTCTTTCAAGGTTTGGCTCTTCAGACTCAAAGAACTATTTGTAACTATATTGCATTAATATTTTTATTGATTCAGTTCATAAATTCATTCGTATTCAATTTACTAAATTTTGTCACGGTCAAACTTCAAGTAATGATTAAATGTAAGAATGTGATCTATACTGTCACAGAAAGAGAAATAAGAGATTTTCTTAAGAGTGTAATGGTAGTTCACATGAAATTAGCACAAGTTTTTCTATGGCAGACTTAAAAAGGTATTTTATAGTTTACTGATTTATTTTCAGGTCATCGTTGTTTTGTTAAGTGTACTTCGTATTGGCTATGGAATGGAAAGTATGGAATTCATCACCGGTGGAAGATTATTGAGATTCCTCAATCATGCTGATTTGGGAACTATTATTCCTGATTCCGGAGTTATTGGTGGATTCTCTGACAGTGATTTGCCTATTATTGGAAATAACCAGCCTGTAATTAAAATTTTACTTTGCTATTTTATTTCTAGTTCAAGATTTTTAAATTTTTATTTTCAATTAAATGATTTCAGATATTTACATTTTAAAATATAGCAATATGAAACTGACAAAATTTTAAATATTTCAAAAGCATATTGACTAGACTATTCTAAAATTGGAGTTTAAAGAAAATGATGTCTGAAAACATTTGCAAGGATTTGAATCTTTTTAATATTATTATGGTAGATAATAGTGATTTAACAAAATTCATTATTTGTTATTTGCAAGTTTTATTATTTGTTATTTGCAAGTTTTATTATTTGTTACTCTCAAGTTTTATGTGTATTTTTTATTTAACTTTTCACAGTTTAGCTTATTTTTCTTTTTTAAAGTTGATAACTCTAATTTTATTGAGGAATAGAGCAGGTTCTGTAGTAATAATAATAATAAAGCTAAAATTTTCTAATCTGCTTTTGTTAATTCAAGCTATCTTGTTAATGAGAGATGTAGTCAATTTAATAGTGTTAAAATGAGAAGTTAAGGTACAGTTGTGTAAAAGAGTAAACCAATTGAGTAAAGAAGTTGTGAAAGATGTAACCAAGTTTAAAAGGATAAATATGTATAAATATAAACCAACTTAAAAATTATTAATTAATCAATACTGTAAGGACTGATAAACTTTTATTGCTAATATATACTTTTCATTTACGGCTGTATTTTGTTCTGATAAAAATAATTTTTCAGAGCAAGACAAAATTTAAATAACTTTAACAGGTTTGGATTTTTTTTAAGTAATTTATGCAATTGAATTCGACTAAAGATATTTTGCCCTACAACCTTTCTTTGTACTGTTAGAGCAAGCTCACAACAGGGCTGTAATGTAGGTGTGATTACATGAACACTGTTCTGGGAAATTTCCTAAGTTCCAATGAAATTATATTTGATCCCAACTAATGTATATCAGTTGATAAATCCCCAATAAAGCAATTTAGTGCAGAATACTGATTCCCTGTTTGCTGATTTATGCCACTGCTGGAGAGGCTAGACTAAGACTGGCAAGGTTTTCTGACGCTTTCTTTTGTAGCACTTTCAAATTTGTGGAATCTCTGCTACTTTAGCATTGCTTAAGTTTTCTTTGAATTATGAATTAGTCTTCATTATATTTGGGTATTTTGAGTGAAAATTCTCAAAATTCAAAGAGGTTATGGTATTTTATAAAAAATTTAAGTATTAAAGACAATGAAGGATACATTTCTTCATTTTACAACTCACTTGTGTGTGCAAATTATCTTAAAAGCCCTATTATAATATTATTATTATTATATTTTGTAGAAATATTTTAGATAATATATAACTTTAACCAACTTAACACTCACAGTTTTTTTTTTTTTCCCTCAATGTTCTCCAAAAGAAATGTAGAATTTATTTAATAAATTCCAATTTTGTTATATGTCAAAGTATAATTAGTTTTAGCTTTTATTATATGTTAATCTTCATGCAAAATGTATTTAAAGTCATAAAAAACAATTTGTATATTACATTTATCATATGATCATAATATGATGGAGTTTAATCCATGGTTCAAAGATTCTTTTAATTTCACTATACATTAGAAATTATTTCAATAGAGCTTATTTCAGTTGATTAAGTATTCTCTTGTTCTTACAAACAATCCATCCCCAGTTTGACTTCAATGAAAAATATTTGCATTAATAATTTTGTGGATTATGGGTTAGATTTTTAAGGGGCAATGGTCATACTGTAACATTTAGATCACTGAGGGTACCCAAAATTCAAGTAGCGAATATCTGCATTTGTCTTAAATGAAAACTTCCACCATGCCAGATAGTTATTCAAACATAAGAAAAATATTATAAGCTGAGGAAGTTTGGGTTGAAACACATATTCTGAAGTAATTATGGAGCCTGAAATTTGTCTTCATTTCTGGTTGATTGGTTTTTTACTATACATTGCAAAAATGATTGGTCATAAATAATTAGCTTAACAAAGAACTTCTTTTCTAGATAATTTTTCGCACAAGTTCCGGTTTGAATTTTGGCAAGTATGGACCCAGTATGGAAATCCACCATGATCATACTCTTATTTCTGGCATTGATGAATTCCTACTTCAAAGCCCAACAACTGGAAAAGATATTTTCTCAACAGAATACAAAGATTTTAAATTACCTAAAGGTGTTTCGCACTTAAGTGTAAAAGAAGCTCATATTTCCAGGGTAATAATTTAAAATGTTTATATACAATACTTACAATGTAATTAATATATTGAGTGCCACACGAATTCTTAAGAAATTCCCCTTCAGGCCCTGTGTGCTTCTCAAAAGCACTGATATTGCCATATAGCAATGCGAAGCGCGCTACTAACAAATAGAAATTTACTCGATACAGCTGTTTAAATGTATTAGGGCCATTGTTTCTTATCGCAATAGAAGATATTTACATTTAGAATAAAATGCTTATAGACATTCATTCCACAAGTTTACGCAGCCTTGCCAGACCTCGGACTTAAAATTCTTAGGTAGGCAATTTTTCTCAAGGGTGCTTTCGATATAGTACTATGTTTAATTATATTTTTACCTATTGAAATTCAATAGTACTTCAAAAACTAAGACTTCCTGCACTTTAAAAAGTATTAAGAATGGCAGTATGTCAAATTATAAGTGTGGGAAAAACAACAGCAATATAAATTTTTTAATTAATAATGCCCCATAAAAAATATAATATGAGCAACATATAAAACGTCAGTTATATATGTATTAACACAATTGTGTATAAATATGTAATGAAACATCATTTTATTTATACAGAGAGAAACTACAAAAAAAAATTAAATATTTTATTTCAAGAAAAAAAAGTACAGTACCATATATCTGTACCCCGGAAGGTAAAGGACAACATGTCACATTTTTGTATTTGTTCAGGAAAGCCAATTTTCCATAACTTTAAGCTTTTAACATTTGTTTAAATTTTTTTTATCGTTACTTATAGAAACATCTTAAGGAAAGTTTTTCACATTGTTATTGGTATTGATATGTAATTGGAAGTATTGGTCATAGTATTTATTTATGACAATTAACTAAAAAAATGGACGTGGTGTCCTTTACCTCCAGAACACAGATATTTCCCTTCAGGAATTACAACTCCCAATAATACATCAAACCAGATGATAATTGATAGATTGACAAAACATATAAACCTTTTTTCTTAACTGCTAGGTCAGTTGTTGGCAGTATACAAAATACTTGGTTGAATTGGATATTTTCTTGCAAAAAAGAGTTAAACCGTGGCTATTCTAAGCCTGTATATGATTTCAGCAAAGTCTGAACTGCTGAAAATAGTATGTCCTAGGGGGAATGCTTTCTATGTCATCTTTCAAAGGCAAAGTGTCTTGCATTTGCATCTCAAAAGAAAGAAGTCCAGAAGATTAAACAAAGAATATGATACTATACATCAAAGACTACAAAGCACCCAAGCTGAGAATTGAACTTGCAAATTCTCACACATGACTGTCAATGATTTTTTTTTATCTTTCTGACAAAAGATTAAACATATTCTTGCATAATATAGAAGCTTTTTTCAATTTATAAGGTTGTGTGTGACCCTCTAGAACAGCGTTCGCTACTAACTTTTATTGGCGGGTTGTATGACTTATGTTGGAGCTTTCCACAGGCCGGATACACCAATATATGTATCTTTAATTATTATTGATTTAACAATACTTAGCATTTTATAAAACTAAAAGAAAATATTGATTTTTTTTATATGAATAAAATTGCAATTGATATTTTATTATTTTTTTTCTTTTTCAAATATTTAAAAATAATAATTTTAATTATTAGTAAATCAAAGTCTGAAAAAGAAATTAATCTTTTGTTCCAACTTGACAATGCGACTTATCCTAACTTTTCATAAAAGTATTTAAACCGTACTTCCAGATTACCCTGTTTTAGTCGGTATCAATTGTTAGACGATGATTGTCAAAATCATTCAGTTTATTTTAAGATAGAGTTTCTGTCTGTTGCAGCCAATCTTAATAAATTTTTCAAATGAGATCCAGTTAAGTTATTCCTGTTTCTATTCTTGATGAAAACCATCTTGCTGAAAGCTTCTTCATTTAGTTTCTTCAGAATTTAAAGAATGTTCTGCAAAATTACCACATACTATTTTGGATAAAATACAGTTATGTAAAAAAAAAAAGTCCATGCTGAGAAACTTGATTTTCTTCTGTGTTCTGCGGGCGGGCCGTAGAAAAATTAGTTGTGGGCTGTATCCAGCATGCGGGCCACATAGTGGCTAACGCTACTCTAGAATGTTGACAGAATGTTTGTCAATATCAAAAAATTATAAATATTATTGAAAATATTGATGTACATTATTTCCATGTTATAAAAAAATATGCTAAATGTACATACATAAGTTTTTATTCCAAACTGTGGAATTTTAAACAGAACAATATGTACCGCCTGAAGCTCAGTGTGTGTATTTTTGCAGCAACAAATGGTCTGGCAAGTTCTTGTTGTTAACAAACAATCTTTATTAGTGGACTGTAGTTGTAGGGGGCTTTTCAAAGCTCTATTTCATATCCACAGAGAGACTTCTCTTTTACATAACCGCTCAAGTGGCGGGATCCAATTAGAATGAATGCATAACGAAGGGGAAAGGGTTAGAGGGATGGAGCTGCGCAAAAGGATTGTGCAGTACAATTAATTACAGGCGGAACCATCCCGGCCCACGTTGAAATAACATTTCAATATTATTACAACAAAATAGAACAATTAAGAAGTATAAAATAAAAAATTTAGCAAATACAATGCAGAAAAATTCAAAAAATTATGAAATACAATAATTATAAAAATAAAATTATAGGAAATACAATTAAACAATTGAAAACATTATGCAAGACAATTTAATTGACAGGCAATAAACAAATTTTCAAAATACTTCTTTTATATACACCGGAAGGAGTTTTGACAGTAACTACTCTTATTTTACCATCTTATCCTAAAATGACATCCTGAATTCTACCCATAGTCCACTTACCAGGAGGTAAGTTGTCATCTTTCAGCAATACCATTGAACCACAGGTAACATTATTTTTATCAAATTGCCATTTATTTCCGTCTTGCAAATTATTCAAATAATCAATTTTCCATTTGCGCCAAATGATTTGCACCAATTTGTTTACCCTTTGCCAATGACTCAAATAACTATCCCTTTTAACAGTATAGTCGGGTTCAGGAATACTATTTATGGGTCTGCCTATTAGAAAATGTCCTGGTGTTAGAACTTCATAGTAATTTGGGTCAGAGGACATAGGAGTAAGGGGTCGACTATTAAGTATTCCCTCAATTTGTGTTGTCACAGTAATAAACTCTTCAAGTGTTAACCGTGTACTGCCAATTGTTCTCCGAAAATGACTTTTAAATGCCTTAATATTTTATTCCCACAGACCCCCGAAATTAGGAGATTTTGGTAGAATAAATTTCCATACAACTTCTTCATTTGTTAAATAACCTGACAAATCATCTGTAGGGTTTCTAAATAAGTTGTACAAACGTTTCAATTCTTTGCTGCACCCAACCAGATTCGTGTCATTATCAGAAAAAAATGGTTGAACTTTTTCCTCTACGACTAAAAAACCTTTTTAATGTAGCTATCATAGTTTCTGATGTCAGATCAGTGACAACTTCTATATGTATTGCCTTAGTAACAAAACAAATAAATAGAGCTATGTAACATTTATGATAAATGCCCTTACGTTCTCCCTTAAATTTTATTTGAAATGGGCCTGCAAAATCTATACCTACATGAGTAAATGGAGAGCTAGGAGTTACTCTTTCGGTAGGAAGATTTCCCATAATCTGTTCGACAGCTCTTGGTTTATTTTTAGAACAAGTGACACATTCATAAACTATTTTTCTAGCAAGGTTTCTACCACCTAAAGGCCAGAATTCTTGTCTCACTAGATAAAGTAAAGTTTGTGCACCTACATGCAAATATTTAAGATGAAAATAAGTCACTATAAGCTGTGTTAAGCTATGATTTCTAGGGAGTAGAATTGGGAATTTCTTATCATAGGATAAATTTGCATTATTTAATCTACCACCTACACGCACAATTTGTTTTCATCAAGAAAAGGATGTAAAGAACTCACCTGACTTTTCTTTAAATCTTTACCCTTTTTTAATGAATTAATTTCATCACTGAAAACCATTACCTGTACTTCTCTAATTAAGTACCACTTAGCTTCTTTAAGCTCATTAACTTTAAGTAGACCTGTTTTTCTAGCTGCATTTCTCACATTAAATATAAACCTGAAAACATAACTTAGAATTCTAATCAATTTCACAAAACTATTGAAGACCTGAAGAATATTTGATATGAAATCTGAACTAGATGACACAGTTAATGAAATAGTTGTGTTCTTAAGTTCACACAAGTAAGGTTTTTCTTCAAATGAGTTTACGGGTAATTCCACAGGCTCTTGTATGAGAGGGTCATTCACCAGGGAAGGGCCTTGCCACCATAAACTCATTGTTATTAACTCTTGAGGGGTGGCACTCCTCGAAATAATATCAGCTGGATTACTGCTGGAAGGAATATGTTTCCATTGGCACTGCTCAGTTAGATTTTGTATTTTTGACACTCGATTGGCGATAAAGGTTTTCAACTTAATTGCTGGTGTTTTTATCCAAGCCAATGCAATGGTTGAATCTGTAAACAGTATTATATCATCAATATTCATTTTTAGAGCAAGACGAACTTTTTGCACTAATTGAGACAATATGAGACATCCACTTAATTCGAGACGAGGAATCGTGAGCACTTTAATGGGGGACACTTGTGATTTACTAGCGATGAGCTTCGTGGTTGTTAAAGATTCACTAGTTATGCACTGCAAGTACACTGCTGCACCGTATGCTGCTTGCGAAGCATCTGCGAAGCCCAAAAGTATGGCTTTTTCAAAGGTATCTGTTAAGATATATCTATCTATTTTGATATCCTCGATTGCCTTAAAGGAAGAAACAAAGTTTATCCACTCACCCAAAACTGATTCAGGAAGGGTGTCATCCCAGTCCAGTTTTTGTAGCCAAAGTTTTTGTAGAAATATCTTGGCCTTCGTGATAATGGGTCCTACCAGTCCTAAGGGGTCGTAAAGCCTTGCGATGACACTTAACACTTCACGCTTTGTGTAGGACGATTTCTCAGCAACTGTAACTTTGTATGTAAATATGTCTTCTCCAGGGTGCCAGCTCACGCCAAGTGTCTTCACTGCCACCTCAGCATTCGTAGAGAAGTGGTGCTCCCTTTCTGTCGACTCCTTGCTATTCATCAGTTGTTTCGAGTTTGAGCTCCATTTATAAAGAGTCATTCCACATGTCTTGAGTATATCTTGTAACTGCTCCTGCAGCACTGCAGTAGAGTCTAGATCTTGACCACCGGAAACTATGTCGTCCATGTAAACATCCTGCATTAGTATTGTAGCTGCTAGTGGAAATTTCTCAGCTTCATCTTGAGCCAACTGCTTCAGTGTCCGGATAGCAAGGAATGGAGCACACGCCGTGCCGTACGTTACTGTTTTAAGTTGATAAGTGACTGGCTCCGAGTCCGCTTCTTTCCTCCAGATAATTCTAAGAAGATCACGTTGTTGAGGATCGATGAGAATCTGCCGGAACATCTGGTGGATATCAGTTGTAAAAGCCTATTTATGCTTTCGAAATCTAGTAATTATTTCAAAAATATCTTCCTTGACCTCACCTTTCAATAGACAGTCATTAAGGCTATTCCCATTAGTTGAAGGTGCGGATGCATTAAAAACAACTCTTAACTTTGTTGTCACATTGTCAGGTTTGTAGACACCATGGTGAGGAAGGTAATAAATAGGCTTAGATGGCTCAGTAGCAACTTCGCTTAATTTCTCCATGTGATCCAGGTCCAAGTATTCCCGCATGAAATCTTGGTACATAGTTTTCATCAGAAGATCCTTTGACAGTCTCTTCCATTGTTGATTCAACCGTCTTTCAGCTAGTTGTTTAGAGTCACCCAAAGTCTGTATGTCTGAAGTTGGCATCTGCACAATAAATCGACCATTTTTATCTCGTTGATGAGTACTTAGGAAGTGATTCTCACAATAAAGCTCTTCTTCACTCGTGGGGATGCTCTCTGGAATAGCTTCTATTTCCCAAAACCTTTGTAAACAGTCATCTAATATTTCCGGTTGCGAAATAAATCCACAATAGTTTGTTGCACCAGGCGATTCGACAGTCCCAGTTGCTATGTACCCGAAAACCGTATTTCTAAATATCTATCCTGGACTACCAGCTTGAGTTTCGGGCTGAATAATGTCATAAAATATCTCTGCAACAAGAAGGATATCTATTTTACTGGGCGTGGCGAAATATGGGTCAGCTAAATCCGTTGGCACTTTCAGATGGTCTACATTTATACTGGAAGTTGGAAGCAAATCGGTAATTTTGTTCACTACATGAAAGTCAAGTACTCTGGTAAATGTCCGATCCCTATTTCCTACGATAGCTTCAATCGGAGACGTTATTTCCATTTGAGCGCCTCCCAACGTAGACACCACAAAATTCAGCTTCTTTTTTTTTAATCCCTAAGTGAGCAATAAATTCCGACTTTACGAAATTCAATTGGCTCCCTGAGCCAAGAACTGCCCTTCCAGAAATGTACTTTTTCGAAGATGGATTCCATACACAGATTAATGCAGTTGAAAGAACGGCTTGTTTTGACTTATCACTCACACAGGAAAGAGAGGGGGAAGGAATGATTTGCATGCTCTCGTATGGCGCCGATGTCGGATTAAGCGAACTTGTTGATTGAATTCCTATTGCTGATTCAGGATTCTTTATGGGGCATAATAAAGAATTATGTCTAGCATCTCGGCACCATCTACAAACATGTTTCGATCTGCAGTTGTGATAAAAGTGCAATCCTAAGCATTTAAAACAGAGCTTGTTTTTTAAAACTATTTCTTTTCGTTGCGGCATATTCATTTCTAAGAATTTATCACATTTATAAAGCACATGATTCTCGTTGGCGCTATTTCCCTTACACAGAATACAGGGCAAAACTGGGTTAGATGATTTCACCATAAGTGACCTTGGCTTGTTAAAGTTACGCTCTTGATATTTAGGTTTTATGGAAGTACTTTTACTCACATTATCTAAAACTTGGGAACGCTTTTCCAAGAATAAAATTAAATCATCAAGCAGAGGAACTTCATTTGAACTTATTGATAATTCATATTGCTTTCGCGTCTCAGGATCTAATTTTTGCAAAACTAGATTTAATATTAATATATCCGAAAGATTATTGGTTTCAAACTTCAGAACTTTTAATGCACGAATGTTCTTTTTAACATTGTCAATTAGACTTCTCAAATCTTTCGCCGACTCTTGAGAGTTTATCCATTACTAAAATAGCTTTGATGTGAGTTTCAACAATAAATCTTTTGTTTTCAAATCTATCCTCCAATGTTTTAAACAAAGAAATAAATGTATCATCGGTACTAATTAATGTTTTCGCTTCACCTATTAATGATGCATTAAGATAATGTAGTTTTTGTTCTGAAGACAAACTATCATTTAATCCAATTATGTTGTTAAACTGCAATTTGAAACTATTCCAGTCCTCGTATTTACCTGAAAATATAGGAAGAGGAATTTCCGGAAGTTTAATACTCGTAGTATTCTCACAAACCACAGAGTTCTGTGAACTGTTGTTTTCTGAGCTCTCACTCCGTGAGGGTTGCACTTGCGGTTTTTCTAATTCTCTAAGAACCCTTTTTAACTTAGACCTAGCTCGAATTATCTTATCGTCATAGCCCTCATTTCCAGAGAGTTCCTTGCCGAAATCCTCTGGAGTAGAAACCAAGTTCAGAACATCATTATTTATAGCTTTTAACGATTTTTCCTTTTCATAAAGAAAGTCTAACAGTTCTAGAATTTCATCTTTGTTTTGAAGCGATTCGTCTATTTTAGAAATCAGTTTCGTGATGCTTGTCCTAAGCGATGCACGAATGTTTTTAAGTTTCTGCAATTCTTCCATAATTTAAATTCACGAATTTAAAATAAGCCACTTGCCTGCCTTAAACAGTCACTCCAAATTGCTTATAGTATCCAATTGTGGGCATTCCAATGCGTACAATCCAACTTGGTATAGTCCAACGTATTGTTTTCGTTTAAACGAATGACTCATCCAAAGGTTAATGCGCAGTACTCTCCGCACGACCAGGACCAAATGTACCGTCCGAAGCTCAGTGTGTGTATTTTTGCAGCAACAAATGGTCTGGCAAGTTCTTGTTGTTAACAAACAATCTTTATTAGTGAACTGTAGTTGTAGGGGGCTTTTCAAAGCTCTATTTCATATCCACAGAGAGACTTCTCTTTTACATAACCGCTCAAGTGGCTGGATCCAATTAGAATGAATGCATAACGAAGGGGAAAGGTTTAGAGGGATGGAGCTGCACAAAAGGATTGTGCAGTACAATTAATTACAGGCGGAACCACAATCTTTTATAAACTTATTGTTGCTCACATGTCGTCATCAGTAATATTAACTCATTCATGTGAGTCGTTTCTGATTCTAATAATAAATGTAGTAACATGGGAAAGTAAAAGTCAAAACATGTTAATGTTTCATATTATGGATCAATCAATTTCGTTTATATTTATATCAAGGCTTACAATTTTGCTCTAAGGATTCGGTTCACATTACAGTTGAAACCCTTTTCTTGTAGGCCTCACTACAATCAAACTCCCATATAGTTTAGTACTTTTTGATACTTTATTTCTGTCATTATTTACATTCTACTCTTTGTCTTAATTGTACAGAATAAAACGTTTTTCTACAAAGTTGGGGAGGCAATGCTTTACTTGTATATCCACTCAGTGTAAACGCCTTCAGGATAAAACAAAGAAGCCTGCAAAAAAATTTCTCTTGAACTTCTTATGGCACTACTATAAAATATCACTACAACTTACTAAACAATCTATCAACCTAGATGGGTAAAAGTTTGATGTGGAAGATAAATGCTGTCAATTTTACAATTTTGTAGTATCATATTGATTACTTTTGTACTTTCATTGATAGAGAATTGACTACTATATCGAGAAAGAGTATGTGCCTGGTTATCAACAAGTTACTTACTGAAGAATGGTAATGATAGCTTATATGGCAAGTGCAGTACTTTGATTTCAATACTTACCAAATTTATTGTATTCATTTCCGTGTTAAAGATACAAAAATGTACTTTGAACACAATAGGTGTACCCATAACAGCAATGCACTCTAAAGTTAAGTAAACCCAAATAACAGTGAGCCACGTGGTTAGCAATTAATAGAATAAAACTTTTCTTTATTTAACTTATGCTTGGGCTCTGTTACACAATTCCAGTCTACCTTGGAATCGGCTTTAGATTAAACTTTGAATTAGAAGAAGTTTTTGAGAAGATCTGTGTTAATAATCATAATTGTATTAATGACAGCTTTATTTATAGATTGTCAGCAAAAAAAATGAATCCCTTGAAATTTCATCTCCATATCAAATAATACTGAAAGGAAATGAAGGTCTTAGTATAACTGGAAAGGAAATCATTTGGATTACTGGTCTTGATTTGTACTTAAAGAGTGTGGTTAGTATTATGCCTTTAATATTTTTAATTGCTATCTTATAATTATTTTTTTAATAATTTTGGTTAATTTAGATCCAAAACAAATACACTTTCAGAAATCCATAACGATCAATTATCAGTTTTTTGTTGTTGTTTTTAATGTGTTTATACATTTTTTTTTTAAAGTTACATATAACAGAATTAGTTTGCATAATTAAAGAAAAAAATTTTAATGGTTGTAATATTTATATTGATGCTTAAACTGTATTTTTACTTTCAGAATTTTGCTCAAAAATGTGAATGAAACTAGTATGATTTATATAAGCATTTCAGTAGTATGTACTGTAAGAAAACTAATTATTTTTTGCTCTTATGAGTATTAATGTATCTCTTCTTGTAACTCACTACTTACAAACTGATTATAAAAAAAGGTTTGTGTTTAAATATAAGTTGTTTATCACTAAAATTAAAATTAGGGTTAAGATTGAAAGAAGCAAGTTTCACCTTTAAGATATTTTAATATACCTCTAATATGCATTAATTATTGTTTTAAAAGACATTTGTATCCATAACACATGACATGTAGTTTGTCTATCTAGAATTCATGTAAATATTTGAAATTAATTTTTTAAATTCAAAATTTTAATTTAATTTTTTTGTCTAGAATTTGGATAAGATGAACTTTTTTTATCTTCCATTCTAATATTCGAAAAGGGGTTTTGCATAAATGGTATTTATTTCAATTACATATTTTGTATTGCTTTAAAAATAAATTAATTTCCAAAATAAATACAATTTGTGTACCTGGAATCCATGCTCTTTGGTTTTCAGAGTCCATATAAATTGATAGATTACTTTAAAGTAAAAAAAAAATGATTTTCTTTAAAAAATTGCTTTTTCAACCACATTTGGCAAATATTGATGCTGTCAGTGATTCTCGACCTGTAGTATGCGTACCCCCAGAGATATGTGAAATGGTCTTAGGGGATATGAGGAAAAAGAGATGTAAGGATGAACATTGATAGATAAATTGAATGTAAGAGAAATTATAAAAAGTTGTAACAACTGGCATTTCTAATCGAAATTACATTTCAGTATGAAAAATCATAAAAACACCATTCACTCCGAAATAAATTTTAAGTTTTAAAAAAATAAATGGTTCCAAGACAATTTAAGTGTATATTTTGTCTGTAAGAATTTTTTTTTAATTACTTTTGAAAAAATAAGTAAAATTGTAACATTCTGTTGGTGAAAATCAAAATTATAAAGCAAAAACTACTTATGTTGAAAATTTCAGAGCTCTGTGTCTATTGGAAGTCACTTTATTAAAAAAAAAATTATAAAAATTGTAACATTTTATTTTGCAAAAAGAACAATTAAAAGGCCAAAACTACTTACATTTAAAAGTTCAAAGTTCTATGCAAATTGGAAATCACTTTTTATAAAGCCACAAGGATAGAGCGACACACACACTCTTTATTTTATTATTTATTATAGATAAAAGTAGTCTATGTATAGATTCTGCATATATAGAATGCTAGGCAGATAAATTAGATTAAATAGCAACATGTGTTCAAGAGTAACATAAACACATCTCAAGGACAGCAACAAAGAGAATATTTACTACAACACAAGTAACTTTTAACATAACAGGAAGTGGTGACAAAATGTATGTTCAAATAAGTGGTGCAATCTAGTGACCAGAAACCTATTTAAACTAACCTTTCAACGCTCCCACTTTAGTTTAAATTGATGACAATGACAATTTGATTTCCAATTAAATACATAAATACAGTCAGAGATTCCTGTCATAAAAAATATAAATCAAATTGAATGTACAAAAGTCAACACTGTTGTACAACCTAGTGAACATTACAAATTTAGTTCTATAGATGTTGCACATAGTTCATGTTTGGTTTTGCTGACAGTTTTAGTGAAATAGACAGCAATCAAATTTGACGAAGAAATGCTTTGTTCATCAATATGTCCATGATTCAAAGCTTCACATACAAAATGGTGCTCTATATCTATATGCTTAGATCTACTGTGATAGACATTGTTCTTACACCGAGCAACTGCTCCTCTGTTGTCACAATAAGGATTTGACATCTATAAGAAACAAATCTTTCACAATTTTGTTGAGGCAAATGGCTTCTTCTGCAGCTGTTGACAAAGCCATATATTCAGTTTTAGTTGTGCTGGTAGCTACTGTGGGTTGGTGTTTAGTACACCAAGATACTGCACCTCCTCCAATAGTGATCACATATCCAGTAGTTGATTGTTGATCTACCACATCACCACCACTGTTGGAATCACAATATCCAACAATATCAGTGCAAAATTCTTTTGAGTAGCTTAAGGTAGCCCCTGTCAATCCACGGTATCTCATAATAAGTCCAATGGACTTTCTTAGAGATCCAATGGACAAAACTGACATACTGTATTTGAAGCATGGGATATGTCAGACCATGTTGCTTAAGTTGCATACAACAACCACCCAACAGCAGCTTGAAATGATACTTTACATTTTGCTGTACCATCCTGATTAGGTAATTGGAGCTTTGATGCATTTTATTTGGATCAAGAGTTGTTGTAACTGTATTAGACTCATGCATATTATATTTATGTAACATATTTTCCAATTATTGAATTTAGTTCAGACTAAGGGACCCAGCTGGTCTACTTTCATTTCAAATCGTTTACTTTGTTGTTCTTTAACCCAAATATTAAGTTTCATAGAGTTACTAAAAATCAACATGTCTTCCACCTAAATAGTATTATAACAAGACCATTATTTTCATTTATTTTAATCATTACACAACTATCAAAAGAACTTTGCCACAAACTCATTTCCTTTAACCCCTCTTTTTGCATAAGATACCAAAAATTGAGAATTTATCTATGTAAATCTTACAACAAACACTTAAAAATTGACATGTATCCCAAAATTCTCAATCCAGCAAGGTTTAAAAGTTCATAACTTTTGAAAAGGAATAAAAAAAGCAATTTGTAACAATATAAATTCAATTGAAATGGACAGAAATACAAACTCATCGCTTTCCACAATTTCCAAAGTTTAAATGCAATATAGATATGTCTCAAAACAACAAACAAAATTACAAATCAAAATCATCTGTCAATCCCAAATCTTATATTCTTTAATCTTTCCCTCAGTACTCAAGAAATTTATTCCGAATTTGTTTTTAGTCAAATTAGTCTTAAAATTGTTGCACCCTTCGTTGAAATCCCTCAAATTGTTGCAATTTTTTTTATTCTCTTAAGCTGATCAAATAGAATGTTGCACACAAAAAAATCATATTCAAATTGCTGTGGAAATTAGTAAAAGAAATAACCTCAAAATCAAGTCTTTTATCAAATATTCCAGGGAAAATATTATTATTACGCAAAACTATTTTACTATCAAGAAATTTGGCAAAATTAGAATTTATCAATTTGAGTGTCAAAGCACTTGGATAAATGTATATTTTAATTTTATTCAAAATGCTTTTTAATGGAATAGTTTTAGTGTGCGGTGCTTTATAACCTGATCAAATATTTATGTTCCATAATTTGTAAATAGTCCTAGTAGCGTACATGAAAATAATTCAAGATTGACAATGCTAGGAAAAGAAACTTGTTTAGTCATTTTTTTTTGGGGGGGGGGAGGAGGGTTTTGATACATTTATTGTTCAGTATGTAAAATCCTTAATTTGAAATGTATTCATATTTAATTTTAGAATCAGAGTATAATTCTTGATGGAGCAGATGGTGTAATTGTTTCTGCAGAAAAATTGCCATTTGCCGCAGAAACCCAAGACAGTGCACCTCGCTGGTACAAATTGTGTGTTTGCATGCCTAGTGGACGAGTTTTCCGAATTCCAGTTAGAGACCATGGTTATGGATGTCAAGATGTTAGATTCCCTGAAAGTATTAATCCATGTTCTTAAATGTTAGTCTTATTATATGTTTGCTGTGAAGAAACTTTATAAGAATATCATGTGCCATCATTTATACAAATAGAGCGCAATACAAATAGTATACCAAAGATTTTACTTTTAAATCTATGTTCTTGAATTGTTAATAGCCTATATTTTGTTGTGTATGAACTAGGTGAATATCTTGCTTACATAAATTGAGTGTACCAGTTTGCCAAAGATTTTAATTTTCATAAAAATTCTCATCTCTTAGGATTTTCTGCATCAAATATAAATGTTTTAATACACAATCTAGATTTTTAGGTATTAGAATTTAATACTCATGTTTAAAAAAATAATTTTTAACTGTGTGTTTATTATATTTAAATTACTATACCATAGTAAAAGTTCATAACAGATAATGTGTTTATCATATTCTCGTGAAACAAATTTTTTTTTAAATCTGTTCTTGAACTTTTTTTTCAATGTGTATTCATTTAATAAATCATGTTTTTTTAACTTCCTCTGTATTAGGTCTTTATATTTACTAAGAATTATATTTACTATATTAAGAACTTCTAATGTCAATATTTAAATTGTAACAGTTTTTTAAATTGTATTTCATGTAACTAAAATTGTTTAGTATATTTGCATTTGAAATTCTGATATATTCAGACACTTAAGCAAAAACCTCAGTCTGTCCCTGCCTCATAGACCTGATGCTTTATTTTTTCAGCCACATTTTCTGCCAAAGTGTAGCTTTGGAGCACGGGAAATTTTATAACGGGTATCACATCAGTAATTAAATTTATTTAAAAAATTTTAACGCAAAATAACTTGTGTCATTTTATTAATACACTTAAAACGTTTTTATGAGCTAGAGTAGAATTACTTGAAAAATTAACAATAAAAACCATTAGTTATTTTGCCTTCAATTTTTGTTAATGAACTTTAATTACTGATTTAATGCCTGTTATAAAATTTCATATGCTTCAAAACAACATTGGCTGAAAAAATAAAACATTAGATCTATCAGAAAGAGGCAGACTGATGTCCCCTCTTAATGAAAACTAAAGTTGTACACAAGTAGCACACTTAGTTAGCGGTAGGTGAACTGTATGGAAACCACGTAGATTGGGGCATATGAGTTCTATATGGACCATGACCCACTTGATTTTTTGATTTTTTTTTTTTTTTTTTCCATATGGAATAGCCCATTTCAGGCCATTTGATTTTAAGTGATGTTATAAAAAAAAACCTGTTTATTATAAATGTTTTTGCTGATTTTCTTCAATTGAATACTGCTTCAACTGTATTTTAATTTTCCAATCTCACAAAATACACTTTTCCTAATTAGTATCGAACCCTAATCGCATACCAAATGAGTGATCTAACAACTTTGCCATCAGGCCAGTTGGCTTGTTTTAAAATGTGACATATAACGGATTCAGTTGATAAACAACATTCAATCAATTTCTTTACTATTGGAAGGTAAGAACTTTAATGACAAACCATTTTTATTAAAAATAGTTCTGATATGAATTTCTGATAAATGAACAGAAGTAAAACTTCTATAAGTCATACAAACTTTTGCATCTGGGGGAAATCAATTTTCAGTGAAAGATGCACTTTCAATTAGATTGCTTATTTCGTATTTCAATTGAAAAACTAACATCTCTATACCTCTGTTATGTCAATTAACAAAGAAACATAAACATATTTTATTTAATAAAATTACTAAAATGGATGCATGGTTGGAAAATGGGTAAATGCTCTCATTAAATACCATATGGGTATCATGTAGGTTAGTGTCAAATGAAGGATTCTGATGTATAGCCCAGAAAAATCAAAATGTGATGCCTAGATAGGCCCATGCAGATCTATGAAATTACTTTTCACATAGAAAGAAATGTATAATTTGTTAACACATATGAGTCCCAAGAGGTCCATGTGAATTAATGTCTTTGTTACTTCCTGAGAATAGAATAGCTAATAGATTTGTATGGTTAAACCAAATTAATTTACATGGGCTGCTTGCATAGGTTCATGTAGATCTGTATAAACTTTCCTTTCAATAAAAAAACAACTTTTTTTTTAAAGTTCATTTCATTTTGAAACCCATGAATATACAACTGCTAAAAAAACTGGTAGTATTACATTAGCAACTAGCATGCTTCTGTACAAATTTGATCATAAGGTTCTTATATGGATTGGTGATGAGCAGATGAGCCCATCTATGCCATATGGATCGCTTGTTGACTGACCTATGTGAATCCACATCACATCCATATGCTACCTGGGTAAGTATTTAAAAGTCATGTATAAATCTTTTAAATATTTATAAGTTATCAACTATAAAGCTACTGGATAGATATAGCTGATTTTGTTTTGTAAACATGTATCCTTTAAGTCTATCTGATTATTTAAATGCTTGTGATCTGTAATAAATGTTGGTTTCAAATTTTTGTCATTGTAATGAATTGGAAATGGGACTCTTTTGGGTTAAAAGCATTTTTAAAAAAAATCAATAAAAGGTTATTTTTTTAAGAAAAAAATAAACATCCCTTTCAGATAAAAACGCTTTTTTTTTACTTTTAGAAAAAAGTAATTTAGGGCTATTTTTTCTCTTTTGTTTCCAGTATATGTTCAACTAACTCAAAACTTTCATTACCAAATTGTAATTTCCTCTTGATTTCTTTGGTACTCTGTAGGACATAAACATTCCAAACTTTAAAATTTTTAATGGTTTACTTCTTAATTGGAATTATTTTTATTTCTTTTCGAAATTGAATAATCTACATTTAAATTAACAATAAGTTTTAAGTACGGAGAACTGCTTTTACTTCGCGTCAAACAGGATTTCATGTTAAGCAATTTCGCGTTAACGGGTTTGACTGTAATTGAAAATTTTCTATTTTTGACTTTTTAAGTTAAAATGCTTGTAGTCATGCTGAATTTTATAGAATGCAATCATAATTTAAGTTCCTGCATTAAATGCAAACAATTAGAAATTTGGGAATAAATGCTATGCATCTTCATTTTATACGATCAAAATAATAATGCTGATTCTCATTGTTTTCTTGAAATTGTCTCAAATTGTATGGTAAAAAATTATCTGAGACAAATTTATTATTAGTGCAATTTGTGAATTAGAGAAAAGTATATTTTAGAGTATAATGACAAAAACAAGCCATTTACAACTACAATAAAACAAACTCTGAACTGCTATATATCCCAATTACTCTATGCTGTAAAAAGCTATTAAAAAAATTCATTATAAAATATATAAATTTCATTTTTAAAAAATGCCTATCGATCTGTACAAAAGGAACTTGAGAAAATAATCGCATTTCCTAAAGCAAAACCCCCATAACATTGTGATATTGTGGCAACAAATAAAACAGGTATTGCAGTAAAAAATTGACTGATCAGCCTAGAGTGCCTATATAGAGAATGATATGAAGCTGTAAAATTACAATAACTTCTATATTGTCCAGCGAGTTTCGTTAGGGTTACAACGCGAAGATATATGCTATAAGAATTGGCGGCATATTGCTCGCAAAATGATTTATGCAATGTCCTTTTAAATGTGTAATTTTTTAACCCACTACACTTTAAAATGAATTTAAAATCGCCTTTTTTAAAGTCAGAAATATATACCTTTGCATTTTTTTTTTAACTAAATAAAATATTACTGGCTAGCATAACTTTCCAATTTTTTTTTCCTCAGTAAATACCAGTGCTTTGACATTCTGATTACATGACAATGTTAAATCACTTACTTTACTTGTTAAAGTAACTCTGTATTATAATTTTACGAATTTGTTAGCATTTATTTTTGACAGCTAATCTCCTAACATAATTGTGAAAAATATCGTTTCTACATGCGGCATATAAGTTTATTTATAGTTAATTGAAAATGTATTAAAAATATATATATATTTTTTTTTTCAAATTATAGTTAAAATATTTTAGAATTAGACTTAAACTGTAAAGATTTTTAATAGTCATGCAAAATCATAGATATATTTCCTAGATAGGTTATAGCATTAAATACATCGAAAACTTATGAAATTTTTATACTGACTGAAGAGTTAGCCTAACCAAAATGTTAACCATCTAATAATACTTTTGCGTTATATGTAACAAAAAAATATATGTATAAAAACTTATGTGTATAAAAACTACATAAAGTATGTTTAGTATTTGGCTTAGGTGTAAGGATACTACTACCTTCTTCAACAATAAACTTAGTACTTTATTCTAAAAACAATGAACGTTAGTTGCAATAACTGAAAAAGATACTGAAGTACAAGAACAAAACTAAGCTACAAAAAGATTCAGTACGCATGTATTTATGCGCACGGGATGCGATACCACCACAGTACTCCCTACTCAAAAACCCGGTAATGTTAACATTCGAACCTTACTGGTAATTTAGCTATCCTACCGGATCTGGTAATGATTTCTGGTGAGGAAGCATCGAAAGTGGGAGCATCGCCTGATTTTTGTTCTGGCAGCATTTATGCGGGTTTGACTCTGTCTATCGATACTGCAGTTTCTTTGTCACTGTCTAACATGATCTTAAACTCTTATCAGTTCGAGACAGGATCAAAAAGGGACCTTGATAAGGGAATTCAAGTGGTTTTTTTACTCGATCAGTTCTCAAAAACACATGACTACAAGTTCTCAAGTCCTTTTGAATAAAAGTCGAACATTTGATGTGATCTGTAGCTGGAGTTGGTCTCAGTGATGCCATATAAGTTCGCAAAAGATGGACGAACTCAGAAACTTTTGAAGTTTTATCTCCTTGGAAGAGTTTTCTTGGCAGCTTTAAGGAACTACCATAAACTAACAGCGATGGAAGACGCCTGTAAGTCTTCACATATGGCAGAACGAAGAGAAAGTAAGACCATCGGTAACGCCCCACTCCAGTGAATCGGATCTACTGTCGTCATAGCAGATTTTAAGACTCGATACCCCCTCTCCACCATACCATTCGTTTGTGGGTGGAAAGAGGTTGTACGTGTTTTATTCACGCCAAATTATTCAGAAAGAGTTCGGAAGAATGTCGATTCGAAGTTACTCCCTCGATCTGTCGTCAGCACATGGGGAACGCCAAATCGTGCAACCCATTGGCAGATGAAACAGTCTCAGCATGTTGATTCTCGATGGGTATCGCCTCTGGCCATCTTGTGTATCTATCGATCGTGGTCAATAGATACCGATTGCTTTTAGACAGGTGCAACAGCCGAACGATATCAGTGCGCGCGCATGGGAGAACCGGTCAGAGGACTGGACCTAGAGATGACTTTACGTGTCGAGTCACTTTGTTCTTCTGTCACTGGATACATTGTTTAACCCACAATGAACAATCTTTTTGCATGGATGGCCAAACAAAGCGTCCCTGCAAAAGTTTTAACGTGGCTTTAGCTCCGGAATGCGATATGTTATGCATTGAATAAATCACAGCTTTTCTAAATGATAAAGGGTCGAAAAAGATAGTTTTAGTATCACAAGCAAGCTTGAAATCAAAAGCAGAAAAAGACATGGTTGGTTGTATTCAGATTATCTGGCGCCGTCAGCAACACGAGGGCTATAATGCGCCGAAACTTTCGTCATTAGACAAGCCAACATACATTTACAAACACCCATGCCAAACACGGGACTCGAACCCGCAACCTCGCGGTCTAGAAGCTAGCACGCTAACCACTATACCGTTTGGTCGGCCAGAAAAAGACACGAATTTCAAATCAAGAGCAGTTTCAACTCGATTTGCTGAAAAATCTTTCAATTTGGGATTAACTTCCTGGTCCTTAGCCAAATCTTCCCATTCAATAGAGCTAGAGAAGTTAATGGTATTTATCCTAGACAATGCATCAGCGATTACGTTTTGATCGTCCGGAATGTGCCGGATATCTGTTGTAAATTGGCTGATGTATTCCAAATATATAATCTACCTATTAGACACATTGTCTAATTTTTGCCTAAATGCAAAAATTACTGGTTTATGGTCTAAAAATTATTATTTCACTATCTTCAAAAAAGTGTTTAACCCTTTGCACTCCAGTGGCGCCTCTCAAGCGCCACACGATTGGATGCCAAACCACGAGAGGACCATTAGGTGTAATGCGGAAATTCGATGCAAGGCCAATGACTGTATTTAGTTTCTATGAAGCAAATCCATAAACACCAGCCGAACCTAAAATATCTCGAGTTGCTGATTCCTCCGCGCGAAAAAGGCCTGGAGTGCAAAGGGTTAAAATGTTTCACAGCCTGGTAAGCAGCCAATAGTTCCCTGTCAAACGTGCTATATTTGACTTGTGCAGGATTCAACTTCTTCGAAAAAAACCTAAAGGCTCATAGCAACCATTAATAATTTGAAATAAAGTAACGCCTGTTGCCGTAGCTGACAAGTCAACTGTCAAAATTAATGGTACATTCGGAGCAGGGAAAGCCAGAGTAGTAGTATCAGCAACTGATTGTTTATATATATTGAAAGTAGCCCTTATTTCGTCTTACCAATTGATCAAAGTTTTTTTTTTTTTTTTTTTTTTTTTAACAAGCGCATGTAAACAAGCTTGTTTTTTCGCTGCGCCCTTCAAAAATCTGTGATAGAACATTTCTAGACATTTTAAATTTCTAAGTTCTTCAACCGTATTCGGTTTCGGGTATTCCCTGATGACCTGTATCTTTTCTGGTAGTGGTTAAACACCACTTTGCGAAATTAAAAAACCCAAAAAATTTATTTCAGTTACTCCAAATACGTTTTTTTTTTAAGGTTAACCACCTAACCGAAATCGCTTAACCTCTGAAAAATGCTCTCAAGGTGATTTCTGTGAGAATCTTCATTTTCCGAAAAAATTAATACGTCGTCCAAATAAAACAAGCAGAAATCGATATCCTTGAGAATGACACTGTAAAATGTTGAATTAAAACAAAATAGATTAGGTTCGAAACTTCGTATGTTATGGATAACTATCAATAAAGAACTCCACCGTATTACGATGAACACATTTATTTTGACAAACATCAACCGTCGCCCAAATCTTTCGTATGCGAGGGTTAATATACCTATTTTTAAGCATTCGTAAGAAACTACTTCTCTTGAATAAACGAATAATTGAGAGAAAATAATTTAGAATATTTACTATAGTTCTTACTTTTCTCATTATTTCAACACATAAACACATATTTTTATAAAAACAGTTATTTCTATATAAATTTTGGTGGGACAAAAAATACACATTAGCTATTTCAGAAAACATTTTTTATTCAAAATATCATGATGGAATATTCCGTTACTTTTTAAGAATGATAATATTTCATCATTGTTGTAATAATATTGTTGCGTGGATGGGTTCGAAAGACTTGAAGCCGAAGCAGATCAAAACTTGCAGAAATTTATTCCGATATAACTCTTCGCAGATTCTTTTACAACTTCAGAACTTTCCGTTCTAATAGATTCAATACAGCTCTTTACACAACAAAAGAGCACAAAACAGCAGTTGAAAACTTGATACACAACTGCTAAGATCGACGCAAAAGACAATGCAATACAGTTCACTTTCGCAATACAGCTCTCTGAATGCTCACTGAGAGACAACTAACTCAGTAACTCAAATCAACTAACTCTTGGTCGGCCTTATATAGGAAAGTTAAAGCTTCGTGAATCTTATAGAGATAGACATTTGGAGAACTTTCTAGATCGTAGTCGAAAAGCCCTATACATGTACATGGGGACCGAAAATGACGATTTCTCGCCAAATTTGGCAACAAAAATTAGTCGCCAACTTGGCGAGATCGCCATTAACCATAATGTTAAACAGCCTGCCCCTTGTAAAACTCGTTTCCCAGTATGATCTCTGTAAAACTCGTTTTCAAGCATTAAGAGACTCATTGCAGGAAAGCGAAGACAAACCCTTGCACTGCCTTATGCGAAATGTACATAAATGTTCCTTTATATTACTAATACTACGAAATATTTACAAATATACAGAAATTCGTAACATTGCCCCCCTCTCAAGGACTGCACGTCCCGGGCAGTACAGTTCCCGGAAAGGAAGGCTTACTTTCAAAGCAATAGCAAACACTCTGCGTTCATTACTAAACTATAAAACTTACTAAACTTACTAATTTGTATACAGAAAGACAGAAACATTAATGAATAAATAAATAAACAATAAACTTACAAATTTATATACACATGTGACAATGGTCTTAATAACTATATACACTTTATACATTAGGGGGATTACAAACTATGGCCATAGTAAGGGGCTAACCTGTCGTAATGAACGGCTCTAGGTTTAGTATTAGATGATTTACGGATTCAGACCACGACGTCATTAGCCGGTTGAGGACTGAGAAAAGACCATCCTAGTGAGACTGAAGTTTGAGAGAAAATCCTTTTTGTCGGTTCGGTTTCCAGAACCAAACCTGGTCACCTTCGTGGAATTGATGTCCTGTAGCCTTCGTGTCGTATCTGGTCTTCATCTTATCCGTCGCCAAGTGGATTCGCTCTCGGGCAAAATTGTGCACAGCTTCAAATCGTGCCTGAAGATCCTCGACGTACTCCTCTGGCGATGAAGGTGCATCCGGAGGGCGGCCAAACAACAGATTGCAAGGCAGACGAAGGTTACGACTGAAGAGCATCTGGGATGGGGAATAGCCGGTAGTCTCGTGGACAGCGCTGGGATAGGCCAGAAGAAACAAAGGTAACTTCTGATCCCAGTCCTGTTGGTTTCTGGAAACCATCAGTGAGAGGTTATTGAGGATGGTTCTGTTAAACCTCTCCACCATTCCATCCGACTGTGGGTGCAAAAGCGTCGTCTGTGTTTTGCAAATGCCAAATAGATCACAAAGTCCTTTCGTTACAGCAGAGGTAATATTCCTTCCTTGATCAGAATGTAACTGAAGAGGCACTCCAAATTTGGAAATCCAGCTCTGAACCATTACCTCTGCAACGGTGGTAGTCTCTTAATCAAGGATATGATACTCTTCGGGCCACTTCGTAAAATAATCCATGACAACAAGGAGGTGTCTATTGCCGTCAGCAAATCGTGGCAGTGGTCCCAAGATTTTAAACACAATCCGTTCAAAAGGCGCTCCTACGTTGTAACGTTGCAGTTTTCCTCGACTGCGTTTCTTCGATCCTTTTCGGGCTGCACAGGCATCACATGATCTTCACCACTTCTTCACGACAGCCCTCGCCTTACTCCAGTAGTACCGCTCTCGAACTTTTTGCAACGTCTTCATTACTCCGCCTCCAGTTGGACTGCTATGTAGCTCTTTAAGAACGTCTGTGACTCGGGATCTTGGAAGCAATAGCTGCCATCGGGATGTCTTTCCATCATCAGATTCGAACTTCTGGTACAACACGCCGTTTCGAATATGAAGAGAGTCCCAGAGGGCCCAATATTGCTTTGTCGTAGAACTATAGATGGAAATGTCCTGCCAAGTTGGTGTCGCATTCGAAGACTCCTTTAAATCGTCCTGTCCGGCAGAGATCGGAGGAATATTCATCTGCGTTTCCTCTTGGCCAGAGAAAATCTTTTTCTTCATCTTAACTTGGCCAGAGAAAATCTCTTTCTTCATCCTATCTTGGCTCGCTTTCATTTCTTCCCGCCATTCGGATATTTCCTTCTTCATTTCTTGCCTAAAAGCAAAAAGCTGTTGAAATTTTTAACCTTGTTCTGCCATTGCTCTGGTTATCGGCATTCAAATCCCATTTCTGACTCCAGTTGTTGCTTGGATGGGTTCGAAAGACTTGAAGCCAAAGCAGATCAAAATTTGCAGAAATTTATTCCGATATAACTCTTCGCAGATTCTTTTACAACTCCAGAACTTTCTGTTCTAATAGATTCAATACAGCTCTTTACACAACAAAAGAGCAGAAAACAGCAGTTAAAAACTTGATACACAACAGCTAAGATCGACGCAAAAGACAATGCAATACAGTTCACTTTCGCAATACAGCTCTCTGAATGCTCACTGCGAGACAACTAACTCAGTAGCTCCACTCAGTCAGTAACTCAACTAACTCAGTAACTCCACTAACTCAGTAACTCTAATCAACTAACTCTTGGTCGGCCTTATATAGGAAAGTTAAAGCTTCGTGAATCTTCTAGAGATAGACATTTGGAGAACTTTCCAGATCGTAGTCGAAAAGCCCTATACATGTACATGGGGACCAAAAATGTCGCCAAATGGTCGCCACGTTTGGCGACATTTGGCGATTTCTTGCCAAATTTGGCGACAAAAATTAAACGGCCAAAACCTTCACCAACTTGGCTCTATCTCGCAGACTTGGCGAGATTGCCATTAACCATAATGTTAAATAACCTGCCCCTTGTAAAACTCGTTTCCCAGCATGATCTCTGTAAAACTCGTTTTCAAGCATTAAGATACTCATTGCAGGAAAGCGAAGACAAACCCTTGCACTGCCTTAAGCGAAATGTACATAAATTTTCCTTTACATTACTAATACTACGAAATATTTACAAATATACAGAAATTCGTAACAATATCTTCATTGCATAATCATATTTGTTTCACCATTTTTTACTAACACTTATACATATTAAAATATCTAATTGTATATTTGTATTAATCATAGAGATAGCGTCTTTTTTTTTTTACTTAAACTTTCAATTGAAATCAATGCCATCCTTTTTTTTTTTATTTTTAAATAACCATAGTAACTCATCTTTAACTCAGTTCATAACATACATTTATAGAAAAGGGACGTTAAAATACACAGCATATTTCCTTTATTTTTTTAATACTAATGAAAAAAAATTCTTTGTACCACTTTAAAAAAATTCTCATCTCACATATTTTACTTACGAACTTTTTTAGTAAAATATCAAAATTACGCAAAAATATTTTCAAGCATGCCTGAAAGTCCTCGTCACCCCCTTTTTTTTAAAAAAATAAATAAATAAAAAAATAGTGCTTCATGATACAACTTACATCAATGAATAATAAAAGTAGTTAACTATTAAATACAATACTGACTTATTAAAATGCACAAAATAAAAAATGTGCTTCTTAAATTGAAAATTTGTGTTTTCATAATGATATATTTTTTTTAATAATTGAAGTGTTTGTCATATGTATTGTCTTAAATATACTAAAACTTGTCCTATGTAAACTTCGACTTCTATAAGTTGCAAATATACCAAAGAATGAGATTTTACATAAGTATTCAAACTAACCTGGTTCACTTTGAATTGTTCAAATATCCACAAAGGGAAAAAAAATTATTACTTACCTGTCTGCAATGTGAAAGAGATGACCAGATGAGGGAGGCGTATACAAGATAGATATCTACTAGTCAAACATAACTACACTATTTTGTCATAGCAAGTAAATGCCTTATCTTATCACCAGTTGAGGGAGAGAGCCTATTTTGGGTGTCTATGCAAAGGGAGGTTCATTTATTTTGCGTAATTTAAGTTATTATTTAGGTAACTTTGAAAACAAATTTAAAAAGAACAAAATTTAACAACTTCGGGTGAAAAAACTTAGAAAAGAAAAATATATACAAAAAAGTTAGCTTTATTTTACATTTATGTAATTGAAATATATATGGAAGTTTACAATTAACTCTTAAGTGTTTAAAATAATTTAAATTTTCAATTTTTTTTTTTTTTTTGCATGCATATTTTATTATTATCAGACATAACATTTATTTTATTTGTTACTACAGATTTTTTTAAAAATATATAATGATTTTGTACTAACGCATCCTAAAAAATGTCAGAATAAGAATGATATAAAATAAATACTGCGTATCTGTATAACTTATTCGTTAAACTTGATTTCATGAAATTAGTTCAGAAAACACATGCAAGACCAACGAGAAAGAATCACGTATTTTATGATATTTTTTTCCAAGATAAGTAGTTAGAAAATAGGGCTCCTGAGCCAGGGGCGGTGCCGGTGCAGGGATGAGGGATGATGACGTCACCGGAAGGGGGCGTGACCGGATATGGCGTGAACGGATATGACGTCACAGGAAGTGACATCACAGGATATGCCGTCACCGGAAGTGGAGTTGAGTTGTTCCCCTTCTGCTGTTGTTTTAGTTTCGATTTCGTTATAAGCTGTTTGTGTATGACGTCACAGTGGGTATGACGTCATAATGTGTTTTATATCAAAGTTCTGGTCGGTGGCAACACTTTTTTAGTTTCGGTTTATCTAGCAGACGGAGTTGAGTTGTTCTAGGACTGCTTCTTAGTGAATAAGTTAGAGTGATAGGCTTTTATTGCGTGACGTCACAGCGGGTATGACGTCATAATTTGTTTTATATCAAAGTTTTGAGCGGTGGCAACACTTTTCAGTTTCGATTTACCTTTAAGGTGGAGTTGAGTTGTTCTAGGGCTGCTTCTAAGTGAATAAGTTAGAGTTATAGGTATTTTTTACTAGTGACGTCACAGTGGGTATGACGTCAATCATGATTTTACAAAACTTACCTTTAAGACGATGGCAGCAATAGAAATATGCTAAGTTTTAGGCGGGATGGAGTTGAGTTGTTTTAGGGCTACTTTTAAGTGAATAACTTAGAGTGACAGGCTGTTTTACCAGTGACGTCACAGTGTTAATGTAGTGGGGATGACGTCACGATTTGCTTTATATCAAAGTTTAAGGAATGGCAACATCTTGTATCCTGATATATAGCTAAGTCTCCTTTGATTGGTTGAAATAAAAGCTCGCTTCTGATTGGTTAGAATATGTCACGTGATTTCAAATGCTCTTCTCATTGACTATACAGTTTTCTACTAAGTTTAATGTAATTGCGGCGCCATCTAGTGGTAGGAAGGAATATAAATTACATAGTTTATAACTTTTCATGCTTAACCATTAAAAACTTCAAATACATGCAAAGAAAATATACTAACACAAATGCGTAAAGTTTCGGATTGAGTTGATTTTTTTTTTTTATAAGTGCTTAACACATTTAAACTAATGTTGAGAGATATAATCGCAAGACACTTTTAAGGAATCAGGTTTAATCAATGTTAGACACATAAAGTCTCATTATTTTCTCAATAACAGTATGAAATATAAATATAAATTAAAATTTATGAGATAAAAAATTTAAACTTTGCAATCTTAACGTGTAAATTTCTTTTACAGAGCTTAACATGTCATTACATTTTTTTTTTCTTTTATTTTCATAGTTTTTGAGGGATTGAATACACAACAAAAAGAACTTAGACTAGAATTAATTTTTAATATTCAGCAACTGAAACCCATTATGGAAGTTAAAGTAATGATTTTACAATTATTTTTAGGTTGAGTTAGTCTGACCCTGTTGAAGGGAATTAGTAGTTGTAGTGTGTTCACACGTGACTTTGCAATACAATATTAGTAATATACATTTTCAAAAAGAAATATTTATCACTTTGAATAGAAAAATGACGATTTTTTTTTTATTTATATAAGTATTATTCTCAATTTTGTAAATTATAAATGTATTATCCATATTTTATTGAGGAATCTATAATTTTTTTCTTCTTCTTCCAGAATGGTTTAGGAAAAACATTTCTTTTTAGTCAGAACAATGTTTTCAAAGAGATGGAAATACATAACTTTTCGATATATCAACCTTCAAATACTTTGAAATTGATTCTATTTGTTACAACCGGTTGTAATTTAAAGCTATACTGTACTATGCGAGCGATATTATATATCTTAGCTATTTACAGTCTATGTTAAAATTTATATTACCATTAAACTTGTTAGAAATTAATATGTCTATGTTAGTTATATTAATCAAGATAGTTTTTATTGTACAATGATACTTACTTAAGTTGATGAATGGCAACACAGAACTAGCTGCTAATGCTGAATAGATATGTGATAACTGATTTTGGATACTCTAATGTTTAAATAAGAGAGAAAAAGTAACATACTTGAACATCTTACAACTAAGAATTCAAAAGTGAACAGGAAAATTTACTTTACGAATAAATATCATGTCTTTAAAATGTGTACGAATATCACTAAATAAGAGAAAAAAGTAACATACTTAAACTCTTTACGACAAATAACTTTAAAATTAACGAAAAAAAACTTACTTTACATATAAAAATCACTTTAAAATGTGTAAAAATATCGCTAAATAAGAGAAAAAAAGTAACTTACTTAAAATTTCTAAGATAAATATTTAACCTTTACGCGAAAATTCCCTTCATGTATAAAAATCACGACTTTAAAATATAACATGCAAGAGAAAAGTAACGTACTTAAACTTTCTACGACAAATAACTTTAACATTAACGTAAAATTTTACTTTACACATAAAAATCCCGATATTAAAATATGTAGAAATATCGCTAAATAAAAGAAAAAAAAAGTAACACACTTAAACTTTGTACGAAAAATAACTTTGACATTAACGTAAAAAATGTTCTTCACATATAAAAATCACGACTTTAAATTTGAAATGTAGGATGAAAGTATAACATACCTATAATTTCTACGACAAAGAATTCAAACATTGCCGTTCATGTCTTTAAAATGTATAATGACAACTCTAACTTTTAGAAAAAAGAAACACTAAAAATTTACAAGGCAAAGAATTTAAAATTGAACGTTAAAATTAACTTTACATGTACTATCATACTCTTATATCAACGATAAATAAGATAAAAAAAAGAAACTCTAAAAATTTATAAGGCAAAGAATTCAAATAATACGCGAAAATTTACCTCACATATAAAAATTATGTCTTTCAAATGTGTAAGAATAACGCTAAATTAGAGAAAAAGAAATATTAAAAATTTATAAGGTAAGGAATTGAAACAATACGCGAAAATTTATTTTAGACATAACATTTTTATCTTTAAAATGTGTAAGAATAATGCTAAATTAAAGAAGAAAAAAAAAATAACATACTTAAACTTTCTTCGACAACAATTTAAACAATACGCGAACATTTCATACACAATTATTTTCTTAGGTTAATGTTAAATAATGGGAAATTTAACAGAATAAAAATTTCAAAGATAAAGAATTTTAACCTTTACACGAAAATTTACCTCACAAAAATATCATATCCTTAAACTTTAACGTGACAATTTACTCTTCATATACAATTAAACTCTTAGGTTATTGTTAAATCAAAGAAAAAGTAACATACTCAAAAATTTCTAAGATAAGCATAACGTAAAAATTTCATATCATGTGTTTAAAATGTAACATATAAGAGAAAAAAAATAACATACTTGAACTTTCTATAGCAAAGAATTTAAGCATTAGCGTAAAAATTCACTTTACATATAAAATTCACATCTTTAAATGGGAAGATAAGCAGGTGACGGTAATTAGCCAATCAGGGTAGCGGTAGGTGATACGCCATTCGCCGGCATTTTTAGATCGGAGGATGAGTCACGCTAAAACTTGTTGGAACAGGTCGGGAGATTTGTACAGCAAGAACAACAGCATCGACGCGCAAGCAGCGGGTGATGCTGTGATGTGTCAGCAGGTCTTTGAGATTATCGTTTTCCTACTTTGCCGTTTTCATAATGAAATGTTTGTGAAAACTTGGAATGAATGAAGTGGATTTCAAAGACACATTAGTAAGTGAAGGTAGAATTCGCATGGACTTTCTTCCAAAAAGTATGATTCACTTGGAGAATTTAAGATCATTTCTACTTGAAAACTTTTCTATTATTTAAAACATTGAATATTGTTCAAACTCAGTGGGATTATATGCTACAATACGGGTAAAATTTAACAAAATTGTTACATAGAAGAAAAATAGTAAGAGATTTAAAATAAATATTAGTTATAGATACTCCAAAGAAAAAATTTCACCTCTACTTTTCAATCGGAAAATCAATACAAGTTGGAAATTTATGTTACTTCAAGAAAGACTTAGACAATTTACTTTGTAATAATATACGTTAAGGTGTCATATTAACTCGTTCAATAAATGCTGACCAAGGATTATTTTACTTATCAATCTAAGAAAGGTGAATTGGGTGAAAATATTAAATAAATTGTAGATATTAAATACATTGTAGATATGCATTCAAGTTTTGAAAATCGCCTGCAAGACTTTTAAAACATCTTAAGATAATTTGAAAGAAACTTGCGAATTATATGTAAACTACATAACTTTTTATACTCTGAAAGGAAATCACAAGTAACTTAGTTAACTTTTTTCATGGTAACACTCATATTCAATGACATGTTTTTTAAATTTAACCTTCTTTACATGATATTAGTTATAAATTTGTTCAATCTCAGATGTGATATACTATTATTTCTAACATATATGTTACGAATTGTATAAAGTTTTTAAAAGAGTATATGCAAATCACCAATCAGAAACATAAAAATCTAACATCATTCAAACAAACTAAAATAATAAGATATTTTCCTTAGTGGAAATAGTTAACTACTCATGTGATGGAATATACTAGAAAATTTAAATACTGAAAAAAGTTTGCTAGGCAAACTTAAAGAATATTTTTTTTTTCTTCTGAAAAACTAGCATAAATTTGAAAAAATGTAGAGTTTGTTACTACGTAAAATTGAACATCATCTGGACAAACTAAATTATACGTGAATTTTTAACTTCCATCCATAATTTCTAAATAACTTATACATAAATTTCAGAAAAACTGAAACGGAATGTGTTTTACAAGAGGCTTATTTTGTAAGATGAATATTCAATATTAATATAACTGAGCAAAGTTCATTCCGGAAAAAACTTGTAAAAGATACTTATATTTTGAAAATAGTTTGAAATATCCTTTTAAATTTATGAATGCTCGCTTTCGAAAGACACAAATAAAACTGATATTACTCATGATAATTAACACATACATAATATTAGTCAAACAAAGTGAAATTTTTATTGCTTGTGACCGATAACTTTTCAGTGAAGCAGAACTTACATAGGAAATTTGTGCAAACTTTTTCAACTTTTAAACCAAGTATCATGTAAAATTATAAATTACGATAGGAAATAGCATACTTCAGAATCGGAACAAGTCTTGTAGTTAAGCTAAATGTATTTCTCAAGGAATTGAAAGCATACCAGAGAAGTCCTTATCATTTCGCATCTTTTCTCATGTTGCAAGAAGACATACTTTGTAAAAGATCGTCTTAGCACTTAACAAAAATCAGTAAAAATAAATATATTTTCTATGGCAAAGATAAAACTTCACAACTTAATTACTTAAATTTAGCTAAGTTGCATATGGTTTATTCACATAACTCGCATATGCTTCGAATGTTGAAATATATTTGTCAGTTGAAATCAAACTCATCGAAAATAAATGCTATCTACATTTTCAAGTCGGAACTCATCGAAAATAAATGCTATCTACATTTTCAAGTCGGAAATTACTATTAAATAAACTTTACATGTAAGACATTATCATGTTAAAAAGAAAAATCTACAAAAATGTAAATGATAATTTTACTGCAGGTACATAAATGATGAATAATTTATGATTTTATTCTAGGCAAACGTTTTATTGTCTAACAGAGAACTTAAACTTTAGCAGAAAAACGAAAAAATACAATTTTTATATCCTATCATGCTTGTCGAAAATTGAATTTATTAGCTGTTGTAATAGATTTTTATTGTCCAAATTTCTATAGTTCTTCCCAGTGCAATAATATTAAGTTCATGTGTAATGAGTAGGTTTTTTTTTGTTGTTGAATCTTATAAATTTAATGAAATTATTATGACCTAAGAGATTGAGTGAACTGAATAAATCTATGACGTAAATTTAAACAGTGACTTGAACTGATACATACTATAACTGTAAAGAAGTATGACAAAGTGATAGATGAAGTGAAAATAGAAGTTGAGTGAAATGTGTTGAAAAAAGTTGAAGACGACAAGAAATTCATAAATGAGAATTATCATTGACTTATATTAACTTCGTTTTTTTTGCTTATGACAAGAAAATACACTCTTGTTTATTAAGAACCAACTTGATATCTTATCATAGAATGACAATGATGAAATATCTATACATTAAAAAAAAATACCAAACTTAGACATAGCAAATTTCTTGAAATTCATGTATAATGTGAGAAGTTTTACTGGAAATATAGAAGATACAACATTGAAAGATGTGAATGTTTCGAAGTACTTTATCAGAAATAAAAAAATAAAAAAATGCGCTGAGGTCCGCTATAAATTTTTTTAGGAGAAAGTTTAAACAAAATTTAAAATCAAACATGCTTTTAAGGGGGAACACATATATTAAAACTATAGCACATTTAGCAATTTATATTATGTCATCTCAATTGGTATCAAACTGAATAATATGAAAAACAACCACAAACTGAATAAACATGAAAATTATCAATATATGTGGAAAAGTTTCCTTTTTTCACATATAAAAAAAAAAAATAACACATTGACATACGAAACACACAAGATCACGAAACATGCGTAATCATATACCGATAAGAGCAACCAATGTTGCGGGGAGATATTCACGTGATGGACAATATCCCATGAATAAATTGAGTGATTTAATTTCTAATGCTAATTCCAATAGTATTCCACGTAACTTCAACTTTATATGTTACACTATAGATATATTTATTTTTCAAATATATTGACTTTCGAAAAATCATCCTTCAATATAAGAATGATCATAGTAAGAATAAAAGAAAAGATACTAAGCATTGATTTAAAGTGTATTTATTTCAACTTAGCAACAAATCATATGCGTGAAACGAAAATTGCTTCGAACCAAAGTATAACTATCCAATTTCATTGATTCCTACAAGGAAATTTTTCTCATCTAGTAATTGAATTTTTTTTTCTCGTACACATTATAAGTGTTGTGCAATCAGGTGTAGAATAGCTGAAGATATCCGACCTCTTTCTAAATATTAATAAGTCACTGTTGAAAAACTTATAAAAATTTCAATTTACACTTAAAGTTTTTTTTTTTTATATATATATATATTTCAAAGAATTTTTTCAAATCAATATGTATATTTAAATACTGAAACTTATTCACTTCAATAAATGTATGTTTAAGTTATAAAACTTGTCGTATGTATTGAAAAATTGTAACTTTTCGTCTTCGTATAAATCGATAACTTATACACTAGTTCTTCATCAATTAATCTTCTAAGTAAATCTTTCAAAGGCAAAAACATACCTATAGCTTTGCATTTGTAACAAGTTAAATTGTACATGTTTCTCGTGAAATTAAAATTTTATATGTTTTTCATGAAAATATATAAAATTTTGTAACTTTCACATGAAACATGTACAATTTAACTTGTTACAAATGCAAAGCTATAGGTATGTTTTTGCCTTTGAAAGATTTACTTAGAAGTTTAATTGATGAAGAACTAGTGTATAAGTTATCGATTTATACGAAGACGAAAAGTTAAAATTTTTCAATACATACGACAAGTTTTATAACTTAAACATACATTTATTGAAGTGAATAAGTTTCAGTATTTAAATATACATATTGATTTGAAAAAATTCTTTGAAATATATATATATATAAAAAAAAAAACTTTAAGTGTAAATTGAAATTTTTATAAGTTTTTCAACAGTGACTTATTAATATTTAGAAAGAGGTCGGATATCTTCAGCTATTCTACACCTGATTGCACAACACTTATAATGTGTACGAGAAAAAAAAATTCAATTACTAGATGAGAAAAATTTCCTTGTAGGAATCAATGAAATTGGATAGTTATACTTTGGTTCGAAGCAATTTTCGTTTCACGCATATGATTTGTTGCTAAGTTGAAATAAATACACTTTAAATCAATGCTTAGTATCTTTTCTTTTATTCTTACTATGATCATTCTTATATTGAAGGATGATTTTTCGAAAGTCAATATATTTGAAAAATAAATATATCTATAGTGTAACATATAAAGTTGAAGTTACGTGGAATACTATTGGAATTAGCATTAGAAATTAAATCACTCAATTTATTCATGGGATATTGTCCATCACGTGAATATCTCCCCGCAACATTGGTTGCTCTTATCGGTATATGATTACGCATGTTTCGTGATCTTGTGTGTTTCGTATGTCAATGTGTTATTTTTTTTTTTTATATGTGAAAAAAGGAAACTTTTCCACATATATTGATAATTTTCATGTTTATTCAGTTTGTGGTTGTTTTTCATATTATTCAGTTTGATACCAATTGAGATGACATAATATAAATTGCTAAATGTGCTATAGTTTTAATATATGTGTTCCCCCTTAAAAGCATGTTTGATTTTAAATTTTGTTTAAACTTTCTCCTAAAAAAATTTATAGCGGACCTCAGCGCATTTTTTTATTTTTTTATTTCTGATAAAGTACTTCGAAACATTCACATCTTTCAATGTTGTATCTTCTATATTTCCAGTAAAACTTCTCACATTATACATGAATTTCAAGAAATTTGCTATGTCTAAGTTTGGTATTTTTTTTTAATGTATAGATATTTCATCATTGTCATTCTATGATAAGATATCAAGTTGGTTCTTAATAAACAAGAGTGTATTTTCTTGTCATAAGCAAAAAAAACGAAGTTAATATAAGTCAATGATAATTCTCATTTATGAATTTCTTGTCGTCTTCAACTTTTTTCAACACATTTCACTCAACTTCTATTTTCACTTCATCTATCACTTTGTCATACTTCTTTACAGTTATAGTATGTATCAGTTCAAGTCACTGTTTAAATTTACGTCATAGATTTATTCAGTTCACTCAATCTCTTAGGTCATAATAATTTCATTAAATTTATAAGATTCAACAAAAAAAAAAAACCTACTCATTACACATGAACTTAATATTATTGCACTGGGAAGAACTATAGAAATTTGGACAATAAAAATCTATTACAACAGCTAATAAATTCAATTTTCGACAAGCATGATAGGATATAAAAATTGTATTTTTTCGTTTTTCTGCTAAAGTTTAAGTTCTCTGTTAGACAATAAAACGTTTGCCTAGAATAAAATCATAAATTATTCATCATTTATGTACCTGCAGTAAAATTATCATTTACATTTTTGTAGATTTTTCTTTTTAACATGATAATGTCTTACATGTAAAGTTTATTTAATAGTAATTTCCGACTTGAAAATGTAGATAGCATTTATTTTCGATGAGTTCCGACTTGAAAATGTAGATAGCATTTATTTTCGATGAGTTTGATTTCAACTGACAAATATATTTCAACATTCGAAGCATATGCGAGTTATGTGAATAAACCATATGCAACTTAGCTAAATTTAAGTAATTAAGTTGTGAAGTTTTATCTTTGCCATAGAAAATATATTTATTTTTACTGATTTTTGTTAAGTGCTAAGACGATCTTTTACAAAGTATGTCTTCTTGCAACATGAGAAAAGATGCGAAATGATAAGGACTTCTCTGGTATGCTTTCAATTCCTTGAGAAATACATTTAGCTTAACTACAAGACTTGTTCCGATTCTGAAGTATGCTATTTCCTATCGTAATTTATAATTTTACATGATACTTGGTTTAAAAGTTGAAAAAGTTTGCACAAATTTCCTATGTAAGTTCTGCTTCACTGAAAAGTTATCGGTCACAAGCAATAAAAATTTCACTTTGTTTGACTAATATTATGTATGTGTTAATTATCATGAGTAATATCAGTTTTATTTGTGTCTTTCGAAAGCGAGCATTCATAAATTTAAAAGGATATTTCAAACTATTTTCAAAATATAAGTATCTTTTACAAGTTTTTTCCGGAATGAACTTTGCTCAGTTATATTAATATTGAATATTCATCTTACAAAATAAGCCTCTTGTAAAACACATTCCGTTTCAGTTTTTCTGAAATTTATGTATAAGTTATTTAGAAATTATGGATGGAAGTTAAAAATTCACGTATAATTTAGTTTGTCCAGATGATGTTCAATTTTACGTAGTAACAAACTCTACATTTTTTCAAATTTATGCTAGTTTTTCAGAAGAAAAAAAAAATATTCTTTAAGTTTGCCTAGCAAACTTTTTTCAGTATTTAAATTTTCTAGTATATTCCATCACATGAGTAGTTAACTATTTCCACTAAGGAAAATATCTTATTATTTTAGTTTGTTTGAATGATGTTAGATTTTTATGTTTCTGATTGGTGATTTGCATATACTCTTTTAAAAACTTTATACAATTCGTAACATATATGTTAGAAATAATAGTATATCACATCTGAGATTGAACAAATTTATAACTAATATCATGTAAAGAAGGTTAAATTTAAAAAACATGTCATTGAATATGAGTGTTACCATGAAAAAAGTTAACTAAGTTACTTGTGATTTCCTTTCAGAGTATAAAAAGTTATGTAGTTTACATATAATTCGCAAGTTTCTTTCAAATTATCTTAAGATGTTTTAAAAGTCTTGCAGGCGATTTTCAAAACTTGAATGCATATCTACAATGTATTTAATATCTACAATTTATTTAATATTTTCACCCAATTCACCTTTCTTAGATTGATAAGTAAAATAATCCTTGGTCAGCATTTATTGAACGAGTTAATATGACACCTTAACGTATATTATTACAAAGTAAATTGTCTAAGTCTTTCTTGAAGTAACATAAATTTCCAACTTGTATTGATTTTCCGATTGAAAAGTAGAGGTGAAATTTTTTCTTTGGAGTATCTATAACTAATATTTATTTTAAATCTCTTACTATTTTTCTTCTATGTAACAATTTTGTTAAATTTTACCCGTATTGTAGCATATAATCCCACTGAGTTTGAACAATATTCAATGTTTTAAATAATAGAAAAGTTTTCAAGTAGAAATGATCTTAAATTCTCCAAGTGAATCATACTTTTTGGAAGAAAGTCCATGCGAATTCTACCTTCACTTACTAATGTGTCTTTGAAATCCACTTCATTCATTCCAAGTTTTCACAAACATTTCATTATGAAAACGGCAAAGTAGGAAAACGATAATCTCAAAGACCTGCTGACACATCACAGCATCACCCGCTGCTTGCGCGTCGATGCTGTTGTTCTTGCTGTACAAATCTCCCGACCTGTTCCAACAAGTTTTAGCGTGACTCATCCTCCGATCTAAAAATGCCGGCGAATGGCGTATCACCTACCGCTACCCTGATTGGCTAATTACCGTCACCTGCTTATCTTCCCATTTAAAGATGTGAATTTTATATGTAAAGTGAATTTTTACGCTAATGCTTAAATTCTTTGCTATAGAAAGTTCAAGTATGTTATTTTTTTTCTCTTATATGTTACATTTTAAACACATGATATGAAATTTTTACGTTATGCTTATCTTAGAAATTTTTGAGTATGTTACTTTTTCTTTGATTTAACAATAACCTAAGAGTTTAATTGTATATGAAGAGTAAATTGTCACGTTAAAGTTTAAGGATATGATATTTTTGTGAGGTAAATTTTCGTGTAAAGGTTAAAATTCTTTATCTTTGAAATTTTTATTCTGTTAAATTTCCCATTATTTAACATTAACCTAAGAAAATAATTGTGTATGAAATGTTCGCGTATTGTTTAAATTGTTGTCGAAGAAAGTTTAAGTATGTTATTTTTTTTTTCTTCTTTAATTTAGCATTATTCTTACACATTTTAAAGATAAAAATGTTATGTCTAAAATAAATTTTCGCGTATTGTTTCAATTCCTTACCTTATAAATTTTTAATATTTCTTTTTCTCTAATTTAGCGTTATTCTTACACATTTGAAAGACATAATTTTTATATGTGAGGTAAATTTTCGCGTATTATTTGAATTCTTTGCCTTATAAATTTTTAGAGTTTCTTTTTTTTATCTTATTTATCGTTGATATAAGAGTATGATAGTACATGTAAAGTTAATTTTAACGTTCAATTTTAAATTCTTTGCCTTGTAAATTTTTAGTGTTTCTTTTTTCTAAAAGTTAGAGTTGTCATTATACATTTTAAAGACATGAACGGCAATGTTTGAATTCTTTGTCGTAGAAATTATAGGTATGTTATACTTTCATCCTACATTTCAAATTTAAAGTCGTGATTTTTATATGTGAAGAACATTTTTTACGTTAATGTCAAAGTTATTTTTCGTACAAAGTTTAAGTGTGTTACTTTTTTTTTCTTTTATTTAGCGATATTTCTACATATTTTAATATCGGGATTTTTATGTGTAAAGTAAAATTTTACGTTAATGTTAAAGTTATTTGTCGTAGAAAGTTTAAGTACGTTACTTTTCTCTTGCATGTTATATTTTAAAGTCGTGATTTTTATACATGAAGGGAATTTTCGCGTAAAGGTTAAATATTTATCTTAGAAATTTTAAGTAAGTTACTTTTTTTCTCTTATTTAGCGATATTTTTACACATTTTAAAGTGATTTTTATATGTAAAGTAAGTTTTTTTTCGTTAATTTTAAAGTTATTTGTCGTAAAGAGTTTAAGTATGTTACTTTTTTCTCTTATTTAGTGATATTCGTACACATTTTAAAGACATGATATTTATTCGTAAAGTAAATTTTCCTGTTCACTTTTGAATTCTTAGTTGTAAGATGTTCAAGTATGTTACTTTTTCTCTCTTATTTAAACATTAGAGTATCCAAAATCAGTTATCACATATCTATTCAGCATTAGCAGCTAGTTCTGTGTTGCCATTCATCAACTTAAGTAAGTATCATTGTACAATAAAAACTATCTTGATTAATATAACTAACATAGACATATTAATTTCTAACAAGTTTAATGGTAATATAAATTTTAACATAGACTGTAAATAGCTAAGATATATAATATCGCTCGCATAGTACAGTATAGCTTTAAATTACAACCGGTTGTAACAAATAGAATCAATTTCAAAGTATTTGAAGGTTGATATATCGAAAAGTTATGTATTTCCATCTCTTTGAAAACATTGTTCTGACTAAAAAGAAATGTTTTTCCTAAACCATTCTGGAAGAAGAAGAAAAAAATTATAGATTCCTCAATAAAATATGGATAATACATTTATAATTTACAAAATTGAGAATAATACTTATATAAATAAAAAAAAAATCGTCATTTTTCTATTCAAAGTGATAAATATTTCTTTTTGAAAATGTATATTACTAATATTGTATTGCAAAGTCACGTGTGAACACACTACAACTACTAATTCCCTTCAACAGGGTCAGACTAACTCAACCTAAAAATAATTGTAAAATCATTACTTTAACTTCCATAATGGGTTTCAGTTGCTGAATATTAAAAATTAATTCTAGTCTAAGTTCTTTTTGTTGTGTATTCAATCCCTCAAAAACTATGAAAATAAAAGAAAAAAAAAATGTAATGACATGTTAAGCTCTGTAAAAGAAATTTTCACGTTAAGATTGCAAAGTTTAAATTTTTTATCTCATAAATTTTAATTTATATTTATATTTCATACTGTTATTGAGAAAATAATGAGACTTTATGTGTCTAACATTGATTAAACCTGATTCCTTAAAAGTGTCTTGCGATTATATCTCTCAACATTAGTTTAAATGTGTTAAGCACTTATAAAAAAAAAAAATCAACTCAATCCGAAACTTTACGCATTTGTGTTAGTATATTTTCTTTGCATGTATTTGAAGTTTTTAATGGTTAAGCATGAAAAGTTATAAACTATGTAATTTATATTCCTTCCTACCACTAGATGGCGCCGCAATTACATTAAACTTAGTAGAAAACTGTATAGTCAATGAGAAGAGCATTTGAAATCACGTGACATATTCTAACCAATCAGAAGCGAGCTTTTATTTCAACCAATCAAAGGAGACTTAGCTATATATCAGGATACAAGATGTTGCCATTCCTTAAACTTTGATATAAAGCAAATCGTGACGTCATCCCCACTACATTAACACTGTGACGTCACTGGTAAAACAGCCTGTCACTCTAAGTTATTCACTTAAAAGTAGCCCTAAAACAACTCAACTCCATCCCGCCTAAAACTTAGCATATTTCTATTGCTGCCATCGTCTTAAAGGTAAGTTTTGTAAAATCATGATTGACGTCATACCCACTGTGACGTCACTAGTAAAAAATACCTATAACTCTAACTTATTCACTTAGAAGCAGCCCTAGAACAACTCAACTCCACCTTAAAGGTAAATCGAAACTGAAAAGTGTTGCCACCGCTCAAAACTTTGATATAAAACAAATTATGACGTCATACCCGCTGTGACGTCACGCAATAAAAGCCTATCACTCTAACTTATTCACTAAGAAGCAGTCCTAGAACAACTCAACTCCGTCTGCTAGATAAACCGAAACTAAAAAAGTGTTGCCACCGACCAGAACTTTGATATAAAACACATTATGACGTCATACCCACTGTGACGTCATACACAAACAGCTTATAACGAAATCGAAACTAAAACAACAGCAGAAGGGGAACAACTCAACTCCACTTCCGGTGACGGCATATCCTGTGATGTCACTTCCTGTGACGTCATATCCGTTCACGCCATATCCGGTCACGCCCCCTTCCGGTGACGTCATCATCCCTCATCCCTGCACCGGCACCGCCCCTGGCTCAGGAGCCCTATTTTCTAACTACTAAGATACAACTAGTACTCACACACAAAACTTCATGGTGTTCATTATGTGATTTCTTGTACGAAAAAAAGGATATTTTCCAAATATTTATACATTACATAAATATTAAAATACTTCAAAAAGTTTTAATAATGTCATATGTTTTCATATAACATTATTAAAACAGCATTTTTGAAGTTAATGGCATACTTGAAAATATTTTTGTGTAATTTTGATATTTTACTAAAAAAGTTCGCAAGTAAAAAATGTGAAATGATAAGTTCTTTTAAAGTGGTACAGTACCCAAAAAAAAAACAGAACGATGGCTATATCTTTTGTTCTAATTGTTGAAATAACAAACAAAAGGTACCGTTGTAAATCGTGAAAGGTTTTTAATAATTGTATGTAGTTTTTTTTATCATGAGGGGTCATCTACATATTAAAACAGAACCAAACTTTAAAAAGTTCAATAGCAACCTCATAATATTATTCCATATTTGGATTCAGCATTAAAAAAGAATGCGAAATACAAAAATTCGTAATTTTCTAATGAATGGTTTGTAATTTAAATGATAAAAAGAAAATGATAAATTAATGTTAAATAAAAAAGTTGGTTTTTTGGCCATAAATACTTAAATAATTAATATATTTCAGTAATTTTTTTTTCAAAAGGTAGTTTGTAAATGGCCAAACATAAATAGCAATCAGCTTTTGAATCAATTTCTTTTTTAATAATTAATTATTAATTAAGCAATTAAAAAAAATTTGAATAGAAACATATATTTTTTTTGCTTTCATTAGATTTACCATGGTCTAAAACCCCCCCATAATTTTTTTCTTTCCATTTTGACTATTAGTTCTCGATTTTTTTGAGAAAATGTAAAAAACGCTCACTTTAAGGGACCGTATAGTAGACGACTTTTTAAAACTATCAAAGATTAATCCAAAGTAAACTAGAGGTGTGGAAAATCGCATAACGTTCAATTATCGTATAACCAATAGTTTAAAAACTAAGAAACACGCTTTAATAGGAAAGTGAACTAAAAAGTAGAAGATAATTTTAAATAAGTTTGAAATAAGAATAGAGTGATTAACAAGAAATATTTATTTTATCGTATAAAAGCGTGGGGTACTTGATGTCAATTTTTGTAAATATTTAATGACTGATATTGGTAAAAGTAGAGCCATTATGAAAATATCTTAAAAAGCACCCCACGCTTTTTTACGATAAAATAAATATTTCTTGTTAATCAATCTATTCTTATTTCAAACTTATTTAAAATTATCTTCTACTTTTTAGTTCACTTTTCTATTAAAGCGTGTTTCTTAGTTTTTTAATCTATTGATTATTTTCTACTTTTTAGTTTGATTTTCTATTAAAGAGTGTTTTTTAGTTTTTTAAATTATTAATTATTTTTTCTGTAAACTATCAATTTTTTTTTTTTTTTAATTTGCTTTCTTAAATTCCATTTATTTAAAACTACATTTTTTAAGCAATTTCAATAAGTTATCCTTTAAAAATTTTACTGAATCATGTGACTTTTTCATTTTATAAATAATTTCAACGATCTAGTTACATTTGTGTTTATAGTGAAATATTTCTGTAAAATATTCATGCTTTGCTAAATACTGTTTACTAATGCCTACATTTAATATTTATTAATTTTCTAATTATCAGTAGTATTCGTTATATTTCTGCAATTACAGTATTCGATATTTTATTTATTTCGTGTGAAGAATGCACATCTCTAATGTTGTAAATAAATTATGTTACTTTTGCGTTTACTTGCTATTTTTGTATTAATCTTAAACATGACACTATAAATCCAAGTACTTTCTATGCAATTTTAGACTAATACTTGTATTTTTTAATCTTCGTGAAACGCGCCACATTAACCGTTCGATTTCTCCCGCTGTGAAGAACCTTAAAACTACCTTTCGTTTTATGGAAATTCTCCCTGAAGATCGGTCAAAAAATGGTCGAAATATTTTCGCTCATAAGTGACGTGTTTTTCAACATAATGCTTTGAAATTTGGTATATAGGGTAAATGATGTATTCTGAATCGAATGAAATGATAAAAAATAAGGGTTCGTATTGAAATTTTCGAAGATAGCGTTACTTTTACTTAGTAAACGGTCCCTCAAGAAAAAAAATTGCATCAGATATATAGAAAATCTTAAGCAAAACATTTTGGTGCAAACCGTAAGATTCTACGATAATTAGAACCGAAGATATAGCCATCGTTCTGTTTTTTTTTTTTTTTTGGTACTGTACAAAGAATTTCTTCCCATTAGTATTAAAAAAAGCAGGAAATATGCTCTGTATTTTAACATTCATCTTCTATAAATGTGTGTTATGAATTGCGTTAAATATGAGTTAGTTTGGTTATTTAAAAATAATAAAAAATTATGGCATTGATTTCCATTGAAAGTTTAAGTAAAAACAAGATGCTATCTCTATGATTGATACAAATATACAATTAGATATTTTAATATGAACATATATAATTATGCAATGAAGATATTATTACATAAATGATGAAATCTTATCATTCTTAAAAAGTAACGGAATATTCCAACATGATATTTTGAATAAAAAATGTGTTATGAAATAGTTAATGTGTATTTTTTGTCTTACCAAACTTATTTAGAAATAACTGTTTCTATAAAAATATGTGTTTATGTGTTGAAATAATGAGAAAAGTAAGAAATATAGTAAATATTCCAAATTATTTTTTCTAAATTATTTGTTTATTCAAGAGAAGTATTTTCTTACGAATGCTTAAAAATAGGTATATTAACCCTTACACTTACTTTCAAAATACGAGTTTTTTTTTTTAATTAAGAAAAAAAAAGGATTGCAATCGCTTTACTGCTTTAGAAAATTTTCTAGTGGTATAACTTGTTTGTATATTTGGAAATTTTCATAAATGTAAAATTTGCGGGTAAGTTTTTAAGAGATTTTTTCCCAAGCACTTTTGCAAACAAATGTGATATATATTTTTAACTTTAGTTTTCATTAGTTAAAATCTTATACATAATTTTTTTTTTTTTGGTAAAGCTATTTTATGTATTTTTAATAAAAATATAACTCAGTGTAGATTTTTTTTTTTTACTACAAGACATATTTAACATAGAAAAATGTGAGAAGTAATTACTTAAAATAAAAAAAATAAAAAAAAAACAAGAAAGAAATATTTATTCCGTAGATGTGAGTACTCTTTAAAATTTTTTCTCTAAATCAAATAAACATGAAAATGGAAATATTTCCCAAATATATTTTTGTTATTTCTACTTTCAAACTTGTAATAAAAACAGATATTTTTTATTTCTAATAAAGTATTGTTCTTAAGTAGCTTTTTCTCAGAGTATTCCTAAAAAAGTATTTTTTAAAAACTTTGTATATGAAAGAAAAATTATTATATTAGGGAAAAAAATATTTAGAAACTTATCAAGATTTGTAAAAATAATAGATAGCCAGTCTACATTACTATCACTTAACTTATAAATAAGTACTATCGTAGCATATAAACATATGTATACAGCACTTAATACTACATCTATAAGATCTAACCTCAGCTGACACTCTACAATCCCTGATTTCATGTATTGACGCATCGCAAATAGTCTCGTTCCGATGGACGATCAGCCTAATGAGTGTTTTCCGGGTGTTTGTTCCCATTCGAGATGTAAATGTATGGGTATGTTTCCCCTCGAAGACCTTTCGGAATACGTCTTCCTTTTGACATTCAGCTTCATTTCAAAAGTATTATATTGTTGCACAAATTTTCTGTATAAAGTTGTAAATAGTGACGTATTATTTTAAAATTCTATTGCAATTAATGTTATCTTATTTTATTTATTAACAGCGATGATACAGGTTAGAAAAAGGTGGCAACACCTAAAGCAATCGGGAAAATTCGAGATGTTTCTTTTATTTGACGAGTTGGCTGGATGTTTCGAGAAGGTTCTCACGCGCCTGTTTAAATAAGACCTCAGATCGGGAAAGTTTTCAGTTTGACTTTGGAACTCGATGAAATCTGAAAGCTTTGAGTGTGCCTGACCTGAATTATCGCCAAATTCGAATTTGTTGTTATTGAAGCTGTGTTGAGGCTTGATATTATTTACACTGTTCTTCGATTAAATTTTGTGTGCCTTTGAAGAGAGAATAAATAATAGTTTTTATCTAATAAAAACTGTGCCATCATTGCATCTTTGGAAAATTCACAACAGTGGTGTCAGAAGCGGGGTTTATTCATCTTGAATGCCGACTTCTAGAAGAATAATGGAAGACCAAATGAAGCTATTGATGGAAATGATTTTTGGAATAAAAGACAGCCAAGAATCCACCGCCGCTGAAATGAAGATAATAAAAGACAGCCAAGAGTCCACCGCCGCTAAAATGAAAGCTGAAATAAAAGCCAGCCAAGAATCTGCGAACGCCGAACTTTTCGCTACAATTGCCGCCGGTCAAGCCCATCAAGAATCTACAAATGCTGAATTCGCTGCCGCGATTACGGGTGACATTAAAGCTTTAACCGCTAAACAAGAATCGACTTCTGCATCCGTTGACGGATTTATAGAGCGCACGGAAAATGTCCTTCAGTCAATGAAGGCAATGGCGGATTCAGCCAGGGGGCGCGGGGGGCGCGCGCCGCCTCCTCAGATTATTATTATTTAAAAAATTTTTTTTTTTTAGAATTTGCACACAAAAAATTAAAATGTGCTTTTTTAATAAGTTCACATAACGAGGAGTATATTTCGACCTTTGTCTAATTTCCAAAAAAAGCCCCCCCCCCCCCCCCAGCCCCTAAAAAAAATAGCTTATTTTTGGTTCAAGGCTCTTTTTATAGCCCCTCTCCCTTCCCATTCAAACGGACGTTAGAAGACTTTACAAGTATTCAAACCTCCACCCCATTGACTTTGAAGACATCTCCACAACACTTTACCATAAGAGTTGGAGTTGAGTTAGGTAAAAACTCTTTTACAAAATAATAATTGTTTACTTTTATTTTGTAGCAATAAGGAGCCGAAACCTTATTGTTACTCAGAGGGGGAAGGGAGGGGGAATACACCGGATGTCGTCTTTCTCTTCTGATCTCGCACAAGGGATGGACGTGGGGAGGAATATCACTAGTGTGGTTTACTAGTTAGCACAAGGAGAAGAAATTTTTGAACGTGTGGTGAGAGTGTTGAGACTTACTGTACACTTCCGAAGTTAACCAAAGAGTAGAGTAGGTTGTAATACATAAATGCATCCAAGCGACAAAAAGTAAGTGGGAAAACATTTTTTTAGCGTTTCTTTTTCTATTCTGAAATTATAAATACTATTTATTTGATTTAAAAATGAAAGCAATCGTTACGAGAAGTCAGAAAGAACGCCTTACTGGCATGGAGGACTTTTTAAAAAGAATTGCTTTGTGTTTGGCACTCAAAAAATAGTTTAAAAAAGTTATTCTATAGCTATTTTTGGAAATGGTACCTGTCATTACCCATTTTTGTCATGTTTGGGAATACTTTTCTTCGAGAAAAGTAAGTTAATCTTTGTTGTCTAGTGGCTTAATTTTTAAACCCTTTTTTAAATTAACTTCGATTTTGTGTGTCTGTGAGGAATAAATCCGTGGAGGACTAATTAATCCTCTTGTTATCCAATCGAGATAAAATGACTTGTTGTCAATAACAATAACCATGTTTTCGGACACAAAAAAAAATTAACAAAAAAAAAATTTAAAAAAAATTAGCCAAAGGGACGGAATTGATGATTTTCTTCGCAGTGGTCATCAAACACCATGAAAAGTGAATCTCAGATCAAAATAGCTTAAGTAAATTGCAATTGTACATAAAAATTGGCAAGGAATATAAAGGATACCATAAAAACTTTATAATGCTATTTTAAAACTTTATAACTTTATAACATGAACTATTTGACCTGCCACACTGGATCCCACTGACTTGCATTCCTTTAACTTAAAAAAGCTTAACATAAAATTTCGCTACTCCTGGTTTCTATCGTTTGCTTTTTACTTTATCCTTTATATTTACTTTTGATTTTGTTTAATTGTGGCGGGAAAATCTGTGGAAGGATAACTAACCCACTAGCCGTTATCCAATCAAGCGGAAACTTGGCAGATAGTCTATGACAATGCATTCCATCAAGTTTCGGAGATTTTCACTAAAAGACTACTTTTACTCATGCTTCTATTAACACTATAAATCTTGTGTAAGTATTAAATGATTTATATAAAAATTTTACTTTTATGAATTAATTATTTACACACGTAGGTGACAAATTTTTTTTTCACTGGACTACATAAGTGTAACATTGTATCTATGTAAAAAATGCTCTGATTAGCTGAAATAAAAGCCAGGAATTGGAAAAAAAGGATTTTGTGTCAGAAAAGTTGAAAATAAAATTAAATTTTGAAGAACAAGAGTAGAAAATATGAAAATGAACTGTCAACAAGTGAGATTTATCAAGAAATATAAAACAATTTATATTCGATGCTATAGAGAACTTCTACCTATTAAAACAATATTAGACTTTGATATATTTAAGCTAAATAATAAAGCAAGATTCGGCTCTTCTAATACACTAACATTTACATCGTGTAGTTTTTTTCTTTAACTACTCTATTATAATTATCCATAGATGGATAAGTATAAGATAATTAAGTATAGTTTGCTAAATCAAAAAAAGGAAGACTGGAATTTGTTTTGTGCTAATTATTCAATGTTTAAATTGTATTTTTTTTCTATTGCCTTCTTAAAAATAATACTTATAATTATTAGTAAAACGTTCTCTTTGAAACACAATTTTTTCCCTGATTACTTTAGATTACTTGTGTAGCAATGGATTATCCAGTAAAACAACGTATTTTTACTTACTAAGCTCACTGCATAAATATGTTATGAATATGTTAAATTTTGATGTACAATTACTGATTTCCCAGTTTGATAAGGTATAGTATAAGGTTTATACTTAGTCAGTTTGTCACAAATAATAGTAGCAAGTTCCCACTCTCATTGGAATTTCTTCAGTATAATCTATACCTCTGGAGATGTAGCTTACAAAAATGTTTAAAATGCACGATACATTTTGAATACAATTTGTTTTTAAAATAAAACAGATAATGAAAATACAAAAGGGTAGTGTTAAGGCGCTAAGATACCTAACCGCTACCACGCTAACCTTATGCTAAAATAGCAAGTCAGAAATGTGACGAAAGAGGTTGGGGGTCAATCAATGGCTATGGATTATCTTAAAGTATATTTATTGAGCACTGCCTAGCTTTTTTTTTTTTTTTTTTTTTTTAATATTATACTTAATTCTGTCCTGGCTAAGGCACAATCTTGCGCCCTCCCCTCAGGAAAATCCTAGATCCGCCACTGAATGAAGGTCGATATTTCGGATGTCGAAGAAGATCTTAAGACAGTGAGAAATGAAGTTGAAGAAAAGGTTTCCATCGTGCAAGAAAAAGTAAACGAGAAAATGGGCATCTTGGAAGAAAAAGTTTCCACCTTAAAAGAAGAACAAGACAAATTCATTGACGCTGTAGAAGAAAGGCTGCGAAAAATGGAAACTCGTGAAGCTGTGACCATTGCGTCACCTAATTGGGATAATGCTTCCATCCCCTTTATGGCGCCGCGCTCTAACATCAAAGTGGCCACTTTTGATGGAAAGTCTTCCTGGCGCGTCTATCAAGCGCAGTTTGAAATGATTGCATCTGCAAATGGATGGAACGACTCTACAAAAGCATTTCACCTCGCTGCGTCACACTGCGAAGAAGCTGCTGACATCCTGCAAATACTTCCAAAGGACAGAAGAGAAAATATAGCTGCCCTAACACCTGCTCTGGAGTTGCGGTTCGGTGAACAACATCTGAAAGATTATAGCAGGCAACAACTCAGGACAAGGCAGCAGAAGGCCGGGGAAACACTCCAAGAGTTTGCTTCGGAGATTGAAAGGCTATCACTGCTAGCTTTCTCGGATTGTCCTACGGATGTCAGGGATAATTTATCCCAACAATACTTTGTGGATGGTCTGAAGGACGTTGATTTCTCCCAAGCTGTTAGAATGTCGGACAGTAAAGATCTCAAGAGTGCCCTCGTGTATGCCATGCGAGTGGAGGCGGCCCAGAATTCGTCAAGAAAAGACCAACGATGGCATCGGCCGTGGGGCCGCATCGACATGGGGCATCGGCCGAGGATTCTTCTGACCTGCTCACAAGTAAGCTTCGAGAACTGCAAGGCAAAATCGAGAGAATGATAAGAAGCTATCCCGTAACCTGGGATCGAAAGACTAGAGTTGTTTGTTGGAACTGCAACCGTGAAGAACATTTTAGACGTAGTTGCCCGGATCTGGACAAGAGAGGAGATAATACCACCTCCGAACCTTAGCAGTTAAACTAAGAAGCGGCTCTCTCGCTGGGCGGAGGTCGCCGTGTAGAGCAGGTGTTGCCCCACTCGGCCTCTATCACATCTCATCCCTTCAAGGAGGAAACCATGGTTTATTCGTAGAGGGAAAGATTAATGGAACTCCCTGTCGTCTAATAGTTGACTCAGGGGCAAATGTAACAATCGTACGGACGGATGTAGCCCGGCGCCTGGACAGCCAACCTCTTTACACGACGCCTTCAGTTTCACTACAGACTGTGACTGGTGACAAATTTCTATGCATGGGAAATTAAATGTCAACATCTCCTTTGGATTTAACACCTACACGCACACCGTTTATGTCGCTGAAATTATTGACCCATGCATTCTTGGGCTGGACTTTTTAAAGGAAAACGGAATTACTTTGAATTTTGAGAAAGGCGAGCTTCAAACAGGGAAAGAAGAAGTTCCATTGTTCGGTTTGGACTCGAAAGAGCCGTGTGCATATCAAATAGTAGCTCTTGAAGACATCACCATCCCCTCCATGACAGATTTGGTCGTAAAGGGTTCAGCAGATCTCCCGAAGACATTCCGATTTGGAGTAACGGACTTCCCATCATCGAATAGCGTCCAGAAAGGAGTGCTAGTAGGGGCAACTCTTGTGGATCTCTCTCAGGAGGTGGTGCATGTGAGAATGGATAACATCGGTGATGCCACCAAAGTTATCAAGAAAGGAGAATAAATTGCCGCCTGTTAACTTGTTACAAGCATCGAACGAGGATCGAAGGAGTTTTCGACCGCACCCTCAGTGGATTTAGTGGACCAGGTTCTCGAGGAAGCTCGGTTGGAAAGATGTCAAGAGAAGATTGTCGAAAACCTTATAAAAGAATTTCAGTGTGTTTTCTCCATGTCATCGAAAGATGTAGGAAGAACAAATCTTACACAACATCGAATTGACACTAGGACCCATTACCGATTAAACAACATCCTCGAAGACTTCCATTTGCAAAACAAGAGGAGGTCGGGAAATTGTTACATGAAATGGAAGATAATAGAGTTATCGAACCCTCCTCAAGTCCATGTGCCTCTCCAATCGTACTCGTTCGAAAAAAAGATGGTTCCACTAGATTTTGTGTGGATTACCGGAAGCTGAACGAAATTACGAAAAAGGACAGCTACCCTCTGCCAAGAATTGATGACACTTTGGACACTCTTTCGGGGAACCAGTGATTTTCAACTTTGGATTTGAAAAGTGAATACTAGCAAGTGGAGATACATCCCGACGATCGTGAGAAGACTGCCTTCACTACCGGGCAAGGACTATGGCAGTTTCAAGTTAAGCCGTTTTGTTTGCGTATCACTGGCTAAGTTCGAGCGACTAATGGAGACTGTGCTTAGAGGACTTTCCTACGAGACCTGTCTGGTATATTTGGACGATATCATTATCACCGGGAGGGGTTTTGATCAGCACTTGCAAAACGTAAAGAACGTGTTCTTGTAGCTTAGAGAAGCCCACTTGAAACTTAGCCCATCAAAATGTAAACTCTTTAGGCGGATAGTCAGTTATCTCAGACACATCATCTCATCCGATGGAGTGAGCACAGATCCATGCTGTGCAAATTTGGTCTCGGCCGCAAGACGTTCATCAATTGCGAAGCTTCCTAGGCCTGTGCACGTATTACCGTAGATTTGTGAAGGATTTCTCCAAGATTGCCAGACCCCTGCATCGACTGACAGAGAGCAAACAGAAGTTCCTGTGAACTGCCAACTGTGACGACTCCTTCAATCAACTGAAGACAGCTACATCCGCGCCTGTGTTGTCTTTTCCCTATGTTAACAACGACTTTATTCTGGATACGGATGCAAGTAATGAAGGTGTGGGCGCTGTTCTTTCCCCAGGAATTTGAAGGACAGGAGAAAGTCATTGCTTATTTTAGTAAGAGCCTGTCAAGATCCGAGTGGAACTACTGCGTCACAAGAAAGGAGTTACTGGCAATAGTAAAGGCCGTTGAGCACTTTCATCATTACTTGTACGGTCGAAAATTCCTTTTAAGAACTGATCTTGAGTCTCTGACTTGGTTGCTGAATTTCAAGAATACAGAGGGACAAATAGAAAGGTGGCTCCAGCGTCTGCCGGAATATGACATAGATATCCGTCACAGAAAGGGAACGTCCCATGAGAATACAGATGCTCTTTCCAGAAGACCATTTCCGTAGAATTGTCGATTTTGTTCCAATGCGGAGTCTAAGTTTGAGACAACCGCATCTGCGTTCGAAAAATAACTTCCAAGTCAACTACTTTAAACGTGGACCCTTGGAGTGATCAGAATGTCCGAAAAAGTCTGGCCGAAGATCAGGACTTGAAACCTCTCATTGAGTTCCTAGAAGAAGATACCAGAAAACCCAGTTAGCAGGAGATTGACCACTATAGCCCAACAATGAAGAGATATTGAGCTATGTGGGACTCTTTGCACTTGAATAATGGAGTACTATACCGTCGATGGGAGTCCTATGATGGCAGGAGCTTCCGGTGGCAATTAATCCTCCAAAGTTCTAGAGTTAGCAACGTTCTAGAAGAACTTCACAGCAGCCCTACTGGAGGACATTTTGGTATCATGAAAACTCTTCAGAAAGTCAGGGAAAGATTCTTCTGAGACAAAGCAAAGTCCGACGTGGTGAAGTAGTGCAAGTCCTGTGATGCATGCAATTCACGGAAAGGACCGAAGACCCGAACTCGTGGAAAGTTGCAGCGTTACAACGTAGGAGCACCATTCGAAAGAATTGCGTTGGACGTCTTAGGCCCCCAACCTCACACAATTAATGGCAACAAATACATCCTAGTTGTCATGGACTACTTTAGCAAGTGGCCAGAAGCATAGGCGATTCCGGACCAGGAAGTCACAACCGTAGCAGAAGTCCTCGTACAGAATTGGATCTCCCGATTTGGCGTACTCTTGCTGATACATTCCGACCAAGGGACGAATTTCAACTCTGTTGTCTTCACTGGGCTGTGTGACTTGCTCTACATGGAAAAGACTCGTACAACTCCCCTGCACCCACAATCCGATGGAATGGTCGAACGGTTTAATAGAACGATTCTCAATCATCTCTCTTTGTTTGTATCTAAGAACCAGCAAGATTGGGATCGGAAACTCCCACTGTTCCTGTTGGCCTACAGAAGTGCTACTCACGAGACCACCGGATTTACACCATCTCAAATGATGTTTGGAAGAGACCTTAGACTGCCCTGCGACCTCCTCTTTGGACGACCACCGGACACTCCTTCCTCGCCTGTCCAGTATCTAGATGATCTCCAGGCACGTTTGGAAGACGTACATCGGTTCGCCAGAGAAAGAATCAACATCATGACGGAGGGCATGAAGGTCCGCTACGATGCCAAGGCCACGGAACGTTCATTCCAGGAAGGTGACAAGGTGTGGTTATGGAATCCTAAACTTCGGAAAGGACTCTCCCCTAAGCTCCAGACGAACTGGGAAGGGCAGTATGTGGTCCTTAAGAAGATCAACGACGTCGTGGTAAGGATTCAACGGATACCTTCTAGTAAACCTAGAGTGTTGTACATTACAATAGGCTAGCCCCATATCATGGCAGTAATGATTGAATGACCTTTCCTCTGAAGGACTTCCCTTCCCGGGACGTGCAGTCTTTAAGAAGGGGGAAATGTTGCACAAATTTTCTGTATAAAGTTGTAAATAGTGACTTATTATTTTAAAATTCTATTGTAATTTATTTTATCTTATTTTATTTATTAACAGCGATAATACAGGTTAAGAAAAGGTGGCGACACCTAAAGCAATCAGGAAATTTCGAGATGTTTCTTTTATTTGACGAGTTAGCTTGATGTTTCGAGAAGGTTCTCACACGCCTGTATAAATAAGATCGCAGATCGGGAAAGTTTTCAGTTTGACTTTGGAACTCATTGAAAGCTTAACGCTTTGAGTGTGCCTGACCTGAATTATCACCAAATTCGAATTTGTTGCTATTGAATCTTGTGTTGAAGCTTTATATTGTTTGCACTGTTCTTCAATTAAATTTTGTGTGCCTTTGAAGAGCGAATAAATAATAGTTTTTATCTAATAAAAACTGTGCCATCATTGCCTCTGTGGAAAATTCACAAATTATCACAATTGTAACATATGGCTCATAAGAATTCATGAAAAAAGATCTAACATCGCTTGATATTTTTGATGGAAAGTATCAACTAATGTAAAAAATTGAACATTTACTGGTATATCCCCATTCAAGATATAAATGCTGGGATTTGTATGCCTCCTTAAGGGAGGCAATCCCTACTCAAGAATCAACCTCTTTCCAGAGGTCCGGGTCTTTTTATAACGAAGTTCAGGTGTATAACCGTCATCGTGTAGGCCTTGCGAGAGAAAATATCTCATGCAAACAAGTGAACAAATCCGAAACTGAACCCTAATTCATTTTGAAAGTGAAATATTTTCATTTGGATGAAAACTCATGTTAAAATCAATACTCATTCTATAACTATTTTTGTTGAAAAATATAAAATTTTTTTTTTTTAAAAGTGGCATTGGAACATATTTTTTTGGTTTTTCACATTGAAGAAATCTGGAATAAAGTAATATTTTTATTAAGTTGTAAAAAATTATGCAATTGTATTTAAAGTTGATGCGAAAATTATTTTCAAGGAAAAAAATACCATAAAATAAAAATGTTTTCGTAAAGATAAAAAAATTCTAATAAAAAATCTTCTTCATTAAATAAAATATATTTTTAACGATAAAATAACTTTTTCGTAAAATAAAAAAATATTCTAGGAGAAAAAAAAACTTTTCTTAAAAACCAATTTTTCGTTTTGAAAGAAATTTTAGACTAAAAATATTTGTTAATCTTAGTAAAAGAAAATATCTTTGCGTTATGTATTTTTAGAAATTACATAAAGTAATTAATAGATAGCTCCTTGGTTATCAAACTATATAAAGTAGTGTGTCCTAAACACGTTAGGAAATCTTTGTCTCTTTAAATCGTATCACAGATACTTAGGTCTATCGCATAAAGAATGTTATAATTTACATCTCCCATAACCTCGTAAAAGGGTTATTTCTTGTAATTCAGAAGGAAATAGTGTAAAGTGGTTGTCAAGCTAATGTAACTAGGGCTAGGCACCTGACAATAATACAATGTAACAATCTCGGTGTGACATACCTCTGGAATATTCTAATCCTCCAAGAGTATTATTAACTTACTATTACAAGTGTGATCAATCTAAATACCTAACGTGACACTATTTTACATTTCAATGAAAAAAATTGTGGTAAAATAAAAAAAGTCTTACATAAGAAAAATGTGTTGTAGAAAAAAAAACCTTTTTCGTAAAAATTTAAAAAAAAAACTTCTTTGTAAAAATAAAAAAAAACTTTTTCCTAAAAGAAAAAAAAACTTTTTAATAAAAAAAAAAAAAAAAAAAAAAAAAAAAACTTTTTCGTAAAATATAAAAAAAAAACTTCTTTGTAAAAAACTAAAATAAACTTTTTTTGTAAAATAATTTATTTTTTTGCATAAATAAAAATATATTTCCGAAGAAAAAATTTATTGTAAGAAATTTTTATTTGTTGTAATAGAAAAACCTTAAACCTTATTGTATCATAAAGGGTCTCTATATCATACGTAAGTCGTTGTTTTCTTTTTCTGTACTAGAGTTGGAGCATTTCCATAACTGTCAATAAACTCTACCGTATGTGCTATCTTCAATATAAAATACTATCCAATGGAATCCTGTCTAGGCAGACTCATTATCTCCCTCCTAATTAGTTTTAAAAAGTGTCATATGATCACTTATAGAAAAAAAAATACTCAATCCGAAACCTGACGCGTTTGTATATAGATACATTACCTTATAAAGGACATGACTTCGTTGTTCAGTAACCAAAAACAACCGATTACTAACTTGCGAACTCATTTTACCATGAATTGCAGGTTCGAACCCTTGCACTGGTAAAAGAAGTCTAGAAATTTTTTTGGTGGGGGGAGTAGCTTTTATCATGTAGCCATGGTATGTTATCAGTTTAGAAATTATTTGCACTGTTCCGTATTAGTAGAACAAAGGATCCTACCTGATATTTTTTATCAGTATCATTTACTCTGATCTGAGATCAGAGTAAATGCAAAAAAAAAACAAAAAAAAAAAGTATTTTCTGTGTGCCAATTTCCAAAACCCCAGTAATTTTAAATATAGACAGACAGTTTTTAGTTTTACATTTCTTTATTAGTTATATAAATATCATTATTAGTATCATACAATTAAGAATAAAAAAGGTCTTGTTCCATTATATAGTTTTAAATTAAGAAAATTGTAAATAGCATTAATTTCCAACTATTTATTCAATGCATGTTAAAACGGTTCTGTTATTTCTATTTAAAATTACAGAATCATTTATTGAAATGGTTGCATGTAAAGTAAAATCGAAATGTGTACATGTAAAGTAAAATCCACAACTGTTTGGCCGCTTTCTTTCGTCAAAATATAAAGGATTGAAAACATTATAAGTACACCAATAGACATAAAATAATCATTTGTAACAAAATGTTCCATTTTTCCAACTGAACTCTTTTTAAAAATTTCCCCTTCTTATAGAAATGATGGCAAGCAATCTACCATTTAAACGTACATTAAAATCAATAATATAGGTATTCATTTCTTCTCTATAAATATATGCTATGGCGTAAAATGTGTAAAGTGATAAATATAGCCATACGTTGATTGAGATCTCTCTACATTAAAAAAAAGTAAGGAATCAAATTTTGTGTCACGTGTATCTTAAGTTCTGGTGCAAGGAGAACTGTGAAATTTGAAATATAAGTAGTTTCTGCAGATTTTTTTTTTAAATTTTTAATTAGTTTTTTTTTAAATTTAAATTTTAAAATTTGGCCATAATTACTTCTGCAACAACGAAAAAAAAAAAAAAAATTGAAAGTATGTCCAGGAGAATATTTGTACAAAACTTTTCAAATTATCGTAAAAAACATACACATTTATTTTGTTAATTCATTCTTTTAATTTCGTATAGGGTTTGAAAGCGATATTTTTAAAAATAATTATTGCTGCTGCTGTAGTGCTACTTTACACAGATAATACTTCTTACAAAATTGTTTATAGGTCTATTTTATGTAAAAAAAAAACTAACAATTGGTATACCTTTCCAGAGTGGTGCAAGAGAGGATTGTCAATCGAAATTCAAATATGACGCTTATTTACAAGCCGAAGCAGAAATTTGGTTGCCCTGTCAATTTGGTTATTTACGTCTTTTGTAAATTTTTATGCCAATTTAAGTGGTGAGGATGGTTGAGATTTTTTTTTTTAAAGTGATAAACAATAATTGGTAAATTTACTATAAAAACAAAAGTAATAAATATAACATTAATAAGCAGTTTTTAAAAGAAATCAATATATATCCTTTCACGCGTTTGTACAATTGCTTTAGTTTTTTTTTTTTTTTTTTTAATTTTTTTTTTTATATAAATGGCAGGCTTTTATAGTTCTTCACATATGTATTTGAAATTCATTACAAGCAATAGGTACAGTTTCTATAACATACTTTTGAATAAAAAAAGGAAATAAACGTTTCACCTTTTACCTCTCTCGTCCAAAGTATTGAATCGTTAAACCTTATTCTTGTATGTTGTTCTGTATTGGAGCATTTTGAATTTATAGTAAAAAATTGCAGTTTCTTACTTTAGAAAATAGTTTATGTTTATATAAAAAAACGCAATAATTTTCAACTATTGCCACATAATGGTTAAGTACTATTTAGAATATTTAAGAGAACTTAATAATTACACAGCAATCCAATCAATTATCCAATAATGAAAAATGTTTTATACGATCGTTTACTATTGAAACAAACTAAGATTTATACAAATAGTTAAAGCTAATTGTATACAAGCAAAAAGAAAATAGTTAAAAGCACACTAAAAATGTCATTCTGATTTCAAATATTTCATAACACATTGAGAAACATTTTTAAGGTGTAATTTTATATTTTGGAAATCTGAATTGAAATGAAAAACAGATTAAATTTTAACATTTATATTGAAAGTGTGCAAAATTTTTATTTTATATCTAATTTTTTATTAGCATCCTAAATTTTAATTGCGTCATTAGATTTCCAACAAAAAGTAGGCTATCATTTGGCATACGTACATTTTCTATTTCTACCACACAATCTTGAAATTCCAAATTTTCCACACCTGTTTTTCCCTTTACTCTTGAAGAGGGGCGTGAATGATTGTCTTCAAGGATGGACGACTGTATTGTACTACTCCCAGTACCTTACAATGGCCAAGGAACACCCCTCTGGGTAGACTCCCATAGTGAACATTTCTTTCTCCCCCCCCCCCCCCTTCAAGAACGACCTTATGGTGAGCCCCTAGCTAATGTTGCATGCAAAAAATATATTTCACATGAAAAGGTTAAAAAGTTGCAACTGATATATAAATACAAGATTGTCAAAGTTTAACTCAATCGGCAGGGCCCGATTTAGAATTTTTTTTACTGTAGGCCCAACATTCAGAGAGGGGCCCCCAATAGCAAATATGTATTTTCTTACGTCACAATATTACCAGATCAAGCTACATTCATTAAGACTAACTTTTTACAATTAAAACTCATAGTTTACTTTCACGCGATTTTTTTGTTATAATTAGTATGATCTTGATTTCCTCTATCTAACTTAACTCTCTGTAACTATAAAAAATATGGAATTTGCGGATGTGTAACTAAAAATTTTTTATTATTTTTGTTCAGTACTTCCCATAAAAAGACCATTATTTTTAAAAATTTCAGAAAAGGGGCCCCCATATTTGGGGGCCCCTAGGCTCGGGCCTAGTGGGCCTAATGGTAAATCAGGTCCTGTCAATCGGATAACGTTAAAATCTAACTCATCAGCTCTAATGTGTCAAAAAACCTCTATTGCCCTTTCATAGAGAATATTTCTAATTTCAAATTTTACTCTTACAACTTATTTATAAACGCACAAACTGGAAGATAGATGGCTTCTTCATACATCGGGCAAAAAACAAAAAAAAACTCTTGTTAAAAAAAGAAAATTCACCGAAATTAATAATTTTTTAAAATGCCTTTTCAATTAATTTTGTGGGATTTAACATCAAATACGATGCTTTTTATATTTTCCCTCATTTTTTGTCTCCCCTTTCAAAATAACGATGTTCCTTCTACCAGGGAAATCCCTCTGAATATAAGTAAATATCGGTTTGATTAAAGAAATAGTGTTTAAATATGTATAAATAGTTATGAATGAATTTATTAACTATAGGTAATCTCTCTCTCTGTATATATATATATATATATATATATATATATATATATATATATATATATATATATATATATATATATATATATATATATATATATATATATATATATATATATATATATATATATATATATATATATATATATATATATATATATATATATATATATATATATATATATATATATATATATATATATATATATATATATATATATAAAACGAATGTATGCCTGTGTGTCTGTCTGTTTGTCCTTTATGCATTACTACATCATTTATCCGATCAACAGGAAACTTTGGTTCCCGCGAAGGTTTCTGGGATAATTTTTCTTTTAATTTTTAATTTTTTATTAATTAACAAATATTCTAAATAAACGATTTCTAATAAAGCTACAGCTCTGAAATTGTCTAGATAAGTATAGTTTTGGCCTTCTAATTGGATTTTTGCTAAACAGAATTTTAAAATTTTGATTTCTTTTTTTAAAATTAATTTTTTTAATTAATTAACAAATATTTCATAAAACGATTTGTAATAGGACTACAGCTCTGAAATTTTCAACATAATTAATTTTGGCCTTCTAATTAGACTTTTGACAAACATAATTTAAAATTTTGATTAGCTTTTTTTTAATTAATTTTTGTAATTAACAAATATTTTACTAAACGATATCTAATTGGCTATAGTTCTGAAATTTGCAACACAAGTAGTTTTTGCCTTCTAATTGGTCTTTTGAAAAATAAAATTTCTTCTAATAGGCCTAGAGCTTTGAAAATTTTAACATAGTTATGGCCTTCTAATTTTGTTTTTTACAAATAAGTGTTAAAATATTCTCAAATGGGTGTTATATTATTGTATTACCAGGGATTTTTTTTCTTTGCTTCTTGACAGGGTAGGGGCTTCTAATATTAAGGGTTTACGTAGCAATAACTTTTTAGGAAATGAAGCGAGCTTATGCTTGCATAACAATGAACCTTTTAACGTGTGAAGTAAGCATGTGCTTATGTGTCAATGAACTTTTCAGCGAGCAAAGCCAGCTTGGTTTTGGGTATCAATGAATCATCCTGCGAGCAAAGCGTCAAAAGCTGGGACCTATACACCAATGACGGATTTCGGTCGGCAATGCAACTCTAACTAAAATATTGCACATAGCACAATTTCATAGCGAAGCACGGGTACTATTCAGCTAGTTGCGAATAAAAACGAAAACTAATTAACTTCTGAAGTAATTCAGGAGATCATGCCTCTAGTGGCGCCATCTAGTTATAACTGGGGGACTAAATAGGGGGAAATGCAAAATTTTAAAGTAATAAAGAGATGGGAAATAAATATCATCAATATATATATATATATAGCTTAAAAGACACGAGTCATATCTAATACGATCAGATTTTTCTGATTAAAAAATCAGGACATGTCTCTGCTATGGGGAAGGGATAATTTTTTTTACGTATTTATTTAAGGAGTTCGGAACACACAATTCTAAAATCTTCAATGTTCGAGGTTTTTTCGGAAGATATACAATATACATTGTAATTCACAGGCTTATTTAACTTTTTTATTAGCTTTCAACCATACTTTATATATTTTTTTGAGACTATAATCCAGAAACTCTGCAAAATATGACAAGTTAATTTTAGTTATTAACAAAGATTTCAGAGTAATTGCAGAAAGTTGTGCCTTCTCAGAAATCCAAATTTTACTAACAATAGAAAATGTTCTTTCAATATCTGCAGTTTTCCCGACAAACTAAAGCTGAATTCCACAATTTTCATAATTTGGCAATTTCAATTGAGTGCTGGAGGAAATGTAAATGGGTAATGTAAATGTCGCCAAAATCACTAAGATCACATACAGATCACAATGTGATATCGCAGTGACAAAGCTTTCGTTGCAAAAATCGCATAAATCACACGGATGTCGCCAAAGTCACTAAAATCACATACAGATCACAATGTGATATCGCAGTGACAAAGTTTTCGTTGCGAAAATCGCATAAATCACATGGATGTCGCCAAAGTCACTAAGATCACATACAGATCACAATGTGATATCGCAGTGACAAAGTTTTCGTTGCGAAAATCGCATAAATCACACGGATGTCGCCAAAGTCACTAAGATCACATACAGATCACAATGTGATATCGCAGTGACAAAGCTTTCGTTGCGAAAATCGTATAAATCACATGGATGTCGCCAAAATCACTAAGATCACATACAGATCACAATGTGATATCGCAGTGACAAAGCTTACATTGCAAAAATCGCATAAATCACACGGATGTCGCCAAAGTCACTAAGATCACATACAGATCACAATGTGATATCGCAGTGACAAAGCTTTCGTTGCGAAAATCGCATAAATCACATGGATGTCGCCAAAATCACTAAGATCACATACAGATCACAATGTGACATCGCAGCGACAAAGCTTTCGTTGCGAAAATCGCATAAATCACAAAGATGTCGCCAAAGTCACTAAGATCGCATACTGATCACAATGTGATATAGCAGTGACGTGAGATTCGTTGATAAAATCACATACTCGTCGCATAAATCACATAGATGTCCCCAAAATCACATAGAGATCACACTGATACCACAAAAATAGCATAAATGTTAAAATGTGATATCCCTGTGTATCCCTGCGATATCGAAAAATTACGTCTTATATCACATACATGTCACAAAATGACCTATTTGTGATTTTCATTATATAAAATTATTTTGGGATATCACTGGATGTCGCTGCGATATCACAAAGCAACATTGCAACTTCGTCACATTGTGATGTCGCTGCGATATCACATGGAAGTCGAAAGTGACGTGAACTTTTGCGACATCGCTGCGATATCCCATGCAAGTCACATTGTGACCGTGATCTTTGCGACGAAAAACTTCGTTGCAGTGACGTAACTGTGACAAAGATGGTTAGTAGGGATGGTAATCCAATGGGAAAATTTTTCCCTCTACTCTTCTATCGCAATAAATACTTGAAATATTTACTTTCTTCCTTTGAAAAAATATTGTTAGAATCTTTGAAATCTTCTCTTACGGATGGCATTAAAAATTTTCTTGGATGATAAAAAATTAATTAGATACATCATGTTTTAGTGAACTCTAAAACTCTTTTTTTTTTTTTTTTTTTTTGCTTTTTCACGCGATCGAAAGCACTTTTCTCCTTTCAAAAAGAGTGAGCAGGGACATGGAGGTAGGACAATTACGTCATTTCGACAAACATCATGCACAAACTCCAAGTGTGACGTCATTTAGGTTTAAAGTCTGATTATTGTTTTAATTGACTTCCTGCCAACAAATGAGTTTCGGATTTTACTTGGTTGAATTTTTATTTAATTTTTTTAATCACACATTTTGAAATTTTGCTCTTTTTTAAATTAAAAAAAAAAAAGAAGATATATTTACTTCCTTGGATTCTTTTGTATTTCTGAATCGGCAACGATCAGTTATTATAAAATCGGATCATTTTACATTTTATCATCAACGAATTATTTCGAATGGTTTAGTTTTGTTAGTAAGTTTTGCGATTTATTCTACAATGAGTGTTACTTCATTAAAGATGACATTTTATAAAACAATGGTGCGTTCAACGATGCTTTTTGATTATTTCTGTTGTTTCGCTTCAATTTGTTTGAGTAGAAATTTAAGTCATGTAATTGTTGGTTTATTTTTAACGTTTGCTTTTGTTTTGTGGCTCTATTGTTAACTATTTTTGTTTTTGTAAGTTATAATTTTATGAGATTCACATTAAAATGTTTTATTTTTCGGTATTTATTGTTTTGTGGTTCTCTTGTTAACAATTTCTATTTGTTAAGTTTTTGTAAGTTCAAGTAATTCTATTATTATGGAGCGTAAACACTACATTTGATGTATACAAGTATATTATTTTGTCGAATTTCGCATGTTTAGTTGTTATATGTGCAAATAGGATTTTACATTATTTTGTCGAATTATATTCACTCATTCGTTTATTACCAAGTAAGGATTAATAATATTTTTGGTTTGGCTTCGTTGTATATATTGTTAACGATATCTATTCTATTTCAGTTTATGGCTCCCAAGAAAAAAAGCAAGGCACGGGAAAGGACGGAAAAAAGATGACATGAAGAAATCGAAGGCAGTTAGAAGCCACTGAAGAGCGAGAAAGAAGACTTCAACATGAACAAGCTTCAACATCGAAAGACAGTTTGTGTGAATTCTACACTACATTTGAGGTACGTGTCAACAGTTTGGTATTTGTTAGAATTTTATTGTTCATTATGAATTTTTATTTTGGCAATCCACTTTCAATTTTAATGGCAAATGCTTTTTATTGAATTATTTGAGAATGGTAGTGTTCAACGATGTATTTTTATTATTTCAGTTGTTTCGCTTCAATTTGTTTGAGTAGAAATTTAAGTCATGCCATTGTTGGTTTATTTTTAACTTATGCTTTTGTTTTGTGGTTCTATTGTTAACAATTTCTGTTTTTGTAAGTTACAATTTTATGACATTCACATTAAAACGTTTTATTTGTTGTTGAATTTTCTATTTTTGTATTTGGAACTAAATATTTTATACACTTGCAATTGCTTCGTTTTTAACGTTTGAAATTGTTTTGTGGTTCTATTGTTAACGATTTCTATTACTTAAGTTTTTATAAATTCAAATAATTCTATTGTTTTGGAGCGTAAACACTACATTTGATGTACCGGAGTATATTATTTTGTGGAATTTCACATGTTTAATTGTTATATGTGAAAATAGGGTCTTATATTATTTTGTCGAATTGTATTCACACATTCGTTTTATGACCAGATGAGGATTAATAATATTTTTTGGTTTGGTTTCATTGTATTTATTATTAAGGATTTCTATTCTACTTCAGTTTGATGGCTCCCAAGAAAAAAAAAGCAAGGCATAGGAAAGGAGGGAACAAAGATTACATGAAAGAAATAGAAGACAGTTAGAAACCAATGAAGTGCGAGAAAGATGACTTCAACATGGACAAGCTTCAACATCGAAAGACTGTTTATGTGAATTTTACACTATATTTGAGGTACGTGTCAAGAGTTTGGTATTTGTTTGAATTTTATTGTTCATTATGAAATGTTAACGGATGTTGTGTGCCCAACGGCAAAATTTATCAAAATACAACTCAGACTTGCTATCCTTGTGACCGCTACTTGTTCGAACCGTAACGAGGCTTTACAAAAGCGCAGGAAGAATTGGCTTCATGCGTAACCCTCATGTGCAAACTGCTGCCACTACGGCTGTAACACAAGCTGCCCAGCAGACTTTCAACTCATTAGCCTCTGGATACATAACTTGTAATCTGGAATGATATAGCTTGTAATCAATTCCTATTCATTCTTTGTTATACAGGGTTCCCATGATCATTAAAAGTGCTTAATATTTTTGAACTTGTTTACAAGGCCTTGAAAGTTCATGAAAATGCCTAGAGTTCTTTAAAAGTCCTTAATTTGTGCGGATGTTGTATGCCCGATTGAAAAATTTATAAATAACGTACTACTCGGACTTGCTATCCCCGTGTTCTGTTACTTTTTTTTTTTTTTTTGTAGAATATGATTGTTTATGTGCAAAATTGGCTCGTTCGGAGAAGGGGGGTGGGGGTTGCAAAATTATCTGATAACGGTTAAAGGCATATAAATGGTATTCGAAACTGTCATTAATATTTTTCAATAAGCACAGCGTCTTTCAATTCATCGAGGAGATATAGTAAGTTTATCACTTTATGTGCAAATGGGGTCTCTTACTGCTTTTGTACCAATGTTTGTCTAGCGTTTAATTTATGACTGGTTTTTGTGTGCATTGTTAATTAACTATTTCTATTGTATTTAAGTTATGCCTCCCAAGAAAAAAAGCAAGGCATGGGATCGGAGGGGGGAAAATTACATGAAAGCAATCAAAGGCAGTTACAAACCAATGACGAGAGAGAAAGAAAACTGCACAGGGACATACTTTATAAGAACAGCGTTAAATCCAAATTCAGTTCTTGTGGTGGAAACATGGATACAGCCAACTACTTTCAACATGGACAAGCTTCAACATCGAAAGACTGTTTTTGTCATGAAATTCCTGATGCAGAAACCACCACCATGACTTCAGCTGCTTCAAATACATCACTTGGTTTGGCCAAAGAGGATTTTTTGTTCACTTTGATTTTTGGCCATCATCTTGGTTTGGCCACAGATCATCTTTTGTTCCTTTGGTTTGTGCAGCAAACCAAAGGAATTCGTCAGTATTCCCCAGGGGCTGGCATGCGTTAGCGAGCAAGGAGTGGAGCCCCTAGTTTTCGAAACAAAAAATTTTAAACCTCAATGACTATATTACATCTTTACATAAATAAAAAAACTATTAATAGAACATCAATTTCTTTCCTATGAGTTGGTGTTCTAGTTCGCTTGTTACATAGTGTGAGTACTCTGTCTAGACGTATGTCGCGACATTAGTTATCTAACATTCCTTAAGGCCCTTCACTAACCCAACGAAATTTTCTCTTTGAGAAAACCAGATAATGTTGGCAACACTTAGGGCGTGTCTTGCTCGATGAGGTAATGAATGTGATTCGAGGAGAGTAGAGGGATTGACAGTTTGACAGCGGGGAAAAAGGGGTCCAAAATTCAGAGGGGGTCAGGGTTTTCTTTTGTTGATCGTTACAGTGAGTTGTCCCCACAATAATTGCTTGGAAAAAGTTACGGTCTTCACTATTGCTACCAGAAAAGAGATCTGTTTTTAGTTACTTGCGCAAAGGACATATTGTGTGGAGGAAATGGATTGAAAAAATTTACAGTTTATTTTCTAATCAAATCGGACAAGAGCGAGGTGGTATTTCACGCAACAAAATACTTTCGAAAATACTCAGTACTCACAATAACTTAAATACGAACACTTCACACATTTTCGAATAATGAAGGTCATGGCTTTTCGAATAATGAATATCTGCAAGAATGTATGATGTGAATAAAAACCTCGCCCCTATAAAAAAGAAGGGGGGGGGGGGAGGGAGACACTGGTCATTGAAATAGAATGTTATTTTTTTTAACAAAAAAGGAAAGAAATAGCATGTTTCACACTCATATCTTCTAATTAACATTAATTTGATTCACCTCCATTATTTCACACAACTGACGAAAAAACAATCTTAATGGTTTTTTTTCCCAAAAGTGAAGTCGCTAGTTTTTGTAAATGCTCAAAATAAAAAGTTTCGAATATCCTTTGCAAAGCAATGATAAATAAGCCAGAAACTTATTGGAATCATGTATTATTTGAAGAGGAAAACAAATGTAACTTGTTTGGTTTTGATGGGCTCATAATTATGCGGAGAAGAAAAAATGACGAACAACAGTAAAGCATAGAGGTGGAAGTGTCTTTTTTGTGTGTGGAAGCTTGTCAGCATCAGGACTCTGTAATTAGGTGTTTAATGATGGAGTAATGAATTATGAGCTCTACTTAAATATAATAAATTAAATTTGTCAGCTCAAAATATCGGTATTACAAATTACTTAATTTTCCAATAATAGACGATTTTTACAGAGGACAATAATTGAAGACACATTTTGATTTTTGTACGCACATTGTATTGTCACACGGATATTGTTTTTGTATTTTTTGTAGCAAATGTATTCTACTTTACTACTGTAAGCCCTGTGTGGTACCTAGTGGTTCTCGAGGATTTTCTATGTTGCTCAATAAAGAAAAAAAAAGTAAGAAGATACGACATTAAAACGAAAAGTCAACTAAAAACAGTAATGATCCAAGAATAGAGGAACACATTGATGCAGAAATTACAAAAAAAAAAAAAAATGATAGTAAAATCTCTTCCCAGACATTTAAAAGTTGTTGTGAATGTTAAAATATATCCTACGAATAGCTAATTTACTAGAATATTACAGCAAATACTAATATGTAAGAAAAAATGTAAGTGTACGAAAACTTTTGGGAGATATTTTATACGTTTCTTATTAAACAAATCTTGTACTCAAATATTAATTTTTGAGATGGACAGTTGGCAGAAGCTAAAAAGAAAAGTAAGCTTAATGCCACAGAAATTTGGTGAACAATTTTGCTAGAATCCTAAAAGGATTTATGGAAAAATCCATGGATTTGTTTGCCATAGAAAAAAAGGAGAACTTAATTTTTGTTTAAAGAATGTGTAGAAAGTAGTTTTTTTGTGGTGTATCCATTTAGTAAATATCCGCGTGGCACTGATTTTTTTTGGCCTAATTATTTCTTCATCCTATGGTGTTTACTGGTATATATCCATAATCTTTCTTTTATGTACAAATATGTTAAAAACACGTTTTCTGGCTCTTAATTTTTTTAAGTGTCATTTCCACCTGCTCAAAACGTGTCCTGCTCCCCCCCCCCCCCTCACCCGACCAAATTTTCTGGAGGCGCCCTTGGTACAGTGGCGGCTGGTGCAGGGGGCCAGGGGGGGCCTGGGCCCCCTCACTTTTTTGGACCCTGGCCCCACTTACATATATGCTTGTTAATCTTGTTTTGTTGTGGGATTTTTTTAATATTTAAAAAAAAAAAAAGCTTAAAACTTATTTATTCTGTCATTAGACATTAACTATTGTGAAGGGAGCTCTTGCAACAAACTCGAAAAAATGTTAATCAATCACAATCATTACTGCAAAAAAGCGACCCTTCTCTTAAAGATGCTAGTTTTCCTGGGGACAAAATGACCCCTTCTTCGGATGACCTTGAATTTGAAACCGATAGGGCATATAAGGTTGCGACTTTCACGTGACATCCTGTTTTGCCAAAGCATAAATACCAAAATTTCTAAAACATCCCTGATCGCTCTGCTCTGGGGTGGACTTCTTTGTAAAGGAATGGCCATTTTTTGTAGAGACGGCGATTGCACGTTGGTCCTCTAGTGTGACGGTGCGAAAAAAGTGGCTACAATAAATATCCATTGCATTCATTTTCGCTCTTAGTTTTTCAAAATGTAAGAGTAAGATTTTCTCTGCAAATTGTTTTTATTTAGATATTTACTTTTTTCCCAAAAAATATTTGAGTATTTAAATGTCATCCATATGATCGGAAGAAGTGATTTGTCTCACATTAATATTTGATATCCTATTAAATTATTAACGTAACTTACAATCCGATGCAATCAAAGGAAGAATTTCTATACAGAGAATAAAAAATTTTCTTCTCTAAATAAGTGGCTCCACTAGAACTAGGCCATCGTATAATGCTGTGTTAAAGTTAAAAGATAAACGTCACAGTTGCATAATTTTCACCCCCCCCCCCTCTCCCTCTCTCCCAAATAATATGTAAAATGTAGATAAAGCAAACCTAGTTACTGTTACCAGAAAAAAATTTCATGAACATTTAGCAAAGAATCTGAGTCATGAACCTACACCCTTTAAAAAGCAAAATCATACAAGCAATTTGAAATTGTCAATTAAAATTTGTGCATTCTTAAAATTGAAGAAACGATGTTTATTCTTAACTCAGGTAGGATCCAATTCTCAAAATAAATTCTGAATTAAATAAAATATTAAAATTTGAAGCGAGTTCCATGTTTGCTCAACTTCTTTTCAAAATATCAAGAATCATGATAAAACACCTATTTTTAACTATTGCTATGTCAAAACTCATTGACCAGAGGCAATATATTCAATTCACATGTGAAACGTCGTCGAATCGAGCCCCATCGGATGTTTTGCAGGTTGGTTTCAATGTAAGTAGACATCTCAAATTTGAGATGCATATGCAATGCATTTTTCAAGTAATTATTCATCCTCAAATCAAGTAATTATTCATTTTTTCATGAATTTAAATTAAAACTGTTGAACTGGTCAATATAACAATACCTTTGACTTTGGTTGCAAATTTATAAATATTGCACATTAATGGCATATATAATGCATATTAATGGCATTTTTCATTAGTTCTACTGTTAAGCCAAAATAATTTTGCATGAATTTATTCTTGAAATATCATTGACTTGAATATTAGGAGCAATACCGATGTCTTTAAAATGATTTATTTAAATTATTTTAAAACATTATAAAATTATTTAGTTAAGTATTTACTCTAAAGTTACGAAAAGTAAAATTGTTGCTGTCGGCATTTTTTTTTTTCTATAATTCATGTAATATTTGATGAAAAATTTTCCCCTGTGATTTCTACAGAATTTTTAACCAAGGTTTTGACTTTATTTATTTTATAACTCTTCCCTAACTCTTTGTTTTCTTTTTCTTAAATACAGAATAGAAAATTAAGTGACATCGGTTTTCACACTTTAACTTATTTTTTTTGCGACAGTGGCAAGGGGGTGCAGATCGCATACAAAAGGGTGCAAAGCGGCTAAAGCTTCAAACCAAGAATTTTCAACCGTGAATGAGTATCGGATTTCTTACGGAACAATTTATAAATAAATATGCCGTAATTTTACGTTGAATTGAATAATTTGAAGCCTGTACTTTTCTTTTTTGCCTAGGAATTCTTCGCTTCATTTTTAATTTTCAAAAGCAAAAGGTGCAAGTGCATTCTTTTTACCCTTCCTGACGTCGTCCATTCTCAAACGAAACTTCGCGTCGTTTTTGTAATAATAATTCCTTTTATTGAAATATTTATTTTATCAGATATCAGTATGCTTAGATAATTTAACTGTTTAATAATCTTGTAGTTTTGTTTTCCCATAGATATTTAAGTAACATTTACAAAATTACATGAAATTCATGTGTCTTGATATTTGCATGTCCCCCCCCCCCTCCCATGACATGTATTAATTGTTAATTTGGGCCCCCTCACTTTTAATACCCGCGAGCCGCCACTGCCTTGGTAGTATCAATAAACACGATTTAGAAACCGATATTTCACCATTACAGACTTTCCTAGATCAAGTAAGTTATCATAATTACAGTAAAAAAAGTCGAATTTAATTATCTTTGCGTTCCTTTGAAGTTTACAAAGCAATCCGACATATTGCATTCTAAAGACCAAAACTCTTTCCCCACCATATCGTTGTCTTGAATTGGCATTTACCACAATATTGTTCCCACCTTCCTACAGCTCCTCTGTGTGGACGCTTCCACGATATGAATTTTTGGAAAGTGTTAAATGTATTCTGTATATTTGATTTGATTTGATTTGATTTGGTGGTGGTTTTGCTGGATTATGCTTCCCGGGAGAGGGAGCTTTTTCCAGACATTATCCAAGGAGATATGTGTACGAGGCTAGCGACTTCTGCGAAGAGAAGAACTTTACAGGACAACTAATCATTCAAAAGTTTGGCGTCTGTATCATTCGGGTCGCAGGTAATAAATAAAGCAGTGAGCAAGGTTTAATCAAATCTTTTCGTGCACGAAATGAATTTGCACAAGGCTCTGATCTTTTCTTTGGGTCGATGTGACCAGTCAAAAAGCCACGGGAAGGACAGTGGAATGCAGCCGAGATCTTTGCGTAGGGAGTCACGTTGGATATCGAACGCAGGGCATTCGAGAATGAAGTGTTCTGGAGTTTCAACTTCAGCACAGAAATTGCACTTGGGAGAGGGAATGATGTTGAACCGATGAAAGGTGGCATTAACGGTGGCCGTTTTAGTCTTCAGTCTAGTCAAGAGGATGTCCATTTGGCGGTTGGGCGAGAAGGACAAGCAGTTTTTCTGCAGTGGGTAGATCTATGGGTATCTGATAGAGTAAGGGGAGTGGTCCCAGTCGAGAGATCGCTCAGCAATGTGGTTACGCTTGATGATCTGGATGAGATCGGCGGGAGAAATGAGGCGCGAAATCAGGGGTTTTGATAAAGCCTGGCGTGCAGCTGCATCAGCAAACTCATTTTCCTGGATGCCTACGTGACTCGGTACCCAGACCAGGGAGCACGAGGCAATACTGGATGTATCTCTGTGAATGGTATTGACCAAAAAAACTTGTAATTCTGGGGGACTTAAAATTTAGGTTTTGAAGGGCCAGGAGGTTGGACTTGCTGTCAGTGAGGATGACAATGCGATTCGGTTTGTTCCGGAATCTGCTGAGGGCTAAGTCGATAGCTAGAGCTTCCCCTGTGAAGACAGAGTTGAGGTTCATAATGGATCCAGAAAGGGTCAAACCGCTGGAATTAATTACGGCGGCGATACTTGTTGAAGAGTTGTTCTTAGATGCATCAGTTGCCAGAATGAGGTGATCTTTCCAGCAAGAAGATTTGTGGATTTCAAAAAGTTTGCGATGGACTGAGGGGACAGACCCGGCTGCTAGAAATCCAAGTCCTCTGTGTGAATTCGGACATGGGGAGGAAGAGCAGCGGGGAAGATCGATTTGATGATGTTTTCCTTGTCAATGCCAAAGCTGTGGAGGATGGTAAGGACTCTTGCAGGGAGTGGAGTGGGAGAGCGAAGATCAGAGAAAATGAGTTTGGTGGGAGAGAGATTGTCCAAGCTGAAGTTACGGACAAAAGAGGTCAGTCAGGAGGTTGTGTCGGGCTAAAAGGGATGACACTCCCGCTTCAAGTAAGAGGATGGGGATCGGAGTCCAACGAGGTAGACCAGTAGCCACTCTAAGAGCAGCGTGATATGCGCCCTCCAAAGATTTCCTATCCGTTTGCGAGGCCGAAATCCAAGATGGACAGCTGTAATCAAAGAGACTGCGTATGGTGCTGTTAGCGATTTGGATTAGATGCCAGGGTCTAGCGCCCCAGCGATTTCCGGCGATGATTCTCAGCAGGTCTGTGCGCTGGAAAGCTTTTCTTTTGAGGTTTTGGAAATGGGTCTTGAAAGAAAGGTTATTATGAAGGGAAATGCCAAGAAATTTAATACTGCTGCTCCAAGGGATAGTTGATCCGTTATAGTTGAGGGAAAAACCTGGCGGGGTGGTTCTACGAGAGAAGTTTATGCACTCACACTTTTCCGGCGTGATAGACATTTTCCACCGCAGACACCAATCTTGCAGGCACACCAGGGCTCTACGAAGTTTCCGCTCAATGAGGTCCCATGAATTATGTTGACAATAAATAAGGATGTCGTCCGCAAAGATGAGGCACTTGACCCCATTAGGAAGATAATCAAAGATATCAGATAGATAGATGAGAAAGAGTATAGGGGACAAGACGCTGCCTTATGGGATGCCCCGAAGACAGGTAATCGGTGTTGAAAGTACTTTCCGCCATTTAACTTGGACCTTCCTTTCCATAAGGAAATTCTGAATCCATAGGGCAGGTCTTCCACTGATTCCTAATTGGGAGAGTTTGAGGAGTAGACCATCGATCCAGACGTGGTCATATGCACCTTTGATATCCACGGATACAGCCGCCACAAAAAGTTTTTCCCTCCTTGCGATCTGAATGTCATTCAAGAGGATGGCATGGTTGACCTCGCAGCCACGGTAAGGGAGGAAACCAGTTTGCCGAGGGTTGATTTGGGGCGATAGGAGAACGATGGGGAGGAGACGTTTGAGGATCATTCTTTCCAGAATCTTCGATAGGACAGAAGTGAGCGCGATCGGTCTATAAGAGGCCGGTGAAGTTGGAGGTTTACCTTTCTTCAGAATCGGTATCACGGTAGTTTGCTTCCAGGAAGTTGGAACGCAACCAGACGCCCAGCTGTTATTGAATATAGTCAGCAGGCTAAGGAGGAGATGGTCCGGGAGGCGTTTTATCAGTTTAGCAGGGATAGAGTCGGGGCCAGGTGAAGAATTGCGCGTTTTCTTGATAGCGGATTTTAAGTCGCAAAGGGAGAAAGGCCCGTTGAGGGCACAGCCATCTTGCTCACAGAGATTGAGTGGGATACCTTCGGAGATGTTGGGTTTGATGAGTGAGATGGCGAGGCAGTTTGCCTGCGCAAGAGGTGAAGTGATGGCAATGCCGCCAATTTCCAATACATTATGCGATTGGGGATTGGTTGTGGGGCGGTTAGTGATGCTCTTAAGGATGTGGTAGATGGATCCGGTCCTGGCGGCCTCCTGACAATTGCGATCCCAGTAATTTCGTTTGCGAGTCGTGATGAGTCTTCTTAGTTCAGCCCCGATCTCCTTGTAACGGATGAAATGATCTCTGGAAAGCTTGATGCGCGAGATTTTAAGGAATCGCTTTTTCTTTCTAAGGAGGTAAGAACATTTCTGGCACCACCACGGGTTAGTTCGAGGGGGAAGAGCTTTTTGTGCAATTGAGCAGGTGGTCATGGTAACTTTACAGAAGTCAACGAATTTATTAATAGAAGGTAGGGCCAAATCATGGTTGGACCTCAGAGACGCGTCGACTTTGTCCCATCGGAGGGTCGATATTGTGTTAGGAACACTGGTGCGATGACTACTGCCTAAGTCGATTGAGATGGGAAAGTGATCGCTGTCAAAAGTGTCTTGTAAGACAGTTAAAGTTGTCATCTATGCCAGATCAGGGGAAGCAATAGACAGATCGATCGGGGAAGTTTTCCCCCTAGGAGAGACGTGGGTTGGGTAGTGTGTATTAAGCAGGATAAGGTTGTTTTTCTCGATCCAGTCAATAATAAGTCTCGCACCTTGCGAGTTAGATCCCGCTCCCCAAAAGGAGTGGCCCGCATTAAAGTCTCCGACGGTTAGGAAAGGAGGGGAGATTTTACGAGAGATGCCCGATAGCCATGCCTCCGTGAATTTCCCTCTGGGGGAGTAGATGTTTATGATGGTGATGGGCTTATTATGAACACTGGTGCAGATGCCCATGATTTCATTTTCCTGGGCAGGAAGGTCAGTAAAATTAATCGTGGTAACTTGCAACAAAGGGTTGACAGCGAAGGCAAGACCGCCACCAATGCTCGGACTTGGTCTATCCTGTCGAAAAATAATTTTCTGCGGTAGATGGAAGGGACAGTGTGGTTTAAGGAAAGTTTCTTGACAAACGATAATGTCAAAATCTGATAATGATGGGTGCAAAAGCCAGTGCTTCTTGTTGGCGATGCTACGGCAGTTCCATTGCAACACGCTTAAATGGAAAATGCTAAAAAGAAAAAGGGGGTCCTGGTGGGCCTTTGCACAAATGTGCGAGTAAAACTTTGACTTAAAGTTTTGATCATGAAAAAAAAAAAACGAAAAGAAAACCTGTCACTGCACAGGTCCACGAGTTAATGTGCGTCCCATGGAATTTCCGCAGAAATAGCCACCTGGGCGGAGCTGGGAGTGGAGTCCATGCTAACGACCGCATCAAGGTTTTGACCCGCCCGCGCATCACGGGAGAGGGGGTTCGATACCTGAAGGGGGAGAGGGCTTGGCTTGGGGTTTTTGTTTGCGTGATGACCGTTGGTATTTTGTTTGGGTGCGCTACGCTTTGCGGAAGCGGGGGAGGCTGCTGGCACAGGCGGAATAGTTGTGAGCAAACTGTTGACTTGCGACCAGAGGGCGGTGATTGCATTTGTTGTTTGCTTGGCATGTTGCTCCAACAGGGAGGAAAAAACAGAAGAAAGCTCTTTGATAGAGGAGGTAACTGTTTCTTGGATTATTTTAGAGATGATAGGCACCAGGGAAGATGAGTTCTCGGACTTGTTTATTACTGTGGAGTGGGCCACTTTAGGTTGATTGCTTCTGAACGATCTTCTTGCTTCCGAGTAGGAGAGGTGGTTCCTCTGTTTGAATTCGAGGAATTGTATCTCCTGACGTCGTGTACTACAGTTGAGGTCTGTTGCGACGTGGCACTCCTGACAGTTACTACACTTTGGGGGTTCGGTACAACTAAGGTGTTCTTCTTCAGCCCCACAGCGAACGCAGAAAATATTTCGTTTGCACGCTTTGGTGGCGTGATCGAATTTGTGGCACCGGCCACACTGGCGAGGTCTGTCGATAAAGGGCGTGATCCGGTGAGATGTGTACCAGGTCTTTATGTCGTGTGGAAGGTTGTTTCCAAGGATGGAAATGAGCACAGATTCTGTGGGGGTGATGATATCCCCTAACTTTTTGGTGAAGCGACGGGCTTCTACAACAATCACTTTGTTAGAGGCCTCAATTTCTTCTGCGATTTCATTGACAGTAATATCCACTGGGAGGTCGCGAAGTAAAAAACGGGATTGAATACCGTCTTTCTAAAGCACCGATATGATTGGAATGCCCAGAAGGGAGGTAAGCTTGCTCACTTGGAGGGCACAGTTAACATTGGTCGTGGAAATAACAATTCTGTTGTCGCGGGTGAACTTGAGATCACCAATCAGCTTACTATCTTTAACCTTCTTCCCCAGTTCATCTCCTAGGATTTTTGGTTTATTTTTCGGGAGTCCGGTACCATTAGTACTTGATATGAATAATACAAACTTTTGACAGCCATTTGCCGCTGCAAAAGAAATAGTTTCCTCAGTAGATAGAACTCTAGTAAATACGTGTTCCATGTTGTTTAGTAATATTCCATCATTGTTTAGAAGAAGTTTAGCGGGACGCAGAATTTCTGAACCCAGGGTAGCGAGAAGAAATAAAAAATAACTCTTACAGAGAGAGGAGACTGATCAACACGGACAGGGTAGCAGACGCCCGAACTCGGGCGCGTTTAACTTGCCAAAAACTAACTAAGCAAAGTTTAACAAGAAATAAAAATGCAAAAATAAATTTACCCAGACTTGGGAATGTATAAAGCGTAAGCTTAAGCAAAAGAAACAATGTAGGCACCTGCACAGCAGCCGACCAAATGTTTAGCAGAATACTGCTAACCTGAAGCCACGTCACTTTCCTCGTTTATGGAGAAAATTCAGCCACATGTACAGTAACTACCAAAAAAAACCAAGGCAAGTTTAGCCGTGACCAAAATAATCTTAGTAATTCAAAAGCTCACTCCGCATATTTGTATCTTCGTGTTCCTCTGTTCTAAACACTGTCTCTTGAATGCCATGACCACCAAAAAGTAGTTAGAAATATACTTATATATTTTAACTATTTTTAATTTTTCTCTTTAACAGGGTTGCGCTTTGAGAAATACATACCATGAATTTTTTTAACTATTTTCAAAGAATAGTTATAATCATTAATTAACATTTCTAAAATATTAATGATTTTGATAAAAATCTAGTCTTGTACCTCCTTGCAAATATTCCTGGCGAATGTGAAAAGTGTGTGGTGGGGAAAGGGAATCGCGTGTTTCCGCCTGCTCTATAGTATTTTCGATCACGGGCTGCCGCTGATTAAAGCTCTTCTAATAGCCAAACGTACTAAAAAGTCAGCTTGTATGGGCTTAGTTTTAAGTACTTCTTGGACTAGATGCCTAGATAGACTTTCCCTTCTCCCTCTTGTTACCTCCTTCATCTGATCAACTCCCATCCAGCTCCCCTCCTCAACTACGCTCAATCTCAACTCTCGCACTCGTATAAAATAACTCGTTGAATTTAAAATTATGTATTTTGTGGAGTGAAATGCATATTCGTCGTACATAATGGTGCAAATGTTGGTAAAAATGTATGTTTTTTTTTAATGTATTGTGTCTTTAAATTTTGTGTAATTTTACGGTTAATCAAATGCTGAGCCGGCCAAGAGCAAAATGCTGTGTACAAGAATGTGTTTTGGCGCCCATTACATTGAAAATGGGTAAAAAAAACCTCCAAAAATGGTATGGGTGCTCTGTAACTGAAATTTACTGGTACTTACAACTGAAGTTGTCATTTTAAAGGGATTAAAATCTAGTAATTAGTAATAAATAGACAATTGATTAAAATAATCTGTATTGCACACTTAGCAGTGGATTTTCCTGTCTTTAGCAGCGGAAAAGGTTTTCATCTTAACATCATAATCTAATGACAGTGAAATATCATTTTCAATGGATAAAGTTACATAAAAATTAAAATTTTCATCGTTATTTTATTTAATGTTTTTCTCCTTCACTCAGTCATGTTATTCCAAGAATGTAGGTATTTCATTTAGTGAATTATTTTCTTAAAAAATAATAGAATGAATTCTTATTTATTTATTCCCATTTAAAAACCAATTTAGGCCGACCAAACGGTATAGTGGTTAGCGTGCTAGCTTCTAGGCCGCGAGGTTGCGGGTAAGAGTCCTGTGTTAGGCATGGGTGTTTGTAAATGTATGTTGGCTTGTCTAATGACGAATGTTTCGGCGTATTATAGCCCTCGTGTTGCTGACGGCGTCAGATAATCTGAAAACAACCAACCAAAAACCAATTTAGGATTTAACGTAGTGAACAAAACAAAAAAAAGGTTTTGCAACTTTTTCCAAACTCAATCTGTTACAGCTAAAAAAAAAAAAATCTCTCAACATTCACTGTAGTTGCTTTTGTAGTAAGAATTACTCAAAATTCCTTCGATACATCAGCATTAAACTTTTTTTGTATCATTTTTTTGTATTCGCTATCATTCTATAACTGCTATATTTTCAATGAATTCCTTTTGAAAAAGATAACTTTGGAATGGAAAACTTTTGGTTAAAAGTAGAAGTTATTTACAGCATCAAATAATTTGAAAAGTCTAATTATAAATACTGCCTAGATAAAAATGTAATTTTAAATTATTCTTTAAAAAATTAATTGGTTTTTTTGAGAGAAAAAACCAGTTGGTTTAAACCATGTCAACCCTGCTTACCAACCAAATTCCACGTGAGAAATGGCATTTTTAGAAATCACCGATCAAAACGAGCGCGATACGTATTCCAACCAGTCACGGTCATGATAAGGTTTCCAAAACATAAATCCTGTAATATACTAGAGGATGCCATAAACAGAGCTTCATCTCTCAGCTTGGCGGCAATCCAAGGGGCACCCTCAAATATAGGCTAATCGTACCCATTACAGCTAGGAACTAATTGTGCAATTATTGAAAGCACGGAAGTGTTATAAGCTCTGGTGCCATTTTAAACTTTTTCTTGGTGCCAAGCTGTATTTGCAATTCTTTCTTCTCCCTACTTGAGTTGCTGATGTCATTTCTAAACACCCCCGTGTCCTGCTTAATGCTGACAGGAAGTAGAAAACAAAATTTAAATAATCTTATAACTTTTGATATTCGTTCCGATTTTGTTGAGAAAATTGAAATAAGAATGAAATGCAGATCATTTAGTTATAACCATGTTGCACCATGAGAAAAGATTGTAATCTACATCATTAATGCATAAAAATAGATGACCCTAAAACTCCAATCAGATATTACAATCTCAAAAGTTTGGTCCCATTAAATGCTGAGAAATTATTGTTCATAATTTTAAAACGTGTATGGTAGCAATGGAGTGAAATCTATCGTCATGTCCGTGAGGCCAGATACTCTTAAATTCTTTCAAGGCAAATCTATACACTTTTCATTCTTAAAATCTACGAGAAGATATTGAAAGTTATTGTTTTAAGCATTGAAAGCATTTACGTTAAACAATGTTGTTGACTAGTGTGAACCAATCAAATTATTATTAGATAGGAAAACCAATGAAGATAGAAGTATTTTGTCATTCATTTATTTTAGTTGCTAATCGTTATCTGAAAAGGTTTTGTACAATAGACTATTGGCAGTTCCCTAAATGTGAAAAGTGGAAATTCTGTAATTAACGATTTATTGAGAAGTAGAGCTAGCAATTTATCAATCAGAATTGATATGTAATTTTGAATGAAGTTGTGCATTAGAAATGTTTTTATTTAAAGACTGTTATTTATTCATGCTTTAACTTATGGACTTACCAATGTTTTCTATTTAATTAGAAAGGAATTATTAAAAAAGAAGGAATAGGTTCGAAGTGTATGGGATTTATTTAATGATTAACATATTTACAATGGCAGGTTACAACACGTATGCATCTCACGCGACAATCTCGTAGGAAATGCAATGTTCAAGTAAGTTGTTATCTCGTACTGCTCCTTCTCATTAGAGGGTGTTGCATATTAGGAGAGGGGAAAATGGATTGTTCGATCTCGCATTTATGCTCCCCATTTCAAGCAATTATTTGCTTAAGCAAAACAAACCCTCTTGCATACCTAAATTTAATTCAATAACAGATTGGGATTTGTTGGCCCTATACCAGAAATCTCCAGTACACGAGATGCATGCAGAGTGCAAATTTTTTTTCTGTAGCCTGCCGGCTGGACATGAAGACATTTTTTGGTATAGAGAAATCGGGTGAAAATCTTCCTCTTTTTTTTTCCCAAGATGGTAAGCTTTTTCTTTAATCTTACTATTTTTAGTGGGCTTTTCAGACTAAACTTGCCTACCACCCCCCTCAGAAATTTTTTCTGGCTGCACCACTTTTCTGTACGCACATTAGTACACAATTATATTCTTAGCTCAAAGTAACCCTTTTCCTCTTTTTTACATTTTGACTGAATTCCCACCTGAAAATTTTAACTCATCCATTTTATTCAAGATGGTATGTTTTCACTATGTAGAAGACTTGTTGGTTTTTTACCGAATTTTTCTCCGATTGGGCAGAATGCTCGCCTAGCAAGTGAAAGGTATCAGGATCGAGGGCTATCTCTATCTCTGGTTTCAATATGAGTAGATAGTATCAATTACAACAAGCTCATGTTGGTTGTCGAACTGTTTGATGGAAGTTTTCTAATTTGTCCCCATTCCAATGCAAGTGCTGGGAAATTTTCTCTTAAGGTCCTTGACTCGAGGATTATTTTGAGTTGTCCAGAGCTTGACAAAACAATGCTTTGGTGCAAAATAGCCATGTACCTTTTGTACAAAAAAATATTTGATCTGACCAATCTATATGGGCTCCCTGATAACCTACCCAGGATTCATGCCACATTTCCCGGCGCAGTATAGCCTTTTTGTTGCTTTTGTGCCAGATAACTCACAACCAACCATGAAACATTTCCTTTATAAATTTACCCAAATACCCATTAAATCCCACTAAAAATTTGAAAATTATTTTTGCATCACAAAACTTATTGCATGCTTATCAATGGTAGGAATCAATACAAACCTCATCTCTCGTTTTATTATATTGTATACTTTCATGAAACAAGTCAATCAAATTGTATGAGCTTTTAGAAATAAATAAGCTTAATCCTTTTCAACCGCAGCTGTTGTAATAAAAATTACAAAGATCTGTTTTCTGAATTGATCTCAATATTTTCTCTTGCACAGAAGTTCAATGCAAAGGACAGATTCTTCTATGATACTTATGCCTTTGAAAGATAATCAATTTTCTTCTATTTGAGGGGGGGAAAAAATGTTTTCAGAAAAAAAAAATCTGTATTTTAGTGTATTCTTTGGTTTGCATCGCAAACCAGGTGGATTGTGAAGCAATCTCAAAAATTTCCTAAAATGTCATTATTATTCAATAAATTTTGACAATAATGCCTTTGTGTAAATAATCTAATGAACATAATTCCAGAAATTTACAAGCCAAATATTCTAAGTTGTATACTAACTGAAAATGGAAAAATTTCAATATTTAGCAAAGACAATGTCGCGAAGATCTAGCAAAAGCAAATACAAAGCTACAAATAATTTTTCCACATAAAATTGAAATACTCATATATTAATCTTGGAAATCCTAAAAAAAGTTGACATTTCTTTAGGAGAAAATGCTTAGTGCATAATTTTACTGTCTAAAATTTTATTTTTAATACTTCTTAGTATTTAATTAGCTTAAATCTCTTAATTACAAAAAAAGAACTAAAGTAAAATAATCTGCTGCCCGCATATAAGCTCCTACATATATATTGCATCCCTTTTCCAAAATTTTATTGAAAACTCTGCCCTTGATTCTATTTTATTAATATTGAATAGTTGTTAGTGTAATCAGATTTTTATAAAACAAAAAATTCACTCATACTTTATTCTTTTCATAGACAAAATGAAAATCTGTCCTTAAAAGAATGGGCCATAGTAGAAGTTCAAGGTGACCTTGAATCAAGTACCGGAGACTCCATTGGCGGAAAATTGATCGGCCATTTAATATTTGCATCAAAGGTAGTTGTTTTGAATGTCGATGGTTGTTGGTATTTTTAATTAACTCATTAAATGTATCAGGAATTTTTTATTGAAAATCTAGCTAACTAATTTTTAGATGCATTGCTGTGTATAATTTCTGGAAAAGTAATTATTCTTAAGTACCCATTTTGATATTTAAAAGGCTTTAGGAGCTTCTGATTTTCTAAGTGCCTGTAAAAATACTCCTTTGATTGGTTTATTTTATACAATTCTTAAGAAATTTAAAGTTTTTCATAAGACTGCTCTATGGAAGTTTTAAGTCTTTTAAAGGAAAACATTATTTATTCTTGCATGATAATAGTGGTATGATTAATTACCATTACTCTTGATTTACATATTTAAGTTTTAATTATATATTAAGTTTTTTCCTTCAAAAATCAAGGAAATCAAACAATTTCATCCACCAAGTTGAAATTCTTTGTACCTATAACCGTTTTTGCTCATCTATATTTTTATTTCCTGGATATTTAACATAAGCGTGAATGACAAAATTCTGTCCTGATTTTTTGTTACTTTGTGTTTATTGTTTTGTGAAAAAAATTATCAATATTGCACACCTGTCAACTTTTACAAATCAGCTGTGCGATGTACAGGTTTCGGCTCTTGTATGGTTGCATGAATAACTTGTAAATTTATATGGATTTTGGTTGTTTTTTTTTAGAAAGGGATATTTATTGCCACCTTTTCTATTTTTGCTGCTTATTAGCTTTAGTTAAGTTTTTATTGAATTCAGAAGCTCTATTTTTAAAAGGATTTCTCACAGGTTTTATACATTTGTAGTTATCTATTATTTCAATCTGCTTTGTAATTTTTTGAATGCTTAACAGCCAACTGAGCACCAACAAGTTTCAGAGGGAAATCATCAGTATGACAGGGTAGACTAAAAAACTAAAAATTCTAACTTGTTGGCAGATGTAGTATTAAACTTGTATTGTTCAGTAGGTCAGATAAAAAATGTTTCTTCCAAAATTTGCTTAGTAATACCCCTAAAAAAAGTTAATTTGAAAACTTTTGCTTAATATCTTCAGATGCATAATGTTTTTCCTTTAAATTATATATATATTTCTTTTTATAGGTTTTTATGACCTAAGAGCTTTAACAATTCAAGTTAGAAAGTGTCAAATATGCATTTAATTAATTTTTTTTTTGGATTTAGGGCCTTTCAGCTGTTAACGCTAGCTAGACTTGTTGTCTATGGAGTATCATGTGCAGATATTTTTGACGATTTTGTATATTTTTTTCTTTTGAAAAAAAATTAAGATCTTTTTCATAAACTTAATATAAGTAAAGTTTTGACATAATTTCATTAGGAAAATTCTCCCATGTAATTAGATTCATTTAACATCCCTAATAATTTATTGGAACACGTGCTAAGATTCTGTTGATGGCGAGGGTAACAGGAGGATGATCCCTAACAGTTGAAACATAAATCGCTAGCCAAATCTTTCATACCTTTCCAAATTGTGTGCAACTCTGCTCATATTTTTTTTCCATAAAAATTCAAATTGTTGATTTGTACCAATTATTAGAAGATATGTGTCAATCAAGCTTTTTTTTTGTGTGTGAACTGGAACCCAATTTAACAGCATCTTTATGCATTAATTCATGTCATTGATGACGGGATGAATTAATTCAAAATTATGTTTCTCAAAAAGAGATTGATCAGTGACTCATGAATCAAGTTGTTTGAGTTCTCTTTGAAAAAATATGTGACTTAATCAGGGGGAAATGCTTGCATGTGATTCGGGGAGGTATAAAAAATTTATATTTCAATTGTTACCACTCTGTTGCCTTTAGCAGGACTTCCCTCTCCTTGCCTCACCCACTCCGTTGCCTGTAGGGAGAAAATTGTGACTATTATTAGTGTTGTGACAAATAATGTGACTATTATTGACAGGTTTTTTTGCACATTTTTATGATTTTCGCTCCTTTTTATTGAATTATTATTTTTTACAGGGAAGACCAATCCTTATCATTGGATACCATATTTTACATGGTAAGATAATTGAAAATAACCCACCACTGGCTATCCTTAAACGTTCAAGGTCACCAAACATTCCTGAATCCAATGGGGGAAAAGTTTCATATACGAATTATACACTTCTGGCTTTGGTTAAGAAAAGGATTACTTTCAAAACAAGGCCTAAACCTATGGTTTCCATTTGTCAATAATTAAAATGTTTAATGACGATTTCCATTTTTATCATGAACTTCAACGTAATATGCATTTTGAAAAGCCACCACATATCCCCAGTTGCAATCCTCCAGGACTACATATGAGAGATTCTCCACTCCAGGTATGCAGAGAAGAATGCCTCCACCACCAAACTTCAGAGGCACTCCGGGTGAACTAATATTTGAAAATGATTACACTGATGGAATACTTCCAATGGACATAGGAGGTCCACATGAGTTACACTTAAGGAATGGGTCTCCTCAACACATGAGCAGCAATCAGTTTGGTTCTAAACATCAGTCTCATTTAAATATGAATGGCAAAGATCCCGTTCTCCCACGTAGACCACCAATGGCACCTTCTTTTGGTGTATATATCATTTATATAATTCACTGCTTTTATAGTGGGAAAAAAGTACTCAAAGAGTGTCTGCATTTCTATTTAAAACATGTAAGGAGAATCCCTTCAAAGAATATAACTTATTCCTTTGGGGCCCAATTTTTTACTCTCCTGAAATTTGTTTTGGTGCATTTCTGAGTTCTAAGAAATAAACTAACTTTATATTGTTTATGGATGTTCTTTTCTACAATGTATAATACATAAAGAAAAATTGTATTTGGGCATATATATCCTAATGGGTTACGATTCCATAATATCAAATCTATGAAAACATTTTATGACTTAAAAAAATTGGGCGGGGCCGCCGGTCTAAATGTTACTAGGGTAAATCTGTTGATAAATTTACAATCTGATTCATACTACCTACTATTTTGATTGATTTCTTGATTAAAATCATGCTTCTCTGAATGGATAGTTTGTGCTTTAAAAATTTTAACATATAACTGATTTTAAACATTCATCTAAGCAACTCATTGAATGTCTTTACAATATCATTGCATTCTGATTTTGAATCAAAGTATATTATTTGTAAGGCCTTAAATGTTACTTTACATTCTACTTTTGACATTTATTAGAAGATCGGTTATGTTTGGCTTAGATATGAGGCTAAGTTTTGTTACTAGAGACGCTCTATATAGTTTTATTGCAGCTTAACTTTCTGTGATTTAAATTTGGTAACATTGCCTGTCAAATATTAAGGTTTAACTTGGATATTCCTGTAGCTTTTTTTTATTGCAATGTCAAAGGAATATGTAGTTCAATTGAGAACTAATATTTTTTCTAAATTTTTTCCAATCTTTAAGTTTTAGAGTACAGATAAGGTGTTAAGTTACATTATTTCTGAAACCTCATTAAATGTTTTTGGTAAAAAAAAGTAGTGTACACCAACATAAAGATTGTACTCTATATCTCGCAATGTTACAATCGGTAAATCAGGGTACAATTTTCCAAAACTTTGTATGCATATGCAGATATGTAATCCAATATACTAGTACTACTAGATCAAATCAAAATGTTTAATGCGAAAACGTTATTTTATTACTATGCAATTATAGAATTTTTACTCTAAAATACTTTTGTAAGTATAGGGGATATAAAAATTATTGTCTTATATACCCAGGGCTTGTAAATGTTATTTCAGGCATTTATTATTCCTTACTGTCTGCCTCCTGAAATTTTTTTTTTTTTTTTTAAATATATTAATGTTTATCACTCTACGAATGCATCACCAAATGAATAAAAACTTTCGGTTATAAAATGCTGTTGGAAATAAAGCACAACAACAGTCAACCAAAAATCCAGTGCTGACCAGGGCAACGGTAAGGAATCCGATTATTAATCACTTGATTTTAAACGCAATACTAAATTATCTAGGCTTTCTATTAATAATATAAATCAGAGTGGCCACAGAACCGGGAAAACCTGGAAATCAGGGAAATGTCGGAGCTTTCTGATTCCGGAAAAAATCAGGGAAATGTCAGGGAGCTTTCTGATTCCGGAAAAAATCAGGGAAATGTCAGGGAGCTTTCTGATTCTGGAAATGTCAGGGAACTTTTTAAAATTTCATGAAAATCAAGGAAATTTTGTATTGTTTAAGACACATTCATCCATATTTTGGCGCTACTTACATGGAGATTTGTAGTGGTAAGCCATTGGAAGTTTAATGTTACGGAATAATTTAAACTTTTCATTACCAGCAAAACTATTTTTAAAAGATTTGCATATTATCTCTTTAGCATACATGTTCTATTTGATCAGGGTGTCTAGACATCTGGAAATCCTAAGAAAATTGGGAAAATTTAAAAAAAAAGTTTGCCCTAAAATCAGGGAATTTTTAGAAATCTGTCAGGGAACTTTTTTTCCTTAATTTTGTGGCCACCCTGTAAATTCTATGCACTAAATGTTGAGCATCAATATATTTTTTTTTTTTACATAGCAATCTTGAAAGGCATGTTGAAATTTTCAGATTTTTCTATTCCTATTGACTGTATTACCTAAAGGGTCTCTTGAAAGTATTAACCTTTTTCTAAAAGTTTGTTTATACTTATGGTTATAAAGCATTTAAGATTGCGTTTGCATAACTTTTTTACTTTGGATTATTTTCGATGAATAATAGTGGTTCTATGTCATAATTTTTTGTAACAAAACATGAAACCCTGCTTAGGCTGAAACTGGATTAAATACAAAAGAAGTGGACCAACTACAGGCATAATGCCCATCAAGGTTGGTCAGCTAAAAGCAATCATTGGCTTTTAACTATCCCCCAATGAATATCCAATTTTCTCTGAAAGCCATCCACTTCAATTGGTTGGTTGTTGGTTGTATTCAGATTATCTGGCGCCGTCAGCAACACGAGGGCTATAATGCGCCGAAACATTCGTCATTAGACAAGCCAACATACATTTACAAACACCCATGCCTAACACGGGACTCGAACCCGCAACCTCGCGGCCTAGAAGCTAGCACGCTAACCACTATACCATTTGGTCGGCCCACTTCAATTGAATTATATCCACAGGCAAACAATTCCATTCATTAATCATCATTTTGTTGAAATAATGTATCCTCCTTTCTGTATTAAACTGTGATTTGAACAATTTAAAATCATGATCCTTGTTCTATTATCTGTAAAAATTGCAAAGAAAGATTTCTCTTGGTTTTTCCCTGATCCTGCTCTCTTATCCCACTCCAGCTTCCCCCTCTCGACAAGATTCGAACAGTGGGAGAGAGGGTACCTTTTCCAATATAAGACCTGACCACAAGTCCTACAGACAAATCCCCATTCCAGTTCTTCGAACGAAGAGCGCGCTCTTCCAAAATGCGATAATGGCTGGGAAAACACTATTGCATGAACTAGATAGCAAGAAATGAAGGTGAAACTAGGACTTAGTCGCTATTTTACCTAAGATTTAAGTTATAAAATAAATATAAAGTATCTGTAATTTAGAAATTTTTCATCAACATTTTTAAGGTGAATGCATGTATTTCGGTGAAACATCGAATTATCTTATTTGTTCTCGAGTATTACGTTATTAAGGATTTTTTATTTGTTTGACAATGACTAAACACATAGGCATGCATTGTGATTTTTGCGGCATTCAAACAATACTTTTAATTGGAGGACATGAAAATTATGAATGTATTATGTTAAAAAAAATTTCAGCCACTTTGGTTTGTAAAAAAGATTGTTGATATTTTGTTGCCTACTTTGTGATATAAACCTTTTGTAGCAGCAAATGTGTATTTTATTAAACTTATTACAATGCACACCGAATTCCATTCTTATTGCATTGAACTTTCAGAGATTCATATCAGTTGGTTTTATCCTACCTCAATTAGAAATTTGTGTATATGTAGATATATTTATATACGAATATATATAGTATTTGTCAATACGACTCAAGTTCTAAATTGTTCCTATGCAGTTTTGCAGCTCTTTATCTGCCAACTGCAGGGCGGCCATTTGTACAAAATCAATAGACTCAGAAAATACAATTTCTTCCACCCTTGATAAAGCGTCTGCTACAAGGTTTTTATCCCCAGGTATATGCCGGATGTCTGTCGTGAATTGAGAAATGAATTCAACTTGACGCAAACGCCTCGGGGAACATTTTTCAAAACCTTGTGCAAAGGCATATATCAAAGGCTTATGATCAGTTATAATACAAAAATTTCTACCCTCTAACATGAAACGAAAATGCACAATAAACAAATATATTGCAAGTAATTCCTTATCATAAGCTGAATATACTTTCTGAGCAGCATTCATCTTCTTAGAAAAGAAAGACAAGGGTAAGTACCCAGATAGCATTTTAACCTTTTCAAAACCTTGTGTAAACCCTATAAACGAAAAGGTTTCACCCTTGTCGCAAGCTTGTCACGACAAGGGTATAACCTTTTCACAAGCCTAAAAAAAGGGTCCTAGTTTACACCTGAAAAGCTTGTCGTAACCTTGTCGCTACCAAGCTTGCGACAAGGTTTTCATTGTAAACCTTTTCGTAGCCTTGTCGCGACAAGCTTGCAACAAGGTTTTCACAGTAACCTTTTCGTAGCCTTGTCGTAACAAGCTTGCGACAAGGTTTTCATGTAAAGGGTACGAAAACCTTTTCGTTATAAGGTTGCTATAAGGTTTACAGTTAAAGGGTGTGTAAACATTTTCATTTTAAGGTTGTTTCAAGATAGATAGAGGAAAGATTGAATTTCCTTCATAAAGTAATACTGAAAACATTCCGAGTTTTTCGGGTCAAAGAGAAGCATTTTATTGCGAGAGTTGCAATATTGTCTGAAAATGGATTAACACTGCATTATTGAAATTTGGTGGCTGTTTAATTAAACTTATTATTGGTACAGTTGTAGTATAGGGCACTTTTTTCCAAATAAATGCTGTTTCTGCCAACGGTTTTTACTTTAATTTGTTATTTATATTTTAATTCAGTTCCTGCATTTTTAATTCTGGTGAATTTTCTAAATGCCAAGTGAAAAAATTTGCCATATGTCTTATGCTATATCTGTTCCTTACTCTTTAATGGCATCAATAATAACTCAGTTTGTAATTTAGAAATTTAATGTAAAATTGCAAATGATTCATAATATTTTACTAGATGGAACCTATTAAAATTGTAAATATAGCAGTCTTTTTTCCTAGAATATTTTAAATATATACAAGTTTGAGAACATTTTGGAAAAAACAAATTTCAATGAATTTGCAATTTCCAAAGTATACTGGCATTGTAAGAAATTTAAAGCTTTTGATGTCTAAAATATTTTATAAAAAATAAAGTAGCAACACATACCATGCTGAATTTCTTTCCTAGAAATGTTGGAAACACCCTTTTTTAGAAAAAAATTTCAAGTTTGACAGGGAATATTAACCATGTAAAGAATCATTTTTCGTGCTATCAAATGGTTTTTGTTGAAACATGCAAGCCTAGGTGAAAAATAAACTCTGCAGGGTTTTAGTTAGCTATGGATACAAATCTTTTTAAGCACTAAGATGGCCCTTGTAGACTTGCCTACTGGAAGATATGTGGCAATACACCTACATGGATACTGTGTTTCTTGATGCAATACAAATACTTAGTGTCACAATAAGTACCGGTGGGATATGTCGTAAAATTTTTTCTTCCTTTCAACTTTGATGTTTTTTATTCTGTTATATGAATAGAAATATTTAACGTACTGAATTTACACTTTCAAATCGACTTTTAAACAGATCTATGCACGAAATACATAACAATAAATGGCCCATAACTTGCACAAATACCAGCAAAAAATAGTGATGTATCACAAGGAATTACTATAAACTATTAAAAATACATATTTATTGAAAAAAAAATTACACAATTCTTTATTTTAAAGTAAACAAAGATGAAAAAAAAAAAAAAAAAAACTTTTATTTTATACAAAAAACATAACTTAAAAATGATTTTCAATGTGTTACAAATATTTCTTAACTAATCTGCTGTATCTGACAAGAAACTTCTGGAGAGATTCTTGAGGAAAACTAAAGGGAATCACATTAATTTCTCTCTGAAAAAAGAAACAAATTTAAAATTCACTAACAATTTGACATTTCATAAGTAAGCTTTCCTATTAATAAAAAGCAATAGCTTCACTTCAGAAGGGAACAATTTTAAGGCTTACTACATTCAGTTTCTAGAATACAAGACATTTGTCCATTAAGAATATACACCTTATTTGAATGATCCATTATATTGGATGGAGAGTATTTTCATTCTTGTAGTCCAAGCATAAATTTAAATATGCCCATTGAAACGCTTCCAATAAAAAGCGTACTTTTAACGATTAGAAATAATCTTCACTCTTTAGATGTTGGAACAATGTTCCGGCAAATTTCTTTCTTAAGCGCATAATACACCTAGCAACTTAGTAGACGATTCCTCAGAGAGTAACAATGAATAGTTGGTTTTGCCAATTTTTTCAAGCTCTCATGAAATTTTGGCAATTTGAAATTCGTCAATAAACGGTGTTTACGTTATATCATTACAGTAACATAAGCATTTTAGTTTAATCTAGTAAATATTTAGTTAAAGCTGCAAAAACTGTTTTCATGACAAGAAAACATAAATTTTAAAGTACAAACTAGCATTGAATTTTTAACATTTTATTTCTAACATTTATATTACACGTGTTTACATTGATTTTATATAACACCCGTGCATATGATGTTTTAATAACACAGGCTATAGCTTAAAAGGATGGTTGGTTGGTTGTTTTCAGATTATCTGGCGCCGTCAGCAACACGAGGGCTATAATGCACCGAAACATTCGTCATCAGACAAGCCAACATACATTTACAAACACCCATACCAACACGGAACTCGAACAACCTCGCGGTCTAGAAGCTAGCAAGCTAACCACTATACCGTTTGGTCGGCCTTAAAAAGGATGGAAGGTCATGATTAGAATGTTGGCAAAACGTGGCATTTTAAATTTCATTCCAATTTGTTAAAAAATGGATATGTTTAATTTATAACTAGTTTTTTCTTTCATATTAGTCGCCCAACCCTATCGCTATGATCAAATAATTAGTTTTCAGGGTGGCTGTACATGTATATGATGAGAGTGAACAAAAGTCTACATTTTTTCAAAACATACATTGTAAAAATATAAATTGTGAATAATAACGCTACTGAAGTGCAGTACTAATCCGCCAATTACAAAATGTAAAAAACAAAAAACTATGAAATGATGTAATAAAATTTTAGGAAAGAAAATGGTACTCTTCTGGTAGACGAGTACCATAAGTTGCCAAGTTTGAAAGTTGGCGCAATTATCGTGAAACTGAAATGTTTTTTCTCATGAGGTTGCTATAAATGATCAGAAGATTATTAATTTGAATGAGTTATCTCTGTAATTTGGTACCCATCTCCTAAAAGAGCTAAAAAAATGTGTTACTCAAAAATATTGTGATATATAAACAATGGAAAAAATTATTAAATGATAAAATGAAGAATAAAATAAAATAATGTTAGAAGAATAAATTCAATTCAGAATAACGATAAGAAACCACTCCGAAAAGTTTAAAAATGAACACAATTTTTTTAATGAATATCAAGCCGAGAGTATAAAATGTTAAAATAGGGATAAGTCAATCAAGCCAAGTTATCAGAAAACCGAGAAACAGACGAAATAAATTGCTAAAGAGTTGTCGATGAATAATGCGATAGGTGCGATATGTGCTTTATGCTACAAAAGATGTAAGCACATTTTAGGTGAAAGTAGGTGCCTTTGATCAGTGATTTTTTTTTTTTTTTTTAAGTATGCAAACTTACAAAAGTTAAAATAAGAAGCTTACCTAAAACTTCAGCAGATAGCTCTCAGTTGTGTAGAAGTATCTTGCAGTCAGATACCTTTTGAGTCATGGAATGCAGAGATTTCTAAAAAAATATTAGAAAACGTACTTAAACAAAATTTGAAAAGAATATTTGCTATAAATCAAACTGAAATTGTATTCGAGAAGATAAACAAATATACATTTAGTTTAGTTTTTTAATAAGTTATTGATTCTCTTATTGTATATATATATTTAAAACTATCTTACACCTTATAGTTTTGAATTCCAAGTAGATAACGAGATATCAACAACCGAGCTATCCGCATTCTACGCCAACGTAAGTTCATTGCGGTCTCAAAAAGTTTAACATGCTGCAGCTTCCATTATTCCTTTAAGTGTTTGATATAGTTTTAGGCTCAAACTAGTGAAACTAGAGCTATGAGTTTGCCTTTTGTTATTCAAACTACCAAGGTCAAATTCACTCCTTGCTAGTGTCCCCCAAATCTTATTTGGGCAATCCACATGCACCAAATTTGGAATGCCTGAACTGACTACACTATTTATTAAATGATAGCTATAATATTAAATAGTTTTAAAATATTTAATTAAAATTAATTGATATATCAAATTAAATTGAATCATTCAGGTGTAATTTCAGGACCAAAACTATCAGTTTTTTACATATAGAATATTTCTCTCTATATATATACATATAATTTTTTTTCTTTAGTATCCTCCATTTTAACTAAACATACAATTTGTAATCAGAAAATATATTTTTAGCACACTGGAAAACAGAAATTTTTTAAAATTCAATATCAATTTCATATGGTAGTTGTAATTTAGTTCTACATTTGGTGACAATCAGGGTCACTATAATGGAATTGTACCAAATATGATAAAATATTATTCACTTCCAACTTTTGAAATACATGTTACTTTGCTAATTTCTTTTAATTTGGAGAATATCCAAATAACATGTATTATAACGAAGCAAGTATTATTTATAAAACATTATCGTTGCACTTTCCAAACCGAGGGTCGCAAGTCTTTCACACAGACCTTATTAGAAAATATTTCTAGCAAAATTATATTTAATATGAAACATTTTTTCTTTACAAGTTCCTTTTGGATCCCATAAAACCTTTTTTTGAAAAAATGTGAGCTGCTTATCTTCCAAAAAATTACATTGACAGAGGAAGAAGAGGGTTGCTATACATTCGGGTTCTTAAAAGTGGATCGTAATGTTAAAAGTTGGAGAACCCCTATTTTAGCCCATTCAGTTTTTATTATTATATCCTACCTTCTCTTCCGCTTTGTTAGGAAGGAGTCTAGTCTATGGTGTTAAGAAGTAAATTAAATAAAAATCATCATACAAAAGATTAATTTAATTTTCCAAAAAATATTAGTGTTATTGATTGAAAATGAGCTTAAATTATAATTTTAGTACTTTTCTGTTAAAGGGCGCCATTGACCATTTTCTTATTTTATGTTTGGTGTTTGATTTAAAAAAAAAAATATGGTACTTTTCAATGAAATTTTTTAAACATTTTTGTGATAAAACTTTTAAAATGGTTAATTTTTGTTTGAATTTGTTTTTGAAATGGTTACATTTTTTTTTTTGCCAAATCAAACACCAAACACAAAATAGACAAATGGCCAACAGCCCCCTTTAACGGAAAAGTACCATAATTTTTAAACAAACGAATGGACCAAATGATATTCTCTAATTTACTTACAATTTTTCACAAGTTCTTCACAAGCTGGCAGTTTCCTTATTGAACATTCTAAAAAAGTAAAAATGATGAGCAACACAAAATAAATTTGGCCTTTCTTTAGCTATGTACCAGTTGGTGCTAAGCCTAAATGTTTACATGTTTAAATGATGTGTAAATGTATTGCAAGCAATGTTAATAGTTTGTTATAGGGTTGCAAACCCTATAATGATTTTTAACAGGAATTATAAATTATCTGAAGGTTGTTTGGATGAGTTAGAGCTTCAATTCGCCAGTTTTTATCTGGAAATTGTACCCAAATTTTTTCAACACACTTTTTAGGTACAAATATAGCTCTTAACAATTGAAAGTGGATACGCGAAAAGCAGCTCAAGAATAGCAATAAATAGAAAAGGAAAAAGGATGCAAAATGGGAAATTTATGGACGTGCTATATATATAGTTGGCAACAAAGGTTAAGTACAATAAATTAAAGCACAAGACATTGTTTACTTATTTAAAATCCCCGCACTCAAAACCTTGACATACAATCACGTCTCGGAGACGTCATTCATTTCATGTGCCATTGTAGAATTTCACGTCTCCGAGAAGTCAAGAACTGGCTTTGGTGAACATCGGGCATTATATTAATAGATTATCTGTTTCTGTCATGCATCGATGCTGTTTTGTTTAGACTGTTGAAGATGCTTTCCCCCTCTCAATAGTACCGATAAAAAAATCGTATCAGCAAACAAGTAAACAGAAAGAAGCGCAATGAAAGCGGTAGTCAGTATAGCAGTGATTTCTGAAACCATCCACATTTATTTGTAAGAGCATTTTATTTGTATGTCAAGGGGTTAATACAAATGCCATATATTTTGGTGATAAATTGGGGGGAAACAGCCTAGATTCCAGCCAGAGGCAACATTTTGTGATTTTGAAAACTTTTGTAGTCTCCCAACTCAATATGCATGATTTTTCCATAAAAAGATTTTGTTGTATACGAACATTTTTGATATTGGGATTGCAATATACAGGGGACCTAATATATGCTATTTACTTAATGATGAGGACAAAAACTCCCACAAAAACGATTTGCCAAATATTTGAGTTCAAAAACAAGCTTTTCCAATTTGATTTCAACGGTGGTCACTGTTACTTACAAGGCAAAGATCTTGGATCGAGCTACTGGTGTCCTCAAACATCGGCCGCACATTAATATTTTATTTAAACAAAAAAATTTGGGAAACTTGTGCCACGCGCAATTAGCGAATTACAGCAAACCATTATACAGAATGAGAAAAAGGAATTAATTTTTTGAAAAACTAATAAGAAAATTCTTTCATAAATAATTCGGGAGAGTTTCCGTATTCCTGTCCGCTTGGCGCGATTTGCGATTTAGTTGCCGCTTTTTAGATTGCGTACTAAGTATAAATAACAGATTAAGCCTATTTTCTTACGAATATGATACATTGATAAAACATTTCGTTTTAATTTTAATAATCTTATAGTAGTAATATATAAAAAAAAAATCAATACCACTACGAAATAACGCACTTACCGACTCTTACAACGAGTAAAAGGCGAAAAGAGATCCCGCTCAATCGAAGCAATGGAGGCTTGTTTTTAAAAACTTGTTGCCAGACACGTTTAGCAATATTGGGTTTACTTTGAAAGCCTTTTAAAAACCTTTCACTGCCAACCTTTACAAAAGCTTTTCATAATAGGTTAAAAAGAAAGCTTTTCACTTTATCCTTTTCAAATCCTTGTCATAGGGACTACCCTGCAACCTTGTCATGACAAGTATATGAAAAGGTTTTCGTTTGCTTGCAATGTTAGGTTAACGTCAAGGTTGTCGCTGACAAGTATATGAAAAGGTTTTCATAAGCTTGCCGTTGGGTTACATTGTAACCTTATCACGAAAGTCTAATGACAAGTATATGACAAGGTTTTCGTAAGCTTGCGATGTTAGGTTACCGTCAACGTTGTCGCTGACAAGTATATGAAAAGGTTTTCATAAGCTTGCCGTTGGGTTACATTGTAACCTTATCACGAAAGTCTAATGACAAGTATATGACAAGGTTTTCGTAACCTTGCATGCTATCTGGGTAACCACCACTGGTTCTCTTATGAAGTGCTCCTGCTACACTAGTGTCACTTGAATCAGTAAACAATACCAGCTCAGCATCAGGTTCAGGATGGGAAAGTTGAGTTATGTTAACAATACTGTCTTTACAGCGCTGAAAAGCAACAGAAAGTTCATCATTCCATTCTATAACTCTACGATCATTCTTTTTAGAACCACAAAGCAGTGCGTTTAAGGGGGCATGCAAATCAGCAGCCTTTGGCACAAATCTACGATATAAATTTAAACAACCCAAAAACCTTCTCAAATCACCAACTGTATTTGGCTTAGGATAATTTGAAATGACTTCAGTTTTTTCTGGTAAAGGTTTACATCCCTCTTTACTAACTAAATGTCCAAGAAAAGAAATTTCAGATACACCAAATACACTTTTAGTAGTATTAATGGTTATGCCAAATTTTTGCAATCTCTCAAACACGAGACGTACATGTTGGAGATGCTCAGTTTCATTAGTACTGGCAATAAGTATATCATCGATGTAAACGAAAACAAAATCCAAGCCAAATAACACCTCATTCATAAACCTCTGAAAGGTCTGAGGAGCTCCACATAGCCCATAGGGCATAAACATGAACTCAAATAAACCAAACGGTGTTATAACACTCGTTTTTTTAATGTCAGGTTTGTGAACAGGAATCTGATTAAAGGCCCTTACTAAATCAATTTTACTAAAAATAGATTTACCAGCCAGGTTCTGAGTAAAATCGTGCAAATTTGGAAGAGGATACTTATCAGGCCTAGTGCGTACATTCAACGCACGATAGTCCCCTGTTGGTCGCCAATCTGTACCACCCTTTTTAGGCACCATGTGCAAAGCACTTGACCAAGGGCTTCTAGATGGTCTGCAAATGCCATGCTCAAGCATATATGCAAACTCATCTTTAGCGATTTTAAGTTGGGCTAGATTCAGCCTACGAACTTTAGAGCAAACAGGAGGGCCTACAGTGTTAATATAATGCACGGTATCATGTTTAACCAAAACTGGTTCGGCTTTAACCTTAGTGATTTCCTTAAATTCCTGTATTAACAGGTGATACTTTGAATCCCCCACTACAGTTTTAATACATGGCACAAAGGTGGGTAGCACCTTGCCCATAGTTGAAAGAGAAGTCAAAGGGTCATGCAATTTCTTATTTTTCACATCTACCAATAAGCCAAAACGTTGCAAGAAATCTGCTCCTAGTATAGGCTTTGACACATCAGCAATGATAAAAGGAAAATCAAGTTTTCTACGCAATCCAAGATCCAATGAAAGAAGCCTTGAACCATAAGTTTTTATAGAAGATCCATTAGCTGCACTCAAAACATAAGAGCTAACAGTGCGACATCCCTTGAAATAAGCAGGAAGCAAGCTCAAATCAGATCCACTATCAACCAAATATTGTATACGAGATTTGGGGTCGGTAACAAACAAACGGTGGCTAAGGAAACCCGTCTCACCAGGGATCACCGAATCCGAGGTTGGGCCAACTAGTTTAAAGAAAATGAACAAGGTTTTCTGCAGCTGCGAGCATTTTCCTCATATTTATAATGCAAATAGCATAACTTGGGTTCAAGTCGTCCACTCTCATTATCCTGAGTGGTGTGCTCTTCGTGTGCAAGTCTACCAATTGACGAACCTTCACGTTTATCCGATCCATTGTGTGAAAAAGATCTGCCTCTATGAAAGGGGCGTTTCCGTGACCAATTATTTCTAGTCAAAGTGTCAACCTTTAGTTTGAGCTCAGCAACCTCCCCAGATAGCATGCAAGCTTACGAAAACCTTGTCATATGCTTGTCATTAGACTTGCAGTTCTAAGCTTGCCGAGTAACCCTCTAATAAAAGGGTTTGAAAAGGGCAGCTGTGAAAAGCTTGGAAAGTAACACCTTTCGAAAAGGATATGTAAAGGGTCGAATTCCAGGGCATCAGCAACCCCCCCCTTTTCGAAAGGGTAGGTAAAGGGTCGAATTCCAAAGGCTGCAGTCTTTTCCCTCTAATAAAAGGGTTTGAAAAGGGCAGCCGTGAAAAGCTTGGAAAGTAACACCTTTCGAAAAGGATATGTAAAGGGTCGAATTCCAGGGCATCAGCAACCCCCCCCCTTTTCGAAAGGGTAGGTAAAGGGTCGAATTCCAAAGGCTGCAGTCTTTCCCCTCCCCTTGCCGCAGATCAGATAAGATCTCCCCCGTAAAACGTGTGACTAGACGTATCTTGCAACCGGTTTTGAGTTTGGCATTCGAATGTTGGTTAAAGAGCTTGACCAAGAGCTTGACGGACACGGAAGATGAAATACTTTCATCTTTAATTCCCGCTGTAAAAACCGGTACGTACGTTGTTTTATAATTATAATTAATTAATTTTTTATCAATCTGCAATAATATTATTAAAACGGAAGCGTTGGAACGTTTTATCAAATTCTTAAAGAAATAGGCTTAATTAGTTGTTGACACATAGTAACGCAGCCTAGAAAACATTAACAATTTTTTCATAGACAAGTAACTTTTTTGTTTCTTCGAAAAGTTTTATGGGCCGAAAAAAAATCAGCTATTTTTGTAGCGAAAAGTTATTGAAATGCGTTGGGGTAGAATTTTTTAAATAGTACATGCTTTGTTATAAACAATAGCTTAATTCCATAATTCACTCTGAGCGTAATTTTTACCTCGTAACACGTTTTTACGATACTACAATTTATAAATCTGTACTTAAGATAAACTACCAGGAGTGCAATGTTAAACACTAAATTGCATTTATGGGATCCCGCATTTTATGATAGTTTACTTCTGAGGTACAGAAATGTTCCTTATGTGCTGTAAGTTTAACATAATGAAATGAAATTTAGCCGTGTTTCACCAACATTCCCTTAAATACAGACAGGGCAGCCGACAGGATTTTCGGCCCCTATGCAAATGTAACTCGGGCCCAATTACCCTCCCTCGCCCATATACACATATTAGCGTCGATACTAAAAAGATAATATCTCCACAGTTATTATAACCACATACATTCAGGACATTTAACTTAAGAATAAGATGAAGCAATAAATGATTATACATTTTTTCATTGTTTGGGTAAACAAATACTAAACTTGCTGCGTATTCTCAAACCAGAAATATAGAGAAAACGAGAAAAAACAAAGATAAATTAGAGGAGTAAGATGAACTGATAGCACTGTTCTCAAATACCAACTTAAAGTTAGCGGCCCCCTGGTACCTTCCCAGTCAAAATACAGAGCAATCAGAATGCGCTATATGAGTGCGCCCATGATGCGTCACAATTCCAATTGCATCGAGCTTTTGTTGACGTTCGTTGTTCTCTTGTCTCCGACTGAGGTAGACGGCAAATTTTGCTGTAAAATTTTACACATGCGCGTGTTGCTAAAACGACCTTTGCTTTTTATACACTTGATTGGAAAAACCCGAGTTCGATTTCATCCAAAACGAAGAAAAAAATTGATGTGAAAAATCGAGAATTTAAAAAAGAATGAACTAAATCGTATGCGTTAATTAACACCAAATTTGGACAGCTGACTTGTCTCATTCAGGCCCGTAGCCAGCCAAAGTTTGTAGGACGGGCAAAATTTTTCCCAGGAGGGGCAGAAATATAAATTATTTAATTGGTTTTCAATTAATTTTTACAATTGAAATTTTTACAATTATTACAAATTTATACAATTTTTACAATTCGTAAAAGAGTATTTATCAGAGCACTTTGTGAAGTACATATACAAAAAAATATTTTAAAAAAGAAACATTGTTAATGTATTTTTGATGTAATTTTATTTTAATTAATTCTTTTAAAGATTCTACACCAGAAATTTTTTTGATAAAAACAAAACTTTCAATTAAAAAATTTTTAAAGTATATTTAATACAATTCTATTCCTTTAAAATATTCTATGCTTGTCCATCTCTTAATTTTTCACACATTTCAACTTAAGAATATCTACTTTAAAAATAATTACAAATATAAAAATTAGTAAAAGTTACTTTTACATAAAAAGTTTTTTTTAACATAAAAAGTTTTTTTAACATAAAAAGTTTTTTCGAAGTTCTGTTCTTATATTTCTATTTAAAAATATATATTGTTAAACAAATTACATTTTTCTATCATTGGTCTTGTGGAACAGCTACATAACTCTTTAACAAACTTTTCATTTAAGAAATTCTTTCAGCAATAAAAAGTTATTTACATTTTTATATAAAAACTATATCTTTAATATATATATATATATATATATATATATATATATATATATATATATATATATACACACACATTACTAATAGAATTGCATTTTCCTTTATTTTCTCTTATCATTTTCAATACTCTGTAAAATTTATCAGATACTATTATAATATAAAAACCCTTTTTCTATTTATTTGCATATTTTATTAATTATAATATAAAATAATAGAAATTCATTTTTCTATTCTTGGTCTTATATGAAACATTTTGAAACTTTTTAAAATACATAGCGTAACAAAAAAATCTAAAATAAAATGATAAATGTTAGTATAATAGCAATTTCCTATCTTTACACCATATTAAACAATTTCAAAACTCTTATCTCTACTTCAAATGCCCAAAACACTAGCTTTGCCATCCTTTCGTGGCCCATTGACATTCTTTAGGGACAATTTATGGCCGTCAAAGTCGAAAAGGTAGATTCGCAAGTAGCTGTGCTACAACCGAAGGTATCAACAGCAGCAAAATGTTCGTTTCTATTCAATCATAGATATAAAGGTTTACAAATGATTGGGATAAAATTTTCCAGGACAGGCGAAGATTTTTCCAGGTCTTGCCCCACTCTGGCTACAGGCCTGGTCTCATCTGCCATGATTTTTATACTATAAAAATGTTCGTTGTTAAAAACTCGTATTTCCGCTCTTTAAATGTACTGCGATTCTGATGATTATTGAATGTTTGGTTCTTTGCACAGAAACGTCTGCCGAACCCTGGTAAATGTAAAAAAGGTTTTGGTAATAGAAATAGTACACCAGCGTTAATTGGGTGCTCTCATGATATGTTTTGGCTTTATAAAATACTGTAATACAGCCTCTAAAAAAAAATTATCTCAATAATATTCATTTCTAAACATTAAAATACAAGAATTAAAATAAATTATTGTTTTAATTTTTTCGTTTCAATAAAAGTTAAAATGTCCTTATGTGTACTGATTTTTAAGAAAATAGTTTGTTAAAACATCTTGTGAAATGCATATCGGCTTCCATTTATTTATTCCTAGTAAGAGGTTACATTTTTCGAAAGCTATTTTATTGGCTTATTTAGGTAGAAAAATGAAGAGGCAAACTCCCATACGCTAGAAAATATTTCCAACTGGTAGTTTTTGTAAGAAAGAAAAGCAACGAACAGACATTTTGGAAACTTTCGAAAACAGCATTTTAGATTATGTGACCTTTATTTAAACAGTTTAAGGTCTCAATTAAATTCATTTCATGGTATTCGAGGTTATTGCATATTCAACATAATAGGCCAAGAAATACATATAAACTTATAAATCAGCATACTAAAATATCGTATTTTCTAGACAAACTAGAAAGGATAGGACAAAAACAATATAAAGATTTTTTTTTTTTAAAGTTTTAAATTTTAAAATAAAATTTCAATTATAAAAGTTTGCTGTCGATTAATTGAGTACTACAATTTTACAGAATTTTCTGATATTTTAGAAAAACTTATTAAATAACTAATGATTATTAGATAATTTTTATCTCAAGGCAAAATTTTCAAACAAATCAATGTATTGGATTTCAAAACAATTACGTATTTACCATTTTAACAATTTTACGGACATTTTTAAAAAAAGCAGTATAAAAATAAAAAAAAATAAAAATTTCTTTCTCTCCCCCCCCCCCCCCCCAATAGTATTACTTAAGGGTAAAATAATCAAAAGAGTAAAATAATATCATAAGGGCCTAACATTTTACAAAACGTTGCCTGCAAATTGAACCAGGTAGTTCTCAAATATTAAAATATTTCTACATAAATTACAAACACAATGAATTAATAATCATTTTAGATATGCATTAATTTCTGGTGATACGTTCTTAAATAAGTAATGAATTTATCATTTCCTTATTGCTTGGTTGTTTTCAGATTATCTGGCGCCTTCAGCAACACGAGGGCTATAATGCGCCGAAACATTCGTCATTAGACAAGCCAACATACATTTACCAACACCCATGCCTAACACGGGACTCAAACAAGCAGCCTCGCGGTCTATAAGCTTGCACTCTAAACACTATACCGTTTGGTCGACCATTTCCTTTTTTAAATCAATGAATAATATAAATACCATTTACCCAAATAACAAATGCTTTTGAGGATGTAAACTTGGTATTTTGAAAAATAATTATTTAAACTTTAAATAAATAAATCTTTAAACAAATTACTTTTATTGGTATCGATAGCTAGCTTTTGAAATTAGTTTTAAAAAAATTCAATTTTAAATGTATAAATTCTAAATCTTGACACACATACTAAAATTAAATGTTACTCTGAACTCATACATTCTTATCAATCGTATATTACAAGCCCACATTAAGGACACTCCGGTGCATCCCCAAGGCATGTCTGGTCTTTTGTCAAAGAGCAGACATGCAGCATGTGTGGCCAATTAACCAATTTCCCAAGGCTATAACGCTGTTGTATGGTATTGACAGATACACCGAGCCCAACTGCTTCTTGGTTTGCGGGGCGGGGGGTTAGAAATAGAGGAGGTGCTTTTCTCCATCTGAAGTTAAAAAAAAAAAATTCGGTACCTTTTGTCTTTTTGTTTTGTTGTATGGATCCAATAAATTTTAAAATTTTTTAGTAAAACAAGATATCGCGGGTTCTTCTTGACAAGCCCTTCTTTGTTTTTATTTAAATTTTATTTTAGTTACTGTGTTTTTAATTTTGTCGAATTTTCTAATCGCCAAATGTCCTATGCAACATATCTGTTCCAATGTCCCTTTCAAACTCTGTTTAAAATACATTTTCCAATATTTCTCAGAAAATTTGCTTTCCACAACTCAAAAGATCTGACTGCAAAATGCTGAAACCCAACTCAAAGCTATCTCCTAAAGTTTGAGGTAAGCTTTTTTTTTTTACTTTTGTAATTTTTAATCAAATGTGCGTAGTGTTAAAAACAATGAATTCTTCTGCTAGTCGCTTTCCTGGTAACCTTGTTGACCAGCTCTTCAAGAACTACTTCATTATTTTCTGTTGTTTATTTTATTACTTTTTCATGTTTTTTTAGTATTATGGAGTGAAATTATAATTTTTCTAATGTTTATTTTTATTTAGTCACCATTTTTTTAGTGTGTTTATAGGCTATTTTCTTGTAGAGCAGTCTCAATCTTTAAAATTTTATTTTATTATTTCATTTGATTATTAATTTTTTGCAGTCACATTTTAGAATTGGAGGATCAGTACTTCTACTACACTTTTTTAGTAGTATTATAGTTACTCACTATTTAGTTTTTTTCTTTGGTTTTCTGAAAGAAAAAAAAGACTTTTGTCTGCTCTTGCCATATTCATGTAACGCCTTAAAAAACTGAACATTTGATCATAATAGGAAAGAGGGTTGGGCAGCTAATATTAAAAAATAATAAAACTAGTTATAAATTAAAATTACTCACTTTTTAACATAATGAAAGGAAATTTAAAACTGCAGTGTTTCACAACTATTCTGTTAAGGTATTGAAAAACAAATAATCTTACAATTCTACATTATAACGAAAAGAACATTTAATAAACATTAGTGCCGTTTCTAAAACACAACTTAAGCATGTGCTATTAAAAAACGTAAGCATGAATGTTATAAATAAAATCAATGTAAACACATAATAACACACAACGCAAGAAGTAACATGTTAAAAAATCAACGCTGGTGTATACAGTGAAATTTATTAAATGTTAAATATTGTTATGATATAATGTAAACACTGTTTATTGGTGTATTCTAAATCCCCTAAACAAGGCAATTTCATTGGCTACCGAAACCAAATTTTTATGTTGTTGTGAATTGACAAAAAGTGCCAGTCTGTTCAACCTTGTTTTGCTCATAGAATTTCTTAATATGATGTTAATGATCACAAAGTTGAAAGCTCAGAAGTTTCAATTGAAACTGGTAAAATACATTTTTTTTTTTTAATAAGTGACGTATATTCGGAAATATGTCTACAGAACATTCTGCGAAAGCATCAAGAAAACCTTTCTACAGGGTTACTACAAAAGAATCATTCATTTTCAAAACAAGATTTATTCAAAAGTATTATACTTTTGAATAAATCGGGTAAACTTGAGCACCATCTGGAGCATAAAACTTAAATATTTTGCGGTTGTTTTCTTGTACCAATCATATTTGTAAGTATAATACTTTTGAATAAGTCGGGTTTTGAAAATGAATGATTCTTTTCTAGTAACCCTGTATTTTGTTTTCCATATTTCCTAATCTGCTTCGATGATGTTTTGAAAACCAAGAAAACCTCTTTCATAAAATTTTACCAGATTTTCTATGGCAGATTTGTATTATTGGTATCAGGAAGGAGAAGTCTTTGTGTCTACGCATGCTCTTTCAGGGAACCAGTAAGTTTTCTCTGCTCTGACCATCTGAAGGACGTCATGACCCCAGCATATAGAAATGAGAAAGAAATGTAAAATCGGAAGAGTTTGAAATGAAATAGATGTGCTTGTATTTTTGTGTTCATTTCTCGTTGTTATAGTTATTTTGAAAAAATGACTGACTCGAAAAGTTAGTTAAATGAGGATATTAAGTATTAACTATTTACAAAAATTGTTACATTACACTTGGAAATATAATTTTTCTCAATTTTCAGGGAGCTGTAGCCCTATCAGCCTCCTCCCTGTATACGCCACGGACTTCATATGGCTAAGCAATCCTACGTAAGTAGAATCCTTTATTTGTTCTGATCTTCAATACCAAATTATTAATCGTGGTGAAACAGGGAGTGTTAAATTTTTATCGAGCGAGGGGAGTACTTTCATTTCACGTAAAATTATAAAATAGCATCTAAGAAAAATCGAATATTTCAATAACGTACGTATTAGAGGCATTAAAGTTTCAATAAAGGATGTATTTTGAATTCTTTAAATTAACTTCGATTTTGTGTGAGTGTCGATAGAGTGCAAGTCTGCGGATGCTTAATTAACCCACCTTGCCCTCATCCAAGCGGGCTGAAAGTTGGTAGATAGATTCGATGTCGATGGCAATACATTCTTTCACATTTTGGGGCTGTTATTGTCACTAAAAAGTTGCTTATACGGAATACTAATAAACTAACTTGCCTTCATCTAATCGCGCTAAAATAGCAGTAAGCCGATCATTGTTGAAACTCTTTGATATTGCCAAATTTTTTTTAAATAAATAAATAATAAAATTGTTTTAATCAAAATAAAAAAAAAAAGATGTTTGGATGTGAATGCATAAATGCACGTTCATTTCTAATAAATACATTTTGAAACGTAGTTTGCAACACATTTTGCTGATATAAATGTGTTTGATATTTAAAATTAGATACAAGCACCAAGCACACGCTGTTAACAGAATCGGCGCTGTGTTAATGAATATAAAAATTGGCGATGTATATAAAGGATTAATATTTAAAACTTTGTTTTCATGGGTTATATAATTATGTCTCGCGAAAAAAAAAAGAATAACGTCATTTGAAAATGAGTCAAAAATTCACAAATATTTGAGTTCGCAGCTGTATGCGACTAAAACAATTTATAGAGGGATCTGTCTTGACGAAATAATTAATTTCTTCAAGAAGTTTAGCTAAATATTATAATTTTATTTAACAATATCAATAGCATGGTTTATTTCATATGTATTTAAAGTTTTGCGAACCAAAACGCAAATTATTTTGTAAAACTTGGCAATTCTCTAGTAAAAGTTCCCGCGCGGAAAAGTTTCTACTAAATGTCCCATGCAAAAGAAAGAAAAAAAAAATTCGCCACAAGACTCTGCTTCTCGGAGTTGACAGGAGTGAACTGCCCCCTATAAATCAACACCACAGGAGGTGAGGAAGCTGACCAGACTCCCCAAACCTCGAAGATCCCAAACGCCCGAAACGAGAGAGTGTTCTCGGGCGGTTACCCGAGAACCCTCTGCAGAACAAATAGTTCTCGGGCGCTGTATTTTTCAGGGGGTTAAGATTATTTTAACACGTATTTGTGGAAAGCAAAATTAGAAAGCCAAAACTATTTATGTTGAAACTTTCAAAGCTCTAGGCCTATTAGAAGTCGCTTTTTGTTAAAAAAAAAATAATAATTCAAAGAATCAATCGAAAATCAAATTAAAATTTTAACATTCTGTTTGTCAATAGTCCAATTAGAATGCCAAAACTACTTGTATTGAAAATTTCAGAACTGTAGCCCAAATAGAAATCGTTTTGTAAAATATTTTTTAATTAATTAAAAAAGAACTAAATAAAAATGTAAAATTATGTTTTTCAAACGTCCAATTAGGAGGGCACAACTACTTATGTTGAAAATTTCAGAGCTGCAGCTCTATTAGATATCGTTTTGTTAAATATATATTAATAAATTTAAAAAAAAAAAAAAATAATAATTAAAAAGGAACTAAATAAAAATTTGAAACTCTGTTTTTCAAAAAAAGGCCAAATAAAAGACAAAACTACTTATGTTGAAAATTTCAGAGCTGTAGCAATATTGGATATCATTTTGTAGAATAGTTATTAATTAATTAAATAAAAAGAACTAAATAAAAATTTAAAATTCCGTTTTTTAAAAGTCCAATTAGAAGGCTAAATCTACTTATGTTGAAAATTTCAGAGCTGTAGCTCTATTAGAAACCGTTTTGTAAAATATTTATTAATTAATTAAAGAAAAAACTAACAACAAATTTAAAATTCTTTTTTTCAATAGTTCAATAAGAAGGCCAAAATTACTTATATTGAAAATTTCAGAGCTGTATCTCTATTTGAAGTCACTTTGTAAAATAAAAGTTAGTTAAAATATTAATTAAAAAAGAACTAATTAAAATTTTACATTCTGTTTGACATTCATAAATTAGAAGGTCAAAACTTCTTGTGTTGAAAATTTCAGAGCTCTACTCCAATTTTAAGTAGGTTTCTATAACAGATCCACAAACAGACAGACACACAGCTTGTTTTATTATTATAGATTTTAAATTTGTTTATTTTTTTCAGATAGAAATGAATGGGATTCCCTTTAGTTTTCCTCGAGAATATTCCAGAAACTTCTTGTCAGATGCAGCAAATAAATGAAGAAATATTTGTAGTATATATTTAAAATCATGTTTAAATTATATTCTTTGTATAAAATGAAAAAGCAACTCATTTGTGTTTGTTTACTTCAAAATAAAGAATTATCTAAAAAAGAATTATCAGTAAAAATGCATTTTTAGTTGTATATGTTTCTAATAATAAAACTATAAGTAGCTTGGATTAACCCTTTAAAACAAATTTTAATGCAATTTAAATTGTCTAACGCAACCTACTAAGATCTCAATGCATTTTTTTAATAATATATACATAATTTTTTATTGAATTTTGAATCTTTATTTTTTTTTAAATTCTTTACAAAAAAAAGTAAATTATGTTTATTATTCTAGTAAGTTCTACCTAGCAAATAAATTAAAATTTATCAATAAATTGGGTTATGATTGATACCATTAAAGGCAAATTGTAATTAAATTCCTATAGAATAAATATTAATTTTTCATTAGCCACTAAATTTAAAGCATTTTCCGACAATATTGGAACTCTCCCAATTAAGTGTTTCTTTTTGAACACAAAAGATAAATGATACTTTATAAAGGAAAGTTTTTGCAACCTTTCCTATATCTACAGGGTGGGAACCTCAGAGTGAAAAGGTTTACACACCCTTTACAGTGAAAACCTTTTGGCAAGCCTATTATGAAAAGGATTATACAACCCTTATGGCAAAAACCGTGTGGCAGGCTTATCACGAAAAGGTTTACAAACCCTTTACGGCGAAAACCTTGTGGCAAGCTCATCCCGAAAAGGTTTACATACCCTTTACGGCGAAAGCCTTGTGGCAAAGGGGGTCATGAAATGGTTACCAAAAGCTTGACGTCTGGAGACTAGGACCCTTTCTTCAAGGTTTTATGATGGTTACTCCCTTGTCATCTGAACCTTACTCCCTTTTCGCTTGAGAGGTTTAGACAAGGGTTTTAAAAGGATAAAATGCTATCTGGGTCGTTAGTCAACTTTGCTATTTGTGCATTTAGTGAAGAAGTTTCTTCAACTGCACTGCAAGAAGCTGATGAAAAATTTGAAACATCTAAAATCCTATCAGCCAACTCGGCCAATTTGGGCAATTCTTCCGAACTAGCCGACAGAATTGATTGTACCGAAATCGGCATATGCGATAGCCAAATGGATTTTAACATATCATCCATGATACCACCACCGGTGAGCTGCTTCATACGGCGTAGTAATGTGGAAGGTTTAGAGTCACCCAATACCAATTCTTGCGATAAGGTTTTGACCCTTCTTGTTTGCGATAGTTCAAACTCCCCTATTAACTTATTTTTCAAAACCGTATACGGCTTTTCCGAATCAGGATTTTGTATAAAATCAGAAACCGCCAGCGTAGTCTGCTGATCCAAAGCAGACACTAAACTGCAATACTTAGTCGTTTCTGTAGTTATGCCTGACAACACAAAATTGGCTTCAATCTGATGGAAATACAAACGAGGATTATCATGCCAAAAATTTGGAAGCCGCACTGCAATCTTATTTATATGACCACTATCGGTCTGAGTATCAGTTTCAGATTTCATTATATAAGTCAATCAAAGAACTATACTAATAAATGCAAAACCTTCAAATAGTTATAAACCAGAAAAGTTATTCAATATACAAAACATTGTTAAGCCATATGAAATATATTTAGAAATTCTCAATTCAAAAACTTATTTCTTAAATATACAAAAACATCAAAGAATTTTAAATGGCAGCTCCGCAGTTAACAGACAAGGAGGTGAAAAAAAAATCCACTATACCGCCTTTCCAGCTCAATAAACAGGACAGTATTTCCACCCAGATGAAGCTCCGTGGACACGTCAACAGCGCTTCCAATCCAAATGTCCGGAAAATCCAAATGTCCATCCAAACTAAATGTCCAAGTCGAACAGGAACCGGATCAGGTCATCAGATGTCCACAGATATGTCAGAAGGCTAGACTTAACAAGTTGTTGCGTAGTATCCACGTTTCATCATGAGCATCACGTCGGGGTCACCAGTTGTCCACACGTCATATTTGATCGTGTAAATATAAAGCTTAAAAAAGACTAGTACCTCAAACTTAACATAATTTATTAAAATACGGTAAATGACTAGAAAACAACAACGACTTCCCTGAAGGAAGTGATCCTGCTCGTATACGGAAGCAGTTAATACAGCAACTGTCTGTGCAAAGAGAGAGATATAAATACATATAACGTACGGTATGGTTACAGGAGATTGGCGTGAATTTACATAAAGGCAATCTAACTAAATCTGAAATTACTAAAAGTTCTACACAAAAGCAGGCAGTCTGATCAGGCTTGGCGGCAGTCTGTGCAGGCTCCATGTGCTGGTCGCCACAGTATCACACTCAAGTAAAATTAAATTATTATCACCATTTCTTGATTCTAAGGGTGTTTTAAGAGTGGGTGGTCGTTTAACTAATGCAAACATTTCCTATGGTCGGAAACATCCGATCATATTACCCAACAAATCTAAAATTACTGAAATGATTATTCAAAATTGTCATGTTAAATACTTTCATTTTGACCCTCAAGCCTTGCTGTATCAAATCCGACAAAAATATTGAATAATTAAGTGGTAGAGACCTCTGTCGAAAGGTCACTCATAACTGTATAAAATGTTTCAGGGTCAATCCTAAAGAAGGCTTTAAAAAAATGGGTGATTTGTCCAAAGAAAGGGTTAATCCTGATTTTGTTTACAATAACGTTGGTATTGACCTATGTGGTCCATTTTTCATAAAGAGCAAACTACAGAGAAAGGGTCCGAAAAGGCTTAAAAATATATGTATTTTTGATTGCATGGCCACTAAGGCAATACATTTGGAAATTGTATCTGACTTGATGTCGAAATCAGTTATTGCTACACTGAAACGTTTTATCGCTCGCATGGGGAAATGTGGGAAGATTTTTTCTGATAATGCAACCAACATGGTTGGAGTGAACCGAAAATTGAGACAATTATTCAACTCGGTTCTCAAACATGGAGTGGAAATTGAAAAATTCACTTCAGAAGAAAATATTGTATGGGTTCACATTCCTCCCCGTGCTCCAAATCAATGGGGCTGTGGGAGGGAGGTGTTAAATCCTTCAAGTACTACTTCCGAAGAATCGTGGGTAATACAAACCTCACATATGAGGAATTTTTGACTATCATGAATCAAATTGAGATGATATTAAATTCACGCCCCCTTACTCTCCTCTCTTCTGATGTAGAAGACTTTGAGGTTTTAACCTCTGCCCACTTTCTCATTGAAAGACTAATGACTGCAGTTGTGGAACCTTATGTAACTGATATTGTAGATAATAGGTTAAGCAAATGGCAATTTATTACGAAAAGGGTACAAACTATTTGGAAGCAGTGGAGTACAAATTACCTGAATAATTTGCATAAAAAAAAAATGGTTAAAAAAAAATGTCAAAGTAGGTGACATGGTGATAATTAAAGAGGTCAATCTTCCTCCATGCAAATGATTATTAAGTCTTATCATTGAAATGTACCCAGTAAAGGATAACATTGCACGTCTGTGCGATGTAAAAACAAAGTCGGGGATATTGAGGAGAGCTATCTCAAAATTGTGTGTATTGCCATTGGAACTGTAATTACATACTGTAACATTTTGTTATTATTACATATCAATATATTCATTTTAGTTCCTTCCTGAATTCCCTGTATTAATTTCTTGTGGTAACTTGCTAATTCCAATGTAGTTTTTTGTGTGCATTTATTCACTTTTCTAAATTGTGTTTTGTAAAAGGTTGTATTTCATGTGTTGATTTAGCACTCCGTGCAAGGCCGGGTGAGATGTTAGCGCGCGAGCACCAATATATTGCCAAGTCCAATTGGCGACAGGCCAACTTCACCAACAGTAGAGAGTTAACTAACTTGATCTTTCGAGACCATTCTCGTCTTGGATAGCATACTCTGTAAGCGGGTTTACGGCCCCATCTTCTCATTCTCTCTTACTTCAATAGTCTTTACTCAAGTTGATCATTTAATAAACCAGAAGAAAAGACATCTACGATCCGTTGTTATTTCAAAAACAAACTTTCACACTCGTTCACTATTTAACAACGAACAACACTAGTCACTATAACTATAGGGCATCCCCCCACTTTTTTTACCCACTCCTACCACTGACCCTCCAGAATCGGAATTGTTTTCACGTCCTAGACGTATGTGGTTGTCCCTGATCCAGGAGTTTAGCTTCGAACATACTAAAGAATGAATTTGATGCACACTTCTTAAAACTTTTTTCTTGCAAAATGTATAAGCACATTTAAAAATACATACGCACACAAATTAAGATTCCACAATTGAAGTTCAACTTTCAAAAAGCTGTTTAAAAACAACAACACTGGTCATAATGCGCTGAAATTTGACCTGTATATACTCAAAGAAGACAGAAATGGTATAGCATAAGAAGAAAAAAAACTATTTCAAAGTACTTTTTTCTCATTCCAAACCATTAAATTTTGAAGCCATAATCTGGCATAAGAAACAAAATTTGAAATTGAACACATTTTGAAAGTTAAACTTTGATTACAACTACCTAGAGGGGATTACAATCACCCCCGGTGCCTTAACAAACGTCTCAAACTTAAACAAACTTTCAAAAAGCTGTACAAAAGCACTCCACAGAATGACCTAAAATGTTACTTAAATATACGCTAACAAAGGAAAAGTAGTACTTTACAAGCAAATTTTTGCCCACCTAATTTTAGTTTCAATCCTTCTCACCTAATTTTTTGGTAAACATGCCCCTCATCTTTACTAAGGGATTTGGAGTTTTCTATATTACAAATTTTTCTTTACTACTCTATGATCCATCTTATCATACTCTCTGGCTCAGGGTTGCCATGTTGGCCTTCTTAAGGCCAAATTTGGGAAATTTGGCCTTTTTTAGAAGTGCCTGGCCTTAAGAATTTACGTTTAGCCTTTTCTTTAATTTGGCCTTATTTTTGGCCTTTTCTTTAATTTGGCCTTATTTTTGGCCTCCCCCCCCCCCCCCCCACTACTTACGAAGTCAGAAAAAAATCCCAATTAAAACAAACTTTCCTCATTTTTTCAAACGTTTTAGTGAGAACATACTCTTTTCGCCTGAAGTTAAGTGCGATACCTTCTTTTATCACTTTTTTTGGCATCAGGAGGTGATGACCGAAGTTGACAAGAAGTGTGTGTGTGGGGGGGGGGGGGGGGAGGGAGGGGTCGAATGATTGTTAGAATACAGGATGTAAAGGAGGCTCTAGGCAGAATAACCGCAGGTTCTTTTTAAGGGGAAAGGGAGACATCAATTAAAATAAGTGATAGAGGGACTGAGTTTTCAAGAATCTTGCCCCAAAAGAGATGGTGAAATTAGTCATCCTGGGTTGCCAACGAACCGCAAAATGATCTAAGCATTGCGACTGCCATCTGCCACCCATCTAAAGCCAACATGGTGGTCTGTCCTAAAGTGGATGGTTATTGTGATGACTGCAGAGTAGTAAAAGTTTAATTCGGTTAGATTAGTGAAATTTAAATTTTTCTAAATATCTTTTAAGAATGGATTCATCATACATCTCTATGAACAAATAATACAGAGAGAAAATTTACATTTAAAAGTAAATTTCAAACAATCGTAATACGTATAATATATATATGCGCATTGTAAAATAGTGAAAATTCAATAAAAAGTCCAGTTTCGATGTTTATAGTTCAACAACTTCTACTAAAATATGTAATTTTCATTCTAATAATATATTTTTTTTAAATAGAATAGGAATCCAGTTGCGTAGTAAAATGGGAATTTTGTAAAGCTTCCCAATTCCCGTTTTCTAAATATCCATTACAATAATAATCACATTCATGAAACAATTTAATATTTTATTTGGATTTGATGTCATTTGCATACACATCAGATGTCTCTTCTGCCTAAATAGAGACAAAAGTGTATTGTTTGTACCTCAACTGAGAAACTGAAAAAAAGAATGAAATTGAAGAAAAAAGAATGTAAAAAATATTATAAAATTTCGAGCATTTTTTAAAGTTACACTTTAAATATTTCAAACAATTTCCAATTTTTTCTTTAAACTGTTTGATAACTAAATAATCTTATAAATATATACATTTTGAGACTAATAGGTATCTAGTAAAACTCTTCATTTTTATGCTCATATCTTAATGATGGTAGAGATATTGCAAAATTATTGGTCCCCCTCTCCCCACCCGTTTCCCTTTAACCTATGCATTCATGTATTTCACATTATTAACGAGGAGCTCAAATTGCACACACAAAAATTCCGTGGGTATGATTTTATCAATCCATTATCCATAATGTACCTTGTATGGAAAGTATTCATAGTTTTCTACGTTCAACGAATTATGTGTCCAAACGGTGGTATATTTTTAGAAAGAATTTTTTTTAGCATTTATGTGATACCAAACACAAATATTTTAGACAACAAAATTTCTTGAGCAATTTTTAAAATTAAAAAAATTAATAAATTTTTCATTAAAAAATTTAAGTTTTAAAATGTTTGTTGTTAAGGACGACCATCCAGTGAATCTAGAGTACTATTTTTTAAACCTTTGTCATACAGAACACTAAAATCATGCATTTTTCCCATTTGGCATCAATTTATCGATGACTTGATAATAATTTATGATGGCCTTATTTTGTCAGCAATTTGGAATTATTTTACTTTTTTCATCTGGCAACACTGACAGTTCAAGTTTTATTGCTTTGTGTCCTTAGTTTCAAATTCAAGGTCAAGAAAGAAGGGGTCATTTTTGTTTCCTTCCCTGAGCTGTTTTAAGATCTTTTGGAGAGAACGAAGGGAAACTTTTCTTGGTCCTAATTTATCGATAGCTTCTTCATCGGACCAGGGTTGTCATATTGGCCTTCTTAAGGCCAAATTTGGGAAATTTGACCTTTTTTAGAAGTGCCTGGCCTTAAGAATTTACGTTTGGCCTTTTCTTTAATTTTGGCCTTTTTCCACAATTTCCAAAGCCAGGAAAAAAATCCCAACGAAAACAAACTTTCCCCATTTTTTCAAACATTTTGAGTGAGAAGATACGCTTTTTTCCTGAAGTTAAGTGCGATACCTTCTTTAATTTCGTTTTTTGGTCTCAGGAGCTGACCAGTGACGACCGGAGTTGCCAAGAACAGGGGTAGGGGTCGAATGATTGTCCGAATACAGAATGCAAAGGATGTTCTAGGCAGAATAACAACAAGTTATTTTTACAGAAGGGGAAAGGAGACATCAATAAAGATAGATGATAGAGGAACTGGGTTTCCAAGAATCTTTCCCCATAAGGAATGGTGAAATTAGTCGTTCTGTCTTGCCAACGCACCTCAAAATGCTTTAAGCAAAATCCTTGCGACTGCCATCTGCTACTCACCTTAAAGCCAAGCATGGTGGTCCGTCTTTAAAAAGTGGATAGTTATTTTGATGGCTGTAGAGTAGTAGAAGTTTAATTCGGTTAGATTAGTGAAATTTAGGTTCATCTAAATAACTAAAGAATGGATTCATCATACATCTTCATGAACAAATAATTCAGAGAGAAAATTTACATTTAAAAAATAAACTTCGATCAATCGTAATACTAATAACATACATATGAGCCTTTTGTAAAATAGTGAAAATTCAATTAAATGTCCAGTTTCGATGTTGATAGTTCAACAACTTCTACTAAAATATATAATTTTCATTCTAATAATAAGAATATTTTTTTAAATAGTATCTAGGAATCCAGTTGTGTAATAAAATTAGATTTTTGTATAGCTCCACAATTCAGGTTTTCTAAATATTCATTCGTATAAAAATCAAATTCATTTAACAATTTTCTGTTTTATTTGGATTTGATGTCATTCGCATACTCATCAGATATCTCTTTCTACCTAAATAGAGACAAAAGGGCATTGTTTGTACCTCAACTGAGAAACTGAATACAAGAATGAAACTGAAGAATAAAGAATGTAAAAAATATTATAAAATTTCAAGCATTTTTTTAAATAACATTTAAAAAAATTTCCCAATTTTTTTCTTTAAATTGTTTGATAGCAAAATAATCTAATAAACATATATATTTTACTACTAGAAAAACTATTAATTTTTATGCTCTGAATGATGATAGAGATATCGCAAAAATGTTGGTTCCCTCTCCCCCACCCGTTTCCTTTTGTCCTATGCATTCCTGTATTTCACATTATTAACAAGGAGTTCAACAGGCTTTAATATTACACACACAGAAATTCCGTGGTTATAATTTTATCCATCCATTATATCTTGTGTGGAAAGTATTCATAGTTTTATATGTTCAATGAATTATAAGTCCTAAGGGTGGTATATATTTAGAAAGAAACTTTTTTGTACTATTTATGTGATACCAAATACAAATATTTGAGATTTTTTTTTCAACAACTTTTAAAATTAAACAAAATTAATTTTTAATTAAAAATTTTAAATTAATTTTTTTAAAATGTTTATTGTTAAGGGATTATTATCAAAGAGACATGCTAGTGTATCTAGAGTACTATTTTTTAAACCTTTGTTATACGGAACACTAAAATCATGCATTTTCCCATTTAACATTAATTTATTGATGACGTCACAATTTTGTCTTTTTTGGTCTTATTTTGTCAACAATTTGGCATTATTTTACTATTTTCATCTGGCAACCCTTCTGCTTAATTGTATTTGGATAACATCGTCTGCTGAAATGTGATGTGTTGTAGAGTTTTAAATTCGGAAACTAAATATTACGTTAACAGTCTTTGTTAAGGACAATATGTGCAGGCTATACTATTTATGGAACTATAAAAGCACCGTGTTTTTTACGAAATATTGTCAGATATAAGATTTTTTCCTCGCAATTTTTTTTTTGAATTTAGGATAAAAAAAATATTAAAATAACTATCTTTATAGTTATCGTTTGATTTTATTTCAATACGGTGTATTCCCCAAATATTTAGTTTCATGAATATTTTTGATCAATAGAGAAGCTTAAAAGTAAGGATAGCTGTTATTTTTAATTTTTTTTTTTTACTACCACGTTTTCTGCACTTAAATTATTTCATCCTTTGTCCACTTTTGAATGATTGACAGCTATGAAAATTGTTGAGTTATCGTGAAAAGAAATTGGGTACTGATACAGGTTAGATTCCAGACATTTTTGTTTAAATCTATGATAAGGAACTTTTATGCTGTTGAAAATTTTATCAAGAAATTTAATACTGAATATATGTCAATGTTTAATCCAATGGTGTTGATAATTAACCAATAAAGTCACACGTATATTGAAAACATGGAACAGGTGTAGTATAGGACATATAGCGATGAGAAATATCGTCTAAATCAAAAACACAGTAAAATAAAACTAAAATACATATAATAATAAAATTAAAATATAAATAATTATAAAATGAATAACATTGAAATGCAATCTATTGCCAGAATTGGCATTTATCAGGGAGAAAAAATTCGGCAAAAAAATATCCTATGCTACATATGTACTGAAAACATATCTCAGCAGCTGTATTTTGTTTAAAAACACAATTAACTGCTAAGTACAGTATTGGAGGCAGTTTTTAAAAATTAATCGTGGTTGAATTGATAATAATTTAACCTTTTATCTCAACTTGTTTTTAAGTCCAAGCAAGCTTGGATTGGCTTCTCTTTTAAAATTTTGATAAGCTAATCGTCTACAATTGTAGATGCTGTTTATTCAACTGGAAATTTACATTAGGTGAATGGTTGCAAGGGATATTCTAAACAAAGTGCGTTGCCAGATAGAAATGAAGTCGGAACTGTTTTCTGACACTAAGTGGAATAGGACCCTTTGTTCCAGTGTAAATATTTTCTTGTTTTGATGAGGACACCTGTATGTTGCACTTTAATTGCTACTTTACAAATTTATGGACTACATAACTTAATAGTGTGTTTCTAGTACAATTAAATATCATTAATACAATCAAAAACAGAAAATGAGCTATAGGGTGGATTCCCAAAAAATATTAAAGTGAAGTTTTCATTAAAATATAGACTTTTTTTTTAATTTGGTCTCTGTGGGGGGAAACGTCTGCGTTCTGCTGTGTCTCAATATATTACAAAACATGTACTTATGGAGATTCACTTCCAATGAAAAAAAAATAATGATTGAACTTATTGAAAAAATACCTTATTTTACTTTTGTTTTGGGATAAAAATCAGATCCTTCAAAATTTAATTTATTTCTCTTGTCATTTCTCAAACATTCATTATATTAGGAACTTAAAAAATTGACCTTTTCGCAAGCTTTAGTGATATTTTAATAATGTTAGATCCAATCCCTAAAGTCGATAATTGTTCCTGTTTAAGAGCCATGTTCAAATTAGGCATGAAAAATTGACAAAATTAAGTAAAACAAAGTAAGCTATTTTTTTAGGATAGAGTGGATCCTTCTACCAATGAATGTAATTAATTTTATTTATGGAAAGATAAACAAAATTGTGGGGGATTAATACCTGTTTTTTACAAATATGAAGGATATGGATTTTCCCCCTTCTTCTTTGGTTTACATTGATGTAAAGAAGAAACATTTCTACTTTATTTTGCAAAGTTAAAACCCTATTTAGAAACAGGGTTGGAATAAAAACCAGGTTTTAAAGAGAATGGACATTTTTTTAATATGTTTTTTAAAAAAAATGGTTCAAACACCTTTTTTTTTAAATCTTAGTTTATTTTCATGGTTTTTAAATTTTATGTTTAAAATTCTATACAAAACAAACTTTACCAAAAACACCAGAAAGAAGAAAATGTATTAAAATTAAAAGTCAATTTTATTAAAATGAATTGGATTTAAGTTCACATTAAACTCCACTACGAAGTTAACTTTTAGTCATGCAATTATCTCACTAAATCAATGTTTGCAGCGGACATCTATTTTATTCTGCAGTGGGTAGTCTCTCATTTTGGTGTAATTTGGACAGTTATTATTTTTAAAAATAATTTGTGTAAAGTGGAATGTTCTCTGAAATTCGATTCCCCCCCCCCCCCCTCCTTTTTCTCTCTCTTCAAAACTGCTTTTATTTATATCAATATGTTTATAAAAATGAAGAATTCGTAACTTTAGTTCACTGAATATTTTTAAGGATTTTATTTTTTTACCAATATTATTTACTAGATGCATTACAGAGATTTGTCATTGTGTATAGATCCAGCTATTGATGTTTTGTGAAGCAGGAACCTCACTGAAAGGTTTATTGATACCCAAACCCAAGTTCGCTTCCTTCACTAAAAATTTAATTGCTACGCAAGTATAGGCCCGCTTTCTAACTGAAAGGTTCATTGCTAATCAAGCACAGACTCGCTTTCCTCAAATTAGGAGGCAAAATTAGGAATGTGATGAATTCAAATGGACAATCTTCTCTTTACAAAAGTGAAATATTTTTCAACTAAAAATGTGAGTTTATCATACAATATTCATAACTTATGGGATACAGGATTGAATAATCTTTTGAGTGAACTTGATACTCTGATTCCTCCTTGTAAAAAAAACCCTTCACTGTAAAATAGTTGTCGATAAAAAGTTATGGAATTTCAAAAGATGGCCATGTTTAATTTCTTTAGATTACTTTGAACCAAATTGAGAAAATTACAAAAAATAAATAAAACTGTTAACCTATTCCACGAACTGGTATTGGCAGGCTCTGGCTAGTTGGCCGATATGAAGGTACGAGGATTTCAACCTTTTTCTAATGTCTGCCGTTGGGCCAAACCGGTTTATTTATGCTTTCCTCTCAGCCAACTAGCAATAGGTTACACGGTTTTTAAACACAAATAGACAACACAAGTTTACAAGGGGAAAAAAATACTTGTTCATTATTTATTTTCCAGGTGTATCCAATAGAATGGAATTAAATTTGTGAAAATGGAGTGTCAAAATGAGAATGGAATGGACATCAGTTCCTATGAAATAAATCTTTTAAATGGACATCCAACTACCACTGAGATTATTACAGAAGAATCGCCACCTGTTCCTGAAGTTAACAATGCTGAAACCTTAGACATACATACCATTGATGAACCTTATGTACAATCTGACATCCCTACTATATCACAAGTATTTAAGGATATTTATGAACAAAGAATTATAGCAATAGAGAAAAATGACAACTTGGATACAAATAGAAAAACTCAAGTATGTTGCATTTTTGTCAAAGTTTATAATTTCTTTTGTATTGCTTAATTTTTCTGAAGACATTTACTTTAAATATTACACATTTAAATGTTCTTTTTGCTTAAGTTTTGATACCATTTATTATCTTTCAGGAAAAGTTAAGAGTATTAGAGCAACATCTTAAAGAGCTCCAAGATCAAAATGACACTTTTGTTTCAACTTTGCTTGAATTGGAAAAAGAAGCTCACCAAAGAGTCAAGCAAATGGAAAAACGTTTAAAATCAAGTGCTAAGACAACCATGGTGATTTTGATGTTTTATTCCTATTTTATATTAGATTTTTTTAAAAATAATAGTCCCAAAATAAATCTTAATTGCTATAAACTTATTTAGAGTTTGAAAAAGCCTTTTATAAATAATTTTCTTTGTGTGTTATTTTTTTTTTAACTTCTTAAAAGTTGAAATTTGTTTACCAAAGAAAACATCTTCCAAATAACTGATTTAAAAAAGCTTCACTTGTCAAAAATAGTGAGATAATCAATAGTCTACTGGTTAAAAAAGGATTTGGATTTTTCTTGAAATGTGAATCAAGAAAACTACTGTATATATACACATATTAAAAAAGAAAATTAAAAAAAAAAGTTTTGCTGAAAATGTAACTGAAAGCGTTATCATTTGTATTTTTATTCAGTAATATAGTTTATAAAACTAAAGAAACTTATATCTCTTTTCAACAAATCAGGAATTTTTAAATTTATGATTTATTTTTATAATTTTAGGATGGTGACAAGATAAATTATTTAAAATGTTTTTACAATTGGAAAGTTTCCATACATAAGCGGGGAAAAAAGGGAGATGTTTGAGTGTTATCAGGCTAACAAGCAATTTTACTCATATCTTCTGTACACCAAACAGCTGTATGTATAGGGCAAAGTTGGACCTGTACAGAATTTTTTTTTTAATTTTAATGCTTGGATTAAACAGTACTTTGCAGGACACTTTATTTCTTAAATCGTTTAAAGTTAAATTGAAAGATTGGTTGATAGCCTTTTTTGGGCAGTCCAGATGTCATCGCAGCAAAAGGTGGACCCACTTGTTATTAATATCTGTCAAATACTCAAGTAAGTGCAACATTAAGACATACAGAAGCTCATAATCAGATAGTGTATACATACTAAAAAATAGTTAAAGAGTGAAATTTAGAATTAATTGTAAATTGAAGTTATGTTACTGAATGAGATGTGGCATAGAGTTTTAAGGAATGGCCACTAAATGACTCATGGTCATGGTCATGTGGAAAACAGGAATCACCTTAAACATGGTTCTTTGAGAAGAGGAATTATTCTTTTTTATACATCCTGTATTTTAAATTTCAAAGTAAAGAGGTTTGAAGGAGCATTCTCATGCCCTTATTTATGAAAAGTAAACTTTTTATGCAATAATACCCTCCAAACAAAAAAATAAATAAATACTGGTGTGTCAATAAGAATGATTCTCATCTTCTCAACAGACTGTGTTCATGGCAATCTCTCCATCTTTCCTAAATGGAAAGCTTTAGGCCATGCCTCGTCCAGTGATATAATTTCCATTCACAAGATCTTCGTATTTCCATAAATATAGTGATTTAAAATCAGATAATTCTTCTTGATACACCCTGTATATATTCTTCTTTTAAGCTTGAAGTATTGTTATTCAGTTTTTTTTCTCCTCCATACGCAAATGTATTCATAATTAACCTTTAAAGCTTCAATTAATCTTCTCTACATGATGACAAAAGTTAAGGGAATCCTTTCCATTTTCTTTGGCATAAAATAGGGTTGAACCACTACTTTCTTTTATTTGCTAATCAGATGATGCATATTTTTATTACTTTCCACTCTTATAGGAGGCAGTAATTAATGTTCATGACTGTGCAAAAGAAATGCGAAAAATAGTTGAAGAAAGGATTTATGTTGAATCACTTTATAATGTAAGTAGTATTAATATGCATAATTTTTCAACCTCATTTTATTGGAACCTTTGTAAAGTTTAATTTCTAAACTAGGGCATTTACTATTTACTTTTACTCGTCTAAATTGTAGAGAAATTTCATTAAGTATCTAGGTGATTGTACCAAGAATTTCAATAAATATATTTGCTTTTGTGTCCTTGCAGTTGTGCATATCTACAGTTCATCAAAGTAAACGAGCCAATTTATTTCATTTGGGCAGTATGGCATAGATTGCTCTTTCATTTCAAATCATACAGGCTGTATGACATATTTGCTACAGGGAAATAAACAGCATTCTGGACTTTTGGCTCTAAGTGTAAATTAGAGCCTAGCAGGGAGCTTTTTATTTTGCTACAAAGTGTGTACTGAAAGATTCATATTTAAAATATGGTATACCAAGGTTTTCTCATTAATATAATAATATAATCTAGCTTATGGTATGTTATATTACTTTGTTGGAAGATCCTGTCACCTCCTCTGTACACATCTTGGGTTGTACACAGCATCCACAAGGATGAATAAATGCATAGTTTTTCATAATACTTACTAGTGATGACTTTGTGGTTAATATTATTTGGGGAAGACTGGACTCGGGAGAGTCCCTTTTGTGTTTGTATGAAGAATATGTAACCTGTTTAAATTATTTTTTATATGCATCTTTGTCATCAAGTAATATTATTGAAAACATAAACGTTATTAGGAGGGTCATAAAAAATCTGCTATTGTATTCTAGTTACAAGTAAAAAAAATTATGTGATTCAGATAAGCCCCTAGGATTCCTGAAAAGTTAAGTCGTTGAAAGAAATGACATTTTAGTACAGGGATAGTTACTCTTGTATTTGTTGATTTTGATGATAAAATGGTGGAGATCAACTTGTGCCCCAAAATTCACTCCACCTTTTATTCCATTTGCCTTCGATATTGCAGATGCAGACTCCTTGCAACAAAATATCATTTTTAACTTCATTTGTTGCTGTAGCGTAGGTAGGAGTTTTGATTGGGAGGTGCACAAATTTTATTGAATACAATAATCTAGGAGAAAAATTTGTGTTCTGGTTTAATTTTTTTTTAGATTTGAATAGAAAGAAAGACATTGAAGCAAAATAATACATAATATTTTATTGTTTACAATAAAAGTAGAATATTTACTATACCATTTATACTAAAAAATGTTGAATAATAAATAGCAGTTTCTTGAACCAAACACAGATCCTTTCTAATGCAAGAAGAATTAATGTAATTGCCAATTACAAAAATCCCACACTCTCACCATTTTATAACTGATTTCAGTATTTTACTCTGTTTTGGACACATGGCGGATGTACAATTTTGTCAATTATGCATAGGGGGGAGGGGGTTTGTCTAACATGATGGACTGTGACATGAAGGGTCAGTGAGGTAATCACTTGTGTGACGTAAACATTTCACTTTTGTAGGAAAAATTTAATCAACACTTTTTTTTTCAATAAAAAGTTTTTAAAAATGTACCTTCAGTCATTGGAGATCATTTTTGACCAAGAACGTTAATCTGCAATAAGTTGGACTTTAGCAGTTCAAAACTATATAAATATGTATATTTTATAAAGAAATTTTGAAACGGAAAGGCTGATAAAGTTATTATTTTGGAGAGGAAGTAGGAAAGCAACATGACATAATTTTAGGAGTCAAAATCTAGTTTGACGTAATTTGTGTACATCGGCGGTGGCTCATGCACTACAGCCAGTACAGTAGGGCTGCATCTAAATTTATTAGTTCAAAACTAAATTTATACATTTTACAATTTTCTAAAATGAAAATCCAATTTCTACGGTAAGTGTAAAAAGAATTCGTTGTTGCCTCAACCTAAAAAAAATAAAAAAACATTCTTTGAGCATGTAGTGGAGAACTCGGTTCTATATAGTTAACACTTACTATTTCAGATATAAATTACAATTATGTAAAATAAGTCCTTTCCGTGAAATGGATTTTTTTAAATCTTCTTTGTGCCAGTGGGCCGCAGATTGGTTAGTTGGTTTGTAGCTCAACTACCTATTTTTATGCTCAATGACAACTAATCATGCCTGGACCTACAGCTTAACACAGGATTCTGAACCACAACTTGCATCCATGCCTAACCCGCGATTTGAACCTGGCCCCTTTAGCATGCGAGGCCAGAGCGCTAACCCCACAGCCATCAGATGAGCCTGTTGGGCCACAGAAAAAACTGTAGTGGGCCAAATCTGGCCCACGGCCCACATAATGGCTAACGCTGCTATAGATTTAAAATCAAAAATAATAAAATAATACAAAATGTTATCTACTATTTTAAACAAAAAGATCATTTAAGATAAAACAAACAGAAATGCAATTTAAGATATAAAAAAACAGAAATAAAATATAAGATAATTTAAATAAAATATTTTTATAAAATAAATGTAAAAAATTCTTCACTCTTTTAACTCACATATTTAAAATTCTCTTGACATTTTACTTATTAGGATATAAGCATTAATTACTTGTATTTTAGATTTTTTTTTTGCATGATAACATTTCTAAAAATGTGTGGTAATTTGCAGTATTTATTTTAGGATATGCAACAGCATGTTTCAAATATTAAAGAAGAAAATGCTTTCCTCCGTGATCAAAACTGCAATTTAAACCATGATATTCAGGCACTGTTGCAAGTAATTCATCATGCTCGTTCTACAGGACACTGGGAGGTGATTTTATAAGTTTTCTTGTCCAATAGCATCTTGTATGTAGTATAACTAATATTTTATAAGTTGGAGAAAGAAAAAAAAATCTTTTTTTGAGCAACTCATGTTAAGTCATGCAAATTGCTTTTTTCAAACTGCTGACCACTAATTATTGATACTTAATTTAAATCTACTTCTAAAAATATAATATATAAAGTTTTGTTAGATAACAGCACTGAGTTATTACACAAAATACATTTTTTAATGTATGAAAAATTAAGTGAGGATTCATTAAGTTAAAATCCAAACTTTTTGTGTTAGCTTTTTATAGCTAGGCAATATAAGATAAATGTATACCATGTGTTTTAAATTTATTATAATTCTTCAAAACATATGCTTATTCACTCGCCTACTATTCAAATTTTCACTCAGCTGCTTTTGTGATTTCAATTTGTTTTATCAGATGCAGATAGATAGAAAATTATCAGTATTTGGCTACTATTCAAAGTATTTATGTTAAGGTAATGGCAGGTTTCTAAAGAAAATCTGTTCATTATAAAGATCTTTTCTTAAATAATTACCAGTTTAAAATAGTTGGATATATTGCATAATCAGCTTTTAATTAGTTCACAAATAGTATTTAATGAAATCCATAAAAATTGAAGGTTAGTATTAGATAAAGGCATATCAAAAGGTAATGCATACATGTGTTATAAAACGTCATAACTAAGCTGATTAAAAAATATGTACAAACTTTGAAATTTTAGCTGGGCACCTGCTTTTTTTTTTTTTTTTTTTGTAAATTTAAGTAACACATAGTTGCAGAAACTTTACAGTAGTTTTGTCAACTCCTTTAATTTTAAAAATTTGCTCTTGCCAATGGATGTCCAAACCGACTTAAGTGGTTGAAAAAAGATAATTATGAAACCAGAAGCGACACCAATAAGATACTTTGCGACCACAACATCCAACACAATTTCTCATCTACTATAGCGTTTGCATGACAGACACAATAGGGTGGTTTGAAAAAAAATATATATATATATTTTTGAAAAGGTGAAATTTTTTTTTACATATCTTGATAAGAAAAACTATTAACATATTTTTGAAAACAACATAATATCTTCCAATCGCGCATTCACCTCAAAGTTTGGAGAAAATACAAAAAATAACTATTTTTCCTACATTTTTTTAAATTTCTAAGTGTTATATATTTGAAAGGCAATAGTTTACGATATGTAGTGAAAGGGTGGTAAAACACAGGAAAACACTATTCTATGCATTTAAGACATATATTAATAATTTAAAATATTCAAAAGTAAAATTTTTTGTTAAAAATGAAGATTTTTCTGTAAAATGGGTACTTACATTATTTCTTAAATTTTTATTTAAAAAACATGCTTTTATTCATTTGGTTCCCTTTTTTCCTTAGCTTTCTATCCCAATGATCCACTTTAAAGGAAATTTTTGTAGAAAAATTGGGCATTGTAGATCTTAAAAAAAAAAAGGTGTTGTCCTAACGTCTTTGGCGTCTGCGCCACCCACTTTTAGTGTTGTCTCCACACAAGCATTCCACTGCTTGTGAGTGACAAGGAAACAAGTTGAAGTCTGAATTCATTAGTCTCCAGTTGCACAGAAACGCTGGCCAATTTTGCCAGATATAGGCCAATCTCGATGTGGAACATTGTGAATCTGTTGTTGGAAACAATATTGGCCAATCTCGCCCAATTCTGGATAAAATATAGAAGTGGTTTTTAAATGTCAACGTACAGTTTTAAAATTGTGATATTGTATTTATGAGAAAAGCAGGAGAATATAAATATGTGGTGTTTTTGACGTGTTTGTTTGTTAAAAAATTGTGTATTTTGGAACTAAGCTCGGCCAGAATTGGCCAATCTTCCAGTCTTCCCCTGTTTAATCCAATACAGCTGTGCTACCTTGGGTGCACTAGTCTTTACTAACAAATGTTCATTTATTACTTTCCTTGACAAAGGAGGAGTCCTATTACAAGCATTCCAATTAATTATGTCCACTTAATCAGTGGAAATAAAGTTAAGTTTGGTTGCATTGAAATGCCTGATTGCCTTTCTCGTGGAAAGTTCTCGAGACGCGACGCCCCAGTTCTCTTGCATCTCTCCTTTTGTTCAAAATCATTGCCAAAAATCAAATTTTTTTTGTGAGGGAAGGTAGCATTTCGTTCAATAACCAAATTTAAATCTTCCAGTAAATATTCAGCCTGGTATCGAGACAATCGAATTGCCTCATATATGATCTTAGGTCTTTCAGAAAATTAAGTTTTTTTTTGTTTTTTTTTAAATTTAAAGTCATTGTGGCATGTAACAATTTAAAATAAAGAATACCATTTGTTTGAGTTCATCCAATGGTTTACATTCACTCAAACATAGTCTAAATACTCTGTTTTCTGATGTTAGCTATCTGGAGTGTGAAAGGAGATTGGGTTTGCGAGCTGCCAAGTCATTGTCCTGATCTAATCACTGTAAAATTACCAAGAAGATATAAATGATCTGTGCTCAGTACTTTCATTTTAACTTGGAAGAATTGAACAATGAATATGTAAAAAATCAGTCAGTGAAAATTTTTCACACTTAATTTTTTTTATCTATGTTTTCACTGAAAGATGTTAGTTAGTACTATCTACGTGTTTAAATAGGCGTCTGAATGGTAGTTCATTGAAGTATAGAAGGCATATATTCCACTGCAATTGTCTCCCATTGTGCACTTTGATCTGCCAGATTATTTCCAGCCAGTATTAATTGCAGTCCCAATCACAGCCATGTGTGCCAATCACAGCCATGTGCACTATGATCCAATGAATAAGCAAGTTAGTTTATGTACTTTAAACTAAGAGAAGGCGTCACGAGAAAGGCCACCTAGATTGAAACCCTCCAAAACACAGTTTTTATCAATGTTTCAAAGGTTATGCGCAAACGATTATTAATGAATAATTACTAATTTACAAGTTCTATATACTTCATTCCACATAATACAAACTAATGTACCTAGATAATTTAGTGATTGTTGTATTCTACATATTGATGGAAAAAAGGTATTTTTTGTATTTATTCAAAACTTTGAAGTGAATGCTTGAAGTAAATAAAACAATTTTAACAAAAATATGTAAGAAATAGCTTTAGTATACATTTTACAGAAAAATCTTCATTTTTAACAAAAAATTTTACTTTTGAATATTTTTAATTATTAATATATGTCTTAAAAATGCATAGAATAGTGTTTTCCTGTGTTATACCACCCTTTCACTATACATTGCAAACTATTGCCTTTCAAATATATAATGTTTAGAAATTTAAAAAAATTTAGGAAAAATAGTTATTTTTTGTATTTTCTCCAAACTTTGAAGTGAATGAGCGATCAGAAGTTGTTGTTTTTAATTTTTTTTTTTTTTACTGTTTTTCTTATTAAGGTATATAACAACTTTTTCCACCTAATGCGTTAAAAAATAAAAAAAATTTCGAACCACCCTACGACACAACAGGCTCTTGTCTAGCTTTTGTTCAATCAAGCATATTTCCTTTGTCTGACAATTGTTTGAGGCCATCATGTTTAAACACATATCTTTTACGTTTTTGGTTAATCTCAATACTTCAGTGTTTCGCAGATTGCAGTTGCTGTTGCCTAATCAGTACCAAAAGAAAGTTTTGGTAGCACAAACAGTTGCTCTAGGTCTTTTTCTCTGACTAAAACAGGTACTCTGTCAACTATACCTGCTCCTGTCATTGCTGGCAAGAGTTTGCCATCCTAGAATTACTGTAAGCAGTACTGTTTAAAAATAAATGGCGGAATACATATAGCTGTGTTTTTCTGGCAATTTTTTTATAATCTGTCGAATAGAGCAAAAACTCATGTAAAATCTGGCAATCTGTATAGAATCAGTTAATTGCACTATTAAATCAGTTGCCTCTCCGAAGTATAGTATTTTACTATATTTTGGTGTGTAAATAAACGATTTTGGAATATTCTTATATTTTAAAAATACACTAATTGTTTCAGTATGGAGTTGATTATTTGCAAAATTATGTATTTGACCCCATAAAACTCTTCAAAATGTTTATATACTTTAATAAAGTTTAGAATGGCATAATATTTTATTAGATAGTAAATTTTCAGGAGATGCCTAAGTAAAAAAAATTAAAAGTTTGTAAAAATAAATTTCCTTAGTCATAACTTTCTTATTGTAGCTTTTTAAATTGTTGTACTTGTTTATTATATATTGTCAGTGGAATTTAGGAAAACTATAACTAATAGGGAAATTATAATATGTTAATGTTTATTAGTTTTTGTACAGAATGAGAAAATCAGTAGAAAAATCTAACAAGGGTTGTAATTTTTTCTATTTTGCAAATTTCTTTAATTTAAAAACTTTTAATTTTGTAGTAATTGAATTATACACTTATCTTTTTTACATAACGGATGATTTATTTCAACTTTTTTTGCGTACAAATTTAAAGTTTCCCATAGTTTAACTTCAAGTGCAGTGAGAGAGGTATCAAATTATAAATTAATAAATTTGGTTACATTCTCAATTACTACCTTGAGAAATTATGGTTTAAATGCAATGCATTGTTCCCTATGTGCATACATTCTTTGAAGTTTAACCCATTAACACCCAAATTAACAAATCTTGAAAATTTTCTTTGAAATTGATATATATGGGTAGAAATGCATAAATTAAGAGTATTTCAAAAGCATTTTGAAATTTTTTAACTGTAACCATATGTTGTAAGCCATCCTCATTTGATGATACTGTGCTTTTGTATGCATAAAAATGTAATTTTCTAAAAAATTATTTTTTTTTACCTAAATTTATGTAGTTTTAATATATAAACAAACCAATAAGCAGTAAGATAAGAAGTAACATTTATTTTTACACTTGTAAGAAAACTTTTTTTTTACATTTTGAAGGTTGATTTTTTCTATGAAAAAGTGGAAAACATTTTATGCAAAATATTACATTGCATTTCATACAGTATGTGGTAAATTCCTATTTCATGTTTATGGGTCGGCGCGCTTTTGAAAAGTTGACGATATGGCCAAAATGTCGACAATTTGGAATTTCTATATGAAAAATTGAGAATCGAACCTGCTCCATGATTTGTAGTATAGGAAGGTTGAAGTCCAATGCCAAAGTCGTTATGCTACGGTTGCGATGCAAGTTGTAGTAAGATTAAGTGTTTTTGCTTTTCATTTCAATTACTTTTATATTAAAAACGTGCATCCCGGGATGAAATTAAAATGATTTGCGTAAGTTTATTCAATATAGGCAAAAATTCAAAGGCAATGAAGTTGCAAACGATAATCGAAAAAAAAAGTTAAGGAATTTAATTTTAAACAATAATTGAAAACTAGTTTAAGCAATTAAAATTTAATTTCAAATAATTTAGAAGGGGTAAAATTTCATTAAACTTTTACATTAATGACAAATATCTAACCCAAAACCAGAATATTTGTATTTTTAATCACTTGCTAAAAACTAAGGTGTGCACGCGCTTTGCGCTTTAAAAAGAAAAATTGCAACCTATTTCATTGGCCTTACGGCTAATTGAACTTAAAAAAAATACCCCTACCTAATTTGGGTGGTCGTTTGTGGAATCTCACCCTCAAAATCACTTTTTTTTAATTGCTTATGACGCCAATTCATCATGGCGGTTAATTTCAAATTCACAAGAAGGCTTGTGATTCGAAGTAAACAAGATGGCGATCAAAATGACCGTTAATAATAAACGATGTCTGAAAACATAAGGAATATTTAAGTAATTAATAAAAATTGACATAATAAGCAAATTATTAACAAAATACAACACCTGTGAGAGAGACAAATGGCTGTTCGAAAACCGTCGGTCGGCGTCAGTCAACTGGTCTCTTTCACCCAGATAAATCACATTTCAGACAAATAAAGGATTACGATATTAAACCGGCATCCATACAAGATTGCAAAACCTGGCGTATTCTTTTCAATTCCAACAAGAAAAAAAATTACAAGTTTAGATACTCGTAACTTTTAACGGAACGGAAAACACCGTTAATCAAAAGCAAAATTTGAAATGACCACAATCCACAATTAATGCCATCCTCCACGCATTTAAAATTAGGGTTATCATAAAATCCCTGTTGTGCATGCGCATCAATAAAAGAAGGGGGTTTGCCAAATTTAGAATTGTGTCGCCTACAAAAAAGCGCCAAATCGGCTTGGCGATATTTTAATGTCAACTAGGAATAGACCCAGTATGTTCTTCTCTTTCAAAAACAGGTATCATATTGGCAACGCCTTTGTTTCTCCCTTTGAAAGATGTTATGATGTATTTGGTTGAATTTTATATTAGGAAGCACATTTTGGATTTAGATGTTATACGTCTCTGTACTGGTCTTCCTGGGGCTGCTTTTGAATCGACTCCTTTTTTTAAATAGGTTACTGCAATATATCTTCTAAAATCTTTGATTGACCTCAACTTAGAACAATGGATCTTTTTATAAATGGTATAGCCATTTACTACTACTATATCTAATAAGTTTAGGTTTTATAAACTGCTTCAGTGAATGATGTCCGTAATACCTGATGATCATTTCCTCAACAGACACATTTTCATGAAAAATTCCCCATTTCTGAAAATTCTTGGAAATAATTTTTAATGAGGGACGTATTTTAAATAATTAATGATGTTTGTTTTTGTGATGTAATTTATTAACTTGAAAATGTAATAATATCTTGAGCTGTAAGTAGAAATTTCTAGTCATAGCATTCTTCACTATTGTTACTCCTAAATCAGCTGCTTCTGCCCAGTAGTCCCGTTTACTAGGTAAAGTATTATAATCCGAAAGTATCAAAAAACCTACACAGGTTTTATTTCATCCTTATTCACATTATAATTCATTTTTCACTTCGTGAGCATATCGATTAGTTTCCTCTCCAATCGTATCATAAACACTTTCTGAGAAAAATTCTTCAAACAGCTCAACTGGTTTCATATTACTAGTTTCTCCTGTCAATTTAGGAGAGTTTCTCTTAGAAGAATTTGCCAAAGTCCCAAATGTAAAAGAAGGGGCTTCGTTCGTCCATACAACTTTTGATGTTTCTCTTTTACGTGAAAGGGAATTATTGTTTTTTTATCTGAAATAATAGAGTTATCATTATTATCTGGTATTGTAATCTCCAATGTACCTGCAATATCTGATATATCTGGGGTGTCCAAATTATCATTATCAAATTGTTCTTCATCTGTTCGTTTATCCACATCCGGAGGCATTGCTGAAATATCTTCTTCGATTTCTTTAGAAAAAAGATAAGCAGTTGCCTCTTCTAAGCTTTTAAATATTTTTCTTCTACTAATCTTTCAGTGTTCATTTATAGTTTGACTGCAAAATATGTAAAACGCACTTGAAAACAAATCTAAAGGTGAATAAGAAGTATACACAAACGCCCAGTTTCCTCAAACGATGATGGATAAGATTTCCTGCTTATTACGGATATATTAATAAAAATAAATATTGAAAACCATGTTAACGTATAATATGGACTATCTAGATTATATATATACCAAACTAAAATAATTTACCTTATATATCCGGTGCGGTACTGAAGTATGAAGTTAACATAACGTCATAACCATAAAAGCGAGATATTATAGAGCATTTTACCCGCCCATTTTTACGTAATTCTAAACAAATCACATATTTCACATTGTAAAGTGCTCCCATCTATCAGACCAATTTGTAAAAAAAATACTTTTTAATTTAATAATAGAAATAGCAATTTTTTTACTGTGTCCTCAAATGAGGACACTGGGCGCTAATGGGTTAACTTACATTTCCTACTTAAAAGTTTTTTTTACTGAATATTGAAGATAGAAAAATCAAAGTATAGTTAGAGTATAAGATTCAATCAAGATCTAAAAGTGCTTCAGAAGAAATTTAAATGGTTAGTTGAACAGGAAATATACAGAAATTTGTTAATATATGCTATTTCATAAACATGAAAATACTACTACATGAATTAGAAATCTACAAAAATGATATGAGGTAATTTTGCCTCTGACAGTCACTTATGCATGCTTTTGTTTTTATTTTGGTACCTCACCCAAAATTTTCATCTAGTTGTTTGCTCAGAAAAGTGTCAAGACCAAAAAATGTACAGATTCCCATTTCATTTAGATATTGGTTTTTCAATAGCCCTTTATTTCTCTTTTTTTTTTTTAAATTTAGCAATTTAAATTTTGGTAATGTTACAGTAACTCAGATGTTATTTAAAGTTAAGTTACTAAAAATTTGAGAGGTATTTAATGTTATTTTTGAATGTTAATTTATAAAAATGTATAGTAAGAATTTTTGAAATTTCTAAAGAATTTTGGAAAAAATATAGAATTAAAATGCTGGATTCCATACTTAAGCAATGAAATTTTGCTTAATGAATTTAACCATTTTGACTGATATTTTTGAGAACAGAAAGCTAAGATTATAGTAATTTTTTTTCTGAGTACATTTATATAATGTAACAAAATATTTGCCATGTTTCTCTGATTTTATATCCTTACCCTAATGCTATAACTAGATAACTGAAAAACCATAATTTTGAGATAACAGCTTTAATTTTTTTTTTTTTCAAAGCATTGAAATCATACTACAGTTTAATTGATTTTAGTATAAATATAATGTAATGGGACCTTGCCACAGTGTTATCCACTTGTGGCATACTATAAAGACGGGTAATTTATGATTTATTGTGCACACATCTAAAACTATCACAATTTTAGTTGTAGCAGACGGATGAAACAATATCAGAAGATAAATCAATGGGACAAGTGCATTGCACTTTATGCGGGGAGGTTATATTGCAAGAACAAAATGTGAAACAACTTAACTTTTGTTAAATAAATGTTTTGTAGCCACAGTCTCAGTATTAACAATCGTTTCAAGTGTAATTGATGTTAATATACTAATATTTGTATTTTTTTTTCTTTTGTAGATGAATTGTGTAACATTTTGTGAAGTTACTCCTGAGCAAGTATTTGGCCCTGTGCAGTCAATATCAACTGTGTAAGATAGGCAAAATTACTTTCAATACACAAGAATTGACCTTTAAATTCTCTAATTTAATTTGATAATTTGTACTTCAAATTCAATATATTGTGCGAAATTAAAATAATGACACGCACTCTGAATTTACAGTGTTTTAAAGAGCTTGTCTAATAATATGATGCAGTTGTATAAATTTTTATATAGTTATGATTTAGATGTGAGTATGAAAATGCACACTTACACTCTCACAGATAACATAAAATATAATAATATCAAAATGTGAAAAATATTGTTAAATGAACTTTAATAAGAAAAGTACCAAATATTTTCCCCTCTGCAAACCTGACACATTTAGATTTTTTTTAGTACTAGGGGGCTCCACCCCCTGCTTACTAATGATTGCCAAGCTGGTCCTAGGAAATCAAGCTCTACCCCCCCCCCCCTTTCCCGTTCCAGATATAAACATATTTACAGCTTTTTTTTCAAAAACTCTGCCTAAAGTTTGCATCACCAAAAAAGAGCACAGTTTTTTTGGCAGTGACAAAAAGTCTCCTGTATTATTCGCCAAACCCCAAGAAGGTCCATTTATACGCAATCCCACACTTTAAATTTTAAGTGCATGTCCACCTCTTTAATTTACAATGCCTTTACCAATAGCAGATATTTTTGCCTTTTAGTTAAGTTCCAAAAAATTTTTGATCATGAAATCTCAGAGATTGGTGCGTGTGCTCACCAATCTCTAAGACTCTTTTGATCTTTGAGTCTCTTTTCGGACAACAAAAGCAATTACGGAACAAAAATGTATGAATAAAAACCAACCAAAAAAGTAAAATGTGACAAAAACAATTTTTTAAGTAAAACTTAAAACTTACCTAATACGATAACTAATAACTCAAAAACAAAATACAATGTTAAATGACACTGAACGTGGATTGCCAATTTTAAAAACACAGATGAACCCAAGGAATGAAATAGCAAGAAATTCGAATTTAAATGACGTCATCAAATGTACTTTATGCATGTTGTAATGGTTGTTTCCCCTTTCCATCTTTTTCTCACGTCAAACCTCCCCTCCCCCCAGACACACGCACCTTCTATACCTTTTTGAAGGATGAAAATCGGCTCTGCAACTGAAGAAGCATAATTAAGTGTAACAAATTAATTTTTTTATCATCCAACGACATTTTTTCTGCCATCCACAAGAGAAGATTTCAAAGATTATAACCATATTTTTTTTCATACAAAAAAGTAAATATTTCAAGTATTTTTTCAGATAGAGCAGTAGGGGAAAATCTTCTTCCCATAGGATTAGCATTATAATAGAATTGTAATAAATAAAACTAATTAAAATTCAATATTTTGGCTTTCAACGGAACTAATAGAATGCAAAAACTACTTATGTTTAAAATTTCACAGTTCTCCGAACAGCAGAAATATTTTAAATTGGATTATAAGAACAAACATCCTTACTTTTTTTTTAAAATAGAGAGACATGCAAAAATTATTATAGAACTAAAAACCAAACAAACATTACATGTATGACAAGTCACTCAACAAAAATTTTGATGTCAATACAAATTCAAAATTCAATTTTGTGATTAATTACAATATTGAAGTTCTGTAATCATTGCTGTTTTAAAGACTAAATTCTTTTTCTAATTATTTTCACTCCAATTTTAAAAATTCAAAATTTGCCAGAGAAAGGTTTTCTTTTTGGTGCATTTTGAAGTAGATTTAAATTTTTTAAAAATTGTTTTGCCATTTTTAAAGAAGAAAGAAATTTTGTACACTAAAAGCCGTTCCTGGAATAAGACTGCGAATTAAATTTACAAGTATTTTAAAAAAAGTTTCATCAAAACTAAATAAGTATTTCCTTTTTTAATCCCATGCTCACCCTCTTACATGATTTACTCTTCTCCATGCATTCCTGAATCAATAATTTGCTATGTATTCTTTTATTAACAATGTTTTGAAAAATTTTCATCCAATTTCTGTGAGTGGTTATTGCTCTGACTTCTTAATGGTTTTTTTTTTAACCCCATTGCATGCCTTGCTCGTCTAAATTATGCTACTCCTGTATATTTTATCTATCATATATATGTAGGGGCATTTTGTCTTTTTTTTTATTTTGTTACCATTTCATATTTAATATGAAGAAAACACAGCATAGCATCTTGATAAGGAAAACTTCTGAATTCTATCTTGAGTAACCTAACATATATTTTTACATGTAGAAGTCACAAACAGTTGGTCATTCATCTAATGAGAAGTTATTATGCCATCATACTATATATACAGTAGAGTATCTCAAAGAATCGCCGGGACTTTGGCGATTCCGGATTTTAAAACATATCATTGTTCATACACAAAATCAGTGGAATCGAACATATAAACGGAATAAACTAATAAAAAACCTTTTATGACTTGATGTGCTTTTGAAAAACATTTGTTTTAAGGTTAGCTGTTTTAATAATTTTGACTTTTGGCTAAACTTTTCTCTTGCTTCTGGAATCCCTATTATTACGATTCTGAAATTGTCTCTTTGCTCTAATCCATTAATTGCAGTGCCTAATACTTCAAACTAATTGCTTCTAGGGAATTTTATCCTCGACCACTTCGCTTTCGCTGTCATCACTTTTGGGTATGGACAAACTTTCATAATTTTTTTTCAAATAGCAGTGCTGGAAAAGATCTGGATCTTAGATATTTCCGGATTTTGGATATTTTCCTGTATATGCATTTTTGTATGTTTTGTTTTAACATTGGTTGAATTTCTCAATCTCCCACGTCTTCTTCCCTATGCAATTTCGGACATACTGTTGGTACTTATGGCCTTGTGATTAGAGAAGTAAGGTGAGTCAGAAGGTGGGATGTACACCACCTAAGATATGAAATGACGAGTAACTGTGGATAAGTTTTCCATTAACTAAAACATTAATATTGTATTTACATGGATTTGCTGAGATTTAATCTAAAAATGCTTAACATTTTTTTACGTTTTGATGATTAGTCATAAAATATCTTCAAATACAATTACTCATAACAACTTACATTAGCTGTAATTTGGAATAAAATGTGGCTATTTTTATCAAAAGCACAAACATTTTAAAATGTTAGTCAATCTGTGCATTACTAGATATAAGCTGATTTAAAAAAAAAATTTATCCTTATTTCAGTATTTAAAACTTTTCAGCATGAATCAATTTGAAAAATTTAGTGAAATTCAATACACTTTTATATTCAATACTTAAAAACCACCCAACACTAAATAATACTGTCTTAAAAGTATATATATTTGATAAAGGATAAAACATCACAGACGTTTATTTTCTAGAATATGTAAACTTTTTAAAGAATATAGTTATTTAAAATAATTACCATTACATCTTGCCAAATCAAATTTTTCAGCAAATATAGATGTGGTTCTGCTATTAATTGATAATCCTGTCAACAAAATAAAATTATATGTGTGTTACACTCATATTTTCCAATTTTCCTTCCAGAATTTTCTTTGTATTTCAGTACTACTCTCACTTCAAATTAATTGCATTAAGACTTGTGTGTTGCAAACTATAGACTAGAACGGAATGTGCTAATATTCTTTTATTTTATTAGTTTTCTTTTTATACAGATGCCATTCAGATTCCCCTCAAATGGATTTCCAATCAGAAAATGAGCGAAAGGTAAAAAGTTATAATATTTTACTTATAAAAATTATATTTATATTAAAAATAATCACTTTACAAACATAGGATTACCTTAATTTCAGTAACATGAAATATGAGTTATAAAATGTATAAAGATTTTGCCAAATTTGAAAATAAGTAAATTTTCTTTCTAATTACACTTTTAATAGTACAACTTTAAGTATCAATGTCACTTCTTTAGATTGACCAAAAGAAAAATACTCAGAATCCGTTGACCTATTTTAATTAGTTTTACCTTGCCTAAAATTTCAAAATTCCGGGATCATTTCGGGAGATATAGACCCTTGTATGCATTAAAACATACACAAGGCACTTTCTCTAATGAAGCTGAGACGAATAAAAAAAATTATTAAAATTTATCAAACCATTTAACAGTAGGCATGATTTAAGTTATGGTCAGAACAGCAAGAATCAGAAGGACAAAATACAGTGACTTCGGCAATTTTCAAATGTATTTTTTAACTTATTCCCTTGTTCAATGTAAACAATTGTCTTTTTTTTCCTTCTGTCTATTCACCCTTGGCAACACAATGGTAAAAAAACTGGGCTCTAGGTATAATAGAAAGTGAGCTGTAAGAGGTTGAAAACCCACCTATGCTCAGTCAACATAATACACTTACATTTCCTGTCACTTTGACATCACACTTGGTGGCCGAAAATGGCATCATTTCTAGATTTTTTTTATATTTGTTTTAATAGGTTTTGTATAGCTGAGTAATATCTGCACGCCTTTAATAATTACATAATTTTTTTTATACATTGAAAAATGTTTTTTAATATCCTGCATAAATTTTATTCAGTTATTAGAGTCAGTCTCTAGCATTTTCATTAAAGAAAAATTTGATTTTCCTAGTGGCTGTGAGGGAAAAAGGGAAAGTAAAAACCTTTGATTATTTTATGTTTTTACAAAATGTGCCTTTCCTGCTGAAAAAAATTGATTTTTTTTTGCTGCAATATTTTTTCTTCTGCTGCAAAACTTGTTTGCCAAGAAGGAAAGCACAAATAAACTGGTTTAGCCCTGTTGCTGTGTAAAAAGGCTCGGAATCGTTGTACCCCCATATTGGCCAAATACCCACAGCCAGGCAGTATTTTAGTGTTTTTATAAGATTATGGAATTAATTTATTTTGCTGAAAAATTTTACTATTTTTGACATTCTAATGTTTAATTATAAATATTTGTCAAATATCCTATTTAAAAAATTAAGTTATAACTTATTTTCATTGTTTTAGATTTCTTTCAACTCTTCACAAGAAATGATTGAATCAAACATCTCCAGTACATGTGCGGTTCGGTCTGCTAGGAACCAACTAATAAAAAAATCAAATGCATGTTTCCAGGGATATGATAGTCATGAGGTTTTATTCTATTTCCTTATGTATTTCAATGTCAATTTTTATTCTGTAAAATGCTTTTATATATATAATAATGTTTCAAACCTGAGGGAATTCTAGCCTTTTCAGCTCTGATCTTAAATGATGCTGGGTCTGTTGGAACATAGTCGCGAGTTCTTTCCTTCATCAACCAAGCAGAATGTCCATTAACAATTTCATAACAAAACTTAATGATAAATTTTTTTCTGCGATTTCAGCAGGATTTTTTTTCAACTTTGTATATGCTCTACGACAGACATTTTACATTAATCAAATTCTGTAAATTAATACTATTTTGTTTCAAAACACAATAATCGCAAGTCTTTAGATCGAAACAAATTTTCTTAAGATAATAACTCTCTAATTCTCTTATCAGATTTTGTCTGGGCACTGGATAAAATATTCAACAATGAGACTTATCTAAGTAGAATGCAAATGTACTTCCCAATTTCTTCAATAAATGTCAATATGGTACCAAGTTTTATTTTCCCTGAAATCCATCAGGACAATCCTAAAAATATATTAATGCAAATCCTCCTAAAACAATATTTTCTTGTAGTTTCTTTTATCATACTTTTTACATTGCTCGTCATTATATTTTAATTGCTCTTATATTTTACTTAATCTTCCAGACAAACACATTTGTTGAAACACATTATTGTCCTGGACAATTCTAGGTTCCAAATGAAAAGTTTTATTCAAATCATTTTAGTGATTTTCAAAATAATTATAGAATTCACTATTTACTGGATTTTCTAGACATTTTCGGGCGCAAAATTCAGTCATGGTTTGTATCTGATAAGAACTCATATTATAGAGAAAGTTTCATACTATTTGAACCATTTGCTCTTGAGAAATCTTTGCACAATATACAGCATTTTTGCGTAAAGCTCAGATGAATGTGTATTTGTCTGAAGTCTATATTTGAATGTGTTAATATTACGTACAAGATTTATAAAGATAAGTTCCTGATATCTTGACAATCTATTTAGTGGTTGACATGATAACGAAAAGTTAGGTAACCACTACTTAAGACTTTTATCCCTTCTATATTTAACATATTTTGCTAGGCTGTGGTGTTAGCACTCTGGCTTCGCATGCCAAAGATGCCGGGTTCGAATCCCTGGTTAGGCATAAATGTTTGTTGTGGTCCGGAATCCACGTTAAGCTGTAGGTCCTGGCCTGATTAGCTGTTATTGTGCACAAGTATATGTCGTTGAGCACACAAAACAAACCAATATTTAACATATTTAATTAACATTAAGTAGAGTTAAATTATTGATTAACATTTTGAAGAATTTTTGTAAGACGCTTATTATATTTGGAAATTTTTTATTTTGTTTGGTATTTCATTTTGAGGTTTATAATAATGTTTCAAAAATTGTTTTCTTTGGAATCACAGCTCTCTGAACTTGGACATAAGTTAACTCTAAAAAATGCAGAATGTGAATGTAATTTTTGGAAGTTAGAAATGCTGTCACAACAAAATAGGGTAAATTGCCTTTTTTTTATTATCCAGTTTTTCATCAATTTCACTTACATTCAAAATTTAATTTCTGTTAAACAATTTCCTTAGCAATAATCTCATTACGCGATCTCGCTAAAAGATATTTACTTTTTCAGTGTTTATTTATACTTAAGGAATCGTAGATTATCTTAGCAAAATCGGTCATTTCTTATAGCTTACCATTCTGTTTTTCAGTATTCTATGACTTCTAAATAAGGCTTTATTCAATGTCATATATTAATTCAATGTTTATTGCTAAATGTCTGAGGGCTTTTAAAACATTCTAAAATCACCATTCTTTCATTATTAGTTCATTAAGTACCAAAATTCATGCTAAAGTCTTAAACCAAAATATGTTCTGTTATTACAAAAGCAGTGTTTTGTAAAAGTTATCTAACTTTGATTACCTAAAGCTAAAAAAAATATTATTAACAGTTGAAAAGTAAGTTTTTTTTGTCATTTAAGGTTTTGGAACAACCCAGCTATTGCATATAATAACACTTAGTTCTCTTTGAAATTTTCAAGTGCAAGTAACATAAACTTAAATATGTAGAATGCCAGATCAATTTTTAGAGTTTAAATATCTTTGTACTGTTATTTATGGCCTTATTATAAAGAGCACTTCAAGTTTCTACAATTTGAAATTGGTTCATTTTTCTTAATCTTATTTTTATTTTGCAGAATAGACTGCAAATGTTTTCAGCTGATCAACAGTCCAGTGGTACTTCCTTACTGAAATGTATTTCATTACCAGAGATTGGTAATATTTACAGCTTCACTCAAGTTTGTAGAAAATCTCATTCACATGGAATGTTCAACAATGCTAGGACTATTTGTGTGAAAGCACCTAAAAGACAGAGTGTTAAATCTTTGAAAACAAAATGTGATGATACGTCGGAATTTCATAGGTGTGGACCAATGGTTAAGAAATATGATAATTCTTCTTATATTAGTAGAGGACAAAGTGAACCACACCTATTTATGTATGGTGATAATCTATATGTATATAGACCTTGTGAACCAATCAAGAAAATTTCTACTTTAGCTTTTCATGATGATTATGAAACGAGTCTTCCACCATGTCAAAGTATTGATTTGAAATTCCCTACTGAAGATTCAAACAATAAAATTAGTGATTGGACAACTTTAAATAAAAGTGGTTCCTATTCTGCTCTGCCAAGTTCCTATTTCAAGGTAAATTTTATTTATTACGTAGATTATTTGTACAATGTAAATGTGTTAAATTTATAAAATGTGAATAATATGAAAACTGTTCTTAAAAGTAGGTCATATATAAGTCAAGTCATAGACCAATTACACTTAATTGCCAAAAGAACTTATTTTGGTAAATACTATCAATTGTACATTAGATATATAGCACTTTTAAAAGAAAACCGTGGTTGGGTAAGAGATATGTTTTTAATATGGCCACTTTTTTATATTCATGCAGATATTAACTTCTAACTGGTTAGTTGAAAAATTAGTTGTTTTTTTTGTGTGTTTTGCGCTCTAAATATAAGCAATATGACTTAATATTCTCATTTCTATAAAATTTAAGAATTTTTTTTTTTACTCTTAAATTTAATTGTATTTGAGTATTAAATTAAAGGTACAGATTAGAGAATTTCTAAAATATAGCAGAAATTAATGTGAAATTTTTTTTTATAATTATAATAAATTATAAAAATAAATAATAAATTAAAATAAAATAATAAATTAAGTAATAATCATAAATTTTTAAATAATTATATTTTAGTAATTTTTGTTTCAAACAATAGTTCCTTCTTCTCCTTTAGATTTGGGTTAGTCAGATATGTGGCACCTACCATGCTCCAAACCCAATGTTTCTTAGCTCCATTTGTTTGGGTCACCCACTTTCGTAATAAAGTCTGACAAACCCTTGATAGAATTAAGGTGTAATTCTTTAGTATTGGTGATGCCTAAAGTATTAAGTCGATTGAGGGCAAAAGCATCACATTCTTGCATAACAAGATGTGCAGTTTCCTCGTTTTTATGGCATTTCTTACGTATGGGATTTTGTTGAAAAAGTTCCATTGTATGAAAGTGTTTTCTAAAACGGTAGTGCCCTGTAATGAAGCCCACAATTGCTTGCATCTTCAGTCTAGGGTATAGGGTATCTAAGAATTTCAGAGGCAATCTTCGCAGATGATCCGATAACCATGCTTTTAGTGTGTTTTTGTCCAAAAGAGCTGTGCCAGGTTTTATTTATCTCCTGCTTTTTCCATTTAAGCAGAACTCCTTTTGGGTCTTCAGATTGATCTTACAGAAGGGTTCCACACCAATTGGATTATAAGACGATCCCTGTCTTGCATGTTCATCTGCCTTTTCATTACCTTCTATACCCTTGTGTCCTGGTACCCAGATAAGAGTTACCTTATTTTCGATTGAAAGTTCTCCTAGGTTTCTACATTCCAGAACAGCCCTTGAATTGATTTGGAATGAACTGAGATCCTTTAAGGCTGCTTGACCATCACTATAAATGAAAATACGCTAACCCAGTAGTCTTTTCTCTTATTTATCCGTAGACAGTCATAGCAAGAACTTCTGCCTGGAACACAATGGCATACTTCCCAAGAAAATTTAAAGAAATTAATTATTGGTGGTACACCATGTACTCCCAGTCCTGAGAGGTTGTCTTTCTTTGATCCATCTGTGAACCAGTAAGATCATTGTTTGTTTGGTTAAACGTGTACTCATTCCATTAATTTCTGGTGGGTGTAACCACTTCAAATGGTCTTTCAAGCACGTATGTTTTCTCCAAGGTGTCTGAAGGCATCAGAAGTGTAGAATCATGAATTTTCCTAGTGATACTGATATGTTCTTTAGCCGTAGGCTTGTCATACCATTGTTGTTTTAACATCATTCTGTATGCAGTCATTCTTGCAGTGCTTCAAATGAAGATGTCTAATGGGGTCAGATCTAATATGGTCTCGAATGCACTGGTGGGCACCGGGGACATTGCACCTGTGTACACAGGCAGGATAGTCTTTGTAGACTCCCCAGCCTGTCCTTTACAGTTCTCTGTTCCACTTTACACCACCAGATCACAGAGGCATAAGTGATCATAGGTCTGATAACTGCTGAGTACATCCAATACATCATTTTTGGCTGTAGACCCCTGTTTTTTCCAAGCATGCTCCTACATGTCGTCATGCATTTTTTTCTGGATTTATTTTGTTGTCAACTAGGGGGCTCCGCCCCTTGCTCGCTAACGCTCACCAAACCCTGAACGCGCTCGCTGTGCGATCTCCAAAGAGGGCTTTGCTCCCTTCTCGGTGACCTGTTACCTTGGCTATGTATTGATTACACCAAGGAAATAGAATAGCTGGGAATTTTTTATGCAATTCCTGTGATTCATTCGTGAATTGAGGTCTTTGGTTTGCCTCTCTACCTTCATGTTGTTGATGTTATTGAAATATGAATGACAGCTATGATTGCCATTTACATGCCTTTAACCGTTACCAGAGAGTTTTGCATTATTAAGTCCCCCCCCCCCCTCCCCCGGGCCCAATGTAGAAATCGAATAGGTAATTGACATTTTCGATTCCCTTCGGAAAAAAAATGAGATTAGCACAATTAACACAAAAACATTACTCATAAACTAAACACAAACGAAATATTGGTACACAAGCATTAACAGACCCTAATTGTGACTTTTTGCTTGGCGACTACAAGAAAGCACCCAGCACAATAGAAAGAAATTTGTTAATATTAACGAACACGCATTTAATGTAACGCTCAGAAAATAGGAAAATCATTGGTGTTACAGGATTCCCAACAAAAATTTAAATAATTTTGTATACACACAAAAAATATATTGAGATCATTTGTTTAAAATTCCCATAACTTACAAATTATTCCTTTTCCAATTTTGCCGACCAAACGGTATAGTGGTTAGCGTGCTAGCTTCTAGACCGCGAGGTTGCGGGTTCGAGTCCCGTGTTGGCATGGGTGTTTGTAAATGTATGTTGGCTTGTCTAATGACGAATGTTTCGGCGCATTATAGCCCTCGTGTTGCTGACGGCGCCAGATAATCTGAATACAACCAACCAACCTTTTCCAATTTTGAAAACCAAAACTGTAACCAAAATGCAGATTTAGCAGTAAAAAAATTAAATGAAATGAAAAAATCTTAACGAACATGTATCAACAAATTAACTCAATAACAGGGCCCCCACATTGACGAGGTCCCACAAGAAGTACTCTCTTTCACTGTTATAATACATAACTTGCAGTCGTTTTAGTAAATTATAGCAAATTAATGGTTAGCTGTATTACTTTAGTTTCGAATCTCTTTATAATTAAAAAAAAAGTAAGGAACTGGTGTGTTGTCACTAAAGTATCTCTTTACCTGGAGCAAGGAGAAGTGTAAAATTTTTAACACAAGCAGATTTTCTCTATAGCTCGCCATGTATTATTGAAGAGGCTGTGTTTATCGAAAAATATTAATGACAATATCGAAAACCATTTATATGACACCAAACCACTTATAAAAATGAAGCATGTTAAAAATATTTTTGCTCTTGAATAATAAAAATTCATAATTAACATTCACACAAAAACAATTGTTATCTAAAAAAACAAATAAGAGACTCTATTTGCACATCCTTGATCAATTGAAAACGCTGCGCTTATTGAAAAATAATAATGACACTTTCGAATACCATTTATATGCCTTCAACCAGATAATTTTGTATTATTCCCCCCTTTCCCATGGGCACATGTTGCACGTACAACAATGAAATAAGTGGAAAAAAATTTCAATCTCGAATAGTAAGAATTCATGATCAGAGTGGCCACCAAAATCAGGGGAAAAAGTTCACTGATAGAATTCTAAATAATTCCTTGATTTGACGGGAAATTTTTTCTAATTTCCACAATTTTTCCCGATGTGTAGACACCCTGATAAAATAGAATATGTATGCTAAATAGATAATATGGTAATTTTTTAAAAATAGTTTTAGCAGTAATGAAAAGTTTAAATTATTCTGTACAATAAGCCTTTGGATGCCAAAGGTGGTTATGCCCCCAACAACACTCACTGCGCAAACAAGGAGATCGCTCTGCAATCTTCGAAGGGGGCTATGCCTTAAAAATTCGTGATAAAGAATAGAATTCACACAAAAACCAAAAAGAAATATTAGCCTTTAACTGCAACCGTTAAATAAAACAAAAACAATTATCGTTCATACAAAAATCAAAGTCATAAAAGAAATATTGATACAGAAGCAATAAGAATATTGGGGGGGGGGGGGGGGATGCAAACCAACGGCATCAATTCAATAAAAATTCCTAATTAACAATAGAAGTCACACAAAAACTAAACTGTTGAGGAATCACACTGTTCTTACCTGAAAGCGCAATAAACCTAGACATACATGATGACGCTCCTTGATCACGCTGTGTTTATCGAAAAATATTAAGGATAAATTCAAAAACCAGATAGTTTAGTATTATTCCCCCCCCCCCCACCCCACACACACACAGGCCAATTTTGCACGTATAACAATTAAACAATAGAAAAAGATTTTCACACTTGAATAAAAAGAAATCATAATTAACTATAGAATTTACACAAAAACCAAAGTCATAAAATTCATAATTAACATTCACTCAAAAACCAATGTTATCTAAAAAACCAAATAAGAGACCCCATTACACATCCTCGATCAATTGAAGACACTACGCTTATTGAAAAATATTAATGACACTTTATAATATAAAAATGCAAAAACAGAACATAGTATAAGACATCCTCTCAGAGTTTTTAGAAAAAATTGCACTCAAAAGAATATTATGCAATCTTAACTTGCATAAAGGCTTATTTAAAAAAACAGAAATAACTAATATATTAAAAACACAAACCAACAATATTTTACCCCAAAACAATAGCTTACGTTAAAAACAAATATAGAACAAGATATATAACGCTATAAAAATTGCACTTACACAAACCAACTAAATTGTTGTCTGCAACAACCTTGGGTTACTCTGACCAGAGAATATATTTTTGTTAATAGAACGAAATTCTGGAATATTCTTCCTAAAAATTAAAACAACACTTTGTAGGTAGATGGCCGATTTCAAAATAACTGAATGTTGCCGATTAAAAATATAAAAGAACCCAAGGACATAAACAATAATTTTAGATTATGCAAATTTTTTAAATGTGTTGTTAAAAAAGCTACTTAAAAAATCAACCAAGTAAATGCTGATAATCAGTTTTTTAGCAGAAAGTTAATTAAAAGTATTAATGAGCTTTATACATTGTATTATGCATTGTAACATGTAAAAATTACGTCATAATTCTTCCACACTCTCCGACTCACCAGCCGAAAAACGGGGAATTCCCTTTGGAGGAAGAACGCAGAAAAAATGGGGTTTAGTGCTATCTAAAACATGATGTATCTAATCGATTTTTTTTATTATTCAAAATTTTTTTTAATTCCATCAGCTAGAGGAGATTTCAAAGATTCTAACCATATTTTTTAAGTAAATATTTTGAGTATTTATTGCGATAGAAGAGTAGGGGGGGAAATTTGTCCCATTGGATTACCATTACGGCCAAATTTTAAAATTTAATTAAAAAAAATAATAATTAACTATTCAAAATTTTTGTTTTCTTTTGAAACTAATGAATGCATAAACTACGTATGTTTCAAATTTCACAGTTCTCCTTGCACCAGAAATTGAGATACACGTGACACAAAATTCGATTCCTAACTTTTTTTAAATATAGAGAGATATGTGTTTATTCCATGTGAGCTTTTGCTCAAGGTATAAGCCTAAATACTTTACCTCAGAAGCCACGTTGATTTCAACGTCAAAAAGTTTTGGGATAACAAAGCCATCCCATTTCTTTTGCGAGTGAATGGTACAAGATTGGTTTTCTGTGGACTGACCTTCAGGTCCCTTTCTGTGCACCATTTGCTTACATAATTTAGTGCATTTTGCATAAGTGAACAAATTATGTTGAAATCTTTACCAAGGATAAGGATGACAAAGTCATCCGCATAGCCTTGCGTATAATAGCCTATATTATTGAGGTGTTTAGTAAGGTTATTTACTACCAGGTTTCAAAGTAATGGTGATTAAAACACCTCCTTGAGGACAACCTCTAGTAGTCTTATTTCAAGTGATTCATCAAAGATGTTCATTTGAATAATTCTATCTAATAGCAGGTTCTCAATCCATGTACATAGTATATGTTTTAACCCTGTGTTCTTTAAGGATAGATAGATGTGGGGTATTATTAAAAGCATCCTGTTTGTCTTGAAAACTGGCGAGAGCAATTTCCTTTCTTTCCAGAGTGTCTTCAATCTTGGAAACAAGCTGGTGAAGTGCTGTTTCTGTAGATTTTCCTGGTTGATAGGCAAACTGTAGATCATGCAAGGGACTATTACTATCTATGCATTCTCTATTATGCCTATCAATAATCTCCATCAATTTTCTCCATGATTTTAAGGAAGAATGAAGAAAGGCTGATTGGTCTGAAGGATTTTGCCTGGTTATAACTGTTTTTGCCAGGTTTAGGGATGAAGAATACAACCCTTGTCTTCTGACATAACTTAGGGATATATCCCAGGACTAGACTAGCTCTATAAATTCTAGTCAACACTGCAGGGATGTAAGAGCTGCTCCAATTGCGCCGAAGTGCGCCAAACTGATTACCCTGCTCCAATCTGCGCTAAAACCCTTTTCCGGTCAAAATTGCGCCGAACTTTCCCAAAAGATCAATTTTTGGCTTCAAAAACACTTGACGAGAATTTTGGATCGAAATTGTTCAAAATTATCATGGAAAATCCCCAACAAAGCGATGAAGAGTGTATTTTGCTCTTCAAGGGCGTTTTTTGTCAGTTAAAATTTGCGGGATTGGGAAACGGTTCGCGCACTTGGAAAATACAATTTTATGTTGCAAGTTTTCAAATTGTTGAAGTAATTCATGAATCTGTGAGCATCTGGTTTAAATCTGTTTTCTTGCCTGTTTTTAATAATAGAAAATAAATAAATTTTTTTATGCTTATGGAATACATGATTTTTTATTTTTTTTTGCTGAGGCGCGCTAAAAATAGAATAAAGGTCTTGTATTTTTCACGCAAACAATCTTTGTGCATCCGGTTTAGGTTTGCTCTCTTGTCTGGTTTTATTAACAGAGAATATATATTTTTCTTTATGCTTAAAGAAAACGCAAATATTTTGTAAAATTTTTAATCCAATTGTTCCCTCTCCCCCCCCCCCCCCTTCTCCTATTCCCCGTGCCTAATTTCTAAGTTTTCAGAACAACAGGATTTGAGTATTGGTGACAATTAGTAAATGCTTTTTTGGCGACCTGAGTGTTCAATCATGCTTTTGACTTGACTGCAAACGGGAAAACTCAAATCATGTTATTTTTATCTTGTCGTCAATTCTCAGAAAAAGCGCCAAGTCCTACTGTAGACTAGGAATTTTGCGATGAACTTTAATGGGACAAGTGGGGGAGATTTAAGCTATATTTACAAATATTTCTTCCATGAAATTTGCGGTCAGAAAGATTAGGGATTCGCGCTTTGTGTTCAAACTGTAGAAAGCATGAAATCAATCTTGATGCATCCGATCAGGATTTTTTTCTTACCTGGTTGTAACAATATTATTTTTATACTTTAAAAAGTACATGATTATTTTTAGCATATATTAAAAAAATTAACCAAATGTGTCTTTTTCTGTATGGATTACACAAAGCACAGACTTGAGACCTTCATTCTGTTTTCTTTGGCCTTGAGATTTAACATGGCAGCCCTCTATAATCTATTTAGACAATGGAGAATCTTGGAAAACAAACCATTACAAAAATTAATATTTTTCAACTTACCTTATTTTAATTTTTTTTCTTTATTATTTAATTACATTAGAAATTCTTTTTTTTTTATATAAAATTAAATGCTGGTATAATTGTCAAATTTCAGTTTAAGTGTTCGTTTTTGGAGTTTGTATGTATAGATTATCGATGCCAGTAATCTGTATGTATTACAGGGTTTGCTCTTAAAATCCTGACTTTTACAAATCAAATTTCTTTCAAATCTCATATTTATAAGAAATCAGTTTTTCCCATTAAGAAAAGTTTTAAGAATCTTTGTTGAGTTAAATAAAATTTAATCTCCCTAGGAACAAGTAACACTAAAAAAAAAAAAACCCTGCTAAATAAAGCTGACAAGTTATGAAATCTAATGCTTGCCGCTAAGCAGTCTTGTTTTTTTTTTTGGGGGGGGGGGGGGGTACTTTGCATAGAGTTAACTTATTTAGGATAATTGGGAATAATTTCTTTAGATGATTGGTGTTAGGCAGGTTAGAGTTTTTAAAGAAGAAATCTTATTTAATCGGTGTTTAAAGTAGCTCGAACTGAGATTATTTCGAAAAATTTTCAATGATGAACCTAACGCAATGAAATCATTGAAAACTTCCTTATATTTTAACTGTTTGGAAAGAGGTTAACAATTAATTTTTATTACCTGAGCACTGATAAATAAAAAGTAAAGTGCCTTGTTTAGAAATGAACGTTGTGCTTTTTAATTTATATTTTGAGTAATTAATTCAAATTAATTAATGTAAATTTAGAATGCAAAGTATTTATAAAAGGAACAAGTTGCACTTTTTTTTTTACTTTAAATTTAATTTGAAATATTAAGGTTTAAATATGTACGAATATTTGGTGCATTACTAATTTAAATGTAATAATTTAGTGCTCCAAAGCCACATTTAACTGCTCCAAAATCGTGCCTTTACTGCTCCGACAGTGCTCCAAAATCACATTTTAGCACTTTCATCATTGGCACTGGTATAATTAGTTCCTCTGTCTTTTGTATCATGATGGGCATTATTCCATCTGGTCCATGGCTTTTGAGGTGTTTAAAAGTGGACATAGCCCAGCTATTGTGATTAAGGATATTCTTCGTATAGGCCTATTGACTTCTATAGACTCTTTTATTCGAGCCAATGAAGTGTTGACCGTCATCACTGTGTATATCCCTAGATGCTGGAAAGCGGGTTTTTTCCATGATTTCCATTACTTCTTTTCCAGTATTATCAAAATTCTCCTCATTGTCCTTTAAGGTGCCAATCATTACTAGTTCGTCCCTTCTAAGGATTCTTTGGATTCTAGCTCCTTCAGGGATAGATTCTATATCTTCACAGAACTTTCTCCAAGAGTCTTCTTTGCTTTTCTTACATTTTTATTATATTTGGTGAGGGCTTTCTTATAGTTATCCCATTCACCATTTTTCTTTGCTTTATTGAAAAATTTTCTAACCTCTGCTTTTCCGGTTTCTAGAGAGTTGTTCCACCAAGGACATTGGTACTTTGCTCTCTTAGTGATTCAGTGTTTTTTGTTATCCATAGAATTCATAAAAAAAAATCTCAGGGCAAAAAGAGTCCACCCAGTATTGTCTGAGTTGCTGAGTAAGGCAGAATACTTTAGCAGTTTACCAGACATACTAGAGGCTCTGTTAAGACACTAAAACCGTAGTGGCATTTACCCTAGGCACGCATCGCATAACACCAGGGTTATGGGAGTTGGTTCGTGGCCACTTATTTAATATTCGAGGCTGTCCCTTTACCAGACGTTTGGCAATCCACCAACTGCCGATGCGCCTGGTAGCCACTCAAGCCTCAGGAAACAATAGTTTCTTAAAGGCCAAATATGAATGGCGTGCAACATTTGCATTAATCAGTTTTTTAATATTTATTTATTAATTAAACAATTTTGAATTTTTTAAAAATAGAAACGTGCATTTTTCTTCTTTCATTAGATTTATCATGATTGAACCCTCACCCCTCTGAATTTTCTTTCTTTCTTTCCATTTTGACATTTAGTTTTCAATATTTTAGAAAAATGCAAAAAAGCTTACTTTTAGGGACTGTATACTTGATTACATTTAAAATGAATTAAAATTTAATTGAATTAAAAAAGTGTTTCAATGTAAACATTTTAAGTGTTTCTTTTATTTTTCAAACTTTTGAAGTATAGGTTGTAAACTTTTAATGTTTTTCACTAGTAGATTCAGATAGTCACAAATGAATATTGAAATGTATATATTTTGCAACTCTTAAGTTTTGGGAAATGTGCATCAAATTCGTTCCTTTTTAAGTTCTATTTAGTAATCAAGCTAAATTTCTGTATCAGAGCTAATACACGTGCTTAGCATGTGAGATGACTTTTGTTCAATTCCCAGCTTCGGTGATAGCTAATTTCTGCTTTCAAAAATAAGTACACACAAATGGAATTGTATGTTTTAAGTAAGAGTTGTGAATTCAAGGCTTCTCTCATTCAATAATTAAAATACAAAGAATTTCCCTTTAAAAGATCATTCTGTAAGGCCCTTGAGATTTGGAATATTATAGTTTAGATGTTATGAAATTTTGGCACTGTCTAGCTTAATTTAAATCTTTTTGCACCATGAAAAAAAAAAAGAAGAATGATTCAACTGCATTATGTTTAAAAACATAAAAAATATAATCCTCATTAGGCTTTAAAAAAAAAATACTCTCAGTAGTGTCTGGAAATTTATGGACATTTCAGAAAGACACTGAATTACACATTTTAGACAAGTATTTAATAGATTGCAACCTTAAGCATAAAAAAAATAGAACATCCGCATACAAAGCATAGTATTTGAAGTATATGATGGGAATAAATTTACATAAATTATTTCATCAATGTCAAAATAGTGATTTAACAAGTTTGTATTTGTATGCAATATTAGCGTGATTTAATTACCATCAAGAATTTTACCCATGTCAAATAAAACCATAACAACAATTTTATATTTGTCAATTTTACTATCAACACTATTATACAGGGTGGCCAGGAAATAACTTTCCCTGTTTGGCGGCATCTGCAGCTAAAACTAATGAACTAAATGAAACCATATTTTATATGCAGGCTAATGAAGGCATAGGGAGATGAATTCCACCAAAAAAAAAAATTACTTCCAAAAGTTGCCGATAGGGGGAAATGTGGCGCTATCGGGACCGAAACACGTGAATAACTACAATGAAAGCATGGAAATTTGATTTTCAGAATGTCAATGCTATACAGTTATGATTAAATTATTGGAACACATAAAATAAGATTTTAGTCATTAACATTTGGGTCTCCTGGACGCCGCATAACATTTTCAATATGCTGACCTTCCCGGTATACAACATATTGCATCCGGTGAATAACGTTCTCTACAGCTGCGTGCAAACTGTCTGGATGTTCGCAACGGCCTGTCTTATGCTCTGCTTCAAAACATGCAAGTTTGGAATGCCACTAGCATACACAAAACGGATTTAAGATTCCCCCATAGCCAAAAGTCACATGGGGTGATGTCCGGGGAACGGGGCGGCCATTCCGTCTGAAAATATTGACTAATGACTCAGACATTACCAAAATTCTGGCGTAAAAGGCGCTGCACTGAACGATGAATATGTGGCCGAGCTCCATCTTGCATAAAAATGACTGAGTTTAAGCGTCGTCTTTGCTGTAATTACGGAATAACGAAAGTTTGTAGCATTTTTTCATATTTTTCGCCGTTAATGGTGCAGGTAAAGTTATGTTCTCAAAAAAGTATGGTCCTATTATAAAATTAGCCGTTAAACCGCACCACACGGTTACCTTTGGGGAATGCAATGGCATTTCTAGCATCACTGTGGGTCGCTCACATGCCCAAATACGGCAGTTCTGAGTATTAACAGATCCATTCAGATGAAAATGAGTCTCATCTCCCCACAATATTTTCCAAGGCCAATCATTGTCGATCTCCATTCGGGCAAGAAACGTTAATGCAAACGTTAGGCGCTTATCGTAATCTGTTATTTTTAATTCTTGCACACAACTGATCTTATACAGATAGAAATGCAGCATTTTACGCAAGATTTTCCATACAGTAGAATAAGACATATCGCTTTGACGAGCAATTGCACGAGAGCTTGGACCACTGCTGGTTCCTGTGTCGTCGAACACCGCTGTAGCAACATCTGTTACTGCATCTTCTGGTACTGCTTTTCTTCCTCTGCCAGCTCTAAGTCCAAGCGATCCAGTTTCCTCGAATTTTTTAATCATCGCTCTTACTGCTGCAGTAGACATGGGACCTTTACGCAGGTTATGAAGTTTTCGAAATTCCCGCAGAGCCACCACAGCATTACACTGTCTAGTGTAGTACAGTTTCACCAACAAAGCACGTTGAGGTAAGGTAGGTCGCATATCACCAACAGTCAATGAAAGAATCGCTGTTTGGACGTTCACTCTTTTCATTTTAAAGGGAATGCGTTGCGCTGCTGTCATGTACGCATTAGAATTTTGCATAATTGCGATCTCGATATGTAAATTTCCTCAAACGTACGTACAAGTAGCGCCAAAATCTCACCTATCGGCAACTATTGAAACTAACTTTTTTTTGTTGGAATTCATCTCCCCGTGCCTTCAATAGTCTGCACATAAAATATGGTTTCATTTCATTCATTAGTTTTAGCTGCAGATGCCGCCAAACAGGGAAAGTTATTTCCTGGCCACCCTGTATCTTTGTAATTTTTGTTTCCACCCTTAATCGGACTGCATGTAAAGTTGGCCTATTTTCAACTTTGTTAATTATATTACTTTTAAAATTCGTTTCTGGTTGAGTTACTTTACTAATTTTGTCTTAGCATCTTGTTAAACATGGCACAATAAATCTAAGTAGTTTCCAATTAATTTTTGACTGATACCTGGCAAGTTCTGAAACATGCATCAGCCATATATTTAGGGTAAACAAAGTATTTTAGATTGAATGAAAAAGTAAAAAATAGTGATTTGCATTGAAATTTTCAAAGTTAGAATTCAATTTACTTAATAAACAGTTCCAAAGAAATAATTTGATGTTAGGCATATAAAGAATTGTAAACTACTTACTTTGGTGCAAACCGCAATATTCTACCATTTTAGAACCGAAGATAACGCCATTGGTCAGATTTTTTTGCATACCGTATCTTAATATAAGTAAAATGTAGAAGCAGCCTTTAAGTGATAATTACTGTCATATTTCAACTAGTTTTTCCTTGATATCCACTTTTATGCTTGGATATGCTTAAAAAGGTTTAATAATTTTTTTAAGGATGATTCCAGTTGTTCATGCACCTCTTCAGATCCTGACATTGGAAAAGAAAGTAGGAAGATAGATTTGAAATCTGAGGTTATGAAAGAAATGTGTTCCCAATCCAGCTCAGTACAAACTGATGAAACAGTGAAGTTTTCTGTCAGCCTGCAGGCAGCTATAAGAAGAGTAAATATTATTCAATTACTTTAAATTTAATGATCATGATTTAGTGACTAATATTTCTGTAATTTGAAATTTTTTGATGTTGTATGACTTTTTCAATAAAAATTATTGTATCTGGCAATCTTGAGGCTAACACCAAATTGGTTTTTAGAATTTGTGCTGAATTTCTAGTCTGTTACAAAAAAATGCTTATAATGATGCTGTATTTTTAGTAGTTTCTTGAAAAAAAGGGGTGTTTTCCCCTTCTTGCCACCTATTCTCATTCACGAAAACTGAATAATTGCAAACATTTTCTTTTCAATCATATATAAAGATAATATAATGTATTAGCATGCCACAAATTCTCAGTTTTCGACTATGGTGCTTCTGCATAAAACTTCCGCAGAAGAATGAACTGCAAGAGGAGATGTTTGGAATGGTTGCAACTTTTTGTCGCGCAATTGTAGCTCTCGTAAACGGGCCTATGGAATCAACTGTGATGTGATGCCACAGAGTGACACAGTTGCTCCTTTGCTGTTGAACATTTTAAAGGCTACTTTTGCCCAACGAAAATGTTAGGTCTGGAAAATTGAACAAAGTATATTGGATTTTTAAAGTGTCTTTGAGATAATTAAATTAATGTTATTTTAAAAAATTAAGCTGAATGAACATGTTATATTTTGTAAAAAGTCATTACATTTTTAACTAACTAATTATATGTGCTATTCATTTTTCTGTATTTTATATCAAGTGGTATTTTCTTGCTAAAGATTCATGAAGATGTGCTAACTTTTTTAATCAACCTTCAATAAAAGATATTACTAATTTATCCTGTATGCTTGTATCTTCTGTCCTGTTCCAGCCAGTTAATAGGGAATCTAATGTATTTTTATATTCAAAAGGTATTTATATTTCATGTTAAAATAAGTAATCCCAAATATTTTTGTATTTTTTTTCCCCAAGAGATAAAATTATAAAACAGTTGTTACTTACATGACACCGGAATAAGTTACAAAAAGTGATAATTTTATTGCAAGTTGTTGAATTTATGCTAAACAGTTAGTTTACTAACAAGAATTTCTGATAGCCTGCTTTTGACTTTAAGCCATTGCCGATTGCTAACCTTAGTAAATGTGTTAGATTTTAAATAATTTTTATCAGAAATCCAAAATTCATGATTTCAGCTTTTGTAAATTATAATTTTTTATAGTTAAAAGAAATTTTGCAATTTGACTATACTCTTGTGTCCTTTTGCATTGGATTTACTAGTAACTATCTTTTTGTAAATTATAATATAACCCATAAAAACGAAGTTTTTAATGTAAATCCTTTGTATTCATTGGTAATTTTTCTACTCATTAACAACAGCACCAATTCTGCAAACAGTGTGTGCTTGGTGTTTGCATCTAATTTTAAATATCAAAAACATTTCTATCGGCAAAATGTCGTCAAACTACGTTTCAAATTTATTTATTAAAAATTAACATGAAATTATGCACTCACATGTAAATACCTTTTTTTTCTGAAAAAAAAAAAAAAAACAATTTTATTATTTATTTATTTAAAAAATTTTGGCAGCAGAAATGAGTTTCTTCAATGGTTGGTTAAATACTATTTTAGTGCGATTGGATAACAGCAAGTTGGTTTATTAGTATTTCGTAAAAGTGACCTTTTAGTGATAGTAACAGCCTTAAAATTTGATAGAATGCATTGTCATCAACATCAAATCTATCTGCTAAGTTTCAGATCGATTGGATGACTGCAAGGGGGTTAGTTGAGCCTCCGATGATTTGCCTGCCATCGACAAACCCACACACAAAATCAAAGTTAATATAAAGGATTTAAAAAGTGTTACAGCTTCTGTACAAATCTTATCCTAACTAAACATTTTATGATTTCAAACCATTTAACAACTTGGAATCATCAAAGAATCAATGATTCTTGAAATATAAGAGAATTATCTGCAAATGTGAAATTTCTTTAACAAATCAGAAAATTTCTATATTAAAAAAATATTAAAAAATCAAATGAGTTTTAGAAAAGCCAACAATGAATACCGTAGCAAAATGGTTTAATTTCAGATAGTTATAAAATATGTAAATATTTGCTCAAATAGCAGGAATCTGCAAATTTCTGTATAAAATTTTAGAAAGTTCATAAGACGTTAACTATTTTACTCTTTTAAATGTAAAGACATATCTCCTGATATAATGAATATAAGTACAGATAATGTAGTATAGCTCAAACAGTGAAATTTTTGTATTCATGAATTGAAAATGTGTTAATGTTCATAAAATTTTGTTACATATGTAAATTATCCCCATCATCATTACTTTATGATCACTTTGTTAGCACTCATTTAAGGTAGTTAGCTTTGACTGGTTAGTTAATATATATTAATTTGCAATATTTTTATTGTTTATTTCATTTACTATTTTCTCATATACCAGATACCTATAGCAATTTTCATTATCCCAATATCTATTATGTATGCATTTTTTTTAATATATATTAACTAATTTCCTTTCATGGTTGTGTAACAATACTTTGAAATTTAGTATTTGTAACTTGTAGGAAGGGGAGTTGGATTGTATGTGCAGCTGTTCAGATCCTGGAGTTGATAGGTTTGATACTAAAAGGATTCAAACACTATTGGGAAAAGATCTGTCTAATCTGAATGATGTTTCTCAGACAGATAACTTATTAGTAAGTATTTAGTTCACTGATTTGTCATTTTTGTATCCATACTTACTCATCATTTAACAGTGGAATCTTTTAATCTTCGATGTAACTTGGATATTAACCAAAAATTGTATTTGTATTTCAATAAAATTCTTGCAAAAATTTAAATATGGCAATCTAAGGTTGTCTAAAATAAAAATTGTCTTCCAACATCTCTTCCCAAAATGCTGTATTAATTTTAAAATTTCCATTATTATTGCAAAGCAAATCACTGTAGATCTTCAGCAGAGAATATATTTAATTCTCACATTTGTACATCGTGGACAAACTGGTGCTAGATTTCTAAGCAAAAACGTTGCAATACTCTCTTTGTGAGAACAATTGCACATGGCATGGAAACAGTGAAGCAAGTTTCTTGCATGAAACTCTTGCAAGAATTCTTGCTGAGGACATTTAGCTTTATAGGATAAGCATGGGAATTGGGAGCTTTATTTTACAAATTTAGCTGTTTAGACTTCTTATTACTATTTTAATATATCGTGGACTTGCAGTAAAAACTGATCAAGTTCAAATTTGAAAGAAATGAGTTAGAAAGTGAATAATTGTCAAAATCTTTTGGTTTGTTTTAGGAAAAACCAGTTATGTCAGTTGAAAGTTTTTTCTCTGTTTAACCAATATAAACAAACTTAAAAATCTATATATTTAATAGGCAATACGTTTTTTGGGGTTAGTCCGTCTGCCTAAACTGCTCAACCAATTTCAATGATCAAGGTGTCATTTTAAAAGAAATAAGCTGTAGATTTGCCAAAACGTGCCAAAATAATTTATTAAAACTTTATTAATTAATTAAATTTCAATATTTTTCATCATTAAGCTACTACAAAGCCTCATTGATTTTGAATATATGATTGGCAACATCCTTACGTATGTAAACAACAAACCGGCTGCTCGGGGGTTCAATCAACCAACCGTTGCTAATTTTAAAGGTATCCTTATATGTAAACAACAAACCCGTTGCTAATTTTAAAGCTCTTTTTAAACTCTTCGTTTCAAAATGTGATTTTTTCTGTTTTTCTGAAGCATTTTTGTATTAGAGTAATTATTATTTTGAAGTATTTCTATCCAGAAAATGCTTCGCGTTGGACGTCGTTCTCTAACGGGGCGACTTATCAGAATAAATAAAAGATATTGGGACTTCAATGTTAGGGCATAGCTAATGAACTTTTAAGTCAGAATGTTGGCAGATAGTATATTTAACTTTCTATTATGAAACTTGCAATTTGGGTGTTTTCTCTATTAGGCCTTACATTAAATTTATAAAAATGTGGTTACATTTTTATGGCTGGCAAACTTATTCGAGCGTAGCAAGATGTTTTAACCACAAATTCGAGCAGCAGAGCAGCTCAATCCGAGCGCAGCGAGGCGTTTGGGGGTTGGCGAGCGTTAGCGAGCAGGGGGCGAAGCCCCCTAGTTACTATTAATGAACTCTACATTTAATTTAAATACAATAACAAAAAAAGCATAGCCTGAATATATTAAACTTAGATACATCATAATTACACCACTAACATATTTAAAATCATAAAAGAACAGTAATAATTCAAATAAGCTATTTTAAAATTTGTGTCTTGGCTATGGGGGTGATGGGGATGCCCCCCCCCCCCACACTCCAAAATAATCCTATATATTCTTGGTTATCACTAGAAAATTGATACTCATGACTAGAAAATAATTTCTGTGAGTTAAAGAATATTATATTTTATCAAGCTGGATACAGTCAAATTAATATTATAGAATATGAAATTACTGAGATTGTTAAGATCCCTCCCCTCTTCATTGGCTAAAGCTAAAAGGCAAAAATTATTATGTGTAATTGTAATACTTAAAAGTATTGATCTCCACATGTATGATTATTTTAGTAAAAAAGTTAATTAATTTATAGTAAATCAAATTTCCTACCCAATTACCCTCACCAACCTTATATCAAAATGTTTCTATCTGTAAAAAAAAAAAAATTGTAATTGGGATTAAATTTTATAGGATTGTTTTACTTTTAATCAAAATATTTTTGCATCTAGGTTGATACTGAAGATGGAATAAAGGAGAAGAGCTTTCAAAGAGATATTCACCAGATGATTAATATTATGCAAACTATGAAAGAAAATCTTGTGAAAGCAGAAGATAAAGTATGACATGGAATTTTTTTTTTATGGAAATAGCTTAAATTTTATTAATAATTATTGCACAGTATTTAGAAGTTAGCTCAGGGTTCTCACAGTCCTTGAAATGTTTTGATGAAATTTGGTCCTTGAAAAAAAGTTAGAGGTCCTTACAAGTCCTTGAATTTTTAAGCAACCATCGATAATCTCCGCCTCAATTTTTTTCACCTCCGTTTTGTATTTTTATGTCTAAAGAATGTAATTTCATGGTCCTTGAATTTTTTTAAAAAGTTTCTAGAAAGTCATTAATTTTTTTTTTCAATTAGAATGGGAACCATGTCGTTGTCATACATAAAATATAATTGTTTGTATAAAACTTTTAAATCCTGAAGGCCTTCAACATCTGAAAGATAGTATTGCTTTGTATGACAAAATTTTCTTTTAAAACTTAGCACAATTGTATATTGCCTTATTAGTAGCTATTTATATTAATTTGTTGTGAAATTGAAATTTTAACTTCTAAGATATGCATACACCATATAACAAAATAAACACCATATATTTAGGTGCAAATGATTTGGAATTAACTAATTTCTTCTTGAATAATTACAGTTAGGCATCAAAAATTGTGATGCAATTATTAAGATAATAGAACACTGAAGAAGGTTTTTCTTTTCTGTATGATGACATTGTAAGATAGATTATTCTTGACATCAAAATGAACAATTTACTATACTTGGAATAGTTGTGCCAAGAAATGCCAACTCAAGTGTTAATTTCATAAGTAGGGGAACTAATTGTGCATAGTATCATTACTGAGTTGTTATGGAGTTGCAATGGTAAAACTACATAGCTTTACAGATTTTTACTCTTACGTGTGGGAGATTTTTTACCAGACTTATAAGTCCCATCATGATACTGTATTAACTTAAACACTTTGAAACCCATTGAGACTTTGAAGTCCATTTCTATGAAGTTCATGCTTCAATTGTTGGATGGAAACACAAGCTTATTTCTCTTAGGAAAAATTTAGTATTTAAAAAAGTTAGTACAAATATTTAAAAATTCATTTAATACATGGTTAGCCAAGAGGGTTATTGTGAAAGTGTTGTTTAAGGAAAAATCTTTCAAACAAAATTTAAACATTATTAAATTAGGTGTAAGATGGCTGTGGCAATTTTACATACTCTTTAATAAATGAAAGATTTTAGAAAAGCTTTAAGCTTTTAAATTTCCATGGTAATTTAGTAAGCATTAATTAAATTCTTTTCCTTTGCACCTCATGTGAAAGTTTTTATTCAATAAATTTAATTTACTTGGTTTCGATATCAGTAAACTAATCGAAGCAAAGCTAAAATTATTTTTTGGGAACTTTGGCTCTAGTAGGATTCAAATAACTGAAAGATCTTAGGAGATTTATATTTCCAAACACAATGATATGCCTTCCTTGAATTTTAATGAACTTTATCGCTGTTTATGAGATATTGCCTGTTTACTTGTAAGTTAACTTCAGACATGGTGTAGCTCTGCAAAATTGCGGATTTCAGCTTTTTTGACCAAATTTTCTGAGTTTGATGTCACTGTTTTCTCTAATGTTATTGCCTCTGTTGGCATTATTTATGTTGGTGTGAAATGGTCATTTTTGCTGAGTGTTATGCCGATGTAATAGCAGCTGTTCCCTATATTTGTACTGGTAATTGGGTGCTAATGCCGATATTTATATTGGTGTGATGCTCATTTTTGCCGAGTACTACGCTGTTGTAATATCCGATATTACCAAGATTTATGCCAATATGGTGGGTGCTACTGCTGATATTTATATTGCTGCGGTGATGATATTTACTGTGTTGCGCTAATGTAATTGCCGATATTTCATTAGAATATTTCATTGAAGTTAACACTGATGTAATAACAGCGTATTTTCTCAGATTTATGATGCCGTTTTGGTGGCATAGGCCGAGGCTTTTGCTGATGTAATAAGCACTATTTCTGAGATTTTGTGTTTGTGTGATAGGTGCTTCTGCTGATGAACTTAAAATTTCTAAATTTAAAATAATTATAAGAACTTTTTTTAAATTTAAAATACATTTTTTTCTAAAGTTATTTCTATTTTCACTTTTTAAACTATTAATTATTCAATTGTGAAACGTGAATGAAACCCTATCAATTGATCCGGCCAGTAGTCATATGCTTGTCTCAATGATTAACTCATGCATGTCTCAGTACATGTCATATTAAGGTGAAACCATGAATCGCTCATTAATTCGGTTATGGCCCCTTAGATCGTGTCCACATTTACATGGAAAACTGTGGTATTTTTAGTGGTAATCCTTGCAATCCAGAGTTCCGACCAGACAAAAGGAACACTTTAATATTAGATCAAAACCAATCGGTGTCTCGTCCATCATTATTATATGATAAATCTTAATAACCTTTTGCTGATAGTATAACCGTAGTGCCATGACAGATCTTTCAAATGTCTGCCTTATCAACTGCTGATGGTATGCTCTGTGACTACTGGGGTTGTAACGGGTAATGGGACACCAGGGTTCGATTCCGGAGAAGGTTGGTTGGCTGGAGTTTAACGGCTCAAAGGCAACACTTGCAATAATGCGACAAACTTATTGAATTATTGTACTGTCATTGGTCCTTGATAACTGTGCAAAATTTCAAATTAATCCAACGTTTTGAAGTGGTCAAAAATTGAGTTCAAAGATTTCTTTACATAGATACGTATGAAGCTAATAAAATCATGTTAAAAAACTACCAGTCAACGAAATATCTCTCTTGACTTATATTGTAATTTCTTGGTTCCAAATGAAGTTTTCAAGATATTTTGTGTTTCAAATGATAAATAATTGTATTTCAAATTTATTTATGAAAGAATTTTGTTATTTAAAAAAAATAACAAAAAAATATATATATCTTGTCAACTTTTGCCATTTTTTAATTACTCTTCTAAAAAGAGTTTTTCAGTAAAATCCAAATCTAAAATAGGGAAGTTGTTGAAAACAGTTTAGATTACATTATGCAAAAAATCGCTAGTGAAAATTTTGCAAATTAAAGTCAGGAGAATTGTTTGATTGTCCCTTAAAATCGCATAGACTTTGATAGACCTTTCACTTCCTCTTAACAACTGGTATGTACTCAATTGGGGAAATTTGGCTGTCATTCATTAAATTCTAATTTTACTTATTTTCATATGAACAACTCCTTTTAATTGAACCCTTTAAATGGAATTTATTTAATGCTTTGTGAATATATCTTGTAATGTATTATATTGTTCACAAGTGATGAAACTTCTTGGTTATGTTTTAGGCTACCGCAAAAGAAATACTGTTGGCTCAGTTGCAGGGTCACCTAACTTCTGCAATGAAAGAGGTTTGATTTAGATGTTTTCATTCTTTCATCAGTTTTTACATTTTAAACTTTATTAAAATCACAAAAAATTAAAGCACATATTGATAATATGTAAGGTTTTTAGTTTACTGAGTTTCTGTCATCTAAATATTCTAAAATAAGTTAAATTGACAATGTATGTTAAAAATAACTCTAACGCAAACACATTTAATAAAATTTTATTACTTTTATAAACAGCATTCAGGATATTTATAAACTTTTACCACTGAGATTGATTTATTGATAAAGGTGTGAGATACAAATATGCTTCTGTTATGATTTTTAAATTCATAAAATACTTAATTTCGATTGTTATGATTTTTTAAAGTCATTAAATACTTAATTTCTAGATTTAATTCAATTATCATCAACATTATCTGCAACAAAATCCATGTCTATATTAATTACTTCCAAAGGACTAATGTTGGAAGTATTTTTCTCTACATGAAGTCTAGAAAGTTTTCTCACTAAGAAATCAAATCTTTTCTCGCTTGCTTCACTCTTGACCATCCAAGGGATTTCTTTATTAAATCAACCTTGGATGCTCATTCTTCAAATTAGCTTTTTAGGTTTAAAAGTGGGTTCCTCACTGGTATGTTATAAGGTTCCATTTAAGGTAGGTAATTAAGTTTCTTTTAAGTTGTAGCATTCATTCACACAGCCTACAATTTAGTTTCTTTTAAGTTGTAGCATTCATTTACACAGCCTACAATTTAGTTTCTTTTAAGTTGTAACATTGATGTGTTAGAATTTCCTTTTGACTTAGAATTAAAAATTTGATCTTAAAATTCATTAGAATACCAAATTTCGAAGTTCTGTGTTTACTTGGATTTGCTCATTTAAACCATAGTAATTAAATCTTTTGGTCTGCTAATTTGTGTTTCACGTTATGCTAATATTGTGGTATGTTTCCTTCACATGAGTCCATCATTGTATTGGGTGTTCTAGTTGTTATTTTGATTCTGTTTGGGAGGCTGAATCTACTTTGAGAATTTGTTAGCCATTTCTTTTCTCCATTTTTGTTTTTTGTCCATTTGGAAAGAGATGCTGTGTATTACTCAGACGGTTCGTTTGGAGACAAATCACTTTGCTTTTGAATCTTTTCCATGACGCTTCCTCTACTTTCCGCCCTTCTGATTGGATGTGTGAGTGCCGCGCTGGAGGAAAAAGAACAGGGTTTGACTAACACTCTTTTGCCGACTCTCGAAGGAGAAAGACGGGCTTTAGGAGGAGAGGGACGCCTTTGTGTTGGAAGCAGTGTCACCCTGACGTGACTTAGCCATTTTGTTTGCTCTGGTATAGCATAGAGAAACTGCAGTAAATTTTCTCATCTTTTCAATCGCTTTGGATCAGCCTGAACTTCCACTATGGATACACCCTTCTTGAATTTACCAGCCCTGATGTCCTAGTTTACCCCTCCATCGTCTTGAGCCAGCCCGATGTTCTAGTGTACCTCTTCAATGTCCAGAGCCATTTTTGTTGACCAGAGCGACTCCCCATCATCCGGGATGACGATTCCAGATCAACTACTTGCCGGTTTGAACTCCTATCAAGAAATTTCCTTCCATCTTCCCTATCCACACCCGGCCGAAGCACCCAAATCCCAACCACGATATCAAGATGTCTGACATACCCTTTCCTTCAGGGCTCCCACAAGGCCTCTAGCCAAACCTGGTTCCAATTTCTTGCCATATCTACTCATCTGGCCGAAGCACCAAATTCCATCCTGGCCTTGCTGGATTTCTGATAGATCCTCTCCTGCCTGACTCCCTCAAGATCGCCTCCTAGCCAGAGACCCCTTCAAGCTGTGGCACCTACCAATATCGCATCTCACAACGTGTTGCGTGTGCTAACGCCAAGTCTCAAACTGCTGGATCAAAAGAAACTGAGGTGAAGAGATGAAAGGCGGATGTAAACATTCTTCCGAACAACACATGTGAACTTAGTGACTGATCTCAACCATCTTATATTTAAAAACCTTGTGATCTATCTTAAATACTTAAAACTAATTCTTTAATCATCATAATAAATATTTGTTTAAGTTAATGTACATCTCATTTTGTTCTTTTTTACGCCAATACTACGACCACGATAAAGCTATCTCTAGTTCCGCACAAGCCTAACCTTCCATAGACTGTCAATCCATGACCTCTCTTTCCCCGCCAGCGACCACCACTCTACCAGCCAACCGGAGATGCCAGTATCACTCCCTATTCCCATGGAATGGGTGTTCCTTCCAGGTAACTCTGTATTATCAATACAGAGTTAAGTGCCAATTTATTTCCTGTGATTTTTAAATTTTTTTTTATTAATTGATGCCAGATCTCTCTTCCGGTTAAAATTTTTATATTTTTTTTAATGTTTTAGTCAGCCTCTTAGCGAATCAAATTTCAACTCGATCACCCATTTATTCTTAACTGAATGTTATTTATGGATTTTTTATCTATATCTTTATTCATGTTGGTAATTTGTTTAAAGTTGAGTACAATAAAGCTCAAGTTATTTCTCAGTAACTGAAGCTGTGGATTCAATTATTGGTGTATTTTTCTAGAAGATATAGTAATATTTTCTTTCAGATTTAGTTGTTTTATTCTAGGATTTAGGTAATTTTTTAAAGTTTTAGTCCACTATATATTTTTAAGATTAAAGTATATTAGATATAAAAGCTTGCTAAATTGTGAAGTAAGTTTTCCATGAACTTTATTTCAATCAAAACAAATCCGCTCAACTGAGCTTCTATAAATTTTGAATCAAACAATATTCAGAAGTGTTGCCACATAGCAAAAAACCAATAACACTGTTATTTTTCTTATAAATACAACTTCAACTCTTCCCCTTATTTAAAAGAAAAAATGACGCTTTTAAATTAAGAGTCCTAAGTTGCACTTCTGAATTTCACACAAGTCCCATCTTTTCACACAGCAGCAACAGTCTTGGTTTGTGTAGGGGCTTTGTCATTAAATCAGCAAGTTGTATTTCTGTTGAAAGCTGCAGTACATTAATTTCTCCTTCTAACACTTTTTCACAAATGAAGAAATATTTTAAGCTGATGTGCTTCGTTCTACGATAAAATTCAGGGTTCTGAGCCAGTCTAACTGTAGCACTGTTATAAAAAAAAATTGTCGGCACTTCTTTCAGGGAGGAAACTACTGATGAGTCTCTTCAGCCAAATCAACTCTTTTACAGCTTTGTTTGCTGCAACTATCTCAGCTTCAATCGTTGATGTTGCTACCATGGCTTGACGTTAACTTAACCAAGATATTTGCACCTCCTGCATATAAAGATATAACTCCACTTGTTGATCTGCCTGCCTGCATGCAACCTCCAAAATCAGCATCACTGAAGCATTCTAAAACTCCTGGTCTGTAGTTTGACTTATAGTTAATGCATTTTTGCTTAGTGTTTGCAATACACCTAAAAATACGCTTTACCTTAATCCAGTCTTCTGTTGAGGGGTTTTCTAATTTGAGTGATAAAACACTAATCGAGTATGCCAGGTCAGGTCTTGTCTCCATCATTAAATACAATAATGCTCTAAATGTTTCACGATAGGGGAAATCTATTTCACTGACTTCTTCTGAGCAAACTTCTTTATCTTTCAAAATAGGTGTATGAACTGGTTTGCAATCACCTATACCAAATCGTTGATGGATTTTTGTTGCATATGCTTTTTGATCCATCTTAATGCTTCCATCTTCAAGACGCTGTATTTCTAGTCCTAGGAAATATGATGCTGGCTTGCTGGTGATTTTAAACTTTGACTTCAGTTCATCTATGAAGTGACTCGAGTCTTCTTCATCTGTCGCAGCAACCAATCCATCATCCACATAAAGTGCAACAAGTAACTTTTTACCATCTTTTTTCTCGAATGAATCAACATTGATCTGCTTTGCTGATCTAAAAGCCAAGGTCCATCATGAATTTTCTGAAACATTTATGCCAGCAACGTAGAGCCTATTTCAGACTGTACAAACTTTTCCTAAGTCTGTATACTTTATTGGTGCCATCATTATATCATTCCAGTTGATGCATATAAATAGTTTCATCTAAATCCCCATATAAAAAGGTAGTCAAAACATCAAATTGCATAAGATGCATCCTCTCACTGGCTGCAATGCTTATGAGTGAATGCACAGTTCCTAGCTTTGTGACTGGACTGAAGGTCTGATCATAATCAATACCTTGTCTTTGTTTGAAGCCTTTAATCACAAGTCTTGCCTTATATTTATCTATGGTGCCATCCGGATTTTTCTTAATTCGAAAAAACCATTTGCTTTATCTGGAAGTGTCTCTAGTGTCCATGTGTCATATTCCTTTAGAGAACTAATTTCAGAATCTATGGCCTTTTTCCAGAATTTCTGTTCTTTGCAATTAATAGCTTCTTCATATGACTGTGGTTCATTCACATCACACATGAAAACTTAAGGTGCCATCATATAATCTTCAAAACGTTTAGGCTTCTTTAATTCACTACATTTTCTTATCTCCATAGTAGACGATTCCTTTTCATCGTCGTTTTCACTTTCTGCACTAGTTTGACCTTCTGAATGTTCTTGATCTTGCTTCCCTTCATTTTCGAATTCAAGTAACTTTTCAAGCAGACGTATTTCTACAGGATCTTCACAGTTTTTCTGTGGTTTCTCTTGAAATACCACATCTCGAGAGCAGATAACTGTGTTTATTTCTCTTATTCTAATACGATATCTTTCATCTCTATCATATCCTAATAAGTAACCCTTTACTGCTTTCTATCCATTTTCCTGCGTTTCTGATCAGGTATGTGAGCATAACATAGTGATCCAACTATACACATATGTTTTACTCAAGGTTTTTGTCTTATCAAAGATTCATAAGGACGTACATTTGATAATGAACTCTTTCCTGTTCTGTTAAAAATATACACAGATATACTAATAAGCTCTGCCCATAATGACAAAGAATATTTAATTTCTAAATTTGAATTTTTCAAAGTTCTTGCCATTTGTACAAACGTTCTGTTTTCACGCTCGCTTCTACCATTTTGCTGTGGAGTGTATGGGGCAGTTAATCTTTGAACTATTCCACTTTTTTTCAGGATACTTCTAACATTTTCATTTTCAAATTCCCTGCCTTTGTCACTTAAGAACTCTTTGATGTTGTGTCCTAAATTTTTAGCATGGGAGATCATATTTTCAATAGCTTCTGCAACTTCTGATTTTTGATGTAGAAAAAATACATATCGAAATTTAGTGAAATGATCTTTGAAGACTACAAAGTAACGATATCTTTTAAAAGATTCATCAAAGGATCCACAAACATCTGCTGAGATAAGTTCTCCAGGTCTTGTGGTCTTCCGTCTAGTACCAAATTTCAAACGATGTGCTTTGCCGTATATACTTAGGATGGACCGAAAATAGCCACACAAAAAAATTTCGAAATCATTTTGGGAATAGTGCGGAAAAGTTGACTAATGGGTCAACTAGAACACACACAAAATTTTGTCAATTTTGCTCAGTATCTAGCCACGCCCCTCGGGCACTAAAAATGTAGAAAGTGACCAAAAAATGCACTTTTGAGCCATTTTTTGGAAAATTTTGGAATTTTTTTTTAAAAACCGACTTTGGTATAGCATGGAATAGTTGCCTAATATATCAGTTGGAACACACACAAAATTTCGTCCATTTTGCTCAATATTTAGCAGCGCCCCTTTTGCTTTGAACAAAAATGTGCCTAATTGTCGCAAAATCTTAACAGATTCGACGTTAGGGGAAGTAAAAAAAATATTTTTTCGAAATCGGTCTTGGAATAGCGTGAAAAAGTTACCTAATAGGTCTGTTAAAGCGCACAACCAATTTCGTCAATTTTGTCCAATTTCTAGCCGCGTTCCTCTGGCATTGAACATGTCCAAAAACACACACAAAATTCACTTTTAAGCCATTTTTTTGAAATTTTTGGAAATAATTTTTAAAAAATGGCATTGACATAGCATAGAATAGTTGCCGAATGTGTCAGAACACACACAAAATTTGGTCCGTTTTGCTCAATATTTAGCCCCTCCCCCTGCTATAAACAAAAAAAGTGTCTAAATATTAAAAAATCGTAAGATTGGACGTTAGGGTGGACCAATTTTTAAATTTTTTTTTTTTTTTTTAAATCAGTCTTGACATTCAGATCGTGTGGAAAAGTTGTCTCACGGGTCGGTTAAAACACAGAATTTGTTCAATATCTAGCCCCCTCCCTCTGGCATCAAAAATGTTCGTAACATACAAAATATGCACTTTTAAGCTAATTTTTGAACAATCACTTAATTTTTTTTTTAAAACCATAATTTTCATAGCACGGAATGGTTATATAATGGGTCAGTTAGAATACACAAAAAGTTTCATCTATTTTGATCGGAATCCAGGAGCGCTCCTTTGAGTAAAAGTTCAAAAGTAACAATGAAATGTAGCGTATTTTGAATAGGTCACTTAGAAACCACATAAAAGTATTGTCAATGTTGCTCAATATCCAGCTACTCCTGGCTTTTCAAAAGTCACAAAAATAAATATTATGCATATTATAAATCAGAAGTATATTTACTAGTCTAATACTTATTTATATTTAGAAATCGAAAAATTCAAATATTATAAAGTAAAAAAGAGTAGGCATAAAATGCTTATAAAGTGTAGTTTTCAGAATAGTACTATCCCTTATTATCAAATGTTGGAAGTTCTTTTCTTGCTTGAATCTTAGCCCGTATAAAACCGTCTTTTGTAGCCTCACCACAAACTTTCGTTAAAGCTTCAGATATGAGTTTAACACTTCTCTCGATTGCTTGTGTGTGACATGGAAACTTCCCAAATGGTTTATAGGAACCTGTTCTTGCCACATATCTTCCAATTCTTTATCTTCTCTATACATTGTAAGCAGTGGTTCTGTTATGGTGTACTTTGACCAGTCGATGAGATCAATGTAATCAACGGCATTAAAGTTGAGTTCGGTAGGTTATGAAAAAGCGTACCTATGTATAATATACATCGGTACTGAAAATCTAACTGATGAGCTTCGTGTATAATCGTAAAGTTTGAGATTCTGGTTTATGCACCAATGTGGTTCAAGATAAAAATAAAACCACATTTCACGGTTTGGCCTAGACATGTCTGGAAGATGATTTCTCTTTCAATGAAGTTGCCTAACCATGTCAAGAAAATTACAGACAAAAATAATTTCAAACAATGCATATTTTGCTCATCCGGAAAATATGCTAGTGGCAATGCTAACGGATTCTCAATATCATATCCTGGAATTAGCAGTGAGGGGAATCCTAAACATCAGGAATAAGAAATCTGAAGACATACACTTTTTCAAACCTCCTGAACTCAAATTTAAAGCCGTTGATTACATTGATCTCATCGACTGGTCAAAATACACCATAGCCCGACTACGGCTTACAATATCTACAAAAGATGAAGAATTGGAATCTGGGGGCGCCTTTAGATTCCCATCAAATGGATGAAACTTTTTGTGTGTTCTAACTGACCCATTATGCAACCATTATGTGCTATACAAATGCTGGTTTTTAAAAAAAATTAATTAATTGTTCTAAAAATGGCTTAAAAGTGCATTTTTTTAATGTTATGGACATTTTTAATGCCACAGGGACGCGGCTAGATATTCAACAAAATTGACGAAATTTTGTGTGTGTTTTAACCGACCCATTAGGCTACTTTTCCATGTTATGTCAAGACCAATTTAAAAAAATAAAAATAAATTGGTCTACTCTAACGTCCATCTTACGATTTTGTGATATTTAGGCACTTTTTTGTTTATAGCAAGAGGGGCACGACTAAATATTGAGCAAAATGGACCAAATTTTTTATATGTTCTAATTGACACATAGGCAACTATTCCATGCTATGCTAATGCCATTTTTTTAAAAAAAATTCCAAAAATTTCAAAAAAAACGGCTCAAAAGTAAATTTTTTGTGTGTTTTTGGACATGTTCAATATCAGAGAGGCGCAGCTAGAAATTGAAGAAATTTGTTTGCATTTTAACTGATCCATTAGGTAACTTTTTCATACTATTCCAAGAACGATTTTGAAAAAAAAAAAATTTATCCCCCCCAAACGTCGAATCTGTTACGATTTTGCGACTATTCAAAGCAAGAGGGGCGTGGCTAAATGTTGTGCAAAATGGAAGAAATTTTGTGTGTGTTCCAACTGATACATTAGGTAACTATTCCCTTCTATACCAATGCCGGTCTTTAAAATTAATTTACAAGATTTTCCAAAAAATTTCTTAAAAGTGCATTTTTTTAATCACTTTTTACATTTTCAATGCCAGAGGGGCACAGCTAGATATTGAGCATAATATACGAAATTTTGTGTGTGTTCCAATTGACCCATTATGCAACTTTACTGCACTGTTCCCAAAACGGTTTTGAAAAAAGTTTTTCCGGCCCACCCTAATATACGTGCTTCATATAGCTGATTGTCTAACTCAACTTTGAGATTCATTTGTTGTTCAAGAACATTCTTAATATGCCTTTTGTCTTGGTGACCCCAACGCTCGTGGTATAATTGCAGAACAGAATCGCCTGTAATAGCTGTATTTACTTCTACTGGATTCTTCTGAATAAGTACTTCCATATGAACTTTATATAGACCACCCCTTATGCTTCTTGTGCCATAGAGTACAGCCTTGTAGTTAATTTTCAATCAACACTCTTCTGTGGTTGACTCAAATCTGCTGTTTTTATTCTTATCTTGAACTGCTAGTACTGAGAATAGGCTCTTACTAATACCTGGAACAAACCAGACTTCTTTAAGTTTTTTGAATTGCTTCTTTACTCTTGTCATAATCTCCAAAGTTCCTTTACCTACAGCTGGTAGTACTTCGCTATTTGCAGCAGTAACTCCATGTGGGGTGTAAAAATTTTCTAATTCTGTGAAGTAACTACTATTATTGGTGATATGTTTTGATGCTCCGTTATCCACAAACCAGTCATAACAGTTTTCTTCAGATGAAAATACTTCTTTGCCTAGAGCTAACATGGATACATTTGCTATGACATAATCTTTTCTTGAGACTTTATCATTCTTATTAGGCTTTGCTGGTCTTCCATCAGCTATCCATTTTCGACAGAATTTTACCCAGTGTCCATTCTGATGACAATAATTGCATTTTCCTATCTGCTTTTTGCTTTTGAAAGCTGTCCTCATTCTACTTGCTTTAGCTTCTAATGCATCTTGATTTTGCACATCACCTTTTGACTTTTCTTCTTTAAATTCCCTTTCTTGAGAACATAACTGAGTTGTCAACTCATCAGTTGTTCTTTTAACTTCATTCAGAAGTAGCCAACTTGGCTTGAAAGAACGATACTCTTGAGGTAGTGTGTCAAAAATCTTGCAAATTAATAACATCTGAGGCAATTTAGTTTCTTGCTTTCTTTCAAGACCTAAATTTAATTCACTCCAGAGGTTCTTTAATTTCGATAAATGAGCAGCCATACTATCATTCATGTCCACTTACACTGGAAAAATTGTAGACACATGTTATACAGTTGGTTGTCAGATGTTGCTTCAAATAACTTATGAAGTTCTAACCATACCTCTCTAGCATTATCAAACCTCATGATTTTTTGCATGGTTTCTTCAGTCATGGAATTCGTTATTACCATCATGGCTTAAGTGTTAGCCTTTTTATATCGTGAAAAATCTCCTTCGTATTTCTTCAAAATTGCTTCATCAGCTCCTTCTGGCGGCTGATTTGGTTTAATTATTTTTCCTTCAATAACTTCTAGGGCATCGGCATAGTAATTTAAAGCAAATTTTATTTTATGCTTCCACATAAGCAGCTTCTCCACATAAGGGCTTAGTCTGTAACTTTCCTATCTCCATAATTAGTGCTTCACTTTACGATATAGTGCTCTAATAAACACTTCAATAACTAGTCCACTTCAGTCATATAATTCCCTCAAGAGTTGTCTTTAAACAAAACAGATTTCAGGACTAGAATAATTAGGAAGAAAAACTTACAGTTCTTGCCGTTAGTAAAAAACTATCCTGCTAACTTCTAAAACTTCAGCAAAATTAAGCATTACTTTAATCATAACAGCGCATTTAGCGTGACTGTGATCCCATAACCTGTTAATTTTTAAGATTAAAGTATATTAAATATAAAAGCTTGCTAAATTGTAAAGTAGGTTTTCCATGAACTTTATTTCAATAAAAACAAATCCGTTCAACTGAGCTTCTATGAATTTTGAATCAAAAGATATTCAGAAGTGTTGCCACATAGCAAAAAAACAATTACACTATTATTTTTCTTATAAATACAATTTCAACATATACAATCTATGGTTGAGTTGTAATTTTAAACACAACACTAATTAGAGGGTATTATACAGAACCAGACAAGCACGTAAGTTTGAAAGTTGTATTGATTAATCTATTGGTACTCAAAGAATATAAGGCTATATTAATATATTAATGGGAAAAAATAGCTTTGAAGTAGTATTTAGTTATTCTCTGCCATATATGGGGCACTAAGGTAAGGAAGGGCCTTCGTCTTCAAAGTTAGATGAGTAGCCTGTAGTAAGTGAGTTGTTGAAATGATATTTAAAATTAGCTATATTACTATGCAGAATTATTAATTTATTATATATTTAATTATGACAGTTTTTTGTGAAATATAATTTTATATATTTAAATTCTTTTTAAATAGGGCATATAAAATTTGTAAGTAAATTTATTTACAGCTTTAAATTTTCATAATAAAAATATGCACAGTGCATTATTTAAATAAATAATAACCGATATTCTAAACCCATACATGTTTCATCCTTATTCACTAGCATCTCTCTGATATCATATGGATGTCATATCCTTTATTGTTCCATTTTAATTTTTTCTTTTGTCATAAAAATTTAAATCCGAAATTTTCAACATTTCATTAATTCAATAAAATACAAGCTATTCAGAATTTAAGCCTGTCTCTTTTGCCATTTTTGTTTGTATAACTGCCCTTTTTATTTTCCCACCTCTATACATCAACCTAGTAAACATACACAAAACATACCTAAAAACTGTCATAAATGTTGAAACGTAATCCAAGAGGGGACTGCATATTGAGAACCTCCGTCAAACACTGAAAATTTTATGCAAATTTGAGAAATCCTAGTTCTGCAAAGTGTAGTGATCAAAGTTTTTTCGTTCTAGCTTAGAAAATATTTTGTTCCAAGAAATGTTAATTTTTCATATAACTTGCATGTTAAGAGTTTTTTTGGTACATAGTGAAACTGTTGATGTCCCCAGAGTATCACAGTAAAGCACAAAGTTTACGATAATTTTGCTGCATGAAGTTTTATTAATTTTTGATAATGTTTGCTGCACTGCGGGGTGAATTGATAACAACTCAATAAAATAAAATAAAGTATTGCAACTGGATCTGAATATTGGTGACAGTTAGTAAATGATTTTTTTGGCAACCCTGATCATCGAATCATGATTTTGACTTGGCGACAAACGGGAATACGTAAATCAACATATTTTTATCTTGCCAACTCCCAGAAAAAGTGCCAAGTCATACCAAAGACTTGGAATTTTACCTAGAACTTTAATAGAAGAGGAGAAGAGGGGAGGATTTTAAGTTATATTTACAGATATTTGTACCATTAAATTGACTGTCAGAAAGCTAAAGGATTTACACATTGTGCTCAAACTGTAGTAGACATGAAATTAATCTTTATTCATTTGATTTTGATTTTTTTCTTGCCTGATTGTAACAAAAGAGTAATAAATATTTTTCTTTATACTTAAAATATACATGATTATTTGTAAAATATATATTTTTTAAAAATTAACCGAATGTTTCTCCAACTAAATTCATACAGAGAAAAAAACATTTGGTTAATTTTTTTAAAAATAAGTTCTAAAAATATCTAATTATCTATTTAGATATAATAAATATAATCTATAATATTCTCTCTAATCTATCTATAATCTATTTAGACAATAGACAAGGTTAGAAAACAAACCATTAAAAAATTAATATTTTTCAACTTTCCTTATTTTAATTTATTTTTTATTATTTAATTACATTTGGAAGTTCTTTTTTATGTAAATTAAATGCTAGTATAATTGTCAAATTGCAGTAAAAGGTTTTAATTTTTTTGGAATTTGTATGTGTAGAATCTACACGTGCTAACTCCAAAAAATTAAAACCTTTAACGTACTGTAGATTGATGCCAGTAATCTGTATGTGCCACAGGGTTTGCACTTAAAAAAATGCTGACTTTTGCAAATTAAATTCCTTTAAAATTACATATTTATAGGTAATTCATTTTCCCCTTTAGTTTTAAGAATCTTAGGTTAGTTAAAAAAAATTTAATTTAAAAATAAACAAATTTCCCTATAAAACAAGCCTGCTTAGTAAAACTATCAATCGGAACAAGTTATGAAATCTAATGCTTGCAGCATTGTTTAACTTTTTTTTAAGGGGGGGGGGGGAGGGAGAGTGAAGGTACTTTGCTTATTAACTTATTTAGGATTATTGGGAAGAACTTGTATAGGTAATTTATACTTGGCAGACTAGAGTTTTTTTTTATAATCTTATTTCATCTTTGAGGACTAGAAATCGAAAATGACCCAAGTTAAAAAAAAAAAAATTCAGGAGAGCCGAAAAATTAAAATATTCTCATCTGGTACTTAAGGCTAGGACTAAGTACTAGATTGAATTTGAACTATTGCTGTTGGAGTTCGAACTTTGGGCGTTCTCCACTTTGTTTAGCTGGGTCTTTAGGACATTTTTCCATTAAAAAAAAAGATTTAAAAATTTTTTGGTACTTAGATCGTTTTCCATTTCTAGTCCTCAGTTGTTAAAAGTAGCTCAAACTGAGATTATTTAAAAAAAAAAAAAAAACTCTCAGTGATGGACTAAACATTATGAAATCATTGAAAATTTCCTAATAATTTAATTGTTGAGAAAGAGGTTAACAGTTAATTTTTTTATTTCCTGAGTACTTGGTAACAAAAAAAAAAGGCAATTGCCTTGTTTGAAAATAAACTCCATGCTTTTAAATTTATATTTTTAGTAATTTATTTTAATTAATTATGGTAAATTTAGAATGGAATTGTATTTATATAAGAAATAAGTTACACCTTTTTTACTTTAACTTGATTTGAGATATTAAGGTTGAAATATTGACAAATATTTGGTGTAACACTAATTTGAATGTAATATTTTACTGCTCCAAAACCACATTTAATTGCTTCAAAATTGTCTTCTTACTGCTCCAACACTGCTCCAAAATCCCATTTTGGTACTTTCATTACTGTATTTAACTAATTGTTGATTATATAAAAAATTTTAAATGTTAAAACATGTGATGTATAATTTTTTGTTTCAACATTTTTCAAGCATTCAAAGTTCTTTCTTTTAATATAAGTGTTGCTGGAATTTCTGATGAATAATTGGTTTCTAATTATGTGTTATTATGTAATTGTAGATTGAAATGAAAGATACTGCATTAAATAATTTAGAAAAAAAACTTGACATTTCTCGTAACGAAACTGCTGATTTGAAGAATCAAATTTCTCAGATATTAAAGGATTTAGATGATATGCAGATATTAAATGACAATTTGTTGTTAAAGGTAAGTAAAATTTGTTCCGTTATTGTACTACATAGAATCTTCAATTAATTTATACTTTTGAAAGACAGTGCATATGCTAGTCTATATACAGGGTCAATGCCACACTGGATTGAAACGAGCCTAAGGCACTCTCCAGGCTGTGATAACTAATAGTAAGCAGTGGAAACAGCCGCATTGAACTAGTGGCACTGCATTCCAACCAGTAGCAGCTATTTTCTTTGTTTAGTCAGAGATTCCAGCTCTTGTAATTTTTCGCCAATTTTTGAGGGTTTGGCGATTAGCGATTTTTTGTCGACTTTAAATCTTTTTCCTGGTAAATTTCAATTTTTTTTATTTATTTTTTGCTGTTGTTCTGCTTTTTGAGTGCTGGTTATTTTTTATATTTTCACTTTTTTGTTTGAAGCAGACTTTTCTTGCAACTGCATGATGAATTTCGGCGCCTTTTGGCTGGGATTATTGAGGAGTGGTTATAAGAAATTTTTTGCACTATTATTTCGTGTTTTGTTCTCAACCATTTACTTTAAAATTCTTTGCATTTTTTTGATTATTGGGCATCAAATATGAGACTTTGATTCTATTTGTAGAATTAAGTTGTTCATTTAAAATATGACTTATTTTGGAATTTTATTTTCATTATTCTTTATGGAAACAGAGTTTGGAATTGTATGTTGTATTTTTAAATCCTTAATGTTAAATTCGATTTTGTTTGTGTGAGGTGTACAAATCTGCGACGATGATTGAGACAGATTATTTTGGCGATTTTTTAATAGCCGTTGGTGATTCCCAAGATCTCAGAGCTGGCCGCCCTAGATATTTTTGTTTTAGTTGGTGTTCTAAACATTTTTCATCACACTTTTTGATTTGCCTTTTTTCTAATTTCTAATGTATTTTGCAAATGGAATTGATGTCATCATCATAGATTTTCGTTTATTAATTTATTTCATTATCAATTAAAACCGAACATAGTAAACTGTTGTGTTGCACGTTGTACTTCATATTCTGGAAAGAGAGCAGATGTTAAATTTCACGAATCCCCCTTGGATCCAGATCAACGCAAGGCATGGGTAAAAGTGATTTCCAGAGCATTTAAATCTGCATTTTAAATCTGATGATTACATTGAAAGCTTGAAGATAAAGAGACTAAAAAGGGGTACACTTCCTAGTGTTCTCCCAGCCTACCCATCATATATGGTGCCCAAGAAGCAGATGAAACCTTCAGTTTTATCAAGGATTTCAGTCATTAAATATCGCCAGATGAAGTATGTTTGAATTAAGCTGGGTATCTGGATAATAGAACGAGAGTAAAAGCTGATAAGTCTAAAGTAAGACAATAGAAATGTGTGTAAAAGCGGCCTTTTAGTGAATGTGACATCTTCCAAATCTTGATGTTATGCAATCGGCAACGAATCTATCTGTCAAATTTCAGTTCGATTGGATGACAGAAAGTAGGTTATTAGTAATTCCATGTGCCGATTGAGGCATATGTAAAAGAGAGTTTTGTGACAGTGATATCCCCCAAAACTTGGCAGAATGCAACATTACCAGTATTGAATCTATCTGCCAAATTTCAGCCCAATTGGATGATTGCAAGTTGGTTTTTTAATATTCTGAAGATAGAAGCTTGTGTAAAAGCAAAATTTTAGTGACAGTGACATCCCCAAAAATTGATATAATGTAACCTTATTGACAATGAATCTGCCTGTTAAGTTTCAGCGTGATTGGATGACTGCAAGTTAAGGTGGTTTTTTAGTATTCTGAAGATAGAAGTGTGTGTAAAAGAGACCTTTTAGTGACAGTGACTCCTCCTAAAACAGGATACAATGCAACTTTATCAACAAAGAATCTACCTCTTAAATTTCAGCTCAATTGGATGATGGCAAGTTGATTATTTTAGTATCTTAAGTTACAAGTGTAAGTAAAATCGACTTTTTAGTGACAGTTAAATTTGATAGAATGCATTGTCATAGACATCGAATCTATCTGCTAAATTTCAGCCAGATTGATTTACGGCAAGCGTGTTAATATTACTAAATTGCAGTTTTAAATCTGGTTGGATTGAGTGGGAGAAAACGGAACTAATAACTTGTTTCCTTCACACTCATAAACTTTTGAAAATTGTCACAGCATGGAGAGGGCCTTAGCGCTCGTTTCAATCCAGTGTGGCCTTGACAAGGTATTTCAGAAAGGACTCGCTAACATTCATATGACGTAACTGTGAAACATATGAGAAATAAAAGAGACTATTGACATGCTGGATAGACAGGTTTATCATTTTAAATAAACTGATTTATAAAATTAGTTAGAATGTTAAAATGTTGCAACAGATTGTTGTAAAATCGGAATATAGCGAAATGAGTTCATTGTTTCCCTTATAAGGACCCGATGATTTCTGAACTGGATAGTGTAACCCTAACCGTCACTTTTACAGAATGCAATGATATTGCATGACAGACTAGCTTTTAGTATCCCATATTCACTATTTATGTTTGACAAATATGTCTAAATGAAAATGAGCCACCTCGATAAACCATATACAGCCATCATCAAATTTACTGCTATCGATCAATTGGCAAACCTGTGTATTTAAAATTTCATATCTGTCTATCCAACATACCATTTATAGATAGGAAAAGTCTTTGAATATCTATGGGGCAGGAAAAGACTTGTGATCATGCTTACAGGTACATATAAGTAAATTTTAACAGAAAATGTACTTAAATTTATGTAGATTTTTTTTGCCACTGCAGATTTTTCACTATTAACACACATTCCAAAATTTTGGTTGTAGAAATTTCCAGTAATGTTTGCTTTATGAAGTGTAAAATTAGCATTAAAAATATACGATTTGTATTTGTTTAGTTTGTGTTGGCAAAGAAACGTGCCATGTGTGTATGATATATTAAATTTTAATAAGTAATGCTGTGCAAATACTAGGTTTTCATAAGTTCTAGTGTCATTTTTCCAAAACACTCAAATTTAAAAGCTTAGCTATCACTTTCTATGCTGTACTTATGTACATAATAGATTATCTAACCTACTTATAATAAATGTATGGAGTAATATTATTTTCCTGATTTTGATAGTTAATAAAGATTCAATATTCTGTAACTTCTTGACTTTCGATATTGAGTAGACAAAAATGTAATTATATATTAAGTAGGACAAAATCACATTGTTCCTAAAATAGTGCTGCTGACCTACAATTTTCTGACCAATTGTCATAAAAATAGGGTTTGGAATTGCAAAAATGTATGATGAGATGAATTGGTAGTTATAATGAAAATAATATATTTTATGATTATGAATTTCAAATGTTTCTCTCGTAATTTTAGTTTGTTTACATTTCTCAGTTTTGAACTGTCCATATTTTGTATTCAATTTCTTATTACTAAAATTATATAGCTGAATATAATTCAATTTAGTTTCATTATTAAGTATAATTCTAAATGTGTTAAGGTAAATGCTAAAGAAGATAATATCCAAGAGATGCTCCTGGAACAGAAAGTTTTGCAGGAACAAAAGCGTACCTTATTGACACAGGTAGTTTAATATAGTTTATAACTATTTTATTATTCAAAACTTAGATCTGAACCTTAACATTTCATAAATTAATAATTTTTGTATCAGTGGTAGTATTTGTAAAGTTAAGGTTGTAAAAAAACTGTAAAATTTAAGATTTTTAGTTTCAGATAAAGACCCTTGAAAAAGGTAAAATTTTACAAATTTTGATCTTGAAACTTCTCTAAATTTAAAACTATTGAAGCTACTAATATTAAGCTATTACTTATAACATGTGTGCTGTGCATGTTTTGGCTGATATTGTCAAATGTAAAAAATTAGCTTTCTGTAAGTTATGCTTTGAGAAAACTTGCTTATAACTAAAAGTTTCTTAAAGTAGGCAATTTTTAGTAAAACACATGTTAATTAAATTGGAAATATTTACAATGTAATCTTTTCAAAAACCATTTAAAAATTTAAGTCAAATTTTTGTTATAAATGAAGACTCATTTCTTTTTTGTGTAACTCTCTGAGTAACAATGACAGACCATACTAATTTAAAAAAGCTCTGCCGAGGAGCATCCAATATATGAGTGGATTATTTTAAAACATGCCAAAATTATAATTTATAATTTAAAATAAAAAATTAAGATACTTATTTATCTAATCATAAAATCTGTAACATAGATAAACCACAAATAATATTTCATCGATTTGGAGCTGCATTTTTATAGTAACATACTTTATTTAAATTTTGTATATAGCAACTACAAGAAAATATCATTTGGGTGACACTATTGGATTTGTTGTTTAAAAGTCTCATTATCACAGATTATTTTTTTCTCAGTTAGCATGGAAGTTATGCATAGTATAAATATATTATATTAAAGAAATAATATATGTAAATATTTAATAGAAAAGTTTTTAACTTTTTAAAATATTTACAAGTTAGACTCAAATTTCAATGAACATCATATATAAAAAAAAAATTCTAAAGGAACCCATTGGTGTCCCATTCTGAAATTTGATGCATAAGTAGTCAATTGAAATCCTCAAAACATATATATTTAAAAAAATTAAACTATACCTTATTGGGGATTTCAAAAAAATATTTTTTGAAATTTTATCAAAAAGTCAATTTGAAAAATTATAATCATGCTGGGTATCACATGAAAGCTTATTTAATGTAAAAGATAATATCACCAATTTTAGATCTCTAGCTTTATTAGTTTAACCCTTTGCATTCGAGCAGCGCCTTTCTAGTGCCTCACGATTGGATGCCTAAACACGAATGAACCACTAGGTTTGATGCGGAAATTTGATGCAAGACTAGTGACTGTGTTTAATTTCTATGAAGCAAATCCATAAACGCCAACCGAACCTAAAATGTCTCGAGTTGCTGGTCCCTCCGCTCAAAAAAGGCCTCAAGTGCAAAGGGTTAATAGCATTTGAAGACATCAAAACATTGCAAATTTCTTCATTTTTACCTTTTTCAATGGTCCCTATCTTAAAAATTATGAATTATGAAAAAATCTTAAAATTTTATGTCATTCTTTTTGTAGGGTTAATGAATGCACAAAAAACCATAAAATCAAAATTACAGATGTTACGGTTCTCAAATTCAATAGAGCAAACTATTTTAACCTAGGCTAAATTTATATAAATATTTTATATATATATATATATATATATATATATATATATATATATATATATATATATATATATATATATATATATATATATATTTATGATATGCAATCTGATATGACTGAACTACAAAATTAACTTTTATGAATACTTAGAATATGAATATAGCTCATTTAGTGTGCAAGGCCATTGTGCTTATCCCTGAGCTATCAGGAGATTAAACTTTGTGAAATTTATACATTTACCCTCTCAAAAGCATCTTTCTCATCATTTTTTAAGAGGGATTGCCAGGCTCTTCCTGTCCCATATACAGAATGCTTCATTTTTGGGCTAAATTATCTCCAAAAGTTTGCTTTAAAACACATGAAATTTTATATCTGGTATAGCTAGTTATTGAAGAGTATATATCTGAGGTTTTTTTTCTGTACATTTTAAAAGTTTATTTAAGCTAGCTTATAAAAAAATTTTAAATATTAAAAGTAAAAAAAATCCAGCTATTTTCCTTAAAAAAATTTAAATCTGTTATTTTTGTTGTCATACCTAGTAAAAAATTTATGTTTTAAAGCAATACTTTGGCATTTATTATGGCCTAAAAATGAAGCATTAGGTCTATGGGGCATGAACATGTTGGCAATCCCTCTAAAAAGATTTATACACTTAATCGTTGTTTTTTTTTTCTTTCTTTTTCTAAACTTAAAGTTTGAGAAATGCTGAAGCAAAATATTTTATATTTCTTTGAGTGCCAATATTAAGAATATTGAGACCAGTTTCCAAGTTAGAAAGCTTGTTAAATTTGCAGTTATTTTATATAGTTACCTTATTTCAGTTAACTTTTCTTAGTTAGATGCTCAAGGTGACGAATTAGATAAAACTAAACAAGAACTTGGAACCATGAGAAATAAAGCTGAATCTTGTGTTTTGCAAGTTAGTTTATTTTATTTTGTTTTCATTCATTATTATTTGTTATACCATTAGGTATAAATATAAATTGCTTGGAAATGATCGCAACATTTTTACGTTAGTATTTTTAAAAATTGAATTTGTGTTTGCATCAATTTATGTCAAGTGGTTCAATACTAGTTGCTAAATTTTCTTTCCAATTCTTATTCATATTGTTTATGTTGGTGATTTAAATTATGTAAAATTTAAAGCCAATTCACTTATTAGTTTTACTGCTGTTAAGTGTTAAATAAAATTTTGCATCGTTTACCATGAAGAGAAGGATGTTAGATAAAAATATTATGTGATCTTGAACTGTTGATCGGAATGTGACATTGACGAGGCTGCGTCACATCATAGTGTTATTTATTTTGTGATTTTCTTTTTTTGATGGAATACTTGTGTTACATTTAACAGTAATATAATTTCCAAATTTAAAAAAAAAAAAAAAAAAAAAAAAAAAATTAAAGTCCTAAAGCTTTCTTAAATTCACCTACCTTAAATTTTCCTTTCAATGGTTCAAGTCAGTATTAGGAAATTAGTCATTTAGTCATAATTGTCCAGTCTTTTTGTTGATATATTCTTGTTTGAAACTATAATTTCTGCTAAAATATTTAAAAACTTTTTATATTAACCATTTTGCATTAAATTTCACTGAAAAATTTTGCAATTTTTTTTATTGTTGTTTAAAACTATTGTAATTAGTTTTTTGAAGTAATTTTAAATTTCAATGTTAAAAAATTGGACTTAAGTAGGTCAACTGTTTCTCAGTGTACTTATAATTTATAAACATTGGATGTCATTGAAGACTTATATTACTATATCTAATCATGCAAATTTCAGTGGTTTTTTTTTTTTTTTTTTTTTTTTTCTTCCCTGGAAGCTGTCTAAAAGGTTGCAAGTTTGCCTTTGAGTAAAAATTTTTGGTTGGAACTTTGAACCGTATAGCAAAATTTAATTTATTGAATGTTTTTCTAAAAAATCCTGGAAATCTCTGATAAAACAGTAATTTGTTATTAAAAAGCACAAAATTTGTGTTCTAAGTAAACATTCAAATATAGTAATCTACCTTTGAATGAATATTGGTTTAGAATAAGAGCTTCTTTTAAGAACTATTTATTATTTAAAAGATTTTTTAAAAAGTGCAAACCGCAGGTAAAATGTACAATTCTTTTAAAAGCCAATAAATTCATCTTTTTTATTACAATTTTTGTTTAGAACTTTGAATTATCAAAAAAGATCTCTTATTGTAAAGTAGCATTCTTAAAATTTGCCAAGCATCCAAGAGATCTCTTAAAGATTTAAAGCATGTATTCATAACAATAACAACCCATTAAAATTTAATAAAAGATTTTTTACACTATGAAATATATTTCCTAAAAGATTGCATTGTTGAATATTACTTCCAAGAATGCCCAAAATATAATATATTTTAGAATGAAATTAAGTATTTGATAATCTTGAAAAATACCGATTTGATTTTGATGGAAGTTTTTGTATTATTTTGTACTTATAATTCATAAGTAGTACTTATTCCAGGAACAGTTTTTAATCTACAGGTTTGTCTTTATAAGCTAAAAATGACAAAACAACAATTAAGTTGATTTCAAAATAGTATGCTGAAAAGCTACCCCCACCTCCCAACAAATTCAATCTTTTTGAAGAACTATTAAATTTGATGCAAAAGAGTAATTAAAAGAATTTGAAATGATAAACATACCACACAATATTTTATATATATAAATGTGGAGATGGGTGTACCGGCAGGAAGAAAGTGACGAGACAGAGAATTGGTCTCTTTGTTTATTAAGTAATCATATTGACAGAGCTTAATGCAGGCTTGTATCGTACGTGGCAGATCTACAGGAAGTGTGTGAGTTTAAGAGTTATTGAGTGATTCTGCTCCTTCTCGCCAGAGGGCGTTGCTACTACGAGAGGGGAGAATGACTGTTGGTTCTCATAACTCGGTCATCCTGACAAGTTCCTCGTTCTAGAGGACTAGTGTAGAGCTAAATATGTTGATTAAATGTTTAGCTGAAATGAAAAGACATGTAAAGTTATTGAAATTAAAATAAGAAAACATATATATACAGTTTGTTTAGGACACTAAAAGATTGTAACAAAAGTCCTGAAAAGTAAAATGTTTTAGGTTCAGTTTGACAGTCCAATTTGTAAAGAGTCAAAGTTAATGTTCAGACCAAGGTTTCATGTGGTCTGCTGCAGATGATGTAATATTTGGTCCTTCATGTTGACCTATTTTGACTACCTCATATCGATCATTTCTTTTCACAACTGTCACTTTATAAGGTCCTAAGAACTTTGATCGCAGTTTCAAGCCTGTTCCGAACTGAGTTCTTTGTATTGCCACTATATCGTTGACTTTGTAAAGGTGAGGCTTCTTTCTTTTGCAGTTAAACTGCTGACGTTTTTCCTGTTGTATTTTCAAGATGTTCTTCGCTTCTTCTCTCGTGTTGTCTCTTTCTTGTATGGTGCTTCTTATGTACTCATCATCAAGTATTTCTTTAATTTTCATATCTTCCTTATTCTTCATTTGAACACCAATCATTATTTCAAAAGGTGTATACTTTGTGCTTCGTGAAGTAGAGCTGTTGATAATTCTTTGGACTTCAAGAACAAATTTGTACCATTTGGTAGGATCTTCTGCAGCAAGTTTTGCTAGAGCAGGAATCAGTATAGAATGTATTTGCTCAATCTGTCCATTTCCGCGGAGAATTCCGGTTGCTATTTGGATGTGCTCTATCTCCTCTTCAAGGCAGTACTCTTGGAAATTTGTTGATTGGAATGCTGATCCTCGGTCGGAAATAATTCAGGATGGGTTGCCAAAAACATTCTGTTGTAATTTTAATTTTTCCAGTGCATTCTTTGCTGTTGTAGATTTGACAGGATAAAACCATGTAAATTTAGAGAAGGAATCAACCACTGTAAATATATGGTTGTAATTCTTGTGGGTAGAGATAAGTGGTCCAATAAAATTAACGTGATATGTGCTGAGAGGAATACTGTCTTTTGGTATTGAATGCAATAGACCTTCAGGCTTTCCACGTTTTCTGTTGTAGAGTATGCAATCTATGCAGTTAGCTATTACTTTCTCTACTTGTTTTCTTGCCTTGGGTATGTAGTAATCACATTTTACGACTTCGGTTTTTGCTGTTGAGAAATGACCTTTGTTGTGTATATCTCGGATGATTTCTTTCTGCATATCTTCGGGTACGACAAGTAGTTCTCTTCCTTTCTCGTATTGGTATAAGATTCCTTGTTTCACTAGGTGATCGTTGTTTTCACCACGTTCAGTTAAACTTTTTATTATTTTTATGTGCTCGTCTTCGGACTGCGCTGCCTCGATCCTAGTTCTGACTTCAGCGTGAGAGCTCGTGATTGCCAATACTGTTTTTCAGCTAAGAGCATTCACATGAGGCATTTTATTTCCTGCACGATGTATTACTCCATATTCGAATTCTTCAAGCAATAATGCCCATCTTGCTATTTTCGGAGTAAAGTCTTTCTTTTCCATCGTCTTCTGGAAAGCGGCACAATCTGTAACAATCTTAAATTTGGATCCAAGCAAATAGTTTCGGAATTTTTCTCAGCTTCGACGATTGCTAAGACTTCCAGTTCATAACTACAGTACTTTTCTTGTGCAAGTGATGTCTTTTTGCTCATGTAGTACATTGGATGTAGGTTACCACGATCAGTTTATTGGAGTATAGCTGCTAAACCATAGGCACTTGCGTCGGTATGTAGCTCTAAGGGTTCACCTTGTTTGTATACATTTAGTACTGGTTTTTGTGATAAGAGTTCTTTCAGCTTAATGAAGGCTTCTCTTAAATGTGCTCCAAATTGAAATTTAGTGTTTTGTCGAAGAATGTCACTCAATGGCTTAGCTATTGCAGCATAGTTGTGTATAAATTTTCTAAAGTATCCTGAAAGACCTAAGAAACTTTGTACTTGTTTTACAGTCTTTGGTTCAGGAAATCTTTTTACGGCTAGTGTTTTAGATGGTCGCTGAACGGTACCATTCTCTATTATATAACCTAAAAATTCTATTCTTCGCTTTAAAAATTGACATTTCTTAAAATTAAATTCCAAGCCATATTCTGAAGCTACTTTGAATACTTTTTCTAATTTCTCTAATCCCTCTTCTTCTGTCCGAGATGGCACGATAAAATCATCTACGAATATAATAACAACAGAATCCCGTAGAAGGTCTCGGAATACGGTGTTGATGTACCTTTGAAAAATAGTGGAAGACACGCAAAGACCATATGGAGTTTTTAAAAATTCATAATGAGAATTACAGGTACTAAACACAGTGTATTTTGCACTATTCTTGTTTACAGGGATTTGTAAGAAACTGCTCTTCAGGTCAAGACTACTGAAAATATTTGAATCTTGTAATTTATCAATAACATCCTGTATTAATGGCAAAGGATACCTGTCCGGAACTATTTTCTTATTTAATTTTCTATAATCGCAACATAAACGATGAGATCCATCTTTTTTCGTACTAAAACAATCGGTGAACTATACGGACTAAATGATTCCTTAATAATATTTTGCTTAAGCCAAAGTTCGACTTGCTCATCAATAATTTTCTGTTCAGGAATTGGAAAACGTCTACTTCTAATACATATAGGAATTTCGTCTGTTAAAATAATATTCATTTCCATTCCCCTACTTTTAATTTTATTCAGCGTGCAACCCTCAATCAAATGAGTCAATTTTCTCTTTTTATCTAAGTCCCGAATGTGGGTTAAGTCAATTTCATCTAAATAACTCGAAAAAGCGGCTTTAGATAAACAATGTTCAACTATATCCGCTTCATTATTACTTACAACAGCGATGTTATTTGAATAGCATGGAGTAATAAATTTATTTTCAGTTGAATCATCATTCTTATTTTCTGGGATGACTGACAGATCACTAGCTACTAAATCAGACTCACGGGCTTCGTTCGTTTGTAATACTAGTTTTGGAAGAAAAAACCCATGCTCATCTCCAATCGCAGTATCTTTTTTATTTATGTGTTCGCTTTTCTCTGGAGTATAATTCATAGCTTTTTGATACTCTTGCAGCGCGAGATTTGTTTTTAATTTTTTGTTGGGATATGTTAAAATCTTTTCTGCATTTGATTCGTTGTGTTTGTTATTTATTCCAATTAGGATTTGTGATGACGATTGCAGAATTTTATCACTAGAAAGAAAATGATAATTTTGGGCGATATTTGATTTGCGTCTGCTTTTTATTTTGTTAGTGAAAATATCTAGAGTAGCTTTGACTTCTTGAAAGAGTTTATTAGATTGCGTGGGAAGATCGGTGCCTTCCTTTGTGATTATTGGCGCGATAGGATCTGTTTGACCTTGACACGTGCGCAGTTCTAATAAGACTTTGGGAGGAATAATTAGGTCAGCATATAATACTTCACAGATTGCAGCGGTTATTGTTAATTGTTTTTGGGTAGTGCAAGTTTTATTTTTGCAAGTTTTGCATTAACCTCATTTCTGAATACACCTGTTAAGGATACTACCCTCGAATATTGTTGTGGCTGATAAATAATTAGCTTTCGGACATACAAAAGAAGTACCGCTGTCGATAAGTGTTTTACGACGATATCATTTACCAAAATATTTTCGCAGTGTAGTTCATTAATAATTTCATTGCTTTGTATAACTTTGTTTCGATTTCACACACAGGGTTATTTGTTGAATTTGAAATATTATTTCTAGTATTATTTTCGTGTCTTGACATATTCCCTTGATTATTGAATCCCCTTGTAGGTCTGTTATAGAAAACTTCCAAAAAACAAATAATTTTATGCATTGTTTTCAAATGGCGGTGTGCGGAAATTAGCGTCACTTAAAGACTTGCGCTTCGAAATAAAATAAATGTCACATTCGTTAGCTAGTTCTGATGGTTTAAACCGAGTTTCCCTTGACGCACGGATATGTGTGCCTACGATTCCCTGTCCAAAGTACTAAAAAGTTTGTCAGACACCATTAACTGGCATAGTGATTCGAAATCTTTGACATTACGCAGTTTGCAGCAATAATCGAAGGCTGTGGTCAATCATGACGAAAAATGTACGTTGGCTTCTGCGGAACTTAAAAGACTTTATTGTGGTGTGGGTTGAAATTCTCGTAAAACGAGTTTTAACTTGCTCATAGTTAGCTAATTCATGTTCAGGAATATACAGTAAAATATTGTTGGCACGTTCCCCAAGAGCATTAATCAAAATCTCCGACTTTAATTCACGTGCAACTTTTTTAGTTATAAAAGCTTGTTCTAAAGATCGAAAAAAAATAAGGGGAAATTTTCGGGTCTAGTGGGGACCGGCGTGCTGAGTGTTTTGACGCTTTTTATTAAGTTTTCAATGTTCGGTGATGTTTTAGTTGGTATGTTATCGTATGCTAAATTATTTTGGTTTTCCCCTGTGTTATTTCTAAAGCTGGCCATACACGATCGTTCCAAATCCAATACCCGCGCCACTCCAATGACGTCACAATTCCATTTGGACCGGCTTGAAAACAGGGGGTCACACACGATCACTCCATTTTTAACCATCCACGTCAGTCTTAGAAGATTGAAATCCACGGGCAAAGTCGTTAAGCTATGGTTGTGTTTCTTTTAAATTAGGCAGCTTTTTTTCCGAGAAATTTGATTAGTTAATACTTCAAAAATATAGTACAAATATTTTTAAATAAAATGACGTAAAATTTGTGTTTCTATCATTAGTAGAACTTAAAATATTCAAGTTATTGTTACTCGACAACAGTATTTCGACCACGCTATTTTGAAACTTTGAAGCTGTTTTTCTCGAAAATAGTTTATGGTCCCCTTTTTTTATTATTTTTAATTGATATAACTTAAAAACTACTTCTTATAAATTTATGAAACTTTCCACAATTATTTATATATTTCTTTAATTTGTCTTCGGGAATTGTATATATTACTTTAAAAAAAAAAAAAAAAAAAAAGGTTTTTAGAGCTTAGCTTACTACTATAGGTTTTGTACAGTTTTTTGAAAAAAATATTTTTTTACAAATTTTCTAAATACTTTATTGGAAAATCATGAAAACAGTTTATAAAAGGAATTATAAGTAATTTAATGTAAAAATGAAGTGATAGCTTTAATTAAATATCATGATAAAAAGCGTTAGAAATCTTCTAAATGCATTGCAATTCTTTATATATTTCAATTAACTGCAATATCAATATCACGGGTCGTGTTTCGGCTCATTGCGAGATGAATAAACACACCCGAATCATTTCCCCCATTTTTCCCTACCTGATTCCCTATCGCAGCGCGACAGTTTCTGCCACACACGAGGATTCCATTTGGAATGAATCTTTTGGAAGTTCAGCCATTTAGAATTCCAAAAAATCGTTCCACTCCAATGATTTCTCGTCGGGTTTCACACACACGGTGCGGTTTTGGTGGAATAGCGGGCCAATTGTCCTGATGGATCAATCGTGTATGGCCAGCTTGGCAAGTTGATCTAATTTTATTTTTTCGACCTCTATTTTTTTTTTATCTCTGCTTTTGCTTTTTTTTCTATCTCTTTTAGTTCTTGCGACTTTCTTTCCTCTTCTAATTTATTTTTTTCTATCTCTTTTAGTTCTTGCGACTTTCTTTCCTCTTCTAATTTATTTTTTTCTATAAGTTCTTGTGTTTTTCTATCCTCGATTGTTGAACAAATTAAGTCTTTGGTTCTGGTTCGCTTTTAAATACAGGATTTTTCTGAATAATTTCTTTTAATTTTATGATTGTGGCACCTGTCGGTACAACTCCTCCTAACTCTGTACAAACCTGGACGAGGTCTTGTTTTTTTCGTATTTTTAAACATACTTAATATTAAAATGGTTTGATCCTACCTGAGAATCTTGAAACTTTTCGTTACTATGCAGCGTAGGGTTGGTTGTATTCAGATTATCTGGCGCCGTCAGCAACACGAGGGCTATAATGCGCCGAAACATTTCGTCATTTAACAAACCAACATACATTTACAAACACCCATGCCTACACGGGACTCGAACCCGCAACCTCGCGGTCTAGAAGCCAGCACGCTAACCACTATACCGTTTGGTCGGCATGCAGCGTAGGGAGATGACTTGTTCAAGTTGGCGGCAGAGTATAGGCCTTGTGGATTCTTTCGGCGTCCTAAAATTGGTATAAGGATCGCTGCGATGCTGGTCATGCTGGCTACGAGAATGGTAATGATGCTGGCTACGAGGATGGCAAATGATGCTGGTTGTTCTGGCTAGGATGCTGGTCGTGCTGGCTATTTGGCACATACACTTTCAAAATAGAAGACTGTTGACTCGGCGTGGTATTGGCCCGTTGGATGAATTACTGATGATGTCCGACGGAAGTTCGGTGATATAATCAAAGTTCGTTAAAGTTTAGGCAGGATATATGCAGTTTTATTGGCCTGTAAAATGCGTTTGCGTTTTTGGTTCGTAAAAGCGTTTTATTTGTATCGATGAAATGGCTTTAGTAGGCCGATGACAACTTCCTGTTTTAAAACAACTTTACTTTTTAGAAAATCGCGAGTTCAGTATGGCTGTTTGTGGCAATTTTGTGGAAATGGGTGTACCGGCAGGGAGAAAGTGACTAGATGGGAAATTGGTCTCTTGGTTTATTAAGTAATCATATTGACAGAGGTTAATGCGCGCGTGTATCGTACGCGGCTGATCTACAGGAAGTGTGGATATTCTAAGTTTTTTCGGGTGTGTAAAATTGAAAACATAAGATGTAGAGGTCTTGTATATTAAATTTAAAATTTGAACACAACCTTTCATGTGAGGTATGATTATGTTGTTTTTTTTTACCTTCAGAATAGTGCCGAAAATATGAAAACTTTCAAAAGTTAAAATGGAATAGTATTTGAAATATAGATAGTTGTTTTTAAACATTCTCAGCCATTCTTATTTACAGAAAATCAGTATACTCTTTAACCACTAGTATTTCTCTACATTCTATAAATATTCAGAATGATGATCAATGATGTCCTCCTTTCAGCATACAAGAAAACTCACCAACTAAACTAATCATTAAAATGCGAAAAAAAAATCCGGCAAGTACAGCTTTGATTGATTCGAAATGCAGTAGGAAAGTAACAAATAGGTTTATGCATGAAGCAAAAATAATTAAATACAAAGATGAAAACAATATTGAATTTTCATAATTTATAAGATAAAGTCATAGTGGAATCCTTAACAAAATGATGTTTAAATCCAAAACAAATAAACAAAACCAACATTAATAGGGTATGTGACCATTCCTCATCCTCATACATTTACAGCGTGTGACTATGCTTTCCGTGAGGTGATCAACCATTCCAGAATCAAGTACTCGCCATTTCTCCTGTAGAGCAGTTTGCAACTCTTTGAGAGTAGCTGGGGGTAGGAAACGTTCTTACACAACATGGCCGTGGGCATTCTAAAGACTTTTAATGGGATTAAGGTTGGGCCAGTACGCACAGTCCCCTCACTCTCCAGGTAGTCATCGATGATTCCAGCTCTATGTGGACGCGTATTTGCATCTATTAAAATGAAAAAGGAACCAACTAGTGCAACTTATATTATTGCAGTAGACTAGGATTTTATCCTGATCATGGACAGCTGTCACAGAACCCTGTCTAAGTCAGTGCAATATCCCAACAAAATTCCTTCCTACACCATGATGCTTCCATCTTGGAATGGGCCGTCTTGAAAACTAATCGTACGAAAGTTCTAAACACTTTTAACAGCACTTAAATGAAACTCACCCCACATTGCTAGCTTCTTATAGGACTGCCTTTACATATTTCTCGACACGAAACCGTGATTGGCCGTTACATAACATGTTTGCATACTTCCATCTACCTCTGTAGTAAATTGCAGCCTCTTAAATTCAGATTGGTTTCTAGAAATAAACATGCTTTATTTTGGCAGTGACTGTATAACTAACAGTAATTAATTTTTTCCAATGCATTTACCATGTTTATTCTCTAACCTCTGGAATTTTATTTATTTCTTGAATTTGAATTTTAAGTTTTTCTGCAGTGGGGTTATTTTTTTTCCATTTGAAAATAATTTCCATTGTATATCAACCACTTCTTCCACCAAATATTTTACTTGGCACTGTAAAAAAAGTCTGGTTTTCTTTTAAATATTTTCAAACTATTTTCTTTATTTAATTATAGATAGTATAGTATTAATAATAAAGTATAAAGCATGCAACTTAGCATTTATTTTAGATGTAAGACTTCATAAAGTTCATCCATAAATGTTTATGGATATATTTTCTATAGGTAAAAAGTTTCAAAATAAAAGTTTTTATTCAACTTTTTATATTTTATAATTAAGTATTGTTTTTAGATAGAACAACAAAATCAAATTATTAGGAGCCTTCAAGAAGCACTTGTTCAGTCTAAGCGTGCCTTTGATGCCACTCACCAAAAAGCGCCTTTGTTGTGGGAAGGGAGTTCTTCCACCTCACATTTTGAAAGTGAAGCTAAAAGTTCATCCAAGAGTTCCATAGTAGATATATAATGAATATGTAGAGTATACATAAGTATAAAATATCTGTATGGCAGCTTTTGTTGTGATATTGAGAAGGAATGCAAAAAAGCATGTTCCTTACCTATAACTTAGGATTTATTTTATAGGTATATAAGACTTCATAAAGTTATCATAAAAGTTTATGGAAAAGTTTTCATTTTTTAATCTTGTAAAATTATTTTTTTAATGACAATTTTTATAACCTGTTGTGATTGTATTAATTTTTTTTAAAATGTTAATGATAATTGCTAAGTGTGTAATTTGGAACTATGTAGGTTGGCTATCTCATCTTTAGTTACTATAGAGGTACTATTCTTGTATTTCTGAAATTATGTATTGTACTTGTAAGCAAACAGTTGTAGTTTAAATATAAAGTAAAATTTATGTAAATCTGTGCTGGAGTTTTGCAAATGAGTAATTTAAAAGTTATTATATTTTGTATAAGAATATTTTATTGTTTTTAAAGTACTCTTTATTGATTATTATTTGCAATAAGTTCATTAAAAATACTTTGTTTAGAATAGTACCAGTAACTGTCTAAAACATAACTAGTGTGATAAAATATCCTACCTCAATGTTTTTTTCATTTATAATACATGTTAAAATACTTTGTTTCAGAGTTTAAGTAATTTAGGTGACTAAAATACCTAAATTAACAATAAAAGTCAACTTGGGTATTCACCCTTAAAGAATAAGTACTGACTGAAAAATGTTCAAAGAAAAATTCATTTCTAGACTATTTAGTGATTTGTGCTTTATATAATTTTCTAAAAAGTCAACTTTGTCTTTGGATTATGGTTTTTGCTAAATTGCATTCTACAATACTAAATGTTAAGCAATAAGAAAAATTTTTACTTTATAGCCAGATGATGTTCAAGAAGTATATAGTTTTTTTTTTTTTATATACTCGTATATCATTATTACTGACATAAATCATTATCTCTATATGCTTTATTACCACAATAAAGTGTGTAATGTGAATGAAAGTAAACATTCATTTACTAAAGAGTAGGTTTGAGCAATGATATAATTTATATGAAACGTTAGAGGTATTCTATAAATAAATGATAATTTATTTTTTATTGCAAATATAAATAACTAATAAGTTTTAGAATGAAATGTTAGTAAGAAAATATTGGCTTTATTATATTACAAGCACTTTGCATTTTTCAAAGTTTTTCTTTGTCTTTTAATATTTATTTTATTTTAAATTATTAACAGATTAAACTGCCAATGACTTATATTTGTGCAACAGCTTAAAGATATTAGTATAATTTTTTTTTTTTAATTTTATACATAATGCTTTCATGTTCTTTTAAACAATTCATATTTTAAAAGTATTATTTATATTTCCTTGTTTCTTTTGAGTGATCTCTCTAGCAATTTTTAAGTTATTTAATAAATGATTAAAAGTGTATTTATATATTATATTTGTTATCAGATGTTGTGCTAACTGCTAACTTTATAAAAATCTTTAGAACAATATATTAAATTTATTGTTGCGAAAAAGGTATTGCATTTTTTGAAAAATTATTTATAATGTGCTTTGATTTATTTTAAAATAAGTTAGTTACACATAAAATTTTTATCAAGATATTGTAATTTGATCAGTTGGTGCTATGCATTGCAATAATATTTCTACAAGTTTGATTATAAAAGAGAATGATGTTTTGATATACCGGTTAGGTTTATATGGTGTTTTACAATATATTTGGGATTTTGACTTTAAGATTTAAAGGGAATGTGTTAATTGTGTTCAATATTATTTTTTGTTGTTACATTTAAATTTTTGCAGACTTAAAATAAAGCATTTGTTCATAGTTGTAGATTTGCTTTCTGTGTGCTTTTGAAAATCGTTTTGTCCTATCAAACTATTTTAATTATGCCTAAAAGCTAGGAATATTTCAATATAGTGTTGGTAAGTATAGCATTGCAGTGTAGAAAATATAATAAGTTATAGCTAAGCGAGGAAAGTTTTTTTCTTGTTCTCTTTGATACAATCAACGACTAAGACTCCTCATGCACTTGTTTTGTCTAAGTTATGGATACGGATCGTGGTAAACGTCCTGCAAACAGCTATACACCATTTTGATTGCAGTTTGTTGGACACACTTTTCTGAGTATATTCCATCCACAGTATCAAAGCAACACTCTACAAATTGGTGATACGTCTGCTATTCTTATAAAATTTGGAAAGAGACTATGTGGCAGTGCAAGCGCTATTACATTTACCCACTTGTTTTGAAAAATATCACTCTCTAAAATTATTAGTAATTTGCTTTTCGTGATTCTTTGAGGATATTTATTTTCATTTTACTCATTTTATGAATTCAGATGTGATTTACATTTCTAATTAATATCACTCAAATAAAGGAATTCCCCCCAAAATTATTGCCTTCATATACTATTCCGTGCATTAGCAAATTAAATTCCTTCCAAACGCAAGGATTTTTTTTTTTTTTCAAAGAAAAATATACCCAAGGGACAGCATATAGTATCTTAATATAGTACACCTTACTGAATATTTCTTTACAAAATTATGACATTTGCTGTATTTGTCAAAAATTAACTGTCAGAGATCCTACAAATTGATCTTTAAATCATAAGGCATCAGCTGCATGATTTTATATTTATGCCTAAACAACAATAATGTACATTGTACAAAACATTTTCAATAGAAAAATAATTGGGCACATTTTTACTAAGTCTTTGAGATTGATATTCAACTAAATTTGTCTTTTTATATTTTACATTATTAATAAAGTTTATATAATTTAAAGTTATGATTTATTTCTTACAACTTGAAAAGGTAGTCCCTCTTTTATTTCTCACTCTTTTGGACCCTGGTCCCACTTATATATGCTTGATAATATTTGTTATGAAATGTTGTTTTGTTATGAAATTTCTGCGAAATAATATTAAAAAAAAGTGTAAAACTAATGAAAGCAGTTATTGGCATTACAATATTAACTAAAGTGGGTGGAGCAACAGTTCTCTTGCCACAGACTGTTGAAAATGTCAATCAATTGCAATTATTACAGCAAAAGCACAGTCCTTTCTAAGTAAATAAAACAAGCGCCTGCAATTTCTCGGAATATGTTTGAAGAAAATAAATTTACTACAAAATTGTAACCAACTGCACTGTTTTCGAACCAAATAATTGTTATTCTCCACCATGGTATCGATTTATTGAGTTTCTATAAAGAATGGTCAACTTTGTGTGTATGACAGCTAACAGAAGTTGAGCTTTAAGGGGAGTAATTAGTGGTGCAACTTATAACTGTGCAAGTGTACAAGGTAATGGCAGTGAATTAAATTGAGAGAGCCAGAGGGAATAAATGAAAAATTACTATTATACGTGTCTGAAAAGTACCATTTTTTCTACAAAAGGCCTTGGTAAGATAATTTAATTTTAACATTTATTTTTCAAATATATGCATAATTTTTTGGGAAGCGTCATGATTTTTCAAAAAAACATTTGAAAACTTGTATTTTGTGTGGATGATTGGAAGCGATTTCTACAATTCCACACTGACGTATTATGCTCAACAATCTACGTTAATCTCATTCCACTGTCAGCAAAAGATATATTTCTATACAAACTATAAAAAATTTAAATATATTGTAACAGAGCAGCTTCAGAATTAAAGAAACTTATTTTTTTTTATTTTAAACTGGCTTGAATAGACTATAAAAATGTATTTCTTATGCATCAAAATAAGTCGTAATGAGGTCAAGAAGCCATTTCAGAATTGAATTTTTTTCTTTTTAAATAGTTGTAAAATATAGGTAGATGATAGGCAACCTAATAATTGAAACAACTCCACAAACATTTGAGAACAGAATTTGTACCTATTGATAAGATGCAAAATCATAAAAGTTGAAAATTCCAAACAAAATGTATACTTTCTTAAAATTACAGAAAAATATTTATACTCCTAAAATGTTAATAAACATCAGATGGAACGGTAATCTTATTTTTAAAACATTTTCTGTGGCAAACAAGAAACAAGTAAATACCCTATATTGACATACGTAAAAAAAGTGCACTCAAATTTAAAGTTCAATATTTACTTTATTGAATACTAGCTTTGTGCCCCCCATTGCTGAGGTTACTCATGTGTGTAGGTCACAGCTTTTGACGCTTCTCGAATCAGGCTCATTTCGCTCGCTGAAAAGTTCATAGCTACGCAAATTCAAACTCGCTTCATTCTCTAAAAGTTTCATTGCCACACAAGGCTAGGCTCACTTCACTTGCTGAAAAGTTAATTCGTAAACATAAACTTGCATCGCTCTCTGAAAGGTTCATTGCCGTTCAAGCATAGGTTTGCTTGGAGGTTCATTTCTACGTTAACTCTTATTATTAGACCCCTCTCCTTACTGTCATTGAGAAACAATTTTTTTTGCCCTATTAATACCATAATATAACCCTCTCTCATTCTTCCTAGAATATTTTAACATTCTGTTTGTGAAAAGCAAAATTAGAAAGCCAGAACTACTTGAGTTTAAAATTTCTAAATTCTACGCATATTGGAAGTCGCTTTATAAAAAAAAAAAACTTTACAAAATAAAATAATAATAATGAAACAAATAAAAATTTTACATTCTGTTTGTCAAAACTACAATTAGAAGGTGAAAACTACTTATGTTTCAAATCTCAAAGCACTATACGCTTATTGGAAGTCACTTTCTTTAAAGCCACAAACACTTAGTTTTATTATTATACATTTTTAAAATTCTCAAGAATAATTCTACCGCACTGATTTTAAATATTGCTGTGCAAAGAATGTGTGATAGAAGATGTGAATATAGTCAACAGTGAAATTTTTTGAAGCAATGTCTTAACATGAGCACCGGCAAGATTAGTTGCAGATCACATACAAGGGGGTGAATTGAGGTAAAAGTTTTCATTGAAACTATGATTTTTCGAAACTGATGATAAGATTTCTTCTGAAATATTAATAGCTGTAGAGCATTAATCTCCCGTTCAAATAAATAATTCAAAACCCATATTATACGGAGGGGTGTAAGTGTACTCCTGTAACCCACCTTGGCAACGCTCATCTGTTAAGCTGGATTTACATGTTACCAGTTGGGGTTCCAGTTTAGATCATCAGTCTGTGACGTCACCTGGCTACTGGTTCCAGTAAACCAAACATTTTATATTTACTGGCGCTGGCGACCCCCATCAACCAATCATGTGCACTCTTCCATGATCACCGACAAACGGCGCAGCGGTCGCCACAGAACTGGCGATCTAAACTGGAACAATGACTGGTAGTACGTAAAACCAGATATGAGCATTTTGTGGCTCTATGTAAACCAATAAATGAAAATAGATATTCAATCTCTCGCCATACCCAGCTCTGCCTCTAAACTAGCCCTCGAAATGATTGATTGCTTCCTATTTTACTATTGTATTATTTCATTTCTTTCATTTATTTTAAACAATAAATAGTGGAGATAAATTAAAAATTAAATGAGCCATTTCGAAAGTTCTTCTTCATAATTATATTTCAGATGTCATTAAGATAACACTATACCCCAACAACCAATTTATTATTTCCCTTTCAGAATGTTAAAATGGTCACCACAATAATAATTTCTCTTTTAATCTTAATTAGTAAATATTGATAGTTCATGCTATTTTAGTATTTTATTCAACGGCTTAACCAAAATTATAAATTTACATAAATCTGGAAACGTTAAATAACTACTGCTAAGCGCTATAGTGATATGAACATTACTTTTTCTTTTTAGAGATGCATGAGATAAAATTTTAAGTTAAATATATAGTTGGTTTGTAAAAAACAAAATCCGCAATATGAGGATGTCTGTGATGTGTTGATGAGCGTGTTTTGGAACTGAAACACCATTTTGAAAGTCTTTATAATTACTGAAATTCACAAGATTGTTGTAAATAGGGAGGTTTTCATTCCTAATACAGTTCTGAATAAAATGATTTATGTTGAAAGTATTGATAATGTAGCTTAACACATTAAAAATTGACCTTTAATGCTACTTTAACCTAAAGATAGACCCCCACGTCTCTTTGCTTGGGATGAGCCCACTTTGTTAGGTATTTTTTATTATCTTAAATATAAGTATCGTAAAAGTATATATATATTTTTTTTGGTCACCGGCTCTTATACTATAAATACTAATTTGAAAGAATATTGTTGTATCACATTTGTTTTCTCAATACGGCAAAGGAGTATAACTTTCTAATTGTAAAAATATCATATTCAAAAGCGAAAAATAGCTCTTATACAAATACAAATTTTAAGACCGACAACAAGCTCAAGGCCCAACAGGGTTGGTCGAGTAAATATTGTTGCGTGGACGGGTTCGAAAGATTTGAAGCCAAAGCAGATCAAAACTTGCAGAAATTTATTCCAATATAATTCTTCACAGATTCTCTTACAGCTCCAGAACTTCTCGTTCTAGTAGACACAATAAAGCTCTTTTCACAACAATAGAGCCCAAAACAGCAGTTAAAAACTTGACAAAACAACTGCTAAATCGCCGCAAAAGACAATGCAATACAGTTAGCTTTAGAACTACTCGGAATGCTCACTGAGATTCAGTAATTCCAGTCAACTAATTCGCTCAGCTAACAACTAACTCAATGACTCAAAATCAGTCAACTACTAACTAACCCCACTCACGGCCGGGCTTATAAAAGGGAGGCTGCGAACCTTCTTGAAACCTCTAGAGGTCGATATTTGGAGAACTTTCCAGATCGTAGTCGAAAAGTCCTACACATGTACCTGGAGACCGAAAATGTCGCCAAGTTTGGCGACATTTGGCGATTTCTCGCCAAATTTGGCGACAAAAATTAGTCGCCAAAACTGTCGCCAACTTGGCTCTATCTCGCCAATTTGCGAGATTCCCATTACCATAATGTTAAATGCCCTGCCCCTTGAAACCCGCTTCCCAGAGTTACCTCTGTAAAACCCGTTATCAAGCATTGAGATGCTCACTGCAGGGAAGCCAATTTAACGACGAACTATTGCACTGCCTTATGCGAAATGTACATAAATTACTATTTACAAAATTAACACTACGAAATATTTACAAATATACAAAAATTCGTAACAATATATATATACACGTATATAGAAATAGAAAATAATTTGCATACAATAGTTACAGGATCATACATACAATATAGAATAGTTTCAGGATCATACACACAATATACAATAGTTACAGGATTATACAATACAATATACATAATACAATACAAAGTTGACACAGCATTTGACAATCATACTGGAAAAATGCAATACATAATGCAAGCTGACAAATTTTATATAAACCAACAGTACGTAAACATAAGTAATCAAATATAGTAACAAAATAACCTAAATTAAATATATACAAAATATAAGTGCCATGATTCGCATAGGTAGGAGTACTAATTACGCATGTATAATATAAGCAATAAATTTAGTGTCAAGCATTTACAGAACACCCCTCAATTAACACAAGTTCTTTAGTTCAGAAACCAGTTTATTCAGTAGTTAAGTATATGGTAGCAAACACATTTCCTCAAAACGCTCACCACATGTGTGAGGTTGAAATCCAAAATAACAAATATTTAAAACAACCAAAAGCAATAATTAAAAGGTTAGCATATATCCTAACTAGACTTTCCTAGCTGGCTGAGTACTGAGTGAATAAAAGAGCCACTTACTGCTCATTACTCTGGAACGGGCGGACACCGCTTGCTAGCATCTTAATCTCCGATCCCCGGTATGAGAACTTTTCTTTTCAACGAGGTCAAGCAACCCACTCCTTCTCTCTTCCAAACCTCAGGGCTAGATGCCCTCCCTTCTTTTCCTTGCAACCTTGAAAAACCCCTCTTCAATTCCAACCCCCACGCGCAACATAAGTAAAGAAATCTGCCCGCTCATTCGTGCAATTCCCATTGACGTAGTCCAAAGTGTCAAAAGAGGCGGGCTATGATTGTTACACCAGTAGGTTTCCTTAATTATATCATACTAAATGTCATAATGAAATCACCTTATGACAATAAGTTACTTACCTCGCCAGTGTAATCTAATTATTGCCCATTGATGATCTGCTAGTGGATATCTGTTTCTTAAAACTCTTTACGCTCACTGAATTCACAACATTTGCTGGCAAATCATTCCAATCATTGATAATCCTATTGTAAAAATAGTGTTTTCGCCCTTCCCTATTAAATTGAGATTTGAACAATTTTCCCCCATTTCCTCGCGTCCTATTATCAGTGACAATATGATTGCAATGAATTGCATATACATATAAGGTACTTTTGAACTTTTTTTTTTCACTTAATACTAAAAAAATCCACTTCCAATTAGTTTCATATGGTTGTATACGAAGCGTGTAGCTTCAAAACTATCTCCACCCATTATTTTAAAAAAATTCAGGAGAGCAAAATAATAACAAATAACGTTCTATTGCCATGAGGGTAAGTCTTTTTTACATATTTTTTAGTTATGTACTGATAGAACCTAAGTCCTTGATTGCTTCAAGGTTAACTTTACAACTTCTGCAATTTTAAGTTTTTGAAAATTAAAATTTTGAATGGTTTTGAAGCAAAACCAGTGATAAACAACATTTTGTGATATAGTAACTGTTGTAAAGTTACCTACTGCATGAAACTTTCTTAAAACACGAATTATAGCTACTAGGTAGATAAATAATATTTTGAAAACAAGAAAATATAAATAGTTGTAAAAAAATATAAATAGTTGTAAAAAAATACGAACAATGTAAAAGAAACGAATAAAAAATATAGGTTTTATTCAATTGAAAAAATTCGAATTAAAATGAATTTTTACAAAAATACAAACACAAAGTATTTTTTTAAAAAAAAAAAATATTTTAATAAGCAAATTGTTTTTCCTGCAAGGAAATCTGGGTGGAGTTGGTTTAGAAACAAACCCATTACTTTGAAAGTATTTTTCACATTGAAGGAGCTGGTTTTGAATCTCCGCTTTCTCCGCTTGGCAGCATAGAGTTCGCCAAAATACGTGAAATCTGAGTGAACACGCATTGAAAATCAATTTCACCCATAGAGTTTACCTCATGCGTGAATTCACGCATCGGCACATCATGGTTAAATTCAAAAAAATAATCTGCCATTTTATAAAATCAGAGATCATCCTAGCCGTTTTTCGAAGGGAGACGCTACCCCCTGCCCTTTTTCTTCTAAAATAGCGTCCTTTTCTGAAAAAAATGCAAAATTTTCGATTATTTTCCAACGGAATGCAATATGCGGATTACCCTCCGAAATCGCCTGACACGCATGAGCATTCATGTCCAAACGAGCTTCGCACAGACCAGTGGCTGACTGAAGTCATTGTATGGTATACAAGCAAATTTATAAAAGTAGAAAAAATAATCAACTATTAAAAACATAAAAAAAGTTAGGATAAAACAGTACAAGTCCACATTGGCGCAAAGGCAGCACAATTGTACAACTTATAGTTATAACCAGTACAAACATAAATTAGAACTAGATATTGAACTGGAGGCCCCGACTGGTCTTTCATCAGGGGGTTCGACCAGCTGAAAACCTCCAGGAGGCGTTTCTGAAAAAGTACAGCCCAAAAAGGCACAAAATGTCACTCGTGAACCCCGACGCCTCCAACCAAAACAATGAGAAATCAGTAATTACATTACAAAAAGTATATACAATGCATTGAAATATAAAATAATCCCGAGAACTTACCCGTTTGAAGAATACCCGATTCTCGGGATTATTTTATATTTCAATGCATTGTATACTTTTTGTAATGAAATTTCTGATTTCTCATTGTTTTAGTTGGAAGAGTCGGGGCTCAAGAAGTGACATTTTGTGCCTTTTGAGGATGTACTTTTTCAGAAACTCCTCCTGGAGGTTTTCGGCTGGTCGAACCCCCTGATGAGAGACCAGTCGGGGCCTCCAGTTCAATATTTAATTCTAATTTATGTTTGTCATTGAATGGCTGCTGATACCACGTGCCGCGTTAGTAGGTGGATTGAAGGGAGCCGTTCCACAATTTCTAATTCGCACGTTCGTATGTTCCTTGATTAGTGTATTTAGACAGCTTTTTACCATGACTTCTTGCATAAAATAGAGAAGAAAGGTAACCTCATACGTGAATTCATAGAAAACGTAGATTAACACTATGTTGTCTGCCAGGCGCTTCGCCAAGGAGAAGGACATGGAGATATATCCCTTCCCGAAAATTTTCAGTTTGCTATCAGAACGCAAAAACCAAAGTATTTTTTTTTTTAAATGGTAAATTTATTTAAAATTACTGAACATACGTTGGAAAAGTACTTGCAATTAAATATATTTGCCATTAATAACAAAAATTAGTAATATGATTTGCTGCATTATAATTTCATATCCGCTCCAGAAAAAAATCACTGGCTACGGCCCTGTTGTCCACATGTCTAATCGATATTCTTTTTCTTTTGCACCGGTAGGACTGGTTTAGATCATTTCGCTTATGCCCATCACCGGCATTTTTTCGAGATATCGTAAATTGTCAAGTTTTACTTCTCCGTCATTTGTGCGATAGTTTCCGAGTTTTCACCGGCATTTGCCCGATAGTTTCGCGAGACACCAACGTGGTGTCACCGAACGGCATAGTGTTAATAGCTAGTTTAAGTTAATAGTTAACCGTTAAGTATTTTTAGTAAGCATTTAAAAAGCATATTTCCTCTCTGATATGCGAAATCGCGATCATGCATCACTGTTAGTGTTGTAGTTATTAATTTCGTCAAAAAACATATTTTGCTTTATGTGAGGCACGCCTGCGAGCGCCCTCTGTCGTCCTCTTTAATACGTAAGCCACTATAATCTCTCATTCTACGCTGAGAGATGCAACGATACGAACCTCTAAAATAAAAGCTCTATACTAGTCACACGGACTATGTTTTATTCTACGAAATCTTTTATGATGTTAAGCAAATATGTCCCTACATTAGAAGGCTCCAAATAGGACAAGCCTACGTGCCAGCCTTCCTTACACTTTAGTTTAAAAAAAGTTTAGTTTAAAAAATACCTTTTGAATTTTTAAACTACCCCTTAAAATTTAGAGAGGGGGTGAAAATACCCTTTGGAAATATTTTCCTGGCAAACGCTGCTTGGCAGTGTGATGAAGTGTGAAAATGTGGAGACGAGCGTTTTTCAAATTTGATTATACGTCTTGCACGACTTTAATTATTTTTTATTTAACATCACAGGCCATAACTCACCAAAATTTTGAAGTCACCACAATGTCGGTTTAAGTTTTATTGAAAATTGGAATTAAATTGAAGGTTTATTGTGATGAGTCATGGTCACAATTGTTTATTGATGAGAGAAAAAAAATTACAACCTTCAAATAGTATCGGGAAAAAAGTCTATAAACTCTCAAAGACAATGACAAGTTAACCCAAACGGAATTGAAGATTCTCTTCAATCTCATCGTCCAGTCCAGGGGTCGAATCTTGAGATTTTTTTATGGTTGTCCTAAGGGCAACCATTAAAAAAAATCGCAAGATTAGACTACTCAAGTGATCTTGATTGTAGAAGTAAAGTTTGTCGCCTTTAATTTGTTTAATGTAACTGAATATGAAAACTAGAAATTCCTTTTACTGTTGTTAGAATGACTTAATAAGCGTTTAGTGAAAAGTAATTGTAATATTTACTTGCACAGTCAACGGTAAGGGGAGAGAGTTTCAGAATGTGGATCTTCATTGATTAGTTTTAGCGTAATCCAATTAATTACTTTAATCCTAATTATCAAAACAAAACATGCATTTATGCAATAAAAAATTCATTTCTGTCTTTTTAAAGGACAATGGAAGTTTTTGTTTAAATTGCACTTTTGAAAATATGGTTGCCTCTGGCAACCGTAAATTTCAATTCCTGTCATCATATATGATTTTTCTATCTAAAAAATAATGTAGTAACACAACTCCTGTTCAAAAATTATTTTACGACGATATTATACCTTCAGCTAATAGTTTGAACACACGATTTTTTTCATTTAAACTTATTTGCGTAAACAAAATCTCAAGAAACCGAAGTAATTAGATGCTAAATGAATTAGTTTCAAATTAAGTATCTAGATGGCAGCACCTCCAGATTTTATTTCATTAGATCGTTATAGTTCGTACTATGGGGTTTCGCGATAAGTCGAAAATGGTCCATAGACTAACACTTGTTATGCTAAAATGAAAGTATTAAAATATTCCTAAAGTACGATATCGAAATAAATTATCTTAGAAGCTTCATCAGAGTATAATATTTTCATTTTTTTTCTCTCCTAACATTAATAAGTCTCAAATCTTTCAGTGCCGGCTCGTGCACTACAGCCAGTACAGCCAGACTGCATTTAAATTTATTAGTTCAAAATTAAAATTATATATTTTACAATTTTCTAAAATGAAAATCCAATTTCTACGAAGTGTAAAAATCCGATAAATAGCAAACTTGTTGAGTCAATATTCAATATGAACCCAAACTAGTGATTTTCCTCCGAACAGTATCAGAGTGTTCCTGCAACTGAGTTTCGGCTGCGACGTTGCCATGCGTTGCTATGGTAACTGATTGAACCCAACACATCCTTTCCTTCCACATAATGTATAACGTGTCTGCCAGTGAGCACTTTTCCAACTTCAGCTGACCTTGAGAATTCAGTGAACTGATTGGTCGTAAATTAGCGTGGGGCGTGGGTAAGGGAAAGTGAGAGTGAACCTAAAAATCCTTTCAAACGGAATGTCATTTTGAAACGTGGAACCCTATTATGATATAAAGTATGTGTTTTATTCGAAGCTCCTTTTAGAAGATGGAAAGAAGATGATAAACGAGAAACTAATTAAAGAAGATAGACCGACACCAAAGAACGAAGGTATCAATAATTATCCTATCAAAACAACACCATTTTATCACGACATCATTCACCGATTCGCAAGTTTAAAAGAAAGGAGGATTGATTTGGTTTTCAAAAAATAAGTAAGTGTTTTCTTTCTCGTCTTATTCATTTTATATAAATTGAAAGGAAACTTTGATTTGAGTTTGAGTATTAAAGATTAACATGGGCGCTACCCAGAAGGTGCAAGGATTTATGCCGTTTATATTTTTATGTTACAATGGGCATTTATTTTTCTATATTTTAGTCTTTTGTTTATTTTCTGGGTCATTTTTTTATAACTACTTGCGTTGCGTTATTCAGGCACCTGTTATCTAGAATTATAGGAGACTGAGTAGAAGTATTTATTCATTTAATTGTATAATAATTTCCTGTGTAGTTCTCCAAATTCTAGGGACATGTTTCGCTTTTTAAGTCCCCAGATATACTATCTTGAAATCTATTTTTAGAATTCATTTGCCTTTACTACTGCCTTTGTGTTCCATTTTAATTTTTTTTAATTATTTCCGAAACTTGAAAGAAAAAAAAATGCTACTATTCTGCATTTTTGCATCTTCGTGTTCATCTGTTCTAAATACTGTCTCTTGGATGCCGGGAAATCTAGTTGGATGATAAAAAAAATCATTAAAAATATATTCTTTAATTTTTTTACTATTTTTTATTTTTTCTCTTTAACAGGGCTCAAAGTATACAGCATGATTTTCTTAAACTATTTTCAAAGAATAGTTATAATGCATAATTATTAATTAACATTTCTAAAATATTAATTTTTGATAAAAATCTAGTCTTATATGCTGCAAATATTCCAGGCGAGTGTGAAAAGTATGTGGTTGGGGAAGGGGGGGGGGGAAGGGGGGGAATCGCATGTTTCCTGCTGTTCTAGTATTTTAGATCACAGGCCGCCACAGAAATCTTTTTACAACCCTATCCATTTCTTTTGAGTTAAGCTCAGAGGTGGCGCCAGCGGGGCGAGGGGGGGGGAGGGGTCTCTCTCCCTCCACTCATCGGTTAAAGTTAGGTTTTCGTCGGGGAATGAATTTTGATTTCATTTTTAAAAATGTATACTTTTTGTGAAGTATAAAATATTTTTTTTGTGTTTTTCAGTAATTATAATGATTTTTTTTTGCACAGATCCAGTTAAACACCACCTAACCCCGACACTTAAGTACCGCCAGCCCCGACAGAATCCAAATTCTCACATCATTTTTTTTCCAGCAAATAATAGTAATCGTAAGGGATCAGATGATACTTCCCCATCTCCTATATAATAGCTCCATACGGAACACAATTGACTGGCAGGGATGGGGAGCTGTTAGGAAGGGTAGGTCGTGAAAAGACAATAGTATTTTCCAGGAATTAGTGGACACTCAAGCAATTCGTCCGCCAAATTTCCCATAGTTTACAATTTTATTGGGGGTATATATTTTTCGAGATTTTGTCCCAAGGAGGTCTACTAATCTTGTTTGCTCATTAAGGGTATATGCAGTTTGCTGGGCGTACTTCACCAGTGGCAGCCCATGATCCAAAATACTAGTGCAACCTGAAACATGTGATCTCCCCCCCCCCCTTCCCCTTCTCCCATACACTTCTCACATTCATTCATGAACGCAATTTTTTTTTATCTTTAATACTCAAACTCAAATCAAAGTTTCCTTTCAATTTTTATAAAATAAATAGTATGAGAAAAAAAACACTTATTTTTTGAAAACCAAATCAATCCTCCCTACTTTTAAACTTGCAAATAGCCTGATGTGTGTAAACGTGTGATTGTGGTCAATCCTCCAAATCCAGCACCATTCCAAACTCAATTTTTATTACCAACGATCAAACATAGCCAACAAAACAATTTTTGCAAATAAAAACTACCACATAACCACGGAAAAACTCATACCAAGATGACTGAAACTTATGATTATTCAGTTCCTTACCACCTACTCTCACTCACACTGATTCAAAAGATCCCATCAGTTCATCGAATTCGCAAGTACAACTGAAATGGAAGAAGTCCGAACGGGCTGTATTTCCCAGCTCCCGCATAACGTATACATTGCGTGGAGGGAAAGTTTCAATTGGATTCCATCGGTTACTATGACAACGTTACATATCCGCGGAACTCAATAGAATTTAAATTATCAATAAAAATTTATAAAATAATTATTGAAATCTGCAATATATGATGAAATAGCTTTATGTAAATACCGTGAAGTAAAATGTAACGGATAATTCACAAAAAAAAAACAAAAAAAAAAAACCTATCGATTTGTCACATCAGTAGTGTGAAGGAGAATGTTACATTGATTTTGTTGATATGTATATTCCTGAGCATATTAAATAGCCTAATTAAAAGCAACTTAAAACAATAAACATAAATTATATGCACTTATTGTTTTATTTCTACTTTGCATATATGATTTAAAATGCTTAAGTTAGAATTTAGGAATTTCGATTTTTTAACTAAATACGATTCTATGCTAATGTTTCAAAACTGGACACCCCCCCCCCCCCCATTTTATTTCATTATTTTTTAAAGTAACCGGTGTTCAACCAACTTTCTTGGTTATTACTATTTTTTTTATAAGTTAAGAGGTGAAGTAAGACAACTTTCTCTTACAAAATATCCTTTTTTGCATTTATCGTTTGAGGATTCGAAACCTAAAATTAATTATTTGTGATATTAGAGCTGTAAATAATAAGACAATTTGTTGTGCATCAGGTGACACCTCACATAGCTATATTCTCTTCCATTTATGTTACTTTTCAGAAATAAACACTTAAAATACTATTTCCGAAAATCAAAAATATGCCCTAAAATTATTATATTTTGTCTCTTTTAAAGTTGTTTAGTATTTAACCAGTGGTAAAAGTAATGTTGCTTATATTTTATAGCTTTTTATTTTAAATTTAACGTTATTAAATAATTCTCTAGCGTTTTATACCTCATGTCGCATTCCTTAACACTACTTTTTGTAATATTTATATAAAAAAATAATATTTTTTATCTAAACCACTATAATAGTATTATTACTATTGATAATATCTCCCTTTATGGTAAGTCAAAGATTTTTGAAGAAGATTTTTTTCAATTTGATTAATTGCTGATTTTCCGTAGAAAGACCCATCTCCATTCGCGCAGCTTGAATGCCGCGATACGTCACCACAAATTGTTTTTCTTTATTTCCAGTCAGAAAGTCGCCAAACATCGCCAAGGTAGTTACGTAAGTACTCAAGTATCGAAAATCTAGCTCTTCTGCTTCAATGACTTATTTCTCAAAGTTGTTAGACTGGTCTGCAAAAAATTAATAAAAATTAATCTTTATAAATCAGTCCAAAAGGGAGAGATTGACATTAGAGGTCGGAAATATCGATCAAAATAAATATCGATATTATATCGTTGCATAGAAAAAAATATCGATAAAATATCGATGTATCGATACATGATTTTTTTTTTAAATTTGATTTTCAATTTTGCCTGAAACAAAGTTTTTCGGAGCAAATTTCTACTTTACATGATTGCTTTTTCGTAAGGTGATTACTTTTTTAACTGAAATTGATCTATTGCAAAACAAAAAAGTTATATTTTCGTTTAATTGGTGCAGTGATTTTAAGAAAAATTTAGATAATTTTCAAATGCTTTTAAGTGCATGGCAAAATATTGAATATTGGTGCCATTTTAACTGTCTCTCAGCCAAGCTCAAACTTTAGTTTTGAAGTTTTTGAAAAGGGAATAAAGGAAATTGGAAAAAAAACAAAAAAAAAACAACAACAACATGGAACTACAAAATGATCATCAAAAAACTAAAAATATTTGAAAACATCGATATATCGGTGACTTTTATCGATATTTTTAATATCGATATTTTTTTAGAAATATCGATAAAAATATTGTATCGATATATCGCCGACCTCTAATTGACATGGCAATACTCGATACGTTCATTGCGGCCTCACAGAAAACTTCAACATTAGTTGACAGCTTATCCTCGGTCATATTAAAGTCTACTTTAACACAATAGATCAGATTATCTGACAAAGATTGATTTCAATAAACCTCAATCCGCCAAAACAGGCTAGCACTACCGTATAGCGAGGGCTTAACAAATGAACCGAAACTCAATAAGGCACGTACGGGAGACACAATAGGCCTGTCCAAAGAGATGAGGCATACCTTCAACAATCACCGACGATTCCATAGTAAGGTCACAGCGCTCCGCGTCGCGATCACTGAGTGACGCAACATCAAGTTTTCAGGCAACAGGAAATTCATCAGACATGTCCAGAGAGACTAATGCTCACTATCTACGTTGCTGGTGATATAACAGTTCTGGGGCAGGGCCTATTGTAAGCAAAATTTACGACTGCCCAGAACTCCCCCCCCCCCCCCTTGTCCTCCCCACTTGGAAAAAAACAAACAAAAAAAACAAAACAAAAAAACTTATGTATAATAAAGTTGAACAGTGGCATAAACATCATATGCATATGCATTTGAGGAGATTTAAGGGGGGGAGGGGGAAAGGGGGTGCGATTTTTGAAGTTGGTGTTTTGGATGCTTTGAATTTAGTAAGAATGGGTGTGTTGTTCAACAAGTTAAGCATTCAGCAAGAATTAAAACCTTGTCTTGCCAGGAAAAATTTCTTTCGTGATGAAAGTGCATTTAAATCCCTCAAAAGAAACAAAGATTCCTTCTATCTGCCAAAGTTCTTACTAAAAAAAATATCGTAAATATAAATTAAATTAATTACAATTAACGAGTAAATAAGTAAGTTCGTTGAGTCATCATGTCTATAAGTTTTTACTTTATTTTTTTATGCAGTCAAAATACCTGTCGTTTAATATTTTAGAGAGCCGGGGTAAGTATCTGAGAAATTTACCAAATGCATAGAGTTTTATGTATTGTAAAAACTTGAATTAGAAAGAAAAAAAAAATACCTTCACAAACCACCTTCATCAATTTTGATTTCAATCTTTTGAAGTACAATTTTATTGGTTAGGGTTAAAGGTTACAATGTGCAATTTCATTAAAAGTTGCACAAAAAGTTAATTCCTGTCGCTTCTCCTCACAAGCACTCATTGCCCAACCCCTGATGATTGATATACCACAAGTAAAAGTTAAATTTGACCCTTTTTTAAGCATTTGTAAATGTAACTTTTTTCTTCTTTTGTTTAGGGAATTCAAAATATTCATGTTGGGGACTTGCAATTTTAAAATTGCTGCGTTAAAATGTTATAAAAATTATGTTTCATTTTCATTAATAAAATTCTAGTTTATGGTTATTGATTTGTTCGCTTACCAGCCTATTTTTATACACAATAACGGCTAGCCAAGATAGGACCTATAGTTTAACGTGAATTCTGGATCGTAAACAACATCCATTATCCAGGATTCGAGCCCAGTACCTTTGGCATGCAATATCAGAGTGCTTAACCCCACATCCTCTAGTTCTTGAATTACAGAATTATATATGTTAATTCAGCTGTGTTTTAAACTATAAAAAAATGTCAACTTAAAAATAAAAAACAATATCATCTGATAATTTTTCTTTAAATTTAGCAATAACTCGATTTTTAATACAGTAATCCTGTGCCCTGCTATATATTTCATATTTATTTAAAATTGACATACCTTTTCACTATGACATCGAAGAGACAATTATACCAATTATAAATTATTTCACTTCTGTCTCTGAGGGAAACATAATAAAAGATTACCAGCCACTTCATCCAGTCATCATTTTTAGCAATTCAAAGTCTTTTTTTTTTACAGTCTCGTACTCGTTTCTCTTCTCCCAACAACAAACAACCTGTTGTCACCGACCCCCTAAAAATACACTATAGAAAGATAAAAAAAAAAATGTCCCCTCGCCCCAGTTGCTCAACCACATTCCAGGGGATAGAGTTACTACAGTACCGTTGACCGGAAATAGGGGAGAAGGGACACAACCAAAGAGAGAGGTTTTGCTTTTTGCTTGCGATGCGAATCCTGAATGTGGAAAAAAGAAGCTCAGTTGTCAACAATACCCCAAGACTATTTCATCTCATTCTATAGTAACTGCAAATGATTTTGTCACACTCGCCACGAAGTTTACTGATTTCTTATTCAACAGATTCTTGTTCTTATTTTCTATGGGAAAAAATACACCTTACAATCCAAGTCATGCAATTAACCCAAAAGCTTAGATTTGTAAATGCACGACCAGAAAATAAAGATTTATTATGAAAAGTTTATAAAGTTGCAAATTGAGTGATTATGATATTGTCACATTTGCGTACGTATTGTAAATAGAGAAATGTTTAAAACAAACTGAACAATTCTTACTAAAATAGGATAGCATGGCTAAAAACGACAAATAACATGAAGCTTAATTCTAACAAAAACCCCGTTTGGGGAGGTTTATAGATCAATGATCAAATTGAGTTATATATCAATTTGAATTTTTACACTGCAATTTTTCTTGAAATTAAATCTTTTGAGACTCTAAATTCTCTTATCCAGCCTTCCTAAGCCATAAAGCTTAAAAAGATTCCATTGAAATAAAAGTCATTAAATAAATAGACACAGGAAATATAAAATAGGATAAAAAATCCTATACACATTAGCAAGTAAAACCGAATATTAATTTGAAATAAAAACGAAGCATTTGTCATCACAATGGAAAAAGAATTACTTGAATTCCTAAAAATATTCCAAAATTAAAAAAATAATACAAATGTATACTCGCAAGAAGATTTTTTCTTCACTTTCTTAAGAAAATGAAGTAAAATACCATGTCATTAAATTACATTCAAAATAAATTTTAATATTATATGAATGTTGAACTTAATAATGTAGTGTAACAAAATCTATATATTTAAATGAGAGTGTCTTTATTTATGCAAGTAATTTAATAAGAAGCTGCAGTTTTATTCCAATCTTAATGAAATTTTTCACACTTGATCTTTGAAACAAAGAAGATTCCTGGCTGGTTAAAATTTCGGAAAACACTCTCCTCCCCTTTTTTGCCCCCTTAAGGGTTAAAATCCTAACTAGAAATATACAGTTTTATTAAACTTCGATAAAATTTAGCAGACTTGATCTTCAAAACGAGAAGAAAAATTCTGACTGCTTAAAATTTTGAATACTAATCTTTTTAGCTCTTTAAGAGGATTATAATAACTTGCATGCTTTCTGATTAAGGGACGATTCGAAGATGAGGGTTAAAGATATTCTAATTTGGGATCTATACTGAGCCAATTTGAATAGGTTTTTTTATTCTATACGTATCTTGACTTATCCACATTATTGTATGCTAGGAAACGCAACGCAAGGCCAAAGCTTTTTGCTTTTAGCTGAATACTTCCTAAAGAAGTAAATGTAAAAATAATCTGTGCAACTTTGCAGGAAATCATGCTTTCGCAAAACTTTGAAAAGTTGATAAAGAAAAAAAACCAAAAGAGAGAAAATTTAGAGAGAGAAAATTATAATGAATTTAGATTTTTTATTTTTTTATTTTTTTTATGTATTATTATTATTATTATTATTTTGCTTTTTTACTACTGCCCAATTTCTGATTTACGACTGCCCATTTTCAATTTACGACTGCCCAAATGAGCCACGACTGCCCGTTAGAATAGGCCCTGTTCTGGGGCACCATATAACTACTTTTTGAAAAGTATAACACTGAACTATTAATACACACCAGTTATTAAATTAACATTAAGCATTTATGATTATAAACATTTATGATTATTAACATTTATGACTGAAATTTCGAGCTATAACGACAAGCAAAATGAGACAAGCTTGAAATGCACACAGAACCCTAACCTCAGTAACGGCCTCTCAGTCTTTCAATCAGTTCAGCGAGCGGTGAATACGTGGATCCACATTCGAGAGAGAGAGTGTTTGTGTTTCGAAGATTTCTTTATACTAAGTTTAGGTTCTAAGTCAAGTGATAGTGTATATTGAATAGAATACACAGAAAGGAAGATTATTTTATCAATTCACATGCAATTTTAATAAATATTTCGAGTTTATAAAATTAAAGTGTTTGTTATATTCATCATTTTCAACAGGCACCTTACAACTTCTAGTATTAATATAGCAAGTGGAAGTAGTAGTTCTTTCTCATACAGGTGAGTTTCTATCGAGCTAGAAGGCCTGATGGCACGTTTGCACAAGCTGAACAGAACAGTTTACCAAAGGTGTGTCTCTCACTATACTAAACTCCAACTTAACTAGAGATCAGTAAGAGGCGTGAACCGGTTTCAGCAGCGGTGCGATTCCATTCTCATGTGACGTCATCGAACTGTAGGGAGGTTGGATGAACCGTGTTGACAGATTTGGCGTGATTATCGCCGACATTTCTTGCCTAATTAAGTAAACATTCGAAAAAAGAAACCCTATTTTTGGGTGAGGGAATAGATACATTTTCGTCGTATTTTTTCTGCATTACGAAAAAGTGCTCGATGGAAAAGGATACTTTCTGAAAGAAAATTAATACATGAATGTGGGTATTTTGTGAAGTTTTTTTTTATGGTAAATAAGTGTATTACCGTTTCGTAATATTTTAGTTAAAACTTAAAATATTCGTTATCCAATACGTTTTGTTAAAATCTCAAGCTTAATTCTATCACTAAATCTGCAAATCCTGCAGTTGAAATTATAACTAAAATTCTTTGTGCATTTTGAGTATTTTAAATGCAAACAGCATTTATCTTGAAAACTGTTTCTACAAAAGTGGGGTTTTTTTTTTGTTTTTTTTTTTACTTGGAAACCAAATTTTATTGACTTAAATATTACAAATTTGTTTTCAAGATTGCCAAGCACAACCACTGTTAAAACTCTTAGAGCAAAACTCAATAACCTAAATGAAGAATTCTCGTATTGAAATATTAATTTGCAAAGTTATCAACAGAACTCTAAATATAAATTTAGACAATCCATAAATTTTTCCTCACAAAAAAGATTTAGCGTCACAAAAACTGTAAATGATGGCTATGCACTGTATAAAAGACAGCACCAAAACTGGATATTATTAAAGATTCTTGAAATATTTACATTTGTTGAAAGCTATTAAAAAAATATTTTTACGTAAGTGTCTTTATGTTGCCTTTTGCACAACAGTAACATAAACATTCATCACTATTCTTTTCGCATCGGATTTCAAAGGTTGGCCTTTTTGGTGCTTTGTATATGCATAGGTTGTATTTGAATTCATTATTAAATGTAAAAAATACAGATTTATGAATAATTTCTAAATATGTTGATGATGAATCACTATTAAACTTGCAGCATCTGTGTTTAAAGCAGCGTCGTTCAAGTAAACATTGGCGAAGTGAATATTCACTCGCCAATTAGAGTGAAGCCAAGGGAGTGACGTCAGGGATAGAGCTCGGCCTAAACATACGATTCGCTAATACTCTTAAAATATTCTTGGTCAGGAAAGTAAAATATGAATAAGATTGAAACTCAAAAGCATTTATTTTCAACACATTTTGTAAGTTTAATACAAAACCATTTGATCAGGTTATTATTATAACTAGAAAACGTACGAGTTTCCCGGAACTATATTCTCTCGGCGGAAGGATCCATACGATCCAACCTACAGCGTAATCAGTGTAGTCTAGTTGAGTTGAAGTACCAGAACGTATTGGCCAGGTTACCTAGTGTATGCAACACCTCCGGTGTTTGTGTATGTCATCTCCCATCACACATACTATCGAAAATCAAACAAAATTCTTTATTGTTTCTTTTTAAAACTTATTTTGTCTTTGGGGCAGATATTGCTCCCGTTACGTTTTCTTTTTTAAAATTGACTGGCAGCGGCATTTCTCGATTCCGTTTTGTTTATTGTGTTGCGTAGTTTCAGTATTAATATATGTTTCTGCTTTATTCTTGTTTTGCAGTTTTCTAGAAATAGATCACTTTTCTTCTTCTGATAATGATCTAAATGAAACAAGAGAAACCTGATGGGCTTGGGGTCAAGGCCTATTCTAAGGAAAATTTACGACTGCCCAAAAGTCCAATCTTTCGCCCTCCCCTCTTTCAACCCATTCAGCAAATTAATTTGAAACAATAAAATCCGATAATTTATCTTTGAATACAACAATAACACTCAAATTTTAAAACAACGAGGTTTCTGTTACCTTACTTCATGAGGTTAGTTACTTAATATTTATAAATCTATAAATATTTCTGCAATATTTTCTTATGAAGGAATTTGAAATACCTTTCATTGCGAAATGAGAAATCGCAAAAGACAACTAAACAATCGCGAATACAAATTCAATGTTTTTGATACCAAACATTAAAAGATTATTTACACTTGCAAGGCAAACATTCAATAGCTGTCATCCACCTTCTTCTGAAAGGAAAAATATTGTGTCTTAAGTCAGCCTCCCTCTGGTCAACTATTCATTGCTGTTTTTTTCATCTTGGGACATGGAATCACAAACTAGTTTCGTCAAAACAACTGTTGTCACCCACCCCCTAACAATATAGTGGTCATCTCCCAAGAAAATTTCAAAGGACAGGATATACAGAGTATATAAGAGTGCAAACAGCCGAACCGAAGATTTATTGAGGAGTTGATCAGCTGACAAAGGACACTAAAATGAGATTCCACATCCACCCTCTATTTCAAGGTCAGGGAGAAAAGAGGACATCCGGTGCTTTCTCCAAATCCTTCTGCTCAATAAAGTTTCTCGGACAGGATCGGCTCGTTCCGACTTGGAGCGGAGATTTCGACCCCATCTCTCAGCTTTGATTTTAAGCATATGCTTCCTTATATTATTTGTCTTCCGAAAATATGATTTCACTATAAAATATTTTAAAGTACCACATGCACTATTTTTACAAAATAAGAGTTCAAATTTAATTTTTTTTAATTTGGTTTTGTGTTTACTTTTTACAGATTGCCCAATTTTGAGTTTACGATTCCCCATTTTGAATTTACCATTCCCCCATTTTGAATTTACCGACTACCCAAATAAACCCCCACTAGCTGTTAGAATAGGCCCTGTCGAGATATATTTAGACTCTAAGAGTGTACAATTATTCTCAAATTGGTGAGGATAGCTAAAGAGGGTAAATAAACAGAAACTTGCTTTTGACATCTACCCTGTTTGAGAAAATTTATGGATAAAATTGACTATATCTGTACAAGAGCTGGGAAATTCTTAAACGTTGATGAGGTTCCCTTCATCAGTAACGTACCTTGAAATTTCTTTTTTCATGGTGGTAAATTCTTTAATATTGCAGTTTATGTTTTAAATTGTCAATATGAATACATAGCTGTATTAGGCTTCAAGCCTCTAAGATGTCCCAAGGAAATAAACATTGGTAAATATAAAAACAAAATACAATAAAAGAGCCGACCCATACAAAAATGAAATACCCGCATACATATCAACAAGTGCAAACGAATATTTTTTAAACAAACAAGACATTTGTTGGGAAAAGAATTACGGTTCTATAGTAAATAACCCTGAATTAAAAAAAAAAAATTAAAAAAATTAGGGGTGTGGAACATCGCATAACTTTCAATTAGACTGGGGGAAAGGAGCCATCTCCAGCACATAACATACGACACTGCTCAGAACAGGTTTTCTGTGGGATACTACGTGTTTGACTGGGAAAAGGAATGACTTCGAAACGGGATTTAAAACTTAAAACATTCTTTTATTTTTAGTAATTAACTAAAATTAGTTTAAACTTTTAGATAGATATATCAAGATTCGCGAAAAACATGATTGTCAACGTTATTGCTAAGACGGAGCATAAGTCAGCAGAAGAAAAGAGATCTACCAAGGGCTATGTATGGTTTATATACAATTGATACGGGAGCTGGAATTTACATAGGCAGTAGGTTACTGAATAGAAACTTGCACATTAAAAATTATAAAATTTAACATTAAAAGTTCTCCATTTCAAAGTTCTCCCAGAAGCCACTCAAGATAGGCCTGATCAGTCTTTGATGCCGTCACAACACTATATAATATTGGTCATTGCAGTAAAATTTCACATGGTGTTACCATTTTTCTATTTTTTAGTTTCACTCATCTCAATAAAAATGGCCAGTTTGGCGATATTTTGGTCAATAATTTTCACATGAGTAAAAAGAAAAAACACGCCACAATCGCCAAATTGGGGAATTTATTTGATAGATATTGCATTGTCTTTGCTTGCGCGTGAAACGTAAAAAAAATAAAAAAAAAAAAAATCAATCATTGATGCAAGATTCTCAAGAGCATAGAGCTCTGTGTTAAAGGCATTCGGTTTTTCAAATTTTTAAGCATTGTTATATTTTTATGGGAATTTCGGAGGTGGGAATGTTTAGAACACCTTCAGAGGCATTACCACAGCGATTTTGATCAAAATTGTTAATCTTTTTCAAAATGCGCATGAGCAATTTTGACGCAAACCTTAATGACAAGCCCATGGCCACTGCTAATCCAAATACAAAAGTTCAACATCGTAGGTCAAAACTTTCAAGAGTTATGCTGATTTGGGGAGCTATATATCAAAGACATTTTTTCATTACCACTTTTTTGAATTCGGAACGTTCCGAAATGAAAAAATGAAAAGAAAAGTTATTTTTTTTATAATGTATTTACGTATAGGTTAATTGAAAGTAAAAAATATTAAGTATAACTTTGCAAAAAATTAAGCACCAGGTAAACTTCGGAAAGTTAACAAAAATAAAAAAACAAAAACACTGACAATTTAGAGAAAGATGAAGAAATAAATATGAAATTGGCTCACGTTAATTTTTTTATTGCTTTTTACTACTTCCCAATTTTAGATTTACGACTGCCCATTTTTATTTCACGACTGCCCGTTAGAATAGGCCCTGCTTGGAGTGCTTAGTATTGAAGGCATCTTTACAATGTTAGTTTGGATTTTGAGGAGTTAATAAGCCAAAGTTGCAGCTCGAAAAGTACGGACTAAGATAATTTAGTTTAAATGCATGTAATTGAATACATTTTAAATTTACAAATAAATATGAAGTTCAATAATTAAGTATCGGATTTTGAATAACTACGTAGTTCAATAGATAAATATATATATATATTTAAATATAAAACATTATAAGAGCAATTACAAACATTTCTAACTATGTAGAGTGATATATTTTATTTTTACACATTTTCCCTTGACACCACGAAGTTATATAACGTTCCTTGTAATTTCTATTTGAGGTGAAACTGATGCTTTTGTCCAAAGAAAAAAAAATCAAGTTTATTTTATCACCCAATTTATTACAATCTGTCCCATGTTCACAAATACGGCATTTAGGCACGGTTCACATAAATACAAATAGGACTCCAATTCTAGATAGGGTATGTTACAAAATCTTTGCAGGTATGTTACAAATTGCTTAGGGTATGTTACAAAATCTTACAGACGATGTCCCCCGACGATGGCCCACATAGCGACTAAGTCAAGTGTGTATACTACTTCATAAAATCATATTTTTTTGTTGAGAATTATATTGGTACAACGATACTAAAAGTGCAGGAGAAAATTAGAATAAAAACAGAAAAAATAGAAGGAAATAACTCGAATATGAAATACACATACATTACAGAAACGAATAGGAAAGTTATTCAAAACTCATTGAACAATTACTTGTAATTTGAATATTTTACATTTGTCAAAGACAAACTCTTTAAATTTGTCCTAGTTTTAGAGATAAGTAAATTTTGGCTGTTGTATAATTTCGAGAACATACTTTTGGTTAAAATCATGAATGTATCTGCAGGCTTTTGCCAGATTTTAATTACTTCATTTATTATTAAAAATGTCTCAGTATCGAAGCATAAAAATTTGCAGTTATGCAAAAATATAAGAGATTGTCACAATATAATTATTTCAATTAAATAGGCGAGTTTTCTATTAATTGAGTTGCACTCATCATTGTTGCACCTATCTAAATTTTGAACATTACTATATTACCATACCATGATAAGTTGATCATTTGAATATAAAAAGAATCTAAATTTGAGATAAAGTTCATAATCTATAAGAGGAATAATAATTGTTGAATAGTACTATAATAATTCAAGCAACAATCCAGACAACATTTCCCTTTTATTTGGTAAAACGATTTTATAACTGTTTATTTATTTAAAAATTTATAATTCCATATAAATTACAGCTACGCATTCCTTGCATAAGAGTCACTCACAAAATGGACGTTTCTTGGAAAAGAAATACTAGTTGTTAGATTACGTAATTTTTCTTCTCTAGGCACGAAAAGTTTCTTCTTACATCACCAGTCACTAATAGACTTTAAGGTAGAAAGAGTAACTGAAATGTGAAAAGTTTCTCATTGTTCCGCTTTCATATCCTTGAAAGCTGATGAATAGCTTGATGTACTTGACACAGGAAGCAAACACCGAGGACGAACGATTTGCATATTTTGAAGGCTCCGACGAGGAGATGTTAAGTGCACTAGTTAAACCATTAAATACACATTATGAATTTCTGAGAATGAAACGAAAGAACACCTTTTCCTTAATTAGCAAAGATCAAAATATCAATTTTGGAATCTTATCGAAACATTAAAATAACAACAATAACAATAATAAAAGGGTCAATGACTAAATGTGAGTTTAGGCGAGTAAAATTAAGAATTGTTTTAATCAAAGATTTTTTTAATTATTTTCTTAATATTAAAAGCAGGGTAATGAGACTTTCCAGCTTTCAACTCAAAAGGTTAATAGTTAGTGATTAGTTTTTCTTTAAGATAGTTTGACTAGTCACTGCAAAAAGTTACTCTTGATATTTTACTAAAAAAAAAAAAAAAAAAAAAAAAAAAAAATCATCTTAAAAAAAAAAATTTTTGTTTTAATGACAAGTAGAACCCGAGTAATAATTTCTTAAAGGTATAAATAATGATAGATAAGTAGAGAAAAAGAATTGTATTATGTCGTGTTTTTTTTCCCCAAGATCAAGTAATACATTAGATTGCTTTTTGCCAAAAAGTCATATTTCTAACACATATTCAAAAGTCATAACATTTTCACTGTGCGTTTAAAGCTAAAAAATTCTGAACATGAAAAGGGATAATGAAGACATTTATAAATGTGTAAATTGTATGTGATTACAAAGTCCATGCGTGTTTTTAGAAATTACATAACCGAATATGAACATTAAATCATGGTCTATGTCATTCAAGTCATAAAACACATTTATTTTAAAATGTATAGAGTTAAGGCAAAAGTATTAATTTGTAAGAGAAAATTTTCATTTTTGGTAAGTAAAACTTCGTAAGGAATTTTTGGTTTTTGATAATTTCAAAAAATATATATATACATTTGTTTTGCGGCCTCCGAAGGAAATTTCTACAAAGAAAAACAAAACAAAAATCCTCAAATAAAAACATGATGTGCGGTAGGCAATAAAATTAGTTTATTCATTAAAAATAAACTAATTTTATCAATTAAAAACTCAAAAGAGAAATAGAAAATAATAAAACTGGTAGGTCTCCCTTATGCTTAGCTAAGTACATAGCAAATCACAATGTATCTCACATACATATATTAATACTCTTATGCTAGAAAAAAATATGACAAAATAAAAACAAAGCATAAACTTCATCTTTCATACCAAATAAACAAAGATCTTTCATACCACAGATCATCATTGATGTTGGGAATTTCTAATATGCACCAAACTTCTTCATACATCTCACCAAGAACATGTTACATTGTTTTTTAAGTCAATCGGGCTTGGGTACACTTCTCCATCGTAATGAATAATTACGTACTCGTCAACATTGCATATACCATAACACAAATCTTCAAAACTTGCATGCTCTGTTTCTGAAATACCTGCCTCATTGATGTGTTCAACAGCTACCACTTGATCAATCTCCGATTTTTCAGTAACATTTTCAGCATCAATTTTCAGTAGTATAAACTCTGGTCAGGTCCCCATTGTCCAACATGTTAGGCTTTCCTCTCCTCCGAAAATTATATAGTAGTACATGCACTGTCGCCTGCATCATTTAGTTCAAGATTTTTATTTTTGCTGTTTCACAAGAGTTCAAATGGTAGAGGACTTTGGACGATCCCCTCATGTTCTTGATCATGTATATTTCTTTACCATTTATTTTTTGTGCCTCTAACATCGCTTTGTTTTCTTAGAATTTTCCCTCAACTGAAAGCTCTACGAATGACTGGTAGATCATTATTTTTAATGTTTTCTAGGTACTTTTTGAATTCACTCCCAATATTTTCATTTTATCGAATTTTGTATGCAAAGGAAGATTCTATAAATTAAGCAGAATTTGTATGCATATATATTTAGTCAAAAGAAACTACAAATAATTTGGAATAAAATATGTATTAAATGTTCAGTGTGTACAGTACTACACATTGTCATCTGCCTAACTTTGAACCGGCTCAAAGTTATACTGAGCCTGTTGCAAAATGATAATGCCTTTGTTTTTTACCAAATGTTAGCGATGAAATAACCATTAGCCTTTAACAATTTCACGATTTTCAGAAAATAATTTAGCTGTTAAAGTGATTAGTTGATACTTGCAGAAATTAATTGATTTGCATTAACTTCAAATAAGCATTAAAATGAAGCTAGCAAACAGTACTTCAGAAAAACATTTGAATGGCTAAATAAATTATGTACTATTTTGTCAATTTATTTTCTAAAGTACAGAGCGAAAAACCAGTTTCATAATCGTGCCAGCATTGTGTAGCAGTGAACTATGAGTAATTCTGGAAAACCAAATAAACTGAAAACTAGGACGTGGCACAAAATTACCCCCTATGGCTCAAAGTTGCCCCGAATGACTGTACTCCAACAAGCAATGCATGTTAGGTAGGCGTATATCGATACGATGATGTTTTAATAAAAATATCGATACAAGTCACCGATGTATCGATATTTTCAAACATTTTTAACTTTTTGATGATCGTTTTGTAGTTCTATATGTTTTTACGATTTTCTTTATTTCCTTTTCAAAAACTTCAAAACTAAAGTTTGGACTTGGCTGAGGAACAGTTAAAATGACACCCTAATCAAAAAGAAAGCAATGTAATGGAAAGATAAGGTCTTTTATTAGTAGTCATTAACACAGAGCCGGTTCAGTTGCCAACGTGTGACTGAAATTTGCATTTAATTTTAAATACTAAAAACATCTCTATCAGCAAAATATGCGGTAAACTACTATTCAAAATTTCTTCTTTAAAAATAAATGTGAATTTATGCATTTACATCCAAATGTATTTTATTTATTCTGATTGATAATATAATTTTTTTTTTTATAATTTATTTATAAAAACAATTTTTATAATTTATTTATAAAAACAATTTTGGCATATCATGAATTCATGAAAAGTAGAATTTCCCCCCCATAAACTTTGTTTCTGGCAAAATTGAAAATCCAATAATAATAAATAATAAAAAAAAATCACGTATCAATGTATTGATATTATCGATATTTTTTTCTATGCAACAATATAGTATCGATATTTTCTTTATCGATATTTCCGACCTCTAATATTAAGCCGATCATTAATAATTGCCTTTTACTAAACAATAACTCCAACTTCCAACTAAATTACTTCCACAATAATAAAAAGTAGTCAATAATTTAAAAACATTACACCTTAAACATTGACTTTTATAAATCTAAAGAGCTACTAATGATCGGAGACCATTCTGATATACATATGATACCCAAGGTTCTAGAACTAAATAGTGGTCCTATTAAGAAGGTATTTTATTATTTCCCACCCATCCCAATTTTTTAACCTTGGTTTACATTAGTTATACACAGTAAAATAAGATTGCGTCGTGACTCGGTGAGGAGGAAAGGGGGATAAAGTATCACGGGAGTAAAAGGGAGTTTTATTTTTAAAATTATTCGTTTCAAATCTTGTGATCTGTTTCGTATGACGAAGGGGTTGTTTTTGAGTCCAAACAGGATTTCCTTGGTGGGTTGCCATTTCAACTTCACCACGTGGATTATGCTCACTCGTGACTACATTTTTTTAATGCTATTCTGTTCGTGCAGAGTAGATCATTCTTTTTATTGGATGTAGGCTGATAAGTTGATGAGATGCAAAAAACTAATAAAGATGTTTACGAATTCGAAATTATGGATCATTGTTTCTTTGAACAAAAACAATATCTTGTGCGATGGAGTCGTCTCCTTTTTTAAATCAGCCGATATAACTCATTCGGAATTTTGAATATATAATTTTGTTTACTGTGATAAGGATAAATGTAGATTATGATTTTTTAACGAGTACACATTTTGCTATATCTAACTAGCTTGTATGATTTTGCTACGAATCAAAGTGGACAAGTTCCATCTTCAAATACTCCCAGAGTTATTTCACAATTTTAGCTTATTCCAAATATATTTTACAAGTCTACTTAATATAAATAGACGTCTCTACGATTTCTGCAATTGCTCATTATCTCCTGAACAGGACAGTATATTTTGACAATTTTAAGATTTCAATCTCAGTTATTGTTAGTTAACTTAATGCCTCAGTAAAATTAAAAAAAAAATGAATTTAAATGCCACTTAATACCATTGTATTTCGTTGTGTAATTTGAAACATTTATGCAAAAATATTTTTAAAACCGTATTAGTAGTAAGCGCAACGCTATGAGGGACATCGCCAGTCTGTCTGGGGGGGCGTGGCTTGTTGACAGGTGATTGATGGTGACAGATGGTTGATGGGTTGACAGGTGGGCGTGGCTATGGCATCATTGGAATTTGAGTTGGGTTGAGTTGTTTTGCTCCTGCTTTAGTTTATATTTTGTAATAAACTGTAGGCGTGTGACGTCGTTTAAGCAATGGGGTATAAAGTTTAGTTTTTACGGAATGGCAACACTTTTCAGTTTTGGTTTCCTGTCAAGTGGAAAATGGTGAAATGGAGTTGTTTATCTCCTGCAGTAACTGTAAAGCATTTAAGTCATAAGGTATATGATTTATGACGTACCTATGTTTAAGAAATGAAGTATAAATTTTAGTTTTTTCGGAATGGCAAAACTGATGAGTGGAAAACGGTGGAGTAGAGTTGTTTATCTCCTGTTGCATAGGTAAAACATTTAAGTTATAAGGCATATGTTTTAGGACGTCACTACATTTAAGCCAAGAAGTATTAAAGTTTATGTGTTGTGAGTGGCAACGATTTGTGACGTGGATAGGGCATTTAAGGAATGGGTGTTATTGACAACATATAATTTATGCCGCGACATACGTCTAGACAGAGTACACACACGATATAACAAGTAAAATAGAACATTATCTCATAGGGGATATAGTAATGTTTTATTTATAGTTTATATGTCATGATATAATATAGTCAATTTGTTTTCAAAATGTCATTCGACGGATGACTATATTTATCAATTTACACATTTTAAACTATAGCATATAGATTTTATTTTTTAAAAAATGTAGAGAAAAAATCATGAATAACAATACCATTCTTTCAAAAATTTCAGCTCGGATAGATAGTTAAAAAAAAAGCAATTTTTCCCTTTGCGATTTGTCGGGAGAAAGCTATTTTTGCGTGTGACGTCAATGCGCAGATGGTGAACCAGTCTAATAACCTGCTAGACGAGGTTGGGGTGAGGTTCCGTTTACGGATTTTCGACGATATCTATGCGTAACTACGTCACGGTTTTTTTATGAGTTTTGGTCAAGTGACTTTTGCTTTGATTTCAGCAAATTTAAAACTCGATTTTTAATTAATTGAAAGCATAAAAATAAAAAATAATTGCACTGCTCAAATACATTCGTTGGATAACATTAGAAAATACACAAATTATTCATTTTCCTCACTTGTGCAAGTTCCTCATTCTAAATTGATTAGTTGTTTTCAGATTATCTGGCACCACCAGCAACACAGGGCTATAATGCGCCGAAAAATAGGTTATTTGACAAGCCAACATACATTTACAAACATCCATGCCTTACACGGGACTCGAACCCGAAACCTCGGTCTAGAAGCTAGTATGCTAACCACTATACCGTTTGGTCGGTTCATCCTAAATGGGGGGAACAGAATAGTTTTAACATACTTCGAATAAATGGTTGGAAATTAATGCTATGTACAATTTTCTTAATTTAAAGCTATATTATGGAATATGACCTTTATTTTTTACTTGTACGCGATTAATAAAGGTTTTTTATTGAACTGATCAAGAAATGTTAAACTGAAATCTGCCTTTATATATTTAAAATTACTGGGGTTTAGGAAATTGTCACACAGAAAATGCTTTTTTTTGCATTTACCCTGAATTGTCAGTAGTGTCTAAACCAGCGTTAGGCACTACGCGGCCCGCGGGACGGATTTGGTCAGCAACAGATTTCTCTACGGCCCGCCGGCAGCACAAAAGATTAAAAAATCAAATATCATGGTTTGGACCTTTTTTTTTTTTTACATAATTGTAATTTGTCCGAAATAGTACGTGTTAACTATGTAAAAGTAGGAGTTCTTCACTATGTGCCCGAAGAAACTATATGAAGAAGCTTTTAGCAAAAAGGTTTTCATCAAGAATAAATACATGAATTACTACTTAACTATGTATCATTTGGATAATTTATTAAGATTGGCTGCAACAAATACTGCGACACACATCAACTCTATCATAAAATAAACTGAACGATTTCGACCGTCATCATCACACAATTGATATTGACTAAAACAGAGTAATGTAAGACTGGAAGTACAATTTAAATACTTTTATTAAGTTAGGTCAAGTTCCACTATCACGTTGGAACAAAAGATTCACTTCCTTTTTAGACTTTAATTTACTAACCATGAAAATTATTATTTTTAAATTTATTTATAATTTTTTTAATTATTATTTTTATTGATTATTTTTAATTATCAAAAAAAAAAAAAAAGTCAAATCCCATAAATTGTAATAATATTACGATAAAAAAATCATTTTTTTTTCTTTCAGAAAGCTATATATTGCTAAATCGATATTGATTAAAGATACATATATTGGTGTATACAGCCAGCGAAAAACTCCAATAGCAACGACTACAATTGAGACACATTTCCAATTCCATGATAAACTTTGTAAGCTGATTTTAATTTTTTTTATATTTCTCTGTAATATTCATGCGACACATATTTTCATCATTTTGGATTTCTGTGCTTCTATTTTAATGCTTTTTGAAAAATTGCATTCCCCAATAATAAAAAGTAGTCTAAAATTTAAAAACATTACACCTTAAACATTGACTTTTATGAATCGAAAGTGCTACTAATGTTCGGAAACCATTCTAATATACATATTTTGATTGACAAGATTTCATAGTTTAAATTACTATAAAAATGTATCAATGTTACTTTTTGAGTTCAAATTCTCCTTAATTGCATTAGTTTTTTTTTTCTTCCTCTTCATTTCCTCTTTTACCTTGTTTTCAGGGCCCTACTCACAAATGCAGGGGTCCATGGCACAAACTCTAATGGGGGCCCCCTTCTCGTGATAAACGACTTTCGAAAGAAAATTATAACCTATAAAAGAGGCATTATAAACTAATTGTAATAAAATAAAGATTGTTTGAATAATCATTTAGATTAGGAAAAAAATTCCGTCAAATGAATTGCACGGGAAATGACGTGTATTACAGTTAAATTAATATTCTAAAAAAAAAAAAAAAAAAAAAAAAAACAGAACGAGTATACAATCTCTTAAGCTGCCAAATAGTAAAAATTATTATATACAATTGAATAAAATGAGAATCTCTCTACAATCCTATAAACGTAATTAAGTTGACGATAGGTACAACGAGTCTCTCCTTTACAAAAACTTTAAAAAAAAATTAAAAAATCAAGTTTTCAATTATTATTGGTGGGCTAAATTATTTGAGGGCCTCCAAAATTCAGGGGCCCTGGGCACGTGCCCCAAATGCCCTGTGTAAAATCAGGCCCCGCTAGTTTCCTTACAATTTAAAACTGTGCCCCTTTGTAACGGGATTTTAGGAAGGTGTTTAAAGATTTTAATACTCTAAACCTCCAGATTTCTATCACAATGTCAGAAACTTGTTTACATATTTATTAAAAATTGAGTAATTTAAGATTACATATGTATATTTAAATAGATTAAAAGCTTTACCTAAGACAAAAACAAAACTGAATACATGATTTTAATTCAAAGAAAATTCCATCTGTAGAATTGGACCCTGTTCCAATTGCTTTGCTCTAATTTTGTTTTGTAATTAAATAAAAGTTTTTGTCTTGATTTGTTCTACTTCTTTTATTGAAATGCAGTTTTCTTTATACGTAATTTATATTGCTTCTCAAACGTTAGTGTCTGCCAGAAGTCTTACGTAATCATGTCAGGCTATTGTGTTTTTTCGCTCTTAATTTTTCCACTCTACGACTTGTTTATTACTCAATGCGCGTCTTCGTGTCTCAAAATAAAGAGGATATGTGAAAGCGAATTTTATTTTACATCTAAAAATTTTTTTTAAAGAGTGAGTTTTTGTTTCTTGAATTATCGAAGAAAACCCTAAGATTCTCTTAAAATATTGAGATGTGGCGCCACATCATTCGATTAAGATTTTGATTATTTATGCATCCTAAATAATTTATTTTATTGTAAGCTAAAAAACACGTAATATGAGCGAAAACGTATTGTCAAGGGAAGATAACGGGAAGAGTCAACAACGGCCAACCCATGAAGGCGAGAACGCTAAGTTAGTGAAACTTACCTGCCGTTGTATTTTATCATAATTTCAGACAACCGAAAGTGTGTAATAAACTTCAATTAAGTACAACTATTTAAAACAGCTAAACATTTAACTTTTAGTACTTCACATGTAAAGGGTAAATAAAATAAAACAATCGCAATATAATAAACATACAAAAATATTCAAATGACCAGCCTCCCAAAGGAAGGGCGATGGAAAACACAAAATTAAACTCACAGAACAAGTTCTCAGCTCATGTTCCCAACATGGGCGGCCAACCCACAATTTTGGGGGACGACTGGTTGTTCGAACAAACCGTCTTGGAGGCTTAGAAATGGGAAAGAAACATGTCTTCTTATGACATGACTATAAGTCTAAAATTTGAAACACATCTTGTTAAGGCGTGACTACTTATGCAGGAAAGTAGACGAAATACGAAACTGGTGAACACTGTTCCTTCTGTAGTATATATTCACTCCGATGATCGACGCTTCCATCCTTCTGGTAAGTCCACCTACCATGCGGCTCATTCACAACTGGAAAAAGCCTCCCGAAAGTCACCTCTTTGGGTCAAGACGAAAACCTACACTTGGTCCTGCACGTATTTACAGTATTCTTTTGTTTAAAACGAAAAATTATGGAATAAAAGAATTATTTACCGTTTATGCCTAAAAATTATGTTTAGTTTTGACATTAGTTTATCATTTCCTTGTCATCATTTTAATCTTAAACCAATCCTAATTTATGAAACTTGGTATTCCAACGTTTTATTATATTAAATACAAATATGGAATTATATTGGTTTGTCGTTAAACTTTTTAAAAATTTATTTTGTTTTAAAATGTATATTATCTCTTATTAAAAAAAAAAAAAAAAAAAAAAAAAAAAAAAAAAACACATTTATAAAAAAAAAAAAATCTTTCACGAATTAAAATAATCAATCCGTTTTTCCTCTCATGAATTAGAACAAAAGGCACAGTCAGCAGCGTTTAAATTTTTTTTTTCCCCTTACTGTATCTTAGTAAAGTAAGAGCTAAAATATACGAAACAGGTGCAAGAAGTTTGGACACCCATACCTGACCCCTTACTTCAAAACAATAAGATTTACAAAGTCATTATTATATGTATACAAATACAGTACTCTTTTCGACATTGGTATTTCTTTTACAAAGGCATAAGTATACATAAAAAAAAATTTGAGAACTATTTATTCTATTTGAATAACGTTTTGCGCATAATTGTATGGATATTTCACGGTAGGACTGATAAATCTGTTTTGCCTGGCAACGTCCGCGAAGATAAGGGGAACACGCAATAAATCAATAATTAGAAATAATGATTACTTTAATGAAAGGATTCACTTTGTTAAGTACATAAAATAGGGGGGGGGGGGCTACGTGCCTCAATACGTTTTCTGAAAATGCTTGGAAAATTTGAGTGATTAGGTTAGGTTAATGATTTACCTTCGTCGGGCGTAATATGTTCACTGTTGAGTTCGAGCGCCCTTTGCTGGCCCTTATCTGACTTCTCTTTATTTCCCTTATCTGGCTTCGCGGACGTTGCTAGACAAAATATATTTATCAGTCCTTAACGTGAAATATCCTTAACATTATGAAACATTTTAAACACATAATAAACATATATGTAATTAAGTTCCATTATATATCTTGTAAGTGATGAACATTTTTATAAGGAATGTAAAAAGAAGAAAAATATAAAGTTTTCTACAAAAGAGAAAGGCCGATCAAACGGTATAGTGGTTAGCGTGCTAGCTTCTAGACCGCGAGGTTGCGGGTTCGAGTCCCGTGTAAGGCATGGGTGTTTGTAAATGTATGTTGGCTTGTCTAATGACGAATGTTTCGGCGCATTATAGCCCTCGTGTTGCTGACGGCGCCAGGTAATCTGAAAACAACCAACCAACAAAAGAGAAAGTGTGTTTGATATAAAATTAGCTGACGGAGGAAGGCGATAAAATTGCTGCACTGTGATCGCTAAATCAAATGCGTCCGACAGCAAGTTAAACGAGATATTATATAAAAAAATCTCTTATATATGGAATTAAAATTGTATAGATATTACAATTGTACCAGGAAAGGCCCATTGATATTGTATATGAACGTTTGTTAAATACAACAAAATAAAAATAACACAATTATCTCTAAAACTTATAAATGTTTAAAAAAAAATATATCTTAAAATATTGCTTACGTAAAGACTGTATATTGCTAAAACATTGAGATTGTATATTGCATAACCTGACTGTATATTGCATAAACATTGCATATTACATAACCAGACTGTATATTGCATAAACATTCGGTTGCACATGCAACCGAAAAGACTTCGATCGGGAGAGTTATTCCACTTAACTCTATGGGAAGTTCGCGACATTTTTGTTTACAAAAAACTTTAATTTAGCATGGGTTTCTTTGTTATAAGACGTCAATCATAATAGAGGAAGATTTCAGTCATTAAATGTCACCAAACTGTAAATACTTGATATACATGGGCCTGATGTACCATGATAAATGTATGTAAAATGATATTTTAACTACGGTGACTATCACAATCCAACTCATTTTTTCTAAGGCATTTTTAGTTATTTTTTTCATACATTACGAAGATTTTTATAAGAGTATTGAGAATCCAGAAATTTTTTGATTATGAAATTATTATATTATTTATTTTGATATGATAATTATAAATAATTGCTCTCTGTCTCATACTCTTTGCAATGATATGTGATTTATTGTGAGATATATATGTGATTTAATTATTTAATAAAAATTGATGAATTCAATCAAGTGTTTGTATATAGTCTAATATGTTACCCCACCTCCTCTCTCCTCTTCTTCCCCTTAAATTCAAATTGTAATTTTCGTGAAATCGATGTGCCTTTTCTCAAATTATGAACTAGCTTTAGAAATGCCGGCATGAAAAGTATTGATTTTTTTAAAGTTATATACTGGATGGATCGAATAGGAGGGATGATAAAAATATGTTTAATACTTTTCGTTAAGATCTAACTTCATTTAATGATGTTCTGCTCTGAACAATTTTTTTCAGCTTGCATCTATTTTTTTTAACAAAGCACCTACATGGACAGGATTTGTGGCCTATTTACAACACTCTTAACTCGCAATGTGAAATATGCCTTCGTCTACTTAAAGTTTCGTAAAATTCGTGCTGGGATTTAATGTCATCTTGTGAAAGAATTGGCTCTCATTTTAATACGCAGGAAGCGTCGCAACAACAGGAGATGGGCTCTTTTCCGATAAATTGTCTCGCTGTAATTAAATCACCACCGTAAAAAGGCGACGTCCAATGAAAAATTACGTGTCGTAATCACTTTTCTGATAACTCAAGCGTTAATACTAGTTTCATTTGAACAGTATCAAAGTAGTCACCAATCAAGCGAGCGGAAATTCAAGAACAATGTCAACTGTGAAATTTGCCTGCGTGCTTCGTCTTATGTAAAGAAGGTAGAGGAAAAGCCTTGCGTAACAACCAACAGCAAGTGGTGGTTACATAACAGGGCTTTAAACCGAAGCCTTTCCCGTGAAAAACAAGAATTTCAGTCTTTGTGAGTCATGTGAAACGAAAACCGCGTGACTTCGCAAACATGGAAGTTGCATCTGCTTCTTTTAAGTGACTTTCGAATGTTTTATTTGCGACGTCAAAATAGATAACATGAATAATGTACAGCGGTTTATCAAGCAGGATTGCGTCATTTAAAGTCTATTTAAACACACCTGTTGACCATATTTCTCAGAGTAGGTATTGAGGAAAAGGGGTATTTAAATAACATTTTCGAGATTGCGTCATATTTGTATCAGTATCATAGGCGTCGACTGGGAGTTCAAATGATTAATTCAAAACTCACATTATACTTTTCTGTAAATTTTCAACATTCCTCTGATGAATTTTAAGTTTTTAAATGTCAGAGGGTGCAAGTGTTCTTCCTTGATCCCTACCTACGGCTCTCATGACCAGTATCCTAGTCAACCATAACTTTTCGAAAACTTAAATTACGGGAATTTAGAATTTAAACAAATCAGTCTTGGATTTTCAGTACTTGAACTTTTCAGGACATACATGTTCTACTTAAGATTTTGTCTACGTCTTTTGTACTGTAAAAATTAAAATATTTAAATTTTAAATTTATAATTTATTTATGTGTGTTGTATGGTCTCAATTTTTTAAAGAATTTTCTTTACGTAAATTACTACTATAGAGAGAATTACAATATAGCAATGAAAAGAAAAAGGGTAAGGGACATTTTAACAAATTATTTATCTACTCTTTAGTTGTGTCATGGTGAAGAACAATATCGCTTTGATAAGAAATTTACTACATGACTATTAATTAAAATTTCTTTAAGGTAACCAATTGAATAAATTAAGGTTAAACAAAAAAATTAAAAGTTCTTCACCCCGAGATAAAAAAGTACTATGCACTTTGTCCGCCGAGATGCAGTACTATATGGCGATATATAGCTTTTAAAGGCAAATAAACCAATGGCTCAAATGGACTAGTTCGTTACGGACGCCATCGACTTTAAAAAAATTTCTTCTGTATTTAAATGTTTACGGTCCTCTAGCTAATAAAAACTTTATGATTTATCAAAGAAATTTGAAGTAATGACAAGTTTTAAATTGTTATTCCTAATCTCAGACGGTCGAAGGAAAGCTAAAATGTAGCCAGATTCCAATTTTGTTATTCTCTTTAGTAAACAGATTGTATTTTGTTTCGTAAGAGTGGTTTCATTATTAATAAATTATTCTTAAATTACTAGGCGTAAGAAAACATGATTTCTTTCTGTGGGTTTTTTTGCGCAATGTTTTCCAAAATGTTTCATTGTACTAAAACGACAACGCCATATGCTAATGCGTCGTAGAAAAAGTTGAGGTTGAAAACATGAATAATTAATTGTTGTTGGCTAATATTGTTGCGAAACTTTTTGTAGACGTACGGAGATTTTCTCGAAATAATTACGCAATATTTATAACCATAATTACATCATGATTTTTAAAACTAGCCATTACGGCCAATGGTTTTGATACAACACATTCAAAACAAGTACGTAATTTAATACGCAGGGAGGGGAGGGCTTATATTTTTGATCCCTTGCTCCTCTAATATGTGCATAAGTAATTTTATATTGCAGTGGAATTTCTATAAATTATACCCAACAAAAACATCTCTGTAAAAACGCCCCAAGTTCTTCATGCAATGATTATGATCGTGAAAAGTATTGATATCAAAAGTAGAGCCAAGATTAAAGTTGTTGTAAATTACGGGCAATGAAAATTAGTAAAAGTTTCTTCTCAAAGTCAAAATTTCCCTGCATAGGCCTAAATATCTAGCTGCAAAAGTATTTGTGACACTTGCCCATTACGTATTCTGGTTCACTTTAGCGTAATGGCCAAATCACACAAGCATTTTTGTAGCTAGATATTTAGGCCTACTCAGGGGAATTTTGACTTTGAAAAGAAAATTTTATTCATTTTCATTGAACGTAATTTACAAAAACCTTAAACTTGGCTCTACTTTAGATCTCAATACATTTCACAGCCATAATCATTGCATGAAGAACTTGGCGTCTTTTCTCAGAGATGTTTTTGTTGTGATTTCACTTCTTTTTTTTAAGGTACTAATTTTAAATTTATTATTTATTTGCACAACAATAACTAGTTTTAAACATGTTTTGTGTTCATAATTTTTAAAGATGCAAGAAAACTTACTGGGATTGAAAGGTTTAAGCATACACGTTTTTTTTTTCTTTCTGGTACTTACTTGTTACATAGTAGACTGTTGACAAACTTTTTGTTGGCGGCCAACTACAAGAACTATATAACTAACCGACTCCTTTATTCTACTAATTATTATTTGGTTTTAAGGAAGTTCTCAACAACATCCAATTCGCGGAGAATTACAAGAGATTTTTCTAAGAAAGTTGAATTTTTGACAGCACTCTATGCGGTAATTATGCATTCAACATGAATGATGATAAAATAAAATTATTTTAAATAAACAGTTTATTCTAATATGCAAAAAAAGTGGGCAAAGTAAAAAAAAATAATTAAGAATTGGTGATCATTTCGTAGGCGATAAAACATCACCTATGGTCGATTTTATAATGCAAGTACACTTTTTTTAAAACTATTTTTTGATTTTAAAGGCTTTGCAGTGTGTGGTGAGTTTTTCCTCTATTTATATGTACTGAGAGCTACTAGTATTCTAAGTTTTATAATTCTAGCTCCAATAGAAATGTATTAGAATTGAGATTCAAATTTTTCAAACATTGCCCCCTTCAGGGAATTCAGAGGGGAAAATCTTGATTTTTAGATTTTTTCCTTTGTATACATGTTAAACCTTACAAGCATACCAAATTTCATAGTTCTAGCTCTGCTAGAAGTACCTTAGTAATTTGATGATCAGTGAGTGAGTTTTGGGAGGATTTCAAAATATGTCGTTTTCTTCCGTTTTCGAATTTGATTATCTTGAGAAGCAATGTAATTGGAGACTTCAAACTTAGGGGTCTTACTAAAGTGGCTAACAGCTACCCGTAAAAAAAAATTCAGCTCTCAGGCATACTGTTATACGCAGATATGATAGGTCAAAATACTGCTAAGTGGCTTCTGGTAAAAGATGGCTGGTGGCAGTGAACTTGGCGGGTGCACTGCCGTGCACCAGATTAAAAACAAGCGTAAGATTAATTTAAACAGTTATTTTCTGCACAATATTTATTATTGAGGGTGGAGCAACTTTTTAATCTTGCCAACAAACCTGTGAAAATGTCAATCAATTACAACCATGTTGCAAAATGTTCTGCAAGTACTCCGTTTTTACCTTGAAGTATGACAAACCAGGCGCAAACCAGGTAGAGAGTTTTTAGTGTAAGATCTACAAATAATCTTTAATTTAGTTCATTATGTTCAAGTACCACAAAGAAATAAAACGCGTCCGCTTGGCGGCAAACATTAGATTTCATACAATTTTCTGGCTGACACATACTTGAGTGAGTTTTTTCACAACGTCTAGACGTTTTATGGGGAAATAACAATTCTTTTTGTTGCTTTTGTTATGTTCAAGGTGAGTAAGATACGCTCGATGGATGTTTTAGCTTAAATAATTATATCACCCCTTTGAACGCAAAATGGCAAAAGCGAAAACAGCATTAGATTCACATAAGACTTTGAGATCAACAGTAAATATCATGATGTAATATTATAGAGAGATTTAGGCTTGCAATTAAAATCTGGTTCGTTTCGTTCAAGTAGAAATCCTCCTTACCCCTCCAAGAAAAAGTGTTTATCCATAATTAAAAACATGTGCAGCTATTATAGTCTTAACCTGAGTACAAAAACATGCAAATAAACAAAGGGTGTGGAACATCGCACAACTTTCAAATACATTATAATAGTGGTCACTGCATTCAACATTTTTCAAAAATTGCCAGTTTGGCGATAATTTTTACATGGGCAATAAAAAAATCGCCAAAATTGTGATTTTAAAGATGTAGTACTTTTCGATAATTCTTACATTATCCTTCCTTGTAAGCGGAACTGAGGAGAGGAGAAACAGTCGTTGATGAGTAATGCTCAAGGGAAGGGAACTCTGTGTTGAAGACATTCGTTTTTCAACTTTTTACGACATGATAGCAATTTCATGCAAATTTCGGAGGTGGGGATGTTTTGAACACCTTAAGAGGCATTACCATAGAGATTTTGATAAGAATTGTTAGAGTTGTTTTTTAGCAATTTGTGAAAAGCATGATTTTTTCATATTTTTGTGTTTTGTGTATGCGCAATATTGACGAAAACCTTAGTGACAGGTCCTATGGCCACCTCTTTTCCGTACACCAAATTTGAATATCATAAGTTAATTCATTCAGGAGTTATGCTGACCACGTACACACAGTCAGACATTTTTTCTATACAACTTTTTTGAAAATACATTTTCTGTATGTTCCAAAACATGGACAATTTCGAAAAAAAAAAAAATGTTTTTTAAGCCCAAAATCATTATTTCATTGTCCGATGTTAACATGTGGGTAATTGAAAGTAAAAAGTAAGTATGACATACTGGCACAAATAAATACTTGCTTTATATATGAAATAATTGAGGATTATCAGCTTTACATACGAATAGATACATAAACAAGAGGAGTGAAACATTGCACAACTTTCAATTACACTGTAATATTGGCTATTACATTAAAATTTGATAAGGTGTTATTTATCATTTTCATATTTTCATTCATTTAAATAAAAATTGCCAGTTAGGCTATATTTTTGACAATAATTCTTACATGGGCTTAAAAAAAAGCAAAAAAAATCTGATACAGCGAAATCAGCGAGGTTATTCGATATACATTTTCCTTTCTTGTGCGTGAAACAGAAAGAAATCAATTGTTGATGGGCGATACTCAAGGGCAGAAAGCTCTGTGTTAAAGGCACTCGTTTTTCAACTTTCTACGCTTTTATCACATTTCTACGGGAATTTCGGAGGTGAGGATGATTAAAACATCTTAAGAGGCATTGGCACAGAGAATTTAATCAAAACCTTTAGAGCCGTTTTTTAACAATCGCTGAAAAACATGATTTTTTCATGATTTCAAACTTATGCAAATGCGCGATTTTGACGAAAACCTTAATAGTCGGTCCCATGGCCACCACTAACCCGCACACTAAATTTGAATATCGTAGGTTAGTTTGTTCGGAAGTTATGATGACCACCACGTACACATCCACAGACATACAGACATTTTTTCGATACCACTTAATGAAATTAGGATGTTCCAAAACGTGGAGAAATGAAAAAACATCGAAATTTTTTTTTGACCGAATGCTTTACTTTCATTACCCTATATGGGTAATTGAAAGTAAAAAATGTATTTCAAAGTACCTCAAGCTTTAAATTTGAAAAATAATATTTGTTATCATTTTGAGAGAAATTTCGGTGGTGCAGTTACTAAAGTGGCAGGCTAGTGAACAGAAGATATGGGCTTCAAATCCAACCAGGTACCTTGATGTGTTAAAACTTTATTTTAAAATGAAAGTGGTTTTCTCACTCAAAGTGCAAATACGTGTATTCAGAGCTTTTATAAGCTTGCCATTGAATTGAAAAATTAGTAAATTTTACTTTTTTCCTAATTCCATTGTTTTAATAGTTCAACTTAAAGTATTAAAAAGCCATTTCTTGACGAATGGAACTTCTTCTAATCAAACTGAGAAGAATAAGAATGGCCAAAATTCATGAAATAGTTTTAGCTGTAGGTCTGGCTAAAGTTTCCTGTGACTTTGGCGAGTTTTAAAGATTTTTTTTTGCCATTTTCTCCCTTGTTCACTATTAATAATTAAGTAGTTATTTTTCGAATACTCACCTGGGGCAACACAATAGCAAAAAAATCTGGATTCTAGCTATAATAAAAGCTGAAGTGTGAAGTGTCGAAAACCGGCCTAATCTCGGTCATTATAATGTACACTTGCAGGTTCTTGCTGTTTTGACATCGGACTTGACAGTGCCGCGTTCTTAGATTTTGTCTATAGTGAAAAAGTTAAAAAATTCATGTTATTACTTTCACCCTTTTTTATTTTTCCCCCTTTGCTAACAAAGGAAAATGAAAGTATTGTTTTTGGAGAATTTTTTTTTCTCGGTTTCCATTTCTCCACGTTTTGGAACATCTTAACTTCAAAAAAGTGGTCTTGGAAAAAACATACATCTGTGTGAATGTGGTTAGTATAATACCGACCTATGAAGTTCAAATTTGGTATACGGATTATTGGTGACTATGGGGCCTGTCATTAAGGTTTTCGTCAATATTGCGCTTGCGAAAAACTTGAAAAAAATCATGATTTTCAACATTTGCTAAAAAACGGCTTTAACGATTTTAATCAAAGTTGCTACGGTAATGCCTTTTAAGGTGTTCAAAACATTCTCGTAAAAAAGGAGTAAAAAGTTGAAAAAAGAATATCTTTAAAACAGAGTTCTCTTCCTTGAACATCGCTCATCAACGACCGTTTATCTCCTCTCCTCTGTTTCACTTACAAGAAAAGATAATGCAAGATTCATCGAAAAGTATACCCCACCAAATTCGTCATTTTTTTTTTTTTTTTTTTGCCCATGTAAGAATTATCGCCAAAAATATCACCATTCCTCGTCAAATTTAAGTGTAGTGACCAGTATTATAGTGTAATTTAAAGTTGGGCGACCATTCTACATCGTTAATTTCTTATTATCTCGAGAGCGTAATACCAACCAATTCCATTTTGTCATCTATAATGCTATTTCTATGGGATACATAATTGAAGGTCGTTGAAAATGTTACACATTTTAACATTTCAATGAGTCTAAACCTCGAGCTGGCGAGTAGGGGGCTAAGTGTCATAAACCTTGGTTAAAACCTGGGTTTATGGTCATTTTACCATGTGCATTTTCCCTTTTACTTGATTATTCGTCATATTTGCATCCAATTATTTTCTCTATTTTTTTTTACGTAAATACTTTTTTTAGGCATCGTTGTCGCATTGCTTTCAATTGTAAATTAAATTAAGCTATATCTCATGCACTGATTTATAATTTATAGGAAAATAACGAATTACAAAATAAACGTTTCAGTGATTTTAATTAAATTAATAACATTTTCTATTTCTGTTAATCGCTTACATAAAAAATAACTATTGTTTATCTTTTCAGTTTTTATTGATCAATGCATCATGCTAGTTTCATAGGAGTAATAGTTGGAGGTAATAATGCTACACATTTAAAAAATTTGCTGAGCCTAAAACTCGGGTGCTGGCGATCATAGGGGCAGAGTCCCCTAGTGAGGGAAGGGAGAAAAAAACTTTTAATCAAAGTTCATGATTGCGTTTATTTCAACGTAGAAATCGTTAGGAATGTCCATCAGATATGTTAATAAACTAATACATGGAAATACTAATACATGGAAATAACCAGGTATCCAAGGATGTGAAACAAAATATCTCAAACTTTGTGAAGGAATCTGATGAAAATAATTTAATAAGATTGCCAAATTATATAAACAAGTTTAAGTGACACATTTAAGTCATGTTTAAAATCTATGCTATCTCTTTCTCTAAGAAAAAGGTACTTCCAAAATTGCTTTCTATTTACCTAAAGTACTTTCTTGATATTTAGTAAGCGTTTTTAACTTCATTAGTTTTATCTTAACCCCAAAACATAAAGTAAACACTAACATCTTAAATGTGTTTAAAATAATTTGTACTGGATCAAGTTTTTATTTAAAAATCCAAATGCTCCTTTAGCGATTGCGTAAGTATGATACCATCGAAAAAGGTTTCAAGTATACCCATCTGTCATATGAAAGTTTTCGTCCACCATAAAGAAACAATATTATACTTGCTAATCCAAATCTAACAAATTAAAAAGCGTTTGGTTTATCTCTAAATAAAAGAAGATACCTTTTCACTTAACAACAGCAAAAACCTTTTCTTGTAACTGATCTCGAGTTCAACAAGATTAAGAAATTGAGCCTAATTTTTTCAACCATTGCCCCATCGAATAAAGAAAGGAAAAATAAATATCTGCCTTGTACAAGTAACACGCGTAAGTTATAGTAGAAAACATGATATATCGATTTAACTGTCATGTCGAATTATTTATACTAAGTAATGCATGCCTCTATGCATATGTATGGAGACGTATACAATCACTTTTATAAACAGAGATATTTTATTACAAGCTGATTAAAGCCGAAGGTAAAATTACCATAAAGTGTGGCATTTTAATATTAAAGATTGAGTATGATTTATTGCATAGTAGGCATTTCTTCGAATTGTAAAAGGATTTCTTTACATTCATAAATGTGTTGACGTAAGTATCCAATAAAAAAAAATCCCGAATTTACAAGAATTTCAACATAATTAGGCTTCTTTCTGTTTTAAAACATGTTATAAATAGGAATGGTAAGGGATCAACAGACCACAATGCTAAGGAAGTCTCGTCTTTGCCATTCTGAATCCCAAAGGTTAAAGGTGGATGATATTATGGATCACTTGTTAGTCCGTCCGAAACATAAATTGAAGAGTATAGAAACTGGTTAAACGATTTAAGTAAATCATGCAAACATCTATTCCACAAAATTCTCGAATATAGACAAATATACATTTTTTTAAATTGATTTGTTGAATTTATAAGTTTTGTTTTCCAAGTTTGAGGAAAACTGTATTTTTTTCTTTATATATTGTATTTGGTACTGCATGAAAACTACCAGCGAGAAGATTTAAAAAATAAGTCAACATGTGTTAAGTTGCATTGATTAACATGACCATTTATAACCATTATGTTTTTGTTTTTTTTATTAACAGAACATCGAATTTTCTGTCGCAAAAATATATTCCAAAACTTATGGTAAAAATTTAAAATAAAATTCAAAACTAGAAGGCTATGAATAGTTTTCATGAATTTATATCTTATTTTATATAACTATCGTAGTTTGATTGTTAATGTGCAATCGATCATTGTAGCGGACCTGGTATGAATTCCTGCACAACCATCTAGTAAAGTTGTTCACGAAATGTTTTGTGACCTTAATTTCCGTTTTAAAAATTCAGGGTCAAGTGTGATTAATTATATTCAAAATTAATGTTATGTATTCGAACATTGGTAGAGTAAGTATTTGCATTTAATAATTTTGCTCTTATCCTTGAATATGCCACCACTTCAAGAATAACTTGTTCTTAGTGTTTTAGATGTAAAACACCTTTACATATAATTATTTGAATTTAGTCTATTGGGGTAAACTAAAATAATTGTCAGGTAAACTAGTAAAAGATTTCTGACAAGTAATTCATTATTTGTTTTTGAAATCAGTTGTTGTCTATAGTTTTTATTTGGTATCAAACACTTTGAAATGGAAGGAAAATGTTTTTGTCAAATTTGAAAAATATGTAAAACTTCAATTATTTTTTATAAAAATGTGTACATGTTTTGACTGTCAATGCTTAAGTAATAATTTGAATATCTATAGATAACAAATTTCATTTAAATAATTTAACAATTTCCTGTGTTATTAAAATTTTAGTTGGGCATACTGAAGATATTCAACTAAGTGTTATAATTTTAATGTTTGGAGTACAGCTCGGAATACTCGGCTTGGGACTATACGCACTTGACCCTTTTTTTATTGTACGTACACTGCCATTTATTTTATTAACGCATTTTCGATTCAATAACTAATATTTTTTGCAATTGTTTGTACCAATGAAAATGTTAGGAAAATGCAACAATTCTAAACAAAAGATGTACAGTGTACCATAAAAGAAAAAAAGTACTGCTGAAGCAGTTTGCGTTTTCACAGAATTGGCAGAAGTGAAAATATACGAATAAATGTTCCAACAGAAATGCTAAACATATTTGCAATCGGAATCTTCGTCTTTGTAAAAGTCAACACATTTTATTTTTATGTCAAGTGAAGTATCACATTGATTCTTCCAATTTCAATACGAAACAATCTACAGTACGTCAATCGTTTTATATGATAACGATCATTTTTAAATCGTTTTGACTTTTTCAATTTTATTTATTTTGTGTGTTTATGGCAGGCAAATCAGTGGAATGTTTATTAACCTACATGCCATAACAAAATCAAGCTGAAACTTTGCAGATAAACTCGTTGTCGATGGTAACGGATTCATTCCAGTTTCGGGACTGTCACTAAAAGAACGCTCTCACAAACGCTTCTACTGACGCTTCGCAAGACTAATTAAACCACTTGCCGTTATTTAATCGAGCTGAAACTTAGCATATAGAGTCCATTGTCAGCAACGACGAGTCTAACAAGTTTTAGGGGTAAAAAAAAAAGAAGAGATAGTCTAAGGTACGGAATCTATTCTTGTTAGTGGTCAAACACTATGAAAAGTCGATCTGAGCTCAAAAATTTTCAAATAAGTTGCAATTGCACATAAAAGTTGACAAAAACTTTGTTTCCTTGGTTAATTTTTTATACAGTTAAGCATTATACACAACAGAAATTCAGTTTGATGTTTATTATGAACCCCAATTAATATCCAAGCTAATCTAAAATCTAGACGATAAAAAGTTTCAACGTTTTATCCGTTGAACAATGAAGAGGAACGAAAACACTTAAAAAGTAAACAGTTGTGTTTTGTTTTTTTCACTTCTCGTGAAATGATAGTAAAACATAAAATAAGTTTGCTTCCAACACCTGACTTTCCATCGTAAAATTTTATTTTGACCTCATAACCTTTCTTCGTTCCAACCACTTGCTGACTCTCCAAGTGGCAGAGCCTGTGTTCCTGTTGTCTTTAATTACTACTTACAATACGACGCCATAGCTAACGCGATCATCGTTTATTACTTGCCATTTCTACTGAGAGTTCCCCCTGTGGCTGTTGTAAATCAGATAATTGCAACAGCAGATATACATGATACTGCCATTCAATGACGCCCTGACTAGCGATTATTAAGCCCAACTTATTTGTTGAGTATTAGAGACAAATTTTACAGCGAGTACGTGAAACTCTTGCAAAGTGTGGTTAATTAATCTTGTAACCTTTTATTTACTTCTATATCCATCTAAAGTGGACATTTTCATCGTAAGAAATAGACGCGTTCGTGACTTGGTTGTGTAAATGATAACTTGGAGTATAATGTTGATTGAGGAGGTGTGATGACACACAAATAATACAGACAATTAGGATATATAATCGATGAACATACTTTGGTAGTGTTTGTTGAAAATTATTTATAACCATGAAACCATATTCAAGGATGTAAAACTATTTTAATCAAGTAATCTTGTTTTCTCAAATGTTTGGAAGACGTATTTACGCCTTAACCAAGGTCATGTGTGAATGCCGTAATAGTTTGAATCTTAATTTAGGTTTTCCTTTAGTAAGTCAGAAATTTTGACTGCCTATGCAGATGTTTTTATCATGGGAAAAATCAAAAGGCAATAAACATTTAACCTTCATAGTAATTATGCACTTTTACCAAATTTTCAATTTTTATTTTTGACACACAAATAGAATAAATTTCAGTTTTGTATACATGAATGTAACATGTAAATTATAAATATTTTTAGTATCGAACTAAAGACATATTTTTTATTCTTTTGTCAGCCAAGATAAATACGACGAATTACTATTTATTAAAATTTAATGATGAGTAAATATGATACTATGAATGACAAATAATCTTTTAAAGCACCACACTTTTTAAGACTTGTAAGGTATAGGAAAAAATATTAATTTTATTGGAGTTTAGATAAAAGATGGATTTCGAAGCCTATTTAGCCTATTTTGCAACTTTTTTGTTAATGAACGAAACAAATCCTTCGATATTTTCCATTAATACAACGATAGATGAGTTTTTTTTTTCTGACGCATAGAAAGGTTAGATATAACAATATACCCCTACCCCTTCCAAACACACACGAAAATATTCTAGCGTTTTAAATATAGAGATGTGTTGCACCAAATGAAATGCTTTTTTATTTTTCAATAGCTACTGGGGACGGCAATTAGGTGTAAGGGAAGAGTGTGGGTGGGAGGAGTTTAGGGGGTCAAAGTCCACTTTTGAACTTTAAAAATGTTTAAAATTTATAGGCAAGCAAACATTGCTACTTGCAATGGTAGTCATAAATTGGAAAAAAAAAAAAAAAAAACTCCGACGTACAACACTAATTTTTTGGTTTCAATTCCGATAGATTTATTCATTTAATTAAAACAAGTTAAAAATCAATTGTACTTTCATCTGAATATTTCTCATACAGATTAGGCACCAAGACAAAGTCAAGAACAATAAGAATAAGATTAAGAGAAAGCAAAATAAAGATTTGGAAATAAAATACCTAGTTAGGGATGAAAGTGAACCATTTATCGCCCGGAAGAAAACTTACTTCATCGTACATTTCCTTTGCCTTTAATAAACTTATCCTATCCCCATATAAATTAAAATTACAAAAACTTAGGTTATGGGGTTCAACCCCCCCCCCCCTCCCATTTCCTAAATATCCTCCTCGTTTTTTTATTTTTTAATAAACCAGAAAATACAGTAATTAAGAAAATATATATGCTTAATGGGTTAAGGAATTATTCGAGAAAATTCTGTATCTTACAGTTGTAGAAGTTATAAAAAGCATACTAATACTTGAATATTAAAAAATAATTGACTAGGAATAGACAATACAGAAAATAAATAAAACTACATTTATTGTTGAAACTAGATTATTATACAAAAATATGCGCCTATTTATTTCCATTTTGACAAATCTATCGATGGCATCACTGGGGTTCACCTCAATGTTTCTGTGCACAGACATTAGAGCCCTTCAGGCTAGATTAACTTGTTATAGGCACAGGAAGTGTAGCGAGGATTTGTAACAACTTATTGATATTGGGAAATAATAAGCAATTATCATGTATCAGCTTAAGTCATTACATTTCGATTACCTCTCAATAGCAGAATGGTCTTATATTTTTCTTTCTCCCATTGAGATTGCCAAATCTGAAACTTGTCATTAAACGTAGTTGGATCAGGGAGAATTGAACTATAAAAAGCAACACAATCACGTAACTCGTCTGGAGTAGATTTGCCATATATTATTATGGAGGATATTTTTAAATGACGATATTTCATATTTATGTTTTATAAAGCATTCATGACTCTGTGTGTGGAACATGGTCTAAAAATTGCAGGTACACATTCAATTTATAATATTTTTTAAATTTTAGGCTCCACAATTGAAATATCTATTAATATCACTATGTTGCTTCATTTTTATTAATCATAATAATGGAGCAGTCACAACCGTACCATTTTTAGTGAGTAACAAGTGTTGCCTCTTGAAACGTGCTCTGAAAAGTCTTGTCAGATTCCTTACATAAATCTTCAAAAAACACTCAATAAATTATCGACATGATCACATGTGTCAGCTAAATCCACATTTTCTTGTAATGCCTTGTAAAACGGTAGTGTGCAAGAGAAGAACATTTTGATGGTATAAAAAGCATTACAAATTTCGCAATGCGTATTGCACACAATAGCTGAAATAGCACCCAACGATAAAACAATACTATACAAAAGTCAGAGCTATTCCTTTTGGAATCAGGATGATGAAATTTCTCATTAATTGTGTTGTTGTTTCTAATCTCCCTTTTGTCTGACGAAGTCAGACAATATCAGTGAAGCCATTGACATTAATGAAGTCTGACACTAGTTGTGGACAGTTATAAATGTCCTCCCAGTCCAGTCCAAGGCAGTCCAAAATGTGCTGAGGTGATGCCTGTTCTTTTTGGCATTTAGGGCAAAGAGGAAAATTTTTGCTTCCCCCGGAATACGTTAGGCCTTTAAGGTGACTACTAGCAAAATTGTAATTGCTTCAATCCTTTACAGATAGCTCAAGACAAAAAAGAATCTTTGCCCTTCTTTGAATAAAATGGTTTAAAAAAGACTTATTTCATTTAAACGTTGTTTTTATTCTATGAGGAAATTATATAATATCGCATTGGAGAGCTAAACGCGTGTTAGGAAGAAAGGGGACTTCTCTTGATTAACCACCTTTTGATTAATTTACATGATCTTCGTTGCAAATTCTAATTTCTAATTTTCTGTCTGAGAGAGGATTAATATACGGGATGTCCACAAATGAGTCGGGCAATGGAGTTCAAATACATCTGAATAACTCTTAATAATTAGGCCTTATAAACCATTCTTTTCCCTCAGTTAATTCATGTTCACCGTGTCATTCTATATGTAAAAAAATTAAATTTGTTTATTATGCCTTGTTATTAAGAGTTATACAGTTCTATTTGAAATCCATTGCCCAACTAATTTGTGGACACCCTGTATTAGACTTTCAGTGATTACATTTGTTAGAATTTAGTTTGAATTTTCTTTAAGTTATGTTTTTAAGGGGAACCTGTATTTAAGTATACCACGATTAAATAAAAAAAGAAAACTGGATAATAATTTCTATTTCTACAAGGAGTAAAGAGGAAACGATTATAAAACTCCTTCTGAAATTATTGAAATATGAGTGTTTTATATTTTAGACGAATGTCCATCTGACAGCACACTTCCCAACAAAGAAGTTCTTCCTAACATTTTAATCGATAATATAAATAATTTTTTTTGTTTATAATGAATCTTGTAAACCGACACAAGGACGAAGGAAAAATCAATTACAGATCCTTTCGGAAGCATAATGAAAAACCTGTTGCATAACTTAACAGAGGCGACCCACATTTCTGCTATTTTATAATTATTTTTTAGTCGGAACCATAATTTGAAATGAAAGTAACTCTTCATAAGAAGAACCGATTCATTATTCCAAGGGAAATAATATGCGAGCTCGAAATTTTTTTTGAAGTGGGTCCTAAGCAAAATCATTTTGCTGTAGAAAATCCTTTATAATTTTATAAAAATGAGTCACAGCAAATTGAAAAAATAATTAAGCACATATCTTTTCACCATGAATTGATTCCCATACTTTGCCAAATTATGAAATTCAGACTATAGTAAACGAACGATAATCTTCTTTTCCACAATTAGGTGACTAATAACAAACATTAACTGTGACACAAACATTAACTGTATTGTAATTCCACTGCCAGAGCCAGACTCTCAAAGATATTCGCACGTCATCAAAACTTTAGGGGTGAGGGGGGGGGCTGGAGTTAATATGAAAATCGAAAATTTTAGGTTTTATCGTAAAAGAATAAAATAAATAAAACAAAACAATCAATAGTTTGCAGATGAGGAATGGGGAGTGAGGGGCTTTTCCTTATAGTGCATAAAAGTAAAGTAAGAGGAAGGGGAGGGATGAGGCTACCATTTAGTTTGTGACGCTATCGTTAAAACCTGGGAGGGAGACGGGGGGGGGGGGGAGGACCTGGGTAGTAGCCACTTGTTTCATTACTAAGTAGCAAACAAATTTCTTCATTTGATAACAGAAATTAAACTGTCTGGAATTTTCGCCCAAAAATATTGACTCCAACAATCCTAGCCATTGTGATGTAATTTATGTGTAAGATAATTTTTTCCCCCTTTTTTTATCCCAAGTTTTTAGTTTTATCAACGTTATCAGAACGTTCTTATGTTAATTTAATCAAGTTTGATGAGTAATCATCTATCACTTTACAAGTTCAGACTGATATACTATTCTGTGGTACAATAATTAATGTATCAACTAAACGTGCAATTAATTAAACGAAAAATTTAAACCATCCACATTAGGACCATCAAGCAATCAACGCCGTTACAACATATACTGGCCACCCAGTTATTTAGGTGCTTTATGCATTCCCCCTCCCCCCCCCCGAAAATTTTCCTACTCGTGCCCTTGTGAATATAAATCACTAATGGAGGAGAATGTCAATGAAATATGAAAAAGGCAAACAAGGTCATGACTGGCTTGTTATAGTTTGGGACACCCTAGTTCTTAATTGATAGACCAACAAGGCCATGAGTGGCTTGTTACACTTCGTTTTGCTATTAATTTATGGTTCTTATTTACATCTTGTTTTTCAGTTTTATCAATGTTGTAGCTTACATCATGCTATCTATGATAACTTATCATTCAAATTATTTCAAGAGTCTACAAATGAATACTTGCTCGTGGCATTTAATGTCCAACAGCTCTGAGAGAGAAAAGGTAAAAAAAAAATACGACTGATAAAAAAAATACGACTCATATATATATATATATATATATATATATATATATATATATATATATATATATATATATATATATATATATATATATATATATATATATATATATATATATATATATATATATATATATATTTGTCTTCGCTAAGGGTGGAAAGAGGGAGGAGGGTATGAGGCCTATGCGAGACTTTTGGAAAATCGGTTTTTAAAAATTCCGAAAAAAAGTATGACTTTTTTTTTTGTGTATGTTAATTGTAAAATTGAACGTGTCCCTAATTCAAAAGATAGAGTGGTTGCAGAATTAAATACTTTCAAACCTTAAGTTAACCTTAATTTGGCTCTGTTACTTTATATATGTTATGATCATTTCATTGAAAGCAAACCGCAATGTCTCATACTTTTTTTAATTGCCAAAAAATTGACAGATGGTAAAAAGAGAAGCACTCAAGCATTTAATATATTATATAAAGTAGTCCTAAAGTGATGGCGACGTCAAAAGAAGGTTATCTTCGAAGAAATTGACAGAAGGACTGTTTGAGATGGGTGCACATGAATTCGGAGGTGAAAGACATTTTGCCCCGTAATTGGAGGTTTGAAAGTACAAACGGATAAGTCAAATTATTTTTCTTATTTTGTTTTTGAGTACACGCTTTCGATTCGTATGACCACGCATAGCCAATAATAGAATGCTGATAACAAAAATAATAGAAATGTCATCTAATCATCAAAAGACAAGCACTATTAGGTGTCATTTCATTGATATATAAAAAAAAATCGTAAAACTATAGTCATTTTCTGACAAACAAACAAATTGGTGGATGATCTGCTTGTATACTCAGCTCTCCAATTATCTTCTATACTAAACTCCACCCTAACTTAACATCACTTAGACGGTAGATCTTCACCATGCTCATAGGCAATTCATCCATTTTGCCTGCGCGAAGGCACGCTAGAAAGCTCTGTCCAGCAAGCCTGTAGAGAGCAAAAGGCTATAAGGTTTGGCGAGCATTATGTCCACACGCCGCCAAAATGGATGAATTGCCTATGTGCACGGTTAAGATCTACCGTCTATGTGATGTTAAGTTAAGGTAGAGTTTAGTATACTCTTGTACATTTCTTAATGTAGTAAAAATAAAGCATAAATATACGACATTCTATAAATTTTTGCCGGACTAGTTATGTACATTACAATCAGGATCGTTCATTCATGGGAACTAGAAGTGTGCACTTGCACGCCTTGGGCTTTTGAAAATGAATAAAATAGTATAAAAGTGGCGAAATTCACAGGAAAAAAGAAACTATGCATAAAAAGGATTTTTTTTTTTTTTTTTTTTTTTGCAATATTCAAATGAGCTTAAATAGATGCATAACTGTTTATTAACATTTTGCTAGGAAATCAAATTCACATTTAAAAAAAATCAATGTGTAAACAAATATTTTAGCCATCCTGAACCCTCTCCCCTCCCTTCCCCGCTGCATATTATCCTGTTGACGCTCATGCGTACAAAATAAAAATTTATATTTCATTTGTCTGAATTAAAACTAAAATAGATTACGCAAAAGTTTTAAAGGACAAGAGCTCCTTTTAGAGATGATAACGAAAGCTTCAACTTAGATGGTATGCGCAAGCATTATCTTAGCGATAAGATAAGTCTTATTATTCACGATACGGTGAACACTTAGATAGCTTTTACGGATATATCGGATTTCCTTGCTCGATAATAGTTTTTTCCCGAAACTAATCTATTTTCGAAGAAAGCATGAATATTCACAGAACATAGATACTAAAAACATACATTAACTTACAAATATTTTTTTAAAGCTAAATACCTATAAAAATCGCTTCAGTAGACTACTTTCTAATTCTAAATATATATCTATTTCTAAATAGACACCTATGGATAGAGCATTAACCGCCTTCATTAAGATAATTTGAATAGTCTTTATTCTACCTGACTCAATGTTGTAGGTGTGAACCAGGGCATGTTTGGTGGGGGGGGGGGGGAAGGGTAAAGAAAGATCGATTGACACTTGGTTCTTAGATGTTGAACTATGTAGAGGTACTTCCTTATATGAACAAGAAGAACATGGGAGAAGCAATGATGTGCAATTTGAGCTCCCTTTCTTCTAAATACCAAAAATACAGTGGAAAAAGTGGTAAAATTTACAAGAAAAAATATTCAATATGTGTTAACTTTCATCCCATGAACACAAGAACACAAAGTCAATACGTACCTGTTAATTTTGACTTTTTATTAACATATTCAAAATTCAAATTATTTGTACAAAGAAGATATACTCACATCCATTTAGAATACATTTCATATTGTAAACACATTTTTTTTACTAATACGAGTTTTCATACAAACTTAATAAAACCTTACAATTTTAAACTTTCTGAAATACAGCCATGAATACAAATTCTATTTTTGAAGCGACAAACCTGGAAAACGACATTCGAAAATAATGTTTAAATACCTCCTATAGATGCTAATGATTATGCAGCGGAAAAATCCTTTACTCAAAAATGCGAAGGTTTAAACGTGCCTGTCTGATTTACTGAAGCACTTGTAAGGTTATTTTTGAAGCCTTATATAACCCGTTCATGCTGTTTGTTATACAATAGCCTGAAATGGGGTATAAAGACAGCCAGTCCACCGCTCCTTTTATCATCCAAAGCTGTAATTACTACTAGCGAAACTTGTACAGAAAGACCTTGAATTGCAAAATAGGGGGAAGCGTTTCTTATTATAGATACGGAATTGCTGCAAAAAAAGCCGATGGGACTTCGCTTGAATAATAAATGAAGAATCAGTGCTTAATTTAGTAAAAGCGTCTTACAGACTATTTTTTCTGGATAGTTTCATTCTGTGCCTACGCGAAAATCTGTTCTTTCCTATTAAAATTTTTATCGTTTAAACTGATTCGGCGAGGCCTGGAAGAAACTATATTTTGCAAAAGGTATCAAGTTATTTTCGACGTATTGCTGATTATGAATAATTCATCTCATATGTTCAATGTGTTGTTACGTTAAGCGGGAAAGATTCAACTCCTTTTGGACCATGTTTTTTAATCTATTGACAGTAACAGAAATATCTTCAGTATTGGATTTAGGGAGAGTGTTGGAGAAAAAACAATTTTTGTGTGGATAATAGCTAGTAGTTTTTCCTAATTTAAAAAAAGGTCAAGTGCGAAAATACGCATGTCGAGTGGTTCGATACCCGAACACTCGGCCTTTTTTTATATAATTTTAAGATAGTCAAGCAGTTTCTACACAATTGAATTATTCTCCAGCACTTTAATTATTACGTGCCACTCAAAATTCAGCTTTATTTTTACAAGAAAAAGTGTAGCGGCCTGAAACAATTTAACTGATATTTATGATTGAGGTGTCATTAAAATTTTTTTTAGTTATTTTAATTCCTATATTGTTTCAGAATTGCGCTATTAAACATGCCTCTATTGCGGTAGGGTTTTTGGAAAATTGGAGAGGAAATGCCTAACAGAATTTGTGTTATGTTATATTTTTCAGACTTCAGCCGCATTTTTTAGATGTTGGATGTAACTAAGTACTCATTTATTTTAAATCGATTGACTTCAATAAATTGTTGATTTAAATTATTTTTGTTCTTACGGGGTGACTATATGTCATTTGGTTCAATAACGTTCGACTGTCAGGTTTATATTCTTGCGGTATCGTCTCTGGAAATAGACGAATATCGTAAACAAAATTTTCTAATTATTGGAACACAGCGTTTGAGACACTGACGTGACAGTCTATATAACAAAATCAAACGTTATAAAGCTCACTGGCTACACCATACTATTATTTTCGATATGGATGTGCCATGAAAAAAAAAAGTTAAAAGCTAGAACACCGATTTTCATAAATTTTCAATGAGTGGTTAGTGGTTTAAACGAGGACAATCAAATGATCGATTAATGTGAAAACAAAATATTGTTTTTAGACTTTAATCAATTAACTAAATAGTTTTATAATTTCCTATATTGAAACATTTTACTTCCGCTACATTCAGAAGGGATTAAAAACCCCTAGAAATTGTTCTCCATTTTGAAATCTGACTGCCACAATATTGGAGAATTATAAAAATACCTTATATCGGGATTGTTTAATGAAAAAGAAGCCTATCATCCCCCCCCCCCCCTTCCCCTTTGCATCAATAAGGTAACCTCGTTACTTCTGATACATTAGAAATAGAATAAGTAGGGAAAACAGAATAAATAGGGGAGAATCAAGGTCGCGAAAGAAGAATCAAATTGAACTGTTTCACTAAAACAACTATAACAAACTAATTTTTTACCATCCAACGACATTTTTATGCCATTCCAAAGAGAAGATTTCAAAGATTATAACCATATTTTTTCAATTTAAAAAAAGTAAACATTTCAAGTATATTTTAAGTAGTTATTCAGATAGAGCAGTAAGAGAAAATCTTTTCCCCGTAGGATTAGCATTACGACAAAATTTTAAAATGTAATTAAAAAAAGCTAAATAAAATTTCAACATTTTGGCTTTCAATGGAACTAAAAGAATGCAAAAACTACTTATGTTAAAAATTTCACAGTTGTCCGAGCGTGAAATTTTTTTAATTGGATTACAGTGGCACACATCCTTACTTAAAAAAAAAATAATAATAAATAAAGAGATAAACGACACATAAAATACACTAAGTTAAGAAGCGCTTCTTTGGTGAGCGTTCTCTAAAGTAACAACTTACTAGAACGCAGCAGCCACACATCATAACGAATAGAGTATCAATTTGCTTTTTTAGTTTTAATTTATTTAATAAAAATTACGTTATCTCTCTTAGATAATCTCAAATTTTCAACTTCCTTTTTAAATAAAGAATTCAAATCCACCAATGCAAATGCTCACTCTGTTTGTGGTATTATTTCTTTACACTTGGCATATTTTTTTTTGTTGCTCTGAGAAGGAATCAGATCTATCTCTTTCGGGGACATCGGGTCTATAAGAAAAGAATATGAGTAAAGCCTCTTTCACACGGTGCGGACGCGGATGCGAGTGTGGCCCCGCAACAAGTTTTACCAGAGTATTTTGAATGGAAAATTTTACACAGTGCAGAGAGCACCCTGCAGGCCCGCATGAAGATTAAAACCTTCGTGCGAACTTGCAGAAGTCGGTATATCTCCGCAATTTCCATGGATAACTTCAGTTTGAATTAACTAATTAAATTTGTGTTTGTAATTTAAAGTGTATAATGCGGGACAAAAAACCTACTGGGATCTAACTCATCTATGCAATAATTGAATTTTAACTTAATTTTAAATCTTGATGTTTTTATAATAAGTCAATAATTCTAAATACTTTCAAAACAAAATTATATAAAAATATTTCAGTAAAGTTTTCAATTCTAGTCACAGTTCCTTGTATGAAATCATTGTGTATCGTTTGTAGTTAAATTTAAAGTAAATTTCAAATTGAATTATGATTGGTGAAGGATTATACCCTTTAGTTAATTTTTAATTAATCAATCCTCAAATGAATAATTGTTATGCAGATACGTTAGTTTTATAACACTTGTTAGGTGTGAAAAAATGCAAATCTAATAAAAAAGTTTTGGAAATTTTTTCCAATGTATAATAGCATTGAAACTTTTTTTCTAAAACATAACATCGGTTTAAAGTGAAAAGGTCCAAACTCTACTTTAAGTTCCAAATCCCTTTCCGGTATTTTGGAAACAGGAAAAGAATCCCACATCAGTACATAAAAGCTGCCGACTATGTGTTAATACTGTTAATCAGTACTGGTATTATCTTAGCTGTTTGTTCAACTACAAAGCCGGCCTAAGAGCAAAATGCTGTGTATATAAGAATGAGTTTTGGCGCCTCTTACAAGAAAAATGAGTATAGGAAAAAAATCCTTCGAAAATGCTCATCCTTGCAATAATTGAATTTTAACTTAATTTTAAATCTTGGCGTTTTTATAGAAAGTCGGTAATTTTAAATAATTTCAAAACAAAATTATACAAAAAAGATATTTAAGTTTATTTGCAATTATAGTAGGTTCCATATATCAAATCATTGTGTATCGTTTGCAGTTAAATTTAAAATTTTAAATAAATTACAAATTGAGATATGATTGGTGCAATTATACCCTAATCAGATAGCTAAATTTAAATTAATCATTTAAATATCATCAAATGAATATTTTTTGTGCAGATATATCAGTTTTCTAACGCTTGTTTAGTGAGAAAAAAACTTAGTTTGATTTAAAAATTAAAGAAGCATTTCTCTAAAGCATACTAGTATCTAAACTTTTTACTTTCAATTACTCATATGTTTATACAGGGTAATGAAAGTATAGCATTCGGTTAAATTATTATTATTATTATTATGTTTTTTTTTTTTTTTTTTTTTGTTGCCTTTCTTTACGTTTTCGAACATCCTGATTCCAAAAAAAGTGATCTAGAAAAAATATCTGTTTGTGTGTACGTGATCAGCATAATTCCCGAACAAATTGACCTACGATGTTCAAATAAGCGAATTGTGGGTTAGTGATGGCCATGGGACCTACCATTAAAGTTTTCTTCAAAATCGCGTGTGCGCATAAGGTTGAAATCATTAAAAATCATGTTTTTTAGTAATTGCTAAAAAACAGCTTTAACGATTTTGATTAAAATTGCTAATGCCTGTTAAAGTGTTCTAATCGTCTCCAGCTTCGAAATTCTAGTGGAAATGTGGTAAAAGCATAAAAAATTGAAAAACTTGCCATTGTGTTCCCTAAGTTTGCCGTAAAGACACTTAATGGTGCCATTCGAAAGTCTGAGTTCATTTATAGGATGAACCCATGTGTTCCTATCTCTCTGTTTCTTTCGAAGATAAAGGAGGTATAACAATCACAACCTCCTTTTATCCATACTTAAATTTTAAACTTTTATTGTAAAATAAAACTTCAAAAAAAATTAAATACTACTTTTAATCGCGACGCTTATAGTCGTACTGCGTTTAAAAGGCGAAAATGAAAGTCAGACTGTTCAAAATGGCGGGCGAAACGTTCGCAGATATGGGCTCGTGTGAAAAGGCATGCGTTTGCGGGCCCGAGTCCGCACCGTGTGAAAGAGGCCTAAAGTATCAGTTAACACAGTTAGGCTTAGATTGTAAATAAAGGGGAGGGGGTATCTGAATTATTGAATAGCGGGATGATCTTATTGTTTGATTATTTCCGGTATTATTTAAAATCCTAGAAATTTATTGCTTTTGGAAATGATTGAGATCCTGAATTATATTTTAGAATTCAGTTTGGGCATTTCATATAATGACTAAATTTTGTTTTTATTTTTGAATATGGAGGTTTATTTCTTTGCCAAAAAAACTCCCGAAAAACACTTATCATTTTATGTCTTTTTTATATATTTTACAAGAGTAGGGGAGACTTGTGCACCTAGTACTACCATGTACATAGGGCCACCCCAATTTTATTGAATAATATTAATTTCTAAGTTTTTTTACTCACTTGTGTAAGTGGCACATAGCAATTTATTACAGTTATTATATGATAAACCAATCACTGATAAGTACTTAATATTGTTTCTTTTATAAAATTCATATGCGTATGTTTGTTTTCTATTCATTATGGACTGAAACCTCACTTAAAGAGAATAGCCCTGTGTATATCAGCTACTGGCCCTAGGTACAACGAGGTCTTGTACCTAGAGCCATTTGTGAAATTTCTTTAAAAACCTTCTATTTGACAGAATCTATTATTTTAAGTATTTTTATTAATCCCAATGGGAAGTAATTGCTATAACGATGTATGAATATCAGTTTCACATTTTTATATGGCTCAGTGGCTCATTTTTTGTGCAATGAAAAAAGGCGGCCCTAGGTACATAGGTCTCCCCTACAGAATGTACATAAACGGTTGAATACCATTTCGTTATTCTTCATATTTAATGACATGATTTAACATGAAAAGGTTTCATTATTTTATAAAAGAGAGTAACAATGAACGCAAAAAACTAGTTTGTTTAAAAAAGTGTCTTCACCACGGAGTTAATCGGAGGATTTCCCTGATTATCCGATGGGAGGACTGTGGAACATTTGCTCTACTTAGGCACACACCAGTTTTATTTCTCTTTAGTTCAACTTCACCACGGAAAAAATATTTTTCACGAAATTTTAAAATACCAAGAAAGCAAGAAATAATTACGTCGGAAAACCGAGAAAAGCTGTGATTTTGACTTTTCCAAAATAAAAAGTATTTTGCAAATTTCAACGCCATCCCCCATGCGAAAATGTTTTGAATTTATAATGTTTGCGACATCCAAAATACTCTTTAGATTCAATAATTTTCATTAAATATTTAAACTAACAGCAATAAATTCCTTCTATGACTTTTAGTTTTAAAAATTGTAATTATTAATATTACAAAGTTTTAGATTTTAAGCAATCCAATCCATCCTTAGATTAAAATGTTAATTAATTGATGACTTTTTTATGTCGTCATATATGGTTGAAGAAAAGTTGTTTAGCACCCAATGGAAAAGGTCTGCACTTTCCTGTAAATATTCCTGCCAGCGCTCATGCGTGCGAGTGACCTCGTGCAACTATTAAAACTTTATCACCCTGTGCTTTTTTATTATTTGTAACCTTTTCCTATCATAAGAAAATTTTAAATCCGTTCTTCAAAATATAATATTTGTTTCTTATTATTTAAAAGAGAAATTATTATTTTAATTCATTCCACTTTGTAATCATCTCAATTACTTTTTAAAAGGATTGTCAGTGTTTCAAGTAACGATGAAAAAGGTTGTAAAGTTCAGAAATTACAACTAATTGCAGTTGTGAAACTACTATTAAAAGGAAAACATCTTCTTAAATAGGAAGATAACTGTCTTTGTAGAAAATTTTGCAGCATTTGTATACATCTTGCCGAAAATATGCTAAAGGAAAATAAGTTATATGTATATAAGTCTTTTTTTAGTAACTTAATTTGAATTAACCATCTATATTTAGTCTGTATGAGTGGTAAAAATAGTGAATAGCTAAAAATTGTTTGAATAAAACAATTTAAAAATTACCAATTTAGTTATCTTAAATTTAATAATCTTCAAGAACCAATCTAATATTGATATATATATATATATATAAATGTGGAGATAGGGAGCGCACCACTAGAGAACCCCTCGTGGCGACTCCTAGCGGCAGAGGGAGGTATTCCTCATTCTGATTAGAGAGACAGATCACTGAACATTCTCGATGTGAATATACGTAAGAAAGGCGCTTATGCCTAATGTAGTATGAGATAAGAGGCAATAAGGATTCATTAAAGCTGGATTCTACACTCAGCAAGTGTCCCTTCTCTGATCGTCTACTCCCACATGGGGGCTCGGCATCACGAACTGAGTAGGCGTCAGAACGTTACGTTAAAAACCAAACGGCAGAACGTATAAAGGCAAACCAGAAGTACGAGTACAAATGAAACCGAACAGCCCCGTATTCACCCAGCAGTGAACCGGAGATCGGAGTATAAGCCGTCGTATCACCTAGCAGTGTAAACGACATAACAGCGCAGTGACCGGAAAGGGAAATCACATCTCACCGGAAAGCGAAACTACCACGTCGGAAAAGCGAAGTCAGCGCCGACGAAAAGGATTGCCTAGCGGAAACAACAAGCATTGGAACACCGCTAACGAAGCCAAGAAACTTCGTGTCGAATAAAAGAAGTCGATATCACTGAGAAGTGAACCAGCTAGCACAGTGACCGGAAAGTGAAATCACGTCTCATCGGAAAGCGAAACCACCACGTCGGAAAAGCGAAGTCAACGCCGACGAAGAGGATTGTTTAGCGGAAACAACAAGCATTGGAACACCGCCGTCGAAGCCAAGAAACTTCGGGTCAAATACAAGAGGTCAACATCATTAAGGAGGGGACCAGCAAGCACTGGAAGACCATAACGAAACATAGGCACTGACTGTCACAAGTCGAGGTAACAAGTCAACAGAAAAACTGTGAGTGCAATTTTCGATTATACTAACATGGCGTTTCTTGCCAGAGCACGAAAGAATGACTTACTCGTTTTAATAGATGAACTGGGATTGGAACAACCCATTAATCCAAAAATCGCTCAATTATGTAAATTAATAACAGAACACGCCGATTATGATGAAAACCTTGTTAAAAATATGTTAAACACAATTGTAAATGATCGTGAAAATGAGGAATTATTGGCGAAAGAAAAAGATAGGGAAGCGAAAGAGTTTGAATTAGCAAAAGATAGGGAAGCGAAAGAGTTTGAGTTAGCAAAAGATAGGGAAGCGAAAGAGTTTGAATTAGTAAAAGATAGGGAAGCGAAAGAATTCGAGTTAGCGAAACTGCGCATAGAAGCAGAAGTTCGCCAACATGGCGCTACTGTAACAAACGCACGGGAAAACGAAGTAGGCAGAAGCCCAAATATATTACAGTATATGAAACCGTTTGACGGTAGTGACATAAGCATCTACTTGACACTATTTGAGAGACAAATTAGTCGTCTAGAAATATCGAAAGATACTTGGGTAAATTATTTAATTACATTGCTTCCACTTGACATAGCAAGCTTAATAACACGTGAGCCGGAAACACTAGCGAATAATTACGACCACATTAAGAGCATTTTGCTGAGACGATACCGACTTAGCCCAGAACAGTTCAGAATACAATTCTCCTTCCATAAAAAAGAACAATGTCAGACATGGAGAGACTTTGCTTTCGAACTAAACAATTATCTGACCGAATGGTTGAGTGGACTTGATGTCACAACATTTGAAGATTTAAAAGAATTAATGCTAGTAGATCAAATAAAAAGAAAATTACCCAAAGAAATTCGAGAACACTTCATTGACGAACTTCCGAAAATAAAAAATAGAGAAATCTTGGTCAACAAACTCGATGACTTTGATTCAACTAGAAATAATTTTAAAAAGAATACGGTATTTCGCGAAAATAAATATGAAGAAAAAAACAGGAAGCACTGGCAGTCTAGAGAAAATATACAGGAACGTCCATTCATTCGTGCTCAAACCAATACTAACCATTTTTATAAGGAAAGAAATAATGGTATTGTTGATAATACAGAGTGGCCTAATGAATATAACCAGTTTGAAGTTAAAAATCAAGGTATTAAATGCTTTAACTGTAATGAAATCGGGCACATACAGGCCTATTGTCCAAAAAAGAAGGCAAATAGAGCTGTAATTAGTAATTATCCTAATTGTAAGAGTAATGTGTATGTCAACAATGAAAGTTATAATAGTCCAATCAATAAAATTAGTGCATACACTGACAATAAAAGCACCACAAAGGTAATAATATTTGATCATGAAATAGTTGCTATTAATGATACAGGGAGCCAAGTCACCTTCATTTCTGAGGACTTGTATATAAAAATAGGATCACCCCAATTAATGACAAATGACATATTACTAAAAGGGTTAGGTAATATAGAAATACAACCATTAGGATATTTCCATACTGACATTAAAATCGACACTCATGCAGTCAATGCAAAAATATACGTCATCAAAGACCACACAAATGAGTTAATAATTGGAATGGACGTTATAGGAAAATTCGAAAACCCATCCTTTTACAGACAGCTCCGAAAGGATCCACGTGTTTTTTATTTACAAGTTATCAGGCGCCAGTCTGGCGAGGCCAAAAGAGAAAATAAAAGCGAACCGCTCCGCAAGATGTCAATCAAATCTGTTCTGACAGTTGAGAAGAAGATCGACAGCCGCGGCAGCCAATCAGGAAGCAGAGCAGAAGAGAAATTTGTAGCTCCGCCTTCCGAATGCAGAAGCGCTAGTCATCTTACTGGTGTGACCCGAGAAAGATTATACCTTGGCGGCGAAAAGAAGATTGAACAGTCCGTAACAGGTGCGAAATTATTTGGCGAAAAGCGTAGGATTGCGGCATGTCTACTTGCAGAACGTAAGCCTTTTAAAGAAAACTTTCCTGAAGTAGCGGATAATGCTGTACTGAGAGGAGATGAAGAATTCAAAAAAAAAGATGGAAGAACTTTATTGCAAACTGAACGAAGCTCAAAGTAAGATAAAAGAATGTGAAGGTGAAATCTTACAGTTGCATACAGAAGGTGCTACTTTCAAAGTACAGTACTCTAAACTGGAAGTTAAGAATGATGCATTACAAGCTAAACTTGAAGAAATAGAATCGGAAAATTTAAAGGAACTGGCAGAAACCACTGAAATTCTTGAAAAATACAGAGAAGATATTGCAGGTTGTGAAATGGAAATTGGATCAGCTAAAGAAGAAATTGTCAATCTTAAAAATGAATTGAAGCTAGCCAAGTTACTACAAGAACAGTTAGGTCAACGATGCCAAACTCTTGTAAAATATGAGTTGAGTGCCACTAATAAAGTCTTGCAACCCTCAGTCTTAAGTTTAGAAGAAGGAGTAAACTTGAAAAGACAGCTAAAGGAGAAAAATCACAGCATTGAAGTGAAGAGAGCGAGTTATGTTCCAGACAAAAAGAAGTAAAGGAAATGGATGTGAAGATAACTAAACAATTTAGAGCAATGAAGGAAGATTCTACTCTCGTTGAACATATTCAGCATGGAATGAAACTTCAAAATGCAGAAATTTCAAAGATGAAGATAAACCTTCAACAAGATGAAACCAAAAAAGATGAACAGAAGGATGTGAAGGAAAAACATAAAAAGAAGAGATCATTATCAGATGCAAATAAGAAGACTGAAGAAACCTCAATGAATAAGGAGAGCCTCAAACAGTTTAAGAAAAGACGCAAAAAAACCAGAACATTTAAAGTTTACACTCAGCGAGCAAAATTTTTTGGCCATTACAAAGAGACACCAATCAAAAACAATCATAGATGTGACAATCAAAGTATCTGTGCATATTGCTTTCCTTATGTTTTTCTATTTCAGATAACTTCAGACATAAACTATGAGGACATAGTTCGCCAAGATGACCGAGTGTGGAGATAGGGAGCGCACCACTAGAGAACCCCTCGTGGCGACTCCTAGCGGCAGAGGGAGGTATTCCTCATTCTGATTAGAGAGACAGATCACTGAACATTCTCGATGTGAATATACGTAAGAAAGGCGCTTATGCCTAATGTAGTATGAGATAAGAGGCAATAAGGATTCATTAAAGCTGGATTCTACACTCAGCAAGTGTCCCTTCTCTGATCGTCTACTCCCACATAAATATATTCGACAGGCATTTGGCGTAATATAGTAAAAAGCTGTCTTTGCATTTGCATCACCAATGGATTTTTGGAAAAGGATTTGTTTGGCGTTCGCTTGGATATTCAATTGAAATTCATTAATTTAAAAAACTTGTTTGAACATTCAATTATAATTCGTTAATTTAAAAGGGTGTGAACTTAATAACAATAGTAAATAAATAAAAAATTTTTAAATTTGGACAAATGAGGCGATAATAGAAATCTCTATCAAATAAAATATTAACTAGAGATAAGATCAAATAAGTCAATGATTAAGGTTAGCTATTAATGATGTCAATTTAAGCTCACAAGTTATTAAGCTAATTTAAGAAAATGTGATTATTATAAATATATTAATTTAGATAAAAATTAAAAATATATGTTAAGTTTAAATATTCTAAATTAGCCACAAATGAGGTTATGCAATTCAGCAAATGGTTTATACTAATGTAATTAGTCGTAAATGAAAAATGGAACATGATACAGAACACGTAATCAAATTTACTTTTAAAAATTGCAAATGCGGCATTTTTTTTAATGAAATATTAACACGGCCAACTTAAAATTTCAAACAACCCCACGAATTTTGAAAGAAAATTCTCGTGTTAATAACAAAAAAAAAAAAAAAATTATAGAAAACCATTTGAATTGTCAAAATGAACACTGTCTTAAAACTAAATATATGATATGTATCCTTAATATGATAGTATATAATCGTTTATGTTTTTTTTTTTTTGTCTATATAAAATTTACATTAAAGGTAACTTTTGATGAAGGAATACTTCGAATGAGTTCGTTTTTAATTAGTTTTAAAAAAAAGGAATTTTGTCAATTCGTCCTGTGTACCTGTAACATTAGGGGGGTTGCGCAATTCGCATATGTAGGATGTAAAATAATGTCTGGGAGTGCTCAAATAACTTTTACACAGATAAAATTGCAGTTACAAAATAAGTGTCTGCCTATAGAGTATGCTTATAAAGAGCTATCATATGAGTGTGATTGCAATACCCATTATGGTTATTTAATTAAGTTATCGGTTTTATCTCAAAATCTTTGAGATAGCTAAATGAGTCAATTACAGTAAATTACAATTGTAAAATGTTCTTGATTTTGTACGAAAGGAGTCTTACATTAAAAACTTAATTAGAGGCCTCGCGATGTTCAATTGAATTCATGAAAAACCCAAAAGGAAGTGAAAAATAATGTATAAGGAGGTTGTTGCTCATGCAGATGTGTATTGTTTCCGATGGCATCGGAACACTCTGGAGTTAACGTATTAGGAAGAGATTGAACGTTTTACATGAAGAAATACTAATTTTGGTTTCGATCAATCTTTTTATATTATGGTCTTCAGACTTTTTGAAATAAGCGTAAAATTAATTATAAAATAAAATATATACTGTGCAAGTAATGGATATCTGATTCTTAACTTTAATTTTTAATTTGTCGGCAATTTCAAAAAGTTGAAATTCTTTGGGATAAGATTATTTTTACTTTCCATAGCATTTTTGTTAGCCACGTACTAACAAGAGGCTCTATCAATCCTATTCGAGAGAACAGAAGCATAAGCAAAAAGCAAAGGCAAAGCGCAAGCAGAAAAAAAAAAAAAAAACCACTCAAACACACAACTTTATACATTTGCTTACAGTAGCTCCGCAGCAATGATATTACGTCACGCAGGACGCTATAAAATTAGAATACCGAAGAAGAACACATATTCAACAATTTTGAGGTTGATTTGCATTTCAGGTCTTTTATTTCTTACCGATGATATCATGTTCTGTTTGCAGAATAATTTATCTGCGGTCAATTAAGTGGAAATGGGGCCACGATGAGTCAAATCCTTTAAAAACTTTTTGACATGCAACGTTATCCCATCGCCATTTGGCTTTTTGACTTTTATTGTAATTCATTTGCAAAGTATTCTTCAATGTTTATTTCTCTCTTGTTTTCTTTGCTGAGAAGTATAGCTTCTTGGAACAAACTTCCACAACGCCTATGCGACGGATCGTATGACACACAAAAAGATTTATTCTTGTACCGTGAAATCAGTTACTTTAGGTCCTCTTGGCAAAAAAAATTATTGCAAGGGAAACAATTTTTTAAGCACTGTTTCCATTTACCAACTAGTTGGTTCTGATGGAACCAGTCACGCACTTTTCATTCTTTTTCGATTTTGGTCTTTCGGCAGGTGATAATTATTATCTTTCATAAATACTTTACGGTTTTCAAGAAAATGAAAATATTAAAACGCTATCACTAAATGGTTTATTTTTTATAACAAATAGAAAATAAAAAATCCCTAATTGTTTTTCTTTTAGTTTAAATTTTACAAAAAATTGTAATCTTAAATAGGTACCTACCATTTTAAATAATAAACCATTAGTTAATTACAAAATAAAGTATTATAATTAGCTCTTTAAAAATAATTAATTTCAACAAATTGCTCCAAAATGAAAGAATTAAAAAATTCAAAATGAGTATTAGAAAAATAATTTTGCTTCGCCAGATCACTAGAATGAAACAACTAGAAACGCTTTGGAGTACGATCGGATAAAATTGAAAAAGTATAAATCAAAAGAGTTGACATCAATTTGGTAATTATGGGGAAAAACTGTCTCTGACGAAGTACCTTAGTTCTGAGAACTTTTCTAAAGTTATTCCACAATGTCGATATAAATGTCAGAGAATAAGGAAATATAGCAAATGAACCCTTAAATTACAGCATTTATTTTTGTATGATTATGAAATCAAAGCGGCAAATTAAAAGGTAAATATTAAGTAGTATTTACACGAAAAATTTGTTAAAAATTCATAATAAATGAAAAGAAATTGTTTAAAAAATTACTTGCGGACTCTAAGAGGAAAGTGATTAGTTGAGACCATATTTAGGTTTGCGATGTGTAAAGAAGATCAAACCACTTGAAGCAAGTATCCATAAACGAAGAGAGAAAAAACTAGGGGTGTGGAACATTACACAACTTTCAATTACACTATATAATATTGGTCACTATATTTAAATTTGACGTGGAATGGTGATATTCTTGGCGATAATTATTACATTAGAAGAAAAAAATATGGCGAATGTGACGACATATACTTATCGAAAATTCTTACATCATCCTTTCTTGTAAGTGAAGCAGAGGAGATGAGAAACAGTCGTTGATGAGCGATGCTCAAAGGAAGAGAACTTTGTGTTAAAGACATTCGTTTTTCAATATTTTACACCTTTATAGCATTTTTACGGGAATTTCTGTTGTGGGGATGTTTAGAACACCATAAGAGGCATTACCGCAGCAATTTTAATCAAAATCATTAGAGCATTAGAGCTATTTCTGAAAAACATGATTTTTTTTTCAATGGAAGCTACCTTATGCGCATGCGCGATTTTGACGAAAACCTTAATAGTAGGTCCCATATAGCCACCATTAACCCATACACCACTTTTGATCAATTTTGAGTAATGCAAATTTGAGTTATGCTGACCACGTACACACAGACAGAAATTTTATCTAGATCCCTAGTCAGGATCTTCTAGTCAGGATGTCCCAAAAAGTGAATAAATGCAATAAAAAAATGTCAACACATGAAGGACCTCGGCAAAGAACGATCAGAATCCAATTTTTTTGGAAATTGATGTTCTCCCGCCATTTGCAAAGTTATAGCAGATAGTTAAACCCCGGGGAGTCCTCCGGCAAATAAATTTCATGGTGCGTACGATTTTGAGCAACCATTTACCTAAACCCTGATACAAGCCCTGAGACTTGAAACTTTAAATCAGCTTTTTTGGAGAATTGAGAAGAACGGACTATGATCTAGGTGCACGGCTGTGCACCCGCCAAGTTCACTGCCAGCCATCTTTTACAGGAAGCCACTGCGAGTCTTTTACAGAATATAATCACATTTTACAGATTCATCCTTCTACATTCGCGAAAAAACTCACAAAAAGTCTCTTCTTTTCTTCCAACTTCCTCAATAAATCTACTGTCCCCAGATCCTGCTCCCCTATTTCTGATCAACACTACTCCCTCTCCCTCAGGAATGTGGTTTGGACTTGAGGGACTTTTTTTTCTTATCTTTATTTTTAGAGGGCCAGTGACAACCTGACAACAGGTTACCGAGAGGAACGAAACGGTCAAAATGAAAGCTTTCAGCAGCAATGATCAACAACAATAAATAGTTGGCATTGGCGAAAAGAGATGCTTTTAATTGCTGGAAAGGTGGCTGACTGAAGCGACTGGTAATCTTTTATGATGTTTGCCACATAAATAATCTAAATTCACAATTGGTACGATTAATTCTTGGAAAGTCACACTGAATATGTCCATTTTTAAATATATATGAAATACATAGCAGGATACGGAATTGACGTATCAAAAATCGAGTTATTGTTATATTCAAAGATAAATTATCAGATTGTATTTAGTTTTTAAGCTGCGAGTTTTTTGTAGTTTAAAACACAGTTTAATTAACAAATCTAATTCTACAAAATAGAGGATAACTTAATGGCTGTGGAGTTAGAACTGTGAATTGCATGCCACAGGTACCACGTTTGAATCCTGGGTTAGGGATGGATGATCGCTGTGGATCAGAATCTACGTTAAACATCAGTTGGTCCCATCAGGATTAGTTGTTATTGTGCAAAAAATAGGTAATTGAGCGTACAAACTAACCAACTGTAAAACTAGAATTTTATTAATAAAAATGAAGCATAATTTTTAGCATTATATAACATCAATATCATTGTATAACAATTAAAATTGCATCAATCGATACCCTTCATGCTCAATTGCTCATGTTCTCATTTCCCTCATCTTCTTCTATTAGAAGTCAGGTCACCAATACAATCCAGTAAAGAGACATATTTTATCTTTCTACATTTCCGCATAACTTTTGGGTATTCTAATATCACACGATGATCATCTTGTAATATCATTTTCTATTCAATTATTTCTATTATCGTACGATAATATTGGGAGTTCTGAAATATTTAAATTTTAGTTATGTAATTAATTCTATGGAGAAAAATACATTTAATTGTTAAATTCAAACACCATTCCATTAAAAATATCTTTTAGTTCAATCACTGATGTTATAAACATACTTTCCATTCAATACTCTTTATTGAAAATACTGCACATGTGCTTAAATACGGTATCCTACGCTGCTACTTATTAAACTGATGTCTATATCTTCTAAGATCATCTTCCATAAAACAGCTGGTCGGCTATTTTTATATCAAGCTAAATAACTTTCCTGTTAAAACTGATTAACGATCATGGCGAAATCTCATTTCCGGAACTTTAATGCAATAGCATTTTTAAGATTAGAGAAAGGTTCGTGTATGACTTCTTACGAGAAAATGATTGATGATGTTACGAAATGAAGATCATTATATTTAAGCTTTCTGACCTTACATGATTAATTACTGATTCATAATTACATCTTCATTTATTACTGGCAGAAAAGATGTATTCCAAACAAAGAAACAACGCACGTGCATTTGAAAATAAGAAATTAAATTTTGAACGTCTGATGCTGGAATATGAAGTAGGTGTTTTTTTTTTTTTTTACAAGCTTTATTGTATGGAAAGTCTATTTACTGAGTTTTACATTTTAACCAACTGAGAGTATTAGTAATGGTTTAATATTTTACCAAATAAATATAACATTTTGATTCAACTCTATGATTTTCCGTTTCTAACCGTGTGTATACTCGAAATTTCTTATTTTTTATCTCAGAAACGCTTTTAGTGTTATCGTCAATGAGCAATAACTTCTTTTCTTTTCTTAGGCAATTCGCACTTGACAACTTTTTTCTTCAAACTGTTGCAATGGTTTTCGGAATAACAATTTCCAGGATGTTCTCGATTTAAAAAAATTAGCAATTGACAGTTGGACACCCAACATGAAATATTCATAATACACTGGAGAGAAAAGTTTAAGGAATATCAGTTTTTCCCTACAACTTGTCAGTGGAGCAGCATAGACACGTAAAATTTACATTAAAGATACATCGTTACGTAATATAGAGATAAGTAAAACACAGTCACAAAATGAAATGCAAAGTGAACAGTGAGGGCATATGCAAAAGGGTGGAACACTATTTGTGTGTAATGCATCCATATGATATTAAAAACCAAGCAATTCAAGAAGTTAACTGTTAGTGTGAATTATGATCTCCCCTGTCATCAGTGTTTACTTTGCCCTGTATTCTCATACTTAACATGAGTTTCTTTATAAATTCAAGTGGCTAAATTGCTCATCCCACCTATTAAATTGCTTTCAAGTGTTGGAAAGTTCCCTATACATTAAATCTTTCCACAATGCATATCGGGAAAGCATCCTGAATATTATTTATGTAATTTGGATTAGAGTGATCTAGCTTACTTGTAGGAGTGATATTCATAATTTTTAATCGTTTATTCAAAGCACTTATGGGATAAAATATGTCATAAGTAACAATAAGTGCAATTTAGAAACCGATATTTCCCCATAAAAGACTTTTGCCTAGATTATCAAGTTAACTTAATTACAGTAAAAAAGTCGAATTTAATTATCTTATGCGCTGCTGGTGAGCTTAAGAAAAATTAAAGCAATCCAACATATTGCATCTCAAGACCAAAGGTAATTTTCCCACTAAATCGTTATCATGAATTGGCATTTACCTCGTAATATCATTCTCATCTTTTTACAGATTTTCTGACGTCTAATATTACACATGAGACTGAAAACAATATTTTCGGTAAAAAATATCTGATGTTAAAATAGTTTTGCTCTTTGGGTGCAAAATGTTGGTTTGTTGTGTTGTGCTCCCCAGGAATACGAAAGGTAATTATACGATAAATTTTTTTTACAGTTGCGGCGACTAGCACACATTGGACCTACCAGCGCTTTATCAGACTGTCTGCGCCTTATCAGATTGATCCAGGTCAGTGGCGTTATGCTGGTTATTCGAATTCGTCATCTATGTTAACTACCACCTTGAGACCCGAAGTTACTATGTATTGCTCTGTCTTTTGTTGATTACTCGCTATGCTTGTGTGCAGAATGTCTGGATAGTCTGCTTTATTGTTTCTTTGATACTTCCCAGGAGGAAGTTTTATATTTATATCAAGTCATTTTTCTAGTGTTTTTAATAAAAAGTCAACTCTCCTAAATATCTTATTTTACTTTGTCGCACTCTACACACAATGTACCGTAACTACTGCTGACTGCCTGGGGAACAGTCGGTACACAGTAATTTCGCTTTCTAGCTCTAGGTAAGCTTATAATGATGAAATATTGGTTCCTAGATCGTGTTTATTGTAATTTATGGTTTATTGACATTTAGAGGAGATCACGCCTCTAATCCATATTTCATGAAACATGTGTGGGACGCTTCCGCGAGATGAGTTTTAGAAAGATTTAATGTATTGAGAACTTTCTGTCACTTAAAAACAGTTCTAAAGGTGGAACGAGCAATTTTGCCATTAAAAATCATAAAAATTCTCATGTAAAGTATGATAAAGCAGTGAAAAGTAAAAACTGATGACAATGGGAAATCTTATTTCTCACTATTGGTCAACTCCGTGAATTACGTGATCTTTAATATAGAGGCATCAGTACAACTGCACACTAATGGTACTAATGCTTTTGCATATGCCCCCACTGAATACTTTGCATTTTATTTTGTAACTGTGTTGTTTCATTTATAATTATGTTACTTTAAAATGTCCGTTTGAGGTGAATTTCATGTGCCTATGCCGCTCACTGAGAAGTTATTAGAGAAAAATTTCATATTTCTTCAATGGAAATCTCAACAAATATATGTCTGTAAAAGGAAAGGTGCGAAGATGGGGTTAATAGTATGGTATAAGAAAGGAAAAGTACGAAACAGTTTGAAATAGTTTATTTCTTACGCCATACCATTTTCTTTTCTTCGCGTAAATTAATATCAAATTTCAGGATATTCTGACCAGTGTTTTTTTTGTTTTTGTTTTTTTTTACTTTTACTGCTTTTTGAAAATTGAAAGTTGAATTAATCATCCTGTATATTGACTGAACTGCTTCAAATGTCGTGTCAAACAACACAAGGAATAACTTATTTTGTCAATATCTTAAATTATACACATAAGCGGTATTTTACTTTAATTTTCATTAACTAGAATACTTTTTGTTTTTCTTTCTGGTGCGTATTTTACTTATCCTTATGCACTTTAAATGACTAAGCGAAAGAATCATCCAAAAATCTCATTACATATTTAAATGTTACTTTCTCAATTATAATATCATCACTACAGGCGAATAATTCGCTTATGTATGATAGCGCATACACGTTATATTATATAAGTAGGCAGCTTTATCCGTTTAAAAGTTATTTGAATGTTTCCAGGCTATTGTTTGCACCCTTTTTATTATGTTGATCTTTAATTTATCAGTCTTGGGTCATGGGCAATCTCGGGCTACGCAATTAGTAGGACATCACAAATCAACCTTAAAGTAAAAGTGAAACACCTTAATCTTATTTTCGTTAGATAAAATATGAACTTGTTTAATCAAACAGCAAAATTATACTGAAAAGGAATGACAATTTATTGAAATGAGATTTCATGAAATATATCACTAATTACTAAGAAGGTATAACAAAAAAGAAGAAAGCTGCATGGACGTATAGCTCTTTTTTTTTTTTTTTTTTTTTTTTTAAGTAGAGTTTGTGATGCATTTCTTATGTAAGCAGCAGCTGATTAATACGCGTCAGTTGCATTGTTATCACGGTTATGGAAAAAAGATTATAATCGCGACCTATTCAATGCTAACAAACCAACAATCTGCTCTTATATAATGCATGATAAACTTGCGCAATGGATTTGGCTTTGCGCAATGGAATACAACAGAATTATATAACTATGGACAGACTGTTATAGGGAATAGGTAGATTGATTATTTTTTAAAAGAATGTTGAAATAAAGTCACAATTGTGTAGGCGTTTTGTACAACGAAAAAAAAAAAAAAATGCTTTATAACACATATATTGACAAAGGTTTATGATAATTGAGGTAGTATATATTGCTAAGGTGGGATTGGTTCTTTTTACTTTAGGATGATAAAGATTTAAAAAATATATGAAAAAAGGCCAAATAGTTACGAAATCTCCACAAAGAGCTGTTACGATTACTCAAGAATAAATTATATAACATTGACAATTTGCTTATATAATCCGATTAGTTTTTGAAAACATTGTAATGATGTAAGAATTCAATAGCTTATATAAGCACACATAGCTATTATCTTTGTCATACTCGTAACAAGACTTTAAAACAGGGTTAATTTAAATTGCTTTTATTGGAAATCTATACTTAAAGTTTTATTTGGACAATTTGAATGACGTATTCTATTTTATAATATTCTCGTTATGTTAAATTTATCCCTTCAAAGAAAAAGAGAAATGTACTAAATTCAAATTTAAATGGTTTGATTAATTCAAAATTTTAAATGGTACAATATCTGCTTTTTCAATTAATTTACTTTTTAATAAAGTAAACCATTTGAAAATTATAAGAGTTTCATTTTGAATTTGAACTTTTTTAAACTAAAAGAAAGGAATATAATTTTTAATGAGCTTTTACTGAAAAGTTTAAAGATTTCTTTTAGAGGTAACACAATACTTATGTTTGACATACTACAAGGCTAATTAAAACTTTCCATATACCTTGGTATTGTAAAAATAATAATTTATAAAAACGTTGATAATAAATAGTAATTGCATAGAATGCAGTGCTGGAAAAATGTTAGGATCGAGCGAAAAACATTATTATTTTCCCTGTTGTGTATTTTTGTGTTACGCAAATTTATATACAGTGAAGACAATGACAGTTTCAATTATAGTAATGAAAAGATTCCGACAAAGTTATTTACTTTTTAATTTAATATGCTTTTTTTTTTTTATATACGACAACCTGGGGGGGAAAATAGCGTCAAGATCAATTTTAAAGCGTTTCTCATTTTATTACCCTTGGCTTTAAGCTGAAGGGAATTTTTTTCAATTAACCAAAAGTGTGGTCCGGTGTCCGTCCCCTTTTTGTTTGGGAATGCGCAGAAAAGGCATTGCGGGAGCATGCGCCTGCTCCGCCTGCATGTATAAAAAGAGATGTATGCTGAAGTTGTTCAGTTGTATTGATGTATCGATGTTTTATAAAACTCAAATAATAAAACATAATAAAATTAAAATGTATTAAAATAATTAGGGCCGATATACAATATGCTCTGGGAGACTTAATCCCAAGCCCATTACGAAGCTGTTTTCTTTTAACGTGAGTGCATTTAACTATTTTTATTGAATGCATTTAACTAGATTTATGAACTTAAGTATGATTATAGGATTGTAGAGAGACTCCCATTTAATGTATTTGTATATAATAATTTTTACAATTTGACAGCTTTTAAAATTGTATGCGTGTTCGGTTTTTTTTTGGAATATCCATTTTACTGTAATAAATGTCATGTCTTGTGTAACTCATTTGATGCAATGTTTTTTGCTTATCTAAATTATTATTAAAACAATCTTTATTTTATTACAATTGCTATATAAAGACCTCTTTTATTGGTATAATATTCTTTCGAAAATCGTTTGTCACGAGGAGGAGGCCACCATTAGGATTTGTGCCCTGGGCCCCTGCATTTGTAAGTCGGGCTCAATGTGTCTAACCACTACACTACACAGAAAACATCCATTCCGCTTAACTGTCACGACAACTTGCTTACCAGCCAAGTTCCAGCTCAATTGGATGACAACAAATTGTTCAATTATCTCCCCGAAGATTTTATCAGACACAAACCAACTCTAAGTTAATATAAAGGATTTATATATTTGTATAATTTTTTCGATATGCGATATTTTATTTTCTCATGTTACCAGAGAGGTGCTCTAATTAATCACGCAAGTGTAAAAAAAAAAGGCTTTTTTTTTTTTTTTTTTTTTTTTTTTTTTTGCTTTTTTTTTTTTTTTAATGGAGTGAGATAAAAAATTAACACTGATTGAACAGCCCGATCCTTTTATTAAATACTGTACAACGGGAAAACTTACAGCCAGACGTGGTGACTATGTGCCACATGCGATTTTTGTAGCATAATTCCCTACCTGTCGGTTTTCATTACCAAGTAATAAAAAAAATTGAATTTCGACACATTTGCACTCTTTTTAAAAACATAAACTTGTCAAAATAAGCCTCCGTGTTTGAAGTTAACATTTCAGGTTAACTTCTGGATTTCAGGATTAACGACCAGGATTGTTTTCTGTATCCTCGAATATTGCAGAGGGCTGTTAACAGCAACAATCTGTGAAATTTTCATTTAAACACGGCCGTCAAGTCAGAATGCAATTCTAAGAGAAAATTAACATGCATAAATCCATAAGTTTGGATATTTTTTTTTCTTTGATATCACACTTTCTCTATCCACAAATTTTCTCAAATTTAATTTCTTAAGGGTAATGTTTTTTTTCAATTTTAGTAACGATTTTTTTTTTGGGGGGGGGGGGGGAGGAAAACATAATGTATTAAACGAAGTCTGATACGTAGAGGGTTAGCAAGAAATAAGTTGCCTACTTCAGAGGGCCCGAGAATGCGTTCTATTGGTCTAAATGAGATAAAATTTGAACTACAGATAATTCAAATGATGCGCTTCGCAATTATTAAATAAAAAAATTAGTACTAAAATTCACCAATAGATGACGCTGTAATATACATAAAAACATTTAATATGCTTTATAAATTTTAAATAATATTAAAAAAAGTTGCATTAAAACTACTCAATATGTTTCCCTTCATGCTCAACAATGTGTTCTAATCGCAGAACCATATTTTCCACCGCTGACTGGAGTGAGTATGCTGGAATAATATGGCACCGAAAGCTGTTCTACAGATCTGGCACAGTTGTAGGCCTTTTACTATAGACATTGTTATTAAGGAAACTCCCAAACGAAAGTCGCAGGGGGTGATATCTGGCGAACGAAGAGGCCATGCTAATAGAAAATGATGGTCGATCACTCGTGCATCTGTGAAATGCTGTCTTAACAAATACTTTACACGACGATCAATATGAGGAGGTGCGCCATCCTGCATAAAAATGATATTCTGAAGGCATCCTTGCTCTTGAAGTTGTGGGATTACAAAATTCCTCAGCATATCATTGTACCGTTGACCTGTGACGGAACAGTTATGGATTTCATTTGCAATTATCTCTTCAAAAAATACCGTCCAATGATGAAGGTAGCCGTAAAACCACACCACACTGTCCCTTTTCAGGATGACAGGGCTGTTCCTGGATAAGGTGAGGGTTTTTCGCTGCCCAAATTCGACAATTGTGGGTGTTAACTTGTTCATTGAGGCAAAAGTGGGCTTCGTCAGTCCACAGAATGTTCCACGGCCAAGTAATATCAACCACCATTCGAACAAGGAATTTTAGTGCAAAGGTATTACGTACTTCCTTGTCCCTGTTCTGTTATAGGTGCACAGGCTTGATTTTGTATGGATAAAAATGTAAAATCCGCCGTAAGATTTTTTATACAGGGAAATACGGCATATCCAATACACGGGAAACAACTGGCACACACACACTGCTGGTTTCAACGACAGGGTTAACCACATGTTCGCCGCTGGAAGACAAGATTTGCGTTCGTCCTCTACCTGGAAGAATGTCAAGTTGCCTAGTTGTTTCAAATTTCTGCATCATCTTGCGTAAGGCATATGGAGACATTGAACCTCTTCGTATCTGCTTCATACGACGTAACTCTTTTACATTTGAAACTGAGTTCTGCTGGTTCTGGTAGAACAATTTTATCAGTATAGCGCCTTTCTTGCAACGTAGGTGTGATATGCAGATAAGTAATTAATGCTCGTGCAGAAATTGCTTTCTTTTTATCCAAAGAATAATGTTAAAAGGCATGAGCTGGAACGCCAATGATATTTCACAATTTAAATATATGCATAAAATAAATACCGTTTGTGTGTGAATTTTGTACTAATTTTGTTCTATTGGTGAATTTTGGTACTAAATGTTTTTTTTTATGTAATAAATGCGAAGCACATCATTTGAATTATCTGTAATTCAAATTTTATCTCATTTGAACCAATAGAACGCATTCTAGAGCCCTCTAAAGTGGGCAACTTATTTTTTGCTAACCCTGTACATGGTGTTTGATTGTATCATACAAAAGGGCATCTTGAATGTAGCAATTGGTTTGTTGGCAAAGGTTCAGCGTAGAGCAACAAAAACAATACAGGAGAACTCGAGTTTGGATTATGGTGTTAGGTTGATGAACCTAAATATGTATACATTGGAAGAAAGAAGATCTATAGAGAATTTGGTTCAGTTATTTAAATTTATCAAACAAGGCGACTTCCAGGGTTTAGAGTACAATACAGAGGGCTAGACAAGAGGTCATGGTTACAAGTTATTTAAATGGCATTTTAACTTAGAGAATAAGAAATATTATTTTTACAATATAATGGTTAATAATTGAAACAATCTGCCAAATAAAATCGTAAATTGTAATGGAGTAAAAAGATTTAAAAGACAGCTGGATCTTTGTATAAGTTAAAATGGCGGATAACAAGTTATGTTTCCGTTAAAACTGGATTTCTAAATGTAACTAAAGATTGAGTTGACTATGAGTTGAATTAACTGAACATATTTTCTATTTGTAAAATGCGTGAATGGCGATTTCTGGTGCTGAGAAACTTGATTATGAGATTGATTTTGGCGTCATAGATGACTCTTTTAGCTTCTACATTTGTAGGGCCACCCAAAAACCATTCCTTCGCTCTTCATATAATTATTGATTTAAAAATATGGTCAGCGCAGTATAGCCCTTGTGTAGCTCTTTCGACATAAAATCCCCAACTAGAATTTTTTCGAATACATTTAAACGCAGAACATAAAAAAGTCGAAAAAAGAAAACCATCTGTTTTCCCTACCTATTCGTTATGTTGTGTTTTTATAACAACATCAAATTTTAATTTTATTTGTTTACATCTATCGGCCCTTAACTTTGAGAAAATATACAATTTTAATAATTTTTCTAATTAAAAAAAATCAAAAATCAAATAACTTCTATAACAAATAGTTATAGGTATATTTTGTAGAATAAAATATAGAAAATATAAAAAATGAAAAAAGAATACCTCTTAGAATTTATTAGTATAGTCCGAATTATATACACATTTTTTACAGAAATATACAAATTTCCATTGGAATAAAAACTTTTTTCTGATTGTGTAAACTTTCAATTTTAAAAATGTTTTTTTAAGTGTTGTACTTCCGAAAAATTGCCTCTTGGGTAGCTTAATAAGTGCAAAAATAAAAATAAATTTGATTAATGTATCCGCATATAAATGCAAACTAACGAATATTTAGGCTACAATTGCCAAAAGGTAACTGTTCCTGAGATTTGTGAATAATGTGTCGATAATCTGTAACTGTGAAAGAGCAAAAACTGATGCCCATTATTGAACTAAAATTCTTGTACTTTCTCAAAGAAAGTATGACATAAGTAAAATTGGAACTGTTGATATAAAGAAAAACTCCAAAGACATGAAAGAAAGATGTTGAATAGACCTCAGTTCATTATTGATTCATTATCACAACCATCTTGTTCAAAACCTAAAAACACACAGATACAGAAATTCTCCGGCCTAATGAAATTGGCTGCAACTCTTCTTAAGCTGACAACGATAAAAATTTCGAAGAATTTAAGCCTGAAATTTAGACACCATAGCATACGCGCATTAAATTAAAAAATGCTGCGCAGACGAGTGATCGCTTTGGATTATCAGGTAATAAATCAACCTCAGCTATCACTTCAATTATATCGCAAGAGTTAGATCTCATAAGTGATGGTGACCACACCCATGTTGTTGACAAAAATAAACTTACAAGGCAAAAAAAGTGTTAATCGCATAGAACTTCAAATACAGAACAATAACAAACATAACCCACGGCAACTTTAATAACTATATTTTGATGGGAGGTAGGATGACACCCTCGTGATTGAAAAGTAAATTCAAAGCAGTTTCGAAGAACAATAAAAGAATATTACTCATTTTTACAAGAGCCAGGTTTTAAGTTCGTTGATCATGTTTCCCCCTCTCCTGGGTTTGCTCAAGATATTGCTAATAAAATTCTTTCTTATTTGACTGAAGCTGGTTGATTGATTAAATTTTAATGGTGCAAGGGCAACTCGTGGGCCCTACTGCGCTAGACTGAAGCTGGATTTTCATTTTATGAACAGGATGTATTTGAATGGGATGGCACCGTTACTAATAGAGGGTAGATAATGTGTGTTATATGTGAAATTGAAAAATAAGTTAAAAGACCACTGCAGTGGGGTTTGCCGCTTACACTTTAATGAATTGTCATTCCGGCTTTTGTTTGAATACTTAAATGGTGAAAAGACTTGGATAAATCATTAAGTGGGCCGATTGGCTCAATCTTCTGCACATAAGCTCTACTATAAAATAAGGCTTGCTATCCTGAAGATTTATATGTTCGTGAAATTGGTCCAATTTCCCATTCAAGATGGTTAACAATGGCGAAACACAGTTCTCTGAACCCAACAGATGTGATCATAATATCTTAGTTTTTTTTCTCCTAAAATCATATATTCCTGTATGGTTTTATATCAAGAAAAGGTACTTCACAAACGGACCAGAACATGTATTGTAAATTATAGAAACGTCAAGATTTTCGTCAAAAAACTTGCTAAAAGTCATCGACCTATTAATTGAGAGAAGCGCATTTTTTGATGCCCTTAAAAAAAAAACTTACTTTTTTTAGTATAAAAAAGAAGTTATTCACTATACAGGGTGATTCCTAATATTCTTTTAAACTTGAAATGCCGTCTTGTATAGCCAGGGAAGTAGCGTATACCTATAGTAAAGTGACTATGCTAAATATTTTGAGACGGCTTACAGGGCCCTAGATTCGATTTATGGAAGTTACAAAAAATAACTAAAAAACTAAAGGAGATAAGCAAAAAAGTCCAGCCAGAAAAATGTTCACACTAATATGACAAAACCACAAAAAAAGTTTTATAAAGTTTTTTGTAAAATTGGTGGAAATATTTGTGATTAAAATTATGGACTTTTCGCGACTTGATAAAAGGCTCGTCCTGAATTGAGAAACGTGTTACCGGGTGTTATCATGCCAACACCAGAGTTACCATGCGACATCGGAGAACACTTTTCACAAGTAAAGGTTCTCAGTTAAATGTTTTTGAAAGTTAACTAGCTGTTGTTATGCAGTTTCAGTGACATATGAAATTTATAGAACAAATATTCCTCTTTAATTCTGTGGATTCAAAAATTATTTCTATTTTAAAGATACTACATATGACTATTCGCCAAATCATTCTTTGCAAATCTTAACATTGCGTTTGGGCTCAATTAAACCTAATATGGTGGTAAAACGAACATCTAAATGATGGCAAACCTGTTTTGAAGACTTGGCAGATACATTTGAATCTTAATAACAGGCTTAGAGCCTCTATCTATTGCCAAATCATGAAAGGAAAAATAATGGTTTTAAATTATTTAAAAATAAAAAGAATAATTTAATGAAGCACAGATCAATGTTGGATTTTAAGTCGAAACATTCCGAATCATACAATCTTATCCGTTTCAAGATCCATAGATTTGTTAGGTCTGGACGTATGAGAAATTTTTTACGTCAAAAACGTGCGAAAACTCGACATTTCTTTATGTTTTCTGAAATTTCAATAATTGTTTTTCTCCGTTGTTTGTTATCCTAGACAACTCATTTTTTGTAAAGATATTTCCGAAACTTATGTATGGTATTTTTTATTGTTCTACGAAGCTCCATTCGCATGGTACAAAGTGAAGTCAATTTTGGCTTTATCATAAAAAATTGTACTGATAAGAGATAATGCCGTTTCTCGGTTGTAACTTTGAAATGTAGATGGCGTACTCTTTTTATATTGGGTTTTTATATTTATCACCAATTCTAGAAACCGTAATAAAATTCTCGAGCCACTTACGACAGAAGGAATGTTCAAAGCAGAAGAACACTTGGTGAAATCATCTCAACGTCAAAACTTTTGCCGAGAAATATCAATTGCTGCAAGAAAAGAAAAGTATTCATCGAGAATCGTCACTATATTCCCTAAATTTCTTTCTCGACGAAACGGGAATGATGCGAATAGGAGGTAGGCTTAAACATTCAAATTTCGATTTCGAAGAAAACATCCTATTTTCTGCCAATGAAAAATAGATTGAGAGAACTTGTGATAAATCACGCTCACAACGTAGTTCGTCAGTCAAGGTCTTGTCGATACATTAATTTAAGTGAAAGAAAAATTTTGAGTTATAAAGGGCAGACAGATTGTGAAAAGTTCTCTCGTTACGCTCGTTTTACGCGTAAAAAATTTAATTCTAAGCAAGGGAACACAAGTAATGGCCTCATTACCATCCAATAGAATCACGGAAGAAGAATTTTTCAAAACAACTGGATTGCATTTTTCGGCTCCATTATATTGCAAAGGAAGTGACAATAAATATTACATATGCATTTTCACCTGTGCGGTAACACGAGCTGTCCATCTAGAACTAGTGCAAATCATAGTACCGAAAACTTCCTGTTAGCACTTCAAAAATTTATAGCTCGTAGAGGGATGTGTTCTACCATTATTTCGGACAATTCTAAAACATTTAAAAGTACCGATAAACTATTTACAAAAATGTGAACTGTAATCAATTACCATGAGGTCAAAGACTTCTACAGTTCAAAAGGTATAAAGTGGTCGTTTATTGTGGGGAAGGCAGCTTGGTGAGGTGGTCTTTACGAAAGACTAATACGATCAGTCAAATTAAATCTAAGAAAATCCATCTGAAAAACTTCTCTTTCCTTTGAAGAACTGGAAGACTGTTATAATCGAGATTGAAGCGATTATAAGCTCACGACCCCTCTCATATGTTTTCAGTGACTGCCGAGAACTCTTCTCATTAACAAAGCGACTACTAAGCTTCCCAAGTACTGTCATAAAAGTAACAGATTCTAGTACAAAACCAGTATTAGTGAAACAATACAACTATCGGGAAAGGCTCTTAAATTCATTTTGGTCTAGATGGAAAAAAAAGTAAATCCTGAACTTAAAGTTGGCAAATTCAGTGTCGACTTTTAAAGAATCTATTAAGTTAAATATGAATGATATCGTGCTGATTTGTGATGATAAATACACGCGAAGCATGTGGAAATTAGGCAAAATCCTTGAAGTTCATCCTGGGAGAGATGGAAAAATCAGTGCCTGTGCAGTTATAACTGGATCTGGCATAATAAGACGACCTATCCAATTATTGTGCTCGCTAGAAGTTGATAAATAGCAGTAAACATCACAAATTAGCATGATGATTACAAATCTGTTTTAATGTGAAATATCTATATTTTTGTTTTATATTAATATTCTTTCTATATATGTTGGGTATTGTATATAATTACCCACATTCTAGATTATAATTGTGTTTTAAAGTTTAAAGAAAATTTTACTAGATTTTTAAATACTTTGATATCTCATTGATTCGAAAAGGTAATTGATGAAATTCATCATGGGGGGGGGGGGGGGGCAATATGTTGTAACTTTGAATTGTAGACGGCGCTCTCTGTGTATATCATATGAGCGTCTGGTGACGAAACTTCAGATTAGATTATGATGCGACCCTAACCAGATCAGAGGGTCAGCATGCTTTTATTGTTAACAAATATTTAACTTTTTTCCTGTCTTTTATCGTGATTGTCTTCTGTCTTCAAATAAATCAAGAAAATGTCAAATGGAGATGTTCTCGTTCATAGTTTTAAGTAATGCAGGGAATAAACACGGATTATTTCACTGTCTTCTTGAGATTGGCGGCGAAATGACCGTTTCGTCTAATTAAAAACCGTTCCTGAAACATTATGCAACGCACTAAAGACCGTAAGTAGTACTGTCAATTTGTAAAATAGAAATAAAGAAACTCTTCAAGCTCGCACGCAACGTTTTACTAATCATAACAGGTTAATTTCCTCTTAAAGGAGGGGGAGAAAAAACTTAATTTATCACGATTACAAATCTATATAAAAAAAAACTACTTCCAAGTCAGTTTACACATCTGTCTTTTCAACGCTTTATATAAGAGTTTATCCTTTCATCTAGGTATATTTCGTTAGCCTTCGTTGTAGCGTTTCGTTTTGAGTTAAATGTAACGAATAAATTTTTTGCTATTATGTTGAAAGTATGCTGCTATATACCACAGAAAATAAAGTATACTTTTATCTGCAACCACAGAATTGAGTTTTGATTCATCATTCTGAATATCTCCATAATCCTTTTGTATCGTTCTGCGCGTATGATATCATAAAAAAAGTAATGGTAACGATTTTTAGGTGCTTTTTTGAACTCTCTAAAATAACAAAAAAATTCTAATAATTTGTGGTATAATTATAAGGAATTTTTGATTACGCAATTATTATGTGTGGGTGCCTAAGTTAATTATAAATTTCAATTTCAATGGGGAAAAAATTAACATCCGGTTTTTTTTTAAGTTGTAAAATTAACTTAAGGGGACTTGGTGCCATGGAGAAAGAAATAAGACAAGAGAAGGCAGCGGTTTAAAATCTGAAGCATTTAACTGTAACCTACCACCATCTTGTTTCAATCAAGAGATTCGACATGCAGTATCTCTATACAGTGTAAAACATCGAATTAATTTATATATATTCTTTCTGGTTATATATGATTGCTTAGAGAAATGGGGTCTTACGTAATTTTTATAATTGCACAAATAGATATTCTTAGAAAATATTTTGGAATAATTTTTCATAGATAAATACTCTTTTTATACTGATTTTTTGTGTGTCTTGGAATTCGGTTTCGCCAGTTGCTAGATCATTAAACTTGAGCATTTTTATTTTTTATATGTAGCAGTATATTTGTAAATGATTGAGTATTCTATTAAAAATTAAAAAAGAAAGAAAAAGGATTGTGTTCGATATTTTCAATTTATTATAAGTCTATGATAATTTTTGAACTTTAATGAATTATCTTTTCCCTGTTCTATGGAAACGATAAACAGTACGTAGCATATTAGATTAAAATCTCTTTAAGGTACTTCATGACGATCGTTCTCACACTTTTCTGCTATTATTTTAACACAAAAATGGAATTTTTATTGTATGTATTGAAAAAATTTATAAATTTAAGGTATTACGAAGCAATGTATTTCTTGTAAGTGCTCCAAAACATATAGTATAATCCAGTTTCTACTTTAATTCGTTGACATTAACTATCATACGTTTATGTGATACAATTATATATCCATTTGAAATCTTAGGGGGTTCCACTCCCTGCTCGCTTACGCTCGTCAACCATGGGAATTACTTCGTAAACACGTCACCTCGGTAAAGCTTGCCAAACTCCGAGCTCGTTACGCTTGCGAATTTCTACAAGAAATACATAGCTGAAAAGGTCAATTCAAAGATACAATTAATTGATGATCCCATAAGAATAACAATTCCTCATAGGTCAAAATTTTAAATAATACTTAATGGCAAATATTCCTTGTTCGATGAGTAATAAGCGATTGAAGTGAATGGATGAGGTAATTTCATTTATGTAAACAATTCAGTTTCAATTTTGCAGTGATTTCAAAAACGTTTTGCATGATTTCAAGAAATTTTTTTTACTGTTGCTGTGTGTGCTGTTGTACATAGTTGCTGTTCGTACATAGTACGAAGGTTATTAAAACATGCATTCTTCCGATCGGTCAACTCTCGGAAGAATCCCAAGAGGCCCGAAATAAAGATTGTCGTAGGTTCCGTGGCACCATACAAGGAAGCACTCACGATTATGGATTTGCTGAATATGCTTCTGATAACATCCGATCCTGCAATCAATTTACTCAGAGAACTGCCTTAAAAGAGAACCGAGAAATTACCGGTGGAAGTTCTGAATTTAATTGAGGACTAGAAATAGAAAAAGACCTAAGTTCAAAAAAGAAAATTTTTCAGGAGAGCCGAAAAATTAAAAACATTCGCATTGGTACTTAAGGCTATGACTAAGTGCCAGGTTGAATTTGAACTATTGCTACTGGAGTTCGCACTTTGGGAGTTCTCCAGTTTGTTTAGCTTGATCTTTAGGACATTTTCCGTAAAAAGAAAAAAGATTTTCGATTTTTTTGGTACATAGGACGTTTTCCATTTCAAGTCCTCAGTTGTCCAACCTTCAATACCACATTGGGTAGCAAGTATTGTTCCTCCGTGTAACGATGAAGATTCGTCTGATTGTGAGATTGATTCGTGTAATGATAATTATTAGTACAGAGTATTATTTGCTTATTTAACTTTATGTTGGTTATTTCTATAATCTAAATTGTAAGTAGTATGAGTAAATTTTATTGTATAATTTATGCTATGTTAAATGGTGTACATAATTTTCCTGTGAAAATAATGTTTTGATTAAATACATTTTTTATACCGTACTTATTTTTGTGTATAAATATTCCACGAGCTTCTAAATTGTCAAAACATGTGTAGTTATTCAATAAAACAACAAAATATTATGCATCATAACCAGAACAATCAAATCGTAGAATGAAATGTTTTTGTCCACCTATCTTGTATTAGACGACACACTGTGCACCAGAAGGCTGTGAGATCGAGCCTGCCATAACACTGGCGTGTAAAATAATGGTGACCGCTGTATTTTAATTCCGTAAAGGTCTGTATGTCCTCTCGTTGGTAAGTTAAGACAGAGGTGCTATCTCAGGTGTTGGTCCTCGTCATTCAATCAAATTTAAAATTGAAAAGTCCAATTGTATATATTACTAGTATTACACCGCACAGTATGGCCCTATCTTGAGGACAGGATGAGTTGAGCTCACTGAATATGCTGTAGGAACCGGTTCCTCTATCATTGCAGAGTATTGAGTGAGCTCAGGTCATGTAGTCTTCTAGTATAATGTAGTTCTAGGGAAAACTTTCAAGCCAACAATTGAATTAAAAGTCAGTTTTTCAGCAAATATTGTTAGTTTTATTTAAAAAAAAAACACTGGAAGAATGAGTCGATAAATTGATATTTGGATAACTGTTATAGAATGTGTCTTATAAAATTTAATTGTTTTCTTTTTGACTTTCGATATAGGACAGTGATATTCAAATAGTGAAAATTTAATAAGCGTGATTTCAACGAATTTAAATAATTATTTAATCATATTTGTCGAAATTGTTATCATCTACAAGATAATGGAAATAAGTGAAACTACGAATCACATCACATGCAGTTACTTGGTGAGTGTCTAATAAATCCGATAACATTTGACAACTAGCTGAGTGAGAGTAGAAAAATAATAGTGATAGTGTCAGTAACTTCATCAGTTCTTGGGTATCACTACTTTCCGAAAACCGTAAATACCAAACGTGTGAAACTGGCTAGTAACGCAACTGATGGGCATCCAGATCCGGATTGCGGGGATGGGGAGGGGGGCTACAGGGGATCCGACCATGTAAAGAGTAAATCTAAACTACTATAAGAAACCACTGGCACTAATGACAATAATTTCAAACTAATATAGTCTAATTATATTGCATAATTTGTTGTTTGAATGATAACCGCGCCCACCTGATGGCTGTGGGGTTAGCGCTCTGGCTTCGCATGCCAAAGGTGCCGGGTGCGAATTCCGGGTTAAGCATGGATGTTAGTTGTGATTAGGAATCCGCGTTAAGCTATAGGTCTCGACCTGATTAGCCGTTATTGTGCACAAGCATAGGTCGTTGAGCGCACAAACCAATGAAAATGGTAAAATTACTTTCAAATATGATAAATAAAATGTTGACTCTCCCAACCATTCCTTTTGGATACAGGTTGAGTCTATGAAACAACTCATAAATTGGAATTCGTTTAATTCTTTGCTGACAGATAATTACAATAAGGCTATCTTTTGCTTTATTTTATTGCTTGAAAGGAATACGTAGTTCATTTCGCAATGAAGAGCCACTGCCTTCATAAAAGAATATTGTATTATAGTGTGTGATGTACCATTCATTGATATTTATTATTATTAGCTCAATGATAGAAAGTATCGGGCATATTAGAAGAGAAAAAGATTGATTATTAGTAGAGAAGAAGAAAGTTTAATTAGAATAAATATCCTATACTGTCTAGAAAAGAAGAGAGTTTATTAGGTACTTTTGTTATGTGTTAAATTTTTCATTTGCACTTCGCAGCTAAGGATTAATTTCTTCGAGATAGTTTGTTTGAATGATTTCATCTTTTAGAATATGGTTTGAATTTTGTTCATGCATAGTTTAATCAAGCCTTGTTACTTTACTATTCAAATGTCAGCCTTCAAACAAAAACTGGAAGTTTTTTAAAGTGAGGTGGACCGATGTGTTTAGTTTCTTCTCAATGTGAGAACTGACTGAATATTTTAGATGAGAATTCATCAGGATAGCGTTTCATAACATAATAGTTCCTAAAATTGTAACAATATGAAGTTTTTTTGTGTTCATAATGAGCCATTTAATTACATTTAAACGCAGAACATAAAAAAGTCGAAAAAAGAAAACCATCTGTTTTCCCTACCTATTCGTTATGTTGTGTTTTTATAACAACATCAAATTTTAATTTTATTTGTTTACATCTATCGGCCCTTAACTTTGAGAAAATATACGATTTTAATAATTTTTCTAATTAAAAAAAATCAAAAATCAAATAACTTCTATAACAAGTAGTTATAGGCATATTTTGTAGAATAAAATATAGAAAATATAAAAAATGAAAAACGAATACCTCTTAGAATTCATTAGTATAGTCCGAATTATAATCACATTTTTTACAAAAATATACAAATTTCCATTGAAATAAAAAAAAAATTCTGATTGTGAAAACTTTCAATTTTAAAAATGTTTTTTTAAGTGTTGTACTGCCGAAAAATTGCCTCTTGGGTAGCTTAATAAGTGCAAAAATAAAAATAAATTTGATTAATGTATCCGCATATAAATGCAAACTAACGAATATTTAGGCTACAATTGCCAAAAGGTAACTGTTCCTGAGATTTGTGAATAATGTGTCGATAATCTGTAACTGTGAAAGAGCAAAAATTGATGCCCATTATTGAACTAAAATTCTTGTACTTTCTCAAAGAAAGTATGACGTAAGTAAAATTGGAACTGTTGATATAAAGAAAAACTCCAAAGACATGAAAGAAAGATGTTGAACAGACCTCAGTTCATTATTGATTCATTATCACAACCATCTTGTTCAAAACCTAAAAACACACAGATACAGAAATTCTCCGGCCTAATGAAATTGGCTGCAACTCTTCTTAAGCCGACAACGATAAAAATTTCGAAGAATTTAAGCCTGAAATTTAGACACCATAGCATACGCGCATTAAATTGAAAAATGCTGCGCAGACGAGTGATCGCTTTGGATTATCAGGTAATAAATCAACCTCAGCTATCACTTCAATTATATCGCAAGAGTTAGATCTCATAAATGATGGTGACCACACCCATGTTGTTGACAAAAATAAACTTACAAGGCAAAAAAAAGTGTTAATCGCATAGAACTTCAAATACAGAACAATAACAAACATAACCCACGGCCACTTTAATAACTATATTTTGATGGGAGGTAGGATGACACCCTCGTGATTGAAAAGTAAATTCAAAGCAGTTTCGAAGAACAATAAAAGAATATTACTCATTTTTACAAGAGCCAGGCTTTAAGTTCGTTGATCATGTTTCCCCCTCTCCTGGGTTTGCTCAAGATATTGCTAATAAAATTCTTTCTTATTTGACTGAAGCTGGTTGATTGATTAAATTTTAATGGTGCAAGGGCAACTCGTGGGCCCTACTGCGCTAGACTGAAGCTGGATTTTCATTTTATGAACAGGATGTATTTGAAAGTGATGGCACCGTTACTAATAGAGGGTAGATAATGTGTGTTATGTGTGAAATTGAAAAATAAGTTAAAAGACCACTGCAGTGGGGTGTGCCGCTTACACTTCAATGAATTGCCATTCCGGCTAAATTTGATTCAAATGTCAGCCTTCAAACAAAAACTGGAAGTTTTTTAAAGTGAGGTGGACCGATGTGTTTAGTTTCTTCTCATTGTGAGAACTGACTGAATATTTTAGATGAGAATTCATCAGGATAGCGTTTCATTACATAATAGTTCCTAAAATTGTAACAACATAAAGTTTTTTTGTGTTCATAATGAGCCTTGTAAACTGAAAAAGGGAAGTTTGCTAAAAACAAAAAGTTGGCCATGTTTCGATACATTCCTCCACACAATTGTTACACATTTTATATATTTGTACTACAATCCCAATAGCACAAATACGCTGGCCAATATCATTCGACATTAGCAAATCCTGATGTGGATCGTTGTAGACTGGTCGTTATTATGGATCTGGCCTTTTTCGTCCAATGCTGGAAACTAAATACTAAAGTTTTGAAATGTTGATGCAGAGTTTTAAAATTGAAATATATTTTTGTAAGGAAGGACGGAGTGGTGAAACTAAGTTTTGTGATGGTTTTGATATGTTTATTTAAAAAAAAAAAATCGCGTATTTTGGAACGATGCTCGAGTTTCGACCAGGATTGACCAATCTTCCAGAGCCCCTGTTTCCGGCATTGGCCAATACTGTTGTGCTGCTGGGAACCATGTTGCGAAGAAAAATGTTATATTTTGTTTAAATAACCAAATATTTTTTACAGTGAGGCTCCAAACAACGTCACGCCACTGTAAATGGCAGAAAAAGCGTTTGATCGTGGTTTTGTGCAGTATCATTGGACAAATACATCTTCATAATGTGCATTCATGATAACTGAAATATATAGGAGTTCCTAATCTACTATCCACTCCACTTACCATTTTATTTAAAGGTTATTAAAACAAAACTTAAAGTCAACTTGAAAATAAATATTGATAGTATTTATGTTAAACAGACTAAGAATTGTATTAGGCTAAAAAAGTACTTAATTCGAAATTTAAAATCTATTTCTCATAAAAGTGAGTTTATGTGCCTCGTATAATGAGTTAATAAAAAAATAAAAAAAAACACAATTCTAATTCACAAAAAACTCATTCTAATTGACTAAACTAACTGAAAACCTTTACGAATTACAACTGTACTTTTTTTTTTTTTTTCATCAACTACTAAAATATAGTTAGCGTTCGGTTTCTTTTTTTCCTTTTTCCTACGAAACACTTGCCAGTGCCAAAACCGACAGCAACGGCGACTTATATAAGCTACGGACTTACATAAGTTCGTTTCGGTGAAGAAAGGAAGGTTCTTTTTATTCATATGAGATAATTATCGTCTTGGCTCAATAGAAACGCGTTTTAAAATGTGACGGAAGAGAAAAACAACTGGATGTTTTCATTTTTCTTTTGACAACCCACATTATTCGTATTAAAAATTATTCATATATGTAAATTAGGAAATGCAATGGTAATTCTCAAGGTTATTCTTAAATCAGACTTGTTAGTAAAAATGACCAAGTCAATGAGTTTCAACGAATAGTTTTGAATTAAATTGCTGGAAGGCTGGAAGAATTTGATTCTCATATGGTGTATGATTCATAATTTAGATAAAGTATCTTATCGGATTCTCATCTACTGAACCAACCTGAAGTTGTGTGCAAGACCATTACTTACAAGCTCTTTACAAATTCACTGCCGCCACCCCTTATATTTTAACCCAATAGAATTTCTATGCTGAGAATACAATAATTCTATTTTTAATTAATTATACCTTACTTACACGCATATGTTATAAATGCCCAAATCTCTCTCTCTATAAAAAAAAGTAAGGAATCGAATTTTGCGTCCCGTGTATCTCAATTTCTGGTGCAAGGAGAACTGTAAAATTTGAAACATAAGTAGTTTCTGCATTCGTTTAGTTTCAAAAGATATATATTTTTGAATTTTTAATTAGTTTTTTTTTAATTTTTTATTTATTAAATTTTAAAATTCGGATGTAAAGTTAATCCAATGGGAAAAATTTCCCCCCTACTCTTCTATCATAATAAATACTTGAAATATTTACTTTTTTCCATTGAAAAAAATATGGTTAGAATCTTTGAAATCTTCTCTTACGGACGGCATAAAAAATTTCGTTGGATAATATAAAAATTAATTAGATACATCAATACTTTTTTTTTTTTTTTTTGCTTCTTCAAGCGGTCGAAAGCACTTTTCCTTTTCCAAGAGGTACCGAGTAGGAGAGGAGAACGGACAATTACGTCATTTCGACCAGATGCAATGCACAAACTCCAAATGTGACGTCATTGAGGTTTAAACTCTGATTATTATTTTAATTGACTTTCTACTAAAATCTGATTTTCGGCTTTTACTTGGTTGAATTTTTAATTAGTTTTTTTAACTACACATTTTAAAAATTTGCTCTTTTTTTATATACTTTAAAAAAAAAGATATTTACTTCCTTGGGTTCTTTGATATTTTTGGATTGGCAACGATTAGTTGTTTTAAAATCGGATCATTTTACATTTTATCATCAATGAATTATTTCGAATGGTTTAGTTTTGTTAGTAAGTTTTGCGATTTATTCTATATTGAGTGTTACTTCATTAGAGATGACATTTTATAAAACAATGGTGTGTTCAACGATGCGTTTTGATTATTTCCGTTGTTTCGCTTCAATTTGTTTGAGTAGAAATTTAAGTCATGTCATTGTAGGTTTATTTTTAACGTTTGCTTTTGTTTTGTGTTTCTATTGTTAACGATTACTATTAGTTAAGTTTTTGTAAGTTCAAATAATTCTATTGTTTTGGAGCGTAAACACTACATTTGATGTACGCGAGTAAATTATTTTGTAGAATTTCACATGCTTAATTGTTATATGTGCAAATAAGGTCTTATATTATTTTGTCGAATTATATTCTCACATTCGTTTTATTACCAGATGAGGATTAATAATATTTTTTGGTTTGGTTTCATTGTATTTATTGTTAACGATTTCTATTCTATTTCAGTTTTTGGCTCCCAAGAAAAAAAGCAAGGCACAGGAAAGGAGATGAAAAGATTACATGAAAAAAATTGAAAGCAATTAGAAACAAACGAAAGAGCTAGAAAGAAGACTTCAACATGGACAGATTTGGTATTTGTTTGAATTTTATTGTTCATTATGAAATGTTAACGGATGTTGTGTGCCCAACTGCAAAATTTATAAAAATACAATTCAGACTTGCTATCCCTGTTTGACCACCACTTATTCGCACCGTATTCGCTTTGCAAAAGCGCAGGAAGAATGGTGTCATGAGTAACCCTCATGTGCCAACTGCTGCCACTACGGCTGTAACACAAGCTGCCCAGCCGACTTTCAACTCAGCAGCCTCTGGGCTGCGCTACAAAATATCACATAAGTTTACTGATTGCTACATATTTATTCCTTTTTCGCTATCAGGAATGATATTGCATTTGTTTGTTAGTTTTCTTAGTGACATTTTCGGAATGATATAACTTGTAATCTGTTCCTATTCATTCTTTAACAAGGTCTTTGTTACACAGGGTTCCCACGATCATTAAAAGTGTTTAATATTTTTGAAGTTGTTTACAAGGCCTTGAATGTACTTGAAAATGCTTAGAGGAGCTTAAAAGTCCTTAATTTGAGCGGATGTTGTGTGCCCGACTGCAAAATTTATAAAATTACAACTTGGACTTGCTATCCCCGCGTTCTGTTACTTTTTGGTAGAATATAATTGTTATATGTGAAAAATTGGCTCGTGGTGAAGGGGGGGGGGGGGAATTATCTGGTAACGGTTAAAGGCATATAATTGGTATTCGAAATTGTCATTAATATTTTTCAATAAGTACAGCGTCTTCAATTGATCGAGGAGATCTGGTAAGTTTATCACTTTATGTGCAAATGGGATCTCTTACTGCTTTTGTACCAATGTTTGTCTGGTGTTTAATTTATGACTGGTTTTTGTGTGCATTCTATTGTTAATTAACGATTCCTATTCTATTTAAGTTAGGCCTTCTAAGAAATAAAAGCGAGCCACGGGATAGGAGGCAAAAAAAATTAGGTGAAATCAATCAAAGCAGTTGCAAACCAATGAAGAGCAAGAAAGAAGACTGCACACGGACATACTTTCTCAGAACAGCGTTAAATCCAAACTCAGTTCATGCTGTGGAAACATGGATATTGTCAACTACTTTCAACATGGACAAGCTTCACCATCGAAAGACTGTTTTTGTCATGAAATTCCTGATGCAGAAACCACCACCACGACTTTAGCTGCTTCAAATACACCACTTGCTTTGGCCAAAGATGAATTTTTGCTCCCTTTGGTTGGGGTGCAAAGCAAGTGGACCTTCCTGTTAATGCACTCTGTTAAATAGACCATTAGCTGATGTATTTCTCTAAGAAAAAACACAGTGCTCATTCATGAACCATTGTAACACGATTTCAACTCGTCTCATATTTCGTTGCATCAGCTAACGGCCTATAACTAATATACCTGCAACATCGTTAACAATCCAAAACTAATCAATTATTTCTTTCGTGTCAACAATATGCAGCCAAAAAGCCAAAGTAAGGGGTAAACGAGAAGGGGGCGAAGCCCCCTTTGGAGATCCCGCAGCGATCTCCAATGCGAGCGTGTTCGGGGGTTGGCGAGCAGGAGGCGCCAGCCTTTCAAATAAAATTTCGATTACAGCCGTTGTTTTAATTCAACGCGTCAAACCAATCTGCAGTTCATTAAATACCCCCTTCAAATATCAATTTTGAGCATTTTATCATACTCGGGGCATTTTATTTACATAAATATTAAATGAAATTATGAATATCATATTTCTTTGTAACTGTAACATCTCCAATAATTTTAAGAGAGACTTCGACGAAATATTTTTCTAAATATTTCAGAATTATAAATGTTGGTTTATTATGTAATTTTTATTTACTTCTACCGTGTATGAAATGAAATATATTAATTATATGTTAATAATAATATGCTATTTCTGGCCGCAATTCATTTTAAAAGACAGGAAGGCATTTGGTAATCAATAAAATTAAAGATAAAACGAGTAGGTGAAAGTCCTCACCTTGGAGTATTATAACTCTTTCTGTAGTGTAACTTAATTTTTTTAAATTGATTTTAAAAAAATGTATCCAAATAAAACATGTGTGTAAAAAGGCGCCAAGTTCTTCTTGCAATGATTAAAACTTGCCGTGAAAAGTATTGAGATCTAAAGTAGAGTCAAGTTTAAAGTTGTTGTAAATTACAAGCAATGAAAATTAATAAAATGCTCTTCTCACTGTCAAAATTCCCCTGCATAGGCCTAAATATCTAGCTGCAAAAATATTTGTTGTTCTTGGCCATTACGTATTCTGGTTCACTGACGTTTAATGGCCAAGTCACACAAGCATTTTTGCAGCTAGATATTTAGGCCTATGCAGGGGAATTTTAACAGTGAGAAGAGCATTTTATTAATTTTCATTGCTTGTAATTTACAACAACTTTAAATTTGGCTCTACTTTAAATCTCAATACATTTCACGGCCATAATCATTGTATGAAGAACTTGGCGCCTTTTCACATAAATGTTTTTGTTGGGATTGCATTTCTTTTTTTTAAGGTGCTAATTTTAATTTATTACTTATTTGTACAACAATAGCTAGTTTTAAAATGTTTTGTTTTCATACTTTTTAAACTTACAAGAAAACTTCCTGTGATTAAAAGGGTTAATCATACATGTTTTTTTTTTCTTTTTGTACTTACTCATTATACAGTCGACCATTGACAAACTTTTTGTAGGCGGCCAGCTACGAGAGCAATATAATTAGCCGACTCCTCTTCATTCTTTTAATTATTATTTGGTTTTAAGGAAGTTTTAAAAAACGTTCTCAACAACATTCAATTAGCGGAGAATTACACGAGATTTTTCTAAGAAAGTTAAATTTACCGGACCGCAGTTTATGACATAATTATGCATTCAATATGAATGATGATAATATAAAATTATTTGAAATAAATAGTTTATTCAGATATGCAAAAAAAAATTGGTAAAAGTGAAAAAAATTAACGATTGGCGATTATTTTGTAGACGATAAAATATCGCCAATGGTCAATTTTATAATGTCAAGTGCACTTTTTTTATCATTTCTTGATTTTAGAGGCTTTACGGCGTGACGTGAGTTTTTCCTCTATTTTTAATACGCTTTTATTAGCTTCAGATGTATGTATGTAACGGAATCTTTGAACATGATTTTTACCCCCTTCAAAACGTCGGATTAACTCGAAATTTGGCATACTTATTAAGGACCGATGACAATTCAATAAGTTTGTCGCTTTATCACAAGGATTAACTCGTGTTGCCCTTGCGCCGTTAAATTCCTACCAACCAACCTTCTCCGGAATCGAACCCTGGTGTGCCGTTTGAAAGATTTGTCGTTTGAACGACAGTTATACAAAGCGTGGTTTTTTTAGTCCCATTATCCTTACCAGGATCTTCAGGATTAGTGATTTTTCATATTCAGAGACACGGTAGTGTTTTGTACCAAGTAATACGGCGTGTACTAAGGCATACACATGGCTTACATTTGAGACAAGCATGTGACTATTGGCAGAAACAACTGGAGAGTTTTGTACACTAACTAAAATAAAAATTATAGTTTACAGAAAAAATAATTAATAGTTTAAAAACTAAAAAAACTCGCTTTAATAGAAAACCAAACTAAAAAGTAGAAAATAATTAATAGTTTAAAAAACTAAAAAAATACGCTTTTATAGAAAAGTGAACTAAAAAGTAGAAAATAATTTTAAATAAGTTTGAAATAAGAATAGAGTGATTAACAAGAAATATTTATTTTATCGTAAAAAAGCGTGGGGTGCTTGATGTCAATTGTTGAAAATATCTTAAAAAGCACACCACGCTTTTTTACGATAAAATAAATATTTCTTGTTAATCACTCTATTCTTATTTCAAACTTATTTAAAATTATTTTCTAGTTTTTAGTTCACTTTTCTATAGAAGCGTATTTTTTTAGTTTTTGAAACTATTAATTATTATATGCTAAGAGCTATTAGTATTCTAAGTTTTATAATTCTAGCCCCAATAGAAATGTATTAGAATTGAGATTTAAATTTTCCGAACATTGCCCCCTTGAGGGGATTCGTAGGGGAAAATCTCATTTGTTAGACTTTTTTCCTTTGTTATATGTTAAACCTTACAAGCGTATCAAATTTCATAGTTCTTGCTCTGCTAGAAGTACCTTAGTAATTTGATGATCAGTGAGTGAGTTTTGGGTGGATTTCAAAATATGTCGTTTTCTGCCGTTTTCGAATTTTATTATCTCGACAACCAATATAATTGGACACTTGAAATTTAGGGGCCTTGCTTAAGTGGCTAACAGCTACCCTTAAAAAAATTTCAGCTCTCAAACATTCTGTTATACGCAGATAAAAGAAATCAAAATACTGCTGAGTGGCTTCCGGTAAAAGATGGCTGGCAGTGAACTTGGCTTGTGCACTGCCGTGCACCTAGATTTACTTAACGGCGTTGATAAGTTATCATTTCTTACTGTAGTTTTTTCAAAAGACGATTACCACTTTTTTCAGGAAGGCATTTGCTCACTTTTAATAATATTGAATTTAAAATGAGTAGGTGCAAGTTATCAATTTGGAGTGTTATGACTTTGTCTGTAGTGTAACTTAATTATTTTAAAATTGGTTTCCTTATTTAATGTAGAGAAACTACTATTTAAAACGGTTATTTACCCCTTTTAATTTACTAAGTTATAAGGAAAAGCTGATCCACACCATCTGCCAGTGGCGAGACTAATCGGCCCCTCTTTTCCCACACTCTTCAGAGTTTAATTATCTCCGACTAAGGAGCGTATTGCGTTTCCCTAACTTTAGCGTATGAATAATGGTGGCAGCAGCACATTAGATCCGTCGATTCCTGAATATTCCATAGTGTAGCGGGGATGTAGAAAGTTTGACTTTAGCTTAGGCGTTGACCTTGTCATCTAACCGAGTTCAAAATTACGAGGCAGATTGGCTGTATGAAGTTCTAATATGGCAAAAGTTGTTAGCCGGAATAAAAACGAAACCAAACCCACAAAATCTCGGAACTTTTTTTACATATTATCACTTGTAACATGTACTGAAACAAAGGAAAATGCATCCTTCAAAAAGAATTGCAATTGGAAAGAAATGAAATTTAATGTTGCAGAGTTTACTTATTCTCGTATGTTTTTATTCGATTCACTATATCTGTTTTAAAAAAATTTATTATTACGAATTTTTGTATATTTGTAAATATTTCGTAGTGTTAATTTTGTAAATAGGAAAATTTATGTACATTTTGCATTAGGCAGTGCAATAGTTCGTCTTAAGTTGGCTTCCCTGCAATGTGCGTCTTAATGCTTGATAACGAGTTTTACAGAGATAACGCTGGGAAGCGAGTTTTACAAGGAGCAGGGCATTTATCATTATGGTAATGGCAATCTCGCCAAATTGGCGAGATTGAGAGCAGTTGGCGACTAATTTTGTCGCCAAATTTGGCGAGAAATCGCCCAAATGTCGCCAAACTTGGCGACATTTTCGGTCCCCATGTACATGTATAGGACTTTTCGACTACGATCTGGAAAGTTCTCCAAATATCTACTTCTAGAAGTCTCAAGAATGTTCGCTTCCCCTTTATAAGTAGGCCAAGAGAGCGGGAGAGTTAGTTGTTAGCTGAGTCCATTAGTTGTTGATTTTGAGTCACTGAGTTAGTTGACTGGTGAGTTGACTGGAATTACTGAGTTGAGATACTGAGTCTCAGTGAGCATTCAGAGTAGTTCTAAAGCGAACTGCATTGTATTGTCTTTTGCAGCGATTTTAGCAGTTGTGTGTCAAGCTTAACTGCTGTTTGTGCTCTATTGTTGTGTATAGAGCTGTATTGAGTCTACTAGAACGAGAAGTTCTGGAGTTGTAAAGGAATCTGTGAAGGGTTATATTGGAATAAATTTCTGCAAGTTTTGATCTGCTTTGGTTTCAAATCTTTCGAACCCACCAACGCAACAATATATAACTTTTATTGAAGAACTGCTACAGCTACTGCATCAACAGAAGAACAAACGTAAGTGTATATACATAATATAAGTAAAAAATTTTACAAAAATATTTTGACAAAAACTTAACCTCTACCTTACGGCATGAAAATAAAATTATAGTAATTAACCAGACCTATCCATCGTGCAATCAACAATTAATTAAAGATTGTAAAACGATATTCAGGAATCTCTATTTCTAACTACTAGCATGATACATTTGCGTTTCAAAAGTTTATGCACAGCTAAAACACAGCAATAAAATTAAGAAGAAAAAAAATCTTAACAACAGGAATGTTAGTCAGTTATAATCAAAGTTGACTGTTTCAATAGTTTTAATGCTTAATTCAAATTTTTAGATATATGTGATTGTTTGAGTAGTAGAAGAACAGGAAGCTTGCTTCTGGTCGTAAATCAAAATGTAGGACTATTGCGAAAAGGGCTCAACTCTGGAAGACAAGAAACACCATAAAAGTGAATATTTTGATGACCACTATAGAACAAAATACGACTCTTGAAACAGAGTACTTTGCTTCAGCACTATAATAAGTATAGTATTTAAGAAAACTAATAATGTTTTTGACGTAGAAATTTGGCTTTGCAATTTTGCGAGATGAGTCTTTCGCAATACTCGATTCGTTTGTAGTGGATGAATATCATGATTATGAGGATTTTAAAATTGATGCCTGAAGTTAAGCCTGGCAAAGAAATAACTATAATTTTAAGCGAAAATAAAATAATAAAATGCGAAGTGCGAATATTCACACGTCGGTGTTTCTTGTTCCATAACCAAACTCTGTGCGTGAAAGGACTTGAACTTGATATTTATTTGGCAAGTAACACCAGATTCGCAGAAAATTCATGAACAAGGTGTTTTCAGAGTTTAAATTTTTTCAGCCATGCAGGTATTTGAGGATATGTCTGCTTACCCCCCCCCCCCCTCCCCATCCCCTCCAAAAAAATTGTGTGAAATCTTGTTTCACCATTTCTCCTTTTTTTTTTTTTTTTTTTGTATAACTTGTTATAAGTATTTAAATTAAAAAATGTTCAGGTCATAAATGTAATAAGAGTTTGAGTCTCTTGATCCTGAGAAAAAAATTAGAAATGAAAAAATCTGCTTCTATGTTGTGAATTAAATCTTCGACCATAATCCCGAAAAAATATCCTGGCTACGGACTTGCATGATATGTATTTTTAAAATTCTCACATCTAGAGCTTTCATTTGATACCAAATTAAAGTTAAAGAAAAAAAAGTTTATTTATTAAAACTGAATTTTTTTTTATAAAATCAAAATAATTCATTCATTTTTATGTTTGGTTATTTATGAACTAGCTTTGAGTAAAATTTAATTTAAACCAGGCAATTTGTTCCCACGTTATTTGATATGGAATCATATTAGCTTAATACGCTAACAATATAATCCAGTATATTCACATGAAGAAAGATAATACACAGATTTTTTTTTAGACCGTAGCCATAATTAAGAGTAACTCGTAATTAGTAATACTCGCAAGTGAAATAAGTTGCATTTTTGACCTTGGGGCGAGAAATCTAAAAACATCAAATATATATTAACTACTTGATAAATTCAACATTTTGATAGAAAGCCGAGGTATGGCATTCTTATATAACAAATGCGAAGACTAATTGTTGAAAACAGCTAATGATGTCAATACAAAACATAACCTTAAACGTCGAATAAAACTTAATCTCTTTAAGGTGTCCAAGGACTCACTAGGTAAACAATGTTTATGTACAGAATCGAATGAACCGATAGGTATATGAGAAAATAATAGAAACACCCTTTTCAAAATGTGCCGTGCTTCGACCGTCCAATCAGGGCCTCATTTCTCATAAGGCCCGTAAGACCCGGGCCTAGGGCCCCCGAATTTTGGAGGGCCCCAAATTGCCAGAAAAATTCGTATTAAATGGGAAATAATAAGAGAAACAATTATAAAAAATAATTTAAAAATGGATTATTAAAATACATTTAATTTGGAGTAACTCTCATTGCAAAAGCTCACTAGTACAAAAAAAAATCTCAATATTTTTCGAAAATAGGGAAAACACAAATGGTCTTTGAATTTTATTTAGGTACATTCACAAAGCTCACAGAGCTCAAATGCAATAGTATTTTCTAAAATGCATGACAGAAAAGAATGAATTTTACTATTGACAAAAATAAGTAGCTTCTCTAGTAGTTATTCGGCAATATAGATTTAAAATTTCGGATGTTTTGTTAATCATTGAATTTTTTTTTATATCCTATACTTTTGTTTAACATTTAGAGATATTTTTTTAATTTAAAATAATGTACCAGCAGTTTTAAAAAGCAACTGAACTGAAGTGATTGTAAATAGGCAAAAACAGTAAATGAGAAATGAGTAAATATTTGAAAATCGTTTGACCTGGAGTTTAATGAAGATTATAAATTAATTGAAATATTTTTTAAAAATTTATATTATTATGGGACATAGAAAATACACATCAGGCAGTTCAAAGTGAAAGAGAAAAGCTGAAAGTTCTCTATCTGAAAAGAAAATGAATTCGGCTCTGGAAAAGTTTATTGTACGGACTGATAATAGTGAAAGAGAAAATTAATCATCAGATGTTTTAAATCCGATTTCCATAGAGTTAAAGGAACCTTCAACAAGTAACGAAAACATGGATGTTACGGCGTTAAATGAACCTTCCACAAGTAAAGAAAACGTGTTTGTTATAAATATTTCACATGCAGAAACTTCTGAAACTTTATCAATGGATGCTATTATAACAACTACTACTGAAAGCGATACTGAGAAAGAAATATGTTACAATGATCCAGCACTGTGCCCTCCTGTAAATCAAATGTTACGCGAGTACTTTGTGAAGAACAAACCGGATCAAAACATAAAACATCTAGAAATTTCAGGAAGAATTATCGGATCTTAAGTTCGTTTATGTTCCCAAAACAACTTTTTAAGAGTAAAAAAAAAAATGGCGAAAAGATTCAACGAGACTGGTTGGTATATTCTATTAGCAGTAATGCATTGTTTTGCCATGTTTGCAAAATTTTCAGTAACAGTGACCAAGCTCTTTGCGCAACTGGATTTACAGACTGGCAAAATGTAACTTCCATGATTGAAATCCCTTGAAAATTCATCAGTGCACAGAACATCAATTTGTTCGCCATCTCAACTTTCTTTGAGTGCAGGACAAATTGATGGCAAAATGATTGAGCAAAGTGACATGGAAAAAAGTTGTTGGAAAAATGTTCTGCAAAGAGTCGTGGAGGTAATAAAATTTATTGCCAAAAGAAGTCTTGCTTTTTTTTGGTGATAACGAAACTCTGTCATCTGAGCAAAATAGGAATTTCCTGAGAATTCTGGAATTGGTTAGTAAGTTTGACTTAGCTGAACATCTAACTTCCCATGGAAATAAAGGTAAAGGAAGTCCAAACTATCTTTCGTCCACAAAAGTTGCAGAGTTGATAACAATCATGTCTGAGAAAGTTTTGAATGTGATTGTTTCAGAATTGCAAAGCACTAAGTATATTGGGATTATTGTTGATTCAACACCAGATGTTTCGCATGTATATCAACTGTGTGTACAGTCTTGCACAAAAATTTAGACACAGAGGCAATTCACGAAAAAGCAATAGTATTCATTTAATGTTCACTCGTTTTTTTTTTTTTTTTTTTTTTTTTTTTTTTTCAAATATATATTATTTAAGTCATGAGGAAAAAGTGTAGAGTAAAAAATTTCGAGGAAAAATGAAATAAAATTGTCTAGCATCAACAAGATGAAACTTTTCAAACTTTCCATGCCTCAAAAGTATAGGCACAAACGTAAGATATATGTAAATTCTTAAGAGTAAGTGATCGCATCATCTAAGAAGAGTGTCTTTAAGTTGTTATAAAAGGTTTGAAGTATTTACCACTGGTTAGAATGATGCCGAAGTCTACGCAATTTTCGTAAGTAGAGATTTTAAGAATTTGGAAGTTAAAGGCCAGAGATAAATCCATTTCTGATATTTCAATTGCAAATCGTTCCAAAAGAGGTAATTAGAGAGTTTTAGCACATAGTGACCAATATGAACCAAAATCACGATCTGCGAGGCCTCGAACGACTAGCAAACGGGATGATAGAAAAATTATAAAATTGGCTTCAAATTAACATTACTCTGCAAATCAGATAAAAAATATAATTGCCAGTAAATTTTCACGGGAAACTGTACGTAGAAGAATTGCGGAATGCCGGTTTTTAAAAAAATGTATACTTAAACGCAAGCCTCGTTTGCAGTCTCATCACAAAAAAGCAAGACTGAATTGGGCTCAGTAGCATAAGTCATGCAGAGACGAATGGCTACATGTGGTCTTTAGTGACGAGAAAAAGGGAGCCTAGTTGGTCTAGAAATATTTTCCTAGTACTAGTATGATTTTCATAAAGATCCTGTAACTCAGTTTAGCCGAAATCAAGGTGGAGGTTCAGTCATGGTTTGGGAAAGAATTGGATTCAGCGGCCAAACTTCCCTAGCGTTTTTAAAGGGAAAGTAAAACTTTGAGGTCTAACAGGCAACTCTAGAAAGTAACATACTACCATTTGGTGAACTTTTAAGTTAACCTAATTGGAAATTTCAACAAAACAAAGCCTCCATCCACACATCCAGGTCAACGAAAAAGTGAAAACAATCATGGTTCTCGATTGGCCTGTTAATAGTCTTGACTGTATTCCTATCGAAAATGTATGGGGAATTCTTACAAAAGTTGTATACCTTTTTGGAAAGCAGTATTCCTGCAATTTTTAACTTAAAAAGCCATTGAAAAGGCGTGATATGAATCAAGCCTGAAACCTTTCAAAAGCTTGTGCTTTTAATGAAAAACCATGTTTTGATTTGATAAAACAACTTAAAAGCTTAACTGATTACTAAAACTTTTCGCTTGCTTATAAAAATTAAAAAAATTTAAAATTTAAAAAACAAATTAAAATCACTGTTTATTACAACTGTAGTACCTGTATGATTTGTTTACATTATTTTAATAATTTAAGAAAAGAGTTTAATTGATATCTTAATTAATGTACCATTAACCTAGTGAGTATTTGTTCAAAAGAATGAGAAAACAACATTTCTCTCTTCATTATTTAAAATCTTATTTGTAACTTTAATTTATTTGAACAATTATTGACAAAACTAGACACAACAGCAATGGGGACAGTTTATCTGGTCTGACGAATCATCATTTACATTATTTCAGATCACCGGACCTGAATTCGTCTGGCGAACACCAGCAGAGGCATTTTAAGTTGACTGTCTGGTTCCTAACGTGAAGCATGAAGGGGGTTCTGTGATGGTGTGGGGAGCGATATCTTGGCGGGACTTGGGGCAACTCATAATCCTGAAAGGGACGGTCACAGACGCAAGGCCTGATCATGACAAGTTGGGGCCCAAGGCCCGGACACTATTAGGGGCCCCTTTATCAAATGCGCGATTTATTGTAAATGAGCTTGGCTCGTTATTAAATGAATTAACATGACATACAGAAAAAGTTGATAAATTAATGTCAATATATTGTCTTCTTAAAGTTTTTTTTTTATCATATATAAACAAATTTCAAATAACTAAATTGATGATAAATAACTAGGCGATGATCAGGGCCTGCACAGACGAGCATTTTATTACAATATTCTCGCAGATCATTTACACTCTATACTTCAGACTCTGTTTCCTGGAGAATGTCATCTATTCCAAGATGACAACGCCCTGTACACACGGCTTGCTGTGTTCAAACATGGTTAGATGAGCATAATGATGAAGCGGAACATTTTACGTGGTGTCCTCAGTCCCCTGATCTCAACATCATTGAGCCATTATGGGGGATTTTAGAGAACAAAGTACTTAGTCGGTTTCCTCCTCCTCCACGCATACTACCTAAATTCGAGACCACTCTGCAGGAAGAATGGCTGCGAATTCCCTTAAACGTTGTACACGACCTTTATTTGTCAATCCCACGTTGGATACAAGCTGTTATTCGGGCCAATGGTGGCACAACTCCCTACTAATAAAAAAATTTCATACTTTCACAGGTTTCCTATTATTTTGTCCTATACCTAACCTGTATTTATACACGAATTATATTCTCTTTAAAGGATCATGCCAATACGAAGTACACAATTACCAGAACCATCTATTAAATATGCAAGTATAGTATCGAAAAAAAGAATACGAAAGCTAGTTGCATTCTTTATTCTAAATAATGAAATAAAAAAAAAATAAGTACCATTTTAATTTGTGAGATTGTTAACAAATGTATATAATATATTTTTTTTTATCATAAGGGGTAAACTACGTATTAAAAGTTAATCAAACTTTAAAAAGTTCAATAACAACCCTGTAATTTTATTCCATATTTGGATTTAGCATAAAAAAAGCAGTTATATCAAGTTTCATAATTTCATTAGTGATTAAGGATTTAAATGATGACAAGGAAATGGCTGGCTAATGAAAAAAGAAACACCTTTTTTTTGTCATTAATATAGTTAAATAAAGAATTTATTTTAGTAATTTCTGTTTCTAACAATGTTTAGTTAAAGCCGACAATAAGTAATATGCAAATTTAGAAATTATCTGTTTTATAATTATTAATTAATAAAAATCTTTTATAAAATATTTAATAAGAAGAGTATATTTTTGGCTTCATTAGATTTATCATGGTCTAAAACCTTCATATTTTTTTCTTCTTTATATTTTTGACGTTTGGTTGTACTCAATGTGAAAATGAGAAACAAAATAAAAAAATTAAAAGATTAAAATTTGTTTTGTGTCTTTGTTTGAGAAATAATGGACTATAGCAGTGTAAAAAATTTCATTTTAATATAAATACCAGTTTCCGGTTTATTCAGATAGACATAGAGGTGATTTTATAAGATTCTTTTTTTTTATCGTTACAATATGAAAACGAAACAATAAAAATAGTAAAATTTTTATCCTTAAAATAAACTTAAGGTTATCTTATGAAGATTTTATAATATTCAGTTTTATCAATTTTGGTTGTTTTTTAATTACATATTTAACTAAACTCTTTAGACGAAGGTATAAAGATATGATAAAGAAAAATTTATTAGTGTAAAATAGATAAATAAACTTCTTCTCTAATTAGATCTATTACATAGTCCTGTAGTTATTTGACATAAATGTACTACATTTTACAAAAAATAGTATTTTTTAATTTAAAAAATAAATTAAACTAAAATATATTTAAATTAATAGCATTATACAATCGCCCCTAATAAAGCCACCCTAAAACCATTTTTATATCATGAGTAACGATCAGCATGAAATGTAATTGAAACGAATTCAATCAAATGGACAAAGCATATTAGCGTACGTTCTTCGTTTGGGATTCAATTTAAAGTAATGTGCATTAGAATAACTTTTTTTTTTTCTTTTGTTCATTACATGATACTCTCCTTCGGTAACCAAAACCAAATGATTACCGACAAAAAAAATCACTATTTTTTCAATTAAGTGCTTAGGCAGAAAAGGCATTGATATTTGAGTCGTTAAGAGTCAAAGTGGTACATAAACCATTTTGAGAATACGAGCCGTTAAGTTCTTTTCCTTTTTATATCATTGATAAGAAATAGCAATGCTATTTCGATTTTTTTTTAATACCCTGAGACTTAGAGATATTTTTTGTTCCTCTTGTATTCGTATAATATTATTTCAGGTATCCGATAAAATTTAGATTATTATAATTTCTTCTCCACGCACAGCTTTGGTTGACAACATCTCAAATTTTATCACGAAATCTATTTATATAAGTCCTTAAAATAACTTGCCTGTATCCTTTTACAGTTTTGATGTTTCATGATATATCATTACTTTTTGAAGAAAAAATTAAATGCGCCACGAATTATATTCGCCTCATTATCCTGGTTTTTAACGACAATATCACAGTTCTTAATAGATTGAGCTGAAAGTTACAAAATTCTTTTTACTTAAAGGATAATAATTTGGAAGTAAGATTACTTTGCGTTATAAAAAACGTGTTTTGAATTCTCTTTCGGAAATTGCGAAATGGAAGAATAATTGTGAAGACGGAATTTTCGCCGCATTTATTATTTAAATTATCTGCGTTTCATTGCATAATGCAGAATTATAAAAAAAAAATTGAAAAGATACTTCAATGCTACACTGTGGCCATAATATACATTACTTATGACTCTATTATAATTCTATGCTAGATTCTAGATGATTATAGATTTAAAAGTCTCACTTCTTAAATCAAAGTAAACTCAAGCAACAGGTAGCAAAGCTGGTTATTAATAATTCAGTTCAAGCATAAAAGTTATATATATCATATTAGCGAAAATGAATAAGGATAAGAATATGCAAATGCATACAATGAAGGATGATTTTTATAGTAGTTTTTTTAATTTATTTGTGAAAGATAATACTCGACAGATATACAGGAACGAGGCACACAGAGAAATATTCGTGGGGGCTGAAGGGGGGGGAGGGTCTCATTAACGATTTTTTTTTATAGATTTACCGTGCATTTTTTAATTAATCACGTACAGTGTGTGTGTGTGTGTGTGTGTGTGTGTGTGTGTGTGTGTGTGTGTGTGTGTGTGTGTGTGTGTGTGTGTGTGTGTGTGTGTGTGTGTGTGTGTGTGTGTGTGTGTGTGTGTGTGTGTGTGTGTGTGTGTGTGTGAATCTTTAACTTTGCTGGAAAAATATTTTTCAGAAATATACTTTAAATTCAGAAATATTGTACATAGACCAAGCTTGTGTGAGGAAATGGTAAGAGGGATTTGTCTTTTTTTTTTTTTTTTTTTTCATGGATAAAAATAGGGATAGGACAAATAAACGGAAATTGGAGAAAGAAAAAAAAGAAGAAAAAAACACAATTTTCTTTCATAGATGGACCCTTTATCTAGACTCTTTTTTTTAAAGGATACATTTTTTTGAGAAAAATACTTCAAAATGAGTAATGTCAATAAACCATTTTACTTTCAAGATGAAAACCTTTAAACCAGTAGTATAAAACCTGAACCAGTGTAGTGCCAGAATCGATAATTTTAGCTTATGTATAGAGTTTTTCTCAGAAAGGACTCTACATAAGCATTGTTAGGGGAGGGGGTTGCAGCCTGGAATGTGCTTGATGTCGATTGGCTGAGATCAGCGGTCGATACTATTGACTATTTAGCACAGTCTCCCTCTAGAGTTCTGGCATCTTTAGAGTACATGCATTAGCTTCTGCATTTTAACGTTAAGGACTGAAAAAGTTCTTCTACGTTCTACGTCAAAAACGAATTAAAATACCACGTGAGAGAAAAGACGTATAATTTTTTTTTTTATTATTTAATTGTGCTTTGCTAAAAAAACGTTTTGAATTAGACCATGAAAAGCATTTTCAGCTTCGATAAGAATCATAGAAAAAGTTTCTCTGAACTTATTAGAAATTGAAAATAATGAATCGACTAATAATTGTGTATATATTTAATATTATACGTACGCTATAACTGAATTGTATCAAAGTTAAACCCGTACACAAAACAAAATTTTCAAAACTTATAGATTTACCAATGAGAAACATCAATTTGAAGTAAAGTTTTTTACTTCATTTTAATTAGAATGTGAAGTTATGTTAACAGAATAAATAAACTAATTTAAAAGTAATAATTAAGGAATTTTACTATTTCTTTCGGTTGTGTATAAGGACAAAGGCACAATGAAATTGATACACTCACGAAAGGTATATTTGAATCACTTTTCAGAGTTTAATAGATTTTATTGTTTTTACTTTCAATTATTCATTTTTTAATAAAGGGTAATGAAAGTATTGTTTTCAGTCTAAAAAAAATTATTATAAATTTTTTCTTTCTATTTTTTTTTCTCTCTCTCTCTCTCTTTTTTTTTTTTTTTTTTTTTCCCCTCCTTCTTCATTTCTCCACGTTTTGGAGAATACTGACTTCAAAAAAGAGGTATAGAAAAAATTTCTGTCTGTGAGTACGTGGTTAGCATAACTCTCGAACAAATTTTACCATGTTTAAATTTGGTGTACGGGTTTGGTGGTGGCCATGGGACCTACCATTAAGGTTTTCGTTAAAACTGTACTTGCGCATAAGACCTTTGAAAAACATAAAAAAAACATGTTTTTCAGTAATTGTTAAAAAGCGGCTTTAACGATTTCGATCAAAATAACTGTGGTAATGTCTCTTAAGGTGTTCTAAACATCCCCACCTACAAAATTCCTGTAAAAATGCTATAAAGGTATGATGATATGTAACAATATAAAATTGATTAATCCCTAAAATCAAGTTTATGAAACAAAGTTTTATTCCCTTTTGAAACCCCCTCCCAAAAGCAAAGAAATTAAATACTTTTAGAGCATATGTAGGGACATTCAAGTTCATTTCTCACAAAATGTATTCATTGAAACTTTAATGTACTGAAGCTATTAGGTATTCCATGTTATGTTAGTTAACTACTAAAAGAAATTTACCGACCCACAAATAAAAATTTCACACATTACGCAGACTATTTCATTAATTTAAGCTAGATTAGCTTTTGAAAAAGAAGGAAATGTGACAATGCATTTTAATGATCAAAAATATAAGCAATTTGTCAAAAAGTATTGGTATTAGTATTTCAACATTGCAATTTATTTTCCTCTCCACTTACACTCATGTGAATCAGGTATAAAAAATTCAGTTTTTAACGAATCTTAGGAATTCTGCATTGCATAACAAAGCTAAATGAACCAAAATGGTTTCTTCTTACCTTGCATAAGAGATATTAGATGGATGATTACTTCCTTATTTCTACATTTCCTCCGTACAAATTCATATAAGATTATTCTTCTCATGAGTATTAGGTTTTTTAAATCAACTATAAATATTTAATTTTAGAAAAGTTAATATTTTTTGTTATGGATTCAACAATCATTACTTTATATTCGTAAGAATTATTTCCTTTTGTAGGATAAACTATTTGCAGGAAGTGTTACTCCTCATAAGTATTACTTTAAATTAAGTGCGTGCCCCAAATATATCATATATGGTCTTTGACCCCCCCCCCCCCCATATTTTCATTTAATTACTTTATGGAGGTTATACATAGATACATCGCAGTCAAGTGTATTGTTCGAGGAAAAATGAAATGGACATTGTGATCGGATAAGGGAATGTAAAAAGTCGAATTTATTTTTTAAGGCGTTGTGTGATTGGTCACAAGCATATCCCAATTGTCAAAGCGTTACTATACGATGAAGAGTCCCTCAAAATAATGCCCTACATTGATTAAAATTTCTTATTTTTCTAGAATTTTTCATTCTGATTTTTTGTTAATAAATATTGAATATCGGGGCACACTTTTATGTGAAATTTTAATTCGAATTTTCGGTTTACTATTACGAGTTGTGTATATGAGAGATTTTCATACTAAATGGAAAAATATTATTAAAATTCTCATTTTATTAAAAAAAAAAAAAAAAAAAAAAAAAATTAAAAAAAAAAAAAAAAAAAAAAATCAGTCGAGGAGTCACGATGGAAGAATTAGCATTTTAAATGTTGTTTAAGGTGTCCGACTACTTTTAAAATGGCAAAATGAACGAAAATTTAAAATTTTTTGTTTTATTTCGTTTCACATGAATTGAACATTTCTCTTTTCAAATCAGTTTGTGTTTTTCTTGTACTTTAAATAGAAGTTTGGTTACAATCGTTCAAAAACGTTTGTTAATACGAAAATCCATGTAGAGAGATTCCAATATCGTGTTTTCTAAAGAATAGATTTCTCGCTAATACTGCAATACGGCTTTTGTTCCTTCCCAAAATTTATTTAAGATAGAGTTATAATTTTTATACAGTTGTTCGTTATGTTATGTTGAGTATAATGGACTACAGATTTGATTGTACCTATTTTTTTCGAAAAGTTATAATATGTTGCAAAAATATTGAAATTTATGTGTAATCTTATAAAACAGCCTGTATCTTTTTTATTTTTTACAATACTATAACTTAGATTTTAGTTCATTACACTCATGAATATCATAGAATCATATAGTAAAATGTAAAACAAAATATATTTTAAAACACTTTTTTTTTTACAACGTTAGCAGTTTTGACATAAATATTGGTCAATTTCGACAAAAATTTCCTTTTTTTTTGGAAAAGTAAAATTAAAAAGTTAATATTTTTGTCAATTTCATGATTTGATCATATAATGACATTTTAATGCAATAGAAAGCATTATTAATAAGTTTTTTTTTTTAATTACTCCGAACGTAGTCGGATACCTTAATACATTCTAAATCCCTATAAGCTCCCATAATAAACTCCATATTCTTTACCAATGTCTTGAAAAAGATCAGTAACAATGTAGATCTGAAAATCATTCAGAATTCTTGAAGTGAAAACATTGACTTGAAAATAAGTTTTTAGAAGAATTTAACTCTCGAATCAATTACAAACAAAGAAAAGTTCATATGATAAATAAATATCTAAATATTTAAACTATTTTTTTAATTTTTTTCATTGCAATTAAAAGATTTTGATTAATGCAATATTGATTTTTATGCTGATTAAAATATAACAGAGTTTTTTAAAATGGTAAGCACTCAGGAGAAAAATTGAAACATCTCAAATATCTATTTTAAATTTCTCGAATATTATATGGGGAATTCAAACGCAGTTATCTACTTTCAATGAGAACGATTACAGGAAATCAAAATTCGAATTGAAGAGAGTTAATATAAAGCTAAACAAATATGCTTTTCTTTTCTTTTACAATCTCTTAAAATATACTGAAAATATCTGAAAATGTAATATGTCTTCAAATTGGCCCTATAACTTAAATTCTTGGTAAAAGAATTTACTTAAAGAAGAGGTTTACAAAAAAGGTATATTTTTTAGTTTCTTCTTGTAATTGTTCAATTGGCAACGCATTTGATCAATATTCGCTATTGTCGCTTTTTTGAGTATCTTCACACGAAACTGAGCCTCCTCTTCACTATCCACCTCTTCTTTTTCACTTCCTTCCTTTTCTCAATTTTTAATTTCCTAGTCTTTTTTTTTTCCCTTCTTGTTTTTGATCTTCTGTATCTAGACCCTCACTTAAACTATGTTTCAACTTTTGTGATCTAGTTTGAACTTTTACCTCTCTTTTAGCCCGCATCCAGGATGGTGATTCCTGAGGGCGTTGCAGAGTATTTTTGGCACATCGATGTCTTCCCATGCAGGCAGAGATGAAGTTAGGGTCTTTTGGTTTAACTTTTTTTTCCCTTTTTTGACATTTTAGATTCAATTTTAGCTTAGACTTACAACGGTTCTCAAAATTTTGGGTAAAGTTAAGAGCTTGGTAACAAATACTCCGACACATTGGACCAGAGTCATTGGAGGAAAAGAACTTTGATTAAAAAACTCACTTTGACCCGTAAAACTCAATAGGACGTATCCCACTGAACCGCTCGGCCATTTTTGATGTTCAAAAACGCTATCTGATCATTTTCTATTTTCACATTTGTCCGTGTGTTGTTTGCGGTATTGCAACCGTACCCAGACTTAAATAGGGTGATTCATTTTTTCGAACTTTAATTTTTTTACAAGGGCGCCCCCTCAAAAGCTGCAATGCAATAAAATAATATGCCATGCAAAATTTAAATAAAATTTATTAACATTTAGAGGTGGCGCATAGCGGTCAAATACAGCAAATTTTGCATATATCTATACTAAAACGCTTATTACGTTATTAAACCATAAAAAAAGTTAATCTAAAATCGTTAATTTACAATCTACAACGTCTTTTTCATATTACAGCATCATACAAAAAAAAAATAAAAAAAATAAAAAATAAAAAAAATAAAAAATAAAAAAATAAAAAAAATGGTGTTATGATGTCGTAAAACGACACGGAGACAGACGCCACAAACATTAAGATTTGTAGTCGCTAGCGCACTCGCTTGAGAAATGAATCCGCACTCGAACTGTTGTACAGTAGTAGTCAGTTTTTCTGTGTCATTTCAAAGATCGTGTGTTTTTGATGTTTATTATAAATTTTATCGGATTGTGAGGACAAATGTTAAGATACAAAAATATATTATAAAATAAAAATATATTATATATAAAAATATTTGGGGAACAAATAATTACGTTTTCAAAGGAACCTAAGAATAGTCATCCAAATTTGGTGCAAATATATATGAAGCTGCAAAATCGTTAAGAAAATCCATATTAAATTTATTTAATTATAACCTCTCAATGAGGTTTCGATGCTCGGACACAATCGCATTTTTATATTTGGTGTGTAACTCTTCGTATAGTATGAATGAGCGTTCATGTTAATTTTATTTATATAGTCTAAATCCTCTTACGGGATAGAGAATGCATTGTTAATCATACAAAAATATAAATAATTTTTCCAGATTTAGAAATGGCAATCAGACAAACTATAACTATTTTCCAGCAACATATAATCATTTAAAGGAACAAAACATTTAATTTTTTTTTTTTAATTATTATTATTTTTTTGGATTCGTTTTGTTTAAATGAAAAAAAGGCTCCTTTCACATATTCTATCTATATTTAGACCCACGAAACAAGTCAGCGAGTGAAAATAATTCGCAAGAAAAACCAAACACCATGGCTTGACGTGATTATGTAACTCACTTTTGGCAGTCACCGACGTTGTGAAAAGCCAATAGAAATTAATGATAAAGGAAGCTGCGTTTACTTATGTTTGTTTGTTTGCTTGTTTGTTTATTTATTTATTTATTTATTTATTTGACTTTGGAAGATAGCTGACTACATGGGATTTCGAAAAATCACCCTTCACCACTTTCCAACCCCTAATGAGGTACGATCATAGCTTGAGGCATGCTGAACCAATTTGAACCAAGTTTTTTTCCCCTATAGGTATTTCGGCTAATCCAGATTATCGAAAATATAATTTCATTCTGATATTTTGGGGTTAATTGTTTGAAATCGAGGATATAGGAAGCTATAGGTAGCAAATGCTCATAACTTGCTATCGATGAACCAATATGAGTCGGGTTGTACTATAGGGCAACTGCGGGTCACAGCTCAGCTATATGAGCCAGGGTAACACAGGGAACTTCAGCTAATTGATACATATACTAGAAGAAAAACTGGATAGATTGGTAGATGCTGAGAAAAGGAAACCTTTACTTGATTCTTAAGTGGATAAGAAAACTGACTGCCTGTGATGATTTTCGTCAATCGTCATTACACAATTCCCTACTTACAAAAACGAATGATGAAATAAAAACATCTCTATGTGTATAAGGAAAAGCCCTCACTCACTGACTCACTCACTCACTCACTCATCACTAATTCCCCCACTTCCCACATGTCCACAACTCTGAAAATTGGTACAAATATTAACAATGGTAAACATAGAAAAAGTAAACTATTCCGATCTCGATTAACCCACTTTAAGGGGTCGAAAAGGGGTTAAACGTTCCAAACGAGGGATATTCGAATGTCCTACTTCCCATTTGGTCACAACTCTGAAAATTGGTGCAAATGACAACAAAGACAAATATAGAAAAAGTAAGCTATTCCGATCTCGATTAACCCACTTTAAGGAGTAGAAAAGGGGTTAAATATTCCAAACGAGGGATATTCGAAATTCCCACTGCCCATATGGTCACAACTCTGAAAATTGGTGCAAATGACAACAAAGACAAATATCGAAAAAGTAAGCTATTCCGATCTCGATTAACCCTTTTTAAGGAGTGGAAAAGGAGTTAAACGTTCCAAACGAGGGATAATTGAATGTCCCACTTCTCATATGGTCACAACTCTGAAAATTGATACAAATGTCGACAAAGGCAAACATAGAAAAATTAAGTTTTTTCGATCTCGATTAACCCACTTTAAAAGGAGTGGAAAAGGAGTTAAACGTTCTAAATGAGGGATATTCGAATGTCCCACTTCCCATTTGGTCACAACGCTGAAAATAGGTACAAATATTAACAATGGTAAACATAGAAAAGTAAACTATTCCGATCTCGATTAACCCACTTTAAGAGGTGGAAAAGGGGTTAAACGTTCCAAACGAGGGATATCCGAATGACCCACTTCCAATGTTGTCACAATTCTTATATTTTGTGCAAATGTTAAGAAGGGCAAATATATATAAAAAAAATTAGTTATTAAAAATCAGTTATTAGTTAAAATTATTAAAACGAACCAAAGGGGGTTAAATGTTCTAAACGAGGGATATTCAAATGTCTCATTTCCAATATATTCTCAATCATAAATTTTGTGAAAAAATTTCAACAAAGGAAAGTTCCTATTTTGATAATTCAAATTGTCGGGATCGAAATGGAAGCAAACGTCTGAAGTGTAGAATACATGAATGTCCTTTGATTGCTAAAATGCACATGGTAAAATTTCGTAGCACAGCGCGGGTATTCAGCTAGTATTAACATATTTTAATAATTATTTTTTGCTTGGCAATGAAAACTTGTGGGCTTTTATTTTCAAATGTGCGCTGTTCTTCAAATTGTTAATTCGTTGTTTTGTGTCGTTCAATAAATTTTTTTGATAATCATGTTTAATCAAAGTGGCGTTAGTGGCTACAATAATGCCACACTATAAACTCAATAAGGAACGTTGTTTTTTTGTTCAATATTTTAACAGTTTATTTCAAAATACATGCTATATTTCTGACAATTTTATAAGTATTTTTCTTAAAATATAAAAATATGAACCTTCACAGAATTTCACTTCTGCTTGAAGTACAAAAGTATCTATTATCAAATACCCCTCTCCCCCCCCCCCCCCTACACCTGATCTCTTCTTAACCAAAAGCAGAAAAATATGTTCGCTAATTTAACAACCATCGATTGTAATAATCAATCACTGACACCATCAAAAGGTTTAGAATTTAGTACTGATCAACACATTTATTCAAAAAAATTAATGACGTTTTAAATGAGAACTTAAAATCTTATTTCTTATGAGAAATTGAAGATCATATCACGTATTACGAACTCTAACGGCTAACTTAACGAATTCTAACGGCTAACAAAAATAAACATGTGTTAGGGGCCCGTTCGCCTGGCTAAGTAAGGCGTTGAATTCGTGATCGAAGGCTCGCGCGTACGGTCCTGCCTCTCCGAATACAGGTGGTGTGCAGGATAATGAGGGCAGGAGCTCATAAAATCCCTTGCATCCTTAATGGTCCATCGTTGGTGTTGTGGGGTTGGAGAAAGAGGTGCTCTCTCAAGTATCGATTTCGTTTTCTAACCGGAGTTCAAGTCGCAAAATTGGCCTTGATAAGCATTTCAATAAGGCAAAAGTCGGTAACCGGAACCTTACTATATATAAAAAGTAGGGATACAATATTTAGAGCTCGAACTGTGCAATCGGCAATTTCTGACAATATCCAAGAACTGTTTGGCAAATTAACAACTTTTCCCGATAGTAATTTTAAAATTTTCCAGGAATTTTTTGAAAACTAAGAGCCTAGAAACCAAAAATCGACAAAATCCATTTGAAATTTAAAAGAATTGCAGCAGATAGCAGACGTTCAGAACTTTGAGTCATTACTATATATTATATTACGGAGTAGATATTTGTATATAAAATATGTTTTGTTCAATAGTTGCTAAATTCTATAATCGGAATGTGACGTGGAATGCTGTTCTTTGCTCTCCTCTTGGAGAGCCATCCACCCTCTTCCACTTGAAAATTTAAGATAAAGGAAAGAGGAACAGTAATTGACGGAAAAAATGAAGCTATGTATTATTTTAAAATTATTTAGAAAATTTAATGAACAATCGAGGTTAAACACAAAAATGTTGCGTTGTTATATCACCCTTTCTCCACACTCTAAGCATACTGCACCCCTTGAAAAAAATATCTAGTATATATTAGTGCATGTGGACATCTTTTGAAAAAACCTCCGCTGATATACCCCAAAGGAAAATACGGCCATGTGAGTATAGCGAATACTCAATAGCCAAATGTTAAATACCCGTAGTCTGGGCTTGTAAATATATTCAAAAACAGCTATTTGTTTCACGTAACCTTCAGAAAGGCCAGAAATTCCCAAACAACTTATTTCTAATCGCTAGCTAGGACTTCAAACTAAGTCTGTTTTTAATGGTATTCCGGGGTAATAAACCAATATTAATTTGAACTTATTTTCTTTGGACTTAAGATTTTTAAAAATAATAATAATAATAAAAAATTTCCTGCATATTATTTATCGTGCTTTTGTATTTGTTCCTTCAAAATTTTCTGTCTGTAAGTTTTGGAATTTGATAGGGGGTAGTGGCGGCCTGTAGTCGAAAATGTTAGTGCAGCAGGAAACATGTGACTCCCCCCCCCCCCCAACCACACAATCATGTACTTTTTTTTTTTTTTTAATTATCATTTTAGAAATCGGATTTTTTTTCACTTAAAAGTACATAATTAGTAACGATGTTTAAATGAAAAAAAAAAAAAAAATTCAGTTTTATTCAAACATTAATTAACTAATTAACATTTAACTCGTTGTAATTGGCATATTTTTGAACAGTGATTACTCGAGTTATATGAGGCCAAGAAAAGAAATTAAGGTTAGAAGTTGTTCGTAATATCATTCTTAATGTTATGAACCTCCATCCATCTAGTTTCTATAATATATAGCTTTTTTAATAGAATTTCTTTAACATTGAAATAGAAAAAATCGCAATTTTTCTAAAAACTTTTGCATTTAAAAATCTAGCATTTCTTTTCCAATCAATTTGATTGAGGTTCAAAACATCTAATGGTTAATGCAGATTTGAATTCTGAAATAATTTTTTAAAAAGATTACATCAAACTTCAGTTAACACTCTTTAAATGAAGTTTCATGTGCAAAAAACACGATTTTTTAGATAATGAGTTTAAAATATTCAAATTTACTTTCAGAACAAAATAGCACTTCAAACTAATAAAATAACTCTCTAGTCTTCAGATGATACCATTATCTTGCAAAAATTCCACCTAGAGATTATTTTAAAGCAGAAAAACTATAAACACATTTAAAAAAAATTTGCGATATTTCAAGTGTGCTCATACACTTTAATGAACACAAATTCTTTAATACTCTAATCGAAGTTTCGTTTCAATTTGTACAAAATAATAACATTTATAACATCAGATTATAAAATAAGAACTTTTAATCAAATCATTCTGTATAGTTTTGTTTAAATAAAACATTACCTATCTCTTTCATTTTCACCTACGCTGATTTTCAATCAAAACCTGTGATGGCGGGACAAGAAAATAGTAGCGATTTTTCTTTAATTACACAACATCCACAACTCAAAGATTCGATCAAGTACATTGTATGATATCCTACAACCACACACATGTCCATCAATTTAAATACTGATGACCACAGATTTAAACTGGATAAATCGTTCTCGATCTTACATCTTTTATAACACCAAACAGGGGATTAAAAAAAAAAAAAAAAAAACGAACTACGAAATGCTTTTTTTCAATTAAGCGAGTGCCATCTATTTGATATTGCTAAAGTCATTACAAGCCAATCAGCTCCTGGAATTCTCAAGAGCAGCCAAAGTTAGAATCAATTCCTGACAGGCAGCCCTGTTAATATATTACGTAGAAGGAAGAAGGCTCTTTCTATTGGTTACTATTGCAACGGATGGCAACGTCGCAGCCTAAAACGCGTTTCAGGGACACACGGCTGCTGTTCGGAGGAAGATCACTTTGATTGGAAGCAGGTTTTTTTTCTCTCGTGAATTATTCAGGCAAGAAGATTGCTGTTTATTGGATTTTTTTTCACTTACCATTGAAATTGGATCTTCTTTTTTGAAAATTGTAAAATATAAAAGTTTAATTTTGAACTAATAAATTTAGATGCAGCCTGGCTGTACAGGCTGTAGTGCACGATCCGCTACTGGGGGGGGGGGGGGGCATGTATTTTCAGTTAGTCAGAGGCTCAGAGGGGTTTGTTGATCAACTTGATAAGCTATAAGAGTGGCATACTGTTTAAATCAATTGTGAATTTCAATTGGTACCAATCCCAATGTCATTAAAGGAAAAATAATTTTTCTTAAGCAGGACTAAAAATGTAAAACTAGGGGTGTGGAACATCTCACAACTTTCAATTACAGGCCAGTATGGCGATATCATTTTTTGCGATAATTTTTTTATGGATCTTCAAAAAAAAAAAAATAGCCAAAATTGGGATTTTGGATGTGTACTTTTCGATAATCTTTATATTATCCTTTATTATAAGTGAAACTGAGGGGAGAAGAAAAAACGATCGTTGATGAGGTATGCTTAAGGAAAGAGAACTCTGTGTTGAAGGCATTCGTTTTTCGACTTTTTAGGCCATTGGAGTATTTTTACGTGAATTTCGGATGTGGGGATGTTTAGAGCACCTTAAGAGGCATTAGCACAGCGATTTTTATCAAAATAGTTGGAGCCGTTTTTTAGCAATCATTGAAAAGCATTATTTTTTCAATGGCAGCTACCTTATGCGCATGCATGATTTTGACGAAAACCTTAATGGTAGGTCCCATGGCCACTAGCAACCCCCATACCAAATTTGAACATTGTAGGTCGATTTGTTCGGGAGTTATGCTGTCCACATACAGACATACATTTTTTCCAGATAACTTTTTTGAAATCAGGGTGTTCCAAAACTTGGAGAAATGCAAAAAAAAATCAATTTTTTTTGGCCGAATGCTATACTTTCATTACCCTATTTATAATACATATGGCTAATTATGTATGTGCTATATTTAGTTATATAAGGATCATCAATATAAAAAATTTCATGTCAATCGTCCATCCATTCCCGCTTTGTCAATATTTTTTTATGTTTCGGACGGATAGAAAGATGTGCTTTGATATAAGAGTAAGAGTTGTGAATTTATGTGATTAGTTTGAACTTTGGGCTATAGAACACTAAAAAAGGAATAGTGCGAATAATCAAACACCCAACCAATGACAGATTTATACTTCTGCCGCAGATGGGGAACCGGTAACTTTGCTGCTCCCCAACAGCCATGGGCGTCGCCAAAAAAGAAGCAGAGGGTGCACTTGCACCTCCCTCGATTTTGAAAATTAAAAGTAATGTGAAGAAAAGTAGCTTTCCCATCCTGTCCGTCTTTAACGACACCTTCAGCCATGGGCGCCGCCAGAAAGACACAAGAGGGTGTACTTGCACCTCCCTGGATATTGAAAATTAAAAGTAATGTGACGAAAAATGGTACGATTCAATGGAAAATGAAGTATGATATAAGAATTAAAATTTCATTAAGATTGCCAGGTCGCCAGGAGGGTGCAAAGGTGTGCACTTGCACTCCTCTGGTTTTTAATAATTATAAAAACAATGTGTAAATTCACAAAAAAATAGCATTTATGTCGTTTTGAAACTATTTTTTTGTTCTATAATGCGAATTGGTTTTAATTTCTTTCTAAGAGTGTTGTGTATTTCCTTGTTATTTTCAAAGTTGATCCGTGTCTCCTGTTGTCTAGGAGTATGGGAGACTGGATAGAAGCAAAAAATATATATGGATTTTGTAGGTTAATCATTTCTATGTTCTATCAATTCCTGGAAAATGCTTTGCTTTTTAATTACTAGGCATCAGGTGTGAGACATTGAGAATCCTAAATAGGGATCTTCCTTTTTAGAATTCAATTGAGCATTTTCTATATTGCCTTTGTGTCTCATTTTTTAGGTTTTTTCTTCTTCAATTGTGTAACTTCGACGAAATAAAGTTTATTTTTTATCTTATTTTACAATTTGAGTCTTCTGATTCCTCCGTTCAATCACTGTCTCACGAATACCGTGGGAATAAGTTGCATAAAAAAACAAAAAACAAAACAAAAAAAACTAGGAAGATAAGAAATTGATTCCCCCCCCCCTTCAATGAGAAAACTTTTTTGTCTTTAACATGGTTGCGTTTGGTACACAAATAAAAACTATATAAGATAGATTTTCAAAATTAAATACCTTGAATGTTTTAAAATTATTCTCAAAAGGAAAATAAATTCATAATTTTTAATTAGCATTTCACTAGAAAAACGCAACAAATATTTCTGAAAAATTAATGATTTGAATAAAAATCTATAACGTCCTCCAACTTCAAGCAATCCTTCCTGCAAATAATCCCACTGGCGCCCATGTTCACCCTACACTAATTTTTTTAAATAATGGTTTTGAATATATTGAAAAACAGTTTGACATTATACACTATTAATTCTTAGCTATTAGAACAACTTAGTAAATAATAATCGGTGTTTATCAGATCCGAAAGGGTCTGTTTTTCGTAAACGTTGGGAAAAGGGGAGAAGGGAGGGGGGGGGGTGGAGTGGTAGTAAGTTACCTTGTCTTTTGCATGCAACGATTACAGTACTCCCCTTGTGTAGCCTTTTAGTGATTTCATCACACAATGTTATTTAAACATGCCCTTTTTATTTTTAAATCAGTTAAAAAACTTTAATTTTTGCGTACACAAAATTACCTAAATAGTCAAGATTGCAGATAACTGGTCTTAACTAGTGAATAAGCTGTGGGTGTTTTTTTTAGCAAACTACTTAGAATTTTCTTAAATGCTAAAATTAGAAACGATGGATTAGCTTTTTTTCTGATACCTTTTGACACAAAAAGTTCAAAATCACCATTTTTGTTATCTTAAGTTTAGTCATTGACCTAAAAGAACGAGTAAGCTGAAGGGTGAAAGTATTTTTCCAGTTGATATTTGGTATAAAATAGAAATTTATTTAAAAGTTAATAATGATTTTATGATAAAAAGGGCTATTTTATAATAAAAAGTGGCTATAACGAATTAAATATTATAAGTGATGGAAGTCGTAATCGTTTTAGCATTTTGTTAAAATGAAATTGTAATTTTAATTTTTTTTGCTAAATAAATTTTGTACCTTATCTTAAACACTGGTCTTAACAATACCAAAACTATATATCATATTTTGTGTTATTCTTTTTTTATATTTTTCCAAAAATTTGCCTCTCGTGGATTTTGCTGTCAATACTTGGTTATAGAAGTACTTGCTTGTAACGCAAGTCTAAAAACAGCTTAGAAATATTTAAAAAGTTGGAACATTTAAAAGAAACTCAAACCATGTTTTCCCATCATACGCATATCCTCGTTTTTATATAACAAAACCCAAAAGAGATTACAAAGATGCGCTATCCCTAACGATGAGCAGAATGTTGATTAACTTGGTAAGCAGGGGCTAAGCCCACTATCTCCTGATTCGATGCAGCCAAATAGAAGATTTAAAATAGCGCTGAAATGCGATTAATATTCATACCATGAAATTTCTCGAGTTGAAGGAAGAGCAAAATAGCAATTCTTGGAGAAGCACGTGAGAATTCTGAAAGGAGAAAAATAGCATTTCAGAAAGGCCAATAAACCGAAAAGCCTCACAACCACTATAAACTCGCACGTGTCAAATACGCTCGTGACGTAGCTATGACGTAGTACTTTCATTATGTAACTGTTTATTATTTTTTTTTCAATACTAACACAATGGGGGCGCTAGCATCGCTACTACAGAAACTGTCAATCGAGTGTCTGCTTTCGTGAAATGCAGTTTATAATATTTCTCCACCTTATATATTCCACTGTTTTTAGTTCGTGTTTCCTTTTCTATTAATACATGTGTATACAGATTCAACTTAATATGTTTCTGGAAATGTTTTGTGTTGTGCTTTCTGAACCTAAGTGGCCGATTTCTGAACCTGAATACAAGTGTAAATCTGAACATATAATTCAAAGATTGTAATTATTTTTTAAAAAATGGGAGAATCCGACCTGCAAGCAACTTATAACGGCAATGAAAAAAGTTCTGAAGAAAATTTGAACGGTGAAGTCTCTGAAACGACTTCAAGTATTGACCTTTTTAAAGGTCCTGTGCAGTCACTTCTGAAATGTGGTAATGTTCACGATGCATTAGATGTTTATATTAGTGCTTACAGCTCGGATTTCCCGGATTTGAATTGTCTAGGAATATTTGTTGACGGTCTGGTAGAAAATGCGAGGGAAAATCTTACCAAATATGTAAAATTCAATGTGGATTACTTTCTGTGTATGTGTGGTGAAATTATAACTGATCCTGTTACTCTGAAATGCGGCCATACCTTTTCGAAAAAGTGTATATTATCTTCTATGAAAACCGATTACTTCGATTGCAAAAAGTGTGGAAAGAGACACAGTCGAGCATACATTACCCAGTTAAAAAATAATGTTACAATATCCGCATTAATCGAAAAGTTTTGGAAAATCCAATCTAGTGAGTCCAAGAACAAGATTGGTGAGTCATACTTCAATATATTTTTATCGCCTTAGTTTATAATTATGTTTATTTAATTTGTATATTTTTAATTGGAAGTTTATTTTATTTTGCACCTTTTTTTCATCTTAGCTCTGATCTTTCAGAATGTAGGTCAAACAAAAAAAGCGTAAAGCAATGAATTATTTTAAAATTTAACTTCTAAACATAGTTTTACTAATCAAATCAGCAATCTTTTTTTAATTTGCAGCCTTTTACTAACTGAATTTCATTTTGGCAAACTAAAAGTTTCGAAATTTTAAAAAGTAAACACAGTTTACAGTGAATGAATTTTTGTTGGAAACCCATTCACTTAATCTCTTTATTATTCAAAATAAGTTAAATGTTTTTGTTTTTTTTCTAACTTTTTTTTTCATTATTTGAAAGTGATATTTGCATTCAAACACTCATCAACCTCTTAAGAAAAGTTTCAACATCCCTTTCAAGTAATCACTTCAGTTGGTTGCATTCATCAACCATCTTATTGCATAATATTGGCTGAACTATTGGAAATCACTCTTTGAAAATTTCCCCAAAACATCTTTTCCTACAACAGATTTATATCCAGCACCTTAATGAAATGTCCATTTGCTTTGCTGTTTCAGTTGTGATATATGAGTTCTTAAATATTTAAATTAAATATAAATTCCCTCTATAAAGTTATTTTCATATTTTTTCCCTTTTGTTTTTTAATTTTTCTTATAATTGCTCAAATTTGTCACAAATATTTTTCTGTTTCAATTTAGGAGTTTTCTACAAATTTTATATAGAAATGTTTGCATCTAAAAGGTGCTTTTAAATTTCTGTAAATAAAATTTCTAGAAAACTTAAATTGAAACAGAAATATCTAATCAGTTAATATTTTATTATTAAGCAAGCATTACATTTATTGTAATTTTATCCTCAAAATATATGATTTCATATGCTTTTTTTCCTGTCAAATTTCTAGTTCTCTTCTTTTTGTAAAATTAAAAAGTATATTTTTATCCTAATTTTGGTAAAGTGATTCATTTGTTTACCCATTCTAGAATTATACAAGTGTGTAAAAAGCACACACTTATTATGCCTCAATTTAGATTTATTTGTATGTGAAAGTATAGCTATTGAACTGTTTTTTCAAATATAATGTATTGGAAAAATTAGGGAGATACCTAATTTTGAATTTTTTTAAGGAAAAGGTTTCAACAAGAGTTCTTATTTTCTAAACATTTCACCAAGAAATGCTTGTAATTTCTATAAGGTTTAAGAGGGATCATCAACCTCTTCTGTGTGAATTGTTTTACTAGATATAACTCCAGTAGCACAAACTCATTAACAATATTTAAAATGTAAACTATTTTGATGATTTTTAATACATTTTAAAAAGTTTTTATGCTCTAGCTTATAAAAGCTTTAAAAAAATTAATAATAAAAATACATAAGTTATTTTACCTTTAAATTTTATTAGTGAGTATTGAGCTTTTAATACTGTTGTTATAATTGGTAATTACTCAGACAAATATTGTGGCCCAAAAGTAAATTGCTCTAGGATAGAGACAGGATGATGGTCCCTTTTAAGCAGACACTATTCTAACGGGCAGTCATGGCTTGTTTGGGCAGTCGTAAGTTCAAATTGGTCTTCCGTAAATCAAAAATTGGGCATTCATGAGAAACAAAACTAAGAGAAATAATAGTTTACTTTTATTTGTAACAATAGTGACTATGTGGTACTCTCCAATGTTCCACAATGAAATCATATTTGAGAAAGACAAGCAAAACTAACACATATGTCCGAGTCTGAAACCAAAGCTAAGAGATGGGATCGAAATTTCCTCTCCGAGTCTGATCACAAGGGGTGGAGGGGGAATACACCGGATGTCCTTTTCCTCCCTGACCCACAAGGAGAGGAAATAGGAAAATTTTGAAAGCATGGGTTGAGGACTTCGATTCAGATTACAATTGTATGTATCCGAAGTTCACCAAAAGACTAGCGAGGACAAATGCATTCAAATGGCAAAAAGTTGGCACTCATTTGTTTAGTGTTTCTTTTGCTATTCTTAAACTAATTGCTATTTATTCAATTTAAAAAAATAAAAGAGTACTTAAGTAATGGTTGCGAGAGGCCAGATGAGAATACCTTACTGGCCTGGAGGAAATTTTAAAGAGAACTGCTTTGGATTTGGAACTCAAAAAAGAGTTTAAAAAAGTTATTCTTAAGCAATTTTTGGAAATTCATTTGCACACTATCCATTTTTGCTATGTGGTAATACTATTCTTCCAAGAAAAAATGAAGTTAATCTTTGTTGTCCACTGGCTGGATTTTTTTTTATTATTAACTTAGATTTTGTGTGTCTGTGACGAACAAATTTTCAGAGGACTAATTAACCGACTTGTCACCCAATTGAGCGGAAATAACTTGTTGTCAATAAGAATGATGCATTCCATCAAGGTTTGGGGGCAAGAAAAATTTTATTCAAAGAGATGGAATCAACGATTTTCTTCGTAATGGTCAAATACTATGAAAACTGAATCTCGGATCGAAATAGCTTAAGTAAGTTGTAATTTTACATATAAGGTGGCAAGGTATATAAAGGTTGAATGAAAACTTGGTTTTTATGGGTTCATTTTTACATTCTTTTAACATTAAAAAGTTTAAAATAAAATTTCGCTTAAAATTAACTCCCAGACAGTAAAAGTAAAACTCGAAAGATCTTCCGCCAGAGTTGAGCAAGAACTCTCTTCGTATCTTTTTATAATTAACAGTTCTTCTTTCAAACATATGGTTGGCCAACACCCCCAGGCTCAATGTTACCTGGATGTCCAATTTTGACCTTGAGGTCGATAGTATTGGAATTTCTGCAATAGTCTTTCCCTCATCGCTATGTAGAAATAACTGAAAATGTGGCTCTTTTTTTTTTGCTTTTGCCTGAAGGTCATAAAAAGAAACGTCAGTGGGGGTGTCCTTGAATGCCGAAGGAATGATGACAGTGTATCTTCTCTATTGATGAAACTGAAAGAACTACTACCTTTTTTTCTTGTTAAAATTATAGAAATAACGTAAATCATAATGGGAGTCTCATAGTGATGTATCTAAAATAATTTTTCTAAACTTGCCATAATTTTAATCAGTTTAGAAGAAAAATTATCAAGTGATAGTTTATGTTATCTGCTGTACTGAAATGTGGTTAATAATTAAAAAAAACCCTGTCAAATTCTGTAATTAGTGAGACAACTTATTCATGTCGAATTGAAACATAATTAATAACATAATTTTATCATTCACTCACTCATCTTTAAAAAGCCTCCTAAGCTCATTCATAACTTCAGACAAATTTAAAAAAAAGAATTATATCCACAATTCTTCAAAGATTGAGAGTTTGAGGATAATATCTTATAAATAGATATTATAGAGATATACTCGTATTCCAAGACCTTTGCTATGTACTTAATTAAAAGCTTTAACAAGATAATAAAGTGAATAAATTGTTTTCGAAATGAAAATGTTCAAAAATCTGTAATGGAGAAGTGTTTCCGAAATGTCTTTATTGTAAATTATAATGTTGACTTCAAATGGAGAAATTGGATTTGGTGGGTAGGATGATTTTGGATTTTTCTTGCGTAGGGAGATATACAAGGGCTGTACTGATCCATAATATGGTTATGTTATACATGAGTTTCAATTTCAAAAGGGTTAATGCCTTTCGAAGGAAGCTACCTATCATTTGCTTCTCGAATTGGAGAAAATAAAAAATACTATCACCAGGCAATCCGAGAATTAACATACTATTTAACGTAACCGCTGTAATGTCAACTTATTGAGCTGAGTTTCAAAGCAGTGATTCGTTCCCACTACCCATCGAGTTTGGCAAGATTTTAAGGTATGTAATTGGGTGTAAATTTTTAAAAAGTAGTGTTGAATTGGATGACTTGAAATTCTAAATCACTTATTGAATGACAACATGGCGAATCACAATTTTAAATTCCCCAAGAAAGGCTAAAATAGCTGCATAAGGCTCCTTGATGAAACTGGAAAATTTTGAATTTTTATTTGTTCTGTGCTTGAACTAGCCAAGTTTGTAAAGGATGGGGGGGGATTTGGACTTTTGGGCAGTCGTAAATTTTCTTTAGAATAGGCCTTGCTTTTAAGAAAACAAACTTTTATTAGAAGTTCCAAAAATCCTCCATTAAATCTCCCTGCATACCAATTACATCAATACATATAATTTACAAAAATACATATGTCTTATCCTGATTTAGATGATTACTAGAAAACAGCTTTATACGAATTACTTGAATACTTCTGTTTAAGCCTAGAAAATAAAGTTTTAGATTTACCGGAATAATATTAATATGCTTCTTTAAAACTACTATTTCAGGTTGTGGAAAGTATCTATGAAAGAATTTTATTTTATGAAAGGTGAAATGATACACATAACAGCTAAGTTCTGCCTAATTATTGTTTGGCCAATTTTCCCACATCTTTGTCTAAAATATGGAAGAACTTTTTGTTTATATTGAACATAGTACCGAGTACCAGCACCGCGACTGAAGTCTATTGTACTGAAACCCCCTATTTGTAGTCACATTTACATAACACGTGTGGAGCTCTCCTCTGTCATACGACAGCCCCTGCATAGTGGCTCATCTACAAAACCTAGCAGATTAAGATGTCTGTTTAAGGTGCAATGTCCAGTTAAAAGGCCTACAGCAACCTTTATTTCTCTTCTGCTCAATTTTAGTAGCTCCCTCGATCTAGTCCAGGGTGACTGTTGATTGAGCTCTTTGGCTTGTCTTTGATCTTTAGATTGAAGCCATGCTTGATAGGATTCAGTCATTAAAAAGCTTTTGATAGTTTTCCTGATCGCATTGTGGGGCAGACCCAAAACAGGTTCTGGTCCGACAAAAGATATTTCGGATCCTTGTTTAGCTAATTGGTCTGCCATTTCATTACCCTCAATGTCACAGTGACCAGGGACCCAGGAGAAGAGACACCTTGTTTCCCTCAGTCGGGTCTTCAAGTGCATTGTGGCATTCCCACACTGCTTTTAGAGGTAAAGCAGCGACTCTTTAAGACCTTTAGGGTAGCTTGGCTGTCAGAGAAAATCTTAATGACCTTCTTAACAACCCCCCTATCTAGACAGTTGTAGGCACAGACAGTGATTGCAAGAACCTCAGCCTGAAATACAGTAGCCAACTTGCCGAGAGAGAAAGATAGCTTTATTTTTCTGTTGGGACAGAAGACACCTGAACCAGTGCCATAAGATGTCTTTGAACCATCTGTGTACCAAATTTCATCTCCTCTCCTGGTCAGATTGGAGGGAAATCTCCAGTCCTCTCTGGTCGGAAAGATAATATTGTATTTTTCTCTGGAGCAATATTGCTTTAACATCTAGTCAGATCTCATTGTTCTTTAAAACGCTATAAAACTGGTATGAATATTTTGCTGAAAGTGTATTGCACAGCTAGAACTTACCTTTTCAATAGTCGCCTCTTGTAGTTGTGGTAATACTGTTTCAATTTTTTTTAGTTAAGTTGAAAAGTATTTCAAGGCTTATTGAAAGGACTGGGCACCTACATGAGAATATAGGGGAACTAGAGATACCTAACCCAATTTTTAGTTTTGGGTGTTTAGTTTTTATTTTACATTACTTATGGGTATGTAAATGATGTTTATTTATACTTCATTAAGTAATACACAATATTTATGAATATCTTTCTGAAGTGTCAATTGTAAAGGTGGTAAAATATTAAAAACCTTCAAGTCAAGTATCCCAATGTATAGGGATACTTGACCCAAGTCATATATTTAGGAGTATACAATTTAAAATTATAAATGTAACACTTTTACATAATAATACTAACATAACTCCCATTAATAAGTCCAATTTTAATACTTTATCTATACTAGTTCAATGAGGTCAATTCTCTTTATTTTTGTTAGTTTCATAATGTTAATATGGTGTCCACTTTTAATTTTTATTTTAGAAAGCTAAAAATATTAGCAGTTTGAAAGCTATTTCTGTTCTTATACAAGTTCAAGAATAAGAAAATAACTATTTATTTAACTGCATATGTAAACTCACATTAAAACCCAAAATTCGTAATTCTATCATTTTTCAAAGAAAACTCAGGTGGATGAAGAATAACCTGAATTTTGTCAGGTTTTTTGTATCTTTAGGTGTTTTGTACATTGAACATTATAAAATCTTTTGAAAGGTGAGTAAACTGATACACCTAATGGTTGTAGTCTGTGAAAACAATGTGGAGGGAATTATAATACCGTTAACTCATATGTAACATCGATGGTAGGCAACGCCATACAAATTTCAAGAATATCCATCAGTAGCAAAACCTTTTTATCAATTGAAAATCTTACGTACTTAACAAAATGGTGTTAGAAGAATAAAAAAAAGTCAATAAAACCTGCCAAATGCATTCGAATAGTATTCCTTTCTTGGGCCAAGTATCCCTATATGCCTTGTGTCAAGTGTCCCTATATGCCTAGTATCCCTAATTGTACATTTACTACATAACCCTAAAATGCAACCATTTGCAAGTAAGTGGATAAACACTATTATATATGCCATTGTAGCTAAAAGTTTGCAAAAAACTTTTGCTTACTTTTAAACAGAAACCCTTTTCACATCAGCATTTACAACACAAAGATATTATTTTTGGAGCATGAAAATTTAATTTGTCTTACAGTTATAAAATGGATGCAAGGATTCAGTTGTCATTTTCACCATGTAGTTAGCTAACTGAAGGGCAAGAAGTAATACTACTTCCAACTTATAAAACCTTCCCAATTCGGAGAAAAAGACATTGGGTCATGTATCCCTAGGGGTCAAGTATTCCTAGTTCCACCTACAACTTAATTGTACTTTAATAAACTCAGTGTGTCACTAAAAAAGTTATTATGTGGGCAATTCCATGGTTACTCATGGTACCAATATGCTGGTGTTTTTACATTTGTTTGCATTTATTGCCTATTGTTTTAATTTTATTATGAAAATTTGGTGAGAATTTATCACTTTAATAGAATGGATTGGGAGAAGTTTGGTTACTCATGTTTCAGAAGAGGAAATGGAATTTTTGGTATTCAACATAAATTATATTTTCTCTCAAAATATAATTGAATATCTTTAACTATGATAGTTTTCTTAGAGTAAAAAGCCAGCCTAGAGATTAAAAAGTTTTTAAACATTTTTAATAAAAAAAAAATAGTAATGCGCTGCTTATGTTACAGAAATTAGGTTACTCATGACAACTTTTTCCTTTTCACACCTTATTTGATCTGGTACATTAGGCTATTTCCAGTGTTCCCTTCCATATATCACTGGTCTTGGTTAATTACTTCTCCTGGATAAAATTTTGAGTCATATTTTACCACTACCAATTCTCTGAGCACAAAATTATTCATTTTGGTAACCTGTTAGTTGTTTGTTAACATGTGACTAATAGGCTTATTATCAGCAACTTAAAGTGCTGCATTTTAGAAAAAAAAATTATGAGAGAAGAATCGTTTAAAATGGTATTTAACTTTATATATATATTTTTTTAATAGTTTTCAAGTTCTGTAGTAACTTCCATTTCAGTATTTAACATTTCTTCTTTAAAAGAGTAGATTTATTAGCATATGGAGTACGTTTGTCCATATTTTTTTATTATAATTGTTCATTACTTTGAAACAAACTTTTTATTTATATTCCTCATATTTAATTTTTTTTTGTTATTAATACTAGTCAAATTAATATTTTATTTAAACTTAATATTAATATAACTAGTATTATTAACAGCAAAAAAAGGAATGTAATTGAGAATTTAAATTTTCTTTTTAACTTTGAATAATTACAATAAGTATTACAAAAATGCTTGTAGAAGAATAACTTTATTCTTTTATTTCAACTCTTGAACATCTTTAAAGAAAATTGAAAATGCAAAACGAATTGAAAACAAGTTTGACACTTATATTTCTAGGATTACACTAGAGATTAAATTGGTTGAAGCATCATGAGAAATGTTTAGTTTTGCCATCGCAGATAGTTACAATAATTTATATAAATAAAAAACAGCTCAAAACATTTATCGACCAGTTTCACGAGGTGTTACATAGGATTGGTAGTTTCTCATGTCACATACTTATACTCAAATAACTTGAGTTATTTTGCATGTATCAACTTTAAACTTTCAGACACTCTATCTCAACAGATAATAAAGACATCTGATTACTTTCGTAAGAAATCCGCAAGAAAAAATAAACCTCCTATTTTTATTTAATGTAAAAATAAATTGGCATTTTTGCCGAAAAAAATCAGTGTTTCTCAAAGCTTACTCATAAAAAACCAAACCATTTAAAAATCTCTAAATTAGCGTACTTAGAATATTTGTCTGCAAAATGATACCTTGCACAAGATTGTAGCATGAAAATGTAATTCGCTCGTCATGTTCCACTTTCCGTGGAATTGCTCAAATCGTTTATATAAACATGGCCGCCTGCTGCATTATTTGGAAGGTGTGCAGGGGGATTACAACTTTTCTGTAAACCTTGATCTTCAAAAAAACTAGAATCGAATTTCTTAACCCGGGGGTGGCAAGTGCATTTTCTTGCATTTTTCAGGCGGCACCTATGACTAATAGAGAATCAGTGTAATTATAGTACAGGGGTCGCAGACGTCCTATATATCCTATAAATCCTATATTTTTTTAAAAATCGGAAAATACGTCCTATATTGTCCTATATTTTATAATTGTCCTATAAATCCTATATTTCTGTGTTGATTCGACCTATATTTTCTTCAAATTCGTAATAACGGTGCCGATTGTTGTGATTTTTTATATTTCGAATTCTTTGCCGCGATCGTAAGTGAAAAAGACCTGACAAAACCCACAAAAGCGATGTTAGTAAGCGGCTGCGCCGTTTCTCTTGTGACGTCACGTGTTGCATTGACTACTCACTAGGGTGGTTCGAAAAAAAAATAATTTTTAATTTTTGAAACGCATGAGGTAAAAAAAGTTGATACACATCTTGATAAGAAAAACTGTAAAAAAAAATGAAAAAAAAAAAAAATAATATCTTCCGATCGCGCATTCACCTCAAAGTTTGGAGAAAATACAAAAAATAACTATTTTTCCTAAATTTTTTAAAATTTCTAAACGTTATATACTTGAAAGGCAATAGTTAGCAATGTGTACTGAAAGGGTAGTATAACACAGGAAAACACTATTTTATGCATTTTTAAAACATATATTAATAATAAAAAATACTCAAAAGTAACATTTTTTTGTAAGAAATAATGATTTTTCTGTAAAATAGGTACTAATGTTATTTCTTAGATTTTTTTCTTTTTTTTAATTTTAAACATGCTATTATTCATTTGGTTCACTTTTTCCTCGAGCTTTCTATCCCAGTGATGCACTTTGAAGGAAATTTTTGTTGAAAAGTCGGGTATTATGGATCTTTTTAAAAAAAAGTGCTGTCCTAATGTCTTTTGCGTCAGCGCCACCCACTTTTGTCTTGTCTCTCTACATAAGCGTTCCACAGCTTGTGAGTGAAAAGGAAACGAGTTGAAGTCTGATTTCAATGGCCCATAGTACACAGATACGCTGGCCAATTTCCCCTGACATAGGCCAATCCCGATGTGAGACGTTGTGAATCGGTCGTTGGAAACAATATTAGCCAATCTCGCCCAATTCTGGATAAAATATAGAAGGGGTTTTGATACGCCGATGTACAGTTTTAAACTTGAGATATTGTATTTATGAGAAACAAAACTATGTGGTGGTTTTGACTTGTTTGTTAAAAAATTGTGTATTTTGGAACTATGCTCGGTCAGACTAGTCAATCTTCCAGTCTTCCCTGTTTCGACCAATACAGCTGTGCTACCTCGGATGCGCCAGTCTTTACTAACTAATGTCCATTTGTTTCTCTTAACAAATGAGGGGTCCTATTACGAGCATTCCAATTACTTATACCCACTCAATGCAGACAGGATACCTACAAAAAAGTTAAGTTTAGTTGTTTTGAAATGCCTGATAGTCTTTCTCTAGGAAAGTTCTCGTGATTTCAGAACCTGACGCCTCAGTTCTCTTACATCTCTCCTGGCTTACAAAATCATTGCCGAAATCAAATTTTTTGAGTGAGGGAAGGAAGCATTTCGTCCAATAACTGAGTTTAAAACTTGCAGTAAATATTCAGGGAGGTATCGAGGCAATCGAATTGCCACATATTAGGTCCTTCAGAGAATTTTTTTTTAATGTAATAATATCAAGAAGATATAATTGAGTTTTGTTCAGTACTTTCATCTCAAGTTGAGGAATTAAACATTTAACACGTAAAAAATCAGCCAGGGGAAATTTTTCAAGTTTCTTCAATTTTTTTATCTCACTGAAAGATGTTGACCAGTTGTAGTATACTATCTACGTGTTTAAATATGTGTCTTAATGGTAGTTCATTGGAGTATAGAAGGCATATATCCCAATGTAGTACTCTCCCAGCGTGCAATTTGGTCTGTCAGATTATTTCTATCCAGTATTCATGGCAGACGCAATCAGAGCCACGTGCGTTTTGATCCAATGAATAAGTTAGGATGCGTTTTGATCCAAGTAAGTTTATGAGCTTCAAAGGAAGAGAAGGCACCACGAGAAAGGCCACTCAGATTAAAACCCGCCAAAACACAATTTTTATCAATGTTTCCAAGGTTATGCGCGAACGATTATTATTGAATAATTACTAATTTGATCTTTTTTTCCCAAGTTCTATTTACTTCATTCCACACAATATAAACTAATATACCTCGATAATTTAGTGATTGGTGTATTCTACAAATTGATGGAAAAAGGGTATTTTTTATATTTATTCAAAACTTTGAAGTGAATGCTTGAAGTAAATAAAACAATTTTAACAAAAATATGTAAAAAGTAACGTTAGTATCCATTTTATAGAAAAATCATTTTTTAAATAAAAAAAAATATTTTTGAATATTTTTAATTATTAATATATGTTTTAAAAATGCATGAAATAGTGTTTTCCTGTGTTATATCACCCTTTTACTATACATTGCAAACTATTGCCTTTCAAATATATAACGTTTAGAATTATAAAAAAATTTAGGAAAAATAGTTATTTTTTTGTATTTTCTTCAAATTTTGCAGTGAATGCTCGATCGGAAGATATTATTTTTTTTCCCAAATTTTTTTTACAGTTTTTCTTATCAAGATGTGTATCAACTTTCTTCACCTCATGCATTTCAAAAATAAAAAATTATTTATTTTCGAACCACCCTACTTACCTTTTCTTGCTTGTTTTTTTTTCTTCTCTGCGATGGTTGCGCTTGATGCCAAATAAAAGCTACACAGAAAATAATTTTAACTATATATTCCGCGAATTTTTTAAAATTATTTAAAGAGAAAATTAATGCACAATTAATATTTCATTAATAAATGTAACCAACATTTCTGAAATATTAACTATTTTAATAAAAATCTATCAATCTTGCTTCCGCAAATAACCCTGCCCACGCTCATGTTTTTGGCCTTATTTTTCTAAGGTCTGTGCCTACGGCCCTCAAATTGCATGAAAAATTATTATAAAAATGCAAATAATAAGATATACTAATATAAAACAAAGTTATATTTACCTTGAGTGAAGAAGTTTATTAGTAAATAAAAAAAAGATACAATATTTTCCAAACATAGGAACAACACAAATAGTATTTGAATTTCATCTGGAGGCACACCGGCCCCAAATGTAGTTGAATTTTCTAAAATAAATGACAGATTGAACCTTCCTAGGTGGCACGCTCATATGGGCCCACATGGGTTAAAGGTGGTTTAACTGTGTGGTCCCTGATGGGCAGCTCATATAAGAACCATGCAGGTTAGGATACCTATATGAATTTTGTACGGGCCCATACAGATAACCCTATCGGCCCATGTGGACTTCCCTAGCTGGAATAAAATGGAAATTCTATATGGATCAAGATAGGCAGCCCATACTGGTCCATTTTGATTTATCATGTGAGGTCTGCATGAATTAGCCACGTTTATATGTTTTAATTTATTTTGAGGCTATTTTGCATAGATTTCGTGCTTAAAACTAAAACAATTAAAGCCAGATTGGATATTTTTTGTACATTTTATAAAATAATTAATTTACAGTTAACGATGTATTTTATTGTTTAACAACACTTTTTTAATACTTTAACAAATGTTGCAATAAAACTTTTAGTTTTTCAAAATTTCAACTTAAATGTAAAATATTTTACACATATTTGAAGTACCTAAAACAAGCAGTTAAGAACCACAATTTAAGTGAAGAGTCTGTCTTCGTATTCCCAATGCGACAAAATTAATTGCTAGAAAGACAGCAATATACATGCTACATAATAAAAATGAGAAAACAATGTGAACAGTTTATTGATCTTTATTTAAAAGCTTTTAACAATCTATTTTTACTTTTATCTCAATCGTCGGGCACTAATCCTAACTTTGCTTCATCTTCAAAATGTCTGCTGCTGTAACATCTTTGTATGGTATCTTGACTGAAAAATAGCAGAAGATATATTTAAAGAATGTCTAACTTTTTAATATATTCTTAAATTTAAATATTTAATATTGTAAACAAGTAACTAGTAAGTTGAGTATCTCTTAAAAAATAACGCCGACCAAACGGTATAGCTTCTAGACCGCGAGGTTGCGGGTTCGAGTCCCGTGTTTGGCATGGGTGTTTGTAAATGTATGTTGGCTTGTCTAATGACGAATGTTTCGGCGCATTATAGCCCTCGTGTTGCTGACGGCGCCAGATAATCTGAAAACAACCAACCAACCTTAAAAAATAACGTAACTATTTGGTTAATTTGTTCTTCATCAAAAATTTAGATTCATTAAAATGTATGTTAATGAATAAAACAGTTTTGCAATTTCACCTCCAGCAAACATTAAAAAATCAATACACTAAAAAACAGTAAGGCTGTCTTAGTTACCCCCTCCCCCTTGAATTATGTATCTGGATACGCCATTGCCTCCATACGTTGTCTCAGCAACCTGTAAAAAAATCTTGCTGCAACCGTGATAATCATACCATGGAAAACCATATCGCCGGTTTTTTTTTTTTTTTTTTTTTTTTTTTACTGATGTAATAATTATCGTAATAAAAAAAAAACGCCAAACTGGCCATTTTCTTTTAAATTAATAAAAATATGAAAACGGAAATACTAAATTACACCAATCCATGCCAAATTTAAATGCAGTGACCTGTATGATAGTGTAATTGAAAGTTGCGCGATGTTTTACACTCCTATTTCCTCAGCAGTATCGCCTACTGTTGGAAACAAGGGTTCAGGGAGATTAAACAATTCTGGCGCCGAAACTCGAGCAACGTTCTAAAATGCACGATTTTGTTAAAATAAACTTGTTAAAAACATCCCAACACATATTTTTTGCCCTCCATCCTTTCTTATAACTATAAAATAATTCAATTTGAAAACTGCATATCGACATCTCAAAACTTCCAGCATATTTCATTCTGAATTGGGAGAGATTGTCCATTAACTGTAGCAACGGCCGTTTTACAACGTTCCAGATCAGGATTGGCCAATGTTGAGCAATATTAACCAGTGTTGTGCTAGAAGGGTCTGTAAGATTATTTTTAACATAATGTATTTAGCCAAGATCTATAATTCTACGTGACTTCATATAGCAATTTAATTATTAAGATTTTGCTTATTTTGTAAAACTTCAAAAATGTTTCTTTCCGATAGGTAGTGAAATGTTTATTTTCCGAGAATATTTACTATGGAACATCCAGCTATTTTCACTTACACTACAATACTGGTCACTACATTTGAATATGACATGGATTGGTGTAATTTATCGTTTTCATCTTTATGTCTTCATTAATTAAAAAAATTGGTAGTATGGCGATATTTTTTGGAGATAATTATTACATTGGCAAAAAAAAACAAAAAAAACGCCACATTGGCGATAATTGTTCCAATCCTGAATAAGAATAAGTTTCGGGTAAGTGAAACAATAAAAGTCATAATCGCTAATGGTCAGTGGAGATGACTCTGTTTTTATATATATATTTTTAAGCCTTTATCGAATTTGTACGGATATTTCGAAAGTGGGGTTACTATTTAGAACACCTTAAAAAGCATTACTACAGTGATTTTGATCAAAATCGTTAGGGCCGTTTTTTGGCAACTGCTAAAAAAAACATTATTTTTAATGGCCGCTACCTTATGCGCATGCACTATTTTGACGAAAACCCTAATGACAGGTCATATGGCCACCTCTGACCTGTATACAAAATTCGAACATCTTAGGTCAATCCGTTCGAGAGTTATGCTCACCATAGACAGACATTTTTTCGAGTCCACTCTTTTGAACTCAGAATATTCCATAACGTAAAGAAATGTACAAAAAAAAACTTTTTTTTTTTTTTTTTTTTTTTTTTTTATAACCTTTTATAATAAGAATCTATTTATTCTGTAAAAATTTCCTTTTTTAAAATATTCTAAGATTTAAAAGGTAATTCAAAAATGATTTTTAAACTGCTAATACAAATACCAATTAATACGAATCTCTGAAAGATCGATGTCATAAAATTAGAATTGTACGTACATATATATTGTAATATGTTATTAAAATACACATTGTCTGCTACAAAGGTTCATATCACGAAGTAGGTAACAAAATAGCTACAATTTTTATGGCAAACCTAAGTGGCTGGAAATTTTTGTACAGTATACATTTATTATTTTTACGTCGTCCAATTTGAATATTGTTTGAGAGCCAAGCAAAAAACATATTACATTCTAAATGGGAAATGACTATCATTTAGTCTCAGACCCTTGATGTTCAAATGAATGGGTAAAACTTACATTGGGTCATTGAAACGCTCATATATCTCTGTACAAGCGATATCAAAATACCTATAAAAACATACACAAAAAAAATAGCTGAAATTTTTTGTCAAGTGTGTAAATTATTGATGAAATGGAAGTGCTAAAATCGAAGAAGTAGCGAAATATACACTGTTTTCTGACTTTGACTGGCTTTTATTAATTTGTGAGTCACGGTTTAGTGTCCAATCAAATTTAAAATCAAAGCCCATTTATCTATCTTTAATTTGAGCCCTATTTGAACTCAATTTGACTAACCATTCGTGCGCAACAGCTGTTTCAGCATTCCAATACCTGGAAAACCATGATGCTAAAGGGGGAGAATAGGAGACTTTTTGTATGTTGCTCAGGGTATCAAATAGAACTATTGTGAAAACTTTCAGCTGAATGGGAATTTGTGCAAGGTTTGAGTTTTGACCTATTTTTTTACCTTAAATGATAACGCTATCGAGAGTCGAAAATGTGGAAGGACAAGAGTACCTGCAGGAAACTAAAAGCTAAGTGGGAGAGTGGAGGGTGCCGAATCATATGGTATGTTCGTTTTGAAAACAATAAAGCAAAGACAAATATTTAAGTGCTTGTAACTCTTTAAGAACAAGTGAGAATACACAAGGCATGCCACCGTACCTCCTGTTTTTTTTATATTTACTAAACACGCAAGAGAAGTTTGAGCAGTAGAAATTTCTTGTATTAAATTAAAAGTTAAAATCGCTTATTTTGCAGCCATATATATATTTACCCGCACATCGCAGTGCTTGCAGTAATATAGGTAGGTCCGACTTTGCGCAAAAGCAAGAGTCATCGGGGGTTTTTTTGGGGGGGGGATGGGTCTTTTTTTTTTTTTGTCATTTCTTTAAACTGTTTGGATGGTCAGATATTTGTTTACGTGAACCTTATGCATGGGGACTCAATATAAGTAAATTTAATTATAAAGGTGTATTTTAACAGTCAGAAGCGGATGGGGCTGTTCCCCTCTGCTTCGGGTAAGGCTAATCTCCCCTCCCCCCCCCCCCTCCCTCTCCCCATTCACTATCAGGGAAAATGAGAATTCACTCGAGGAATGAGTTCGGCTCAACAGTGTTTACCTGCCTATAAAAGTACCATTTTAAGTATATTAATTTATGCAAATTGTCACAGAGATTAGTTGAAATGTTGACTTTTATTTTTAGTAGACAAACTTTAGGTGTTACTATAAATGTTCGAAATGACCTCCTCTTTCGCGATCAAATACAAAAGCGTCTTCTTTTTACCAGATTTCATGAGACTCCGGAACATGGCAGTATTGGTGTTAGGTATGGCTGTTGTGATGTTTCTTTTTAGCTCAGCTATCGTGTATGGACTATTCAGAAACTTCGCTGCAACTTCTCCATATTTTTCGTCGTCCAAAATGGAGGGCCTATCGGCTGTTTTCTTGACAGCTACTGATCCAGTTGTCCTGAAATGGTGAATTAATCGTGTCACTGTTGAATTATTGGGTACTGCTACATCAGGATATTTCTAGCGGAACTTCTCAATGTTGTGAGAATATGACTTTCGAGCAAAATAAATCTCCAACATGAATATTCCCTTCTCCTGTCAAAACACCAGGCCGTCTCCTTCAACAACAAACGTTTCACTCAGGAAGTCTTTGAGCACACGATCACTGATAGCGATCAAAATACATTTTAAACTATCTCTACACTATTACCTACCGGGAGAAAATCGAAACTCAATGCGTTGTCCCTGAATTACGGCCCATTAAACTTGGATATGCGCGTCTTTAAACTCTCTCTGTACCTGCAGCCCCGACAACGTTCAAATTCCCATAATACTTTTTCCAACTAAAGCAGTAATCCAACGGCGACACAGACCCCCCCCCCCCCCTCTCTTTCTCTCTTTACCCATATAGACGATAAAGAATTGTTACAACAGGCAAAGAAAGCAACAGTGCTAGTTAATAATAAAGATGCAACAAATCTTCTTTTGGCTTGTTATAGTTTTTATAAATGTCAAGAGTAAAATTTCACGAACAACAAAAAACCCATGGTAAGAGCCTTTATTTCCCTACTTGTATTGCCCATTATATTGTGAATGATAGTTGTACTAATAATAATTTTTCTATAAAATTATCTCATAAAACTACAAGGAAAAATGGTATTTACGTTTCATATTTTGATTTTGGAAAAAAAGAGGGCAATTGCAGCACATGTTGTGCATAATAAAATCGGATATCATATATCGTGTAAAAAATGTGGATTTTTTAAACTTTAGTTTTGGTTGATTCTTTTAAAACAATACGAATATCAATCAAATTGGGAATGTCGTTTTTAATTGCCGTAGTTGACAATCTGCATTAACATTCCTGTGGAATTTTTTATATTAAATATGACTGAATCAGTTTTAGTTTTGGAAAAAATCTTCCTCCATTGCAAGTAAGATTCGTTAGATTAAATTTACCTTAAGGTGTCCAGGTAGATTAAATTTACCAAGTTTGCTTCATGATCGGATTTAATAGTAAAATGTCATTTCAGGGAGTTACGGATATCATATATGTATTGTATTATGTGGTGTTTGGTTTGGGCATTAAGTAGATTTAGATTTTGAGCAACAAAACGCTAATTGTATGCTCAATTTTTAAGTAGCTGACAAAATTGCGAACTTGTAAGAGCTGTGTTCCTGGTGGGAATCGTAAATAGCGCGAAGCTTCCACTATTGCTATTTTAAACTTTTTCGCTAAGATAATATGCTGGATTTGAAGGAATTTTGCTAGCATTATAAACACATCCAAGGTTAATGCTGATAGTTCTTATTAAACTGTAGTTATGTTGACCGTATACTTCATATGCTAATTTACATACATTGAAATACAAATGTTTACAAAATGCGTTTTTGCAATGGCGATTTCATCATTATGACCGACAAAATAAATAATTAATCATTTACAGTTTCTAAGGAGAATGGATGAATTTTTGAATTACTGCATCTAGGAATGCGGCAGACCATATTGTCCTTCAATACTCTGTCTGAAATTCCCAACTTCCGGGATCACTTCCTGGAGATATCGACCCTTGTTCACATTGAAATATACAGACGCACTCTCTAATTGAGCTGAAAAGAAAGAAGAAAAAAAAACGTAATGATCAAAATTCCAGTGACTGTTCCCTTTCAAGAGAACTTGTAACAAGTATATTCTTACTTTATGAAAAACCAATGAATAATGATTAGACAAATCTGTAGATAGAAATTTTCCTCTGACCATTGTAATCTGCTCTAGCCCCTACTTCGGAAATGGCTAACCCCTTTGTTTGGCAAATCCTGGCGCCACTACTGATAATGGGTCACAGAAATTTTTCCAAACGACAAAACACTTCTTCAAATAAAATAAGATATATTTTTAACAGAAAACAGTAACGATGTAAAAAAATCAAATACCAAAGGGCATTGTCAAAATTTAATATGTAACATTAAATGCGTTTTCAATTTCAAAAAGAGACAATAGATGGCGCCATTTGCACGGATCATTTTATGGAAAACCGGAACTTTGATTAAATTTCTCTTTAAAAATAAACATTCTTCAAAAATTTTGATACTTACTACAAAGGGAGATGTAGTTAAGAGTAATAATACTATTTTAGTGGTTGAGATAAAAGAAAATATGGTTTTTAAATTTATTTTTCATAAATATTACCAAAAGTAATGTTAATGTATGAGACATGAGGTATAAAACGCTGCAAAGAATTATTTTATGAAGTTAAATTTTAAATAAGAAGTTATAAAGTATTAGTAACATTACTTTTACAACTGGTTAAGTATTCAATTGATAAAAGAGACAAAATATAATAATTTTAGTGCATATTTTTGATTTTCTTACGATTTTCTAAAACAGTTAACCAGTGAAAAATAACCTAAATAGAAGAGAATATAACTGTGTGGGGTGTCACCTGATGCAGAAGAAATTGTTTTATTTTTTCAATTCTAATATTAAAAATAATTTTCAATTTCGAATCCTTAAAAGATAGATGCAAACTAAGATATTTTGAAAGAGAAAGTTGTCTTATTTCACCTCTTAATTGACTTCAATAAAATTAATAATAACCAAAAAAGTTAGTTGAACACCAGTCACTTTATAAAAAATTGGGGGAGGGGAGGGGGGATCCAGTTTTGAAACATTTGCGTAGAATCATATTTATTTAAAAAATCAAATTTCCTAAATTCTAACAACAAAGCAAAGCAAAAATAATAAAAAAATGCCTATAATTTATATTGTTTTAAGATGCTATTGCAATATATTAGACTATTTAATATGTGCAGGAATGAACATATCAACAAAATGTGCCATTATCTTTCACTCATGGACAACTCGTTCCACGGATGTGACAAAATGATAATTTTTTTTGCATATGAGGAATTCTCCGTTTGTTTTGTTAATAGTATTATGAAATAAAATCAAAGATCATATATTACAAGTTCCAACAATTATTTTATAAATTTAATTCATAATTTAAATTCCACGGAGTTGGCATCTCATCTCAACCTTTTTTCTGTGAAGTCCAATAACTTGATAAAATTATTCATAAATAACTTAGTCTGTAGCCTGTTCTTTGTATATCAACAAAACATTTGTTTAACACCTGATTTCTTTATCAAAATAGTATATTACTACCAACTGCAAGAATTTAATGACATTTTTGGGGGTGTCCACTAGGGTGGTCCTAAAAAGGTCAATTTTATTTTTTTTAAGATTCTGAATGGTGCTGACCACTTAATTTGTTCCTTTTATATAAAAATAAATATTGTAAAGTTTGAGCCCATAATTTTAATACGGGGTAGCTCAACACCTCAAAAGTTTTGTGTTAGGGTATTTTATTTTGCAGACTAGCTGAATACTCGTGCTTCACCACGAAATTTTACTATGTGCAATATTTTAACCAGCTGTGAGGCCCCGCGTTGCGGAACTTCGTCATTGGTGTATAGGCCCCAATTTTTGGCGTTTCGCTCGCAGGAAGGGTCATCGCAACGCAAAATCGAGCTCGCTTCTCTCGCTGAAAAAGTAATTGCACAGGCTTACTTAATTCATTGAAAGGTTCATTGCTATGCAAACATGAGCTCGCTTTGCTCGATGAAAGGTTCATTGCTGCGTAAGCGTAAGGTCGCTTCACACACTAATAACTAATTGCTACGTAAAACCTTAATATTAGAAGTCCCTCCCTTGTCGAGAAACAATAAAAAAATTCCCCGTTAATGAGTATAATACAACACCCCTTTAAGAATATTTTAACACGTGATGTTTGTAAAAAGCAAAATTAGAAGGTCAAAACTACTTATGTTTATACTTTTAGAGCTCTAGGCCTATTAGAAGTCTCTTTTTGTGAAAATGTTAATTAAAAATTCATTAAAACAAATTAAAATTTTAGCTTTCTTTTTGTCAAAAGTCCAATTAGAAAGCTAAAACTATTTGCGGTGAAAATTTCAGAAATGTAGCCCAGTTAGAAATCATTTTGTAAAATATTTTTTAATTAATTATAAAACAAATAAAATAAATTGATTGCCTTCCCACCACACTTAATAAGAATGAATGTTGTCCGGAATTTCTTAGACAATTGGCATTGGAAATTATTAATCAAATTCCTTCAATTGACATCAAAATCTATACAGATGGCAGCAAAATAGATATACAGGCAGGCAGTGGAATTTATATAGAAACGCCCGTAGAGAAACATTCTATTAAACAACGTAATCCAGATTTCTGCTCTGTCTTTCGAAGCGAATTAATAGCAATTGACCTGGGTTTAGAGAATATCTTTGGCGAGGTCAACTACGGAGACTTATGGATTCTATCCGATAGCCGAAGTTCCATTCAACACCTTAAAAACTGGGCCCTCGTAGGAGACAGAACCAGTCTATCCATAATACGCAAAGTCAAGAGCATATCCCGACTGCACAAAGTGCACTTTCAGTGGATCCCGTCACATGTAGACATCCACGGAAATGAATTGGCTGACACTCTTGCTAAGGAGGGACTAGAACACCCTGTCCTCTCTACTCAAGAACTCATATATCAAGAGTTATACTCAAAGAAAATAGCTCAAAATAAAGCGAAATGGCATATACCTCCATCTCACGAATGGTATAAAGCCAAAAAGCCAGGACACTCCCTATCTCTTCCTTGTGATAGGCACACCAATACCCGTCTGTCCCGACTTGCTAGTGGTCACCTTAAAGGCCTCACATATTCCGGGGGAAGCAAAAATTTTCCTCTTTGCCCTAAATGCCAAAAAGAACAGGCATCACCTCAGCACATTTTGGACTGCCTTGGACTGGACTGGGAGGACATTTATAACTGTCCACAACTAGTGTCAGACTTCATTAATGTCAATGGCTTCACTGATATTGTCTGACTTCGTCAGACAAAAGGGAGATTAGAAACAACAACAACAAATAAAATTTCAAAATTGTGTTTTTCAAAAGTCCAAAAAGAAATCGTTTTGTAAAAAATGCATTAATTAAAATTTAATCAAAAAAGAACTAAATAAAAATTTAAAATTCTGTTTTTCAAAAGTCCAATTAGAAGGCCAAAACTACTTATGTTGAAAATGTCAGAGCTGTAGCCCTATTAGAAATCGTTTTATAAAATATATATTCATTAAAAAAATTAATTAAAAAGAAACTCAATAAAAATTTCAAATTTTGTTTTTCAAAAGTCCAATTAAAAGGCCCAAACTACTTTAGTTGAAATTTTCAGAACTGTAACCCTATTAAATATCGTTTTGAAAAATATTTATTAATTAATTAAAAAAAATTAATTAAAAAATAACTAAATAAAAATTTGAAATTCTGTTTTTCAAAAGACCAATCTGAAGGTCAAAACTACTTATATTGAAAATTTCAGATCTGTATCCCTATTAGAAGTCGTTTTGTAAAAAAATTTGTTAATTAATTAAGAAAAATAATTAAAAAATAACTAATTAAAATTTTAACAGTCTGTATTTCAAAAGTCCAATTAGAAGGCTAAAACTACTTTTGTTGAACATTTCAGAGCTGTATCTCTATTTGAAGTCACTTTGTAAAAAATAAATTAATTAAAGAAGAACTAATTAAAATTTTAACTTTCTGTTTGACATACATAAAATTAGAAAGCCAAAACTTCTTATGTTGAAAATTTCAGAGAATTTTAAGTAGGTTTCTATAGATCCACAGATAGACACACAGCTTGTTTTATTATTATAGAAAGTAATAAACTTCAAGAAAATATTAAATTTTATTTTGTGGAAATCTGTAGCATTTTTCGAAATAAAAATAATTATAAAACAATATAATAATAATACATCAATGATATTTAAATAGCAGCTGTTGTGCCAGTGGCTACTAAAGTCTGTTTTTTGCAGTCAGGATAAGTTTGGCGACGTTCTTTCACCACAGGTAGCAAGGTGCCATCTTAAGTATATTATCTAAAAGTATATTGCCATTTTGACTAAGTAATAATTTTTTTTTTACCCATACAAGAATTATCGCAAAAAATACCGCCAAACTGACCATCTCCTCTAAATGAATGATGAAAATATAAAAACGGTAAAGACACAAATATAGGGTAGTTGAAAGTTATGCAATGTCCCCCCCCCCCCCCCCCCACCCGGTAGCAGAAAAAAAGTATGATTTATAAAAGGGGTGGTTTGAGTCAACGCACATGTGCGATACTTCATTTCATGGAATCATGATACCCTCCACCGCGATTTTACGGAGATAGTATAGAAACATTACAAGTTCTATTTGCTTTCGCGTGTTTGTGTGTAGTAATTAATTTCGCTAAAAGTTACGCTGATGTAAGGACCGCTATTCCCGAGAATCGCGCTGCTAAGACGAGAAATACTCCGATATTTACGTCTTTGCGATGTTCCTTTTCGGCGAGTGTTACGCCGATATAGTACCCACTATTTCGACGATTTATGCCTCAAAAGTTGAACCATCGCCGAGATTTACGTGGTTGTGGTGTTACGTCGATAGTGTAATCGTCTTTATTGCATAAATTTCCAGATTTCTACCGATATATTGGGCACTAACGCCGATATTTACGTTGGTATAATGGTCATTTTTGCGGATTGTTACTTTGATAAAATTGCCGAGATTTGCGCTAGTAAGGTAGCAGATATTTGCGTTGGAATAGTGGTAATTTTCACCTAGGTATAAGCCGTTTTAATAGCAGCTATCCACGAGAATTGCGATGCCGTTTTGGCAGAATGATTACAATTTTAATTTAAGATACAATAATTTTAAATATTTCGGTTTTAATATTTAATTTATTTTGCCAAATTTCTATGTTTATTTAAAACAGGAATTTTTGTTAAAATTGACGAATAAGGTGCTTATGTATATAATCCAAACTTAAAAAATAATAATAATTACGCTGCAGATTATTTTCTAATACCCAAATTAGTGTCGCAGACTAGCAGAAAAGTTTCTGCTACTGGGTTCACCCCTAGTTTAATGTATAATAATGGAAAATATTTCGGGAGCGGGGAGGGTTTGAACCCTATAAACCTCTCCCACTGCCCTATCTTATCTAGGAATGTAGCAGTTTTCCTTCCCCAAGTTCTACTGTCAAAATGGATAAGTATATGTTATGTTGACCGACCTTAGGCTGGTTTTCGGCCGCTCAGTTTCTACTATTGGTACAACCCTGATTTATTTTTTTACCATTGTGTAAATGAATAATAGCAACATAATTGATGAAGTTTTGCAAGAGGAAATAATAACAAATTACTTTGAGAATTACAGAAGTCACCGGAAATTTGTTCTGCTTTTTCGAGTTGTGACCTAAATTTTAGCCAGGTCTTGAGATGAAACAGTTTGATGAATTTTGGTTATTCTTTTTTATTTTTATCAGCTTTATTTGAGGATGTGCCTTTTGTGTGCTTTGTTAAGAATGAAGGTCTCTTACCTCATGAAAATAATGCAGAGAGTGGGAAGTTCTAATCAGGACAATGAATGACAAAACAGATGTTGAATTTCTCGGATATCCTTCATTTGCGAGCGACTTTGCTAGTTTAAATTTCATTGATAAAACAGTGTATTTAGAAATAACTAAAATTTACGTAGATAAGCACACAATTTTTTGGAAAATGTAAGCTCTGAAAACATTTTTCAATTTTGAGTTAGACAACCACTCACAGTTTAAAATTAAATTATAAATACCTCAATGTAACTTGTTGGTTTTGAACCACGTACCTTACAATCACTAGCCTTTCTTCTTACTGATAACCATCACTGAAAATTTCTTAAATTTTTCTCCAAAAATTATACCAATTGTTATTTTTCTATCTTAGACTGAAAGTCGTTTTGCATATGCATTTTTTTTCACATGCATTCGTATATAAAGCATGTACCAATTTTTGATTATGTCATTGAATCTTTGTGTACTTAATTTGAAACGAGTTGGTGTATATTTTTTAGTAAACTTTTCTTCTTTGTGTAGTTGGGGGAAAAAGCAGAACAAAATTCTTTTAACTTCAGTGATTTTCAAAGTTATTTCTCGCCATAATCTCTTGTTCAATGTTAACAATTGTATTATTTTTCGTCTACTCAACTTGGCAACACAATGGCAAAAAATTAGGGTTCTAGCTATAATAGAAGCTGAGCTGCGAGAGATCGAAATCTGGCTTAAACTAGGTCAATATAATATACACACTTTGTTGTCGGACTTGGCGGTGGAACACTGCCACATTCTGATATTTGATTTTTATGGTCAAATTCACAAATAAGAGTATTGATTATATTTTAATGTTTTATTTGAATGCAGAAGCATTATTTTTTTTGCCAAATATAACAATGTATTTTTTAGAAAATGCATGTACATATTTATAAGAATATTCAATTTATCTTGCAGATTGGGGCTCTCGGTTACCTACTTATTCTCAGAAGAATTATCCAACCAAATCTTGTACACCATCTTCATCGGTACTGTATCATTTCAATTTTTAAAACTTGTGTGATTTTTAAACTGTAAACTACCGTATTACCCAAAAGGAGCTTAGTATGCAAGAAGAGTTCAACTATCTACATCAATGTTCTGCAATTTCTGATTTCTAAAATGAGTAGGCATAGCAATGGTGGTGGCAGATAGTTAAGTGTTTGTTGGGCCATATGAGGAGAGTTCTCTACCTCACTCATGATAGAATAAGGGGCTAGCATGCAAGTTGTAATGTGATCGAGCCTCGACAGCACTCTGCAGTCTATTTTGAGCGAGTAGATATAGCTGTGCTTGTGACATAGTCTCGATGCTTCCTAGTGGGAGTTTTCTAGATTTTTTCCCATTTCAGTTGCAAATGTGGGTCAGTTTCCATTTGAAAAACCTTCCAAAAGGCAATCATCCCATCCCATAAACAAATCTGTGGCAATATAACTATTACGATGAAAAATACATTTAGCCAACCAGATTTTCTCCCCTTTGAGACACAAATACAGGGCAGTTGTACTATTTACCCTACAAATATCTTTGGAATTTGACTTCTCTCAATAGACCAGATGTCCGACTAATATTTTGATACAATACAGCTTTTATATTCTTACAACTTGAAAAATATAATACTTCCAATACTGAAAATTGCTGATTTGTATGTTTTTAAAATTGCTAGTTGTACCTTTTCGAAAATGTATGTGTGTGATTTAAAATTTTCAACATCAAATCTTTTTACATAAAATATTATTCTATGTAGGAATGAGCCTGTTTGTTTACTTATACTAAATCTTTGACTGATTTAAACTTCTTATTTATTTCTCATTAATACATGCCAAACTAAATTGTTCGAAAATCGGGTTAGGCTTCCAACATATTTAATTGATAAAATAAAAATTTCCTGGGATTTGTCTAACCCTTTCTTTGCAATTTCTTTAGAAAACAAACTTATCTTCTTCGAATTATGAAAACTAATAACAGAATTCCGTTTTATTCCGTAATATTTGATCAAGTTTTTTGTTCCTTGCTCAGACTTTTTAAGTGAACAAAATGTGTATTTTATGTGTTCTTGTTAATGTGTCACAGCAATAAAGATATAATTTGCAACTCATCTTCTAGTCCTAACTTTTTTTTTGCCGATATCCTCCTTTTAAAAACAATAACTTTTCCTACCTAACACCATATGTAGTAAAATTTTCTCTTCCATATGAGGCGTTCCATACGACAAGGGCAAATCTGCCAGTCCCTACATTTTTTTTTTCCAACAGAAACCCTTGTTATTGAAGAGCTAAGGAATACAACAAGATGGTTTATTTGCCCTTTCTGTTTGAAGCTTTGGCATGTAGAACTTGGGCACTAAAGTTGTGAGAAACGGCAAAAGTTTTCTTTGAGGTTTTTTTCTTGAAATATAGTTTTGGCGGATTCGTCCTTGTCGCATGGAACGCCTCATATTATCTCCAATATCTTCCCCAAATGCTCCCATTCATCTTATTCCGTCTTCCCTGTTCGTCCATCTACTAATGGTTATTATGCTAAACTTTAAAACAGTTACAGGTTATTTTTTCCTTTTAAAGCCAATACCCACATTACTATATATGTTACTCAACTACACCAAAACTGTTTCTTTTTTTACCTTAAAGTTAAAATATCCCATGGAATTTCAAATAACTCCTCTCCTGAAGTAAAAAAAAAAAGGTATTTTGGTAAAGGATGTCCTTAGCACAATGGTATGACTTTAACAGAAAAGTACACGCAAAGTCATAATCTAATTCTGTATGAATTTAGAATCTAAAAAAGTATCAGAAATACATAGTTTTATAAGTTTTAATCAGTAATTAGAGAATTATTAATTATTAAAAAAATCAGACTTTTTTTCGTAGTTTGTTAGAAATAAAAAAAATTGTAGAATGTCATACGGTTTAACTGTTTTGAATTTATTTCAACAGTTTTTAAAAATTCTTGAATGATTATTTTTTTTATCCATCAGAATTTAAATGTCTCAAAACTCATCTGAATTTTTATTTTTTATTTAAATGTTTGGTTATCGTAAAATGAGTGAATATGTCATTAGTGTGAAATATTGTATATTCATTGTAATTGAAGTGTGCAAAATCAAATGAGCAGTAAAAAAGATGTTTGTTTTGAAGTTTTTAGTGTTTTGACTAAAATAAATAAATGGCATCTTAAAATATGTTATTTTTGCTAAGAATCATAAATAAGATGCATGGGTGCAAAAAGCTTTGGTTCCTATAGTTTTTTTAGAACTGAAAATACCCTAATTTTTAGAATATTAGAATACTTGTAACAAAATAACTTGTAACGCAAAATATTAGAATACTTGTAACATTACAAAAATGCTTTCCCAAATGATTTTTATTTTTTTATTGCTTAAGAATGTATTCTTGCTTTTTTGCAGACCTTACTTAGAAAAGCTGATTCGCTAGTCAATATTGAAAAGTATGAAGAAGCAATAAAAATGTACTTAATTTGTTTAACTTTTGAACCAACTGCAATCCAGGCTAAAGAAAAATCAATTAAGGTATTTAAATAAAAATCTGAATATTTCTCTTTATGTTGTATTTTATTTTTTTAGTGTTGGACATGGTTCAATTTAGAGAACCTGGATGTTTTTGTTACTTCTTCTATGCAAGAGTAGCGACATAGCCCGATAAAAGCGTCCAACTAGGGTTGCAGAAGATGGGCCGATTACGGAAATATAACCGGTTTTGGCAGTTTATCGATTCTTTGGCACAGCGTAGTAATCTGCGCATCAGAAAAGAAACAGCATAACAAATAAAATAGAACAACGAGTTCTGTTTTAACTGGTTTATAAACTATGTTGGTTGCATTTCCTTGCACAAGTGCTGTAGAAGTTAGGATTTCTTCATTTCTCAGAACTTAAACATAACTTCAATCTTATTTTCAAATATAAAAAAAGTTATGAATTATGATGATATTCGTTTTATTGCAAGTTATTTTATTGAATTTGTATCCAGTATTGGAAGTGGAATTTCTTCTAAATATAGGTTTTAATCTTTATTTTAACAAAAAGATTTGAATTTTTTTTTAAACTAAATATAAAAATGTTATATTACGTCTTAGTAAATTTTATTCAATTAAATTTATTTTTAAATATCTTTTTATTCTCAAACTGAAAAACGAACCAATTGATCATAGTAAAGTATTGTGGTTGCATTCTACATTTTATTTATCTTTTTTCTTAAATGTAAAGAGGAATAGCCCTTTTGTACATTGTAAATAATAATCTAAAAATCGGAAATTTTTGCAGCATGAAATTTTGCATATTTTTATAACAAAGAAACTTTTTAAAGGGTCCAAATCCTTGAAATCATATTTCAAATAATGAAATCAATCAATGTTCATATCCGTTGCTGCAATCAACTACACAGCAACCCGTCATGGTTGATAGCCTGAAATATATATATTATATGTTTAGAAATTGCAACACATTTAATACAGAAATAATTGCTCAATAAGTGTATTTAGAATGAAAACTATAATTTCTTTTAAATAGAGTATTCATTTATTTCAATATGACAATTAAAGGGCGATAGTTCAATTCAACACTTTTACTACTATTCTCATTAAAATTCTATCATATATTAGTACAATGATTTCCACAAAATTTTCAATTAAACTGCTAGAAAATCGCTGCAACATCATGACATGCTACAAATTCAAGTTTTTAATCAATTGTAAATTATTTTATAAGCTAAAATCTGAAAATGAACAACTATACTTTGAAGTATTTCACTATGTTTTCAGTAGTAAATAAGTTTGAAAGAAATTGCTAAAAATAAACAAATACGTTTTAACTTTCATGTTTAACTATTCTTTGAGAGTTTTCACGAAGCTTGAGTTATAAACATACCTCTGAAATAGAATTTAAGTCTTTATTATGACTGAATGATTAACTATTCTTACTAAAAGGCACATTTTAGCAATCAAAATCCGAGAAGTAATACACATTTGTCCGATAGTGTTTACATTTGGCAACACCAAAGAACATGCCAAAGGAGAAGTATGGTTGCCAAACCTATCGCCTAATTCCTCTTGTGATACCAAGTTTTAAAACAATCAAAGCAATGTCATAAAAACATTACATCCGACTGGAAATATGCACTTACGATAGAGAAAAGCTTGTATTAGGATTATAACGACATAAAGAAGAAATATAGATTGAATGAAAATCAAAAGAGTAACAAATTGTACGTTCACATGCATGCTAAATCTTAAACAAATTTATTAAACAATGATTACAAAGGCAAATGTTGACCAATTTTCAAAATAATACTCAGAAAAGATAGCTTAAACATTGCTTAATTAATAATTAAGGAACAGAAACGTGTACATACCTTTTTTTAGAAGATTACACAGCTTTAGCGATGCTATACAATATTCCCGTGCTAATCCTCATAGAGTTCTCTGAAAATTGCATTCGGCGGATTCTTTGGAATACTAGCCAATCAGAGCAACATCTCCCTATGGCGTTTCTCTTACTTCACAGAAGTAACAAAAACATCCAGGTTTTCTTGTTCAATTACTCTGGAATATGAAATGTGTTAAATAACGTTTTATGATATTGTTAAAAAGTAACTAAACTATATATTCACACAACAAGCTGTTTTGACATTTTGTAGATAAACTTAATAACAAGAAAATTCTATCACAAGTTAATTTTTCTAAAAATTAAACTATTTATGCATGGTTAAATATGACGAGATAAGAGTTGCATTTTTTTTAATTTTTTTTTTGGACATAAAATCATGTGAACATCATAGTTGTCAAAATTATTTAATGTATGTCCTTGCAAGTTATAATAAATATTTGAAATTAATTTTTTATCTTGTTTGATTTACTTATTTTTACTCTTTTCATAGCTACTCCATAACTTGTTGCTTAAGCATCAAAGAAAATTTCATGCTAGAAAGATTTATCAATATACTATTACTTTAAAAAGTGCATTATCCAAAAAGAAAAGAGATGCAACATTATTCCAGGAAAGACTAAGGAATGATGAAAGTAAAGAATGGGGTCAGACTGTTTTAGAAGATGAACCATGTGATCATGAAGAAACTAAGGTTAGATAATCTGCTAAATAGTTTTAGTTTCTGTAATATGTTCATTAGATATTTTATTCAATTCTCTTACTCATGCCCAAAACAGGCTGGAACCTCTACCAAGGTGGGTCCAGCTGCAGATGGGGTGATCACTCTGCCACCCATTGCTTGGTTAAATAGATAAAACATAAAGTTCTGGATTAACTAGAAAAAATAAAGACCATGAAGACTATTTTTCGTGTTGTTTGTACTGACTGTAATAAACAAAAGTCTAATACTGGCGTCCAAAACTAGCACAGATATTTAATTTATATACATATATAATAAGCAAATGGACTTGTGAAAGATTTGATTTAAAAATAAAACCTATGTACTATATTGTTTTTACCGCTTATGTTTTAATGCATGCTTCTCTCAGGTTTTGGATTAAATTAATCAAGATTTGATAAATTCATACTGAACATCTTTAATATATTCTCATCCCAAAAATTGGAAATGAAAAAGCCAAGAACAAAGCAAGACAGAAAAGTTATTTTCAAAATATATCAAACAAATTTATTTTAATTCTTGATGTCTATGGAAATAGAAGTCTGTTCAGAAGTGTACTTCAAGGAGAATATAAATTTTAAAAGATTGCCTTAGCAAAAAACTTATAAAAGTCTTAGAATTCTTGAAGAAATGCAATCCAGATGTTTATCCACGTTTATTTGAGTTTTATGGTATTTGTAAGGGGAAGTGTTTGTAATTCGTTTGTCCCTCTTACATTAATTTCAAATATTTTCACCCTTAGTTCTTAAGATGACAAAAAAGATTAGGCAATCCAACCAGAAAGTTAAAATTTTAAAATAATTCTTGAAGTAATCACTAAATAACTTACAAAGGTAACTTTGATCATTTTGAATTTAACTTTCAAAATATATAACCTCCAATATATTTCCCCCGTCTCCCTAATATTTCTACCAGTAAGTTACAAAATCATAAAGAAGAAAGGAAGATTCCTCAAAAGTTTATGCACACTCATACAAAACACCAAATATTAGTACTATTTCAAATGTTCTAATCAGTACTTTTAATTTAAAATCTAATCAACACAAATTAAAGAATATTTTTCTCTAAAAGTTTGCAGTGAAGAGAGTTTCACGATTTTCTTTTATGACTGATTTGGGATATTTATAAACTTTCTATTTGTCAAATTAAATTCAAATTGTCAGACAAATGTTCGTATTGCTGATCACTATTGTATGTTTTGCATTTTCCCCTATATGATGCAAAAAAATAAAAAAAATACTCCACTTTTTAAAGTTGTAAATAGAAGGTGATAGTTTTTGCTGAATTTTTTATTCGGACATTGATTTTAACTCATATACAAAATAAATTGCCAATTTTATCTCTATTTTAATGGACAAAAATATTAAAACATCTGCTTTTAAAAAGTATAGTTTGTTCTTTGCTAAAAGGTTAATTGCTACGATAATGCAAGCTTGCTTTGTCTGCTAAAATTTGTTTAAAATTTAGTTTTACAGGCATAGGCTCGCTTCTCATTCCAAAAGGTGCTACATAAGCCTTCATTATTAGGACCACCCCGTCATGAATAAAAAAAAAGGGATTCAGGTTTTACAAGCTGCTACATCATATTAGTAACGCAAAAATTAATTTTTCCTGGTTTTGCTACATTTTTATCCATCCCTTTTATATACTGTTCATGTGAAATAGCAAGGTTTTATTTCTTAAATCAAATTATACCCTTTAAAAAAATCTCTTGCATTTTGTTAATTGTTTATGCATATACATTTTCTATTGTGTACTGAGCATTTGTTGTTTACAAATGCTCCGTTGATTGACGTAAATGGATTTGGAAAATTCATCTATTTTCCAATTTTTATTTTTATTAAGGGGTTATTCAATTGTACATCTATGTCAGTAGTAATCAAATCTAACGCAATTTTTTCATTTTACAAAAACACCAATAAAATAAGGAAATTATTTTTTTTCCTGTACAAATTTGGCTTAAATGTTTCCTTTTCCAACTTGCTACCAACTGCAAACTACCATATAATCTAGTTAAATATTATGTCATAACTGTCCTGTTCTTCATAAAAGTAAGATTTTTGTTTTAATTGTTTCTTATTCCAGAACTGCAATCAGAGAAACTACTTAACTTTAACAAGATATATATTTTTTTTTAATGTAACACAAAATATCTGGAATATATTGTACTATATTTTATTGTGTATATATAAGCTTTAGAGATCCTAACACATATTCAATAGAAGAAATTTTCTGCACTTATTTCCTGCTCTATTATCTTATGAGCAAAAAAATACTTTTGTAACTCATCACTTTAATGATAATGTATTAATTGTTTATTTAAAAATGTGTTTAAGTTCTTGGAAAATAAACTGTACAATTTACAATTGAGGGCCTGAGAAGCAAAGGGGTCTAAGTGACTTTGAGAACTAACTATTGAAATTATACACTTTAAAGTTTTTTATTTATATTTAATTTTATAAAAACTAGTGATATCTTTATTCCAGAGGTTAGTATTTGAACAGCAAATAATTTTCATATAAATTTAATATAAATAAGAAACTTTAAAGTGTATTTTCTCAATAGTTAAGAAAAGTCACTTGGACAACTTTGCTTCTCAGGCCCTCAATTTCTTTTACCTTGAGCCATCGGAAACTATTTAATACACTTATAGAAACTGTGTAATAGTATTTATTTACCTATATATAATTATCTTTGTAAGGTTTTGTAGAATTTTTATTTTACTTTGCAAAGCATAATAGTCTTTTTCTGACACTTTTTTATGTGAATCAAATGGTCTAATATGTTTTTATTTTATGAATATATTTTATTACAGGATGAAAATAGGATATACATAAATGATTCAGCAGAAGCTAACAAATTACATAAAATGCTTGACAATTTCTGTAATTATATTGAAGATTTTTCTGGTAATTGTATATCTTAATATCAAAATATTTTTAATGGTGGACAAAATAATTTAAGGCAAAACTAAATATCAACGTTTTACTTGTAAATAATGCATATTTTATGTTTGTTTAACTCAGTACTAAAATTTTGGCTTAAATTTACTTGACCATGTGATCTTTAATGGGTAAAATATTTCCTTCTCCAGAGGAAAATGGAATTCTGTTTAAAACTTTATAGACAGTAATATAAATTTAAACTGTTGAAGTTAGTATATTTTTCAATTCCTGTTGTAGCCTATACTAAATCTTGCAAAAGAATCGCCCTTGGATCTTTTAAAAATATATACTTTTATTCCAATTGCAGAAATTTGCTAAAATGCAGAAAAAAAAGTGTTTTAGTGAGGCTGTGCACTTTATACTAAAGAAAATATGCTTTTCTTTCTTTACAATTTTCAATTGCCTTAAACGTTCACTTTTCAGTCTTAATAAAAGAGCTGTCTAATCCTATCTATGAATTTCATGGGCTGTTTTGTTAAATGCTTTCACCAATCACTCGGATGTTGGATTAAATTTTTGCTATTGGTTACGATCTTTAGCTTTATAGTGATGGTAATGAATGAGTCAATACTTAAAACATTGAATCAGAACACTTGAGTTCAAATTGAAACACTGAATAATAATCGAGCTTTCTTCCAGCTAACCAGAGAAGGGCCCTTCATATTTAGGCTGGTCTGTAATATTTTCTCTCGCACACTAGATAAAAGATAGTTATTTTTTTTTATTCTTTGGTTTTTACCCTGACTTGATAAATTAAGATGTTTGGTCAGGGTGTCTACTGGTCCTGAATGTCACATAAGTCCCGAAAATATGCCGAAAACTGGTCCCGAAAAGTAGCGAAATCGTAAATTTTGTACCGAAAATTGATCTCCTCCTTCTGCATATCATCAAATTCCATCCCTTTTTTTTCACTTTTTTTTTTCACTTTTTTTTATGAATTTCAAAGAAAATTAACTTAATTCTACAAATGTCCCATTGATCTTGTGGATACAGTTGTTTCTCCTTCCTCTCTCTTCAAAAATGGTTCTATTTCAAAGTTTTCAGGTTCTTGACCGAAATTTCGATTATGTGCGAGATTGATGCAAGTTTTCTGACAACCATGGAACCTGCATATGTTCAGATCTCCCTAAATCACCAATGGAATGACTACTTTTTTCTCGCAGTTTTCCGTTATATTATAGCCTCTATCAGCATTATTTACTTTGGTATGTAATGGCCATTTTGCTGAGCGTTCGGAATGGTTGTTGATCTCGAACGCTATTGCAGAGAATTATGTTATTGAGTGATGCTCATTATCTTTGGGTGTTGCGTCAATATAATTGTAACTGATGCTATTGCAGAGCTTGCACCTGTCAGATATGATACAGTTCTGCTGAAGTTGGAGTAGTGATAATTTTCACCTAGGTTTAAGCTGTTTGATTTGCAGCTATTTCGGAGATTCGCAACTCCTTTTTGGTGTCATTCACCTGGGCTTCCACTGATGTGAAAGCCGTTATGTCCTTGATTATAGTCCAAGACAACTTATCCTGACCTCATTAAATACGCTATAGCCATGTGTGATCAGGTTTTACTAAGCGCTGCACAATAATCTTGCATGTGACGTCTTAAACTGAGAGGAGACAGAGTTAGCCAATAGTGATTCGCCAAGTAAGTGACATCATGAAATAGCTCGGTCAAAACCATATGATTTGTTAAAACTCTTATAGTAACCGTGGTTGGAAAAGTAATTTATTAAGTAAAATTAAAATTTAAAAGTGCTTATTTTCTTTTTATCATCAACATATATTTAAGTTTAATGCAAAACTATGTGCATAGATTATCAATATTACTATATAAGTTGTGATTTGCTCGGAACTATATCTTTTAAGCAGAAGCATCCTTCCTACAGCTTATTAAATGAGATCAGGTTAAGTTTCTTGGACTATATAGTGTGTGTGTGTGTGTGAGGATCGGTTTTGCCGTATGGTTTGAATCGATACAGATTTATTAAATTTTAATATAATTCTGTGCAAGAAATTAGTCCTATTGCTCAATTTTACTCTATAGCTTTATTTAAAATTGTAATTTTAACTGTTATTATGTGTAAGATGGATTGTTTTTGCTTGAAAAACCATGTTACACTTTAGTTATAGATATAAATTTTTATGCTGTATGGATATTAAGAAATTACTATAGAAAGCTATTTTTTCTTATAATAGTTTAAAATTAATTGATTTTGCAATTTTGTGAAAATTTTAAGTTTTTACCTTGGATACCGTAATTGAACGGTGGCGGGGGAAAAGAAAATTACAATTAATGGAAACTGCAAATCAGGAAATTGAACAATTAGACAAAGAAATAATGAAAATTAAAAGAAAGTAAAAATGGTGAACCTCTCCCAATTCAAATACATTCGGAGACATTTTTTTTTTTAAATACACAAATTGATACACTATAATATTTTTACCAACTTCATTTGATGCCTAAAAAAACATAAAAATAAAAATTGCATAATGAAATGTTTTTAAGATAATTGTTGATTTCTTCAATTTTTATTAAATTTCAAGTGTTCAGGAAACAAAAATTATGAATAATATGGAGTATTTGTTTAATGTTCATCTACTTTGACACGATTAATGTTTGTCTTTATTTTTTTTAATTTTATTTAGAAAACAGTTTGTTAAAGCTGAAATTGATACTAGAGTCCTCTTTTTTCGAGATTAGATTGTAAGCAATGGAAAAAGTGTGATTTTAAGTATAATTGCATCTAACTGACTCACATAATTGCTTAAAATCATATCGTGAATTTATATTTGAAAGTCCCTAAAAGGTCCCCAAAATGTACCTAAAAAGTCCCTAAATGGACCTACAGAAATTTAGTAGACACCCTGTTAATGCTCATTACCAAAAAATAGCTGTACAATTTACTAACTAAGTATCATGTTTAATATAACAACATAATAAGTGAACATTTTATTCTTGTTGTATTGGATGTGTTCAACATATTTTTTTCCCTTTCAAGATGACAATATTGTAAAGAACAGAATGGATATGTCTTGCCTTGATAAGCAGGATTTTGAGTGTGCTCTATGTATGAGGTAAAATTTACTTACATTTATTGCGTACATTTTTATTTTGTTACTACCTGCTTTTCACTATAGCAATTTACCATGCTTAACATAATTTATTTTATTTTGTTTAAATGTAATGTGTTAAGCACCAGCACAGACTAGCCCCACAATGTTCATTTTTCTAGTTGAGGACTCTTCCTACTTCGTTTTGTTAAAACCATTCATGCCAAATGTGGTTTACCAACAATGTGAACCATTAGATAAACCATATTTGACATGAATGGTTTTAACAAAACAAGGTAAAAAAATTCTTCAACTAGAAAAATAAACATTGTGGGATGGATCATTATGGTGCTCAATGCTTCATATACAAGATGGTTGAAAGTAATAAACTATTTTCTAATTTTAAAATATGATAATTAATTTAATAGAAATTCTTTATTGTACTATCAGCCTTAAAAAAATTTGTTGACAGATAAAAAATTCGGATTCGAAATTGATGGATGGGTGTTGTTTTCATTATTATTACACTGGAAGTATGCAATTAAGACTATTGCATGCAACTGTTTGTATGTTTCATTAGCTTTTTTGTAACAAAAAACACCATTTGACAATTTAGGAATGAACTGTTTTGTTTAAAAAAAAAAAATGTTGAATATATTTACTATGCAAAATGACTTTCAGTCTGTTAAATATTTCATTATTATAAATTTGTAAAAATTTAAGCCTTTGTAGACTCCTGTACTCTCATAAAATTCTTGACTATTGATTATAATTTTCACTTAGTTCACAAAATTAGGGCAAGTAAAAAAATTGAATTTTTACTTTAGATGCAAAGAGAAAAGTTGAAATATATCAATTTGCTCATATTACCCCTTTTAACTTTTTAAAGAGCAGCTAAGTGAAATTCAGATGGCTTCCATTTTTAAGAAGACTTTAAAAAAAATTCTCAAATTAAAGTTTTAAGGCAATATGAACAGAATTATAAAAGTTTAAACTTTTCACCCTGTTGTAGAAACATTGAGATATTTGGATTCCTCAGAAATCCATGTTAGGATTTCTCAATTTAATCAATTTAAATAACTTTTTACAATCTGTATATTTAAGTGAGGACAACCAAACATTTTTCCTATTGTGGGAAAAAAAATAAACATGGGTAGATTATACCGAAATGTTAAACATTGTCGAACTTCTAAAAAAATTAGTATTTTGTATGTTTTACATTCTTTGAGCCTCTTAATCAGCAGTCATCCTTAAAAACTTTGAGTGGTCTACAACATGTTGAAACTAGCAGATTGCATAAGATTTTTAATGTGTTCATTTATTTCAATTATGCAGTTGTTAAATTTGGTTTATTTGAAGTACTCAAACTTTTCTTATAAATATTTGTTAATATATGTATAAAATTGACATGCAAGACTGACAAGTAATGCCGTATTTGTGTTACCAGAATTGCTGTATAAAATTCTGAGCTTTTGGTGAACAGCATCTTTGTCGCATCAAAATTCATATGTTGCCAAAAAATCTTTGGATCATTTTCTGTGAAAGCATAAATAAGATAACAAATTTTAAGTGACATGGGATGAAAAGTCTTATGAAATTTCCCTTTTCACCAATACTCTTTATATCCAATTGAATTTCTATGTTTTGAAGCAATATTTTGGTGAACTATATGTACTAGAAAATATTGCCTTAGGTCTATAGAACAGAGAAAGAATGGTCACTCTTAAATTGATTAAACTTGCTAGGTTTTCTAATAATATGGTTAATGTGTTTCTAGTTAAATGCTATTATTTTATGTCGGCAGCCATTAAAACTCAATTTGATGCAAAATTTTGGTGGCTACAATTTAATTCAAATATGATTATAAGTAACAATATACAGCTAAACATATTAAGGATGACAATCTAATTAGCTCTTCTAGAAAAATGTTATAAGGGCATCCTTACACTAAGTGTGTAAATGAAATGCTGACAAGTGTAGCAAACTTTGACTGGATTTGGAATACCTTGTGCTTTTTGTGGAACTAAGTATTTTTAGGTTTGCCATCAATCCTTAAAATAGCTAGAGTATTGATTTTTGTTGTTACGTTTTAGAATAGAAGAAATATGTATTTTATTGGTTTCAGAATTCTGTGGGAGCCAGTTTCAACTCCATGTGGTCATACATTCTGCAGGGTGTGCTTGAATCGTTGTTTTGATCATCGACCTACTTGTCCATTATGCAAGGCATCATTAGTCAGTGTGAGTTTACTAATTTTTCTTTGCAATAATTAAATATTAATGCCAAATATATCCTTTCAAATTCATGACTTGCATATTTAAAACTATTGAAATACCTTTTTTTTTATATTAATACATTGGTGAGGGGTATAATCAAGTATGAAAAGTTTATTATCATTCATGAAAATTGCTGCATAATCATTAAAAATCAAAAATAAACTTACACTCTAATTTGTCCTTTTTAGAATACACAAAGAAAACTGATAAGAAAGAGCAATAACACAAAATGTCTGTTTAGCCATGATCTAAAATCTCTCAAAGTTGGACTCATCAGCTCTTAACCGTGTTTAACAGTTCGGGAAATTCTGATCATGTCATGTTATTACAATAACTATCCTAGTCAGAAAATGTTGGAATTTGGATCTAAGATTTCGTAATCGAATTGATGACTCTCTGAGCTGTCCATGACATTTCCTATGCAACATTTAAAAAATTATTTTACAATCACGTCATTAACAGGGGTCGCAGACGTCCTATATGTCCTATAAATCCTATATTTTTTTAAAAATCGGTAAAAACGTCCTATATTGTCCTATATTTTACAATTGTCCTATATATCCTATATTTCTACATTGATTCGATCTATATTTTCTTCGAATTCGTAATAACGGCGCCGTTTGTTGTCATTTTTTAATATTTCGGATTCTTTGGCGCGATCGTAGGTGAAAAAGACCTGACAAAAACGATGTTTGCAACGGCGGCGCGGCGTTTTATCTCTTGTGACGTCACGTGCTGCATAACCTACAACTCAACTCTACTGGACCGGTGGGAGTTGTAAACATGTGAACATTTCCATAACAATCGGTCTTGAATTTCTGATCTGATTTCTCTTCCAACGTAATAAATTAATTGGCCATAATGCAGAGAGAGAGATGCAACAACAAAACTCTGCCTCGGGAAAAACGGATAAAAACAACTTGGGATTAACTTGCAGGACTACTAAAGAACATTTTGAGTGCTCAGTCAATAATTGATAAAGGAAACAAAAGGGTTAAGATTTACTGTATGATGTCGGATGGCAATTTTTTTATTCCGAATCCTGTACGGATTCTGCGCCGCGAATTGTTTACATCAAACCACTCCAAATTATGGCAACCATAGGTAGTTAGTTATCTTGCTCTTAAAAAATGGCAGGGCTGCCATTTTTAGGCGAAAATCGCCTTCGCGCAGAATTCGTACCGGATTCGGAATATTAGCCACGATTTTTTCATAAAAATCGCCAAAATTGAAAATTACTTCAATACGTTGTGTTGTCAAATCCAAATGATCACTAGGGTTGCTTTAAAGCCAAGTGCCAGGTTCGCCACATTCGGCGATAAATCTCACACTTTTCGCCGCCAATCCAGCCGACACTGAACAGTAAATCTGAATCAACAAAAGACTGCAAACAGGGATAAAAAGAAAATACTTAAAGAAATTGGAACAATTAAAAATGCTGAAAATAAAAGACTTATGATTGCAAATAATGTAATTAATAAAACTTGATTTACGGATGGAATATTGAGGCAATAACGGATCACGTATTCAGGATCAGGCGATTTCTTTTTTTTAAAGGTGTGTTTTCTATTCTCTTAAATTCAATATAACGAGTATATAAATGTATAACGAGTTAATTTTGAAGTTCAGTAGCAACTGTGTGCAGTTATTTGATGTTTTATATTGTCCTATATTTTTTTTGAAAAAATCCTATATATTCTTATTTTGTCACTTTGACCCCTGCATTAAGAATCTCAAGGTTCTGTTACCTACTTCATGATTGTTACGACGTTACTTTTTTTTTATATCTTGTCTCCTTTTGTGGTTTTGACAGCATTAGAAAATATCCATTCTAACCACTTTTCGTGTATTATGTTTTTGAATGGTTTGTTTGAACTTGCATCCAGTAACTGTAAAATAGACTTGAGTTCACTCGAAATCTCAATTTTATTTACATTGACAGTGCTTAATTTTTCTCACCTCTTCTCTATAAGGCAGACACTGAAAATTTTAGGATGATGCTGTTTCTGCAGCAATAAATTTGACATTCTTTGACAGAATGTTCCTTCTAAAAATGAAGATTGTCTTTAACCTTGTCATATCAGCCATGCACGTTAAAACCACTATTAGCGGATTTTTCTCATGGCTAGATGATTTAATGAGAACAGACTTCTTTTAAATTTACTATCCTTTTGCTTGCTACATCAGAAGTGATTGTTTGAAGTGAGTTTTGTCCATGCTACCAATCTAGGTAAAAGTTGGAGAGAAGTCTTACATGGAAGACATTAAACCAATAACAGTTGAGTTGGTTTACGATAGCCAGATAAAATTAATAGAGGAATTAATTCTAAAGCAATAGCGCAAGTTTTCTGAAGACCTTTTATAATTTGTAGACAAGCTAAAATAACTGGCAGTATTGAGACCATTACCTACTTTAACACATAAAAGAAAAAATATGTTTGTAAAAAAAAAAATTGAAAGTTGCTACCACATTTTTGTTAGATGCAATGTTAGTGTTGCAATGTTTTGGTGTCGTATTTGGTAATAGCTTTTGGACATCATCAAAAACTTCAAATATTTTTCAAGCACAAATACTTATTGTTAATCTACTACAAATCTCTGCAGATAATTTAATGACAATGCAAATAATTTTAAAATAACACTATTATAATAATTTATGAAATTTTAAACTTTGTGTTATTGTAATATAGGTCTAAATATATATTTGGATTATTTTGAATTTGCATTCAAGCCACCACCATTTCTCCAAGTTCAGAGTATGAGACCTTCCAAACACTTTAAAAAAGGAAACCTTCAAACACAAAAATTTGTACTGGGACTGGACAGGAAGTCCAGTAGAATTATAATTATTTGTTAATCATTCCCTGTCTTAGGAATACCTGTAATACTAAGTAGGGAGCAAGTTTTTAAATTTCTGCTGCTGCAGTCAGCATCTGTGCATATCAATTGTAGACCTACTTCTATGGGCAAGCCACAGACACCAGTACAGAAACATTTGACTGTGTTTACATTTATTAGTGAGTATTTAAAATACCTCCTCTGATTGAGAATCCCGTCGACTCTGCAATACACAGTGTTATTCATTTTCTTAGTGCTAAAGACGTGAAAGCACTTAAAATTCATCCTCAGATCAGTGAAATGCATGGAGGAAACATTATGAGCAATGGGATGGTATGGAAGTACAGTAGTACAAAAAAAAAATTAATGAGTTTTTAAGCCAAATTGTCTCAGACGATGAAACCTGGGTTGCTTGCGTTACACCAGAATCGCTGCAGCAAACCAAGTAATGGCGACGTTAATCATTAGCCAAGAAAGTGAAGTTCACACAAAAAATTTTACTCCAGAAAATCATGTGTACAACACAAAAATTTGAGTCCAAAAAATCATGGGTACTGTGTGTGGACAGGCAGGGTGTGTTCCTTGCGGATTTTTTGCCTCATGGGGATATAATAAGTTCTATACTGTATTATGACATCTTAGAAAAACTGTGCAGTGCAATCCAAAACAAAAGGCTTGGCATGCTGAGTACTGAGATCGTTTTGCTTCATGACAATGCACATCAACACACAGCTAATCGAACTTAAGATCTCATCACATCATTTGGCTGGGAACAACTTGTTCCGCCTCCGTACAGTCCAGATCTAGTGGTCAGTGACTACCACATGTTCTTGCATTTGAAGATTCATTTGGGTGATTAACGTCATGAAAATGATGATGAGGAGAAAACGGCCGTGTCGCATGGTTCTCAAATCAGGCGTCAGACTTTTTTGAGGATGGGTTTCAAAAGCTGGTTGTACGATACGATAAGTGCCTCAGTGTTGGTGGAAATTAAGTAGAACACTTGATTAAGGTTCAGGATTATTATTGCTAGGAAAAGTATTTTTTTTTTTAATTTCAAAATTGTACTTACTTAAAAAACATGCCTTATAGATTTGAGGTGTCATTAGTTTTTGCCACATACTTATTGTAAAAGAATGTTCATTTAATTGAATCAAAAACTAGATTTAAAGAGGTTTATTATTCTTGTGGTTAATTGAAGGCTTAAATGTCCTCACCCAACCAAAGCTTTAAACAGATTAAAATCACAGTGAAACAACTCTTGAAAATAAGGACTTGGAGACGGTACTTTAGAAAAAATTATTAAAATTTATTTATATAAAAAGACAATTTAAATTAAAAAATCATCCTATTGCAATTACTGTGCGACCCGCACACGAAAAGGAATCGAGCCACTTCAGACTAAGAGTAAAAAAGAAACGGCAATTACTGCTCCATCAATACAGTATATATATACTTAAAAAAGATCACATGACCGGGCAACAAAATTAGCATAAAATATTAGATACTCTACCATACCAGTTTCAATATCTAAACTTAAAACTCGGATCAATTTTAAATCAAGAGTTTATCATGAAATATGGTCGGGAAACCGCTCAAAATCGTAAGTTTATAATTTACTTAAAAACCTCTGTACGTTTCATAACAGTTATTCTGACAAAGCTTAAATGATAATGTCCCTGTTGCATTTCAAGTTTAAAGGCATTCAGACAAAAAGTTTTTTCTAAACATATTTTTTGTGTAAGTATATGTATTTTAAAGTGATTTTTTTTTTTTCAGTATTTGGCAGAACGTATTCAAAATATAACTGAATTTCTCGAATTAGCAATTAAAACTTTACTCCCTGGTGATTATGCAGAAAGAAAGGCAATACATAAAGAAGAAATGGAAGAACTCTCTAAGTATGATTTTTATCATTATGTAACAATCTTCTTTTCTATGCAAGTACTAAAATAATCTTGTTTTAATGTTGCATGCTATTGCTGAAATATTAAGTATTGTAAATGAAATTTCTAACCTAAATTTAAATCTAAAATCTTATGTAAGAATTTGAGAAACATTGCTACCTCTTAAACTCCACAAAACATTCAATAAATATTTTGCAATTAGTTCAGCATCTAAAACAACAAAGTAAGTTAGTGACAAAAACTGGTGCAAGGAAGATAGTTGCCTAAAACCAAATTGTGCCTTTTCTAATCTCCAAGTTATGTCCCTAAACATGCTTACTTATCAATATTTTTATTTATTAAGAAACTCCAAATTGACTAGATTTTTGTTATTTGTTACACTTAATAAGGGGAGATTTCAGCCATTAAATGCTAGTAACTGTTACTATTCCATTGCAGCTTGTTTTGCTTTAAAACGATATTGTCAATTATTTGTCTTACTGCTACTATGTAAAGTTAGCAATAAAGGGTATAAAATCTTACTTTAATGATTGGAATTGCTTATAGGGTGGGTAAGGAACTCTGTAATTTAAATTTCTACTCAACAACAGGTTTTGTAGTAGGATTGGGCAATTGATAAACCAAGCTATAAGATTTTGTCCTACATAAAATACATTCTATCTTTATACTGTAACTTGAACCAAAAAAATATCTTGACATTAACTATGTAAAAATGGTATCATGAAATATAAGATTATTTGTAACCTTGCTATGTATTGCACCCATTGTTTATAAAATTTGTTGTAAAGCCATAACCATCAATTTCTTACTTAATGAGCTTGTACAAAGGATGGGTGTAGGCACTTAGTCAACTAAAGTAACTGGAAATTTAAAATCGCACATTGTAGACATAGAAACCGCTGTAAAAAAATTTTGGGGGGAGGGGACATATTTATGTTTTTTTTTTTTTTTTAAATAACTGGGGATGGCACTTATGATAAATGAATGAGATTTTAATTTAATGGATGGGTTCTTATGACTTCTAACAATAAAAAGTTTTTCAGTGGGAAATGTGAAATTAAGATATTTTTAATCTTGCTAAAAAAAAAAACCCTTTTACATTACCTATTCAATATCCATACTTTGGAGACAATTTAATTTTATAATAACGTAAACCTAAAAATGTATAAAATATTTTCTTCTTTAGTTTACTCCTCCTTAAACAGTTGAGAAATAATTATGGCATTCCTAGGATGCCCCAAATTTCTTTTTTAGGAAGTAATGAGTATTGATCCATTATCCCCCTTTTTGTTTGTGGATGATAATCACACAAGGAATTTGGAAGCAACATTTTCAGGATTCCAATTTTTTTATTTTTTCAAAAGTACATTAAAAATATATTTCAACAAGTGTGACCATATTTAGTGTGACCATAGACTTATAATACTAAATAGGTGGCATGTTTAGGGTTACCTCTGTGACGAATATGAAAACCATGTGACTTGAGGACTCCTCGAACGAAGGAGAAAAAAATTCATTTCAATGGCAAACTCTGAAATGTGTCCTACGAAAAGTTATTGAATCCAGTAAAAATGGTCTGATTTTGTTCTGCATTAGGTTGTAATGAGAAATTCTAAAAAAAGGGTTCAATAAGCTTTCACAAGTATGTGCTATTTTATAAATTTTCTTGATATTTAAAGCTTTGTAGTATCCTCAATAATTTGTTTTGCATTCTCGGAAAGCTGTCTTCAATTGATTTATTATGGAACTTATTTCGTGACTAACACCTGAAAATTGTAGTTAATAATGAAATTGAAATGAAGGCTGAGGTTTTTTCTGTTTTTGTTGAAAGTAGTGACTGTTCAATGTTTTTAATTCCACTTTGAAGTGGCGAGAGCGAATTTCAGTGCGTTTGGCTCAATTGGTGCATAACGAAATGAAATCTATTTTAATGCTTATCAAGATTTAAGATCGCTTATGTTTTATATAATTATTTGATTTAACCCATTTTTAAATATTCATAATCTTCAAAGTAGATAATAGTAAAATTTATAACATCATTTGATATTTGCATATAGTGATTATTTTTAATAAAACGGAAGTGTTTTTTTCCCCCCTTTATTTATTTACAATGCATATTCAGCAATTAGGGTGGATGTTTAACAAAATATCTAATTTATTATTTAGATGCAACATAATTAGAATATTGGATGGGTACAAAATATTATATGTTATTAAACATTAATATTTAAATTTACTTTTCTGTTTTTATTTGAGATATAAATAAGATCTTTTCTTTAAAATCATCGAAAAAGTAATTTTTTTATACGTACACTGGAAGTATAAGTTATTTATACATTTTAAAATTCTTTATTTTAACTTTGGTTTTGTTTAGTGTGTTTGTTGGGGGAAAATTTGTGGAGGACTAATTAAACAAATTTGTTGTCATCCAATCAAGCTGAAACTTGCCAAATGCATTGCAATCGATTAAAAGGCCGCTTTTACACATGTGTTTATTGCTGTTTCGTTTCGGAGGGCTAATTTACTTGTCGTTGTGTAATCAAACGGAAACTTGGTAAATAGACTCATTGTCGATGACAATACATTCCCCGCCAAAAAAAGAGTATGGCACGGGAATCGATGGTTTTTCTTTATAGTGGTCAAACGTCATGAAAAGTTATAAGCTAAAATTACTGAAATAAGTTGCGATTGCACTTAAAAGTTGGCAATGTATATAAATATCCAGTTATACTAAAAAGCTTGTTTTATGTGTTAATTTTTTACATTCTATCAGCATATTCTGTTATTTCCTCATGATAAGAGCATGATATTTCTTGTGCTACTGTGAAGATTCTATTTTTCTCTGGCACTACAGCTTATTACAGGCAATCTCAATTATCAGATTCCATCTGGTACCACGGCTCTCCAGTTTATACTACTGCCAAAATCTTACGCATTAAGGGGGAGGGGGTTAATAACCCAACTGCCAAGCAATTCAGGACTGCTATGTTCGCGTGTTAACTCATCAAAATCTATCTTCATCTAACAACTCTTAACTGTCTGCCATATTAGATGATACAAATATTTTAACTATTTTGTCTAGCAAAAATCAATATTGTAAAAAAAATTGATGTAATTTCAATCGCTAATACTAATATTGAAGATGAGTCTATGATTGGGGGATTCCCAGGGATTAACTTTTTTTAGCAGTGATGTCGTCAGCTATATTGGTGGTTTTATAATCAAAAAGCTTAAAAACTATAAAATACATCACATTTGTACAATATTTAACGAAAAACCCAAAATGAGGAATTTTCGCGTTTTTTGGTTTTATTTTTAAATAAAAGTAGAGAAAAAAATCATGAAAAACAATACCATTCTTTCCAAAATTTGAGCTGAGATAGATAGTTAAAAAAAATATATTTAGTTTTTCACTTTGCGATTTGGCGGGAAAAAGCTACTGGAAACAGCTACTTTTGCGTGTACAGATGATGAACCAGTCTAAAATCTGTTTTAGAAAAGGAAGGAGTGAGATTTCTCCTCAGATTTTTTACTGTATCTATGCGTAACTATGTCACGGTTTTTTATGCGCTTTTGGTCATGTGACTTTTACTTTAATTTCAGCTCATTTCAAACTTAATTTTTTATTAATTGAAAGCATAACGATAAAAAATAATTGTACTGCTCAAATATATTCATTGGATAACACTAGAAAATACAAAAAATATTCATTTTCCTCACTTGTGCAAGTTCCTCATTGAAATCTTCCTGGTATATGAGATGATATCACAGTGATACATATATGTATTGGATATGGGCAGTATCGGTTCCTTATAATCAGACTTCCGGTCGTATTTTCAGTCACTTCCAGTTGAAATTTTACGTCCAGCATATCCATCCTTATAATTTGATGTAACACATGTAGTATTAATAGTTTTTAATTGTAACTCTTTGTATGAAGGTGGTAAAATTTAAAGAAACATATTTTCAAGTCTTAACTTTAAAGAAATCTATAACTTCATAAGTCGCTTTTTAATTCATCATAAAACATTACTGAAATTCCCTTTTTTTTATACCATATATTTCATGTATGTAATTTAAGCTGTTCGGTGTAGTTTAAACTGTTATAGATAGACTTCCAGTCGAAATGCAAATCACTTCCGGTTAAACTTGGTTACCATTTTTTAATCTTTTATCCTAGTCTGATAATTGAACATATTACATGTGTCTATAGAGATCATAGTTTTGGCTGTGAACTCGCATATAACTATTTTTATTGATAAAAATGAACATTTTATGCCTAACTTTGAACTAGTATAAAAACTCGACCGAAAGTGAAATACAAGTGTCTCCACTTCTTAAAATGATCAAAATAACATACTCAATTAATATGCCAAATTACAAACTTTTTCACAGAATGCAGTTTTTTCGCCTCTAGCCTTGCTAGTATAGGGGACAATTTTAAGTTCTTTATTAATTTTCAGTACATTTGGTACAAGGCATGAAGGTTGGATATTAACAGTTTGTAATTTAAAATATGGAGGGGAAAAAATCCATATAAAGAAGCCTATGTTAATTATATAATTTATCTATTATTGGCCAAAATGATTTTAAAACTGCTGTACTCTTTACATGTTAACAGAATGGTATTTGCTATTTGTTAACTATAGTTCTCATTACGTTCTTATAATTGATGGACCTTACTCAAAGTTTGTAGTTTAAAAAATAATTAAGGGTATTTTTTTTCTAGTGCCGGAAAAGATCCTGAGCATGTGATACCTCTCTTCGTTTGCACTACAGCCTTTCCCACAGTGCCTTGTCCTCTTCACATATTTGAGCCTCGATATCGACTGATGATAAGACAATGCATGGAATCTGGCAGCTGTCAATTTGGAATGTGTACCTTCGTTGACAACAAGTAAAATATGCTTATGCCTCTTATTAATACTAATTTCCATTTCTTTTTATTTCAAACATGCATTCCAATTGCTATTCTATGCTCTCTTCTTTAGGAAGCATACGCATTAAAAAATTTGCTGGGATTCGACATAAATCTTCCTTTCTAACCCACTGAACATAAATTTTTATTTGCTCTATTTCCAAGTCGTGTGCTCAGCAACCTCCAAGCTCGGTATCTGTGCAGATCTTGCCTCGTTTTGGAGAATTGTAATCCTAACTTTTTACAAGCAAATAACCCTTTGCTCACTAAAAGCGTCATTGCTACACAAATCCATTGTTAAAATGTTGAACCTTTTCCTAGTTTTAAGAATTGAAATAATATCGATCCCCTCACATCTACAGGTCTAACGCAAATTTAAAATACAATAAAATATTTTAACCTCTTCTGGAACTATCAGTCTCTTAAATGAATAACCTAGGTAAGTATGATATTTAATTGTCTCGTGTTTGTTATTTGGGTATTGGAAAAATGAGTAGTACAATTAGAACTGAATCAGTGAAAATAGTGTAAAAAAAGTATAAACATTAACAGATAAAAAAATTCCAAATATATAAATATCCACTGATTATAAGAGAAACAAGCATTAAAAACTTCAACCAAATTGGCGAGAACACACAAAAAAAGATTATCTTTCTCTATGCAAAAAGTAAAGATTAGAATTTTCCCAAATGCTTTGTGGTAAATTAAAAACTTCAAGTACAGCTCTGAAATTTTAAACATAATTAGTTTTCCTCCTGGAATTTTGCATCCCAGAGCCACAATTTTAAAATTTAATGAATTTTTTAAATTTGGTCGTAATGTAAGTCTTATAAACAAACATTTCCATTTGTTGCATGTTGTATTCAGGACTACTCTGAGTAAAAAATGGTTCGGACATCTCTGAATCAATACCCAAACCAAATTAATGAAAAAACACAATTTTTACTTGATTGTTGTATGCAGTAACATGCATAGGGATAGCATAATATAAAATTGCAACGCTTAAATTCGAAACGGAAAACGTAATCTGAATTCACAAGGTATAAAATTTAAATACAGTAATGATAAGGAAAAAGTCAAATTGGACACGAAATGATAAGGTATAGAAAAAAACAATCCAATGTTAGTTTTTAGCAAAATTAATAACCTAAAAAAATTACAATAAAAATAATATGTTTAGTAATTGAAATTGTGTAGCTAAAAACTTAAAAGAAAAATGAATAACCTGAAACATAGTACAATAAAAATAATGATTATCTTTTTTTTCCAAAGAAACAAAAGTACATGTTATAATACACAAACATCAATTCGTGTATAGTACAATCGAATACAAATGTAATTATTGATAAAGTACCAATCGAATAATTAACAATAAATATCAAACACATTTAAATAAAATAACAATCTGGAACTCAAATTTTTTTTACTTAAAATTGAACTACATATTATAACACACAAATATTAATTTATAATGAATGGCACAACAGTAAAATAAGCCAAAAATAAAATTAAAACTAAAAAATTAATTTTTGATAATGTTAAGAACACAGATTCATTCAAGCAGAAAATGGCCGTTCCAAAAAAATGTGTGTGGTGTTGCCTATTGCCATTTTGAAAAATATCTCCCATTTTAATGAAAATTGACTTGATGCAATTCAGTAATGAAAAATTAAAAAACTTATTGAATTTTTTAAGACTTCATTTGAATAAATTTCAGTGTGTTGAGGGGGAGGTATGTGCTAATAAAAAGCCAATATTTTTTTATGCACACTGAATAAAAGAGTTTTGATTCAGGTGGCATATCTCTGCGACACTCCATTAAAAAAAATGCTATGTAATTCACTCCTACCACTCTGACCCAATCTTTTTCTCTAACGTAATGAGCTTCCGAACGTACAGAGGAAAGAAGTTAGAAAACTAATGAAGCTTTCATAAAAGACATTTTTGAAATTTAAATTTCAAACATCCATCAATAATTTTTACATCATAGGAAAGTGCTCATTTCAAATTTTAGTACCATATTTTTTTTTCAATGTGATGAAATAAATATTTCAAGCAGTTCATTGGAAATTGTTCATTGCATTGCATTAATTTTATTAATGAATAAATAAGAAAATAATTAAAGTTTTAATATTCTTGCTATCGGATTGTAAATTAGAGGTAAAAAAACTACTTATGTTGAAAATTTCAGAGACATCAAAATATTCTTTTAGCATTTTCAAAACTCACCAATTCTTGCCCACATAAGCACAATTACACCAATGTGGAAAATTTGGAATTTTCAACTTTAAAAATGTATTTAAAAAAAAAAAAATTAAAATTCTAAGGTTTTGGTAGGTGCTTGCACAATTACAGATTGTTTACTAATTATTTATAAAATTCCAGAGTCCTCTGAATTGCTGTCCAATCAGAATAGTCTTAACCACGAAATGCACAATTATTGACATTTAATGCTCTCATAGGATTTACATTACGACCGAATTTCAAAACTTAATTAAAAATTAATTACAGGTCTAAATTTCCAGCTCTGAGATACAAAATTTTAGTGAAGAAACTAATTATGTTTAAAATTTCAGAGCTGTACTTGAAGTTTATGGTATCTTAATGCGTGCAGGAAAATTCAAATCCTTACTTTTTTTCTTTTTTTTTTGTTACAGAGAGATGATCTCAATAATAAAAAAAAAGTTCGCTTTTCTTGCAGGAATGAAATTTTAGGATGGTGCTTCCACAAAGACAAAACGTTTCAGACAACAACTACAACATTTCAGACAACTAACCAATTGTAAATACAAACTTAATATTTTTTATACCAAACATTAAAAGGGTATTTACACTACATACAAACATACAATTACTGTCATCCATCTTCTTCAAAAAGAAAAGCCACTACGTCTAAAGTCATCAACTCTTCATTGCTGTTTTTATTTGTCATCTTGGAAGCCCAGACTAGTTTCGTCAAAACAACGGTTTCCACCCACTGCCTAAAATATACAGTAGTTGCCTCCCAAGAAAATTCCAGAGGACAGGGACACAGAGTTAGTGTTGACCACAAACAGCCAAACTTAAGATTGTGCAACTAATGAAGACTATCATGATCAAATGAAAGAAATAAAACATAATGAGAAATTATTTGAAAGTTGGAAGAAAGCTAACTGGGATTTTGTTTGTAGAGAATTTGGTGGAGAAAAAAACATTGTTCGTTTCTCTATACATATAGATGAAAGAACACCACATATTCATTGTGTAATCGTTCCTGTCACTGCAGACGGAAGGTTAAGTGCCATGCACTATAGACATGCATAGATTAAGTTGCATGGTTAACTAAATAAATATGCAGAAGTTATGTTTCATTTAGATTTCATGTGCAACTAATGAAGACCCTAATAAGTGAGATAACTGTTGAATTAAAAACAAAGTAGATCTGGTTCGAAACTGCGTATGTATGGATAACTATCAATAAAGAACTCTACAATTTTAAAACGAACACATTTATTTCACAAACATCAACCATTGCCCAAATCTTTCGAATGCGAACAGATATAATCATTTTTAGAACAATATATATTCTTTTAAGAACAACACCAGCGTCTCCTTGGTAACTCTCTGCTTGTTCATAACCGTTGCCACTCACTTATCATTCCGCAACAATAATATTCTGTGTCCAACCCTTGTTGTTAGCGCAGGAGGAGAAAGAGGACACCAGTGCTTTCTCCCAACCTTTATACCCACTAAAGTTTTAAGCTTGGCGACGAGATTTCGACCCTACCTCTTAGTTTATATCTTGATTACCTGTCTTCCCTAAATATGATTTCATTGTGGAATATATGAAAGTACTGCATACACTATTGTTACAAAAAAAAGAGTAAATAATTATTTTTCTTTATTTTGTTTGGTTTTTTTACTTTTTACAATTGTCCAATTTTGAATTTATGATTGCCCAAATAAGCCACAACTTCCCCTTACAATAGGCCTTGATTTCAGCAATGTTGAAAATGTCTTTCGAATATTTTTCATCCATCATGGCTGTTTTTAATGCTGATTTCTAAACCTCTTGAAACCTTATGCTTTTGCGTCCAGTATGTATCTAATCTTTTTTTTAATCGACCTTTAGTTTACCTTTCACCCAGAGTTCGCCAAAATGCGTGACATCTGCGTGAACACGCATTGAAAATCAATTTCACCCCATAGAATTACCCTCATGCGTGAATTCATGCATCATCGTTACATTTTTTAAAGTAATCCACCCTTTTATAAAATCAGCGATTGCCCTAGCCGTTTTTCAAAGGGAGGCGCTACCTCCCTGCCCTTTTTCTTTGCAAATAGCGTCCTTTTCTGAAAAAAATGCACAAAAATTCATTTATTTTCCAACGGAATTCATTATACGGATCACCCCCTTAGAAATCTCCAGTTATGCATGCGCATTCATGTTCAAACAAAGCTCGCACAGACCAGTGACTGACTGAAGGCATTGAATGGCTGCTGATACCACGTGCCACATTAGTAGGTAGATTGTAGGGAGGCATTCCACAATTTCAGATAACCTCTTGCGTAAAATCATGTAAAACGTAGATTAACACTATGTCGTCCGCACGTCTAATCAGGATTTTTTTTTATTATTCTTATTATTATTTTTGACGCCCGTAGAACTTTATTAGAAGTTCAAATAATTTCGCCTATGTCTATCCCCGGTGTTTGTTCGAGATTTTCAGGATATAGTAAATCGTCAAGTTTTACTTTTCCGTCAGTCATTGTTGCGATAGTTTTTGTAGTGTATCCGGCATTTTCCCGATAGTTTTCGAGATGTTGCCTGCATTTGCCCGATAGTTTCGTGGGACACCAACTTGGTGTCACTGAACGGCATAGTGTTAAAAGTTACTTTAAGGTTTATAACCATCAAGTCTTTTAGTAATCATTTAAAAAGCATATTTCTGCTCTGATACGGGAAATCCCGATTGTGCATCACTGTTATTGTTGTAGTTGTTAGTTTTGTCAAAAAACTTATTTTGCTTTAATTTAAAACAATTTTGATTTCAAAAATACCCTTTGGATTTTAAAAATACCCCTTAAAATTTAGAGAGGAGGTGAAATTACCCTTTGGAAATATTTAACTCCGGAACACTATTTTCACCTCTAGTTATCTTTATGTATTATTTTTACAGACAAATTATTTTCTGTGTGCTGTAAATGTAGTAACTACATTCTATGCTCTATTTTCAAAGCATTGCAGAATATGGAACTATGTTAGAAATCAAAGATGTGCAATATTTTCCTGATGGAAGATCTGTTGTTGACACTGTTGGCAGTCGACGCTTTCGTATTTTAAGAAAAGGAGAACGAGATGGATATAGTACTGGCGCAGTGGAATTTTTAGAAGATGAACCACTTGATGAAGCTGATTTACAAGGTTATTATTTTTACACTATTTATTTTACTCTTAAATTAAAGTGTATTTAAACATTTAATAAGTATATATTTTCCATTTAAATAGTAGCTTACTTAGGTCTTAGGTATAGCTTGGTAATATAAACTTCAAGTAAAAAATAAAAATTTCGAGAGAAGATGCATTCTTAGATTTTTATTTTATTTAAAGTAAATTATCAATAAAAGTAGTTTGAAATTAGTTTCTCTGATATAAATTTTCTTCTTCCCTTATTTGCATTTCATAAAAATTTATTACCTAAGACTTGATTATCTAGTTCCATCATAAGGTTTCTTTTTATTTGCTTAAATATTAATGTTAATCTTACAAAAGAGTAGTTGATATTATCAATAAATTAGTGATTATTTAATAACTTTGTAATTTAATTTTTAACTCATTCCTACTCTTGTGAAAAGAGTTCAGGTCAAGAATTCATAAAATTTTAATAATTTTATTTAGCATTGTGGTATAAATTCTACATTTCATATTTTAGATGTTAAAGAATTGCATGACCAGGTTTATAAATTTTCCGAAGTTTGGTTTATGAGACTGCCAAGAGATACAAAGCATCAAATTTTGCAACATTTTGGACCTATGCCTGAAGTTGAAGCAAATTATTACTCTTCTATGAATGGTCCATCATGGTTTTGGTGGATGTTGGCTATTTTACCAATTGAACCTAGATCACAACTTATGATTCTATCTATGACCTCTTTGCCTCGTAGATTGAAAACTCTTTATAGGGTACTTTTACATCTACAGTCAACTATTGTTACATGACTGGAACAGATCCATAAATTTTTAACATCCTCTTATAATAGTTTTCATGGAAGCACCATTGGAACCTTAATTTTCATGATAGTAGTTTTATTATTGTTTTATTTATATGAATTTTAATTTATCAGTTGTGATGTAAAATTTAAGTGTGTCATCCTTAGCCATCTGTATGTTTGAAGAGTAGTGAAGAATTGGACTATTTGTTTCAGATAATGACTTTTATCATTAAATTAACTATCAGCAAATTATTTTGATTAATGGAAAAAAGAGATTATTTTTCCATATTATAATTCAACAAACCAAAACAAATCCGATTTAAAGGTTATAATGTTTTGGTGTCGATTCATTTTGGCTTTCAATAAACCAGCTAAAATTAATATGTTTTTAAATGTTAAACAGAATAAATAGTTTGAAATGGGATTATATTTTTTTATTATTATTTATATTGGACTTTTAACTAATGTGTTGAATTTATTAATTGTTCCAGTGTATAGTAGAATGGACTCTCAGTGCATAGACTTCTGTATTTCGCATCATGAAAGTGTTAATTATGAATAAAAAATATCTTAAAACTTGGAGTTCTTTTGGAATATATCAAGATGGCCTTAAGAAAAGGTTCCTTATAGCTCATTTAGATACTGTACTTTTCTATTGCTATTTAACATCACAATATAATTTATATTTGTTATTTTAAAAACTATAAAATTCAGATTATTGAAAAAAAATCTGAATTAGATACAGACTTGTAAATGATATAATAATAAAATAACTGTGTCAAATGTTTTCATTCTTCCTACTCTTCTGTTTTATGTATTTAGAAAAACCTTTTAGAAACATTTTATTCATAAAATATGTTAATTTAATTCTGAATAGTAGTGTCTTGCTTAAACTATTGCAAAAGTTCTTGATTATTTATATGCAATGTTATTAATACTCTATGGAAGCATTTTTTTTTTACATTAATAACATATATTTTCAAACTTAATTGTATATCTACATCATTTTTAAAATTAGTTTTCTGGTAAACATAACTTCAAATCAAAATATTTGCCTAAACGGTTGCCTTGAGTCATGTAAAGCAGGTTTTCTTAATAAAAGAGGTATCTTGATAGCAAAGTATATATATTTCATGTTTTCTTTTAATAAGTACATATTTTAAAGAAAAATAAGGGAAAGCTTTCATCTAAATATATTTTTTCCAATATAAATATATTTTGTCTTTTGTATTACATATGTTCATCTGTAATCATTTTCACATTTTAAAGTATTCAAAGAAGCAAATTTGTGTAACAATTATACTCATAACTTGTAAATAGTATTTATAATTTACTTAAAAGCATTATAAAAATAGTTATAAGTGTACTCATATTTTGGTAAAATTAGTTGTGTATGCCACAAGCTAAAACATTTTCACCTATTTAATCTGTCAATTAACCTATTTCTATAACTTTTTCTATAGTTTATAATATTTGTTTTCTGTAAAATACATTAATTTTAACTAAACTTTCCATCTCTAGTACTCCAGTGCTGTTCTTCAAACTATTTCACTTTCCTGTAGGAAGTAAAAGGTTTATTGTGATTGTATAGATTTATCTATTTTTAACTTGTAGGGTAATGTTATTAAATTACTATGTGAAACTATTATAGAATTCAGTGTGTTTGTTTCAAAATGCTGAACTGTCATTTAATATAGTTACATTTATAGAGGGAGTATTTGAACGTGTTATATAAAATATTTCCATGTGTGTAATAAACATAATTCTTAATCATGATAGTGATTAACTCTATAGTATAGCAATACAAAAAAAAAAACCTGCAAAAATATGTATATTTTTTAAATATAGCTAAATCCATTGTTTTGCATTTCATGTAGCACGTACTGCGATAGTCCTTGTAAAGCTTTTTCTCAATTGTTTTCTCAAGTTTCGGTGTTGCAATTTGCTCCATATGTATTAAAAGTGAGCGATTCAAGAGGACAAACTTTCTGTGATGCTAAAAATAAGGATATGCAAAAGAATTCTTGGAGCGTTCCTTCTCTATGCAATTATGTGCCACTTTGTAAATAATTATGTTTATAATCTTTTACACTTCATTATAGAGTAGTTTTTCATTACAAAAGAAATTCTGTCCATCCTATATTACAAGACTGAGGCAATAAGCATCTTTTCATCGAAACTATAGTAGGAGTTTAGTTTTTGACTCTCTCTCTCTCTCTCTCTCTCTCTAAGTAAATCTTAGTTCCTATTGCTGTAACCGTGATGTCTTTTTTTAATGTGTTGGCCTGTGTACAACATTATCTACAATGTTCATTATTTTAATCTAATTTAAGCTTTTATATTTAGATACACTTGTCAATGCAAACAAGTTAATCTACCTAAATATAATAGTCATTGTTGTGTTCCTTACTGAAAGTTTAGAAAATGAATTAAGAATACAGCTTTCTTATAATACTATAAAGGGATTAATTTTTAATGAAGTCATTTAAATGATCATGTTATAATAAATTTTAATTTTTCTTGCAAAAACATTTATTAATAAAAAATACTGTGACAATTCAGCTTTAAATTTTGTCCCGAGTGACATAATTTTGCCTGTGATAAATCTAGAATATTGTTCATTTGTAAAAGTATCTGAAACATTTTTGCTGATACTCCTAAATTTCTGGTAAAAAATATAATGAAAGAAGAAATTCCATCTCTTGTAAACTGTAAGAGTTGTGCAACTGTGCCTTTGCTTGTAATGTTTTTGTTCTTTCATGTTAAAATTTTACCTTATTTCAATAAGTTTAATTTTAAAACCTGTAGTATAAGAAAATTGACAAATGATATTGAAGGTGAAATGTACTGCTGCATCTTATTTTGCTAGCTATTGCTTTTTTCCCTTGCATTATCTAAAAATAACTTAAGTATTTAAAACTTTAGCACATCACTTTACTTAACACCTAAAATAATAATTAGCTTGATAGCAAAAAAAAAATTATCTTAAACTATTACATAGCTTTTATGTGTGCTAAAGTATCAAAAGTATTTTGTTGAATTTTAAATAAATTAATCTTTAGGGTAGAGGAAAGATTTGCCAACTGATTTTAAATATACTCAAATTTCAACTATTAAATAAGTTTCTAAAGTAATTAAAGATATAAAAAAAACTTTACAAACACTATAGTAAGTAGAATCTGCCTATTATCAAGGATTTTTCATTTTTTAATGTGTTAGTAACCATAGTAAAATTATTCAATGATAAAATGAATAATGTTTTCCTAATATATTTCATGCTACAATTGTAATTTTGAGATATAGTTTCTATATTTGCAGTTTTCAAAATTGTCATGTTAATTGTCTCATCCAAAGAAATCATAATTCAAAAATTTATTTTAGAATTGGTATAATTTTCACACATAATATAGCTGCCTAGTAATAATACTACAGTTTGAATAATATGCTACAGTTTGAATAATTTTTTTATTATTCATTCTTATTACGATTTTAAATAATTGGGTATGTGATGTGTTAAAAAACTTTTTGTGTAAACTTGCATTATGTTTTATGCTATGCACTTCGTAAGAGTGAATGGTCATTAATTTGCTTGCATAAATATAATTTCCACTATATTCATGTATTATACAATAATTTATTAAAAAAGTATTGCAGGATTCTCATTAAAACTACCCAATTATATATAAGGCTCAACTACTTTTCTAGTTCTTTCAATAAACTCATGGTTTATTGAAAGAACTAGAAACCCTTAAATTTTTTTTAAAAAATAAGCTTTTCAAAACCTTAAACATATATTTGTTTCTGTAGCTGAATATTTTACCTCTTACTGTTAAGAATCTTAAATTTTAGGGAATAAATTGTGAAACATCGTCTAAATATTTACGAAACTAGCAATAATAAAAATTCTGACATATGTATGCATTTTTCATTGTGTACTTTCAAAATGCTGCAATGGTTTCCTTATTGTTAATTGTGAAATAAAAGAACAATTTCTAACTGAAAATTTTAATATTACCTTCAAAGCAAGTAAACTAGTTACTGAGATGGATAAAGTTATATAATTTTGTTTTTCATACATATTATATGCCTGATATGTTTAATATCTAGCTTCTGAGTAATGCAGTCCCTTCATTCCAAAAATGTTAAGATACCCTCCTTTTCTGATTTTTTTTTTTTTTTTTGCTGATTTGTATTATTAATCAAAGGAAATTGAATTCATTCATTAACAAACCTATTCCATGGGAAAGAGGGGATCCCTATTTGTATAAGAAAGTTAAGCAGGCAAGAGTCCAAAAAATATTTTGCAGGTTGACAAACTACTTAGGTCACATTTAGTATCATTTGGTTGACTTGGTTATTATGGCACAAAAACCTAACATCTATGTAGTTTCAAAACTTGGACAAAGAAAAAGTAATATACACATACAATTTTTTTAATTTTTTTTTTTAACTTTGCAATCATACTAGTAAAACCGATATCTGATAGTTAATCTTAAGAAGCTTGTAGTGCAAAGCAATCATTAACAAACTTAGCTTGTAATATTCCTTTTTGTGTGCATTTTGAGCCTCTGTAAGGTTCAAAATCCTTTTGTGATCTTTAACTTGAACTATGCAACATTCGTTAGATTATTAAATTGTTACCTAGGATTGAAGTTGTGTGAAAAGTGGTCCTTTTTAAATGAAAGTTATTGTATTGCTAATTTAAAAGATTTTTTTTTTTTTTTTTTTTTTGCAACTTTCATTATTTCTGTTAGTGGTAAAGCTTTATGTCTGTAAACTTTCAAAACTAGACAATTTCTTGCAAATGTTTTTTCATTGCTGCACTCTATTTTAATTCCACTTCAGTTGTATGAATACTCTAAAGTCTAATTTAAGTGTTAATTTATTTGTAGTGTAATATTGCATGTGATAATTCACTTTTGCACCATCTGTTGAATTTACTTATTTATTAAAATTTGCTAAATGGGGTTGAAAGAAAGCTTGTTTGTATGTATATTGTGTGAACTTTGTATTTTATTGAGTGAATTTTTTTAGTTGATTGTAATCAAGATATTTTGAATTTCAAGTATTGTATCAATAAATTTTGTCATTTAAAAAATTGGCAGGTTTTATTTTTGTTACTATACACATTCCAATCGCAAGTTGTTAGGAAAGTTGTTTAGCATCTTTTGAGTTTATTAATCAAATAAGCTATTTAACCGAGGTAATATTAGGCATCTGGCAGGCGTTTTCAGACCATAATGAACTGTCTATGATTGATTGTTTTTTCTTCTAGCTTGTTAACACGTTGAGCGCCACCTGCATTTTTAAGGAAATCCCCGTCAGGCCATGCGCTTCTTAGAAGCGCTGTGATGGCACGCCTGCGCCAATTTAAAATTCCTATACAAAACGGCCTTTTTTTGCGTCATTTTTTTTTTTTTTTTTTAATTTGGTGTTTGTGCCGGTTGAAAACCACCAACATTTCTGTGATGATTCACCGGCAGTTGCTTCTTCATTGTCTTCGTATCGTGTATTAGCTATTTCCAGGGATGTGATTCTTTTACCAATCGGCGTTTTTCTTTTCTTTTTTTTCCCTTCACAAATTTCGAAGAAAGTTAACGTTTTTCAGCAATTTTTCTCGTAGATAGAGTAGTTTTTTCTTTCTCAATAACGTTTTTTCTATTAATAAGGTACAATTCCATGAATTTCAGGTTTTTTGACCAAAATTTCGATCATGAATGAGCCGATCACGCCGGTTCATGCTTCTTCAATTGTTTTAGCTTCATTATTAACGTTAGTATGGTGGACATTTTACTGAGAGTTACGCTTATGTAATGACCACTATTGGCGAGATTTGCTTCTCTGCGATCGCTATCGCCGAGATTTACATTGTTGTGTAATTATTATTTTCGTTGATATAATAGAAGATTTTCGTTCGTAGAGGAGATTACATCCTGTGCATATTACATTGGTGCAATGATCGTTTTCGGCAGGTGTTACGCTGTTGTTAAATCCGATTTTACCTTGCTTTACAAGTGTAACCAAGGAACCTGCATGCGTTCAGGTTTCTCCTAACCTCCGATGCAATGACTACTTTTTCTGCCGTTGCTTCGTTTAACGTTTCAGCCTCTGTAGCCGTTATTTGCGTTGGTGTTACGCCGATGTAGTAACCGCTATTGCCGAAATTTGCACCTGAATAATGTGTATTTACACTGATTTTTGCATTGGTATCAAGACATTTTAGTTGAGCTATGTTGTAATATCCGATATTACCGTGATTTGCGCCGATGATATTACTGAGATTTGCGCTAGTACGGTAGGTGCTATCACCAGTATTTACTTCACCGAGAGTGCCATTTTCGCAGAGATTTATGCTTAAAATAATATTAGTTATTGCTGAGATAAGCGATGCCGTTTTGGTGGCATTCGCCTGGGCTTTTGCTGATGTGATAGCCGCTATATCCGTGATTAGTGCTTGTGTATGAAGTCTCTATTTAGTTTATATCAATTCAGAATTGCTAAAATTTTAATATAATACTGTGCAAGAAAATTCGTACCGATTGTAAAAATGTTATGTTTAGTCCATGTTAAAATTATAATTTTTGCTACAGCTGTATGTAAAATTGTTTTCTATATTAGCTTGACAAATAATTTTATATATTAGCTAAAATTATAAATAATAGTTTAAAAGTTGAAGCAATTTAGTTGCTTCTAATCTCCAACCCAGTCTGACGGGGTCACACCAGGTCAAAGAATCCGTTGACATACAAAAAGTCTGACGAGAAGGGGAGAATAAATTTCCTCCCAAACAATCCAGGATGCGTTTCATCTGAGGCCTGATATTGGTGGCACTTTGAACAAAAAGTGTAATTTTTCAGCAATTTTATTTTGTATAATTGTTTAACTTGTGCGCCAGAGAATTTTCCATTAAATATTTATATTTACAAATGTGTAATACTAATTTTTTATTTTATTCATGCATTTCTTAATTTTTTTATATACAGTATCTTTTCATTTGTTTACTGTTTTAGTAGTAGTAATTGACATTACTATAACATAACTTAAGGAATTAAATGTTCTTATATAAAGAAGGTCCATACATTAGTTGTGCAGTAAATGATGTAATATCCTTCCAAACAAAACAATCATTTTTAACATAATACATATCTTGATTTAAACTTATTATAAAAGTCTATTGTCGCGAAAAATCTGATTTCAAGTTATACGAAATTGATACAAAATTGGATTTTGGCTGATACGAAGCTAATGCAAAATCGGATTTTAACTGATACGAAGCTGATACCAGTGGGATGTGTTGGCGCAGCTTAGCAAATCTTGGCTCTTATGCCATTAAAATCCATACAACCAACCAACCAGTAGGATATGAAGCTGTGCATCCCTGGAAGCGCTCGTAAATCTTGTAATAAATAAAAGTTAATTAAATTTCAGTAATTACTTAAAACTATGTAAATTTTAGTTTTAGATCATTTAACACTGTCATTTACTGATGACTGTGTGATACGGTGACTGATGCGGCCTCAATACAAAGTTCAGTGTCAGCCACCGATGGCTGACGTGCCACTCAACGTATTAGCATTAAAATTTTGAATAATTAAAAAATAACTTTAATAGTCTGGCTATCTGGTGCACTATTAGAGGTTGAATACTACTTACGTTTAAAATGTCAGTTTAGTGGACATTTCTATAAAGGGAAATACTCAGACACAAACTCTTTGTCTTATTAGTAGAGCATTTCTCTGACAACTGAAACCACTACACCTAAAAAAAATAATCGTGGAAGAATGTACGAGGTCTGTCCATTACGTGTCAGAAACTGGCGGACAATCAGTGCTGAATGTGAAGGCGCATTGTCATGATGCAGCAGCCATTCATCATCATCATACAAATTTGGTTGCACTCGACGCACACGATCCTTCAAGTGCTTGAGAACCTCCTTTGTCGACAAGAGCACGCCACAAAAAGAAATTCTCAGTTCGAGCTGTACGCTTGGATGATTACTGACGCTTCACTGGCTCACCCGGCAACAAAGTAGCCAGTGCTCTCTCGCGAATTTCAACTCAAGGCCACGAGAGCAACACAGTTTGCTTATTTATTGGATAGACCTCGTAAAAGTAATGCATTAGTACTAAAGTTAAGTGTCCAAAGTATCATAAAAAAAAAATGTGACACAATATAGTTTAACTTTTTAACATTCAAAGTTCACTCATTTCGCCGACTCTAAATTATATAAAACAGAGTATAACAAATAGGCGTTTTTTAAAAGAACAAATTTAAAGAAAAACAAGAAAAATTATACTTAATATAGTCATTATAATTAGTAAAAATACAAAAGTCCAATAATATTACATTCTAGGTAAATAAAGTAATGATACTAAGCTCAAAGTTCAAGTCCTTATATAAGTTCTGTACGTCGGTGTGAAACGTGCATTTTTAATAAAAGTTATGTTTTTAATTTCAATTTTTGTAAAACTTAATTTCTTCTTTTAAAATTTAATCACAAAAAACTGAGCAACTTTTTAAAACCATACAAAAATAATTTAAATTATTATTTTAGAAAACACATGTGTCCAGTGCGTCGGTTTTTTAACAATTGCGTATTGCATAGTTTGATATTTACGTCAATTATTGTAAAATTCTCTATTTAGGTTAAAAACCTTTTTAAAATAATATTTCTTAATAAAAGAGAAACCAAATAAATCTTAATCTTGGATTAAACACATATATATGCGAGACCCAATCATCATTTCAAATGAGAGATGCCCGTAAGAGGCTGTTTCTTCTGGAGAATTTTATTTTTTTAATAAAACGTCCTTTGTGGAATAGGAAAGTTTGTGTTCTTTATCTGGCAATTTCCAAGTCTTCCTTCCCGCTTACACCAGCGAAGAAATTTCAAAATCTCCCACCAATCTAGAAACTATTAAAACAGGATATTGTTTGTTTCCATTTTGCACAATTCATTAAGTTTGTAGTCTATGAATCTTTTTCTGTTGTTACTAGAACATTCCGAAGAAAGATTTATTTTATTTTTTATGGATAGGCTTTTATTAGATGTTTCTAATTGTAGCTGCGTGTTGCATATCATTTCTTCAACACCAGGAACAGCATCAGGCGAGGGATTTATATTTTTATGTAGTGTTGTTACAAAACTCAAATCTTCTCCTTTAGTGTCGGAACAAATAAAATAAGTTTAGCACTCGATATGAAAGAATGAAGCAAGAGTAGGCAAAGGGATACTATTTCTTGATCATAAGGCACTTTCACCCTCCCCTTGTTATTTACATTTATAGCTCATTACAAAATCTATTTGCAAAATACCTACAGATGTGTTTGTTTTATCATATAACTTTAAGGTCTTTTTTTTTTGTATTGTATCTTTTCTCCATTTTTGAAATGAAAACATTTTCCTTGAAAACAAAGTGAGTTGATATTATTATCGCATAACGTTTCATTCTAAAAAGATTTTGAATGGTAATGAATTTGCCAACTTCTTAGTTCAAGAAAGAAATTTTAACAAATCATTGCATTGGTCAGCATCAGGTATGGAATTTGTATTGCCGATGTGGATTTTCTTCGTTCTTTAAGGTATATTCGCGTTACTTTTGATATTTGGCAAGCAATAAAAATAAAACATAATTGAAGCAAATAGTTTAAGCAATAAATATAAGTGATCAAAATAATTCTAAGTATAGGATTTGTATATTTGGAACAAACATTTGAGATTAGTTACTGTCGATATCTGTAAACGTGTTTTATCTTTATTGATTTGAATTTAATTATCAAAATTTTAAGTTACATAAATTAAATGTTTTAAAAATAAGTTATTATCTACAAGTTATAAGAATACAGTAAACAAATGAAAATAGATTTATTTTAGAAGAAGAAATTAAAGATAATTGAAGAAATACAGTAAACCAGTTGAAAATATATAATAATAAGATTGCAAAATACAAATTTATTTATACTACAGTCAAACCCCGTTAACGTGAAATCGCTTAGCATGAAATCCCGTTTAACGCGAAGTAAAAGCACCAGTTCTCCGTACTTAAAACTTAACGTTAATTTAAGCGTTTAACACGAAATTCGGTTAACGCGAACAATTTCAAGGGTCCCTTCGATTTCGCGTTAACGGGGTTTGACTGTATAACTAATGTAATACAAAGAACAATTTAAGTTTCAAAGGCAAACTATTATATTAATTTTTCATACTCACGTATGAATTTAAATATACAGGATTTGAAACTTGTTTATTGCAAGTCAAAGACATATATTTGATCCATTAATTATGAAGTGAGAAATATGTGGAAAACTTTACCGAACCTAAATAATTTCAGGCATTAGTTTTTAAAATAACTACGTAAGCAATAAAGAAACTGATAAACTTTGCCGTTTGCAGTCCGAAGTTTCATTAATAAATAAATTTACAACAATAGCATTTTGAGTTATTGTTTCTCTTTCCATTTCATCCTATTTTTTTTAATACAATTACTAAATGTTCATGAAAACGTATAAAAACATAGATTAAATAAAACATATTATCTAGTTATTTCATTTCCCATTCCTTTGCCATCTGCCCTTGAAAACGCATAAAACAAGGATTAAATAAATATAAATCAAGTGTTTTATTCTAGATCATAATATTATTTGTTCTGAATTTAAAATAGATTATTTATTATATGAATTGCCATATAAGAGATCACTCATTAACCACGAGCGATCAAAGTTAGAAGGGTCATTTTAGATATTTTTGAAAAAAAATAATTAAAAAAAAAAATGCCTTAACGTATTTGAATGACTATTTTTTACTTGCCGGTGAAAACTATTGTTTATATTTTTCCGATTAGCGCTGTTGTTGCAATTATTTGCAACACAGTAATAAAGCATGATTCAGGAAATCATCCCCCTAGTGGCAGGAAAGCAAACATTCATTCCGGCCCGTTTTTCGCCTTGCGTTGCCATTGAAGCAGTCTATCCAGTTGTTTATCTATATCGATGGACATTCTTTGGCCCAATTTTGAAAAATGTAGAAAAAATACCTTGACTTGTGAATTTACTTTCTTTGAATAAGACGAATACATCCTTTTAAGTCGCAGATAAAAAAAATTCAGTTTTGATTTTTCCCTCTTTTCCAAACATTATGCAGCTGTCTCTAAATCAGGGTAGAAACAAAACAATTGGTGCAAAAGTGACAGATGTTATGAAAAGGTGTTTGCGTTTGAATACCTCAAGTTGTGCAATTCCCATTCCAACTAGAAATTAATTTTTAAAAATAATGTTGCGTGGATGGGTTCGAAAGATTTGAAGCCAAAGCAGATTAACACTTGCAGAAATGTATTCCGATATACTCTTCACAGATTCTCTTACAAAACCTGAACTTCTCGTTCTAGAAGACTCAATACAGCTCTTTACACAACAATATAGCTCAAACAGCAGTTAAAAAACTTCACAACTGCTACCAATCGCAGCAAAAGACAATGCAATACAGTTCGCTTTAGAACTACTCTGAATGCTCACTGAGACTCAGTATCTCAACTCAGTAATTCCAGTCAACTGACTCAACTCAGTCAACTAATTGACTCAGTCAGTAACTCAACTGACAAACGGACTCAAATCACGGCCGGCCTTATATAGGAGTCAAACCTTCTTGAAACTTCTAGAGGTAGATACTTGGAGAACTTTCCAGATCGTAGTCGAAAAGTCCTATACATGTACATGGGGACCGAAAATGTCGCCAAGTTTGGCGATTTCTCGCCAAATGTGGCGACAAAATTAGTCGCCGACCCTGGCTCTATCTCGCCAATTTGGCGAGATTTCCATTACCATAATGTTAAATGCCCTGCTCCTTGTAAAACTCGCTTCCCAGCGTTATCTCTGTAAAACTCGTTATTAAACATTAAGACACATATTGCAGGGAAGCCAAGCTAAGACGAACTATTGCACTGCCTTATGCGAAATGTACATAAATTTTCCTATTTACAAAATTAAGGCTACGAAATATTTAAAAATATACAAAAATTCGTAACAATATTCTTAATTTCAAACTGATTTTTATAATTCAGGGATGAGTTTGGTAAAAAATCAAAAAGCTGAAAACAAAAATCCAAAAATTTTATGCGTGAAACACATTTTAAGTTATATTTAAAAAAAAAAAAAATGTTTTTCCATGTGCATTTATAACACTGCACCATCTATGTCCGTCCGTAAGCAAAAATGGGTTAAATAGCGGCCGCTAGACGTAGGGATACACTTTGTGCTGTCATCAGGCATGGTATAGCTCCAAAAGGGATAAAAAAAAATTAAAAAAAAACCCACCGAAATTCCTGTGAAAGCGATGAAAACCGGGAAAAACTTCCAAGATTTCAACAAGTCAGAAAACTTTAAGCAATTATACCATATTAACAAACAGGCCAAATTTAAAAGTTTTCTAAAATTTTAAGCTACAAGTATTAAAAATCTAAATTTTTATTCATATCATAAATTGTTCAATAAAATAAAAAGTAACAAACAATTTTACAAACAATTGCAGTTAAAATAACAATTTTAAACACAGATTATTTAGAAAAATTACAATTAGGACTAATTTTCTGAATATTTTATATAATTTTTATACAAAATGGTATAAAAATTTGAGTAATTTTGAATAGATTCGAATCAAACGGCAAAATTTAACCTTAAACAGGCACTAATCACGAATAATGGCGGCTATCGCATTAACGGAAGTCTAGATAAATGGCTGTAATTCGGTGTTGAATATCTCGGTTGTTACGTTACGTTAATACAATACCAGCTATTGCTGGTATTGTATTAACGTAAACCTCAGCGAAAATTACCATCACTCTAACAAAAGTACTATAAGCAATATCGCTTACGATACCGGCGAAAATCTAGGTATCGAACATCACAACAACGTGCATATCGGCGATAGCGTCCACAGTATCAGCACAAATCTCAGTAAAATCGATCTTTTCTTGGTAGTAGTAGTGTCAATTTTGGTAATATCAAATCTTACTACAGTATGGCTTTCGACGAAAATTACTCGCACGCTAGCAGAAATGTCAAAGTTAGAACCAAATATACCGGGGCAACTCTCAAGAATAGCGTTAATGTATTGACGTAACACTTGACGAAAATTACAATTACAACTCGGCGTAAAATCTAGGTATCGGCAAAAACGAACATCACAACAACGTGCATATCGGCGATAGCGTCCTCAATATCAGCACAAATGTCATCGCACATCATCAAAAATGCATATTAACGAGAGCGCAATTCATCACGGTAATATCGACATTCTTTCGGTGACATCAGTGCAAATCACAGATTTTACAACAAGGTAGCACTCAGCGAAAATGACTATCAAATAAACGTAAATATCAGTGTTAGCGCCGAATATACGGGAACAATTCCCAGCAATAGCGCTGTTGTATTGGCGTAATACTCCGCGAAAATTAAAACCGCAACAACTTCAGCGATAACGCACGTCATAGCCACACAAATTTAAGCAGAGTGGACAAATTAAGCATCAACGTAACGATTAGCGAAAACGAGCTTCACGTACCAACGTACGTTTAGACGTACAACAAAAGATAATTCCGTGGATGTCAGACTTGAATAATTATTGTAAAAATAATTCTTAAATTTTAAGCATTTCTTTCAAACAAGAAATGAGGGTGTTTGAAAAAATACATGCACTACTCCAATCATTAAAGCAGCGTTCGCCACTAACGTTTAGAGACGGGCCGCATGACTTAAGTTGGAACTTTCCCCGGGCCGCAGATTTATACCGAATTCACCAATAAATATATTGCTTTACTACATATTTTCAATGTTAGAAATGTGATAATTACTAAAGATTCAACAATATAAAACAATTTTTTAAACTGAAACAATAATAATAATAAAATAACAATTGATATTTGATTCATGTTTCAAATAATTAAAAAAATATTTTTCTTTGCATCGTAAATCAAAGTCATAAAAGAAGTTAATCTTTTGTGATAATATTACAATGTGACTTGACATAAACTCAAAATCATTAGAGATATTTAAACCATACCTCCTAAATCTTCCATTTCAGTCGATGTTAATTGCGAGATGACGGCCGGTCCACTTTTCACTATCTACTTTGCGTTTAAAACTAGTTTTCGACGCCAATATTGCACTGGAGTCATAGAGATCGCGATACTTATTTTCACGTCAAAACAAAAGAGGCCAGTATGCATTAAAACACCCAACTCCTGCCCATCACATTCAGAAATCGAATTGCGCTATTCACAAATCGAAGGGGTAGGGTATCATAAGTACAAAACTCAGCAATGCGAAGGAAAGCGTCAATGGTAATAATTCAAACTATTGCTTTTTTTATTTCTTCTCGTGGGCAGTCTCAGAAAAAAAAAAGGATTTTTCAGACTTACTGACCCGGGCTACTTAATGGAAACGCGGTATTTGATAGTAAACACTTGTAGACAAATTAAAATTATTCCCGCAAAATTTGATTTTTACTCTTCTGTACTGCCGGCGGGCCGGAGATAAAGCTGTCGCGGGCCGGATCCGGCCCACCTAGTGGCTGACGCTGCATTAAAGGGATAAACAATTAATACATACGACAATTTTAAAGTGCCTTCGTAAATTTGTATAACTAAAACAATTCATTAGTAATTTAATTTTTTTAAAGCATAATTTACGAAGCATCAGAGAGGGTACACCTTCTCTGAATGAAAATAGGAAACCCATCTATTAAAATGATGGTATATACCCGCAGTTTCCAGAAGTAATTTCAGTCTGAATCAAACAATTAAAAAAAATTGTATAGTGATTTAAAGTGTTTAATGCAAGACAGAAAACTTTCTAGAGTCTAACTCATCTATGCAATAATTGAATTTTAATTTCGAATCTTGACATTTTTATGAAAAGTGGTTAATTTTAAATATACTTTCAAAACAGTATTATATAAAAAAAAAAAGTACTTGAGTAATATTTATGATTCTAGTACTTTCCCTGTACCAAATCATTGAGTATCATTTGCAATTTAATTTAGAATTTTAAATAAATTATAAATTGAGATACGACTAGTGCAGGGCTCCCACTCACTCAGAAAGATTTGGAGCAGGAAAAATGCCTTTCGGAGCAGGTAAAATTAAGTTTTGGAGCAGAAAAAATGACGTTCGGAGCAGATAAAAACAAGGTTAGTAGCACTAAAAATGCCAAGTGTAGCACGTAAAAGCAACTTTTGCAGAACAAAAAAAAAAAAATTGTAGCAGAAAAATAAATTTTGCAATAGGGGAAAAAAAATGTGAAGCAGAAATACCCGAGACGAATGTCACCAAATCGGTGTCGCAAATCTCGGTAATAGCTGCTATTACATTACCGACCTTGGCGAAAACGAATATAACACCAACGTAAATGATAGTATCTACCATACCATCGCAATCTCGGCAATATCGGCGCAAAATCCCAGTAATGTCTTTTTTTTTTTAAGTCACCAAACAGCGTCGCAAATCTCGGCAATATCTACTATTACATTACCATAGACCTTGGCGAAAACGAATATAACACCAACGTAAATATCGGGGATAGCGCCCACCATACTATCGCAATTTCGATATTATCGGCGCCAAATCCCAGTAATATCGGATTTTTTAAGTCATCAAACAGCGTCGCAAATCTCGGCAGTAGCTGCTATTACATCAGTGTAAACTTCATCGAAAATGACTATCACACTTAAGTAAATATTAGTGTGATGTCACGATGCGAACTCCATTTCATTACTAATTGAATTATATATAACTTTTCTAGGTGTGGCATCACGGAAATCTGTTTGTGTTTCAGTTTCAGTTCGTGTTTGTGTTTTTTTGTGTGAAATAAAGTAGAGCCGTTAAGTTTACGTCTGAGTTAGCTCTATTATTTATCTAAATATTTCAGAACTAGGTGAGCCTTGGGTTCTAGTTGAAAAGATAAATTAATCCGGGTCAATATAGACTTGTTTCTGCAGTGTAGAAAGTTTGTAGCTATTTTATAGAAGAGCAATTCTTCACATCTGGCGTCCGCGACAGGATTGGTAAGCGTCATTATGTTTAAATATGTTAAAGGCTTTAAAAAGGAAGACTTAATTTACTTGTGCCAAGAGATTAACGAGGACTTACCTTTGAAAGTTACCATATCTACACTGAAAGATGTTATTCTAAACAGTAAATGCTATACAGAAGATCCGGACTTTGTTTCAGCCGTGTTAGCCACAACTGTTTCTGAAAGGCAGGAAAAAGAAGAGGAGGCTAAAATTCAAAAACTTCAAGAAGAGAAAGAAAGAAAACTTGAAGAAGAGAGAAAGCGTCAAGACGAAGAGAGAAAGCGCCAAGACGAGGAGAGAAAGCGCCAAGTCGAAGAGAGAGAACGGCAAAGACAACATGAGTTGGAATTAGCGAGATTAAATTCCCTGAAAGCTTTAGATGCTCAAGAAAATGATCAATCTACAGAATCAGGTAGTGTAAAAAAGAAATTTCACTTACCAAAGTTAGAATTACGTCCTTTTTCTGGAGATTTAAAGGACTGGTTACCATTTTGGAGCCAGTTCGAACATGTTCATAATGATATAGATATAGCACCAGAAAATAAATTTCAGTATTTAGTGCAAGCAACCGTTAGCGGATCGCGCGCTCGGGAGGTAGTGGAAAGTTTTCCGCCAACCGGCGCCAACTACGCCAAAGCTGTAGAATCTTTAAAATCGCGTTTTGGTCGAACTGATTTACTAGTGGAATTCTATGTCCGCGAGCTTTTAAAATTGGTTTTGGAAAACGCTTCGCAAAGTTCTACTGTTAATATATGTGCTCTGTATGACCATTTGGAGTCTCAGATCAGGGCATTAGAGACACTTGGCGTAACAACGGATAAAAGTGCTGCTCTGCTTCATCCTTTGGTTGAATCATGCTTACCGGAAGATACACTAAGAGTGTGGCAAAGACAAAGAAGTCCTGATTTCAGCCACAGTGGGGAACCGCAAGAAAGGCTTAGTAGCTTACTAAAATTTTTAAAATCTGAAGTTGAATCAGAGGAAAGAATTTGTTTGGCGATGCAAGGTTTCGGCTTGAACAAAAATAAAGACAGTAATGGGTCTAGAAATAAGAAATTTGAAACAAGAGTGAAACAGAATAAAACACCCACAGCCGCCGGTCTTTTTAACAATCCTCATACTCAAGAAACCAGAAAGTCTTGTGTATTTTGCGAGAAAACTCATTCCAGCTCAGACTGTTTTTCTGCACAAAGGATGAGTTTACCTGAAAGACAAAAGATTTTAAGGGAGAAAAATTGTTGTTTTGCCTGTCTGGCTCCCGGTCACCCCGTCCGAAAATGCCGTTCATTTTTGAGATGCGTAATTTGCGGGAAGAAGCATGTTCCCTTAATGTGCGAAACAAACGAGTCAAGGAAAAGTGATTTCAAAATGACAGAAGAAGCTGAAGTTGTCAACGAGGTCAACATTTCTAACCTGAGTGTGGGTTATCCTAAAGTGTTTTTACAGACTCTAAAGTGCAAGCTCATATCAGATAAGAAAGACATAGTCGTGCGAATTGTTCTGGACACCGGCTCACAAAAGTCTTATATTGTAAAGAGTCTTGCTGAAGAAATGGAATATGCACATGTAAGGAAAGAAACTCTAGTACATTCACTGTTTGGCGGGATTAAATCCAAAGAATTTGTGCATACATGTTACAGAATTAGATTGAAAAATATTAAGAACAATTTTGCTTGCAACTTTGAAGCATTGGATCAAGAAACTATATGTAATGATGTATCACCTGTGAATTCAGGGCCTTGGTTAAAAGAGCTTCAAGAAATGAATATAACATTAAGTGATGTTGGAGAAAAGGAACATCCAGTGCAAGTACTTATAGGAGCTGATCTTTTTGGAAAGATTTTAACCGGTCAGCGTAGGGTCCTATCAAGCGGATTAGTGGCCATTGAAACTTTGCTTGGATGGACTTTGTTAGGGAAAGTTCCTGAAAGTGCAGTAACGTCAAGCAATGCCATGTTGGTGACATCACTTTTCGTTAAAGAATTTGACATTTCAGATTTCTGGAAGTTGGATTCTATTGGGATCAAGGATCCTATTGAGAAGCTCTCTAAGAAAGAGCAAGAAGATTTGACTGCTGAAAATTTTCTTCGAACTGTTAGGTACAACAAAGAAAATCGCTATGAAGTTCACTTACCTTGGTTGGATGACTCTGTACCTTTACCGAACAATTTTGAACAAGCTAAAAGAAGATTAGACACCACAACCAAGAAATTATTTCAGGAAAATTTGTACGACAACTACGAAGACATATTTTTAGAATGGCTACGTGAAGGAATTATCGAAGAAGTACCAGTTGAAGATAAAGATTTGCCTGCAAATTACCTACCTCATAGGCCTGTTATCAAAGTTAGTAAGACAACTCCAATTCGCCCGGTTTTTGATGCATCTGCTCGAATAAAGGGACATCCGTCACTAAATGACTCCCTACATAGCGGGCCAAACTTGATTGAGTTGATTCCTGATATTTTGCTGCGGTTTCGAGAAAAGAAGATTGGCGTAATCGCAGACATAAAGAAAGCCTTTTTGCAAATTTGCCTTTGTGGAGAAGACCGTGACTTTGTGAGATTTCTGTGGTGGACAAATAAAGCTTGTGAAGACTACAGATGTTTTTTCGTCATGCCAGAGTAGTTTTCGGCGTTCGCAGCAGTCCATTTCTATTAGGAGCTGTGTTGAAGTACCATCTTGAACAGAATGCTGATATTGATCCTTTTGTAACTGGCTGCCTTTTGAAGAGCTTTTATGTGGATAATCTTGTAACCAGTGTCCACAATGAATTAGATTTGCAGCGATTAATGAGTACTTCTAATGAATTAATGAAGAAAGGTGGTTTTATTCTGCGGGATTGGGAGTCTTCATCTTCACTAACAGAAGATGGAGGATCTAATACAGTGGATCTTCTAGGCCTTCAATGTAATAAAACTAAAGACTGTTTTTCGTTAAATATCAACTGGCTGAAAGAAGTAAATGTCGAAAACATCACCAAACGTACTATATTATCTGTTACTCACAAAGTGTTTGACCCTTTTGGTTTTGCCTCACCTGCAATGCTTTGTCCCAAGATTATGCTACAAAAAACCTGGAAATTATCGTTGGGATGGGACGAAGAAATCACTGGACCCCTTCGACAAGAATTTTTACAATGGTTTAGGGAACTAAAAGAATTGGAGAACATTAACATTCCTCGCTGGATCAAAGTTACTTCAGAAAATATGAAGGCCTTCTCCATTCATACATTTTGCGACGCAAGTAGAGATGCATATGCCGCCGTTACGTATCTTGTACAAAAGGGAGAAAGTGAAATGGTGCATTTTTTAGCCTCAAGATCTCGAATATCTCCTCTAAAAGTTGCGACAATTCCAAGGTTGGAGCTGCTTGCTGCATTGGTGGGAGCAAGATTAACGAAATCAGTGTTAGATGCTCTTGGATGGACGGATATTAGATGTTTTTATTGGAGTGATTCTACTACCGTTCTTACTTGGATCACTAAAGATGAAAACTGGTCTATTTTCGTGAATAACAGAGTTCAAGAAATATGGAATATCAGCCAAGCATCTTCTTGGCGTCATATTTCTGGATTTGACAATCCTGCAGATTTGCCCTCCCGAGGATGCAAAACAAGTACTTTAATGAAAACCAAATGTTGGTGGGAAGGGCCAGAATGGCTTAGTTCATTTGAAGACTGGGACCGCATCTGCAACGACAATACTATTCATCCAATTAGATGGAAGTTTAATCCCCCTTCTTCACCCTGGTGGGGTGGATGGTGGGAGAGGCTAATTGGTATTCTAAAAAGTCTTTTGAGAAGAATACTTGGAAGAGCAAGTTTGACTTATGAAGAATTGGTGACTGTTATTTGTGATTGCGAATCTGTTATCAACTCACGCCTTTTGACTTACATCGACGAATGTGACTCGGAATTTGTTTCACTTACCCCTGCCATGTTTCTTCAGGATATCAAGCTCTCTGGTGTTCCTGACTGTGATGCTGCTGATCATAAAAGTCTTAACCATCGCATCAAATACAGGCTAGCTTTGCAGAAAGACATTAGAAAAAGGTTCAGGTCCAAATATCTTGGATCTTTGATAAGGAGGCCAGAAAAGACTAAAACTTCGAAGATTGCTCCCGGAGATATTGTTCTCATAAAAAGTGATAACGCTAATCGAATCGACTGGCCACTAGGAAAAGTGACAGAAATGCTGCCAGGGAAAGATGGTGTGTGTCGACTCATCAAACTTAGAACTTCGCGTGGAGAAATTCTTCGTCCGATTCAGCGCGTCTTCCCTTTAGAGATTTCTTCCAGCGAATCGCCTTTTACAATGGATAAAAACGCACTATCTACGAAAGTTGCCTCTATGAAGAATGGCATTCCTAAGTGCTCTGATGACAACTCCATCGACTCTGCAATTATTCTAACTAAGACAAGGCTAGGTCGAACTGTAAAAATTCCCGAAAGGTTGGATCTCTAATTGAGTTGTTGAGTCGTGGAACTTCCACTACTCAAGGTGGGAGAATGTGATGTCACGATGCGAACTCCATTTCATTACTAATTGAATTATATATAACTTTTCTAGGTGTGGCATCACGGAAATCTGTTTGTGTTTCAGTTTCGGTTCGTGTTTTTTTGTGTGAAATAAAGTAGAGCCGTTAAGTTTACGTCTGAGTTAGCTCTATTATTTATCTAAATATTTCAGAACTAGGTGAGCCTTGGGTTCTAGTTGAAAAGATAAATTAATCCGGGTCAATATAGACTTGTTTCTGCAGTGTAGAAAGTTTGTAGCTATTTTATAGAAGAGCAATTCTTCACAATTAGCGATAGCGCTTACAATACCGTCGAAAATCTAGACAGAGGATATTACGTAAGTTGAAGACTCAGCAGAAATAACCATCGCAAAAACGTACATATCGGCACAAATGTCGGTAATATTGACATTTTCTCGGTAATGTTTGTGCAAGATTCGGTAATATCGGATGTTAACAAAAGCGCAGCACTCTTCGAAAATGACCATCACACTAATGAAAATATCAGCAATAGCGTCGAATTAACTGGAGCAATTCTCAATACTACAGAGCTATTATACTGATAAAAACTCGACGAAAATGACCGTCATAACAACGCAAAACTTGACAATAATGTCAGCATTAGCGTCGCAAATCATCGTAGCACTCGGAGAAAATGAATACCACACCAACGTAAATATCAGCGTTAGCGCCGAATATACCGGAATATTTCTCAACAATAGCGATATTACAGCGGCGAACAATAACTAATTTCGACGCGCAAAAAAATAATAAAAAAAACCGCGTTCTGGCGCCAACATGGCTAAAATAAAGCATTTGGAGCAGATTTTTTTATTTGGCGCAGGTCTGAGACTCCTGCTAGTGTAATTAGACTCTAATTAGGTAATTAATTTAATTAAATATCATCAAGTGAATAATTTTTTGATGCAGATATGTCAGTGATCTAACACTAATTTAGTGTGAAAAAATTTGCGAGTCCGATTTAAAAATCAAAGAAACATTTTTCCAAGGCATACAAGTATTTAAGCTTTTTTCCTAAGGCATATTGTCGGCTAATAGTAAAAAGGCCCCAACTTCACTTTTGGTCTACACCCATTTTTTGGTGTTTTGGAAACAGAAAGAGAAACTCATCCAAAAGTAAAATCTGCAATTTGATCACTAGAATAAATTTGTGTAAAAAGACCCTTAAAAGTACCATTTGAAAGTCTCAGTTAATAGGATGAACCCACATGCGCCTATCTCACTGTTTATTTCAAAGATAAAGGGCCCACTTGGTAATTATGGGGAGCCTGTAGGTCCCGGCCTGATTAGCTGTCACTATGCATAAAGATCGGTCGTTGAGTGTACAAACCAACCAACCAATCTAAGATAAAGGAGATATAACAATCATAACCTTCTTTCGTCCATATTCAAATTTTAAACTTATATTATAAAGTATAACTTAAAAAACAACTAAATACTTTTAATCAACGCTTATCCACTTCCGCTTATTCACAGGTGGAAATAAAAATCCAACTGGTAAAAGATGCAGGCGAAAGGCCTGCACATATCTGCTTATGTGAAAAGGTATGCGAAATCGGCCAGCATTCGCACTGTGACGGTGTGACACTTTCAGACTGTGGGCAAATTTGCTACTTCAGAAATTTTTGACTGTTTTATAAAATTTAGTGGGGAATGCTGGAGTATGGCGATATTCTTTACAATAGAATTTACATATGCAATAAATTATTAATAAAATATTTTACAAACAGTAAAGAGGAGAGAGTAAAGAGATTTAAGTCAAACATAAGAGGAAAAGTTGGCCTTCTTTTAGTTTTGATTCGATAAACTTAAGGCCAACTATGCACTTGTGCTAAAATTTTGGATATAACCAGTAGAAAAAATAAATTTTTAAATGTGTTAGTATATTAAACTTTTTGAATAAAAAATGCAAAACATGATACAAGTTTTTATTTTTTTGAGAATGTATACTTATATCACAGTACAATATCAAGAAAAAAAGTCTTATTTGTATATAAAAAAATCAATTAGTCCAAATTAGATTTCCTCTTTTAAAATTTCTTACATTATATATATTTATATTAATTACAATTTTTATGGACAGAATTTTCCAATATATAAGATGCTATTTAAATCTAAAAATGCAAAATTGAATGTGAGCAACTATGTCTAAACATAACACAAAATAAAATTTAAACATTCGAATAGAGTAAAACATTGAAGCATAAAATCCAATGACATACATTGAAAAAAAAAAAAAAAAAAAAAAAACTTTAAAAAGGAACTTCAAATTTAGTTTCTTTCAACTTATGAGAAATCAATATTTTCAATATTTTAAGAAATCAATATATTCTAAAGCAAAAAGTGCAAGTGAATGATTTCAAAGTAATAAAATGTATGCATTTTTTAAATCTCAGAATTACCAAAACTGAAATTAGTTTTATATTGAAAAATTGCATCGAATTTATACTTTATATACACTTTATTTACAAATACAGAACCATCATATTTATAAAAATAGGTCTATGAATTATTAATTAGCAAAAGGACAAAGAGTTTATTGAAAATTTTACACAATGAATAAATCTTTGTGGTACTTCTAAGGAAAAATCAGAATGTTATGTAAGAGTAGATGCCAATTGTATTTGGGAATAACTAATGAAAACATATAGCACTATCTTGCATAGTTATTGTAATTAATTTCTAACAAAATAACATTTCTGTTCAGATCTTAATGAATAAATTATCTAAGATGAATTTAGTTACACATGTACTTGCTTGACAAGAAAAGTTTGTAGCAGCTGTCAACATATGGCATTGCATGTTCCCACCAGTAAATTAGTTTACAACAAATTCAGTAGTATAAAAAGCTGAGTAACTAGTCTTTACTTTGAGGATCCTTTTGGTAGACATGGATTACAAAGGGCTACATTTCGCCAATAGAGGGTGTAGCACGTTCCCACCAGTAAATTAGTTTACAATGAATTTAGTAGTATAAAAGCTGAGTAACCAGTCTTTACCTGGAGGATCCATTTGATAAACAAGTTACTATATGAAAATACAATAAATTATTCTCTAAACTTCTACTTTAAGAAACAAACAAGCCTCTTGACATTCTTAAATAAATAAAAAATTCAGTTGTCCCCTTAACATTTCATATTTTATACGAAATACAGTCCCATGTACAGAATTAAATATCTAACTACTCATGCAAAAGTATAAATTTTTCAAGTTAAAATAAAGGTCAATATATTTAGACGGTAATGTGCAAAAATCAGACAGGTGCTAATATTTAAAAAAAATCGTAGGATTACCGTAAAGCTCTATTACAATTTGACAATTTTAGTAGAATTTACAATTGAAATAATAATTGTACACCTATTAAGTAATATTCAATTAAGACAAAGCAAAAATTTCTTTTTGCACTTTTTGAAAAAATTGAACCTGTTGCTTGTCTGGTTTTTACTTATGAAAGGTCGTTGGGGAAAACAACTTTGGTCCAGGGGGAATCAATTTCGAGAAAAACATACATGAAAGTTTATCATGTCACAGAAAGGGATGTTAGCATTTTTATTTTGGTAATTTCATGCGGACTGACAATGTTTTGCATAGAAAATTGTACCACAGTCAAGGTTTACTTCTTGAGCAATAAGACGACACCAACAGTTGAATTTCATAAAAAAAAAGTGGAATTAAAGTTTTTTTCCCTGATCCCTTATAGTTGTCCCTTTTTAAAATTGATTTAAACACTCAATGTTTAAACCCAGAAATCATTTATAGTATCTGTTAACTATAGAGTTTTTCAGTACTTTTAAAATCAGATTAAATTAATTACAAAATTATTAATGAAAAACTCGTATGAACAAGAGAATTATGGGTGTAATATAATTACTGATGGTTAAAAAATATGAAACTATGGAGAAATAAACTTAAATAAAAATCAGAATTGCATACTTCTTATCAAACTGCTTGCTTAAATATTTCATCTATGAAATGATATCTGGAAGTAATAATAATTAAACACTATATTATTTAAATTATTGTTCAATTTTTATCATTGTTCAGTTTCAATTTGCCCACTAAGTTTTTTAAAAATTTATTCACAATGTTTCAGAAATTAGTTTCAGTAATTAATCTATGCATATATTATTTAATAATGGTTAGATTTGGATGTTAACTGTCTTGAACATTTATCAATTTTAAAATTTTGATTTGATAAGTTTAGAAAATTAATTTTTTTATTTTTAGGCTACATGGAAAACCAAATTTAATTAAAAATTCACCAAGGAAATGTTAAAATGAATCTCAGCATGTCATAAATATACATTGTCTGGACCAGATAATTCAAACATCAGGGAATTTTAGAGTCTGGGATTGATTTGTAATGACCTGAATATTCATGCAAAAAATTGGAAGTTTTAAAATTTCAAAAGCTAAAGTAATTTACATGAATATTTGTAAAGTACCACTTTTCATGTACTTGCTTTCAGTTTCAAAGAAAAAACACAGAGCTTAGAATTGGTATTCATAATGTGAAGTGCAAACCGAGTTTTTTTTTTTCCTTCTTCATCTCATAGATTCAGAAATAATTCAATTTAACATTGCAGTAAAGAATAAAAAAAACATGAATAATAAACATGATAAAGACTGTTTCACATTAAATATTGATTTAAAATTGGGTTTAAAATATCTAAACATTCTATAAAAATAATTTGATTCTAGTATTGTGAGGTGACTAATACAAAAATAAGTACCTTATATATTGCATAACATATTTAATAATTTACAGAAACATGCAAAAAGATAACCATTTGATTTTGTACAAAAAAAAAAAAAAAAAAGTGTTATAATTATTGCCTCACTTTCAAGGGAATAAAATCTTTACAAATTCATCTACCTGTTAGACATGTCTTCTAAACACAAGAATAGTTCTCAGTGAGATTCATTTGAAAGATATTAGCACTATGGGCAATATAGAAAGATATTAGCAATTAGCAGGCAATTTAAAGATATGTGAAATATCTTATACTACTACAAGTTTAAAAAAATAAATAAATGTTATAGGTCATCTGACAGAATATTAAGACCTTTAATTTTAGCAAACCATTACAATATTTTATTTTTCAAGTAGATTCTATGTTAAACACTTTTATGAAAGTATGGATTCTCACTTTTAAAAAAAAATTATGCTTAGCATTTTATTTTATCAGTTTTTAAGTACCTATTAACTGAAGGTGAAGAATAGAACTAGATCTACCATTCAAAACAAATATCTATCATATTAGTTAAAAAACATAATTCGTTACTCAAGGACCTTTGACAGTATATTAAAATACAAAAAAAAAAAGGCCTTTTGAGATTCTTTTTCTTAATCACTAGGAAATAAAATTCACTGTTCCTTACATTCAATAAATAGTAATTCTCAAATACTTTTGATACAATAAAAACTTCATATATTGAAGCCTTTTTGCCCTAACCTATCAGAATAGAACTAAATACTGAAAGAATCTAGAAAGATAAATTTTTATCAGAATAAGACATTTTCATTGTTGATCATAATTAACCTAAAACTGCAATAAAATCACATGCATTCACCGAAAACAAAAATTATAAATAAATAATAAAGTCCAACAGCATTTGAAATTATTTAAACAATGGACTCAAACTATTCTTAATCTGTATCGAATAAGCTGGGTACTGCACAGTCTACATAGGATAAAAAGATACTAAGAAAGAAAACAAAGTTATATATTTAGAAGAGGATATTCTCATACTGCAATAATTACTAAAGAATAAAAAGGTTTACAAAATAATGTTTAACATTTCCTTTGGTACAGGAAATACTTTAGCGAGCAAAAAATATTGGATACTAAATCCAAAGAAAATAGAGCTGACCACCATATTAGGAGACAAGATCAACAACATTACCAAAAGAAAAGACTTTTCCAGTCTTGGAATAGTCTGTCGAAAAATAAATCTTATTCTATTCGTGCTCCTATTCAATTGTGCTTCCCGTCTTTGAGTATAAGATCAATATCTTGTTTATTTTAAATACTTATTAATTTTTCTTTGTTTGAAATTGTCATATTTACCAGTAAGGAAAATATCCAGTAAAATTTTAGATGTTCTCTAATGTAAAATGAACATGAGATCACACAATTTGTATGGTATCCATCATAAAACAATACCTAGGTTTTTTTTTTAATGTTTGGGAGAGCATAAACAGTTCAACATACAGCATTACAAATATACTGAAAATAATTTATACAAAACAACAAAATTAATATTGCACAGATTGATTGAAAAAGTTATTCAACTCTAACATTAATGTATAGGATGGAATTACATTACATTCACGTATGAAAATTTTTCCTAAATATTAAAAGAAAAATACACAAGATACTATCAATTTAGAAGACATATCCAAAGGCATATTGAAAGCCAGGTTTTAAATTGCACAAACTCAGCAATCACACTGCAAAAAAAAGACACTTTATTCAAGGCAAAAGAACTTTAGGCAATTAAAGAGTAACAGTAAATTTATGAGGAAAAGCAAAAAGCAATACATGTCTTACAAAAAGTGAAGGAAAAATGATTTTCTAAATGTATGGTGACTAGAATTAGAAGTCCAGTCTTCCAGGTACTGTTTAACGTAGAAATAAGCAGCTAAACTTTATAACATAGATCTCAATTATTTAATTTATTACCATTAAAATTAAAAATGTCGCTCAACAATTTTACTTAGATATTGTAGAGTATTGGCATTTCATTTGATTGATTATATTTTGAAGTTTTTCCAAGAAGCTCTGAAACCTTAAACTAAAATCCTCATAAAACAAATTTAACATGATTGTGATTAAAAGTACAATATATAAGAGGAAAATGTAACTGTGAATTGAAATGCAGTCAATTTGAAAATCAAAAAGCAACTGGTTCCAGGCAAAATTCTACTTTTAATCAATATTGACCAAATGATTAATCTATTAAGGTTTTTATTATAAATTTTTAACTCTTAATTTACTTTTATTAGTTGAATAGAATGCATGATAGAGATTAAAAAAAAAGAAAAAGAAAAAAGCTAGCAATAAATGTAAATTAGTTTCAAGAAATATGAAGTAATATGTGTTAACGTGCAGAAGCCAATTATGGAACAGCGTCCAACAAATCTAATTCTGTCTAAAACACCTCTGTAAAGTTGAGTTGTGTACTTATGGAAGAAGTAAACAATACAGAAGTTTATGCTCCGGATGGAACAAGAATTCAATTTATTGCACAAGTAGTAGGATTTGAAAATTGAGATTGAACTCAAAGGGTGAAATGTATCAAAGAATACACAGTAATGAACTAATTACTTTTTGAACTAGTGTACGTCTTATAAACTCAAAATGTTCATATCTTAGAGAGCATACTTGAACCAGTTGGTCAAGAAATTCAGAATAGCTATTTTGCAGACTACCATACAAATTTAACTACATATTTAGTATATTGAAATTTTAAACCTATAAAGAATTAAGAAATTTGCAAAACATATAGCTAGCTCTGTACCCTATAGAAAGTGTGTGTAAAACAAAAAAAATTAAAGGATAGAATTTCCTTAATTCACATAGTAAAAAAATGCATAATTTTTATTTTTAGCATGCTTTCATGTTTTGAAGCATCAAAATGTTCTTAGGCAAATATTAATAATCCCCATTTTTAAAAAAAATTCTTTTGTTAAAAATCACTAATTCAAAATATAACTTAGCAATAAGTCAAGTAACAATACATTTAACAATATAACATAAAAAAGTAAATTTTAAGTTTAATGGAATGAAAATGCTTTGGGAAGTCAAATTATCACTTTTTAGAGAAATTTCAACTAAATGACTAAATGTAAAAATTTGAGGAAGTGTTAAAATAGATATCATAAAAGCAATATATCATATACTAAACAAATTGTAATGCAAACTGAAACACCGGGACCAATAAATGTTTTTCTCAAACAACTGGAGAAATCCTTAAGAGTGATAAAACATTTCTAACACACTTTATTACACATCAGCTACAGCCTTTATTATTTAAAACAAAGGTATAAAAATGTAAGTTGCTATTTAACAAGATTTAATTTTGTCATGCAACTTTAAACAGGGAAAGCTACAATAAAAACTGAAGAAACAATTTAAATATGCCATTTATGGGAAACGGTAAATAAAATTTGTATGCACTCAAGAATTGTATGCAAACAAAGATTTTTTTTTTAGCCAATCCCAATTTTAAAAAAAAATCCATATGAACACATCAATATCTAATTACATCTATGAAGATATAGTCTAAGGGAAATTAATAATTCACACACTGCAAATCTGAGCTGTTCAAGTTTTAAGAACATTTGGCACATAGTAATATGTAATTAATAGACAGAATGTTTTAAAAGCATATAAAAAAGAGTATTTACCATTTAAGTAACAGTATTTACCATTAAGTAAGAGTATTTACCATTTAAGTAAGAGTATTTATCATTAAGTAAGAGTATTTACCAAAAAAAGCTATTAATTTAAAAACTCATTCATTGTGCCAAATCAACTCAGTATGAACTCTTGTACTTGAAATTAATTTTAGAACAGAAGATAAAAATTGGGCAAACCAGGCATAACAAATGATTTTAGAAGCATATGTGATGAAGAATTAATACAATGTGGTTCAGTCTTGAAAGCAACATTTACATTACAAAAGATAGTGCAGTAGCATGATATAAATATTGTGCATTTGTTTCAGAACTACATAATGCACTAAGCTTCAATATTCCACTGCCATTAAAAAAAAAAAAAAAAAAAAAAAAAATAATCACTGATGGAAAAGATGATGTAGATTTTAGTTTGAACCCAATGGAAAGTGAAGCAGTTTAAGTTTCTTTCAGTTCAGAATTTAAAACCATCAGAAGGTATAGCTGCATTGGGATCAAATTGATAACCCTGATCTGAAGTCTGTGGCATTAAAGTAGGATCTTCATCTCCTTGCTAAAAATAAAATTAAGAGTTTGTATATATAACCATTTACACTGAAGTAAATACATGCATTTTCAGATAAAAAAAACTTAGTGTACAAATTCCTTTTTACATGCCTAAACAAATTTAGTTTTGAAAATCCTTTTATTATGTTGCTTAAAACAATCGTAGAATATTGCAATCTTTACATGAATTACTAAATTAAATTGCTTGTGGTAAAGGGTTTAAAAAAAATTCATACTTACATACACATGGGTAACAAATTTTTTTCCTGTAGTATGCTTTTATCACCACATGAAAAGTTACTAGTTTCATTGATTGATTAAAATTGGACAAGAATGAATAGCATGTCTTTATGGTTCTTGATAAATATCATGTCATAACAAAATGATTTGCCAGAATATGTAACATGCTATTGGATGCTTCGAGTTGGGTCAGAAATCAAAAATGGGGTTTAAGAATGTAAGGGAAAGACCATGGCAAAGTTGTTGAAGACCAACATAAGAATATCTTCAACTAACTGAGCTGTGACAAACTATACTTATGTTTTCTCGCCACTCCTTGTTTTCAACATGTCTACTCTTTTGTATCACTTCTTTAAGAACAAAAAAGAACTAAAAGGGCAGAAAATACATGGCAGTATAGAAACGAGGGGAAAATAAGGGTATTTTTTTGTGGTTTAAGCTGTTGGCAATCCTATATATATATATATATATATATATATATATATATATATATATATATATATATATATTAGTTGAAGATATTCTTATGTTGGTCTTCAACAACTTTGCCATGGTCTTTCCCTTACATTCTTAAACCCCATTTTTGATTCTCAGTCATTTTAATTCAGTCTTTTTGTATTTAGTTAATTTTGAGCAATTTTGTATCTTTAAAAGTAACATGATTGTCAAAATATATATATATATATATATATATATATATATATATATATATATATATATATATATATATATATATATATATATATAATTTTTTTTGACAATCATGTTACTTTTAAAGATACAAAATTGCTCAAAATTAACTAAATACAAAAAGACTGAATTGATCTTAGTGGCCAAATGTGTATTGTATTATAATTCACTAAAAACCACTTACTTCATCAGAAAAGTATTGATCTATTATCTCATATGCCAACTTATATATTTCTTCATTCTCATGGTTTTGAAGAGCCTCTATTTTATCTAAACCTGAAAGAAAAAAAAAAAAAAAACATTTACATGAAAGAGGAAAAAACATGCAGATGAAAGAGGAATATAGCCCTATAAATTCATCATAAAAATGTAATAGGATTAGATAAAAAATGCAGTACAATTTTTTATTTTAAAGTTATGATTGCCATATTGTATGTATTTTGTGTAATTTCTAGAGATATACATAACACTTTCTTATACAGGGATGAGTTCGGTAAAAAATCAAAAAGCTGAAAACAAAAATCCAAAAATTCTATGCGTATAACACATTTAAGCTATACTTTAAAATATTGTAGTTTTCGAGGTGCATTTATAACACTGCACTGTCTGCCGGTGAGCAAAAATGATTAAAAATAGTAGCACCTAGATGTAGGGATACACTTTGCGCTGTCATTAGGCATGGTATAGCTCCAAAGCAAAAAAAAAAAAAAAAAAAAATTCATGTGAAAGCGATGAAAACCGGCAAATAACTTCAAATTTCTAAGTAAATTTTTTTTTTTTTTAATTTAAACTATATTTTAGCTTGTTCAATAAAATAAAAACAATAAATACTTTTACAAACAATTACAGTTAAATATCAGCAAATAAATGCAGATTATTTAGAAAAATGATAATTGGGACTAAGTTACAGAATATTTTTAAACAAAATTATATAAAATTTTTAGTAATTTTGCATAGATTCAAATCAAACGGCGAAATCGATACTTAAACAGGCACTAATCACGGATATAGCAGTAAAGGAAGTCTAGACGAATGGCTACAAAACGGTGTGAAAATCTCGGTAAAAGCTGGTAACGTATTAGCCAAAACCTCGGCGAAAATGACCATCACTCAAAAGTAAGTATAAGCAATAGTTATAGCGCTTACAATACCGGCAAAAATGAACATCACAACAACATGCATATCGGCGATAGCGTCCACATTATCGGCACAAATCTCGGTAATATCGATATTTTCTTGGTAATACTAGTGCAAATTTTGGTAATATCAGATGGCAAAACAGAAATATCCAAGTTAGAGCCCAGTATACCTGAGATACTCTAAAAAATAGCGCTATTTTAGCCTTCAGCGAAAATGATCATCACACAAACGTAAATATCAGCGTTAGAGCCGAATATAAGGAACAATTTTCAGCAATAGCGCTGTTATATCGGCGTAATAATCCACGAAAATGACCACCACAACAACCTAAATCCCAGCGATAACGCACGTCATAACCACACAAATCTCGGCACTAGAGAACATTACATCAGCGTAAGGATTAGCGAATTCGAGCATCACATATCAACGTAAATAAACGATAGTTCCATGGACGTCAGACTTGAAAGCAAGCACACTATTAGTATACGTTAATCACGTGAATAAGTATGAAGGAATTTACATTTTGAGAAGAGAAAAAATAGCACAAAAGGATCAAATTTGGGCGTAATTGAAAAAGTATAAAATGCGAGTTTGAATACTAACCTGACTAAAAAAATGCCTTTCAAAAGATTTTTGTATTTGAAGCAGGAATGCGATGCGATCCCTGAGCGGTAGCTTTACCACTCTTCCCGATCGGGCGGAAGTGAAGCTGTGCGATTCAGCCTTAGAAAAAAAGTTAAGTACTGTGAGATAAAAAAAAAGCGGAGGATTTTTTTTCTCTTCAGGAATTAGAAAAGCGGAATTCTTTTTATTCTAAAAAATTAAAAAAGTGGAATTCCGCTACATGGTGGAAAAAAACTTCTCCCTGCTTATAATGCTTAAAAGCAGAGTAAAAGAGAAGCAATAAATAACAAGAAAAGAATTGCAACTTTATAGCTTAGATCAGCTTGCCAATAAAATTACGGAAACAAAAATTCTTTTTTTCTCTCTAAAATAAGACATACTACTTAGACCACTAGGCAAACTTCACAGAAAATACTATATTTTGGGTTAAAAATAAAACATGAGATATACTTAAAAAAACACCAGTCATAACACTGATTAATAAAGCATTTGCTTTAGTGTATATTGTCTTAATTAATCTTGATGAATTTGTCATATTATTGATGGTTAATTAAGCAGAAAAAACATCAAACTGAAGCTCTTTGGATGATGGAGTGGAACACAATAGATCTGTCTACTTCATAAGAAGTTCTAAACTTAATCCGTAACAAGTGCTCTATTAAAACCAAAAGTGCAGTGTAAAACTAAATTGATTATTCTATGCACTTGATTCTGCTCATAAAAAGAATACTTACGCTTGAATTAATGGTCATCATTGAATGAAGTGGTATGCAGAGTTTTCATTAGATGCATTTTCAACAAAATGCAAACTTAAAATTAAACTTTTGCATTTTAATTTAAAAAAAAAAAAATATTCTAAAATGATGCACTTCACAAGAAATTAGGTTCGGACCTGTGGGCATGATTAGTGAGATAAATATGGAATTACAATAATAATAATAAAAAAAACTAAAAAAAAACATATAACACTGTGATATCTATTTTACAGTTTTAGGCATTTTCCAGTGTCTAAGAGTTATTTCGAGAAGAGAAAAAAATGGAGCAAAAGGATCCAATCCAATTTCGGAGCAGTTGAAAAAGTACAAAATGCGAGTTTGAGCTCTAGCCTGACTAAAAAATGCGTTTAACTAGATTTTGTATTTGGAGCAAGAATGCGATGCAACCCCTGAGTGGTAGATTTTCCGCTCTTCGCAATCGGGCGGAAGTGAAGCTGCTTCGGGATTAGACCTTAGGAAAAAAAAAATATTTTTCTGTAGGATAGAAAATACGGGAAAAAACAGATTATCTTTCCAAGAATTATAGAAAAGCTGAACTTTCTTTGAAAAAGCGGAATTCTTTTTTTTTTCTTCTAAAAAATTAAAAAAGCGGAATTCCGCCATATGGCGGAAAAACTCATCCCTGTATCTCAGTAGAAGATATTTATGTTAAGAATGAAATGTTTAGAAACATTCATTCAACATGTTATGCACCAAGTCTATTTTGTCTTGTTTATTGTTCGGCTCACAACCGGGGTTCCTTTTACGACAAAGCAATATGTTATGAAAAAAAATTTGACAAAATATGGTAGAGCAATGGCCAGAAAAATTACCGAGTTATCACATTTTGTGATATCTGCGAGGGATAACTGTTTTTATGTATCGTGCTTCAATAAAATCCATTAAAATGATAATAAATGAAATAAAAATTAAAAAAATTTTAAATAAAGTTTCAGTAATTGCTTAAAAGAAGGTAAATATTTTAGTTTTATATCATCATATTTTACATTGTCAGCCATCGATGGCTCACACGGCCTAAACAAAAAGTTCAGTGTCAGCCACCGATGGCCGACAGGGCGCTCAACGTGTTAAATGATACTTCACACGGTAAATCTGTCAATAGGATCTAATATCAGGACACTTTTCATGCCTCTTTCATTTAAAGCAAAAAAAAGAGCTTTTTTTAATTTTGAAAAAAACTCAATTTTCTTTTCTATCATACCTTAGACAAACGAAAGGGTAGAATATAGGTTATCATATTCACATGCTACGATACAAGTTGGCAAAACTAACTTACTCACAGACAGCACCTAAGCAAAAAAAAGCTGAACTTCACGTAAAAACATTGGTAAAAATCGATAAGCAAAACACATATATTTTTTTTTTAATTTTAAAAGTCAAACAACTTTTAGGCAAAAAAAAAGTTTAATGCTTAAACAATTTTACTATATTGACAATAACAAGCGAATTTAATTAAGCCCAGTTTTCTTATTTTTTAAGCTGCATTCAAAGTTATTAAATAAATTGCTTCAAACTTTAAATTATTTTTAAATTTAGCTACACTATTAAAATTTTGGTCGATCTGCATCGATTGACCTACACGACGAAATCGATCATCACACCGGCACAATTCACGGATATTATGTCTATAATACCAACGGAGGCCTCGGCGAAAGCACCAATTACAACAATGCAGAAATCAGAGATGGCAGTTAAAACATCAGCACCAAAACGGTGCTAACATCAGAAAAAGCTGCCGTTAAAACAGCTTGACCTTTAGTGAAACTGACTATCACTTCAATGTAAATATCGGCGATAGTGCTTTCCATACTGCCTCAAATCTCAGCAATCGATCTATTACATCGATGCAATACTCGGATAAAATTATAATCACAAGGATGTAATTATTAGTGATAGCGACCACCATACCGGTGCAAATCTCGCAATGGAGTCTATTACATCAGCGTTAATACTTGGCGAAAATAACCGTCACAACAACGTAGATCAAGGCTATCGCCAGCATTTAAGACCAAATATCGGCAATAGCGGCCATTAAATCGGCGTGACACTCAATGAAATTGACAATCACATACTTACATAAATATTGATGATAGAGACAAACATTAGAGGAAGTAGCGACAAAAGTGGCCACTTCACCGGAGGTTTGGGAAATTCTGAATGCAGGTAAGGGTCTGCGGCGATCAGACTTGTAAGGGAGCACACGACACACATGCACTCCTTGAAATTTTAATGCAGATTTGCATCGATCTCAGAAAATGTTGGCCTAAAACGCTGAAATCGGCGCATCCGTAGAACTGTTCCATGTCAGGGTGGCCCCAAAATGCAGGGTAAAAAAAAAAAAAAAAAAAACGTTTCATGATATTCCCAGACTGAATTCTAAAAAATTCCCCAATTTTACGGTTGGTTGTTTGTTTTCGGATTATCTGGCGCCGTCAGCAACACATTATCAACACAGCATTATAGCCCTCTATAATGCGCCGAAACATACATCATCTGACAAGCCAACATACATTTACAAACACCCATGCCTTACACAGGACTAAAAACCCGCAACCTCATTGTCTAGAAGCTAGTATGCTAATCACTATATTGTTTGGTCGGCCCAATTTTACGGTAAACTTTTTTTCAAATTTCCACAACTTTTTCCAGATGTATAGACACTCTGATCAAACAGAAATGTATGTTAAAGATGTAATATGCCAATTTTTTCAAACGTTTTTGTTGTCAAGAAGGGTTCGTACGGAATTTTCGTAAACAAATTCAAGGAGTTCCTAAGGACTTTTCACGAACCTTCCAATAAAAAAATAAGGACCTTAAAATAAAATTTAAAAAAAAAAAAAAATGAAAAACATTTGACGACGTAAATATAACATATAATTTGCGAAAAATATTGCATTTTATTTCAATCTTACTTAAGATGCAGTTTGCACCAAATATAGTTCACCAGAGTAAAATGTTTTTAAGAAAATATAAATTTTTTTGTTGGGGAACGTTCAGTAACCTTCTTAACTAAAAAGGTTAAACCAGCCGTCTTTTTTATATAGCAAAAATATCGGTAATTAAATTCGAAAGTGTTATTTTCATTATAATTTTAATCATTTTGTCAGTAACTTCAAATACAACAGCTTTCGTTACTGTATATGTAATGTTAATTTCATTGAATTGTGTTTCCCCGGATGATTTCAGTTTCTGCACTTCATAAATATGCTAAACGGATTAAATCCAAGATGCGTAAATCGTATCTAAATAATGTGTACTCACTTCCAGGTAACGCAAAAACATGTCATGTGAGACAAATATGATTAGTGAAAATAGAAAATAAAGCCTGGTTTACACGGGTAGACTTAAATGGGGCGAGTTGAAGGGGCAGAGCTTTGATGTTTGCCAGACCTCTTATGCGCAGTGTAGCGGGTAGAGGCACTGGTAGACTAACCGGTACAGCCTCGGATTTAAAATTGTTAGGTAGGCAATTTTTCACAATGCATTTTGGACATAGCAAATTTAATAATATTTTTCTCTACTGAAATTTCAATAGTATTTTAAAAATTAAGACTTCCTGAGGCACTGAATTAAAATATAGATGGTGGAAAAACAATAACATAGTATTAAAAATACTACATCTGGCCACGTTGCCGTCAAGAGTATTTGTTGTGATGAAGAATGAATATCGCGGACAAGATATTTTTGAAAATGAATCCAAGCATTTATTCACGTTGAAAAAGCGTGTTTCGGAATATCTACTGAATTTCGGTGGTGTTTTTAAACGTGAATAAAAGTTGGTTGTTTTCAGATTATCTGGTACCGTCAGCTACACGAGGGCTATAATGCGCCGAAACATTCGTCATTTGACAAGCCAACATACATGCCTTACACAGGACTAGAACCAGCAACCTCGCGGTCTAGAAGCAAGTATGCTAACCACTATACCATTTGGAAAATAAGTTATTCGTGTCCATTTTTAATAAGTACAATATAGCGAGTGAATGTTAAAAAGTTATTAAGGAAGCTTTGATAATATATAAAGTCCAAAAAGTTGAAACCAACCAGAAGGCTGTGTGGGGTTAGCGCTCTGGTCTCGCAGGCCAAAGGTGCTGGATTCGAATCCTGGGTTAGGCATGGATGTTCGTTGTGGTTCGGAATCCACGTTAAGCTGTAGGTCCCGGTCTGATTAGCCGTTATTGAGTACAAAAATAAGTAGTTGAGCGTACAAACAAACCAAACAGTTGAAAGTGGAAAACTTTTTTGAAAAGAAAATTAATTTAATAACATTTTTTTTTTTAAACTTTTAACTACCCATATGTATACATAGGCTAATGAAAGTATAGCATTCAGTTAACAACAACAAAAAATCGTTTTTTTGTTGTTGTTTTTTTTGCTTTTACCCACGTTTTGGAACACCCTGATTTTAGAAAAGTGGTCTAGAAAAAATTTATGTCCATGCGTAAGTAGTCAGCATAGCCCATCAACGATTAATTTTTTTTTTCATGTACAAGAAAGAACAATGTAACGTTTATCAAATAACATCGCCAATTTCGACATTTTGCTCATGTAAAAATATGAAAATGGTAAATAACACCATAAATTTTGGTTGTTTGGTTTGTACGCTCAACGACCTATTAATATGCACGACTGCTAATCAGGACGGAACCTACAGCTTAAAGTGGATTCCGAACCACAAAGAACATCCATGCCTAACCCAGCACCTTTGGCATGCTAGGCCAGAGCGCTAACATTGGATGGGCACAATAAATTTTAATGCAATGACCAATATTACAGTGTAATTGAAATTGTATGATGTTCCACACCCCTAGTTAATGATTTCCCATTTTTATTCTTTTTCTTTCCCAAAACTGATGTGTTAAGCGGGCCACAAACGAGGGTGACTACAACAACGATGAATTATGTGATTTATTTTTCTTTATTTAGGCAGGTTATTGGTCAAGAAATTTGATTAATTTTTCAAATGATCTACGTATAAATTAAAACGGATTTTACTTCATAAATACAAAAGTATGGGTACGTTGTATAATATACATAATACAATTATGCTTCAAAAATAAAGTTTCATAAATTGACATTTCTTTAATTGACATTTAATTAAGCGTGCCATATGTAGCCTGCAAGACTATTTTCTGTGGCTTGCTAGTTACACAGAATAAATGTTTTTTTTTTTAATCCAGAGTTGTTGGTTTTTTTTTTTATTTATTAATCATTTTGTACAAGAGGATGTGCGTTTATACTATGCAAAAGTAAAAAGTCCTGTTTGTGATTTCTGGCGTAAGTATTGTCATTAATTTATAAATATTTTCACATGTATATTCCCTAGCACCAGCACTTACGTAAGAAGATGTTATGTTATTAGAAATATCCTGATCAATGCTACAAATCTAGATTTTCTTTCATTCGAAACGCAAATAAAGTACGAGGCAGTTCGCCCTTGAAATAATACTTGGAAAGAGTCATATTATTTGTCAAAATTTTAGATGCAGTTGATTAATTTTCGTTCAGTGATATTTCGTAGAAAGCAAATGGTGAAGGAAAAATCAAAGCAGTTGACGTTAGACACATTCTTTGCTAGAAAATGAAGTGCTTACAATAAATTAACGTGTATGTGCTTTGTATATAAAGTGAAACTTCTCTGTCTTTATTATTTAAATGATACATTTCTATTATTGTGCATACTTTTGCAACTAAGTTACTTAATTAAGAGCATATGTTCATAAATTAAATTTTTTAGATTTTATCATATTGCTCGATATATTTGAAGCAATGATAAAAAAAACTAGGGGTGTGGAACATCGCACAACTTTCAGTTACAGGCCAGTATGGCGATGTACTTTTCGATAATCCTTATATTATCCTTTATCATAAATGAAACTGAGGGAAGAAGAAAAAACGATCGTTGATGAGGTATAACCTATGTTCACCAATATGTTTGGCAATATAGTCCACCTGTTGCCTTTGCGCCAGAAATCTCAAACTACCCATCCACAGCAGTTAAAGGTTAAGATCATCAGATGGCGCCAAAATGGGTGATGCGGATTGGTTGAAGGAAAAAGTTCGTAATGTGTATTACGCACATGTGTGCATGTTTTATTCTTCCCAATACTCTCTACTCTACACTACCAAGTGTGTTTACACGGGACTTTACCAATGACTCGCCCTGGAACTCTCCCCATATAAATAGGGCTACATGCGCAGATCTATTTTATTCTTCCCACCTTTCTCCACTCTACACTAGTGTTCTTTAAACATCGATTGTTTTACTATCGAGGGAACTACCGATTGTTCAGGTGAACAATCGAGTGAAAAATCGATAGTATCGAAGACCCTCGATATTATAGATTGTTTTAAGCAAAGCAATACTATCGAGTCAACTACCGATTTTTCAGGTGAACAATCGAGTGAAAAATCGATAGTATCGAAGACCCTCGATACTATCGATTGTTTTAAGCAAAGCAATACTATCGATTGTTTTAAGGAAAGTTGAAATATCATAACAAACTTGTGCAAGTGCTTATTTTTTCTCTCTGAACAATATTATATTTATTCAGGAATTTTTTTTTTTAATTATGCTCTACATTATAGTAAGAAGCTTTTACAGAGGCTATGCCTTTTTTTTATATATATAATATTGCTTGTACTACATGAAGCTATTACATGCAAAGTGTGCAATGCACATATACCAGTCCGAGAGGTGACTGCAGGTACCCCATACAACATCGCTCTGAAACTCATGTGGAATGAACTTAATGTTCAGGGGATACTATCTCGTCAGACTAACAAAGTAGTGACCACTTGACCAGCAAATATAAACTTAGCATCTATTTCGGCAGTGTTCCGACCCCCCCCCCCCTTCTGAAAAAATCATCGTTTTGGCAAAACTGCCTTAGTACCTTAGTGACGATTTTTTTTTGCACCTTACTTCGGACAGTACCCAATGTCTTAAAAAAATAGTCGCCCTAGCCAACAAATAGTTGAAGGTTTTACTTAAAATATTTGTTTGGGGTCATTACTTCATTGAAATAGTCTTCATAGTCACTTATCCACTAAAATAGTTGCTTTAGCAGTCTTTTTGTCCCCAGCAGGCTCGGCCTGGCCCACCAGGATACTGGGACATATCCCGATGCGCCCTCTCCAAAACCTTGGCACGGCGCCCTCCGAGAACAGTGGAAAAAATTTCAAATAAATATAGATTTTAAATTTAAATAATTAAGTTTTTGATTTTAAAGTGAGTTTATCTGCATCTTTGAAGATGGAATAAAACTAAAATGTAAACTTAGAATTTTAGTCAAGTTTCATGTATTACTATCGGAACAGAACACAACATACAAGGTCCGGCTATTAATTTCCAGGACTGACGTAACTGTAGGAGAACGAAAAGCCGGATGATGGCGCTAATGATTGCATATTGAAGAGCGTTTTCTTGCGCATGTGCAGTGCAATCGGCGCCATTCTGAAGTAAGTGGTTCTCGTGGAAAGGAGCATTAAAACGTAGCTCTTAAATTCCTGTTGTCGAAGTGAAAATGTAGCAAAGAATTAATATTAAATGTTGCTTCAAATTGGGTATCCTATCCAGGTACGCAGGGTCAGTATCAGCGTTGTCAATAAGTTCGCCATACGCGTCCAGTCTCAATTGCTTTTGTTCGTCCCTTAAATGGTGAGGAATGAATCTGGAACAAATCTCGCGTTTGCCTAGGTCTTGCGTCAAAATTCGCCAAACCGTCTCTTTGTCCATGTTCTATTCATTGGCGAGTACTCGAATAGTCAATCGACGATCATATTTCACCATATCGCGAACTTTTTCAATTGCTTCCGGCGTGCGTACGGACTGCGGCCGACCTGTGTGTGGATCATCTTCGACGCTTTCGCGCCCGTCCCGAAAGCGTTTAAACCATTAAAAAAATTCTTGAGCGGGATAATGCTTCCTCGCCGTAAACTTGTTTTAACATTTCGTAGGTTTCCGCAGCTCTCTTGCCCAATTTGAAGCAAAATTTAATGTTAATTCTTTGCTCCATTTTCACTTCGACAACAGGAATTTAAGAGCTACGTTTTAATGCGCCTTTCCACGAGAACCACTTACTTCAGAATGGCGCCGATTGCACTGCACATGCGCAAGAAAACGCTCCTCAATATGCAATCATTAGCGCCATCTTCCGGCTTTTCCTTCTCCTACAGTTACGTCAGTCCTGGAAATTAATAGCCGGACCTTGTATATTGATTAATCGATTTAGTTTTTCTTTTCTCGATGAAATGAAACTGAATGTGTACCGTAATTTCCAGCTACATTTTTTTTATATAAAATTAAGGCTGTCTGGAGTGGGATATATATAAAACAGGGAAATGTATAATGTCACTTTACGCAAATGTAAATTAATACATTTTTTTTATCAAATGATTTTTTCTCTCTCAAGCAATACTTGCTTTTCGGCGGGAAATGTAGCAAGAAATTGGAAATTGCAGACAAAAATTTACAAAATGTATATTTTTCGGATTTAGTAGACGCTGGGATAAAATATAGTATATAGAAGACCATATTAATTCTATCGGTAGTAAAATAATTTTTACCTTTGCACTTGAATGTCACATTAGTGATTTTGTTAACAATGTGTTTTAAATAATTTTTAAACTCTTAGCTCTTCTTTTATAAACTTGACAGTTCACTAAGCAAACTTGATCACATTTTAGTTAACATGAATATTATAAACTATTCATAAAAGCAATTAAAGGAATTTTTTACGTTACTATTGAAATTACTAAAAAATACATTGGCATACAATTGAAAACATTTAAGGACATTTAAATTTTTAACCGTAAACGTATTCCATATATTTTCTGACCAATTCATGAGACAGTTAAGAAATTTTAATTTTCTCAGTTTCATAAGACAACGATAAAAAAAATTCCCTTAATCAATTTCAGTTATTATCAAAAATAATGAGATTCATATTTAATCTTGTAGTTATTTCATTTCGGGGTGGTTAAAGTCACTGAAAACGACAACTGCTCACTTCGCTCTGTGATTTTTTCTTCTTCTTTCTAATACATTAATTTCTTCATCAGTATCAAAATCAGTAATAACCTTTTGCTATATTTTTCTTTTTTGAGCTATTAATTAAAGTCTGTGGTACACACTATTTTAAGACATCATCAACTGTTCATAAAGCTCTTTCATTTCGTAACGATAAATGTATTCTACGTAAGAAGTTAAATGATCATTAAAAATCTGCAAAAATTGCAAATAATAAATATATTGTGTTTTAACCCTTAGTTAGTTTGTGCGGTTGACAAATGTCCCCTACAATCAATCTATTGATAAATTGATTGTAGGGCAGCCCATGATCAAATGATTTGTACAGTTTTTTTCAAGTTATTTCAAAAATATCTTTTTCTATAAGGACATCATACCAAAAGTAACAAAAACCATCCGATACATCCAAATTAAACTTTTTCTTATTGGAAAAACATCATCCCACTTTTTCCCATGGTAATGCATTTTTTGGGAAACCCCATCTTTAGTCTCTTATGAATTTTTGAAGGAGGTGGTCGTGAAAAGTTTTCCATAACGAACATATATATAAAACATGTCGAACAGCTCAAGCACTGCATCATAAGTAACTAACGTAAGACAAAAGGTCGCGCATCTAACCAGGAGTCTAATGTAGTCGATAGTGAAGTTATCATAAAAAGGTTGCATGAAAACAGCTCTGAAATGAGGCAGCATCATGCTTTTTAAAATAGCCTAGTAATAGGGAACATTTCATTGTTTTTTGTATTTTTGTGTTTGGTATTGTACCTTGAAATTTTATACATAAAAATAACTGCTTTCACTCTATTCTGTTCATTTCTATACGTCTGGGGATGTGCCACATTGCGGTATCACGGGTAGTCCTAATTAAGTGTGATGCCGCAGTGGCTCATGCAAAATGAGTGAATTTATTCGTTGGTGTGAGACAGAGCCGTAGACAGGGAGAATCCACGGGACACCTCCACCCCCCCCCCCCCCGAAATTGTGCGAAATCTTATTTTACCACTTCCCCTTCTTTTTTTGTGTGTAACTTGTTATGTGTATTTAATCAAATCTTTGACCATAACCCCCCCCCCCCCATCCCCGGAATTGTGTGAAATCTTATTTTACCACTTCCCCTTCTTTCTTTCTTTTTTTGTAACTTATTATGTGTATTTAATCAAATCTTCGACCATAATGGTGTTGTGTTACACGACACGATTTTGATTTAGAAAGACTAGAGGTGGTTTTACTTCGTATTGAGTGCATAATAATAAAGTAATGGCTATTTGGTGATTGTTATATAGTAAGAATTATGTAAATTTGATTACATTTATGAGTAGAAAACTTAATACATAAACTACAAAATTTTAAAATAATACAACACTGGTGATATTTTGGTAACTTTAGCAACTGCTTGCAACTTTGAACTTAACAATTGTAATTTAATATTGCTGTACATCAAATGCATTCAGGAAACCACTAAAAAATAATAGAATACTAACCTCTACATTCTTCAACTTGAGTAGCTATATTGTAAAAATTACCACCAGCTAATTTCAAAATATTACTTATGCCATCCAAAACAACTTGAATTACTTGAGGATCTCTGACTGTGAGAAGATTACAAAGGGGTGGAATTACTTTTTGATTTACTAAGTATGCTACTTGCATCTTAGTACCACTAATGGTGAGGTTGCTAATAGCCCAAGCGGCTTCCTTTTGGGTTTGAAATTCCCCCTAAAAAAGAAACAACACATAGAATACAGCCACAGAAGCTTTTGAAGCAATGCTATATTTCATTTACTTTTGTGTTGTGTTAGAGTATATAAGCAGAAAGACCAACAGGGTTACACTTTGCTTGCTAAAAATAAAAAGTTTATGTGTATCAGTTAGTCTATAGAAACTAACTTCCACTATTTGAAAAACTCTGAAAATTGAAACATAAGTATTTGATAAGAAAATTTAAATAAAAGTATAAGATGCCCCTTAAAAAAAGTTTTAACATTACCATTTAGTGCCAGTTCTAAAAGCTCGTGCCAGGTGGCAACATCATACCATCTAGGTGTCAAATTTGCTACATTTTCTAAAACAGCCCTGCATTTGTATCATAAAAAGAGAAGTATGAAGGGGCAGAAAGGTTTTATTAGCAGGGAAAACAGGATTCTTTTGCTTCTTCAAGAGGTGGGTTTAGTATTGTAACTAATTTCTGTATATTAGTAAATATTTCGTAGTATTAATTATGTAAAAAGGAACATTTTTTGTACATTTCGCATAAGGCAGTGCAAGAGTTCGTCTTTAGTTCGCTTTCCTGCAATGCGTCTCCTAATGCTTGAAAACGAGTTTTACAGAGATAATGCTGGAAAACGAGTTTTACAAGGAGAAGGCCATTTAACATTATGGTTAATGGCAATCTCGCCAAGTTAGGGACGTTTTTGGCAACTAATTTTGGTCGCCAAATTTGGCGCAAAATGTCAGCAAACTTGGCGACATTTTCGGTCTCCATGTACCGGTATAAGGCTTTTTGACTGAGATCTGGAAAATTCTCCAAATTTCTATCTCTAGAAGATTTGCGAAGGAATGACTTTCCTATATAAAACCGGCCAAGAGTTGAGTTACTGAGTTAGTTGTCTCTCAACGAGCATTCAGAGAGCTGTATTGCGAAAGTGAACTGTATTGCATTGTCTTTTGTGTTGATTTTAGCAGTAGTGTATCTAGTTTTTAACTGCTGTTTGTGCTCCATTGTTGTGTAAAGAGCTGTATTGAGTCTATTAGAACGGGAAGTTTTGGAGTTGGGAAAAGAATTTGAGAAGAGTTAAATCAGAATAAATTTCTTCAAGTTTTAATCTGCTTATATTATAAAGTATTTATATAATTTATATTATTTTAAGTAATTTATATTATAAAGTAAAACTTAAAAAATAACTAAATACTTTTAATCAACGCTTATCCAGATACTGCATTCACTGAGGAAAAATAATAACCACACTCTTCAAAGATGCAGGCAAAACGTCCGCAGGTATGGTCTTGTGTGAAAAGACATGCGTTTGCGGACCCGCGTCCGTATCGTGTGAAAGCGGCTTAACTCACTTCTTTAAATTAAATTCTCAAATGCAGTTCAGTGTTAAGTAGAAACGAACTTAAGGCCAGGAATCTTTGACGGGTAGACGAAATAATTTTTAGCGTGGTACTAAGAAAATGGTATCACAACATTTGGTGAGCCAGCCAGGATACTTTTAAGTTTAAATTGTATCCTTTTTATGCAGTTATTTCCGAAACTTAAGTATAAGTTATTTTTGACACTAAAGTATTATTTTGGTAATTTTTCTAAACATTTCCAGTGCTCATTATGGATAACTTAAAGAATAAATAATAGTTTAAAAGACTAAAAAACATGCTTTAATAGAAAAGTGAATTAAAAAGTAGAAAATGATTTTAAATAAGTTTGAAATAAGAATAGAGCAGGGGTCAGTGACAAAATAAGAATACATAGGATTTTTTCAAAAAAAATATAGGACAATATAAAACATCAAATAACTGCACACAGTTGCTACTGAACTTCAAAATTAACTCTTTATACATTTATATACTCGTTATATTGAATTTAAGAGAATAGAAAACACACCTTTAAAAAAAAGAAATCGCCTGATCCTGAATACGTGATCTGTTATTGCCTCAATATTCCATCCCTAAATCAAGTTTTATTAATTACATTATTTGCAATCATGAGTCTTTTGCTTCCAGCATTTTTAACTGTTCCAATTTCTTTAAGTATTTTCTTTTTATCCCTGTTTGCAGTCTTTTGTTGATTCAGATTTACTGTTCAGTGTTGACTGGATTGGCGGCAAAAAGTGGGAGATTTATCGCCGAATGTAGCGAACCTGGCACTTGGTTTTAAAGCAACCCTAGTGATCGTTCAGATTTAACAACACAATCTATTGACGTAATTTTCAATTTTGGCGACTTTTATGAAAAAATCGTGGCTAATATTCCGAATCCGGTACGAATTCTGCGCCAAGGCAATATTCGTCAATAAATGGCAGCCCTGCCATTTTTTAAGAGCAAGATAACTAACTACCTATGGTTGCCATAATTTGGAGCGGTTTGATGTAAACAATTCGTGGCGCAGAATCGGTACAGGATTCGGAATAAAAAAATCGCCATTCAACATCATACAGTAAATCTTAACCCTTTTATTTCCTTCATCAATTATTGACTGAACACTCAAAATGTTCTTTAGTAGTTCTGCAAGTTAATCCCAAGTTGTTTTTATCCATTTTTCCCGAGGCAGAGTTTTGTTGTTGTATCGCTCTCTGCATTATGGCCAATTAATTTATTACGTTGGAGGAGAAATCAGATTAGAAATTCAAGACCGATTGTTATGGAAATGTTCACATTTTACAACTCCCGCCGGTCCAGTAGAGTTGAGTTGTAGTTTAAGCAGCACGTGACGTCATAAGAGATAAAACGCCGTGCCGCCGTTACAAACATCGTTTTTGTCAGGTCTTTTTCACCTACGATCGCGCCAAAGAATCCGAAATATTAAAAAATGGCAACAAACGGCGCCGTTATTACGAATTCGAAGAAAATATAGATCGAATCAATGTAGAAATATAGGATATATAGGACAATTGTAAAATATAGGACAATATAGGACGTTTTTACCGATTTTAAAAAAAATATAGGATTTATAGGACATATAGGACGACTGTGACCCCTGATAGAGTGATTAACATGAAATATTTATTTTACGATAAAAAAACGTGGGGTGCCTTTTAAGATATTTTCATAATGGCTCTACTTTTACCAATATCTGTCATTAAATATTTACAACAATTGACATCAAGCATCCCACGTTTTGTTAAGATAAAATAAATATTTCTTGTTAATCGCTCTATTTATATTTCAAACTTATTTAAAATTATTTTCTACTTTTTAGTTCACTTTCTATTAAAGCGTGTTTTTTTAGTTTTTTAAACTATTATTTGTCTTTTTTTAAAAAGAGCCCCCTTTTTTTTGTGATTTATTATCCTGAATTCCACAATTGGTAGCATATGAGCTAAAGGTTGTACTTCCACAGACATTTAATTAATCAAAAAGAGCAGTTTGAAAATAAAGTGCAGATTCCCAAGTATGTTAATTCTGCTAATAAATCTTACTGAAGTTGCAAAATTCTTCTCCTAGAAAATTCAAAATAAAAAAGCCACAAATCACATATTTTATGATAAATAATCCACATGACATTTTGCATGCCAGGTTGACAGAACTGTTTAGTGACTAAAATATTAAGTATTAGTGTATTTAGTGAATGAAATGCCAATGCTTTTAACACTAATCTCTTTGGTATTTTAACTGGTATCCCTTTGGGTCAATTGTTTGTGGTGCTAGTGCTAAAAACTAGCACTAGCAGTCCAGGGTATAGGCATAACCCCTCCATGAAATATTTAAAACAATTTGAATAAAAATAAATTTGATGTTTAAAAGAGCAAATCTTACCTTGTTTAAATGATGAATTACCATAGGAATCAAACCAGCATCAATGACAGCTTGAACTTGTTGCTGGTTACCAGCAGTAATATTTGATAAAAACCAAACTGCTTCCTATAATACATAATGATATAAAACACAAAAAGTCAATATGAAACAGGTGGATAATTGCTTAATTGAAAACACAATTTGAAATAAATGATGAATAACTACTAATGCTTTGCAATATTGCCTTAAGAATCACTGTAACAAAATATATATATATATATGAGAAACAACACTTTTAAAATCATAAGCTTGGTGGAAAAAGAAAATATGTGTTAATCATAGCCAGCTTTTGAACATAATGTATTTGAAATTTAAAGCAGTGCATGGACAACACAAGTTTTATGCTATTTATATTAATTTCTATAACAACTAAAAATTCAATATGAATAAATTACATGCAAATAAGAAGGAACGGAAAAATTTAGTTTAAAATGCATTTGTTAATGTATTAGGAATCGCGAAATTTGACTCAAATCTGTGTTTTTGTTTTTACAATATTCCCGAATTCATTACCATTAAAATGATACCATTTTCTTTCTGAGACTCAAATTACTTTCTAAATTACGGTAGATTTTGTGAACCTGTTTTGTATCACGTTCATTAGTGTAGTAAACTTTAAACGCGTTTTCTGAAGAATGACATTTTGGTGTTATATGACTTTACGCCAATGGTCATAACTTCACAGTAAATTATCCGATTTATAAAATTCTAATTTTGTTTTGTAGACAATAGTTGTGAATGTGTTTTCTATGGAAAATCTAATATACATTCTTACAAACACATTTTTTATGCATATTTTAATCTTAATTTTTTCTGTTAAAAATTATGTATTTTTTGGAATTTTTTATTTAAAAACTTATAATTAAATAAATATTGAAGCCAAATTCAAAATTCTCCATAGGAACATGCGTCAGTATAACATCTCTTATTTGCAATAAAATTAATACCTCTAAGTTAATTGCAAGTTTATTTATGCATGTTCTAATAATGTCCTAATTAGTCACTTTAATTGCAATTAGCTGATTAAAAAATTGACGGGGGAAAAAAAGTTTATACATAAAAATGCATCATTTTTAATTCTGATATACTGCCAAAATGTTTGAAATTATAACTTAAAAATTAAAGAAAATCATCTCAATTGTATATGTATACCTTAAGACTTAATACATACAACAGTTTTTAAATAATCAACTACAAAATGTATGACATTGTTACAAATGCGTTTTTAAATGTGCGAATAAATATTATGATAATAATCTGTATCTGTTGTAAAGCAAGTTATGGTGTCGGCTAGAAATCAGCAAAATTTCTGCATCCAAACAATTCTGATAGCTTTTTAGAATAGTTTGATATACGATTTGATATTTGCAATTTAACTAAATTTGTCTAAAGGTATCTATCTAAAAGCAAAGTAGAAATATCTTTGCTTAAATATTAATGAACAATCTTAGCATCTGTACACCCAATCTCACACACGGCCGCCGACAGGATTTTTGCGCCCTTATGCAACTGTACCTTGGGAAACCTTACTCCCCCCCATATACACATATGCCGCCCATACTAAAAAGATAATATCTCCACAGTTATTAGTTTTGAAATAGGACATTTTTTGTAAATAGAGAAGTGTATACAGGGTGTTCAAAAACCACCGCACTTCATATAATTTTTCATAATTATGAGCAAATATTAATAATATTTGTAATTTGAACTAGGGTCCGCAAATCAAAATTTATCGAGATATTCGCAATCAAAGTTTAATCAATTAAATCCTTTCAATCCATTTCTGGAAACTCTCTTTATTTACCCGTTTTTCTTTGGAGATTACCAGAATTTTAATCGTTTGCTGATTGGAAAAAAAAAAATTAAGTGGGCGTGGTGGACCAAACAGCAAGAAAAATTAAAGTGTTAAGTTTACTTTTTTCTCTTTTTATCACCTTTTGGCTAACAGTTGATTTGAAAAGACTACTTACAATTTTTAATGCTTGAATTTGAAGTGAGCATATGATTGGCAAACCCTAACTTTTCATAAGAAATTATATTTGGAAATTTGAGTTACAATAAATAGCAGATAATATTGAATTTTAATGTTATCATTTAATTAATAATCTTAGTTTGTACTATAAGAATTTTTTTTTTTTATAAAATAAGAAACAATTATTATAAATACATGTAGAAGCTTATCTTACTATAATTAAATAAGTTGTTAAAAGGCAGAATGTTTGGGCAACATGGCAAAGGTCGCGCGATCGAACCTCACCTGATGTTCAGATCCATATTTTAAAATAAGGTTTTTATAAGATGATTTCATGCTAGCCAGTTCATTTGATTCTTGTCACGAGTGTAAATATATGTATATAAGAATGACAAATTTTATAACATTTATCATATTTTGTACAGTTTATTGGAATTTTTCAACAAGAAACTAGCAGTTGTGCTGAATGTGTTGATGCACAACCTGAAGTTTTGTCACTGGCTCCTAATAACTCCTTAGAAAAGACTATTCACTAGAAAGTTCTCTGCACTTTTCAGGTAAACTAGAGATTCATATACTTTATTTTGTAGCTGGGATTAAGCTGTGGGTGCTTTTTTAACAAAATACTTTAAAACTTTTTCAAATGGTAAAATTGGAAAGCTTTTTTGGGAACTATTTTGACTCGCCAAAATTTGCAGAGTTACTATTTTTGTCAACTTAAAGTTAGTCAGCAAACCAAAAAAACAAATAAACCGAAGGGTGAAAATTATTTTTCCAGTTGATATTTGTTATAAAATAGCTTTGTATTTAAAGTTAATAATGATTTTATAATAAAAAGTTTAATTTAACTGAATTAAAACACATCTTAAGGGATGTAGCTCGTAACCATTTTAGCATTTTGCTGAAATGAAAATTGTAACTTTAGCTTTTTCGCTGAAGAAACTTTGTAGAGCAGCTTAAACACTGTTTTATAGATAGGATTTAGGGACAAATACAACACTATTTATTTGAAGTGAGAATACTGTTGGAATAAATTGTAGTACTTTTAGAATAAATTGACTTATTGTATTATAATTAGAAGTAAACATTTTTATTTTTTGCAATGTACCGTGGGAAGTTAAGTTTTATAGAACTTGCTTGTATTACCTTTGTTAGAGGTGCTGTACTTAAATGACACTAATAGTTTTTTTGATAATCCGCTATCATTTACATATAAGTGTCTATTTCTTTTACAATTTGAGATTTATTTTAAAAATAGTTTTGCTTTTGTGAATGCTAATTATGACAATATTATTGTAACAGGGCTATGATAGTGACATTTAAAAAGCTTAAACACTGGTTGAAATTGCACATAAAAGTTGCCAATGCATATAAAGGATTTATATTAAAAACTTTATTTTGATCTGTATCACAGGTGCTTCTGGCTATGAATACAGACAAAGGCTCAGTCACAAAGAAGAAGAAAAAACTAATGTATCCCATCGTCTTATGGTCAAAACTGTATGACCATAAGACGACAGGCTCACACAGTCTTCCATGGTTCATCTAATTTTTGCGTTTGAAGTGAAGTTTACTTTTAAGGAAATATGTTTTCTTATATATATTTGCAATACATTGGACAGGGCTATATAGGCCATTATCTAAAATGAACTTTTTGCGCAAACATTCTTCTATGCATTCAATTTTAACTTAATTTTTTATGTGAATACATTGAATTATTAACCTTTAAATTTTTTAAAAATATGTTTACCCTGGTAATTTGGACGTTTCATAAGATGGTGATTTTGTAGGGTCATAATTATTCAGATAAAACTTGCATTGGTTAATTTTGAAAATTTATGAGATGTGTTCAATAACTTGTACATTCCTCAATCAAAATTTTTCCATTTCATATATTTTCCTAATCTGGAAAATCAATAACTTTCATATGGCCTTAAAAGTTGCTGCAGTTTGTATTGAAAGATATGATTGAATTATTCCTAGATACATTTCATATGTTTATACTATATTTACTTTATAATTTGAATATATTTGTATGCTGACATAAAATTTTTAACATTTCGTTTGTTTATTAAAGTAATCTGAACCACTTTTCATTTGTGTGTATTGAAATTTTATAATTATGTGTACTTTTTATATGTGTATTGAAATAAAATGATATTTTTATCAAATTTAATTTTTTTTACTTTATCTTTATATACACAGTGTAATAAAATACATTTAAATCCTGTTGTGTAAAAAAAATATTTTGAAAGTTAGTAAATGATTGAATTTTTTTTTATGTTTTAATCAAATCGAAAGTCTAGATAATCACAGTAGAGATAACCAAATGAATTTATTATTATGGTTCGATATATAATAAGAAAAGACTGATAGCTATTAATAAATTATTTTGTGTGACATGCTGATTTTGTGATATATTTTTTACCTTTCTATTTATGTTGAAGGATTACCTTAATACTTCGGAAATATTTTTACGTTTTAATTTATAATGGGACATAGAATATTTTGTTGTGATACAGAATTATACTTTAACTTTTATGATTTTCATCTATTGAATATGGTCATTATTACTAACAAAACCTTCAGCAGAAAACAAATGCCTCCTTTATATTGTAAACTGTGTTTAATACTAAAAAAAGTAATCATATATTTTGTGGCAGAAGCTTTCCCATCTACAATTGTAAACTACTTTTAATATGTAAAGTTTCTTAATATTTTGCAAAAGCAAAATGTTAACTTACAGTTGTAAACCGTTTTTGTCACAGGAAGTTTGTGTATAATATTGAGAAAAGCTTTTCACTTACAGGGGTAAACTGTTTTTTTATACAGACAAATTTCTGTGTATTTTAAGTAAGAAAATTGTATTTCATATGAAATTTATTGCAGAAAGTTTCTGTGTACTTTACGGGAGAAAATTGTATTTTATATGGAATTGACCTTATTCCATACGGAAATTTTGTTTATTTTACTGGAGGGTTTCTGTTTATTTTAAGGGTGGAAATTGTATTTAGTATGGAATCACTGCATTTAATATGGGAAATTTAAGTTTATTTTACAGGAGAAAACTATTTTGTATGAAGTTACCGTATTTAATATTTTTACTGTTTATTTTACGGGAGGAAAAACATTAGCAACCAGTCAAAAACCGTTTTTAACACGAAAAGTCTCTGTTTATTTTACGGGAAGAAAAATGTATTTTGTGTGGAAATACCGTAATTATTACAGAAAGTTTCCGTTCATTTTACGGGGGAAAATTGTTGCAATCGATCAAACACCGTTTCTAATACAGAATGTTTCTGTATTTTTTAGTTTTATTCTGGCGACCCAGCTACCAGTTTAAAAGCGTAAATTTGATAGGATTTTTTTTTGCAGTGTAGTGCGAGGAGAAATTAAACCATACTTCTCTATGAGGACGCACGCAGTGGAGACTGGCCGGTTTACCTGGAATACTCGCATAAATCCAGGTAGGTTTATCTCGGATAGGTGCTTACTCGCATAATGCGAGGTAAAATTAAACCATGCTACTCTATGGGGACGTACACAGTGGAGACTTGTAGGTTACCTGGATGCGCACATGAATTCAGGTAGAAATCGGGAAGAATTGTTACATGGATCTAAGCGGGGTGCTCAGTGCGCATGTGCAATTTTGACCCTTTTATATCGAGAATTTTTCTAAAATAGAGATAATAATTACGTGTATTGCAAATAGATACTGCATATAATTATCGCACATGTGTACTGCAAATAGGTATTGCACAAAAAGACTTATGGCTGTGTGATTAGGACTGTAGCCTGGCATTCCCAAGATGCCGTATCCAAACCTTGGGTTAGGCATGGATGTTCCTTGTGGTACAGAATCTCCTTTAAGCTATAGGTTATGATTGGGTATTACAAATAGGTATTGCACAAGAGTATTGTTCATGAGTATTACATATGAGTATTAAAATATGTATTGTCTATGTGTATTGTAAGTAGGTTTTGCACGTAAATACGTATTGTTCATGTGTATTGCTAACAATTATTGCGAATAGGTATTGCCCAAGAGTACATTGTGAATAGATATTGCATATACGTATTGCAAATAGATATTACAAGTAGGTATTGCACATGTAGATTTCAAATTATACGTATGTATTTTTAGGTGTATTGCACGACGAATTATACCGTATCAAGATAGCCCACCTCATAGCTGTGTGGTTAGCATTCTGGCCTCGCATGCCAAAATTGCGGGGTTCGAATCCTGGGTTAGGCATGGATGTTCTTTGTGGTTTGGAATCCACGTGAAACTGTTGGTCCCGGCCTGATTAGCCATCATTGTGCATAAAAATAAGTTTTTGAGCGTACAAACCACTATGTCTTTGAAGAGTTGAGCACATTGATGGTACAGAGTGTACTGTTGGTGGTACCATTTCCAGTTGGCTATAGCTATAGCATGTTGGCTCAAGGGTTTTCAATTGATCAAAAGTGTGGCCCAGTGTCTGTCCCCACTTAATATTTGGGCATGCATGCTGTGCAAGGAAGGCATTGTGTTGGCATGCATCTGCCCCACCTACTTGTATAAAACGTGATGTTTGCTGGTGTTGTTCAACTGTAATGATGTATCAATGTTTTATAAAACTCAAATAAAGAAAAAATCTTGCAATGAGCTTCTATTTAAGGCCCGAGGTAAACTGTACATTGGCCCTAAGGCGATTACAATGTTTATTTTTTTATTTGAGTTTCGTAAAACATCAATACAACTGAACAACATCAGCATATATCTCTTTTCATACAAGCAGGTGGAGTAGGTGCATGCCTACACAATGCTTTTCCTGCGCATGGGGTCGGACACCAGACCACACTTTAGATCAATTGAAAACAATACCCTTGGGCTTAAGGCCTAGGGTAATGATAAAAGCACTAATGAACAAAAATTGTTTTATTGCTATAAAATAAGAAGATAGAAGGCTTTCAGAGTTACAGACATTAGTTTTGATTCTGCAAACGATTTTTGAAAATCATTCAAGTTTTCCTAATTCAGTTTAAACAATGCATTACCATTTTTTCCCCTTTTTGTTAGCATCTTCTTCATTAATAAAAACTTACTACCACCACCAATATTTTTTCAAAAATAAATTCGAATTTTCAAACTTACAAAGTTCATTTGTCTCTAAAAATTTATTTAATCTAATGAAAATTGTTAAAAAAATATTGTATACACAAATTTGCTTACAATCGTTTGGTATTTAAGAAAATTTACAAGTTTAGTCGTAGTTGAATGTGAGTAGCAATGTTCTAAAACAAGTTCTAGGGAATCAAAAATTCCCAATCGAGATACTGACTTTGTTGTTCATTTAACGAATGAATAAAACCAAATTTAAATTGAAGTAATCTGGCCACAGAGCCTGTTTAAATCTGTTTGTCTGATATTAAGATTAGGGGGGAGATAGATAGAACAGACAGTTATTAATTGATGGTGTATAGCGACTGGGACAGCAAGAACTCATAGGTTGTTCGAGAGCAATAGCAGTGTGGATGGACTGCTATTCGAAGTAAAAATAGCGACACCACCGCTAGCTCGGTCGCCACTGATATAGTTCTTCCGGAGAGGACTATAACCCTTAACAAGAGAGCTCTGAAAAGGCTTCAAGAGCATCTCTTACAAAACGAAACAAACAGGTTTATGTTAATCAACTAGATGTTTGATGTCTACCGAGTTGTGGTGGAAACCGCGACAATTCCAAGAAAGGAGACTGAATTTTAAGATTTATTAATATCAGTCCGCCTTTCTTTCGACTTGCTCCTAGGTTGGAGATTGATAGGAGTCTCCATACCCGCTTCTACGTTCATCTCATCGGAATCAGATAAGCCTGAAATGGCATCTTCATCAGATGATGAATCTGATTTATTATGATCTGATTTTACTTTGTTAGTTTTATGTAGCAAGGGCAATGAATTGTTTTCAGGTTCAGAATTTTTTGTGTTTTTGGAGAGAACCTTAAGTTTGAGGGATTCTCCGGGTTTAGTTGTGGATTTTGTTATTGGTTTAATTATTGTAGTTGGGGGAGATCCAGTTTGTTGAGTTTTAACTGATTTACAGACTAGTTTAGTTTGGATTGCAGTGGTTACAATATTGGGTTTGGTTGAACAATTGGATTTAGATGTATTAGAGGTTTGGAATTGGTAAGGATACGAGAGATCTGTCTGATTACTAATGCTATTTAAGGATTTGGGTTGAACTGCAGCCGAGTAAATTTTTTGTCCGGTTTTAGATGGGATTTTTAGAACCAGTGCCCTTGCCTCTACATAGGATACATTGCTTTCAGATTTATTTGTTTGGATCTTCTTTTCTCGCAGCCATCTGGGGCACGACCGGGAAAATGCAGGTTGGGTGCCATTGCAGTTAATGCAATGGGCATCTGCGGTGAAATACCGATCGGCATGGTAAGCGATACCACATTTCGTACATGTGTCCGGCATATTGCAGATGTTCTTTGAATGCCCGAACCGTTGACACTTAAAACAGCACAACGGATTTGGGACATACAGTCGGACTGGGCAGTTCAGATATCCGGTTTTAATATTGGGTGGTAGGATAGGGGTATTGAAGGTGAGAATTATGTGTTTTGTAAGTAAAATTTCATTGTTTCGTTCTATTGTTATGCGATGAGCATGTAGCAAGCCCTGACTTGAGAGTTCAGAGACGAGCTTGTCCTCATCTACATATTGTAGGTCTGGTTCAGATACGACACCTTGGCTATTGTTTAAAGTTCTATGTGGCATTGTTGTTACAGGTAGAGTAGTAAGATTAGTAAGTTTATTAAGAGATTGAGATTGCAGGGGATTAGCTTCAATTAGCAAGTCCCCTGAACGTGGTCACTTTATGAATTTAGGATCTCCTATTGTACCTAGAATAGCCTTCTGTATAAAGAATGGTGATTTGGATTTAAAAGTCGGATCGGGTGATTGTGCAATGTAGAAGGTAGGTAAAGCAGAAGAAAGTTTTTTAAGAAAGTTAGAGGCAAGGGAGATTTCTGATGGACGTTTGGATGTAGGGTTTGTTGTAGTTTGTTTTGGGTGAATTAAGGTTTCACCCATGCCTTTAGAGTTAGAAGGTTCCATATTTGAATTCTATTTTGTTCATCTCGACGCGTCCCCACCCATCACAGAGCCCATGGGCTCTGTAATGGTTAAAAATATGCGAAAATGGTAACAAAAATGTGAAAATGGAAATTAAAATTTAAAAAAATCAAACGCTTAATATATTGATAAAAATCAAGGAACTAAATAAAACAACCTGATTTTCAATCACATAGCAAAAGTAAATATTGGAGCACCAGTAGATAACTAATTATTGTTAGTAATAAATATACTACGTCCTATCTATATATATAATTCTCTTACGTGCTGCCCAAATTCGGCTGTATATCTGTGAGCAGAATGGTAATGACTTCAAACAACCAATCACAAATCTTTTAAATGTGCTTTATGCACAAGTTTCCAAATTCAGCAATCCAGCCAATCACAATATATCTTTTGAAATTTGACTTCTTGCATCAGTCGACAACTTGAATTCGCTATATTTTTTTTCTTATTACTGATTCAAATTACTGCCTATTTAAACCGTATTGATTCAATATTTACGTTGATGCCGGAAAAAGTAGATGCAAGATGTGTACAAATTAAATTAAAATTCTATATAAACCAGATTTTTTTGAAAAATTGTCCGTTAAAATTCCAAGTTCAGTACGGATTCTGCGCCAAGAATTTTGCCAACAAATGTCAGCTGACGCCCTTTTTTTAGTAACAAGTGAATTGCCTATGGTTTCCATAATTTTACGATGTTTTATGCAAACAATTCTTGCCGCAGAATACGTACCATACTTTTAAGTTTTATCTGTATTTATATGTCAGCGTTTTCCAAATATATATACCAATAAAAACTGATCAAGGAATTTCCATTAAGAATATTTTATTAAGGTTTCCATGATGAAAATTCACAGTAGATTGAATAAGAATTTCAGCATTCCGAATAAACCACAACTTAAAAAAAAAGCTTTTTATGATAATACAGTAAAAGCCCGATTATACGGCATTCAATCAACCGGAATTTTTTGAAAATCAAGTTTGGCGAAAAAATTTGGCGCTATTTCGCCAAAAAACGGCGAAGTGTATATATATATATATATATGTGTATATATATATGTGTGTTCATATATATATATATATATTTAAATTTTATTTGAGATTTTGAAGTTGAGTGTTTTTCCCCCCTTATTTTGATAGTTTTTAATTTGTAATGGCGAAATAGCTGAATTTGCACTGATTAGAAATGAATATATATTATAAAAAGTTTTTTTTATTCCGGTTCATCCGGAATGCCGAAGTTCTTATTCAATCTACTGTGAATTCTCAGCATCGTTAATTGCATAAAAAAAATATGTTCATTTCTGGAATATGTATAATTTGTATATGCGGAATCTATATAAATCTATGGACTATTTTAATTGTAATTATAGCAAAGAAAGATGATTTTCCACTTGAAATTACGTTTATAATCTCATTCGGCAAAGAGTAGGAAGTTCAAAATTTGGTAATGGTTTGACCAAAATCTGGATAAAATCAATCATTCGGTTTGTAAGCTAGATCTACATATGGAACATGCGTTTCACTAAATTTAAAGCCATGTGTAACGGATACATTATATTCCATACAATATCGATGCATCCTTAATTTACTTATACACGTGATTTAATTAATAAATTTTCAACCGCATCCGGAAAATGTGCAATTCTGCCGAATTCAACTATTCTAAACATTTTGTTTTTTTATCACAAAATATCAGTTTTTCACGATCAATCAGAATGAAACCTAATTGCATCCATTTAAGTTCATTTCCTCCTATAATCCCAATCAAAGGTTCGATTTGTAGGCTAGTCAACCGTTTTGTGCACAAAACGGCAATTGTTTATTTTTATTTTTTGTGTGCAAAAAGTATGGTTATTGCATACTATTAACATATTTTGCAATCAAATAAGAAATAAATCTGTTTTACTGTAATTTCATTTTAGTAATATTTATTGTTTAGATTAGCCGACAACCAGACAATAAATTCAAAACTAAATGTTTCGTAAATTATCCGGAATTTCGTGGCGATTTGTATTACAATTCTGTATTCCTTTTTTCTATAACATAATAGTCGATCTTTGAATACGAAGGTCGTCCTCCCAAGCATATTTTACTTTAGGGTACAAAGAAGGTTGTGTGTGAGGAGGGGGAAGACAATGGAATCACCAGGGTTTTCAAATACAAAAGCCACTTTTCCAGAATTCGTGGAATCTGACCAAGAAAACGCATACATGAAAACTTCCCCTCCAGAACGGAAATAACGATAGTCTACTTTGTCCGCCCGGTAACCCTAAAACATAGGTTCGGTTAAAATCGGTACTATCAAGAGACTCTCTAACTTTTTTTTTACATATTTTACAACGCCTAATCTTCTGCTTTTTTTCCCCACAGAATTTCAGATATGAAAATGATTTAATTTTACTAACATATTTCAAATTATTGCCGATTGTAAGGGTAAAATATAACATTATTGTAACTAACTATGTTATGAAGAATATTTTTGAAATATTATGGTTGAGACGATTTTAATGTTAGGTACCATCAATAGCGTTATTTGCCGTTTAAATTTGGCAAAAAAACGTCGACATTCAATTAACCGGAAAATTCAGTTATCAGGAAATCCTAATTTCCCGGCGATTTCGGATAATCGGGCTTTTACTGTATATTCATTCAGGTTATGATTTACCTTACGATGCCTTTTGGCGGCTTTTAAAAAAGTCGCCAAAATGAAAAAAAGTTGAAAAGTTGTGCTGCTAAATCCAAAATGGCGTTAAAATTGCGTGTTGTCAAATCCAAACGGTCACTAGGGTTCCCGGAAAACCAAGTAGAGGGGTTGCCACATAGGCACCAAATCAAACTTTCAAAAAGTCATCAAGAGGCACCGAATAATAAATTTGAGCCTACATTTTTTTCTAATCAGTGCAAATTCAGGTTGGAAACTTTAGAAAACAGCATTTTAGAATATGTGACCTCTATTTAGACAGTTTTATTTAACAAAGAAATGTCATTCGAAGTTTCAACTCTTTCAAATAATTCATTCGCCGACTCTAGATCCAACAATTCTTTTGAAATATGCGCGAGTATAACATCTTTCTCCTTAAATTATCTACTTCATTACTCACTAACCTTCTCTTGTTTTGAGAGTGTTGATTTTTTGCTTCTCTCATAATCAAAAATTCGTAAGAAAAAGTACCAAAAATTGAAGAGGGAAAAACGCAGTTCTGTAGCGTAGAAACACTTCGTAAATTAAAAATTATAGAAAAATCTGCAGAAAATTACTCAAAAATCAGATGGTGGGTGCTATCTTGATATTAATAACATTTAACAAAAGCTATTATAGAAAAATGTAAAGGTTATTCGTTAAGATCATACTAGTTTGTACCTTCAAAAGCGTAAAAAGTTGAAAAGCGAATGTTTGTAACACAAGAGTTCTCTTTCCTTGAGCATCGTTCATCAACAAATGTTTATTTTCAGTTTCCCTTAGAAAAAAGAATGAAATATTAATCAAAAAGCCTATTGTCAATTTTACCTATGTTTTTTTTTTTTGACGAATGAAATAATTATTACCAAAACAATTGCAAAACCAAAAATTTATAATAATGAAAATATGAAAAAGAAAACGGTAAATAACACAAATCTATGACAAATTTAAATGCTGTGACTAGTATTAAGTGTAATTGAAAGTAGTTCAATATTCCATTACCCTAGTTAGTGGCAGAGAATCTGTGTTCTCTGTAAGAAAAAAACCAGTTCGGACAACTTAATGAGCTATTCATAAACTGTATTAATTTGATCGAAATTCATACATTGTACTGTAAAATGGATAATAGAAAGTTGGGAGGTATGAAAATATGTTACTAAATTAACTGAAGCTTAACATTCACATGAACTTTGAGAAAGTTTTTTTCAAAGTCAATTTTTTTGTAGCATAAACTGCATCTAGCTCTGTGCTTGTTATTTACAGAAAAAGATTCCTTGTATGTCTTTACTCAATCACAAAGCATTAAAACACAACTGCCTCGCATTTTCTTAGTCATAATCTCTCAAATGAACCATAATTTACACAAGCTTAAATACATGTATAACATCGACAAGCTACAACTTAGCAGGCAGACCAATCTACTAATTGAAGTAAAAAAGAAGTGAAGTGTTCCTGAAAGGGAAAAAAATTCCATTATAAAGTTAAGGGCTTGATGAAAATTAAGAACTTCAAGGGCTCTTATATAATGACCTACTAAAAATAAGTAGTTCTTAAAAACTTTTAAGGACCATGCAAATCCTGCTTTAGAAAAGTTGAAGCTGTAATTGATCGAAATGTTCGATACCATATATGAAGAAGTTTTAAACTAATAAAACATTGGATTAAATTTTAGTTTTAATAAAAAGAAGTCTGCTTACCTTATTAATTTTTTCTTTTGAATGATTTAACAGAGCAGGAAAATGAGACAGAGCATCGCAATTTAAAACAACTTGTGTTTGCTCATCTGTTCCTGTGACAATATTTCCAACAGCACGAAGAGCGGCAGTCTACAAAATATTTTCAAATATGATACATTTATGATAGAAATTATGAGAATAGGTAGTTAATCTAATATGACTTATTCACAGCTTACCTGAACTTTAACCTCCTTATGACTAAGCAATGGAACCAACTGAGGTACAACTAATGAATCAATAACCATCTATATTGTGTAAAATAAAAACACTTATTATTTATACTTTATATTATTAAACTTTTTATGCTGTTATATATTTATACTTTTACCTTTACAATAAAAATAATTAAACGCACCTGAATTTGCTCATTTCCACCATCTGTTAGGTACGATAAAGCCCATACAGTGTCAACTAAAATCTGAAATTATTTTAATAAAAAAAAAAAACGTTAATAATTTGTTCATTCAAAATATCATAATATTCAACAACAATTGAAAATATCTTAACACTTGTTTTTAATGTTACAATTTTTATAAAATGGAAAATAAAATTACCACTTAAAATAATGATTGAAACTTAGAATTTTTTTTTAAATTATAGACAATCAAGCAAGAGAAAATCCCCACTATTGTCAATTAAATATTTAAGAATAAAGACCAATAAAATAAAATACTTAAAAACTTGAACCTTTTAAACTATACCATAAAATGTTGTTAATAATTATTGGTTCTGCAGAATGGAGATTATGTTATTTGTTATGAGTATACTACATGGTACAGTGCGAATTTTTCAAAAAAAAAAATCCGAACAAAGGCTATATCTTCAGTTTAAATTATCGTAGAATTTTGCAGTTTGCACCAAAATGTTTTGTTTACGATTTTCTGTATGTCTGACGCAAAATTTTTGTTCTTAATGGGCTGTATGCTAAATAAATTTAACTCTATCTTTAAAAATTTCAATACGAACCCTAATTTTTTTTTTAATGTTTTAATTCGATACTTCGTTTACCCTAGATACCAAATTTCAGTTCATTACTTTGAAAAACATGTCACTTACACAATATTTTTTTTGTTTTTGCATTTGCTCAATCCTTTCCAGGGTTTTACGGTCCAGTGATAGCAGATTAACAAATTGCAAGTGAAAAAACTTGATTTTTTAAAAACTATTTGAAAAAAATAGTGAGTAAAAACTTTAAACGCGTTTTTCTTGAAACTACATTTTTTTTAATGGCTGACACTCAATCTCCGAAACTACTCGGCCGATTTCAGTGATTTTGGTTTTGTTTGTTGAGGTGTTTTGTATGCCAATTTACCACAATTTGCCAAAAAAATTAATCATAACACTATTTTTTTAGCAAAGAATAGTGAAAAACAGGGGTGCTTTTGCAACCTTTTTTTCATATATCCGCCATTTATTTTATTTTTGGCAATTTGTGGTAAATTGTCACGTAAGAAACCTTTCTTTTGAAGATTCCAGGTTTTTTTTGTTTTTTTTTCAGATTCACCAATCCTGAGATTAAAAGTCCGCCGTGGGACACCATTTTGTTTTAGGCTTCGACTTTGGCGCCTCCTGAATATCTTATACTGAAAAAAAAATATGGAAAATGTTGCCTTCCAAGGTGGTAAAGTACCTTAAAGCGATGAAGAAGCAAACGTTTTGCGTGTTTAAAGACGTAATCTATTACACGGTCCCTTAAAGTGAGCTTTTTTACATTTTTGCAAAAATATCGAGAACCAAAAATCTGAATGGAATGAAAAAGTTCTGGAGAGGGTTTTCGACCATGATAATTCTAATGGAAGCACAAAAAAAAAATATATGTTACTATTTAAAAAAAATTTCAATCTTGATTTATTAATAATTAATTATTAAAAAAGTTCTTGAAAAGTGATAATATTGTATGAAACCGAAAACGTTGGATTATTTAAGATGAGCTGCAATACTTGCGACGTCATTATCCTACTGCTTATGTCGAGACGCTGTAAGTAGGGACAACGTAGTGGAAAGTTTTTAGAAAACAATAAAAATAAACAGTCTTGTATATATATTAAAAAAAAGATGAGTTATTTCAATGAGCAATTAAAGTTTACAGACTGTTTTTGTATAAGACGCCAAAATAGTTCAAGTTGCACATAGAAATTTTTTGAAGAAGTAATATTAACATTCATATGTGAGCATCTTTTTTTATGATACTTAAAAAATAATACATTAAAAGGCAAATTATCCAACATTCAACCAATCGAAATTTTTTTTAAATCAAATTTGGCAAGAAAATTAGCACAATTCCGTCAAATGTTCAATTTTTTAATTAAATTCGAGATTACGAAGTTGAGTGGATTTTTTAACCATTAACTGCTGTGGTTGGGTGATTTGAAGTTTTTGGCTCAAGGGCAACAAGTGGTCCATACGGCACCAAATAAATTGGTGAAAGTTTAAGAAACATACTATCAAAAAAATAAATATATAAGTCAAAGATGAATAATTTTAGGGGTTGGAAGCGTTCCACAATAAATGATTCACTGTCTGTCAGACCGCATACAGTAGTTAAAAAGTTAATTCTTTATTTGGATTACTTTTAATTCGTAATAGCTGAATTTGCACTGATTAGAAATGAATCTACGTTCAGAATTACTCTTGGCGACTCTTTGAAATATGGCGATTTGACGCCGAATGTGACAAACCGTCAATTTGGATTTTTGGGAACCCTAGTGACCGATTTGGATTTGGCAACACAGCGTTTTGATGCCATTTTGAATTTGAGGACGCAGCCTTTTGACTTCATTTTCAATTTGGCGACTTTTTTTCTAAAGTCGAAAAGAGGCACCGTATAGTAAATTATAACCTGAATGAATATATTATTATAAAAAGTTAATTTTTCTTAAAATTCTGGTTTACACGGAATGTTGAAGTTTTTATTCAATCTGTGTGAATGTGAGTACAGAAACCTTAATATTCTTAATGGAAATTCCGTGCTTAGTTTTTATCGGCTCATATCCGGTTGGTTGAGTTTAAAATTTATTTGGCGCAAGGGCAACACAAGAGCCAAATTACGCCATCAGAGAAATCATTTTTAAAAGATTAATTAAAATGCATACAAAAACCCATTGTTAAATACACAAGGTTAGCACATTGCTAAAAGAACATTTAATGTGAATACTAAAAGTCTTAAATAAGGTGATAAAATGAGATTTCAATTAAAAAGCTAAAAAGATTCGCATGAGGAGGTGAACTTACAAGTGATGAGAGTGATAGATGATTTGAATTAAAAATATGCATTTGTATGGAGTTAAAAACTGGACATTCTGATAAAATACGGACAGTTAAAACACCACCACAGGAACTGCATGTGGGAGCACCTTCTGCCAGCAGAAGGAGCTCATGGGTGAAACGAGTGTGGCTGATTCTGAGACGCGACAGGAGCACTTCCCTTTTCCGAGATAGCTGGGTTGAAGCAAACCCAGAAATTGAGGGCTGAAATGAGCACATCTTATTAGTGAGCTCTGAATCATACAGGGACTTCCATGAGAGAGACAGAGCATTTAAACAGAGCTTGATGGCATCATCAGGGCAAAACCCCTTGTAGATCGAGCAATTTTATCTGCACGCTCGTTCCCATGATCTCCACATGACATGGGATCCAACCGAATAGAACTTTCAAATATCTTGTTAAAAGTGTTGCATGAATAACTAAATTCTTCAAAATGAGAGAATGGCTTTGGTTCAGCGGATTATTCAACGCATTCTAGAGTCAGTGCTGGAAAAAATGTTCACGCCAAGCGCAGGGGTGAAAAGTGCAAAAGCCCAGTTTGGAGCAATTTTGGAGCAGCAAAATTTAACATTTGGAGCAGATTCGCAAAAAATTGGAGCAGCAAAATTTAACTTTTAGAGCAGAATAAGAGAAAATGTAGCAGCAAAATTAGAAAATTAGTAGCAGAAATTTAATAAATTGTAGCTGATTTAACTACAATTACAATAATTAAAATTTGAACTTGTATAATTTTTATTTGTAAATTTAAAAGATATAAATTGAAAAAAAATTTTTTTTTTTTTTTTTTTTTTTTAGCTTTTGACACTTTGCGAACGGGTTTGCTATGCAAAATCAAGCTCTCTTTGCTTGCTAAAAGTTTCATTGTAACACAAACACAGCTCGCTTAGCTCTCTGAAAAGTTTAATTGATATGCAAGCACAAGCTCGCTGACAATTTATTGCTACGCAAAGACAGACTCGCTTCACTTTCTAGAAGGTTCATTGCAGTGCAAGCACAAGTTTGCTTGACTCGCTAAGTATTAATTGCAACGTAAACCCTTAATATCAGAACCCCCTCCCCATCGAGAACCAAAAAATGTGCCAGTTAATACAATAACACAACCCCCCTCACCTCTCTGAATTATTTTAACAAATGTTTATGAAAAGCAAAATTAGAAGGCCAAATCTACTTATGTTGAAAATTTCAGAGCTCTAGATCTAGAAGAAGTTGCTTTGTAAAAATATTAATTAAAAAACAAATTAAAGTTTTAAAATTCTATGTTTCAAAAGTCTAATTAGAAGTCCAAACCTACTTAGGTTGAAAATTTCAGAGGTGTACCTATATTTAAAGTCGCTACGTGAAAAAAAAAAAAAAATTAATTAAAAAAAAAAAATTAAAAAAAAAAAAAAATTGACATTCTGTTTGTCAAATGCACAATTTGAAGGTAAAAACTACTTATGTTGAAAATTTCTGAGCTTTAGCCTAATTAAAAGACTTTTTTTTTAATTAAAAAATTAGTTAAGAAAACTAATTAAATATTAACATTCTGTTTTTTAAAAGTCTAATTAAAAAAAGGCCAAAACTACTTATGTAGAAAATTTCAGAGCTGTACCTCTATTTGAAGTCGGTTGGTAAAAAAAATTAATTAAAAATGAACTAATTAAAATTTTAGCATTCCGTTTGTCAAAGGTACTATCAGGTGGTCAAAACTACTTATGTAAAAAATTGTAAGTTAAGTTCTACACCTATTTTAAGTAGCTTTCTACAGATCCACTGACTATTTGTTTTATTATTATTATAAGACTCATTTGTATAAAAATAGCAATTCTTATAGCAAAAATAGCAATACATAAAATTAAAATAAGAATGTTTCTAAATTTCTGTGAATTTTTTTTACAAATCGGGTCAAATTCTACTTCAAAACGCCGATTTTACCCTTCATGCCGTTCTATAAACTTTTAATTTTTTATTTTTTTTAAATCGGAAACATTCCGGGATTTTGATTACATTTCTGTGATACTCAATTTCAAATGTAAACGGACGTTTAAAAGTTAATTACCAACAGCCAACAAGTAAATTACAAAAAACAACCCTAAATTTAATAGAAGGCATCGTCATCATGCGTGTCCGAGCGGAAATATTCTTTTTAAATGCTTAGCCCTAAATTTTATCTAGCAATGACGCACGTGATATCAGCACTCGGCGATTTCAGTTTGTCCCGGTGCAAGACGTGTTTGAACATGAATGCTCATGCGTGAATGCCGATTTCAGAGGGCTAATCCACACATTGCTTGTTGGGAGAAAAATCGAATGTTATGGAAATTCGTGCAAAACGGCCCTTGAGGTTGCCGTAATTTCGTCTCCACATAGATTTGGTTTGGCGCTTTAGCGTGCGCGTTTAAATGAAGATTTAAAGCAAAATTGCACTTAAATGTGGTTTTGTAGCAGGTTGGCGCAGGATACAACTTTTGGAGCGGGATGGAGCAATTGGCGCAGAATTCCCACCCCTGCAAGCGAAAAACTTCATTATTTCCCCAATGAGGAACTTGCACAAGTGAGGAAAATGAATATTTTTTGTATTTTCTAGTGTTATCCAACAAATATATTTGAGCAGTGCAATTATTTTTTATCATTATGCTTTCAAGTAATCAAAAATCGAGTTTGAAATTAGCCGAAATCAAAGCAAAAGTCACGTGACCAAAAACGCATAAAAAAACCGTGACGTGGTTACGCAGAGATAAAGTCGCAAAACGAAGGAGAAACCTCGTCTCAAACAGGTTTTAGACTGGTTCATTATCTGCGCGTTGATGTTCACGCAAAAGTGGCTTTTTCCCGCCAAATCGCAAAGTGAAAAACTAAATATTTTTTAAACTATCTATCCGAGCTCAAATTTTTGAAAGAATGGTATTGTTTTTCATGATTTTTTCTCTACTTTTATTTAAAAATAAAACCAAGAAACGTGAAAGTTCCTCATTACTTATTGGATTTTATGCAAATTTAACACAATGTAGAAAATTGCAGCTTTAATTATACATATAAAAATATTACTATAAATTGAGTTACTTTTAAAATTAAAATGATTTTTTTAAACATGCAAAAACTTGGAAAAAATAATAGGGCCAAATTCAAATTTATAGTTTTTTCATGTTATTTATTTGTTGAAGTATTATAGTCGTCAGAGGAGTAGCTCAAACAAATTACGTAGACGATTTAGAACGATGCTAGAGTGTAATTTAAAGATTTAGGAAAATGGGGAGAGGTAAGAAATTAGCACTTATTGAACAAGGTAATATCCAATATCCTTAGTTTTAAAAAATGTAGTTTAAGTTTTTGGGATTGACTAAAAGATTAAGCAGATCTATAACTGTGATTAATAACTTTCTAAAAAGTAGTGATATTTACTATCAGTGGAAGGGTGCAGGACGTCCATCTGCATTGACTCCTCGACAAATAAGAGCTGTTGTTAGCCGAGCAACACAAAAGAAGCTTTCTTCGACTCAAATTGTAAATGATTTGAAGCTTTCTAGCACTAACCGAACTATAGGAAATGTGTTAAAGAAAAACCCAATGTAAAATTTAGTAAAATGAAACATCAACCACCTCTAAGTGAGAGATATGAAATTGCATGCCTAGAGCTTTCAAAAAACACATTGCTTTTGGAGATAAATGGCAAAATATTGTTTTTTCTGACGAAAAGAAGTTAAATCTCGATGGCCCAGATGGGTTTAAATATTACTGGCATGATCTTTGGAGCAAACTCTTTTTATTTCTTCTTTTTTTTTCTAAGCGTCAGTTTGGTGGTGGCTCCTTGATGATTTGGGGCGGATTTGCTAGTAACGAAACAACACCAGCTTGTTACCTGAAAACAAAGACAAATTTGGAAACTTATCAAGACATTTTAGCAGAAAATTTATAGCCAGAGGTGCCTTTAATCACATCTGGAGAATATATCTTTTAGCAGGACAATGCGTCTATTCAGAATTCAAGCTCCACAAAAATCCTGGCTCAAAGCTAATCATGTCCAAATGCTTGAGTGGCCATCAAGGAGTACTGGTTGAACCCAATAGAAAATTTATGGTGCATTATGGGAAGTGATATTTATAGAAATGGTAAAACTTACAACACCAAATATTAACTGAAAATGGCTACTGAAAACAGCTGGAAAAGCCTCTCAAAAGACACTTTGAAAAAACTTTCGTATTCTATGTGATAACGAGAATGATTAAATTAATTGAACAGAAGGGAAAGTTTTCGGATTATTACCAGTTTTATACATAATTTAGCGAGTGGCCTTAATATTTTTTCCAGCTTTCTGTATGTATAAAAGGGGAGGGGGAAATAACATTTAAATGAAAGAAGTTAAATTTTTTTAATGTTTTTGTATAATATAATAAGAACTGCCATTTTTTTGTATTGAGTTTAAATTTGCATAAAATTTATAAATGCATTTGTACGAATAATTAAGTTTTTCTGTTGGCCTTAACGTTTTTTCCAGCACTGTAAATAATCCACTGAAGATGATTTTGTATTAAATTATATTGTAAAGCCAGGAGGATGGCTTGGGATTCAGCCGTAAATACAGAAGTGCCTGGGTGCAGTACTTTTGGTAAAATAGTGGTAGCAGCTGATCCCAAGTGTCCCTAGTTTTTTGACCCGTCTGCAGAGAATGGACTAAAATATGAAAAGGTACTACGATGATAATGAAATAAAGACGAAAAAACAACATCTGGTGTTTCGGATTTTTTAAAATTACTAAAAAATATTTGATGAAAATGCCATGCAGGGTGAAGGTGACTGGATGAAAATTTGGATTTTCAAGATTAAAAGAAGATGGAAGAGATTTAATCCTCAATGAGAATGTTGGAATGCATGACAGGCCTGCGTTAAAAAGACATAGAAATGTGATCTAAAAGAAGATGACGATGGTTACATTTAATTTTTAACAATATTTTTAAAACAAGTTTATCTCTTTTCAGTTTTAAAGAAGGTTCGAGACACAGCATATACAAACTTGGTATCGGTGATGTAGAAAATACTCCTGACGCAATCTTTAGACCATATAATGGTGAACAGGGTCAAGGAGTTTTAAGGCCTGGCTGATCCATACACCACCGAACCGTAGTCAAGTTTGGAACAGACAAGGATTCTGTATATCCTCAACTTGGAGGTGGTGTCCGCTCCCCACAAAGTAGTGGACAAAACTTTCAGGAGAGTCAAGGTTTTTTTGCACTTGATCTTCAGGTGTTTTATACGAGGCAGGAAAGTGAGCTTGGAATAAAAAATAACGCCCAGAAACTTAGTTTCCGAGACAATGGGGATCAGAACCCCATTTAAGTAGATTTCCAAATCATGATGAAGCTCACGTTTCCTGCAAAAGTGCATTGCCCCGGTTTTTTTGCAAAGAAAGTAAACCCGTTATTGTTGGTCCAATCTGTAACTCCCCTGATTGCAAGTTGGAGTTACTTTTCAATGAGAGACATGCTTGTTGAGGCGCACATCTGAAAGTCATCAACAATTAAAGTGCAGGACACTGCAGGTGGTAGGCAGATCACGATGTCGTTGACTTTAGTGATGAATAAAGCGCAACTCAACACACTTCCCTGGGGAACACCTTGCTATTGGTCGAACTCATCCGAAAGAAAAGAGTTGGTGCGTACTTGGAAAACTCTTTGTGAAAGGAAATTTTCAATGAAGAGTGGTAAATTTCCCCGGAGACCTAAATTATACAGATCTCTGAGGATACCATACCTCCATGTCAAAGAAAACAGATACCAGATGGTTCCTCTTGACAAATGCCTCTCTAACAGATGTTTCTAAGAGGAGAAGGTTATCCACAGTGATGCGTCCATGATGAAATCCACTTTGAAACTGAGAAAGAAAGTTAGTATTTTCTAAAAGGAAAAGCTGATGAGAATTGACCATCTTCTCTAAAAGCTTGCACAAGCAACTCGTTAATGCAATGGGACAGTAACTAGAGAAATTCTTAAGATCTTTCCTAAGCTCACCAAGTGCGGTTGAATAATTTTAGTACAAGCCCGAGCTGAGGTGGCTGGAGACGTTTAAACATGCTGTAATGTATTTTGTCTAGCCCAGCTGCGGAATTGCTAGTGCCAGATAAAGCCTTCATCAACTCAGCCGGTGTAAAAGGAGAATTATAATCCTCCGCAGCAGTAGAAATAAAAACCAATTTTTTCTCTCAGCTAGAAGCTAATACGTGGCAAACGGCTCTTTGTAATCACTATTACAAGACACCTTGACAAAAGCATCGCCAAGTGTGTCAGCTATATCTTTAGGGTCTGAAACAATTCCCTGGTCATTCTCCAAAATAGAGATGGAATAATTGGGATATCGGCCTTTGATCTTATTGACCTTGTTCCAGACCCTTTTGAAGCAGAAATAGAAGAGATATAACTTTGCCAAGAATCCCTCTGGCTCCTTCGGTGGGTAATACAAGCTTCTTCTCTAGCACGTTTGAAATAGATGAGGTTGGTTTCGCAAGGGTACCTGCGAAAGGTATTTCAAGCCTTCCTTTGCTTCTTATGAGCCCTCTTACAAGAGTGATTCCACCACAGTTTTGGTATTTTCGGTAGATTAATTGATTACACGGGTATTGAAACATAAGCAGCCTCCAGAATAGCTTCTGTCACAGATGTTGTGGCTTAATCGATATCATCTTGACTCATCATCTCATCTGTTAAATTTATAACTGGTGAAAAAAGGTCCTAGTTGGCAGCCTCCAAAATAAAATGAGGAGGATGGCCTCGAGAAGCAACACCATTGCTCAACTCCTCAAGCCAAAGAGGAAAGGGATCGCTGTTATATGGATCGCGTCCTACATGAAAGGACCATTTAGGAAAAAGTGGTGGCGAGCACAAGGCAAGATAGATGGCATGGAATGTCCTCGATGGGACATGGAAGTAAGTAGGCTGTCCATTGTTTAATAGACAGAGGTTATGATCCTCTGCTACTTTCTCTACTTAATGTCCCCAATTGTTTGTGTCTGGGCTACCCCAAAGAGGATTGTGACCATTAAAATCCTCCATTATAACGAAGAATGGGGGTGGAAGCTGATTAAAAAGCCTGTTTAAATCTGTTTGTCAGATGTTAAGATTAGGGGGGAGAAAAATCGAGCAGACAGTAACCTATTCGTTTTGCAGGACGACTCTGAGAGGAACAGCTTGAAGGTTGGTCAAGAGCGATAGCGGGGTAGATGGACTGCTATTTGATGTAAAAATAGCAACACCTTCGCTAGCTCTATCCCCTAACCAGAGAGCTCTGGAAAGGAGTCTCATGCAAACAGAAGCAGACAGGTTCATGTTCATCAAGTATATGTTTGATGTCTACCGAATTGTGGTGACATCAAATCTGACCGACTGTTCAGAACGGACAGTGACCGCCGGTAGGCGGACCATCCGTCTGGAACTGAGATCCAACTACGAGCTTTTTAACCGCAACAACTTTAATATACGCTATTGGAGCTAGAATTACCGCGGCTGCTGACACTAGACTTGCCCTCCAATGGATAATCGTTAAAGGATTTAGAGTGTACTCATTCCAATTACGGGGTCTCAAAAGAGTCCCGTATTGTTATTTTTCGTCACTACCTCCCCGTTCCGGGAGTGGGTAATTTGCGCGCCTGCTGCCTTCCTTGGATGTGGTAGCCGTTTCTCAGGCTCCCTCTCCGGAATCGAACCCTGATTCCCCGTCACCCGTTACAACCATGGTAGGTGCGTAACCTACCATCGACAGTTGATAAGGCAGACACTTGAAAGATACGTCGCCGGGACGAGCCCGTGCGATCAGCCCAAAGTTATACAGAGTCACCACAGTTCACGGACACGAGGCCCGATTGGTTTTGGTCTAATAAAAGCGCTCGTCCCCGAAGGTCGGAGCTCTGCTGCATGTATTAGCTCTAGAATTGCCACAGTTATCCAAGTAGTAAAGTACGATCCAAGGAACCATAACTGATTTAATGAGCCATTCGCGGTTTCGCCTTAATACGGCATGTACTTAGACATGCATGGCTTAATCTTTGAGACAAGCATATGACTACTGGCAGGATCAACCAGGTATCTTTCGTAACCGACCCCCGTCAGAGGGGTGGAAACTTTTCGTTCGGGGATTTCTCCGCCGAATCCAATTCTTCGAGTCGCGGCCCACGTGTCGGCAGGCCGCGGGAGGCCCGTGATGGGCCCCGCGTCACTTCTCGAATCGAATTTTGAATGTAACATGTAATTCTCTAGACGGTTCGGTACTCACAACGTCCCCGACTGCTTATTTCGCAGCGGGGCGAGTTTTCGGAGGCGTCGAGCTTTTTCGGTGCGTAGGGCACAATGGCAGAGAACCCATTTCGTTCATTGCGACTGCGTTAGACCTGCTCGACGCGGAGGTCGAGAGGCTCGCACAGAGGCCGAGACAATTTGGAAGCGGCGAGAGTTTCCAACACAGAACGTGTTCGATCGGCTCGCCTAGCAGACACAGGTGTCCACATATATAAGGCGCAGCATATCCACAGCTTTTCCCGATTTTTTACCAACTACCACCACTTCGGCCTATTTCGTCGGAACCGCAGTCGTTTTCGACACGCGATCGTGCTTGCATGCTGGACGCGATTTCGTCATGCCGCACAAAGTGCCTTTCGCCGCCGGTTCACTCGACGCGACTTGCGTACTTACGCCGCATCAGCGGAACATAAAATCTAAAAGCGTTTCTTACTTAGAAATAATTCTCCACTTAGAACTATTTTCATTTTTGAACTTTGAAATTTGTTACGACTTTGAAATATTTTTCGACTTTTCTCAATCAAAGCACAACGGATCGAGATGAAATCCTGCACAACGGATCCAGAACAATCACAACGGATCGAGATCGGAGAAACACATCGAAGCATTGATTTGGAACTTGCAAATAAACGACGATTCTCTCACCTTTCTACATAGTACCAATCGGAAGAGGAATAAACGGGCTTCAAAATTCTTCAATCGGATCCATAAATAGTGCAACGTGCAAGACGCAAGAAAAGCACGAAACAAGCCTCTACGCAAGCACTCCATACGGACAACGAGTGGATATTTACAACAACTCGCATCGCTTTTGCCACGTTCCTCCTACGAAGCCAAACTGTTGCAAGTTATATTCAAAAAGTACAAAAGTTGCGCTACAAAAGGCAACAATCCGCGAGATTTATTTTGAAATGCAAAGGAGATATAAGAGTGTGTAAACCATGACCACGTCGTTAAGGTAAGCAGCGATGTCGATGTCATCAAATTGGAATAAAAAACGTTTGCGACGCTTCATTAACTCCGCTAATCGTGCTCAAGTATTATTGATATCCATTGCACAATATGGCATAACAGTTTCCTTATCAAACCTACACCTAATTACTTAAAACTCGATAAAAGTATGCCACATACGCTGTCAACTTTCTTTAAGGCCACTGGTCCGCAATGAAGATTTTCAAATGGATAAACACTCCAATTTGGATATCTACATTCACGTTATCTTGCATAAATAAGGAACCTACTCATATTAAATTAATGATACGATGCTTACTTTTAAAAATCTGTTATTGTAAAGCACACAATATTCATAACTATCCAGCAATGGCGTCTTATGCATTGCCTGATCGAGATAACGACGCTTTCTTTCCCAACATTCCGTTTCAAAACAATAACCGTTGCTTGCCTTTTCTAAATTGAAATTGAATGTTTAATATTAATATTAGGAAGGTTTATTATTAATATAATCCCAACAATATTCATCAGAAATAAGCATAAGGTGCTCATAATGCATCTGCACCCTTCATATCATTTGAAACCACATATTTAATTAGCGTATCAAGACAAACTTGATGGAAATTACAAATTAATGAAACTGAAATGATACTGTACCTGGTTCACTAACCAAGACGAGACCAAGAAACGTTTAAATGCACTTGCATGGCACAGCGTTGCGGAGACCCGTCATTTGTGGTTTGACAAGTTCCTTTTGTTGAAAATTACAATTCTAAATCTCCATTTTAAGTAGCTTTCAATACATTGCAATGCCATTTGCTTTATTGAGACTGTTACTACTTTATCAATTCATTTATAATGTCAAATGATACTCAACACACATAGTTACGCCATGTTACAAATTTGCATCGCGTTTGAATCCTTTTATATTTCATTCACGATTGGAGGAAATGCAATTTTCGGTACATTCGAAATTGTTACAAAATTCATCTATATAATATTGGCTACGTCTCACTACCTCGGATTTCCTCAAAATGTGCAGGCATTGCAATTTTTTTTATGAAGTTTCGGTGGGTTTACGCAAAAATGTAGCCTATTCAGTTTTGCTGCCATGTTTTGTTGGGCAATTTCAAAAAAATGTAGAGGTTGCTGCAGCCCTCCATTGTAAGCTTTTTTTATTACATCCAATCATTATTAAACTGAATAACAAACATTTGTAGTTTTTCCAATGTATTCCTTCTATATATATAATTCTCTTGCGAAACGTCAAAATTTGGCTTCATTTCTGTGAACAGAATGGCAACGACTTGAATCACCAATCTTCTAAATGCACTTTATGCACGAATTTCCAGCCAATTACAATATATCTTTTGAAATTTGACTAATACATCTGGCAACAACAACAACTTGGGATTCGCTATATTTTGTTTTTCTTATTACAATCTACAGATATAAATTATTGCCTATTTAAAACGTATTGATTTAATAGTTATGATGATGCAAGAATAAATAGATCCAAGATGTGTACATTTCTTTTGGATTAGAATTCCGGATAAAACAGACTTTTCGGAAAAGTTATCTGCTGGAACATGTTCCGGAGGTCGCCGGGTTGCATTCAGTGCTAAATCGCCAATTTTAAAAAAATCGCTAAGAGGCGTTGTGCAGTAAATCTGAACCTATACTCATCTTTAATCAGTGCAAATTCAGCTATTACGAATTAAAAACTATCAAAATAACGAATAAAATTTCAACCCATTCAACTTCAAAATCTCATATGAAAATTTAAAAAACAACTTTTGGCGAAATATGGCTAATTTTCTCGCCAAATTTGATTTTCAAAAAATTCCGGTTGATTAAATGCTGGATAATTGGCCTTTCACTGTTTCATTTTATTTTCTAAGTATCGCAAAAAAGATTAAGTGAACATATGATTGCTTCGTTAAGAAATTTCGATAAGCAACTTTAATTATTTTGGCGCTTCATACAAAACCAGCCCGTAAATTTTAATTGTTCAATGAAATAACCGATCTTTTTTAAATATATGTACAAAACTGTTTACTTTGGTTGTAAGCGCAGAATCCGTATAGGATTCGGAATAAAAAAAAATCGCCATCCGACACTGTAAAGTAAATCTTAACCCTTTTGCTTCCTCCATCAATTATTGACTGAGCACTCGAAATGTTCTTCAATATAGTCCTGCAAGTTAATCACAAGTTGTTTTTATCCTTTTTCCCGAGGTAGAGTTTTGTTACTGCATCTCTCTCTGTATTATGACCAATTAATTTACTACGTTGGAGGAGAAAATAGTTTAGAAATTCAAGACCGCGTACTACGGAAAAGTTCACGTTTACATTTACAACTCTCGCCGGTCTAGTAGAGTCATGGTTCATACAGATTTTAAAAATAAAAAATAAGGACTTTCTAAGTATTTTGTGAACTTTTTTAAGGACTTCAATTTTCTATGTGATTTATACGAGGGGGTGAAATTGAATGGGGAAAAAAATGTTAATGTATACTAAAATTCATGAATGAAATTCCTTTGAATTCCTAATGATTATAACCAATCATCGTGAGAAATAGATATACTTTTACTAAATGTAGTTTAAATTTTTGAAATGTAATGTAAATTATGCCTATTTTTAATAATCTCTTGTTTCAGAGGGCACTTTTAAAGCAAATTGCAAAATTTCGTAACTGGCTTTCTACCATAATTTCGACATTATTTTATTTTTCTATCACGATGAATACATTTAAATGATCGATTTAAAAAAAAATAAAAAAAAAATTAACAATGATGCTCAAAAGGGAACAAATTAAAACTTCTTCAGAAAACCTTTTCAAACTCGAAAGTCAAATGACATTAAAATACTGAAATATCAATTAAAAATGCTCCAGTCCCACCTCCGTTGAAATGTGATTAAAAGAAAATTATTGAATATAAAGAAAAACATCTACAATTCGTAAGATTTTCATCAAACATTCATTTGTAGCGTGGCTACAGAATTCAAGAAACAAAATTCCCTCACATTTCACTGATTGCCAAAAAATTCCCTGATGTCTATCTGTCGACATTATCATTCAAAAACGAAAAAAATGGCTAATTTAAAAATATACAAATTTAATAAGTAAATGTAATTCCAAATACTCTTAGCATAATTGCTCCAAAATAAATTTACGCTAAAAATCAAAACAAGCATCTGTAGAGCATGGGGGGGGGGGGGGGAGGGAAAAAAATGGATATCATTATTTAAAAAATTAAAAATTCACACATATCATTTTCAGTTAAAACATTAGTTAAAAAATTAAAAATTCACACATATCCCTTTCAGTTAATTGTCTTCAATAAAATGTCAAAATAAAAGAAAAAAAAAATTGAGTACAGGATCTAAGCCTTTTCGTTTTGGAATGCTTTTAGGATTGTTGCAAAACAGTAACACAGCGCTATAAAGAGTTAATAAAAACGAAAAAATCCGATGGAATCAATTTGAAATATTAAGGAATTTAGGGCTCTAATATATTCTGTAAAGGCTATCAGCGGCCGCGCTTCTAAGTTATAAGATAATTAAAAGTATAACATAAATAATATGTAAATAATTTCAGTTCTAATATATTCTGTTGACAAAAAATGCGAGGCAAGAAAAAAAATAATCATGTGTCTGAAGGATGCAGTCAGATTGAAGTTAGAGGGGTTTTTTTTCTAAAAAATAAGGCGCCGACTTCACAGCATTCACTTCACGTGGTGAGTTTCGAGATAGATGTCCGCACCCGCACAGGGAATGCGAAAAAAGAAACTCAAATATTTTAAATTCCCTGACATTTCCCTGCGTTCCCGGTCTGACGCCATCCCGATTTGTATAAAAATAGCAATTTATAACTGTAAAATTTAGCTAAGAATAAAGTATTTACAATCAACTCCAATGCAAAATTTTTGAAAATTTGATAAACCCCAACTGTTTAACTTTACTTTTTAGGCTTAGCCCTTGTTAGACAGGAAGTAGTATTTCTCCTCTTGCTTTTTGCTGGCTATTAAAAAGTATACCAGATTCATGATATCACAAAAAGAGTATTCTGATTAAAGAACTTGGACTATGTTTTAAAATATGTGAATTTTTATTTCCAAAATCAGATCAAATTCTGTGTAAAACTGCATTTTTTTATGGTCATACATACAGCTTTAAAAGATGTGAATGTATATTTTAAATCGGAAATAATCCGGGATTTTGATTACATTCCTGTAATTGTTAATTTCAAGTATCAAACGGGCGTTCAGAAATTAATTAGCAACAGCTAAAATTACACAAAACGTTCCCCTAAACTTAATAAGAGAGCATCGCGATTGCGCGTAATAGATATATTCTTTTTAAATGCTTAGTAAAAACCACTTGATGGTTTATACACCTTAAAATAACTTTTAAATTACCATTTCCAATAACTTTCTCTATTTTGAGTAAGAAGGTATGGTAAAAAAAATCCAGGGAAATACACTTACAAGGTACGTATGAAACTGGCATACGTGCTAACTAACACTTGTAATGTTGGGACGGCCCCCAGCAATAACAATAACTTGCAAATGATGCACCTGGTATCAAAAGCCATTCAATGACTTCAGCGAGTCACTGGTCTGTGCGTGGCACATTTGAACATGAAGCGCAAGCGCAACAGACGATTTAGGTACGGGTGATCAGCATATTGCATTCCATTTAAAAAATGTACATTTTTTTTAGAAAATAACAGTAAGGATGCTATTTTCAGAAAAGAACTTTTTTTTTTATTTTTTTATAAAAAGCCAAGGCAGGAAGGAATACTTTGAATGATTGCTGAATTTAGCCAATATTGGTTTTTAACTTGGGGGAAAAAAAGGACTTTTAAGGATTTTTTTAAAAAATAAGAACTTTTAAGGGCCTTAGAAAAATTTTTGAGTTTTTAAGGACTTTTAAGGACCGTAAGAACCTTGAGAGTTGAGTTGTAGGTTATGCCGCACGTGACGTCACAAGAGATAAGACGCCGTAGTTACAAACATCGCTTTTGTCAGGTCTTCTTCACCTACGATCGCGCCAAATAATCCGAAATATAAAAAATGGCAACGAACGGCCCGTTATTAAGAATTCGAAGAAAATATAGGTCGAATCAATATAGAATATATAGGACAATTGTAAAATATAGGACGTTTTTGCCGATTTTTTAAAAAATATAGGATTTATAGGACATATAGGACGTCTGCGACCCCTGGAAATATACAAAATGCGAGTTTGAGCGCCAATCTGACTAAAAAAATGCATTTCAGTGGATTTTTGTACTTGGAGCAGAAATAAGGCAGGAATGTGATGCGACCCCTGAGCGGTAGGTTTTCCGATCTTTCGGAAGTGAAGCTGCTTCGCGGTTCAGCCATAGAAAAAAAGTTATTTTTCCGTGGGATAGAAAAAGAGGAATTCTTTTTTTCTTTTCTAGAAAATTAAAAAAGCGGAATCCCACCATATGGCGGAAGAAACTCATCCCTGGCTGTGATAAAGTCGCAATGTCGAAGATTTTTTGCTACGATTCATCATGCAATAGAATTAAAAATATTACAGAAAGATAATGGATTGCAAGTAAAAAAAAATGTAATGTACTTTTACAATACTTCGCCTGATGATCTGTCAGTTTGCAAAATGGCCGCTCTGTGTTGTGCCCTGTTTACGCAAGGGGAGGAGGACTTTTGTTGGCATGCCAAACCACAGTGTAGCCTAAATAACTCTGTTGGTCACCCTGAAAAACCTGAAACTTCCCTTCGACATGGGTGATCACTTTCACCTAACGGTTATAGTTTCGGCCTAGCATGCTGGATGCCTCGGGTTCAATTCCTGCCTGGTCCTTATATTTTCCACATAATAATCAAACTCAAAAAACCTCAAATTCCAAAAATCACAATGATGTACATGTCTACTTGTACGCTAGAAAATAGTATACTTCATAACCATTGGATCAAACAGATCGCAATGAAACTTAAATGGATTGTACTTGAAATGTGGGAAACACGATTTGGTTGTCTGGTTTGAACGCTCAGAACATATTTTTGTGTACAATAAAGGCTATCAGGCTAGGATCAACACCTTAAAGTGCAATCCAAACCACAACAAACATCCATACCAAAACCAGAATTCAAACACTACAGTCATCAGGCGAAGGAAATACGATATTGTAAATTTGTCGAATGAAATTAAACAAAATGAAAGATTGTAAATTCCGATACATCTGGCATCACAGATCCCAAAAGGTTTCAAGTAGTGCAAAAGACAATACATGAACTAACATACAAAACTATTGAGTACTCACAAAATAAGATCCAAATGCAACTACTTTAACGCTTCACTTTTCATAATTCGAATTTAATACAAGAATCGTCTAGGAATGATATTCTTGTTTCATGATGCGAAAGTTTTTTCCCCAATTTTGGCAACCTAATATTTTTGCATCTTCATAGTTCCGCAAGACTATTTTCACGTTGCATGTTGATAAAAAAAATCAAAATTGTTCCAAAATAACTTTCACTTACAGCTATGAATATCTTTTGCAAAGGCTCGTACATTTTAATATTCAAGATAACTATGCGCAGGAAAAAAGATTGAAACAAATGTTTCATTTCACCATAAATAATTACTATAATGTTACTAGCAATCCAGACTTACAGTCTGCACATTATTTATTACACCTACTTTTCAACAACAAAAAGAGAAAACAAATGAAATTAAAATATTAATTAATGAAAGAAAAAAAGCATTTTTTATTTGTTGGTGTTTTATTTTTATTTTCTGTTTCTTTGGAAATTTCCGACAAAGAAGCAAAATGTCAGTCTGTTTCCAAGAACTTTTTAGGGACTCTCAGAAACTACAAAAATTTCAAGGATCTTTAGGATAAATATATGTAGTTTTAAAGTACTTGTTATACATTGACAGAGACTAAGTAAAAATAGGGAAGATAGTATGAACCCTGAAACTTGAGTACTTAATGGAGAAAAATGAACAGTACATTAGTGTTTTCGAATAAAGATGACCTAGTGAATATAACAGGAATTACTAAAGGCACATATTCTGAACATACATATAGTTAAAGTTCCATTCTGACTCGTTCTGTTGAAACAGAGCTACAATCCTCTGAGAACTTTCGGTTTAATTTGAACTACCATGCATAGTGTATATTTCAACCAATACAAAATCATAGGTCTTGTTCATTGCAGAGATGTATAAAAACACACCCTACTAGGTCAAAAGCATTTTCCTCTGGTCGATTTTGTTATTCAAGTGTGACAGTTTTGTCCACACACAGAGATGGAACGATGGACTTTTGTGTTACACATCCTTCAAGTATTAGTATGCTCAAAAGAACAGGTTTAACAGTTACTTTGAATAGATGCAAAACTAATACATGCCTTATGTATTTAGTTCTATGTTTGTCTTAAGGTGTAAATACTTCTTTTCATAATATAGTTTTTGAAACAATCTACCAATAAAAGAAAATATTGCATTATGGAAACAATTTCTTTACTGAGTTATTTGATTATGGGCCTCTAGTAATAGCTGATAAGACTAAATCAAATTTTGCTAATCTAAATTTTTAAGAGTCATAAAAGATTTCATACATTTACATCCGTGTGATGAATCAGCACACAAAGGGCTGGAAGCAACTCTTTAATTGTTTCCACCGGAGGAGGTGGTTCTTTACTTCGACACAAATTGACAATTACCCATGTGACATTTCTCAAAAATGGCAGGGGTATCTCTGGTTTGATAAAATTTAGAAGAGGTGAAACTACTCCAAGCTTGATAACATAATCTCTAAAATCAGGTCCATCACCTGAAAGTAGTTTTCAACAGCAAGTATTTAATAAAATATCATAAATGTTTTTCAACAACATTACGATAAGTTTTTTTTTAAAAATCACCAAAGAAAGATATGAATTTTATACATATAGTAGTAGTTTTTGCACTGACTAGAGTTGAGTACATAAAAGTTGCTAATTAAATTAATCAGAAATGTTACCAATACACACAGTTTTATAACTTACTACTGATAAAACAAGGAGTTTGAGAAAATAATATTCTCATATTAATTCTTTTAGGAAGCAATTATGCAAAAATCTAACCGTGCTCTAGTTGAGTACTCCTAAAACCAGTTAAGAGATTTTCCTTGGGTTTTTTTTAGATTTTAATATGAGTATCAATTTTGTTAATATTTTGAATTAAGATAAATATAACAGAGCAATTTATTCTTACCGATAATATTACCCAATGCCCAAACAGCTTGCTCACACACATTTTGATGTGGAGATTTCAATAATTCCAAAAAATGCGGCACTGCACCTGTAGACAAATTAAATAAACATAGAATTTTACTGTAATGTCCCAAGGGGTAAAATTCAAAATGTTTTATTGTTATTGAAAAATGTATACAGAGTGGCAAACAAATTTTTAAAAAAATCAGATTTCTCTCATTTTACTAAAATGAGGGACATAAATGTAAAATTTTCATTTATGTTATCTAAAGATTTAATAAAGTTTAAAAACAAAATTACAGTTGAATGACATTAAAGCATTTAAAACATTAATTTTGACATGTATTTAAAATTTAACAGATTAAAAATAGAATGAAACTAAAAAGAATTTGATGTTTTCAATAGAATTACAGCAAATTATTCTATTATTTTGTATCGATGATTCTTTTCATATATTTTTTTTTTTTTAATTTTTATCCCAAATTTATTATTGCTAAGTTCTATAACAGGGTGTCCACAGAAAAGTTATTTTAAAATTCCCTGATATTTCCCTGATTATTCCCTGTAACACCCAATTTTTTCCCTGATTATAAGTTATCGACAAAATATATATAAATAATAAACTTTAAAGTAAAAGAACATTCAAATTCACCATCATAAAGAAAATTACGATGCATGTACAGTTTATCTTTACACATTCATGACACAAATACCAAATTGCTTCATTCAGTGTAGTGTATGTATAGTGTACCTGTACTGTGCAAATGCAATTGCACTTTAAAACCACACTTTTTTTTCATTACAATCTTATTTCAAGAAAAGAGGACTCTAGTATTAAATTTCAGATTTAATAAGCTGTTTTCTTAAGAAAAATTAAAGAAAAAAAGACAAACCATAAATCATGTCAAAATAGATCAAACACACACACATTTAACAAATACTCTATATAATATATTAACTACTTTTGTTTTCTGAATACTTGATATTTTAATCAAATTTTAAAAATCAATAATTACTTTAAAATATTTTCGTAATGTAACATTTTTATGTTTTATGAATATTATTTATCAATTTGTGTATTTAAAAAAAAAAAAAAACACCCTGTCTTGTCTCATTGGGGGAGTTACACCATTTTCATTGTCTTTTTAGTCCAAATTGTTCAATTTCATTATTTGCATTATTTGAAATTTTCTTTTTCGTTTAAGATCAGCTGTAGCCACTGTTTAGGTACAATACCCAAGCAAAATTTTTACAAAATCAACACATTTTCCCCAGACAATTAATTTTAAACAATAATACATAAAAAAATTGCTTTAACTTTTTAAAACTATTACTTACATCTATAAGTAAAATGTAAAATTGTTTTTCAAGTTAAAATAAACAATTTTATATTCAATAGCAGTTAAAATGACAATTTTAAATAAGGATACATAATAAAAACTGGGAAGATTTGGATTAATTTCTTGTGCAAAATTAAATTAAAATTCTAATCATTCACCATTAATTCAAACCAAACGGTGAAAAAGATCCTCACATACACACTAATCACGTACATAGTGGCTTTCACATCAGCGGAAGTCTAGGCGAATGACACCAAAACGAATCTCGCCAATAGCTTCAGAGAAAACGGCTTAAATCTAAGTGAAAATTACAGCTACTTCAACGTAAATATCGGTGATAGCAGCCGCCGTACCGGCGCAAGTCTCGGCAATTATATTAAACCAACAATCGGCAAAAATGCCCGTACCGGTGCAGGCAAAATGCCCGATAAGAAAGTTTCGTGATTGTCAGACTTGCAAGTCCAACAAAATTGTAATGCAGATTTGTATCGATCTCAGGAATGATCAAAATTTCAATTAAAAGAAAAAGTCGAAATTCGCATTTTAGCTTAACTGTACTATGTCCGACAGATGCAAACCTGTGCAATAACGTCAGTAACTATTATTTCGGTGTAATACTCGACGAAAATGAGCATCACACAGCAACGTAATAACGGCGATAATGCACGCCATAATCACAGGAATAACTGCCATTTCATCAGCGTGACGTTCTGCAAAATGGCTATAACATATCAATGTAAATAATTCCGATAGTCTTAACATTACAGAAAAATAAGGAGAGGGAGATAATAATTCCATCGGTGGTTTGGGGAAGTCTGAACGCATGCAGGTCCCATGATTGTCAGGAAATTTAAATCTCCGCGAGATCAATGAGAAAATTGTAGGAAAACTGTAGGAAAACTTTGATAGGTGAAAAAATAAAAAAATTCGCGAAAGCGGAAAGATGAGAATTTTTTTAAAAAAAGTTACTTCCTTCTTTGATTCTTTTCGTCGATCTGCGGGAGCAATCATATCCCTGCATTAAGGCAATAATTGACAAAAATAACCATCACATCAACGTAAATATCAACGTTAGCATCCAATATATCGATGGAAATCGCTGAAATTGAGGCGACTCTATCGACGTCACAATCTACGAAATTGACAATCACAAGCGTAAATCTCGGCGATACAGACAACTATTGAGACGGAAACCTTGGAATAGTGATTATAGGGACTAAAATGAACATCACAAGAATGTAAATCTCGGTGATAGCTCCCGTCTTAGCAGCCCAAATCTCGGCAATAACAAGCTTAACATCAACGTAACGTTTGGCAAAACTAACCACCACACACCAGCACAAACAAAAGCGATAGATGCTGGCAATCAGCAAGAAAAGTGGTCATTAGATCAAAAGTTTGGGGAAGTCTGAACGAATGTAGGTTTCTTGGTTGTCAGACAAGCAAGTAAACCCAATAAAATTGTAATGCAGTTTTGCATCTGTCTCAGGAATGTTGTAAATTTCAACAAAAAAAGTGCTGAAATCAGTGTTTCAGCAGAACTGTACCATGGCTGACAGGGGCAATCTCTGAAATAGCGTCAGTAACACATCACGAAAATGAGCAGCACGCAAGAAAGCGTTTCTTGCCCTCCATAATCACGACAATATCGGCCATTTTACCAAAGTAACGTTCAAAAAAATGACCATCACATATAACCGTAAATAATGCCGATAGACTACTATAATATAAGAGAAAAATGAGGAAGAAATGTAGTCATTCCATCGGCGATTTGAGGCAAATCTGAAAGCAAGCAGGTTCATTGATTGTCCGAAAATTTTAATGCGAGAAATTACGTGGTCGGTCTAGCGGTCCGAATTTTTAATTTTTTTTTTTTTTAAATTGATTTTGGTATTTTTGGTAGCAGTGAATCTTTAAATGTCAAAATTAAAAGTTTCATTTTAATTTCGCAAAATTCCTTTAAACTTTTTGACAAAATCCCTGATAATTCCCTGATTTTTCCCGAAATGCCGAATTCCCTGACTTTTCCCGATATTCCCGGTTTTCCCGATCTGTGGACACCCTGTATAATCAAGGACAATAATTAAAGTGAACAAGGTTTTATGAATAATATTTAGCATACTTCATAATATTTAAGAGGAAGATCTATCAAGGTTATCAAATTCATAAGTTTAATAAAGAAAACTATAATAGTGTTTCATGACTAAAAAATAAACTGAAATTCAATATGAGAATTGGACTTCAATCTCAAATGGAGCAGAAATTAACATCTGCAAATGCACATGGTAGGCAAAAACAAAATACTTTCTTTTTAATGTGAGAACATTTTTCAGAATAAATTCGGCCGTATTTTTTACTGCACATGCTGTAGTCAGTTGCTCAAAGTTTCATTTTTTGCCCACAGAGTAAGGATTAACTAGTCTATAGTAGTAAATGAAATATTTTGACATTCAACCAATCATAGACATTTCTATTTTATCCTCCAATAAATAAAAAAAGTTATGTTGGTGATTGAAGTTCCCTGATCTTTGTTAAATTTTCTAAAATTCCCTAATATTTCCCAAAATGTTCCCTGTCTTGCATTTACAATATTTCAAGAAAAAGTCAAAAACAAAATATACTTGAATGATAAAAACCATTTTTGTTATTTATTTTGAATGCTTTAATTATCGTATTTAGTTATCACCTTTTCTTAATACAGTCAAACCTTATTAATTTGAACACGCTTAAAACGAATTACTGTTAAAACAAGCTACATTTGCGATACCTGTCCTATTGTATTTACAAATAACATCATTTTCTTTGACGAACATGCTTATTACGAACTGTCGGATTAGTCGAACTTGTACTTGAAGTCCCTAACGTTCAAACTTCCATTCAGTAAAACGAACAAGTCGTTTTTCATTTGTTACCAACTTTGTCTCGCTAACTAGCCAGATACAAACCTATCGTCCAGTACGTGCATCACCTCATCAAGTGATTAAAAGACTTCAATGTGGGGAGCTATGGGATGCATGCTCCCACTCTGGTTATTTGACCCCTAGGAAAGCGTTTAAGATAAAGAGTTCTCCTCAAAAGAGAGGAGAAACATTGATGGTGAAGAAGGAGAGTAGGGGTGGGAGGATACCAGGACAATGCACATAAGACAGGTATCAAACCATTTAATTACTGGTTTTTAACTTGTTGAGATCTGCAGGGGTTCAAAGAGGGTTCTACAAATGACACTGCCTCCCTTTTCTTATCTTGAAGTATTTTAGAATCAGTTCTAAAAGCAAAAAAATCTTAACTTTGGAAGAAAAATATGCCTTACTCATTGAAGTTGAAGACTAAAACTGAAATTGCTGCTAATTTTGAATTTCCCAAAAGCGAATTGTTTACAATTTTAAAGAATCTAAAAAAAACTTGAAGCAGCTTATGCAACAAACCAATTTGAACCCAAATGCAAGCGGATGAGAACTACAAAAAATGAAGACGTGCCTTAAATGACACGTCGAACAAAATTCTTTAAGTTTTTTAAATATTATTTTATTTTTCCTATAAATTGAACTACGGTCAAAATGAATTAATTTTAATGGTCCCTTGCAGTTAGTTTTATTGAGGTTTGACTGTAACATCGTAATTCATAAAACTTTATTTCCTTCAAATGCATTTTATCTAAGTGATTACCATACCACATGTTTATTTCTTCCAAATAAAATTTTATTATCTTGTGTTTAGGGGTCAAAGTGACAAAAAAAGAATATAGAGGTTTTTTTTTTAAATATAGGACAATATAAAACATCAAATAACTGCACACAGCTGTTACTGAACTTTAACATTAACTCGTTATATATTTCATTAATTAAAACTTTAAATTAAACGCAATCGAAAAAAATATACAAGACATAATTTCTTGAAGTATGAAGACTTTCACACAGTACCAATTAAGTACTTAGAAAATAAGTGTCCCCTTTAAAACTTGTTATAATGAATTTAAAATAATAGAAAACTATTAAAAAAAATTCACCTGATCCTGAATATGTCATCATTTATTCATTATTACCTCAATATTTCATCCTTAGTACTTATCAATAAAACAAGTTTTATTAATTACATTATTTGCAATCTTGAGTCTTTGGTTTCCAGCATCTATAAGTGCTTGATCAATGTTTGCAATCGTTTGTTTCCTTCTTCAATGATTGATGAACACTCGAAATATCGTTCTTTAGTCCTGCAAGTTTATCACAAGTTGTTTCTTCCGTTCTTCCCGAGGTCGAGTTTTGTTTCTGCATCTCTTTCTTTTTCACTTCTCTTTCTGCATTATGACCAATTAATTAACTACGTTGGACGAGAAAATAGATCAGAAATTCAAGACTGTATACAATGGAAAAGCTCACATGTTTACAACTCAAGCCTGTCCAGCTGATTAAAGTTGAGTTATAGGTTAAGCGCATAGTTACGCTCAGCAGTTTTTTCCTCCCTTCCCTGAACCGAAAGGTACAATTAAGAACAATCGCCCAATTGGCAATACCAGAGACAAAGCAAAAGTGGTCATGTGACCTCTGTCGAAAAACCCTTTCCCCATCGTCATGCAGAAAAGGAATGAGTAGTCGATGCAGCACATGACGTCACAAATGATAAGGCACGGCCGCTTACAAAAATTGCTTTTGTCAGGTCTCTTTCACTTACGATCACGGCAAAGAAGCCGAAATATAAAAAATCGCAACAAACGTCGCCGTTATTACGAATTTGAAGAAAATATAGGTCGAATCAACACAGAAAAATAGGACAATTGTAAAATATAAGACATTATATAAGACATATGCGACTCCTGTGTGTTACCTAAAGTGTGAATTTGAATATCGATTTTAATAAAAAATCTAATCTCTTAAACGTGAAAACTTTTCATCATTCTACCTTTACCTTTTTAATCGAGTATGTATAAAATTAAATCAAGTTAAAGTATTGCTTTAAATTTTAGTTCTCTGCTGAGTAATCCAAATTCAGATTAAAAATTTCTGATTGCTAGTGTAATTAGCATGGCAACCAACTTTGTGTGTAACTTGATATAGCATATTTCACTGGATTTTTGTAATAAGTTTTAAGTGTATAATAAATCAAACATCTTTCTACAGGGCATCTAAAACGATTGTTTTTATTCAAACTTGTATGTTTGTGATGTCCTCTTACTGAATATAGAGAATGTTTACTGGAATTTACCTGTTGTTAATCAATTTCTAAACACTTTTTAGAATTTGAAATTAAATTTTTGGTATGCAATTAAAATACTGGGCGATTTCCATTTAACTAAGAATATTTTTTTTAAAAGCCATTAGTAAAGGTATAATATTAGCAAAAAGTCGTCATTTTGACTCGGTGTTTTTTACGGGTTAGGAAAAAAAATGTATATAACTTTTTAGAGCTTAAGGCTAAATACTTTAGTCAGAAAAAATTCATTATGCTACCTGATAGCAGAAATTTAGTTTCGAGAGAACTGTTCTATTTAGCAAAACAAATTCCGAATATTAGAAAAACTAAAAAACAATAGAAATGATTGATAAAAATAAATTTTAAAATATTTTTATTTAATTTTACAATATTGTAAAATGTTATTATACAAATGAATTTATTTAGAAAATTTTACAAAGCTCACATTTTTTATTTATTTTTTTTATTTTTTATATTTTCTCAATCTCATTCCAGCAGAAGCAGAATTATAAAATTTTAAATGTAATGTTTCAGTATCATAATATCACTTCACTTTTTAGAAAGTCAGGTGATATATAAGTCAAAAGTTTAAGTTTTCTGGTCAGGTTTTTATTCATTGAGCATCATTAATTTTTTTGAAAAAAAAAATGAAGTTTAAATATATGAAGTTGCAGTAGTAAAACAAAACAGAAATTCTGGCTCAAAACAAGGGGGAAATTTCTGCAATTTGACATAAAAGTGCCCTCAGAAACATTATATAAATGTGAATTAATTTCTTACCAGTATTTACAACAGCTGTAGTCTGCAAAGATGTACCAGAAGCAATATTTGTTAATGCCCAGGCTGCTTCAAACTGTAATGAGGGACTACAAAGGAACAAAAGGAGCATGTGTAAACATTAAAAAGCTAAGTTGCTGTTGAAAAAAAGAATGCAGTACATACTTGATACTAATTTCTTGAACAGATTACTTTATAATTTGGGTTATAATGCAACATTTTTAGTTTATAATATTGCATCTGCATCTTAAGCTTCAGGCATAAAATACAAAATTAAAAAAAAAAAAAAATTCCACAATGCTCCTTTATGTATATCACAAAACATAAATGTAATTAGCAACTCAAAAATGACAGAGTAGCAGGGAGTAAATGACTTAAAATAATTTATTATCAAAATTAAGTATAAAATATTAAATTAAAAAAAAAAAAAACTTTAATAAGAATCTGTTCAATTCATAAATACTATTGACAACATTTAAAACTGAAGAAGGATCTAAATGTTAAGCACCACTCAGTAATTCAACTTGTGAATAAAGAGCTCCACTGACAACATATGTTAGTGCTATATCAAATAAGCCTTAAAGTAGAATCTCCCATATCAAAATAAAAGCAAAAATTGTTTTTATCAGCAACAAAAGCTATGCACTTTTGAACTAGTTATAAGATGTAGATATATGAAAAGTTAATCCATTTTTATACAACATCAGTTTTACTTCTTTTTCTGCTGCAAACACAAAACTCTTGGTTTCTACAGTTATACTAAATGTAGAAGAGAAGCAATTGAAAATATTTAATACCTTGAACATTTATATTGTCTATACAAGACAATTTAATCAAATATAACATTTCTTACTGTCTACTCAGAAAACAAGATATAAATTTACTAATTTACCATGGCAAGTACCTCACTCTTTTGATTTACCTCCTTAAATTAAAATATACTTTGAATAAGTACAATTACAAAAACATATTTAACCTAAAATTAGCAGTAAAGTTGTACATATTTACTTTAAATATAAATACATTACAATAATCACATGGAAGTTAGATTACTAAATAAATAATCAACTTACTTATCATTTCGTTCAAGGCAACGTACTAAAATCGGCAAAATACCAGAGTTTATAAGATCGTCAATAGGAGGGTTGCGATCGCTTGAAAGCAATTTCCTAGACAAGATAATAGATATAAATATTAAAAAGAAAAAAAAGCAATCAACATAAAAAAATAATTTTAAACACATACAATGGGAATCAAATTAAATGATAAAAAATAAAAGCAAACCTGTTTAAATAAATATTTAATTTACTGCAATAATTATGGCTAAAAGTGAGCTATGCCTAATTTTGTTCAGCAGTGAATAAGTTTTTATAGTTTGTATTGAGAAGCTTACACTAAGGCTTCATATGTCTGTCGGAGATCAACATTCTTAGCCAATATTGCAAATGTCGTAAGCATGTCTGAAATGCAAAATGAAAGTATTTGTGAAGACGAATTTAGACACTGAAATTCAACTTGAAGTACCAGAAATTTGCGACAGTTAATGCCAAGATACCAGCTTAGATATAAAATGAAAAACACATTCAAAACAAACGAATAAAGTAACCGGAAGACATGTCAAGTCCACCAATCAGAAACAACCTGGAATAGTTTCCAAACTCCAACACATGAATACACAAGGACGGATCTCTACAAAGCAGAACCACGCAGCTATTAATTAAATAAGCTTAAGGATGGTAATGACAACAGTAAAAATACTTGTACTAATCATATTTACAAGCAGTATTATTTCAATCGCAACCCTAATAGGGTTGCTGCTCTCAAAACATGCTATTTGTATCAGTATTTTGTACTCATTTAGTAGTCAAGATAGGATGTAAAAACTATTGAATGGTAATGATACAAAATGCTAGTGGCAAGTTAAAAAAAATCACAATAATTTTTAAAGAAAAGGTTTGATATTTTTGTAATTAAAATGTATATTTCATAAAAATAGCATCAAAATATACATTAAATTTTATAAAGTATCTATGGACCTTGAAAGACAAAATTTGTGAAAAATGACAGTGGATGGTAATAGCAGCAGTAGAAAATGCGAGACGGGAGACGGATGTCGCAGATTTTTCAGCAGCCTGTAGATCATTTTACAAATCTGACTTAAGACAAAAAAATTTAATCCGATTTGTTAGTTGGGTGATTTGAGTCAACGCACATGCGCGATACTTCATTTCATGAACGAGGAATCGGAATCATGGTGCTCTCCATGTGCGATTTTACGGAGATTGTATAGAAACATAATGAGTTCTATTTGCTTTCGCGTGTTGGAGTGTAGTAGTTACTAGTTAGCTTCGCTAAAAGTTACGCTGATGTAAGGAACGCTATTTTCGAGAATCGTGATGCTAAGACGGGAGATATCGCGAATATTTATATCGTTGCGATTTCTTTTTCGGTGAGTGTTACGCCGATATAATAACCACATAATATTTCAAAGGTTTGCGCCTCAATAGTTGTCACCATCATCGAGATTTATGTGGTTGTGATAGTTAATTTTGTAGAGTGTTGCGTCCATAGTATAATCATCTCTATTGTATAAACTTCCAGATAACTACCGATTTATTGGGCGCTAATGCCGCTATTTACGTTGGTAAAACGATCATTTTTGCTGATTGTTACTTTGATGTAATTGCCGAGATTTGAAACGGTAACGTGGCTGATATTTGCATAGGAGTAGCACTAATTTTCACCTAGGTTTAAGCCATTTTAATATCAGCTATCGGCGAGAATTGCTATGCCGTTTTGGTGTCATTCGCCTACATGGGCGCCCCCAGAAATATTTGCAGGGGGGTGCAAACTAGATTTTTATCAAAGGTATTAATTGTTTTAGAAATGTTAATTAATAATTATCCATTATAAATCATACTCTTTGAGAATAGTTAAAATTCATGGTATATATTTTTGAAAGCGCAACCCCGTTCAAGAGAAAAAAATACCAAATAGTAAAAATATATATTTTTAATAAATTTTTTTATCATCCAACTAGATCTCACGGCATTCAAGAGACAGTGTTTAGAATAGAGGAGCTCGAAGATGCAAAAATACAGAAGAGTAACATTTTTTTATTTCTTCCAAGTTTCGGATACCAGGGGGAAAATATTAAACAGGAAGGCAGTGTTGGAATATGTTCAATTGAATTCTAAAAATAGATTTCAAGATATTATATCTTATGACTTAAAAAACAAAACATTTTCCTAGAAATTTGAGAACTACACAGGAAATGATTATACAATAAAAGGAATAAATACTTCTACTCATCAGCCTCTAATAATCATAGACAACAACATACCTGCCAACATTGGCATTTTCAAATTAGTACAATTTTTACGGAACAAATATTTGCATTCCTATGACTCATGGAAAGTGAAATAGCGACAATATTTATGAATGTGTTATAGAAATAATAGTAATTCACTAGCAAATGCAAAAGCAAAAAAAAAAATTTAAAAAAAGCAAAAAAAAATGCATAGTATTAAATTGCTCCCAAATATAACAAACTGTTACATTTTAGCACAGAATAGAAATTATAAAATAAAATACAAACCTGGATTTAAAAATAAATCAAATTTAAACTTTACGATAAAATCTCTAATGAGGTTTATGATTTAATCTACATTACACCCAAATAACATGCCTTATGACACAAAAACTACAGTGAAACATACAAGGAGTTGGTGGTATTCAAAGTGTTTAATCACACGCAGAAATATCAACTATGAATGCCTTAGAATTCTTATTATTACATTTGATGTTGTCAGTGCATTTTTTTAAATTAATATGAACTTTGACATCAGTAAATCCTCCATGAGAAATCTTAATATCAGATGCATAGATAGAGCAAAATGCAAAATTTGTTCCTTTGCTTGAATTTATGATGATTTGAAGTAAAATACTTGGTATAAGATTCCAAAAAAACTTTATATTTTTTGGAGTCTTATACCAAGATTGTTTAACTTGGATATTTTAAAATAAATAATTAAGACTAACAAAGAAGCTGAAAACCGAAAGTGCTTTAATCACTTAAGTAAGAGATAACGAAACATTCGTTCGGTGCTGCCAACACAAATGAAAACAATGCATCCCGGCGCACAATGGGGCAGAATGGCGAAAAAGCTGGCCAAAAATCAAAAAAAAAAAAAATTAATTTGCCTATTTAAACCACAGGGTTTTGTTTATAAGTATCTTGAGCATCTGGTTCCACCCTTTTCAGCTGCTTTATGAGTTTTTCGGTGCAGCTGTTATGGGTGAAAGATGGAACTTATAGAAACGTTTTCAGTAAAGCGCATATTTTCATCAAACCGACTGCTTTTTCCAGATCCATCTTCAGCTCTTGTTTTTATCCAAGAAGTAAAACTTTATCGCGGAGCCTATAGCAAGTGGTTAGTAGAACATAACATATTTTTTCTTAATTTTTGGATTAATTTTAATATTTTTTATTTATTTTTGAAAATGCCCCTTAAAAAATTACTGCATTTTTTATGACCTTATACATATATTAGTAAAAAAGTTTGATAAGGTCATCTTGAGTCATCCAACTTTTTATACAGTTTGAAAGAGCATTTAATTCTGTATTAGAAACTGTTTACACATCTTGCCGCAACTTGCCGATTTGACAGTAAATCTATTCCAAATAAAACGCAAATAACTCCACTTATTAATAACTGCATTAAAGATATAATTTAAATAACTAATTAGACGCGTTATAACAAATTCCATAAACATAATATAATTATTTTTATGTTAATAGTTATTGAAATATGTAAAGTTGAACTCATATTTATTAATATTTAATTAAACTATTATTTCAATTCAATTTACTGTAAAATGTATTACGATTTTACATTTGAATAGTTGTGTGCCCCGTGTATAAATCTATAAAAAAAAATTAGGCTTTTTAGCATACCAATAAGTTCAAAACATTAAATGCAATCAAGTTAAGAATAATATTTATAAAATTTTAAAAATCCTGTAGATTTATAAAGTAGGTTCTTTTTAAGGTTCAGAAGAAAATTATAAATTTATAAGGAGGAAGTTGTTTGATATAATTTCCAACATGCCTGCTTCTATGTGCTTTAAAACTAAAGTAAAAAACCTGGAACTTGAAATACAAAAAAATACGAACTGTTCGCATGAATATTCATCTCAAATCCAGATATTTTGAAACAATTTTTTAACCCTTATAAGAAAAAATGGAAAGCCAGCAATAGAACCAGAAGGACTTTTGAAAATAAAACTGAAGAATGGCTTAATGAAGGTATTTACTTCCCATCGTATTTAAATAAAAGATTAGGTCAACCATCTTCAGACTCTTTGGAAAGCAGCGAAAGATCGAAACGCTGAAAAACGGAACTTATACGTTCAGAAAGAACACCAGAAGCATTAGCCTATGCAGCACAGATGAATCCGAGAGCTAGTGGAAGAATAGATGCGACAAAGATGCCACGTTTACTTCCCCATCAAGAGCATCAAAATATATTAAATCATTTTCAGAAAGTGAAAAATATGTCGGTGATCAAGTTTCAGTGGACGTAGCATTGTCGGTAATTGTTGAAGCAAAATTATCCTGACATCAATATAATATAATTCGATGTCACTTTGAAAACACTTTTCCTTCTTACAAAACCATACAAAGAGCAAAGAAAAGCTGTTATCCAGAAAATAGTTCCTTACAATGCGACGAGTTGAAAGTAAAAGTTGCTGTTCAATCTTTACTGGATCACACAGCTGGACGCATTATCGAAAGTAAACTATGTGATGTTCAAAAATATTCAAATGAGCAATTGCATAAAGTGAAACTTTTAACCAAATGGGGTTGTGACGGAAGTTCAGGCCAAAGTGAATATAAGCAGAGGTTTTTATCCAGTAGTTCATCGGACTTCCATATCTTTCTTGTGTCATGTGTTCCACTCCAAATGTTTTTTGAAAATGAGGACGATACAAAAACTGTCATACGGAAAAATCCTAGACCAGCATCTCCTCGCTTCTGTCACCCAATACTGTTGCAATTTGTTCCTGAATAGGAGGAAACAACACAAAAAATTGTAGATCACATCGAAAACCAAATTAAAAACCTTGTTCCAGCTGTAGTAATAACTAACAATGTAAATATTAATATTTCTCATACAGTTTTATTCACAATGGTCGATGGAAAAGTTTGCAATGCTGTCACATCTGCTGCTTCACAACAGAAGTGCTATGTTTGTGGATTAACTTTAAAACAGTTTAACAAATATTCGAAAGTTATAAAGCAAGAAGTTGATTTAGACACATTTCAATTTGGTATATCACCACTTCATGCTTGGATTAGATTTTTCGAATGCTTACTTCACATATCTTACAGATTGAATATCTGTAAATGGCAGGTTCGTCTGGGAGAGGACAAAAAGAAGTTTTATGAAAACAAGAAATTCGTCAAAGAGAAGTTTAGAAATGACATGTGTGACACTGTATGTCTATATGAATGTGGACACAGTATGTCTATAACATCTAATTTACCTATTCATATAGTTTTACCAAGGTATAACTTCAAACACGATTTTGCCATTGAATAAAACAAATTGTTGTTTATTTCCTAATTCGAAGTTTTGAGTTAAATGTATTACAATATCAATGTTATCTATAAATTGTATTGTTAAAAACTGTAACTGGAAATTTGTAAGTGATGCCCTACGGTATAATATTTATATAAATCGGCTTGAAGGAAAACAATGCAAATTGAAATTGATTTTAATGTCTATATTTAAAAATTTTATAAGCAATTATGTTACGTATTATTTGTAAATTGCTGAAAAATGTAATAAAAATGCTATCAAATATAAAAATATTTTTAATTGATGGTAATTTTAAATTGGTTGTCGGTCCAGGAATATTTAACTGTTAACTGCATTCACTATGACTGTCTATGCAAATTTCTTTTCTACTTATGTACATATATATTCTTGGTGATGTGTTCCTAAGTGTGTGGTTCTTTTTATTTGACGTTAAATAAACGTTGGCTTATCAAGACTGGATCTTATTTTATTCTTCCCACCAACAATAGTGGGTTATGGGCCGAGCAACGTGTCCCCGCGTAACTTTGAACTATATGAAGTAAGTTGCCGTAGTTTAAACTTTTTTCAAAAGTATGACCGAGTACGTGGCTGGATTAAGTTTTCCTAAATTGAACGGGACGAATTACGCCCGATGGAAGACGGATATGAAAGTGTATTTGATGGATCGTGATTCCTGGAGTTTTGTAGAAGGTAAAGAGGAAGACCTTGGTGCGAGTGCTTCATCAGCAGAAAAACGGTCGTATAATCTTCGAAGGCAACGAGCGTACACTTCCATTTATCAAGGATTAGAGCCAAAATTTCAAACGTTAATTTCTCAAACAACGGATGGAAAAGAGGCTTGGGAAATTTTGCAACTAAATTTTGAACCGAAGTCAAGAGCCAGATTAGCAGGTCTATTGGACGAATTCTACGAACCAAGATTCAACCCGGCAGAAGAAACTATAGGTATTTACTGTAAACGAGTGTATGAAAAGAAAGAGATGATAATCGAAGCAGGTTTCGAGATACCGGAACTTTTAGTGTGCTTTCAACTAATACGCAGACTGCCAACTGACTATGAAAACATTGTTCAACAACTGTATCGACTAAAAGATGCAGATTTCAAATTTGACAGAGTTCAAGATGACCTTGTTACAGAATCGGGAAGAATATTATTAAAGAAGAAAGATGATCTACTTGAATCGTCAATAGTAGGTGACGCATACTTGGCTAGGTCAAGACGTCCACCTTTCCAATCCAGAAGCACAACGAAACCTAACGCAAGCAGTGGAAGTGCACTGGGACCCAGAAGTAAGGAAGAACCCAGCTCATCGAACGAGCGATATCGAAGAATGGGGCCGTGCAGGTTCTGTAAGATGTCAAATCATTCCGAAGAAAATTGCTGGAAGAAGAAGAAAGAGTCTAAACGACAACTGAACTTTTACAGTGAAGTCAACCCTCAAAATGACAGTGAAGCGTTTAACACTGGTGTCAACATGGTCGAATTCTTAGTGGACACAGCAGCTACATCCCATTTTTGCAACGACTTATCGCTGTTCCAAAACTTTAAGAAGTTACCGGATACTAAGGCTTTGATTGGTGACAAAGATGCTGCATCGGTGATATGTGGAGTTGGTGACATTTCTTTGGAAGTTAAAGACTCATCAGGTAACGTTAATATTACCCTTGAAAATGTACTTTATTCTCCAAATATGAGACGCAATTTAATAGGAGGTGCTAATTTGGATATTGCTGGTTATAAAGTCGTATGGGGAAATTCAAAGATGATTATATATGATAAATATGAAAATTTTATATTAACTGTTCATCGAAAAGAAAATTTTTATATTTTGTATGCTTATCCTCCAATTCAAACTTCAGCAATGTATAGTAATTTAAGCCCTGAACTTATTCATAGAAGGTTTTGTCATGTTAACTATCCTCTATTAAGGGAAATGAGTTCAGATAAAAGTGTGAAAGGTTTAGAAAATTTATCATCGACTAAAAACTGCAAAAATTGTCAAACTTGTTTAATTTCTAAGTCGAAAAGAACGTCATTTAAGCGAAATTATGTATATAGACGTAATACTAAAAATGTATTAGAAAGGGTTCACATGGATATATGGGGACCAGCTCCAGTTAAATCAATAGGTGGAAATAAGTACTTTTTAACCCTAGTTGATGATTATTTACGTAAAATTGATGTCTTTGTGATTCGAAATAAAAATGATGTATTTAGTTGTTTTAAATCATATCTAACGCGAGTAGAGCGAGAATTGGGTAAGAAAGTTAAAGCAGTAAGAACTGATAACGGGCTGGAGTTCTGTAGTTCAGAATTCGAAAAATTTCTTAATGATTTAGGCATTAAAATTGAGCGTACATCAATTTATTCCCCGGAAATGAATGGTATTGCCGAGAAATTTAACCATACTGCTTTAGATGCCGTCAGAGCCATGTTACAAGATAGCGGTCTTAAACCTAGTTTTTGGGCAGAAGCTCTTAAGACCTTTGTGTATGTCAGAAATCGGTGTATCCATAAATTAACCGAGGGTAAAACTCCAATAGAAATTTGGAAAGGGTATAAACCTTCAGTTAAGCCTCTGAAAGTTTTTGGTTCTTTGGCATATGTTCATATTCCTAGTACTAAAAGAAACAAATTGCAACCTAAAGCCCTAATGGGAATTCTAGTTGGTTATGGTACTAAACGCAAGGGCTATAGAATTTATATTCCAAAGAAACGTACTGTGGAGGAAACAATTCATGTATATATAGATGAGAACAGAAAAGGGGTATCTAGTTTATTCGGAAGTACAAATGTATGTAGTAATGTGCATTTTTTGTTGAACAATTGTGATTCTGATCTTGATGTTATTGAAACTACTAACACTCAACCCATTAAGATTGTATCTGATGTTACTAACGATTTACCGGTTAAGACCGAAATGTTACCTCTAGATGTTAGTAATTGGAATAGAGTTGAAAGGCCGAGAAATAATAGTGATAGAATCGATGTTTATTACTATCCGCCTGGAAGTAATGAAAGATTACGATCTTTAAATGATGCAGAAAAATATTGTAAACTAAACAATATTTTGTTTAATCCTGAAAAGTTTGATTTTAAAACGACAACGACTGAAGTCGATAATAAAGAATCAAATTTGGTATTTGAAAATGACTCAAAATTTATAGATAATCATTTGAGTGATATTTTTCAGGAAGAACTGTATATGATTGAATCGCCACAAACTTTTCAAGACACGCAAAATTCGCCTAATAAAGCACATTGGGACAGGGCAATGACAGAAGAATTGCAGACTATGCGTGAAAGGGAAGTTTGGGATTTGGTTGATCCACCACCAAACGCTAGAATTATAGGCAGCAGGTCGATATTTTCGACTAAAAGGGACGAAAAGAATAATATTAAAAAGTTTAAAGCTAGATTAGTAGCAAAAGGTTATTCTCAAACTAGGGGAATAGACTACAGTGATGTCTTTTCACCCGTTGTAAATTTTTCAATAATCAAATTTCTTTTTGTATTGTTAGTTTCAATGTTGAGTTGGAGACATGCTCAACTGGATGTTAAAGCTGCTTATTTGTATGGACGTTTAGACAAGGAGGTTTATATGGAACAACCAGTTGGTCATATAGCCAAAGGAGCTGAAAATAAAGTGTGTTTACTACATAAAAGTATTTATGGATTACATGAGTCTAGTAGGTATCGGAATAATACGCTAAATAAGTTGTTAGAAGATATTGGTTTTGTAAAATTGAAGTGGGTTAATTGTACCTATATGTTAAATGATCAAGTATTTAATTTAAAATTTGTTAAATCTCAGAATAATTTAGTTGATTTCTTAACGAAACCTTTGTTAAAAACTAAATTTGAATTGGTAACAAATGAAATTTATGCATTGAAATACTTATTATGTATATTTGCCATATTCCTTGACCGATGGGGCCGTATGATGGTAATTTTAAATTGGTTGTCGGTCCAGGAATATTTAACTGTTAACTGCATTCACTATGACTGTCTATGCAAATTTCTTTTCTACTTATGTACATATATATTCTTGGTGATGTGTTCCTAAGTGTGTGGTTCTTTTTATTTGACGTTAAATAAACGTTGGCTTATCAAGACTGGATCTTATTTTATTCTTCCCACCAACATTAATCAATGCACATATTATATTTATTTCAACAAAAAACTTTAATTAAAAGTAAAATTTTGGCAAGTAATTTTAGGAGAAAAAAAATTCAGATATCGCAATGTAAATATTAATTTGGTGGTAGTATATTTTTGTAAACTCATTAAAAATTTTACTATTGACATTTGGTTTTAATAAATACACTTGTGAATTTTGGCCAGGTTTTCACCCCTTCTGCCCCACTGTGCAGCGTTGTGATTTAGTGGTATTATTTATGCGCAACGTTGGAGTACGGTCCAAAAGAAGGAAGAATAAAAAAAACTAAAGCACTTTCAGTTTTCTACTTCTTTATTAATCTCTAAAGTTCGAGACAACGAAACAGTTGTTTGGTTCGCCAGGTCCCGTCGGCAACACCACTGAAAACAATGCATCCCCGGCGCTGTAGTTTAGTGCTATTATTTACGCGCAATTTTGGAGTGCGGTCCAAAAGAAGGAATAATAAAAATAAACTAAAGCACTTTCAGTTTTCTACTTCTTTATTAATCTCTAAAGTTCCGGACAACGAAACAGTTGTTTGGTTTGCCAGGTTTGTCGGCAACACCATTGAAAACAGTGCAACCCCGGCGCCGTGGTTTAGTGCTATTATTTACGCGCAATGAAAGAAGGAAGAATAAAAATAAACTAAATCACTTTCAGTTTTCAACTTCTTTATTAATCTCTTAAGTTCGAGACAACGAAACAGTTGTTTGGATCGCCAGGTCCCGTCAACAACACAATTGAAAACAGTGCACCCCCGGCGCCGTGGTTTAGTGCTTTTATTTACACGCAATGTTGGAGTCCGGTCCAAAAGAAGGAAGGGAAGAAGAAAAAAAAGGCACTTTCGGTATTCTGCTTCTTTATTAACCTGTTAAGTCCGAAACAACGAAACAGTGGTTTGGTTTGCCAAATCCCGCCGGCAATACAGATGAAAACATGCATCCCCGCCAATTCGATTTATTGCTGTACATATGAGCAACCTTGGAGTGTGAACATTTTGACTGACTCGGCAGCTTTGGAAAATCGTTTCCGTTTCATTGGTGACTTGAAAAAAATATTAAAAAATTCGATTTTAAGGAACAAACGAAAGATTTTTTAGCTGTTCGTACAACCGTACAAAATAGTAAAAATCTGTACAAGTTGGCAGATATGCAACAAGCACCAGAAAATTGTCACGCAAGTAGCAATAAAAAACGACATAGGAAAGAAACAAAAGACTAAATTAATAGAAGAAAAAAATTCAGTGTAACATAAAAGTATAAACTGCATATATGCTTTTTTTTTATCTTTTAATTTACATCTTTTCCCTCACTTTTTTTTTAAATTTCAAAAGCCAGGGGGGGTGCAAGTGCACCTCCTTACACCCTCCTGGGGACGCCCATGTTCGCCTAGGCTTGTGCTGATGTGACAGCCGTTATGTCCGTGATTAATGTGAAGATCGCTTTCGCTGTTTGTTTTGAATTGATCAGTGTAGATCAGAATGATTAGAATTTAAATTTAAGATACAATAATTTTAAATGTTTGTTTTATTATTTAATTTATTTTGCCAACTTTCTATGTTTATGTAAAACTGGAACTTTTGATAAAATTGACCAATAAGGTGCTTATATATTTTATGCAAACTTAAAAAAATTATAATTAAGCTGCAGATTATTTTCTAATACTCAAATTAATGTTGCAGACTAGCAGAAAAGTTTCTGCAACTGGGATGGTTATATTTCAGTATTGTGCGGTTTTCAGAAAAGTAAATGAGAAAGAACCAATTAAAATGCATTTCATGTGTCTACAAACAACTACTAAAGGCATATAAAAAATTATTCTTCAAAATGCGTTATTATGAAATTTGTAGATATGAGATAGCAAAGTGGACATTTCGGAAGAATACCAAAAGTTTCTTTTTCACGAAAGTTCCATTTTTGACCACAAAACCCAAGAACAAGCGATGTTCAATTAAGTTAAAATTCAATATGTCATGGATAAAATAGATTATCATAAATTGTGTTTTTAAGAAGTGAGTCAATGTTTAAAAGGTTGGGAACCCGTGCTCAACTAAACAAAAGTCTACCTTTCCCACAGGCTCAATAATACCATGACATATACAGACATAGTATAGATTCCAAGCAAAACAATCTGAACTTCCCATGAAAGCAACGAAAACTGTCAAAAAAATTCAGTTTTCACAAAATTGTACAAGTCAAACTACTATATTGTGACAAATCTAATTTGTAAGAAAAACACATCATATTTAAATATTAGATTTTAACTTGCTTTTAACTATTTTTCCTTGTAACCATCTGTCTGTTTTGAACATTGCGGGGACCGCCCATAACAACAATGGATTCCATTCACTTTACTTTGATATCCCAAAACAAGAAGTTTGGTTTATTTGAATAAATTTGGTTGAGAAGGCTACAAAACGTAAATGCACTACACTTTAAATGGCAGAGTGAAAGAAAAAGAATAGTCATGAATACTGCGAAAAAGGGAGGAAGGGAAGAAAATGAAATTGCCATGAAGTTTGGCATTCCAAGCAGAACATTGTCTACAATTTTGAAAAACAAGGAAACAATTCTGAAGAACTTTGACGATCATCATGGAGACAGGAAAAAAATGAGAGACAACTACTATTCTAAGGTTGAGAAATGTCTTATGAAATGGATAATGCAGTGCGGGAACCAGAAGTTCCCCCTTGGAATGAGAGAAGGCTGAGGATTGTGGAAAGCAATTGGGTTGGTTGTTTTTAGATTATCTGGCGCCGTCAGCAACATGAGGGCTATAATGCGCCGAAACATTCGTCATTAGACAAGCCAACATACGTTTACAAACACCCATACCTAACACGGGACTCGAACCCGCAACCTCGCGGTCTAGAAGCTAGCACTCTAACCACTATACCGTTTGGTCGGTGGAAAGCAATTGGGATACACAGAATTCAAAGCAAGCATCGGCTGGTTTGAAAATTTCACAAAAAGGAACAGCTTAACTTTTCACAAAATTTGTGGCAAACATGGAAAGTGGAAGCAAAGGTGTGTGCCAGAAAAGGATCAAAACATTATCACCCATTCTGAAACAATACAATCCAAAAAGTGTATTTACTGTCGATTAAACATGACTTTTTTCAAGTGTTTGCTTGACAAAACAATGTCCATTAAAGGAGAACCATACCATGGTAGAAAAAGAAGCAAAGAAAGAATCACTTTACATGGATATCTTATAAGAGCAAGTACTAATACATAAGTGTCTGGAGAGTATATTTCAACCTTAGTAATGTCTCTAGAAGAAACATGTGTAGGTATATAAACAAAGTGGACTGTATATTAATTGATTTGAATGATTTTAAATAGAAACCTTACCATTGCCTTGAAATAGACGATTTATTGCTTAATTGCACAGCAAAATGATTTCTTTACAATTGACTGGAATATGATTCAGATTTTTAACATAATAGCAGCAAGCAACACGTTTGATTCGGATTTCTTACACACAGAGAAAGAAAAATAAAAAGATTGAGAGTTTCAGTTCGCTTTTCAAAGTTACAAAAAATTATGATTAAATATTTGTTTTTTTCTCGATCAGAAATAATGTCTCATTCCTACCGCCATCTTAGGATACTTTCAAGACCACTGAACATCCTCCCGGGCGGGAAGTAGGACTGTGACTTTGGTAATAGGTCTCTTGATCTCACCAGCAGTAGTTTTTAAAAGCACTACTCGAACATGTCCATCTGCTCCCCTGAAGCACTGAACCACACATCCAAGTAGCCACTTGAGTAGAGGAGGATTTGATTCATGAATGGCCACCAAATCCTCAATTTGTATATTTTGACGTTCAAGGCTCCGAGACTTGGGTCTTTGTTGAAGTTGATTCAGGTAATCTCGAGACCATCGGTCCCAGAATTCAGCTCGCATTTTTTGAATAAGTTTCCATCGGTCATTTAAGTTGATGGTGCAGCTTGAACTTTCAGGAATATCTATCAAAGGAGTACCAATTATAAAGTGACCTGGAGTAAGAGCAGTTAATTCAGAGGGATCTGAGGACATAGGCACTAATGGACGAGAGTTTAAACACGCTTCAATTTGACACAGAGAGATGGATAGTTCCTAGAAGTTAAGAATAGCAGATTTACTGGCCTTCACCAATAAATTCTTTGCACTTTTCATCGCTAATTCCCAGATGCCACCGAAATTTGGTGAATAAGGCGGGATGAAGCGCCAATTTATCTCATGAAATGAGGGGAAATGTTGCATTTCCTCCGCTTTCAACTTGGAGAACAGTGTCTTAAGCTCATTAGAAATTCCCCCGAAGTTCTTGCCATTATCTGAGAAGACATCTGATGTTATGCTTCTGAGGCTGATGAAACATCTCAAACACGCAAGGAGAGCTTGAGTTGATAGATCGGATACTGACTCTAAGTGCACAACCTTAGCACACATGCAGGCGATAACACATATGTATCACTTGATTCGTGTTTTACTTCTGAAAAGATTTGGCTTAGTGGTAATGTGTCCATAAAAGTCAATTCCTATTTTTTTAAAGCAGTGTGAGGGATTGATTCTTTCGGAGGGTAAGTCGGCCATAATCTGCTGACAAGTAGCAGCACGCAATCTTTTGCAGAGGAGACATTGGTGTATTACTTTCCTCACCTTGGATCGGCCGTTAGTGAACCAGAACTTTTGTCTGATAAGAGATAAAGTTAAACTGAGGGCCAACATGAAAATGTTTCTGATGATAATACTCAATGATCAAATCCGTCACTCTGTTTTCTTTGGGAAGCAATATAGGATATTTTTGATCAGTAGTCAGCTTTTGTTATCTTAACAGTCTTCCACCAACTCTTAGAATGTGCGATTGATCAAGGAAAACATTAAGAGTCAACAGTTTGCTTAACGTAGGCAATGGTGATTTATGTTGAAGTAGTCTAATGTCTTTAGAAAATTCTCTTTCCTGCAACAGTTTAACAATAAATAGTAGTCAAGACTTGATTTCATTCGCAGTCAGATGTTCAGTGTGACATTCAGAAGGATTTCTGCAGTTGTGCATGAATCTTTCACAATAGGCGACGACATTTATCAATTTGGCATATGATGAAAACTTGAGTAGAAATTTAGGGAGCTCCTTTTGTATGCTGGTATGTACAAGCACCTCTTCAGCTTCATCAGAGAATGAGTGTTGACTGAAAGGAGGATATGGGGAATCATTCCACAACTTGGACGGGCCATGCCACCAAAGTTCATGATAGAGTAGTTTTTCAGAAAGCATTCCTCGGGAAGCACAGTCTGCAGGATTCCACTTTCCTGAAATGTGATGCCACTGAGCTTCTGGAACTAAAGACTTGATTTTATCCACACAATTGGATACAAATTGGTTGCCTTTCAGTGGTGGAGAATGAACCCAACATAAGGTAATTTGCGAGTCAGACCAGAGGTGAACATCTTCAAGTTTGATTGGTAGAGAGTCCAACACTGTCAAGATGAGCTGGAACAGCAATAACGCTGCTGACAGTTCGAGTCTTGGCAATGTAACCACAGCTAATGGAGGCTACCTTTGTCTTTGCAGCTAATAGATGAGATGTATGACCACCAGGATAAAACCTTACCAGGTAGAGGACTGCAGCATATGCCTTCAGTGAAACATCAGCGAATCCATGTAACTGGAACTTAGTTGTTTCCTCTTCATCCATGTTTATGAATCGGGGAATCCTTATGGATTTTAAACAATCAATCTGATGCAAGAAGTCTTCCCATACATGCTTAATTTCTGGAGGTATTTCGTCTTCCCAAGACAGCTTATTCTTCCATAGTTCTTGGATCAAGATTTTAAGAATGACTGTAGATGGGGACAGCAGACCTAGGGGGTCGAAAGTTCTTGCAATGAAAGACAGCAAATCTCGTTTCGTATGAACTTCAGATGTTCTCACTAGGTGGAGCTGTAGCGTATCTTTAGAAGAATTCCACGTCAAACCCAATAGCTTAACGACTTGATCCTCTTTAACCTTCTCATTTGAATGACTGAGTCTTCTATCATCTGGCAAAGCTTCAATTGCTTCTGGACAGTTTGAAGTCCATTTTCTTAATATGAATCCGCCACCTTCCATGATTCGATTGATTTCTTTGGCGATTTTTTAAGCCTTTTCGAGTGAAGAAGCTCCACGTAGGAGATCGTTCATATAAAAATGTTCCTTGATTATCTTTGAAACAATTGGATTTTCTTGCAGGGTGTCTTCAGCTAGTTTATGAAAAGTTTTTATAGCCAAGTAAGGTGCGCAGTAGGGTGGAACGAAAATGGCCTTTAAAATTTTTTTTTTAATTTTAGCTTAGTAATAGTGGGGAAAAGTTGCCTTTTAGGTTCAAAAAGAGGGTGGAAAAGTTTGGTTGCAATACTACAACATCTTGAGGTGCCGCAAAGAGCTTAAAATTTATAAAAAAAAAATGAAAAATTATCAACTTTGTTAAAAAAAAATTATGAATTTCTTGTATATATAATGTTACAAAAGATGGTTTTAAATGCATGTATAAGCATTAGAGTTGGAAAAAATTATGAATTACAAAATATAATAATAATAATAAAATATATATTTTAATGTAAAATTTTGTATTTCTTAATTCTGTATCTTTAATGATTGCAAATGTTACATCTGCAAAATGTTTGTTTCTACTTCATTGCTAGATTAAACTGGTTTTTTGTATTAAATTTTGGCATATTCCTACGTGAGTTAATTTTAGCTCTTGTATATCTTTCTCTTGCGGTTGAACCACAGACATTTTGAGCCGATTCGGTCACCAGTTTCACAGTTCTTTCCACTGCTTGTGTGTGACAAGGAAGCCGGGGAAAGTTGATAACCGGGTCTACTTTACTATTTGGTTCATCTTCAGATGCCATCTGTATAAAGTCTTTGAGAGAGTCACTGGAAACATGTTTTAACAAGGGAGGTTCAGTTACGTCATTTTCAGGACATGAGATCATGTCGATGTAATCCTTTGCATTGAAGTTTATCTTTGGAACTTTGAACTTCCTGACACCGCCTCTACTTTCTGTTCTTGCTTTTAAAACACTTCGTAAACCAAATTCTCTTTGAATTTTGCGTTCATCACATAGCATGGACAAAAGGAGATTTTCTGAAGCCGCAAAATACCCATTTCTTTGAATAACCGGATCTATAACGTTCTTGAGATTGTCAGAGAGGTAGCGTGAATATGAGATTAGGTTAAACAGATGTTTGGAACCATAAGTACATGAAGGTTTTAACTTAATATTAAAACACAGGCACATACACTTTCACAATGTACTCAGCCCGAGTCTTAAGATTTTGAGTTGGATTCTCAGTTGCCACATACAATCTAAGCACGCGGTTGGCTAGTGTCAACCACCTGGAGTGAGCAAGTTTTCCAGGGTTTCGTAAAGATAAATCTAAGGAGCAATTTCCACTTGATACACCAATACACATATCCAATAAATATTTCTGATCTGTAGTTAAATAATTTTTGTCCTCCAAAAGAGGAAGGTTATTTTCAATTGGCAAGAAAGTAACCACAGGAAGATTAGCACAGTTTTCTAGCTGCTGACCTATTTCACCTTTAAACGCATTGGGTCCCTTTGTTTTACCATCTAAATGACAAAAAAGATGTCGCAATGGTAGCTCATTACCATGGAACAAACAAATTAACCATTGTAACGGTCTTCGTGTTTCCTTTTCCCTCAAATAAATCACACCATTATTATGTCCAGTGTTTACAACGGTTCCATAGCACCCAATAGCAGTAAAGTTTAAAAAATTGTTTGTTGTGTTCTCTATCTTCAAGAAACTCCTGTATACTGTCTGCTACCACACTTACAGGCTTACACACTTACAGGCAACAATATCAAATAAACGTTCGGCATCGCCTCTAAATTTTGAGAGGTTGCAGTCAAACTTTTCTGACCCTTTTCTGCTTTTAGACATTAATAAATTTCTGTATTTAGCATGATAAGCTCTTATCATTAGTAAAATTCTTTAGCTAGAAACAACGGGAATAGAAGCTCTTGACCATATTTGCTCTATTTTGGGAACTTAAGTATCACATATTTCACTTACAGTAGGATCCTTCTCTGAAGCATTTTTGAGGTTTTGTCTGATATAACAGTAGCACTTCATAACAGATTCGTAAGTAGGCAGTTCAACATCAAGCACATCACTACATTTCCCAAAAATAGGACATTCCGACATTTGTCTTGTCTTCACTAATTTAGACTGAGCCATTTTTACTCACAACTATAGAGTAGAACACATACTAACAAAATATTATGTTAATCTGTAACACATTAGACGGAGCGGAGGCGCCAACTCAACTGAACTCGGCAGAGCTACTGACCTGACACCTGATCTGAGCTTGTCACCGCACGCAGACAAATCTTTGCCCCATTCCCCCCCCCCCCCCCAACCCACACACAACATCCGCTCCAGCGATGACTCAGGCTCCTGGATGCCAATGTAATACTAAAACTGCTTTTATCTTTCTATTTATTTTATAACGCATAAATGAAGCTATTTATTTCATAATCGAGACAAGCAAAAATCTTTGAAAAAGTTCAAAAAAGTGTGTTTTTATGAAACTTTAACGTACTTGCGGCACCTCAAGACGTATTCTAATATTTTTCATATTTTTAATTTATCTTATCTACACCATAAGGCAACTTTTTCGTGCTGTTACAAATTAAAATCAAAAGTTGATTCTATCATCAAAAAAAATTTAAAATATAGCAAAAATTTCAATTTTTTGAAATTTTAACGGCTTTGCGGCACCTCAAGACGTACTTCAATATTTTTCATATTTTTAATTTATCTTATCTACATCAAAAAGCAACTTTTCCGCACTATTACAAATTAAAAATCAAAAGTTGATTTTTTCGTTCCACCCTAGTGCGCAGGCTGTACCATAAGTTACGGTGCACAACGTCGATATTTGGTTGTTCTCATCAAACCTCCAAACTATTCTCTGGTAATCTCTGTGGGCATCTGTAACCAGGATCTGACGGTACATCTTTTTTACGTCAGCTGAAAAGGCTATTTGATATGATCGAAAGTTCATGAGTGTCTTGAATATCTCTGGGAGTAGCTTAGGACCAACCTCAAGAAAGTCATTTAGTGAATTGCCACTTGAATCCCTGCCAGATGCGTCGAACACAACACAAAGCTTTGTTGTAAGGTTATCTTCTCGTAAAACGCCGTGATGGGGTAAGTAGGCCTGATTGGATAAATCTTCTTGATCTTCTGGAACAATTTCCATATGGTTTAGAGTTAGGTATTCTCTCATGAACTCACAGTACTTTGTTTTGAACTCTGGGTTCTTTTTGAATTTTGTTTCTAAATATTGGAAGCGCTTCAAAGCTTGAGATTTAGAGTCTCCAAGTATCGGAATATATTTGAATGGTAAGTTCACAATGTACCTTCCACACGAGTCTCACTTCACAGTTTTTTGAAAATTGTCATTTACAGGATCAGTGACTGATGATTCTGGAACTGCTTCCATCTGCCAAAATTTTTGCAACGAAGAATTGAGTTCATGGTCGATTATAGAATGACAATTAACGATTTCTTCACTTACTGGAGTTGAATAGATGGGACCAGAAAGCAACCATCCTAGTTTAGAATTCATGGCCCAAGGCGTTCCTCTTGGCCCGATGATTTTTTCATCCAAAACAATCTCAAAGAACAAGTCTGCTCCAATCAGCACGTCAATTGGGGATGACACATGAAAGTTTGGATCAGCAAGGTAAGTCCATCTAAATGTGGCCATGGAGTTATTTAAATATTAAAAGTTTTAAGATTCATGGTTATAGTTTTCACGATTAATGCGTTCATTTCAAATGATGTGATTTTTATGATGTGGTGGGTATTTCTGGCTTTTAAATGAAGTCTTTTTGCCGATTCTGAAGATATCATGGATCTTTGCGAGCCTCCATCAATTAAGGCACGATATGTGATTAATTTTTTATTTGCAGACTTGATTTTTACCAATGCTGTGCTTAATAGCATTGTTATACTTTGAATATTATTTACAAGGCATGGAATTTCGGTTTCATTTACCTGATTTAAATTAGCTTGCATGTTTTGATTGAGTTTTAGAAGATAGAGAAGGGTGTGATGGTTTTTGTGACAACTTTCTGATTTACACCAAATAGTAATTAAGCATTTATTGGCCAAATGTTATCTCTTAAGCAATTGATGCAAAGTTTATTAGTTTTAACACATTCCCAATGTTTATCTAATGCCATCTCCAAGAAATCTGGACATTTGTGCAATGCATGTGGATTTTTACAAATGATACAAATTGGTAATTTTGAAGCTGACGCGACATGACAAAAGGCGGTCCTCTTTTGAGGCTTGACATCAACTTTACTTTTTGTTTCTGTTTTAGAATATGAATCATTCACAATTTGAAAGTTTCTTGCATAATTTTCCAAGAATGCCAAAAATTCTACAAAAGTAGGAAAGTAGTTCCCTTTTCAATTCCCATTGAGTCCTCAAATTGCCATCAAGTTTATTTTGAATAGTATATATCAAAATCAAGTCTACCAATTCATTTACCTTAAATCCCAAAATATCCAGATTTCGTATGGCTTCATTGCACATATCCAAGATTTCCAAGAGAGATTTACAATTATAAACCCTTGGAGATTTCATGTTAAAGATTTTAATCAATTGATTATAAGCAAAAGTTTATAGTCATCATATCTAGCTACTAAAGCTTCCCAAGCTTAGCTGTAGAAATCTGCAGAAACAGGAAAACCCTTAATTAATTTTGCTGCATCAGAGCTCAATGAAGCAACTAAATATTGGAATTTTGATAATGAAGACAAACTCTTATTTGAATCAATTGTCTAAATAAATATTTCTTTGAAAGTAATCCAGTCACCTAGATTTCCTCCAAAAATCGGGATTTCGAATCTTGGAAGCCGAATATTTTGCTGTACATAGAAATTTGACTTATTGAACTCCGAAACAGAACTATTGTTACACTTGTCTTGCTAAAATATTCCTCAATATCAGCACAGGGTAATCGGAGAGAGTACAGGGTAATCACAAGAGTAATCTGAATGATTACTCTTTCATTTGCATCCATTTAACATCATAAAACTTTTCATTTTCATCAATCAACTCAAATATTAATTCTTCTAAAGATTTTATCAGATCACCCAGTTTCGTTTTTATTTCTTTCAAAATAAATGATTTATTATCCTCAATTAAATCATTGACACGTTTAACATACCCATCAATTTCTTTAACCAAGAAATTAAACCTAGCTTTAGCTTTAGAACTATTTCCCTTTCCCCTCGCTATGGTTCAAAACTCAATATAGAACTTAACAAATAAAAAGAAACACATCAAACATCTACGAGAATGATTCAAAATAAATGCCAAAAGGATTAAAAAAATCATACATCTGCCTTCTCATTCTTCAACACCAATATGGCGAACAAAAAAGAATGAAAAAACAAGAAATGATTCTCGGAATTATTGCCATAACTTCCAGGTCGATAGGACCAAATTATGTTGGGATATAAACAAAATGGACAGTATATTAATTGATTTGAATGATTTTAAATAGAAACCTTACCATTGCCTTAAAATAGACGATTTACTTGAAGATTAATTGCTTAATTGCACAGCAAAATTATTTATTTATAATTGACTGGAATATGATTAAGATTTTTAACATGATAGCAGCAAGCAACACGTTTGATTCGGATTTCTTACACACAGAGAAAGAAAAATAAAAAGAGTGAGAGTTTCAGTTCGCTTTTCAAAGTTACAAAAAATTATGATTAAATATTTTTTTCTTGATCAGAAATAATGTCTTATTCCTACCGCCATCTGGCGATACTTTCAAGACTGAACAACATGCATGCTGAACAAACTTATTTCAGTTTCTGCTTCCTCCTGCATGGTTTCAAGACACAACACGTCCATATGACTTTCATTTGCAAGGTTTTACCAACTGCAAACAAACACATTACTTGCAAACCCCTTTCCTTGATGTAATTCTTTTCATACAGTTAGGTGGTGGGTGCTCTTTATTAAGTTTTTACATATCCATCAAGTACAGTTCATTCTAGCATAGGTTTGTAAATTAAAAGAAAAACGAATATACTTTATGAAATTTTGTAAGGCAGCCAAGCATAAATTACAATCGGCATTTCTAACTGACAGAACAAAGAGCAAATGGATGTACACGTGGGCAACTTTAAACGCGGGCTTATTCTTCCTTGTGTCTCTTAAATTCATTCAAGTTCATTTGGAATGTTCATTTACTTCATTGCTGGAAATTATCTTAAATGAGAAGATTTTATATCCCCAGGTGTCCCTCCAGCTAACAATTTTATGGTATTCTTCACTTTAAAAGCGAGAGTATCTTCCGATGAATGAGTAATGTTGGTATATTCCTCGAGAAGGACTGTATACAATGCTATAAATGATGTAGCTTCTAAGTCTCTTTGAATGTTCCAGCCTTCCATTTTGATTAGCCGTAGCAGTTCTATATAAATCACACTTGATCCACAATTTAGGAATACATAGATGGATACATATAAACCACAATAGGATACATAGATGTTCCTGTAATGTATACGCTAATGGTCTTAGCTCAGCTATCATAAAAAATGCAAGTATAAATTTTTTACCAATTTCTGCAAAACATCCGGATTTAATTTTTAAAAATATCTGCATCATAAACTTTCCTGAAATATAGATGTATTGTACAGTAAAATATCCGAAATCCAGATTTCCAAAATCCATAAATATCTAAGATACATACCTTTTCTAGCACGGCTATCTTAAAAAAAAAAAAAATCAGAAGTTTATCTGTAACCGAAAGTGATGACCACAAAAACGAAGTGGTTAAGGATAAAATTACCTAGGAGCAATTAGTTGGAAGTATTAGACACTGCAATTAAAGGATTAGAGCACAGACACAATTTCAGAATCGGAAATAATGGGGATTCAAGGAGGAAAGTTTAGTCAAAAGTTAAAACAACCTTAAAACAAATATTTTTCAAAACCACATCAAGTTACATAGGCGTAAAGTACGGGGGGGCAGAGGGGGCTAGCCTCCCCACTTTTAAATTATGAGGGGCTGCCTACCCAGATTTTTGTAACACTAACTCCTTTTTTTCCCTCCATTCTCCAAATAAATTATAATTGTTTATTGTTGGTATTATATGAAAAGTTGTGTCATACCTAGATTTTTGAAAAATTAATAGATTTCGATAATTTTTCGAAAAATTTCATCTTCCGTCAAAACTCGTCCCCCATGTTTTTTGAAAAGTTGACACTTATGTCAAGTTATATAAGGATTTTTCTTCATTATTTTTGTGTATAAACAATGACATGTTCTAAAATCCGGAATTTTTCATAATCTCGAATTGCCTAAGTCCCAGGTATTCCGGATTTGAGATACTCTGCTGCAGCGGTTCCCAAACCTTTTTAGTTGTGCGGACTACCTATATTCAGGGGTCAAAGTGACAAAATAAGAATACATAGGATTTTTTTTTTAAAAAATATAGGACAATTTAAAACATCAAATAACTGCACACAGTTGCTACTGAACTTAAAAATTAACTCGTTATACATTTATATACGCATTATATTGTATTTAAGAGAATCAAAACACACCTTTAAAAAAAAGAAATCGCCTGATCCTGAATATGTCATCCGTTATTGTCTCAATATTCCATCCCTAAATGAAATTTTATTAATTACATTATTTGCAATCTTGAGTCTTTTGTTTCCAGCATCTATAACTGCTTGAACTGCTCCAATTTCTTTAAGTATTTTCTTTTTATCCCTGTTTGCAGTCATTTGTTGGTTCAAATTTATTGTTCAGTGTCGGTTGGAATGGCGGCGAAAATTGGGAGATTTAACGCCGAATGTGGCGAACCGGGGACTTGGTTTTTCGGAAACACTAGTGACCGTTTGAATTTAGCAACACAACGTATTGACGTCATTTTCAATTTTGACGACTTTTATGAAAAAATCGTGGCTAATATTCCGAATCCGGTACTGATTCTGCGCCACTGTGATTTGACAGTGATTGACAAAAAATGGCAGCCCTGCCATTTTTTTTAAGAGCACGAGAACTGCCTATGGTTGTCATAATAAGGCTCGGTTTGATGTTGATGTAAACAATTCGTGGCGCAGAATCCGTATCTGATTTGGAATAAAAAAAATCTTAACCCTTTTGCTTCCTTCATCAATTATTGACTGAGCACTCAAAATGTTCTATAGTAGTCCTGTAAGTTAATCGCAAATTGTTTTCATCCATTTTTCTCGAGGCAGAGTTTTGTTGCTGCATCTCTCTATGTATTATGACCAATTAATTTACTATGTTGGAGGAGAAAACAAATCAGAAATTCAAGACCGCGTGCTATGATAAAGTTCACAAGTTTACACTTAACAACTCCCGCCGGTCCAGTAGAGTTGAGTTGTAGGTTATGTAGCACGTGACGTGACAAGAGATAAAACGCCGTCGTTACAAACATCGCTTTCGTCAGGTTTTTTCACCTACGATCGCCAAAGAATCCGAAATATAAAAAATGGCAACGATCGGCGCCGTTATTACGAATTCGAAGAAAATATAGATCGAATCAATATAGAATATATAGGACGTTTTTGCCGATTTTTAAAAAAATATAGGATTTATAGGACATATAGGACGTCTGCTACCCCTGTATATTATAAAAAAAGACTTTGAGGCCCACTAGCTAATAGAATATAAGTGCATACAAATATCAGTAACTACTAAAACATTCTGTACAAGAAGCATAAACTACATATATTTTTTTATAAAATGTGGAACTTTATTTCACTCTGCTGTCACAACTATTAGAAAACTAAAAAACAAGTAGTGAAAGTTTTAAAAAAAAAAACTCAATGGGATTTTTGACATTATTTGTTCCCCATGAAAGAGTCAATATCTGGATTAAAACTTAGCCATGCTGTTTAATTCAAGCATTATTCACTAGTTACACCATCGAAGAATACAATCAAGTGACTCGATTATTCCCATCTTTAACCCTGAAGCTCCTATAATATTTATCTTGGCATAGATTCTCTACCAGTGTCCACGGCTCAGTACCACGTTACTCGCGGCCCCCAAGCACATGGGTTGAGAGCCGCTGCTCTACTGTATATAGTAGGAAAAGTAACTTTAATTCCTACAAGTTTCCTATTATCCAACAAATTCGTAAAGCGGACTGAGAAGTCACTACTATTTTGAAAAAATGTACTGGCGATTGTAATGCAGCGGCCATCTTGAATTTTGTAGCTTTTACCTAACATGGATGTGTTATATACCGTCACAAAGGTAATTTTGGTTAATTAACCTATATTTGAGGGTGCAGCTGGGCTGAGCGATGTAGCTCTGTTTATAGCATCCTCTGGTATTTTACAGGATTTATGTTTTTGAAACCATGACCGTGACTGGTTGGAGTACGTGTCACCCTTGTTTTGACCGAACATTTTGAACACTGATAATAAATCCATTTCTCACGTGGAATGTCAGTTGGTAAATACGTTCGATATTTGTTTTATTTTGATTTAAAATTGGGTTAATTCCTATTGTACGGTCTGCCGCTCAGCATTGACCACAGCAACTGTACAACCAATTCGTTTCAATCCTATTGTACGGTCGTCACTGTGCGGTTGACCGCACAATAGAATTGAACCCAGTTACAAGATTAATTTGTGTTTAATACTATTTCTAAACTGTGTTTTTTACCGTTTTAATAGTTTTTAGTTGAACGGTTGACAGTACAATAGGATTGAACCCCAGGTTATATGATTCATTTGTGTTTGATAGTATTTCTATGCTGTGTTTTTTACCGTTTTAATAGTTTTTAACTGAGCGGATTGAACCTAAAATTGTATTGTATTCGCTTTGTAATTTTTTTAATGTTTTAATGTGTGTTTAAATTGGTGCCTTTTTATTTGCCACAGAGTTGAACGTGAACACGATTGGCGGCAAAAAAAAATCGTCAATTTTGCCAAGGGGCACTCCGATGTATATTTTTATCGTAATTTTAGTTCTTGCAAATTTTCTAACAGCCAAAAAGTTTCTAGTGCAATGAGAAGCCATTGTTCAGAAAAAAGTACTTAAGATTGTGATGCAGCAGCCATCTTGAGCTTTGTAACTTTGAGAAATGCATAGATGTGTTATATACTGTTGGACGCTCAAACATGGCGTCCATCTTGAGTTTTATATCTTTATTTAGTAACATAGATGTGTTTTGTATCATCGGAAATATATTTAATTTAAAAAATATTTCGTACTGGCCAACAAGTTCTAATAGCTCACTAGAAAATGATTATTTTGAAAAATCTTACAAGCGATGGTAATGCAGAGGCAATCGAATTTTGTTACTTTACTTTAAGTAAATGTGCTGTATGCCATCGTTAAAGTTATATTTTTCCCAGCAAATTTTCCAATAGCCAACAATTTCATAAAGCGAATTGAGAAACCATTGTTCTGAAAAACGTACTTAAGTTAGCGATGTAGAGACCACCTTGAATTTTGAGAAATTACTTAACATAGATGTGTTATATACCGTTGGAAAGGCAATTTTATTTCCTACAAATTTCTTAAGAACCAATAACAGCAAAAAATGATCTGGAAAGCCATTATTTGGCAAAAACATACATTAGGTTATCAGGAGGCAGTAATTTTGGATTTTCGACTGTAGCGACCTTTATACCAGGAAGCATCGGATTTTAATTTAGTTAAAGTTAGACCAACATCGTACTTTAGTTTCTATACATTTAAACAAAATAAATGACATCACCCACATGTTTGCATCATAAAGAGGCCCACAGGATTACATTTGCTCCCAGACTATTAGTTTCTTCATATTCTGTTAAAATTGCATATGTGACACACAATAATTTATTAGTAATAATATACCTTTCTAAAATATACACAAGGAACATTTAAAACATACCTAGCTGCTTGAATTGCTGAAAGCTGCACTTCTGGTTCAGGACTAGTTGCATTAGTAACGATGACTTCCAAACTTTGATAAGCAAAATTTTTATCAGTATCATCTTCTCCAGTGGGCAAAAGTTCAACCTGTGGTACATTTCTTCGCTTAAATAAAGATTCATCTCTTTTATTTTTACGCAATTCAAAAGTTACTTCATTGCGTCTTCTTCTCATTTCCTAAATAAAGAAATTATATTTTATTTTTCTTTAATTTTTAAAATTAGAAAGCAAATATTTCTTCTAATCAAAAGGATCTATTAAAAGATCATTTTTCTTTTAATTTAATACAGAGTGGCCACAAAATTCAGGAAAAAAAGTTCCCTGATTTCCCTGACAGATTTCTAAAAAATTCCCTGATTTTAGGGCAAACAAATTTCTCCAATTTTCTTAGGTTTTCCAGATATCTAGACATCCTGATGAAATAAAACATGCATTCTAAAAAGATAATATGCAATTTTTTAAAAAATAGTTTTGCTGGTAATGAAAAGTTTAAATTATTCCGTAACATTAAACTTCTAATGGATTACCACTACAAATCTCCATGTAAATAGCGCCAAAATATGGATGAACGTGCCTTAAACAATACAAGATTTCCCTGATTTTCATGAAATTTTAAAAGTACCCTGACATTTCCCTGATTTTTTCCAGAATAAGAAAGTTCCCCAATATTTCCCTGATTTCCAGGTTTTCCCGGTTCTGTGGCCACTTCTGTAATATGTTTAATACATGACTAAATTGCATTATTGGAATAAAAAAATAGTAACATATTTCTTTCGCATTAGCTGTTATTGCGGCTAATTGGAGCCAGAGTTCAAAAGTGGGTGAAGTATTGAAAAACACTAAATGTGCAAAGAGTGATGTTGAATCTGTGCGTACACCCTCGCCAGAGATGACATGTCCAAGGTAGGTCACTTCATTTTGGAATAACTTACATTTAGCCAGACTTAACTTCAGGTTGGCGTCTTTTAATTTCAGCAGCACCTTCCTAAAATTTTCTAGATGTTCCTCAAAACTTCGCCCCACGATAATGATGTCATCGAGGTAAACCAGACAGGCTTCGTAGGAAAGACCTCTTGGCACTGTTTCCATGAAACTTTCGAATGTTGCTGGAGCATTGCATAATCTAAATGGCATCACCTTGAACTGCCCAAGTCCTTGTCCGATTGTGAATGCTGTTTTCTCTCTGTCATCAGGGTGTATCTCCAAGTTGCCAATATCCACTCTTTAAGTCTAGTGTCGAAAACCACTTGTTTCCAGAAAGAATGTCTAGAATGTCATCAATTCTAGGAAGAGGGTAGCTGTCCTTTTTCGTGACATTGTTCAACCTCTGATAATCTACGAAAAATCTAGTTGAACCATCCTTCTTCCGAACCCAGACAATGGGAGAGGTCCAAGGGCTGGCTGAAGGTTCAATCACATCGCTATCTTGCATTTCCTTTAGGAGACTTCCTACCTCTTCCTGTTTAGCAAACAATAGTAGTCTTGGGTGTTGATAGGTGGGTGATCTCCTGTATCAATTCTATGCTGTGTCAAACTTGTTCGTCCGACATCCGAGGATGTACGGGAAAAGACATCTTGGAATTCTTGGATGACCAGTTGTGCAGCACTTCTTTCTTTGTTGTTTAACGATGAATTCTGCAGAAGGTCTGATGCTAAGTTCTCTGAAGACACAGTGACTGGAGGATAGCTAATTCGATTTATGCAAGTTACTGGAGTACATGTCGCTAACACTTCACCTTTCTTTATGACTTTCACTTTATCACTCATATTGGCAACCCTCACAGCAAGGGCGTATATATGGGATCAGGAATAAAAAATTAAAGTAATAAGTAGTTATTATTTGCGTTTGTTTGCAAATAATTTCCACTCTCTTAGCTTCCCAAAAATAAAAAAAGTTGATGGCACCAGAATAAGTACTGTGAAATTAAAATATGTATAATGCAGGTGAGGCTTTGGCATTTTATCTGTAGCTCTGTTTATTCAATAGTGTGCTTTTTAAATAGGTGTGTATCTGCAATCCTCTGCATTATGCTGTTGTGGAATCTTAATTTGCTTTATTAAGTTAATGGTATTCATAATGAAGCGATAAAAATTCTATTCAAAACTGTTTTGTAAAAAAACATCGTGTAAATAAGCAGTGCTGAAGTTGCCTGTGTCAGTAGCAATGTTCCTTTTGACATCGCAAATTCTAGTACCGTTGATCCAGCATCAGTTGCGGAGGATTTAAACAAATAAAAAAAAAATTTAAATAAAGAAATACAAATAAAGAAAAATTTAACTCGTAGAAATTGCATGGAACCTTTTTACAAATTTCTTTCTTCTTCTACACTAGAGTCTACAAAATTAATGGATATTTCAGTTTTTCCCTAATAACTTCTCACTGGAGCAGCATAGATACATGAAATTCACATTACAGAGGCATCTTTATGTAACATGACGATAAGTAAAACAACTCAGTGGCAAATTGAAATGCAAAGTGTACAATGGACAGGGGCCGATTTAGAAATTGGATTACTATAGGCACAACATAACAGATGCCCCCCCCCCCATCGACAATTGTTGAAGTTATTTAAATATTAATTGACAATTTAGAATACCGTCTATTGCTGTTGTGATTAAATTAATGATGAGATATTTATATTTTAATAACTGATAAGAATTATAAAAATTTATTCTTGTATTTTAAGGCATTGATCAAGTGCGCTGAACATAATATTGATAGTTGCATACTAATTCAGGATTTAAAAAAAATGGAGTAGCATTAGTGTGCAGTTGACTTTTAGTGTAAGATATGATCTCTCCTGTCATCAGTGTTTACTCGGCACTGTATTCTCATACTTGACATGAGTTTCTTGATTTAATTCTAGTGGCTAAATTACTTGTCCAGTCTTTTGAACTGTTTGCAAGTGATGTAAAGTTTCCAATACATTAAATCTTTACAAAATGCCTATTGTAGAAGCATCCAAATCATATTTGATGAAATTCGGATTAGAGGAATGATCTGGTTTACTTATAGGGGCGATATTCATACTTTTTTTAATAATTTATTCAAAGCAAAAATGAAACAAAATTTACTCCAAGCAACAATAAATACCATTTAAAAACCAATATTTCACTGTTTAAAAATTAGCCTGGATCAAGTTAACATAATCCCAGTGAAAAAGTTGAATTCAATTATCTCTTGCACTCTTAAATGGCATCTAAAGAACAAATTTTTTAATATTAGACACTTTTTACTGAAAATAATTTTTTCAATCTCATGAGTAATAATGGACATCAGAGGTTCTATAGAAAGGTGGAAAAACGATATTACGTGGTAAATACCAAATCAAGTTAACGATTTGGTGGGAAAAAAGTTTTGGTCTTTGGGTACAACCCAAGTAGTAGCATGACGTGATAAATGACGTAATTTTTAGGGCATCTTTTCTCGAATGACGTTATTCAGTACAAAATCACGTCAGTTTTGACGTCATTTAATGGTCATACAAACTGACGTTCCTAAAATGACGTAAATTTTTTGGTCATCTTATGATGCACATTGTTTTGAGTCATGAAATGACGTCTTTTTATAAATAATAAATAACTCAAATAATTTTGGGTCACAATATGCAGTCATTTTTTAGTCATCATATGATGCGAATTTAACTTTTATTATTTTTTATACGGGCCCATGGAAAAATACACACTTCTACTTGTGAAGACTACTTGTAAGACAATTTTATTTTAATAAACATGTAATATTCGTCGAGTATCTACTACAAGCAGAAAATAAATAAAAATAATAGTACAACAAATAGGTGAGTAAGTTTTAGACAAGTAATCTGACTGAGCAATTTAGTCACTAGAATTCATCAAGAAACTCATGTTAAGTGTGAGAATACAAAGCCAAGTAAACACTGATGACAGGGGAGATCATATCTCACATTAAAAGTCAACTTCATGAGTTGTGAGATTTTTAATGAGAATGCCTTTTTGCAACTGCTCTCTAATGATACTTCATGCTTTTGCATGTGTCCCCACTGTGCACTTTGCATTTCAATTTACGACTGAGTTGTTTTACTTATCGTTTTGTTACATAAATATGCCTCTTTGATGCGAATTTCATGTGTCTATGCTGTTCCACTGAGAAGTTATTAGAGAAAAACTGAAATATCTTTAAATTTTGCAGACCAGTGTAGTAGTTCTAGCTCAAACCATATTACAACTTTTCAAATTAAATGGTTAGAAGAATTTGAGTGGTTAGCTTATTCTGAAGGAAAATCCCGATCTTTTGGTAAATATTGCGTGATATTTTCGCACTCCAAAAGTATATTCAAAGGAGTTCACCAAGAAACAAGGAAATTAGTAACACAGGTTTTCAGTAATTTGATAAAAGGAACGAAAATTTTCAATCACTGCTGAAGATAAAGAACCAATAGTAGAGAAAATGACCTTAAAGACTAATTAATTAACAGAGGAGGTTTTTATTAAAAAGAAAGTTATATAAGGAAAAAAGTAGGGGGTGTGAGGAAAATAATAGTAACGAGAATGCAATTAAGTGTTTTATAAAATAATCTGCTATCATTTAATAAAGCATTAGTTCACTTCAGTTATAAAAGTAAACTGAAAATATATATAAAAAAATAATAACTATGTTTTTTCCCAATATTTCGTTTAAAACCCCTTGAAAACCATCCTTAATCCTCGAGTGAGAGCTCACTTAAAACATAAAAAAACAAGTGCAAATAACGGTAAGTTTGGTCGTATTGGCCCCTCCCGAAATTGTAACCTATATACGCCACTGCCTCACAGGTATGGCAGTCCTTGTAAGGTCGACGAGAGTTGAGGCTACCAGTACTCCTTTGGGGCTGTTGTGATTTTGAGGGTACTCCATTATGCCATATCGGAAACTTTTATCTTCAATCTGAAGATAAAAGTTTCCAGGAAGTAATATTTCTGTTCTTGCGGATAATGTGATGTCATTTTGAGCTATTATTTGATGGGCGGATTTTACTTCACTATCTTTGATTCCAAATAAGGCTATGTCTTCAGAATTTGAATGAAGCTCATTGTTTTTAAAGTCCAAGGAAAAATTATATTTCCTTAAAAAGTCCAGTCCGAGTATACAAGTGTCCACAATTTCCGCCACATATGCCGTATGATGATAAGTAACACTCCCGAACGTGATGTTGATGTTCAGTTTTCCATGGATGTTGATTTTATCGTCGGATACAGTTTGGAGGTTAACACAGGGCAGTGTCCAGATGAGTCTTTCATCCAGTTGTTGAGCCAAATCTTTCCGGATGATGGTCACATTGGCTCCAGTATCGATGATCAGACTGCAGGGAACTCCATTTACGTGTCCCATGATGAAGATTCCATTACTGCCGCCACTCATTGCAGAAATTTGTAGAGCTCTAAAACGGGGCTTCACAACAACTGGCAACCTCCGCCTAGCGAGATGGCTTCCCTCCTCCCTTCTGGGAGCGGTCTTGGAGGGTTCAGCAGTGTCTTTGTATGTGGCACAGTTTCAGCACTTCAGGCTCTGCTTCTTTTCCGGAATATTTCGTCTCAAGTTATTGATTTGTCTTTCCAATTCATTAAAACGAGAAGCAATTAGATGTTCTGGCTCCTGAATAGTAGCAGCCCTGATAGAATTGCGTTCTCTACGAGTTGCTTGATGGGCTGCCTCATACTTCATGGCATACACTAAAGCGCTTTTTTTAATAATTGACGTCTGCCATTCGTAGGGTCTTCTGTATCTCTACATCCCTGATGCCATCGACGAAGTACTGTAAAGACAGGATTTCTCTCGTTTCAGCAGGGCAGTCTGAAAAGGCAAGATGGGAGAGCCTCTCAACATCCGTGGCGAGCTCCTGGAGTGTTTCCGGAGCCTTCTGTTGGCGAGATTTAAACTGCAGCCTGCTGTAGTCTTTCAAACTCAGCCTAAGCCGGTCCCAAGCCCGGTTGGAAAAGGAGGAGGATGCCTAAAAGCTGCCATGGCATAGTCTGTAACAACCCTGACGATCTGCTGATGATCGTAAGACCTAGGTGGATAAGACAGATGTAACAGATGAACAGCAACCAAAATCCAAGGTGTGGATACCGTGCTTAAGAGAATGTGAATGTCACATGGCAACCAGGGTTAAAAGTTGTCGCTAACGGTTCACCTCGTGAAGTGGTGAATTCGAATCACGTTGTATTTAGCCTTTTGCCTGCATTGAGGGTCCATACAGGTGGTGACTCACACTTACCCTCAGTCCTCTAAATCTTATGGGAAATAAAAAAAAAAAAAAATTTAAATGGCAGGTCAAGCCGCAAAACAAATTTGGAGCAACCCAAACCTGGCCAAAGTGAATCTGGCTCTTCTGAGTCAACCACTGAGGCATGTGGAAAAGTTGTCAAAAGAACCCAAACATCTGTCGATAGTGGTCCCTCGGGGCCCGCGACAAATCTAACCGGAGGCTCCCTCAGCTCTCTACCTGACTGGTCAACTATGTCGCGTTCTCAAAAGAACAAGAATAAGAGGCAAATGGCTCGTCAGCGTCTTAACGCTGAAACTGGAGATAATGCTGCTCAACATCATGGCACAACTTCAGAGGGGAAAAGATGTAGAGTCAGCAAAACCACCCCTTCCCCATCTACAGGTGCACAGGCTAAATGGCCCAGAACGGCTGATTCCCTGTCCTATAGCCAAGTTGCTACAGGTGTGAAGATGGCGATCATCCGAGAAAGGTTCCTGGATGGTACACTATCACCCGCTGATGCCCTGATCATTCAAGGTGACATCAACAAAGTCATTGACACAGAGGATGTCGCCCTGGAGGCCCCCCAGATATTAAATTCGGGTGTGCTAAACGGTGCTTTGATGATCCACTGTACCAATGACTACATCTTTGCTTGGCTCATCAAGAACTACGATGGCAGGGAAGTTGGCCAAGATCTAAAAGTCCAGGTGAGGAAGGCATCGGACCTACCGAGACCCGTGAAGATGGCTCTTAAATCCCGAGATAATCTCACCACAAAGGGGGGAGGTCCTGCTCAAGCAGATTGCCAGCTTGAATCCAGGCCTCAACACTGTTGAGTGGAAAATCCGGGAGAGAAAAATCGTCGGTGACCACGTGTACATCAGTTGGATCATCGAGATGGATCTCAAGTCCTCCAAGTATATCAAGGAAAAAAACTTCGAGATCTTCACGGGGAGCTTTGGTAAAGGACTACTGAAGATTATAAGTGACCCCAATGTTGCTCGTGTGTCTCCTCCATCTGCTGCTGTGGGTAAACCACTGGCGGAATCCAGCGAAGTGGCCCAACAGCCCGCGTTGGAGACCGCCGTAATGAAACCTCCTGTTGAATCTGATGATGTGGTCGCAAGGCCCGCATCGGACGACGCAATGGAGGATTCATTGGCACCTTCGGAGAAGGACGTACGGGTGACGTCGGTGAAGCTAACCACAGAAGCTATGGAGGTAGTTCCGGATCCAGTGGAAACGACTCCATCAGTAAGTATCAGAGCGGAGGTTTAAGAAACCCTGTCTCCTAGTTTAATTAGTGTCTCTTCTGGATCACTATATAAAGTTTTTGGTGATATCGACTTTTCAGATTCGGGATCCGATATTACAGTTGTGTCTGTCTCCTCCACTAAGGAGGACACAGCACTAATAGAGAAGGAATCTTCTGATTAGAGGTGTACAGCTATATTATTCTTAATTTATGTCTGAAACCCATAAGAAAACGAGCAAAACCATTACTGTTGCTCAAATTAATCTTCCTCGTAGCCAGTCAGCAACAGCTTTAATCAATAAAAGACTGGTAGAAGGAAGGATAGACATTGCCTTGATACAGGAACCCTGGGTCAACAAGGGTAAAATCCTAGACCTAGGCAACTGTGGGAACCTATTCTTTGATCGCTCAAGCAGTAAACCGAGAGATTGTATAATTACAAACAAAAATATTAATGCTCTTCTTATAGCTGACCCACCAGATAATAATAATGTAACTATCAAGCTAATCAGCAAAAATGGAGATATTACTTATGTTATGTCAGTATATCTTCCTTATGAGGATGAAATTCCGCTAACAACTTCAGCCAAAAGCTTTATTGAGCGTTGCTCACACTCTGGGATGAAGGTCATTGTGGGTTGCGATGCTAATGCACACCACACCATATGGGGCAGTACTAACTGCAACAAAAGAGGTGAGGATCTAATAGAATTTTTCTTACGTAACAATCTATATATCCTCAATATTGGTAATAAACCAACATTTGTTACTAGCAATAGAAAGGAGGTTATTGACATAGCCTTCTGTAATAATAAAGCAGTTAACTGCATACAGGATTGGCATGTATCTGAATGTACTACACTATCAGACCATAAACTAATCCAAAAGTCCTTTACAGGCCCTGCATTAAATATACAGAAGGAAAGGCGGAATCCCAGACACACCAACTGGGATTCCTATCGGGAGGACCTTCGGCTTCTCCTAGAAGGTAAGAGTTTTAATTTTCCTTCACTGGTTGACCTGGAGCTGGCGGTTGACTCTGTATAATGGTCCATCCTCCTAGCCTACCAGTTAAACTATAAAGCTGTTACAACTGGGTTACCAAAGCGAGTTCCTTGGTGGAATAAAAACCTTAGTGCATTACGAAAAAACTGCAAAAAGCTCTTTAACAGAGCCAAAAAAACAGGTGAGTGGTCAAAATATAAAAATGCACTCACCAGCTATATTAAGGCCATTAGAAAAAGTAAAGAAGAATCGTGGAGAGACTTCTGTGGCCAGGCGGACAATATGTCCAGTGCAGCTAGACTGACCAAAATCCTGTCAAAGGACAATCAGTGCCAACTGGGTTCCATCAGGAAGGATGATGGCACATACACGGAAGATGGCAAAAGTACACTAGCGGAAATGCTTAGAGTATACTTTCCTATACTCCATAGTCGCAAACTCAAGTGACATGCCTGCCATTCCCAATCTTACACTACCACATAGTAAAAAAGAGGACTGGGTAATGGCAAAGAGTATAATTACTCCAAATAGAATTGCATGGACTATTAATTCGTTTAAGCCCCTCAAATCACCTGGGGCTGACGATATTATACCAGCTCTACTCCAATATGGTAAAGATATTATTATGCCACATCTATGCAGAATCTTTAGATCATGTATAGTATACGGCTATATACCACATGCATGGAGAACCTGTAAAGTTATCTTCATACCCAAACCAGGAAAGGCATGCAACAATGAAGCCAAAGCCTTCAGACCTATTAGCCTGACATTTTCCTCCTTAAACCTCTGGAGAAATTAATTGGCAGGTATATCAGAGACGAGGTTTTAAAAGCTAAACCCTTAACGAGATTTCAACATGCATATCAACCTGGGAAATCTACAGAGACAGCCCTATATGACCTTGTTATGGTACTAGATGGAGCAGTCAATGGAAAGGAAATAGCCCTGGCGACCTTTCTGGATATTGAAGGGGCTTTTGATAGAGTTCCAACGAATGTAATCAGTAATGCCCTCCTCAAAAGAAATGTTAATTCAAGCGTACATACTTGGATAAAAAATATGCTTGAAACCAGAATGGCTCAAGCCTCCCTTTTGGGAGACACTCACTGTGGAGAAATGTAAAGGATGCCCACAGGGAGGAATACTGTCACCACTACTATGGAGTCTAGTGGTTGACGAGCTCATAAACAGGATAAATTTTTTGGGCCTGCCTTGTCTAGGTTGTGCTGATGACATGACACTGGTCGTAAGAGATAAATTCCAGAATACTGTAACTGACTTCATGAGCACTGCTCTAAAAAAGGTAGAAAAATGGTGCGAAGAGGTAGGATTGTCGGTACCCCAGCAAGACTAACCTAACATTGTTCACTAGGAAAAGAATACATGATATGCAAACAGTAAAATTCTTTGGGAAACCACTTGCATATTCAGATGAGGTTAAGTATTTAGGGGTTATTTTTGACAAAACCTTGACATGGAAGCCGCATCTCCAATACAGCACCAGCAAAGCCAAACGAGTGTTCTGGGCCTGCAGACGTGCCATTGGAAATAATTGGGGCTTGTCACCAAAAATGGCGATCTGGATATATACGGGAGTGATTACTCCAATGACATCTTATGGGGCCATTGCCTGGGGAAATAGAACCCATAATGAAACAGTGAAAAAAGAACTCACTCGTTTACAAAGAATGGCAACCATTGCAATTACAAGTGCAATGAGAACTACTCCCTCAGAGAGTCTAGAAATTCTCCTAGATTTTCTACCGCTACATAAACAAGTGGAATTAGAGGCTGTTTTGTGCTCACGACGGCTAAAACTCATGGGTTTATGGAAAACATCCTATGAATTACCTTTGTTTAAAAATATTCAGTCACAGGTAAAAGAACATCCCTGTCTAACAATGAGATCTGACTGGATGTTAAAGCAATATTGCTTTAGAGCCAAATACAATATTATCTTTCCGACCAGAGAGGACTGGAGATTTCCCTCCAATCTGACCAGGAGAGAAGATGAAATTTGGTACACAGATGGTTAACCACTATACCGTTTGGTCGGCCCATCGTAAGTCGAAAGCTTATTTGAAGGTCGGGAGGCAACTGGTACACATTTCAAATCTTCCGAAACAGTTCTGCTCGACAGTCTCTTCTCTAACATTTGGTCTATCTTTTCTTCTAGATTCTTCTTTTCCAGAATCTCTATGCCGACCAAACGGTATAGTGGTTAGCGTGCTAGCTTCTAGACCGCGAGGTTGCGGGTTCGAGTCCCGTGTTAGGCATGGGTGTTTCTAAATGTATGTTGGCTTGTCTAATGACGAATGTTTCGGCGCATTATAGCCCTCGTGTTGCTGACGGCGCCAGATAATCTGAATACAACCAACCAAAATCTCTATCTTTTTTTTCCAAATCATTAAACTTGAATTCAACATTCTCGAATTTCCCTTCTAAGCTATAACACTTCTTTTCGACGTTCTCGAATTTCCCTTCTAAGCTATTACACTTCTTTTCGACGTTCTTGAACTTTTCAGCAAATTTGTCTTCTATTTGTTTCACGCTTTCTTCCATAGTTGCTAAAAGATTACCCTTTAATTCCTCCTGCCCGGCAGAGATCGCAGCAATATACTTTTACATTTCCTCTTGGCCAGAGAAAATCTCTTTCTTCATCACTTCTTGAACAGAGAAAATCTCTTTCTTCATCTCATCTTGGCCAGAGAAAATCTTGTTCTTTATCTCTTCTTGGCTCGCTTTCATTTCTTCCTGCCCTTTGGATATTTCCTTCTTCATTTCTTGCCTAAAAGCAAAAAGCTGTTGAAATTTTTAACCTTGTTCTGCCATTGCTCTGGTTATCGGCATTCAAATCCCACTTCTGACTCCAGTTGTTGCTTGGATGGGTTCGAAAGACTTGAAGCCAAAGCAGATCAAAATTTGCAGAAATTTATTCCTATATAACTCTTCGCAAATTCTTTTACAACTCCAGAACTTTCCGTTCTAATAGATTCAATACAGCTCTTTACACCACAATCGAGCACAAAACAGCAGTTAAAAACTAGATAAACAACTGCTAAAATCAACGCAAAAGACAATGCAATACAGTTCACTTTCGCAATACAGCTCTCTGAGAGACAACTCAGTAACTCCACTCACGGCCAGCCTTATATAGGAAAGTCAATCTTCGCGAAACTTCCAGAGATAGGAATTTGGAGAACTTTCCAAATCGTAGTCGAAAAGTCCTATACAGGTACATGAGGACCGAAAATGTCGCCAAATGGTCGCCAAGTTTGGCGATTTCTCGGCAAATTTGTCGAGATTGCCATTAATCATAATGTTAAATGGCCTGCTCTTTGTAAAACTCGCTTTCCAGCATGATTTCTGTAGAACTTGTTTTCAAGCATTAGGAGACACATTGCAGGAAAGCAAAGTAAACTCTTGCACTGCCATATGCGAAACGTACATAAATTTTCCTTTTTACATAATTAATACTACGAAATATTTACAAATATACAGAAATTCGTAATATAAAAAAAGTAACCAATATAAAAAAAGTGATTTGGGGGTTGAGATGCTACAAAAGATGTTTAAATGGCTTCAAGGCTATAGAAATAGGTCGTACTTCTACCAATTAAAGCGTGAAGCATGCACACTTTATTTTTATAAAGTTATTAAAAATATAAATATTGTGGAGAGGATAAAATATTTATAATTGACATAAAAGATTAGTTTAACCTCTTTAAAAATCCATCTAAATTATATAAAAATAAATTTAATTTGGTTTAACTTTTTTTAATTATTGTTTGTAACTTCAGTTCTTTTGAATACGTTACATAACTTGATATAAGTTTTTAATGGAAATGTTTTTAATGCCTCCTGAAACTGGATTGGGTTTGATTCATACTTTCCGCTGTCGCTTTGAGTTTGCCAGTCAATCTGAAATCCTTGGGTTTTATTGTTGTTTTGAGTTTGCTTTAACTTCAAAGTTCGCCATTGTTTACGATTTGCGGAAAAATCAAAATCTCTGAGTGCCAACATATAACACATTTTAACCAAACTTTGAAACAAAGATAATTTTATCAAGCATATTTATTTTCTTATAAAATATATTTTGATATCTTGCTTATTTTGTAGTTTTTCTGTCTGTTAGTCACAGAATTAAATGCGGGAGAGGTGTTTTTTAATGATTACTTAGATATTCATTCGCCGATCAAATTCAATACTATCCTAAAATGGAATTCATTATAGGAAATCTTTTGTTTGTAACTATCGTTTTCTGCTAAATATAATGCATTTAAAGAAAAAAATTAACAAAAAATGCAGTTGCACAGATTGGTTTTATACCAAAATTGGCTTTATACAGAATTCAGATCCAGAAGTTGTCCCCCTATTCACATTCAGTATCTTCAGCTATTGCAAGAGAACACAGACAAAAAACAGAGTAGGGAGAAGCATAAGAAATTAGGACTAAAAGGCAAAAACAAGCAGGCCTTTAATTTCTTTCAACTATACATTAAAAACTATGAATTTTTAAAATGGTGTATAACAAAATACTAAATCGAGCAGTTGAAGTTGTATTGACCATAATTTAAAATGAAAACTTCTGGTAAACATAAGTGAATTATAGGCGATTTTTTATAAATAAAAAAAAAACTAGACAATTACAACATCACAGCAGCACCAATAAAATTTACTTATATAGAAATCAGATGAACTAAAAAATGTGCATATATTTTCAAAAACCTAATTGAAATATAAGGTAGAAGATAGTATAGCAAAAGAAATCTATTATTGTTTGCAAATCAATAGTTATTTGTACACAAGTTTAATATAGATAGATGCATATTCATACACACAAATGCAACAACCTTACGACTTGTTCACAAGTTCATTACGATGGATAGCATTTCCTCTATGCAAGTGCTGATATTTAAATGTACATAAGTGCAAATTTTTTCTTTTAATCCAAATCCCCTCTTCAAACAGAGCATTCTGAATCTGCAACCATGGGTACTTTCAAGAATGAAAATTATTTTTTTGTCCCAATTACATTTTTATTGCTGAGTAGTTAGACTGAAAAATAATAACAAATTAGTGCAATAAGGTTGGTTGATTTAAGTTTAACGGCAACAGGAGGGCCATACTATGCCAAATTAGTGCAATAAGAAAAAAAGACAAGGGTGTTAACATTAATCCACAAAGTATTCAGTAATTTCAACATTAGAATTATCTTTATTTTTCTCCAATTTCAATCATGATTTGTACTTTCTCGGAAAGTTCTAGGCATGTGGTAATCTTGAACGTGTATAAAAACTTACAAGTTAAGTATTCAAATGTTTGAAAGTTAAATATGTCAGGTTGAACTTTTACAGCATGTATCGAAAATTATTAAAAAAAATAAGTAGCACTTAGATTCCAAACTAAGTGTCTTAATCAGTCTGATCAACAGAATGATTAAGTTGTGAAAAACAACAATTTCTTTAACAAAATTAGCACATGTTCAACATCTTGTACATATGCTTCCGCTTGAAAGAACTGAAAAGTCATAAAATTAATTTAGAAAAAACGAATATAACCACCAATTTACAATTGGACATACCAAGCAAAAACAATACGTCCTCAAAGGTGCTTCTAGACTTAAGTGCAACTATCAAAATACAATATAAAAGTACGCCGAATTTATAAAATAACTAAAGCACATAAAAACAGCCATTAATGTAAACATATAAAGTTCAGACAAAAGAAATCTGATTCACGTAGTTACTAACTCGATAAGTGACTTACATCTTGATCTTTGCCTTTATTTTTAAAATGGTGGAATCGAGATTTGTTAATATTGTCTGTCGACATACTTTTCGGATATATATGATTCTTACTAGTCAAGTATAAACAGCACGAAATTCTTGAGACAGAACGGGACTGCCAAATAATCAGTAATTAACCAGAATAAAAGCTTATTTAGATGATGAATACAAGTGAAGAAACCGACAAATCTAGCCGAGCCGAAAAACAATCAACCCAGAGCCCAGATGTCAGTCAGTTTTCAGTTATTAAGTACAAAACATTTATTGGGGCTTTGAAACAGCTCACAATACACTGTTTCCAATGCGATCACGTGACAATGGTACCAATGAACAATATTGGTTGGAACAAACATTTCTCTCCTAACGTCTTCGAATATTGCAGGCCGACCAAACAGTATAGTGGTCTTCTCCTAGCTGTCTTCGAATATTGCAGGCCGACCAAACAGTATAGTGGTTAGCGTGCTAGCTTCTAGACCGCGAGGTTGCGGGTTCGAGTCCCGTGTAAGGCATAGGTGTTTGCAAATGTACGTTGGTTTGTCAAATTACGAATGTTTCGGCGCATTATAGCCCTCGTGTTGCTGACGGAGCCAGATAATCTAAAAACAACCAAACCAAAAATCGAATATTGTAGTTGTATAAGACTCAAATTACTATCTTTCCAGAACAAAATTTCTGCAACTTTTTAACATAGTTAGATTTCGGTGCAGTTTTAACTTTCATAGATGGACCTCATGCAAAATAATATCACAACTCTTTAATTCGCGACAGTTTTCCGCCAATTATAAGAAGAGCGAGGAAAATCAGGAAAAAAAGAATGACTTCTCGTAAGCTAGTCATTGCTCATAAGCTGTTTTTGCTATGCAAGAAAATATGAAGTTAATTGAATGTGCATCATATTGTTCCACTTTAGCTGATGTGTAATAGATTGCATCGGTTATTAACAGACGCTAATTAGTTTGGGGAAGAGTTGCTAAAACATCTATATGATGATCAAGGCCTATTCTAAGCAAAATTTGCGACTGCCCAAACTTCCCCCCTCCTTAAAAAATAATAAAATTAGTAATAAAGTCGACCAGTGGTTTAAGCAGCATATGTTTGGGATGATGGTATTTTGGATGTTTTGAATTTAGTAATAACAAGCTGCGTGGCCCCGTGCTATTGGGGATCCGTTGAAGGACATCTATCAGTTGCGTGTTACATAAACTTTGAATTTCTCCGGAATAACTGTTGTTGGTAATCAGCTTCCAATCTACTATGATAGGTGCATGGTTTTGTTAATTGTATTAGCGCGTTCGGTCATTGTCCAGTCGATGATGCCTTTGCAGTGGTGTTTCCCTAGCTCTCTTGGCGGCAGATGCTCTATACTTTGCATTTAAACATATTGATAGCATATTAATAAATGTCGAAATGATTTGAAAGTTTTCAGTGAATTTCAATAATTTTCGCCGAATCTACGATTGAGGCTACAAGTGATAAAATCAAATTGAGTCTAAATAATCCTTTGCTAATGCTAAATTCTCTGTATGTTTTGACTCACTCTCATCAAATAAAGTTAAGTTCTTAATTTAGATTAATTCAGTAAGAAAAAATTGACAATTTAAAATTTTGTTAATATCGAAATAAAATTACCGATATTAGTTTTTATACTTAAAAGAATTTTGTATAATTTTTTTAATATGTGCAAAACACCAGTAAGCATACTCAAAAAAATATGCCTGGGTGTCTATAGTGCAGAACTAGCCTCTATTTTAAAAATAATCACGAAAATATGTTGTACCAAGTTCCTAATTTTTGTTTTAAAATAAGGCAAAATCTGAACTAAGAGAAAAATTAACAGGCATTGAAACAATAGCGTTATCAACCAAATTGTTCGTCAACCGAAAATATCAACAAGTGGTATGGATATAACGCAATATTGGTCGTAGGTGTTTCACATAAAACGTCGCTCTTACATTTGATCTTGTAAAGGACACATCCTGGAAAAAATATATTATAGATTTATTAAGTTGACCAAAATTCGACTGAAAACATCCCATAACGGCTTGAACGTATAGTGGTAAATTATGTTGGTAAACGAACTTTTAAATGTTAGATATATAATAACTGTAGTGTATAAGATATTTGCTGATAAAATACAAAGGAATTTAATGAATTCATTTTGTTTAAATGTAATTAATGCTCATTAAATAAAAGCAAAATTTCAATACCCGCTGAGCACAATACATCTTTGACGACAACATAAAATGTAAACAAAAACAGGATGAATTTACAAAGTAGAAAACAAAATGCTGCATAAAAAAATAATGCTTTAAAACCGCAGATGCGCAGAAGTTGTCTACGGTATCGACTGACAGTAAATATATGGAAATATTACAATAATATTCGAACTGCTTAACGGACAGACAATTGTAATACATAAAAATAATCAGAAAAATAAGAGAGACACATTAAAATAACTTTTGGTTTTATTCTGATGTAATAAAAAAAATCATTGCCATTCCAAGGATTTTTTTTTCATGTCATTAAATTTTAATGAAAGCAACTTTTAATTGAATTTAAAAGTTGTTCTTTACAATCTCCATGTACTAAAGCTTCTATGTACCAAATTTCGTACCACTAGGTGCAAAACTGTGGATTTGTATACGGTTCAGACTTACAGGCAACTTTCAGTTTTATATATAGATGTGTTGTTCATCAAACGTAACCATTCAAGCATTCACCAATAACAAACCCTTGTCTTGTCAGAAAAGGTTTCTCTCGTGTTGGAAATGTGATAAATTCATCAAAAATTTCGCAGATTTCTTCCTATCAGACATTTTGACTAAGCGCTTTTGTTTAAAAAAAATGTCATAAATGTATATGGATTACAATTAACGAGTAAATACATTGAGTCATCCTCACTAAAACATTTTATCAGGTAGAAAATAGAAGGGCTAAGTGGTTGAAGGGAAAGAGATATGCATTAAAAATATTTTTTAAATATTACCTCGTAAAGGTTTTACCATTTGCGTTTTTTTTTTTAACAAACCTCTTTAATCAGTCAAAATACCTGTCGGTAAATATTTTATAGAGCTATGGTAAGTGTCTGAGAATTCAGCCAAATGTGTACAACATTCAGGTACTGTGAATTAAATCCCCTTCATCAATTTAGATTTTGGTTCTTCCGAGTCCAATTTGATTGCTTAGGATTAGAGGTCCCAATGTGTGATTTCATTAAAAGTTGCACAAAAAGTTTATTTCTGTTTCCTCTTCTTACTCACAAGCGTTGCCAAATCCTTGATGCCTTGAGTTTAAAGACTTATATTCCCAATTAATAAAAGTTCAAGTTTTACTCATCAAGATGTCAAGCTTAGCTTTATACTTTATTTTTAAAAAAAGATTTGATGCACTGTTGATACTCTGTAGATACAATTATTTTTCTTGGTTTAGAGAATTCAAAATATCCACGAGGACTTGTAACTTTAATAAAATGGATTGCGTTAAAATGCTAAAAATTATGCTTCATTTTTATTAATAAAACTCTTAGTTTCACGGTTGGTTAGTTTTTACGCTCAGTTACCTTTTTTTCTTTTAAATAAAACTAATCCGGATAGGACCAATAACTGATGTTTAACTTAGATTCTGATCCACAGCGATCATCCACCCCTAACCCAGGATTCAAACGCGGTACCTTTGGCATGCGATATCACAGTGCTAACACTACAGCCATTAGGTGGTCCTCTAGTACGAGAATTAAATTTGTTAATTCAGCTGTGTTTCAAACTACAAAAAACTTGCAGCTTAAAAACTAAATACAATCTAATAATTTATCTTTGAATATAACAATAACTCGATTTTTTATACTTCAATTCCGTATCCTGCTATATATCTCATATTTATTTAAAAATGGACATATTCATAGTGACGTTGCAAGATTTAATCGTACCAATTGTGAATATAGATTATTTATGTGGCAAATATAATAAAAGATTGCCAGTCGCTTCAGTTAGCCACCTTTCCAGCAATTAAAAGCATCTCTTTTCGCCAATGCCAACTATTTACAGTCCTGCACAAAAGCTTAGACACAGAGGCAATTCACGAAAAAGCAATAATATTCATTTATTTTTCACTAATTTTTTTCAAACATATATTCTTAGAGCCATAAGGAAAAAGTGTAGAGTAAACAATTTCTAGGAAAAATGAGATAAAATTGTCAAACGTCAACAAGTTGAAACTTAGCCAATCTTTCATGCCTCAAAAATATAGGCACAAACGTAAGATTTATGCAAGTTCCTAAGAGGAAGTGATCTCATCATCAAAGGGGAATGTCTTTAAGTTGCTATAAAAGGTTTTAAGTAATTTTCACCGGTTCGAATGATGCCTAAGTCTACGCATTTTCGTATGTAGAGATTTTAAGAATTTGGAAGTTAAAGGCCAGAGAAAAATCTATTTCTGATATTTCAATTGCATTATATCGCTCCAAAAGAGGTATTTATATAGTTTAAGCACATGATGACCAATATCAACCAAAATTATGATCTAGAAGACCTCGAACGACCAGAAAACGGGATGATAGACAAATTATAAAACTGGCTTCAAATCAACATTACTCTGCAAATCAGATCAAAAATATAATTGCCATTAAAGTTTCACGGGAAACTGTAAGTAAAAAAATTGTGGAATGAAAGTTTCAAAAAAATCTAAAGTTAAACGCAATTCGCATTTGCAGTCTCATCACAAAGAAGCAAGACTGATTTGGGCGGGGCCATCGTGAAATCTCTCTTTTCCCTTTTTAGTTGATCGGGCCAGACCATAGCTTTCGTGACGTCACAACTTCAACTCTCGCTAATACCATTTCAGATATGGAAGAATAGAGAGGGATGGGACTTTTTTTACAAAAATATTTCCTGTAAACTATTTTCCACCGTTACAGCATTGAAACATTAAGAATAACATATTCAAACATTTTTACTCACTTAAAAAATATAAATATGATGGTAATTAATAATATATTATTTTTACAGGTAAATTAAAATAGCAAGAAAAATGTCCTATCCCTTATGCGAGGGACGAATTGGACATGTTTTATAAAGCTAAAATTCACACATAATTTTTACAAATATGAAAAAGTTAATGTTTCACTTTTGTTCCTAAAGTTTATTATGAAATTATAACATTTATTTAACCTAATATTAGAGACATCTTAATAAAAAAAATAGGTAGGGCAGTTACAAACTTTTGTTGATGCAACATGACAATTTTTTTTCCCTTACATACTTGGCTTGAATACTTTGTTCTATTTCTTATACAATTCAATTACCTGCTAATTAAATTTCTAATTCATAAAAATCTACACAATCGAACTTCTAATTCATAAATATTATTTATTGGGTCTACAAAATATTATTGTACGAGCAATCTTAAAATAATATAAAAATAAAGAGTACAAAGTTAGACCTTAAACAGCCAAAAAACAGATATTAAAATATGAATCTTAAAAATATTTGAAATCCCGACTGAGTTTCTTCGTCAAGGGGCTTGAATCCAGTCTGGATTTTAATGGAGGCGTTTCTGAAATGCGACTGATATAATATATCAATCACATTCAAGCCCCTACGCATCCAGCCGGATAGACAAGAAGTCAAAAATATTCACAAATACTAAAACGAAACGTACCTTGTAAACCAAACTTAACAAAATAGCTGTCTTCCTAAGTTTAATGTCCACGTTGATTCGAGATGAACCCAGTCCAGCACCAAGAGTTTAAGTATTGAAAAACATAATTCCCAAAATTGCCCCGCATAAAACATTTAAAACTTCACTGTCATCTATGTTCCACGAAAAAATTAAAAAAAAATTTTAATGAAATATTTAGACCAGTTTGGGCTGTTTAAATGGATTTCAATATCGCCCGAATAATGGAATCGGAAACCAAAGGAAAAAATTTCAAAAAGACGAAAATTCAAAAATGTTTAATAAATCCATTTTTTCTCAAATTGTCCCTAAAAATTCCAAAAGCCAAATTAAAGTCCGTAGCATTATTGCAAATACTCTTAATTTTATTTAGTTGTGTATAATAAATATTTCTAAAAATCTTGAAATTTAAATTGCTATAAAATTCGAAAGACAAATAACTTCAAAATTAAAATCCTGTCTTCTGTCATAAACACCAATATTTACTGAATTATCTTGAAATTTAAATCGAGATACTGAGCGCTCTTGTAATTATTATTATTATTATTATTATTTTTTAAATCAAATCCTTCAAGTAAATCTCTATAATTTTGTCCAAATCATTAAAATTAAAAATAATTGTCATCAACATATCTAAAAGCTTCAATATTATTATATTCTAGAAATCTCCTTTCCAGTAAATAATAATCGGCAAAGTTGCTAGAAAAGCTATTTTCCCCTTAGGAATTCCTTTAGTTTGTCCATCAAAATTGTTTCCATTAAATAAATTATTTTCAAAACTACTAAATTAGCAAAACTCTAACAATTCTATCTTATTTAAATCAGTTTTAAGAAAATAATCAAAAATATCAGAGCAAGTATTAATTAAATCATTATATGGTATACTGGTGAATAAATTCTCGAAATCAAATGTATGAACAAAAACTTAATTTTGTTATTATTAATAAAATCCAAAATCTCATTATTTTTAATCAAGAAATGATTTTCAAACATCTTTACCTTCTATATATATATACCTTTACCTGATCTCTCTCTCTCTCTCTCTCTCTCTCTCTCTCTCTCTCTATATATATATATATATATATATATATATATATATATATATATATATATATATATATATATATATATATATATATATATATATATATATATATATATATATATATATATATATATATATATATATATATATATATATATATATATATATATATATATATATATATATATATATATATATATATATATATATATATATATATATATATATATATATATATATATATATATATATATATATATATAGGGAGGTTTGGGAAGTTTGGCCGTTGAATCCAAATCCTCCCCAAACCATGACTGAACCACCACATTGACGTCGGCTAAACTGAGTTACAGGATATTTATGAAGATCAGGGGGGGGGGGGGGGCAGTAAAAGGAAAATCTTTCTGGACCATCTAGGCTCCATTTTTTCCATCACTGAAGACCACCTGTAGCCATTCGTCACTGTATGACATGTGCTGCTGAGCCCAAACGGGGCCATCGTGAAACCGCTCTTTCCCTCTTTTGTTGATCGGGCCAGACCACAGCAATAGTTTTCGCAGATGACGTCACACTTTCAACTGCACCAGGCTTGATTCTTCCTTCAAGGATTTTTCGCCACCAAAAATGCATTGCATAAAAATTCTTGCACATAATATAAAAGTTATTAACAGCTTTATCCACCACTGTAATAATCCAATTTGAATTATTACACTGGTGGATAAAACTACTAATAATTTTTGTATTATTTACAAGAGTTTTTGTAGAAATTTAATGTTTAATGATTATAAAGGAAATGATACTTATGTTAAAGTTCATTAGACCAAAACGGAATTGGATGACAGGATTTTGGCTTTTGCAAAAAAAAAAAATTTTTTTTAATTTTTTTTTTTGCAAAAGCCAAAATCCTGTCATCCAATTCCGTTTTGGTCTAATGAACTTTAACATAAGTATCATTTCCTTTATAATCATTAAACATTAAATTTCTACAAAAACTCTTGTAAATAATACAAAAATTATTAGTAGTTTTATCCACCAGTGTAATAATTCAAATTGGATTATTACAGTGGTGGATAAAGCTGTTAATAACTTTTATATTATGTGCAAGAATTTTTATGCAATGCATTTTTGGTGGCGAAAAATCCTTGAAGGAAGAATCAAGCCTGGTGCAGTTGAAAGTGTGACGTCATCTGCGAAAACTATTGCTGTGGTCTGGCCCGATCAACAAAAGAGGGAAAGAGCGGTTTCACGATGGCCCCGTTTGGGCTCAGCAGCACATGTCATACAGTGACGAATGGCTACAGGTGGTCTTCAGTGATGGAAAAAATGGAGCCTAGATGGTCCAGAAAGATTTTCCTTTTACTGCCCCCCCCCCCCTGATCTTCATAAATATCCTGTAACTCAGTTTAGCCGACGCCAATGTGGAGGTTCAGTCATGGTTTGGGGAGGATTTGGATTCAACGGCCAAACTTCCCAGGCGTTGTTAAAGGGAAAACAAAACTCTGAGGCCTACCAGGCAACTCTAGAAAGTAACTTACTACCATTTGATGAGCTTTTAAGTGGCTTTAACTGGAAATTTCAACGAGACAATGCCTCCATCCACACATTCAGGTCAAGAAAAAAATGGTTTAGAGCCAAAACAATCATGGTTCTCGATTGGCCGGCTAATAGTCTGGTCTGTAATTCTATCGAAAATGTACGGAAAATTCTTACAAAAATTGTATACCTTTGGAAAGCCGTATTCCACCATTTTTGAACTTAAAGAAGCTATTGAAAAGGCGTGGTATGGAATCCAGCCTGAAACCTTGCAAAAGCTTGTGCTTTTAATGAAAAACCGTGTTTTTTATTTGATAAAACATCGTGAAAGCTTAACTGATTGCTAAAACTTTTCGCTTGCTTATAAAATTTAAAAAAAAAAACTAGTTGTGCCTAAAGTAATGTGCAACGGATTTTGTCGTTTTTGTTATTTTTGAGACTAATTCGCTACGGATTTGTTTTTTGATTTTCAAATTTCTATTTAGAATGTAATATGAGCATATTATTAAGTGATATAAAGATTAAATCTTTAGTCTTAATACTATTTTATAAAACACCAATTTTGTGTTGTGTCTAAACTTTTGTGCCAGGACTGTATTGCTGGTGGTCATTGCTGCTGAAAGCTTCCATTTTGGCCGTTTCGTTCCTCTCAATAACCTGTTGCCAGGTTGTCACTGGCTCTCTAAAAATACAGTGCAAAGATAAGAGAAAAAAAAGCTCCCTCAAGTTCAAACCACATTCCTGGGGCAGAGGGAGTAATGTTGACCTGAAATAGGGGAGCAGGATCGAGGGATAGTAGATTTATTGAGGAAGTTGAAAGAAAAAGAAGAGATTTTTTGCGAGTTTATTCGCGAATGTAGAAGGATGAATCTGTAAAACATGGTTATATTCTGTAAAAGACCCTCACCATGTTCTGTAATAATGTAAACGATTTTGTCACACCACGAAGTTTGCTGATTTCTTATCCAATGGTTTCTTGCTCTTGTTCAATGAAAAAACAAATTATAATCCCAGGGCTAGAACATTCAATTCACCCGAACCCTTAAGAGTTGTTAATAAACACGACTCGGAAATAGAGATTTATTATGAAAAAATTTTAGAAAGTTGCAAAATATCCTTAGAGTGATTATGATACATTTGCTAAGATATCGTTAGTCGAGATATGTTTAGACAAATTAAACGATTCTTCCTAAAATGGAGAAGCATATAGCTACTGGTGATAAATAACAAACTTAATTTTAGCGAAAACCCCGTTTTGGGTAATTAGCATATAAAATTGAATACATTTATGACATTAAAGTTTCCTATAATTCAGGAATTTTTCTTAAAATTAATTCTTTTTGTGTCCTGAAATTATCTTATATTGAAGTTTATGAGTTAAATGGTCTATATAATGAATCTTTTTACGCTGTACTAGCATGCACATATGTATGCTATGATGGCCTTACTAAGATACAAGGCTCTAAAAGGTTTCAATGAAATAAACGTCGTTAAATGAACAAATAAAGGAAATATAAAATACAATTAAATAGCCCTCATGCATATTAACACGTACAAAAGATATTATTTTAAAATAAAAAAGAAGCATTTGTCCTCACACTGGAAAAAGAATTACTTAGAGACTAATAATATATTTCTAAATTGAAAAAAAAAATTGTACCCTCAAAAAGAATTTGTCTTCACTTCTTAAGAAAAAGAAAAATTTGAGAAAAACACAAAAGTAAAAATTTGATAAACATCTACATGTTGGGCTTAATAATGTAATGTCACAAAATCTCTATATATAAGAGTGTATTTGTCTAATTTAATGTGTTCTTTTTGTCATCATGTGTGTACGTTGTGTTTTTTATATAAGAAGCTAAAGATTTATTCCAACCTTGATGAAATGTGGTAAACTTGATTTTCAAAAGAAGAGGCACATTTCTGACTACTTGACATTTCTAAAAACAACTCACTTTCTCTCCTTTTTAATTCCTTAAGACAAAATAATAGCTTGAGATCAATAATGAGATGAACTAATTTTTATTCTATAGTAATCTTGACTAATTCAGATTATCAGAAACACAATTTTATTTCACGTATTGTAATTACGGTGATGAAATCGAAAAATATGGGTGAATGTTGGTATGATCATAATTTGATATCTTTTGAACCAATTTGAACCGGGTTGTTTTTTTAATAAGTTTCTTGACTAATCTACTCTGTTGGGAAAACAATTTCATCTCGATGTTTTTCGGCTGATAATAGGAGATTAAGGGGAGAATGCTCATAACTTGCAATCGGCTGAACATTTTGAACTGTCATCTGTGAAATTTTGATGAGTTGGTGAAAGAAAGTAGAAATCACAGAAAATTTAGAAAGGATAAAATAATTGGTTAACGGTTTTTTATTATTTTTATTTTTTACCACTGCCCAATTTCAGATTAACGACTGCCCATTTTCAATTTATGACGGTCCAAATGAGCCACGACTGCCCGTTAAAATAGGCCCTGATGATGATTATAATACCAACTCCAGCTTCAAATCAATAGTCAAACATCTATCCAGAAATTGAAGTTTAAAGAACATTTTCAGTCGTAATCCTTCCCTCGTACTGACTTCTTAACAATCTCCCCATCTGAGGCTCATATCTTGATAGGACGCCGGAGACACTACACAGCGTTGTATAATGATAGAAATGCCTTGTATTTTTAACCTAGCATATTAATAATTGAAAAAATAATTGGGATTAACATTTTTATAGGAGACATGCAAAATACGAATGTAAATTACAAAATCAAAACATAATACACGGCTATCTTTTCATGCAATGAAATAAAAAAAAATACAGTTATTATGTTGCAAAATGATAGAACAAGTCTCAATTAGTACCTTGTAAATTAACCCTTTTGTATGGTAACTTAAAAAATTCAATTAGACATGCTTTCGTTTAGACATTCGAGTAAATCTGAGTTAATATTATCCCATTCTACTATAATGGAATCTTTCAATTCTTGAACACTTGCATATTGCCTTCCGTAGGCATATACTTCTTTACTTCGGATACTCCAGGCGTTCTGTATGGGATTCAAATCAGGAGAATAAGCTGGCCAATTTATTACCTGTACTCCGTTATCCAGGAACCATTTCCAAGAAGAGTTGGCAACATGAATACTTCTTTGTCCTGTTGGAATCTCCTAATTTCTTATCCAAACGACAGTAAATTGTCTTCTATCATGTCTTAGTAAACCTCAGCTTTTATTTGACCAGTGTGAACGCAAAATTTTCGTCCGCCCTGCACTTCCAAAAACAACCCAAACCATAATTGTTTTTCCCTCACATTTGTCTCTTAGAGAAAATATTTTCTTCATTTCGGATATCCCTCCAATAGAAGTAAATGTACGACCATCCTTCAGAATTGTCTAGATTAAATTTTTTTTCATCACTGAAGACTACTTGAAGCCACTGTTCTTTCCAAATCAGATGTTCTATAGTCTATCGCATTCTTTTTTTGCTTGTGTAGCTCTGTAACTCTGGGCTGTGTTTTCTTTTCTTGTACACAAAATGTTCGTTCCGTCTAACCACTATTGATAATAAATAATAGTTTAAAAAACTAAAAAACACGCTTTAATAGAAAAGTGAACTAAAAAGTAGAAAATAATTTAAAATAAGTTTGAAATAAGAATAGAGTGATTAACAAGAAATATTTATTTTATCGTAAAAAAGCGTGGGGTTGATGTCAACAGTTGTAAATATTTAATGACATATATTGGTAAAGTAGAGCCATTATGAAAATATTTTAAAAAGCACCCCACGCTTTTTTACGATAAAATAAATATTTCTTGTTAATCACTCTATTCTTATTCAAAATTATTTTCTACTTTTTAGTTCACTTTTCTATTAAAGCGTGTTTTTTAGCTTTTTAAACTATTATTTATTTTTTACTTTTTAGTTTGGTTTTCTATTAAAGCGTGTTTTTTAAACTATTAATTATTTTTAAGGATAATGCGACTAAAAAAACATGCTTTCTACTAAAGCGTGTTTTTGAGTTTTTTAAACTATAAATTATTCAATTGCGAAAAGTGAACGAAACTCCCTATTAGTTGATCCGGCCAGTAGTCATATGCTTGTCTCAATTATTAACTCATTCAAGTCTCAGTACACGTCATATTAAAGTGAAACCGTGAATATCTCATTAATTCGGTTATGGCCCCTTAGATCGTGTCCACATTTACATGGAAAACTGTGGTATTTCTAAAGCTAATCCTTGCAATCCAGAGTTCCGATCGGTTCCAGAAAACCAATCGGTGTCTCGTCCATCATTATTATATGATAAATCTGAATAACTTTTTGCTGATAGTATAACCGTAGTGTCCACGACTGATCTTTCAAATGTCTGCCTTATCAACTGTCGATGGTAGGTTCTGTGACTACTGGGTTTGTAACGGGTAACGGGACACCAGGGTTTGATTCTGGAGAAGGTTAGTTGGTTGGAGTTCAACGGCGCAAGGGCAATACGAGCCAATCCTTGCGATAATGAATTAAAATCCTTGAGATAAAGAATTTAAAATTGAAGGGACTGAGTTCATATGAAAATATTCTCTTACAGAATCCTAACAGGGTCCCCACTCTTTTCCAAATTAAAAATTTAGGAGTTTCAAACTTTTTTTAAGGATCTAAATTTGTTTTATAAGGACCCGTCAAAACATTATATTGAGCAAGAACATTGTTTGATGAGCATCTGTGAAGAGGAAAATGTCTTGCATTTGAGTTCCGAATGGGAGAAAACCCTTGCGTCATTTAGGTAAAATTATTAAAGCAAGCAGAACGTGGGAACGTTTTTATTTCTTTAGTCTTACTAATTGGTGTTTTTAAAGATATGTTTCCTAACTCACTTAGTTCATACAGCTTATAAATCATAAATAGCAAATTATGTTTTTTAAAAATCCATCACCACATTTTAGCTCTTTTTGACTATAAAAATACAGGTATTTCAATTTTCAAGATTATAAGTTTGCTGAGAAAACAGTAACCGATGTCAAATAAACTAAGTAATTAATTGCTTAAGTGTAAAAATGTGTGAAAACAGATATTCGACCAAGTTCAAGATCATTGGCTTGTTACCTTCACGAGATTTTATTGGGCTTATGGTGGCATCGCATCCCGTGCGCAAACACATGCGTATTGAATCCTTTTGTTGCTTAGTTTTGTTCTTGTACTTCAGTATCTTTTTCAGTTATTGCAACTAATGTTCGTTGTTTTTAGAATAAAGTATTAAGTATATTGTTGAAGGATGTAGTCTTTAAATAGTATCCTTACACTTAAGCCCATTACATGCTTTCTGAAGATATATTTATTCTTCAAATATGGTTTGATTGTGACCTTGGGGTTCAGTTGCATTATTTGAAGGTGAGTAAGAGTACACAAAATGGTAAACTTATTTTTTAAACTTTAACCCTTGGTTGTCTCGTGGTTAGTCGCATGGGGGACAAATGTCAAGGCTTAACTCGATTGAAGGGGGAATAAGGCTGTGACAATGGCTGATTTCGCGACGACCAACCTACGAGATCAATTTTCTACTTGGCCAGCGCCAATCCGGGGTAGTGGCGAAAATCGTAACCATCAACCAAAACAAACCTCTTCGGTGTATTTGAAAAAGGATTTCTTCCCTTCCATGAGTGTTTAATTTTAATGATTTCAGAATTCTTATAGCCTAGGTATATGCTTACACCTAGAAAAAAATCTTCCCTAATGATTTATTTAACTCAATTTCTTATTAATATTTAAGTTAGTTTTCTACTTTAATTTTTTCTTGTTCATAATAAAAAAATTTACTAAACATATATTTTATTCAATTCAGTGTGAAAAGTAATTTTGATATTTACAAGGTTGTTTGTATTCAGATTATCTGGCGCCGTCAGCAACACGAGGGCTATAATGCGCCGAAACATTTCGTCATTTAACAATCCAACATACATTTACAAACACCCATGCCAACACGGGACTCGAACCCGCAACCTCGCGGTCTAGAAGCCAGCACGCTAACCACTATACCGTTTGGTCGGCTGATATTTACAAGGATGTGAGTGATCTGGAAATTTTCCGGTTTAACTTGGACCAGACCAATGCTTTTCTCTTTTAACAGACCATTTGATCTGATTTTTTGAATTTTTAAGGAAATAAAACAATTTCTAAAATTCTAACAGACAACATTTTATGTACCAGTGTTAGTTTATATAAACATTGTAATTAACCTACATAATATTTGTGTGGGGTAAAGTGGAAGTATACTTATAATTGACTTTTGACCATTTCTTGACTTTTAAAAAAAAAGTTATGTAAAGAAAGTAAGCCTAGTATATTCCACATTGGTCAATTACTGAAAAAATCAATTTTTCTGGACAAATAGTAAGTGAAGATTGAAATAAAAGTATAAACGGTTATCACTGTTTTTTCCCAGAAAATATGCAAGTAACAATTTAGTAGTTGACCATTTTGGTCATTTACTAAAAGTATAACACTTAGCCTGATCAGTAATTAACCATCTGTTATTCATAATTTGTTTATTGGTTTAAAGAAAAATTACTTGTATATTAATATAAAACAAACATAAATGATCTACATACATTATTTGTATTAAATCATTTAGGAATTATTCATGTTGATGCTAAAAAATCACAGAGAAGCTAAACCACCCTTCCCTAATGGTGTCAATCACTCTTACGAGACCCTGTGATATACCTTTGTGTTTGTTAATTTTTATCATCCAATTGGAAGCTTGGTTACCCCTATAACTTTTGGCAGTGGCTTTCATTAGTTATTGGATATATTTTAACCAATAAAAATTAGAATACCATCATAACAATCCTTGTTTACTTCCTTTTTGTGTTATTTTCGTCAACTACTAGCATGTGGTCAATTACTGGAGAATCACTCTATATATGTAAAAAGCATTTATAGTATTAGTGTTATAATGCAAAGATATCTAAAGCAAATTTCTAAGCAATACTGATAATATAAGTTAATATGCAGCTACGGGTCCCCAGTGGGTCATTTTTCATTAATTTTAATTTGCCTACTCTGACCCACTTATTATCACAAAAGAGTGAGGGTATCATTCCAGCCACGGAACTCCTTGTAGCCCGTATGCAAGCAAATTTGCTAAAAACAATAAAAACATGATGTCCATTTTTGTTAATGTACTAAAATTACAAATAGCCTGTCAAGGGACAAAGGAATGGGTACAACCTGCATATGGGAGACCCCACACAGATACATAAGGAGGCGATCTTCCATTCATAGATTCCCGTTTATAGGGTAGATCTACATTCATACAGATACCCGTTTATAGAGTTTATCTACATTCATACAGATACCCGTTTATAGGGTAGATCTACATTCATACAGATACACCCGTCTATAGAGCGTTATCTTTCACATACACAGATGCAACCCGTCTAATGTTTTTTTATCACAACTTAAGTCCTAGGCCAGTAATTAGAAATAAATGGATTTGAGCTGTCACAAGTTGGAATACAATTTATCAGACGCATACAGCGGTCTCTCCAGAAAAAATACTCGACTCATAGATTACAACAATTCCAAATACATAATAAATGGAGATAGTAGCAACTTAACACAGTAAGTATTTAAAGAGAAAATATTATACCAGTTAAAATTATCATGTTAGCTTAAGTACTTTCCTACTTAACGGCTTCGAATTAATTGCACTTCTTCTATAAGTTACACTTTTTGCAATATTTTTCAAAAGTAAAGATAAAAATTTATCAGTAATATGATGAGTAATCTTTTCTTTATGGTTTTCAACATTACACTTTAAAGTAGGCGATTGTATCATTTTTGGTAAAATATGTGCTTTGAGATTTTTGCTAATATTAATCAATGGTAAGATTTTAACTGCAGCTTCAACAAATTCTTGTACAATTAATAAAATGCTGATAAACTGTGATGAAGGATAAAATAGACCTCCACGGTCTTGGAACTTAATTAAAGATAAAATTGGAGAGTTAGATTCTGGAACTCTGAAAGGTTCGCTACATTTATCACAATCAATTTGTAGTTCCATTGTTCTTAATATATAGCCGGCAACATAGGCAAGACTTCCAGTTTTTAAAGATATTGTGGGAATATTAGGTACATTCAAGAGTTTTTCTAAGATATCTTTGGTTTCATCAGGGATTTCATGACATTTTCTCGTAGCTAATTTTAATTTATGATGTTTTCCTGGTTTAGTTGAGAATAAAGTAGAATATTCAAAGCTTTCGTGATTAAAGTTATTTGTATTTGAGTATTTAGAACTTTGAATAATTCCTACCTTAAGAATTTTCTCCAATGCAAAAGTACTAGTCCTGACATCCATCATATCATTACCTCCATTCATTTGCCTTAACGTACTAAAAAAAGATTCTATACTGTCACTGTTAAATGACCTTGTAAGAACGTAATAAAAACCATTGTCGAGTAAATATTTTATGCACTCGACTGTTGACTTGGTTGTTAATTCAATGGCTTCATGTGTCTGGTCACTTAGAAATTTTAATGGTGGATCATGTTCCAAACAAGCAATTTTTATGTTGGTCAAGTATTGTAAGAAGTCATTTTCCAACCAGTTTAAACGCTCATCATTCACAGAAAAAAAATGCTTCTTGTCAGGGTTCCTTGCATAAATATGTTGGCTACGATTGCATACATCATGGATAGAAAACCATTTATATACATTTTGTAAAAACAAAATAGTAGCACCTGCATTCTTGAAGACATAGGCTTTAGGATGTCTGTTTGAATTGACCATGAGAAATTTAATAGCAGCAACAACTGGAGGAGAAAAAATTACAACTGCTCGAGCAACATTCATTTTTTCTAAATTAGAAGGTAAAACATGTTTTATGGTCAAGTTTCTGACAGGTTTAATTTTTTCACCCTTTTGAATCATGTAGAGGGACTTTAAGTACTTTCCACTTATGACTTCAGTACCATCAGTCATTTCTCTTTCTAAAAACAAAGATCTGATGTTTTTAATTATATGGTTTTGGTCAAATCCAAAAAACATTTTCCTTTCAGGGTCGCAGGGATGAGGAATACTCGTCTTCAAAGCTCCACCACCAAATTCTTTAAACATACCAACATTAACAGATAAATTGTCGGTTACAATCCGGACAATAAAAAATCCGCATTCTTCAACATCTTTAATTATGCCTTCTGTGTATGAATGTAGTTCTTTTGAAGTCAGCTTTTTTGTGAAATAATATCCACAAGGTATGCAAAACTTGGTTGATAACCCGTACATTATGAAACACAGCAATCTGTTGGCATGATCATAAACATCATTTGATGACAATACAGTTTCAGATTTGGAGCCAAAAAAACAGTCAAGCTTCGCATCATAAACACACTGTGGTTTTATTGCCATCTCATCAATGACAAGAGAAGTAAATTTTTCTTCGGGCTTCAATTTTTTGGCTTCTTCCAGTATTCTAGCTTTAATAAGCTCTGTAAACCCCACCTCACCATTCACAGGTCCAGTAAATCGCTGTAATGTTCTTGTGCTTGGTAGCATTAACAGATTTCTGTTAAGAATAGCATCGTAGCCCTTTGGAGAAGAGGCATGCAAAAGAACACATTCACGAATAATAGTATCAGACCATCGAGGAGTTTTCTTATTAAAATTTGACAATTGGCTTAGAGTAAATTCAATTTGCTTATTAGCTAATCCATCATCATACAAAACCTGCATTTTCTCAACATTTTGAACAAAAATATTCTTTTCAAAATATTCTACTTTCTTGGAATTTTCTTCTAATTTTTTTTGGAGAGATTCTATTTGTTTATTTCTTCTAGTCAATAACCTACGTAAACGTTTAATTTCTACTCGTTGGTTTGCAATAAAATTGCAATTAGTTTTGGTTTGGGTTCCTATGCTGTTAAATTCTGTATCAGAAGTTGATGATTGAATTGCTGCATCATATGAAGAACTAGCTAAATTTAATAACACATTTGCAGCTTCATTATCTGAAAAGGGAGAAGATGCTCTTAATTTTTTACTTCGGAGACTTAGATTCCCTATTTGTTTACGTTTAAGAACTCTACGTTCGCTCTTCTGGGGAATCAATTTGTAAGTAGGATATCCATTAAACACTGTTGGGATCGATCCTTTTTTTAAACATCTCCTTGTAGGGAACTGCAAAAAATCTGAATCCTTAAAGTGATACGCACATACTTTAGATGAGTTAGAAATATCATTAGGCGAAAAATCCTTACGCGAAATGGCTTTCAGCCAAACACGTTTCAGTTCTGAATCAGCTGGGAATTCGTGAAAAGATAATTTTTCAATCTTACTATTTGACTTACATAAAGGTACACAGCAATAGATAGGCATGCTGTACTGTTTTCGGAATTAAAAGAGTAAATAATTACAAAAATCACTTACGAAACGGTAGCACACCACACAAGTCAAGGCGAAATGATCCAAAAACTATCCTACTAGACCAATGCCATCTAGTGGTAAACGGTCAAACTAAGGTGGTATTTGAAATCCTTTGATCTTTACCGCACTGTCATAGCCGCGATGAATCCAGTTTAGCCGTGCAAATGTCCGCCAAATTCAAATTTTCATTCATACCATTAAATTCGTAACCAAATATCAACTTAAGTAGGTGTTTTAAGTGGTAAGTAAGTGGATAAATATTTTAATTAAAATCACAACATTATTGAACAGAATAAAGTAAAAAATATTTTTAAATAACTTGAAAAAGCAGTAAGAAGGCTTTGATCATGTGCTGCCATCGATTGAGAAATTGAGATTGTGGGGGACATTTGTCAACCGTGCGACTAACTAAGGGTTAATTTTACAAGATAGTGAATTGAATTTCAATTGAAATTTTATTAATTTGTTGAATTTTTGATTTTCCAACTCAAATGTATAATTTAGAATCTAAATTATGAGGCAAATAACCTTTTATGGATACTATTGAAAACAAAGAAACAAACACTGACTCCAACGAGGAAGAAACCCAGACCTTGACGATTACCCAATCTTCTGTACCAGGCCCTTCAACCCTACAGACAGACCTTGAAAGAGATCCCGATCTCCAAAAGGTAATCTCGGGGGTTGATAGGATCAACCTACAGAAGAAAAGAATCTCTGGGGCTGCCAAAAAAAGGCTGACCAAAGAGATGAAATTAGCCAAGGGCACCTGGGAAGAAAAAAGACCAAAGCTCAAACCACTCCCAGAGGAAAGGAGGTACAGACCCCGATCAGACACGCTACCAAGAGGCCAAGGTCGGATGGTAGCACTCCCCTCTCTGAAGAGAAAAAAGCCAAAAAAAGGACCAAACCCGGTGACGAGACAGACCCGAGTTACAATGACACTTTGTCAGCTGTGAAGATGACAGTTGTCGTGGAAGGATATCCAGACCAGAAACTGTCAGAAGACCAACTGACATCCTTCCAACTAGACGCAATGGCTAGAATTGAGGGCATTCCCTCGGGAACCGGACCTCGATTCAAGTACTGTCGTCTGGAAGGAGGGGTCTTTATCATCCTATGTGCTGACTCTAACAGCAGTCAATGGCTGACCAGAACTGTTAGAGAAATGTCACCATGGAATGGCCTGTCCCTTCTTGTTGACGAAGCACGTAGGATTGTCAAAGCATCCAAATTCATAGCTCGGATCCCAGCTATTTACAACAAGCTCTCCGGCCAAGAGATTCTTCAGAAAATTGAAGCTCAGAAGAGAGGACTAACAGCCACAGAATGGGGAATCCTCAACCAGAAATCTGGTAATGAGGGCAGAACCATTGTTGTAAACGTTCCAGAACAAGAAGCCAAGACCTTGATCGGTAGAGAAAGTAAATTTTACTTAGGCTTTACCCAAGTGCAGGTCAGAATTCTGGAAAAACCATCTGCTGCTGCTTCCTCTGACCATGTCCCTGAAGCTTCTGCAGATCAACCTACAGCATAAAAGACTTGCTGCTGCCAACCTCAGTGGGATCTTCCGGACTGAGGGAATCCACATTGCCCTAATTCAAGAACCCTGGTTGTATAAAAAAGGCATCAGGGGATTAAGTGACAGTGGAAGTAAGCTGATTTATGATCTTGCGAGCTCTTCTCCAAGAGCTTGCTTGCTTATCAACAACAACAGTGATGCACTGCCGATTCATGAACTCTGTTCTAGGGACTTGACAGTTGCTAAGATAACACTTCATGATGGCGGAAGAACCAAAGAAATCTTGATAGGCTCTGGGTACCTGCCATATGAAGAAAAAGATCCTGTGAGTGCTGAGCTGAAGAGATTGTTGACTGTGTGTGCAGAACAGCAATCAGGATTACTTCTTGGTTGTGATGTGAATGCACACCACACAATCTGGGGCAGCTCAAACATCAATGACAGAGGTGAGTTACTCTTAGACTTTATACTTGAAAATAACCTAGATATTTTGAATGTAGGAAATAAACCGACCTTCATTACCAGTGTAAGAAAGGAAGTACTTGACATAACCTTAGCCAGTCCAGAACTAAGTGGTTATATTGACAAATGGCATGTTGATGAGAAGCCTTCAATGGCAGACCATCAATTTATCCATTTTTTATTAAAATCCGAATATCACTGGGAAAAAACGTTTAGGGATCCCAAAAGGACGAACTGGACTTTATTCAATAATGAACTCCAGAACTACCTGGAGGACTTTTCCCAGAAAATCTATGACACTTATGATCTGGAACTGCTTGCAGACGGTCTGCAGCAGGCGATCCACATGTCATATATTAATAACTGTCCTCTGCTTATGAGAAAGGGTAAACAACTAAACTCTTGGTGGAACCACGATCTCATGAGGCAGAGAAAGGCAGTACGGAAACTTTTCAGAAAAGCAAAAAAATCTGGTAACTGAGAAGAATATAAGTGCCTATTAGCAGAATACAACAAAGCTGTTCGAATGGCCAAAAGGAATTCATGGAGGAAGTTCTGTGATTCAGTTGAAAGTACTGCTGAAGGTGCTAGACTCCATAAAATTCTTAAAAGAGATACGCCAAATTTGGTGGCGACTCTTAAGAATGATTCCGGTGGCTATACCAAGACTGGCCAAGAAGTTATAGAGACTCTGGTCAAGACATATTTTCCCAAATCCAACTTGGTATCCAATGAATTGAACCCCTCTCCCTTGGGATTTCCAAAAAGGGTGAGGAGGGAAAATTGGATAGCTGCCAAGAAATTCTTTACTGTTAAACAGGTATTATGGGCTATCAACTCTTTTGAACCATATAAAACTCCAGGACCAGATGGGATAATGCCGATTATGCTTCAGAAATCGGCTGAACTCATCTCACAGATCCTGTGCAAAATGTTCAGAGCCAGTCTGGCTCTTGAATACATCCCTAGACAATGGAGAAAGGCAAGGGTAGTCTTTCTGCCCAAACCTGGAAAAAAAACAATATGACCAGGCTAAGAACTTTCGTCCTAATAGTCTTTCATCTTTCATACTTAAGTGCATGGAAAAGATAATTGATAGACACATCAAGGATGTGTTGAGGAGCACCAGACCTCTTCACAAGAACCAATTTGCCTATCAATCAGGTAAATCTACAGAGGTGGCTTTGCAACACCTGGTTGTAAAGATTGAAAAGACCCTGGAGTACAAGAAATGGCTTTGGCAGCTTTCCTAGATATTGAGGGTGCTTTTGATAACACCTCTTTCAACTCAATCACTGCTGCTGGCAGAGCTATTGAACCACTAATCTGCAACTGGATAAACTCCTTACTTGCAGACAGAATTATTACAACCGAGTTGTTTGGGGCAACACTTGAGGCTAGACCCACTAGGGGATGCCCTCAGGGAGGAGTTCTCTCCCCTCTGTTATGGAACCTGGTGGTTGATGACCTAATAGCAGACCTCAATCAAAGCGGCATTTATGCTCAAGGATATGCAGAAGACATTGTCGTTTACATATCAGGCATAGATGAAAAAACAGTGACAAATATCATGCAAGGGACCCTGAACAGAATCGCAAGATGGTGTTGTGAGAAGAATTTGAGAGTAAATCCTCAAAAGACTACTCTTGTCCCATTTCCGCTGCATTGACGAAAGAGATATACCTACCCTGTAGGGGGAAAAAGTAAATATGCTGAATGAGGTTAAATATTTGGGAGTTATACTGGACACTAAATTAACCTGGAATCAGCATTTGAAAAGCAAAATAAACCAAGCAAAAGTTGGACTTCTACGATGTAGAAGAGTTCTTGGTAAATCATAGGGTCTAAAGCCAAGGATGACCTATTGGCTTTATACAATGGCTATTAGACCTATTGTGACTTATGCTGCAGTGGTCTGATGGAAAAAGACGGAACAATTGACTGTTAAGACCAAACTAGACAGCCTTCAAAGAGCTGCCTGTTTTGAGTATAACAGGTGCTATGTCCTCTACTCCCACCAGAGCCATGGAAACTATTCTTTCTGTTGTCCCACTTGATATCTTCATCAGTGGTGTTGCCAGAAGAAGCTCTTACAGACTGGAAAATGTTGGATTGCGGATGAATTTTGCCAGCCAAGTGTCCCACACTAGCATTAACCAAAAATTATTTGATCCTATACTTTTGATGCCCTCTGGCATCATGGAGACAAGATTCCTCTTTCATAGACCCTTCGAGGTACTTATTGACCTAAGAGAGAAATGGAAAGAGGAAAACTACAAGCTTACCAATGGAGACATTGTGTGGTACACAGATGGCTCCAAACAGAACGAAAAGGCAGGTGCTGGAATCTGTGGAGTTAGACCTAAAGTAAGGATTGCGCGCAGACTAGGAAAATATGCCACAGTATTTCAAGCGGAACTGCTTGCCATCATTTACTGTCTACATGAATGTTCTAGAAGATCCTACTCAAATAGGAAGATCTACATATTTAGCGACAGTCAAGCAGCTTTAAAGGCAATAAACTCATTTCAAATAAGCTCCAAACTTGTTTGGGAATGCAGAAACCTTCTACAAGACATGGGTACCCATAATAGGATCCTTCTTACATGGGTGCCAGGACATATTGGTGTAGAAGGAAACGAAACTGCAGATAATCTTGCTAAACTGGGAACTGCAGACCTACCTTTAAGTCCTGAACCTTTTTGTGGGATTTCCAAGACTACTGCAAAAAGGGTGATAGGAGAAAAAATGCTTAAAGAAACTACAGAAAGGTGGAAACAAACCACCGATCAAAAACATGCGAGGCTTATGATCCAAGAACCTTCCATGAAACTATCATCTCAGATCCTGCGTCTTAGCAGGGATAAGATGAGAGTGATAGTTGGATTTCTTACAGGCCACTATCACCTAAGAAAACACCTTCATAGAATGGGAATCTTTAAAGAAGAACCTTTATGTAGGAAGTGCAATATGGTGGAGGAAACCGCCCACCATATACTTTTTGAATGTGAAGCTCTTCTTCACATTAGGCACTCAAGCTTAGGTCTTGGAACAGAACTTGATACAATCCACGAGGAACCTGTCAAAAGCCTTTTGACCTTTCTTAAGGAATCTGGCTTTTTTTGACAGGGGATCGTAAAATAAAGGGGTTGATGCAATATTCCCTAGTGGAATCAGAACCTAGCTCAGTTGACCTCCCCCATTCATTATGACTATATGAGGCAAACAGTTTTTGTCACGTTAATTTTATATATTTTTTCTACTTGATGAATTTTCCAAAACCAGGATCCACTTGAACCTTCCAGGTAGGGCACATTGATGTAGAGCATTTGAAGGCAAATTTTTATTTGCCAGTTAGGACGATGAGAATGCTTTAGCTTATATTTGCCAATAGTAGAGTGTTTTTAAGTTGGTTGTATTCAGATTATCTGGCGCCGTCAGCAACACGAGGGCTATAATGCGCCGAAACATTCCGTCATTTAACAAACCAACATACATTTACAAACATCCATGCCAACACGGGACTCGAACCCGCAACCTCGTGGTCTAGAAGCCAGCACGCTAACCACTATACCGTTTGGTCGGCAGAGTGTTTTTAAGGTTTCCAAAACAGCGGTGGAGCAACGGAGCTAGTTTCGATTTCATCAGTTTTGGTTTCGGTTTTCAAAATAGAAGTGTAGTCACCGGGAAGTTTTGGTTTCGTTGTTTTTGGTTTAATTTTTTGTTTCTGTTTTGGAATCGATCTGGCGGTGGAGCAAGAATCAAGTAGTGATTTCAGCCTTTTTTCATGTTTCAACATGTTACAGCTAATCAAACGTCGAGAAAGAATGGAGTCATTGCTAAAATAGTTTCGGAATCGATTTGGCGGTGGAGCAGTCGTGAAATTAGTTTCATTTTCTGCATTTTAGCCCGTTTTCAATGTTTAGATTCGGAATCAGTTTGGCAGTAAAGCAGAGCTTGAAAATACTACGTTTTAGCATGTTTAGTTACGGAATCGATCTGGCGGTGAAGCAAGAATCAGATCGCGATTTCAACCTTTTTTTCATGTTTCAACATGTTACAGCCAATCAAACGTCGAGTAAGAATGACGTCATTGCAAAATTAATGTCGGAATCGATTTGGCAGTGGAGCAGAGCTTGAAAATAGTATGTTTTAGCATGTTTAGTTTTGGTTTTGGAATTAATTTGGTGGTGGAGCAGTCCTGAAATTAGTTTTGTTTTCTGCATTTTAGCCCGTTTTCAATGTTTAGTTTCGGAATCAGTTTGGTGGGGGAGCAGAGGACTCTAGTTTCGGAATCAGCTTGGCGGTGGAGCACTCGCGAAATTACTTTCATTTCCATTTGTTTATTTTCGGAAATAGTTTGGTGGAGGAGCAAAAACCGTAGTGACTTGTTTTTTTCTTGTTCTAACATGTTACAGACAATCAGACAGAGTAATGTCATTCTTTGCTTTTGATTGTTCTAACGTGTTTCAACCAATAGAATTAATCTGTAAAGTCTTAACCATAGAATAAATATGAGAATGCGTTAGAAAATTCGTGGCGCCATCTACTTGAGAGAAAATAGAAATGAAAAATATAATTATTGAATGCTTTATAAAAATTAAAATTGAGGATTCGAACCACCGACTGAGGGTTTTCCTAAAGAATTCGTGACTGAGAAATTTGTAAGCGTAAACACTCTCAGCCAAAAATCCCTATCTTCCTTGATCTTTCAAATGCCTTTATACAATTGCTGACTAATTATGAATGATAAGCTATTGGAGAAGATATTGAAAAAATAAAGTTCGATCACTCTATTGTTATTATACAATTTAAATGATTGTTGCATTAAATTATGATTGTGTGATCAGAGTAAAGAACATCAATTTATTGAATCAACAGTCTTTCCACTTAGGGATATATTTTACATTTCGTTTTACACTCCTTAACTTACGTGGAATAAGTTTTACAGGTGATGAGTTCATAAAGTTTTTGTTTCCTATAAACTGATTTGGCAATTTAAAATCTTTCAATGCTGTATCAAAAGCACTTTTGTGTATTGTACTTTTTTTAGAATTATACATGTAATTGAAGAAATCAATAATATTGGAATCGTGTACTTTTTTCCATGTATTGAAATTTGACCCATATTATTCCATGATAAAAACTCTGGATGAGACTTGATCAGAAACAATAAATTTTCTGGTTTTCGTCGCATGAGCTTAGATACCGAAGATAATATTAGATCGTGATAATTATCTTGTGTTTTCAGTTTCTTAACATCATATTTCTTATTGTTTTCTACATTTCTATCGATTTCAACTTTCTTGTCATCTGTCACTATGCTTTCTTCATCATCCTTCTTTTTATTCATTGGTCGTGAGTTGCTAAATTCTTGAAGATTTAAACTCTTCTACAGCAGTTCATGATGACGAAGCAATTTTTCATGATCAAATAAGTCAATATTTAAAATTCGAACCATAGATTTATCCAATTCACTTAATCTCTTATTCGAGACAGTACGTTTTGTCACCAATTCTTCTGGTATAAGAGCGAATATCTTAATTTGACCCATGGAATAATGTTGTCAAAATACTCAAGGCAGCGGGAATAAGTACGTTGAAAAAAAAAGAAGAAAAAAAAGAAAAAGAAAACTTTTTTTAAATAAATTGACGCTTTTTCGGTAAAGACACTTAACGATTACTTAGACGAAGCAAAGTCTTCTTGTGTTTGGAGAGCACTTTCTTCTGATGTACAGTAAAGGGAATATTACCATTTAATGCGTTCATACATTATTCACAAATGGCTTTTATACGTTCCTTATTCAGTTTGCTCAATACAGTTTTTCGTAACCTTAACAAGCAGGTTTATAGTAGTTGTAATTGATTGAGTTGTTCTTTCTCAAGTGTCATCTTGCTCAATGATACTTTTTTCAAAGTCGTTCACTTTTATATAATTTAAATTGATACACGAGTTGTGTTTGATCTAGTAAAATTTTGCTACGGAGACGTAACTATTCAGGTGTTTCAGCACGTAAATCTATAAATGGATAAGAATCGGGAGTTTTCGTTGCATTTTCAAAGACTTCCTGGAACAGCTTCACATGTGCGGGGAACAGTTGTCTTCCAATGTGTGAGATTTGACTCAAGTCTCGTCAATTTTTACACAGTACTAAACCTTTTTAGGCGGAAAGTCAGCTATCTTAGACACATTATCTTATCCGATGGAGTGAGCACAGATTCGACCAAGATCCATGCTGAACAAAATTGGTCCCGGCATCAGGATGTTCATCAACTGAGGAGCCGGTTTAGGACTGTGTACGTGTTACCGCAGGTTTGTGAAGGACTTCTCCAAGATCGCCAGACACCTGAATCGACTAACAGAGAGCAAACAGAAGTTTCTGTGTACTGCCGACTGTGAAGATTCCTTCAACTAGCTGAAGACAGCTTTGACATCCCAGGGCTGCCACTAACTGTAAGCTTTGAAAATAGTTGCTTTAGTAGCCTCAGATGTTAAAAATAGTAGCCAAAATAGTAGTCTCAGGCATTGAAAATAGTAGTCTCAGACGTTGAAAATAGTAGCCTCACTTTTCATAACTTTTAATAAAGATTGTTTTTTCAAGTCGGTAAAGACCTTCCTCTTGTTTTAAAGGTTTTAAGTTATCATCAAGATCGGAATAAAACTGTCGATTTATATAAACACGAAAACCCAGAGACACTCTTCTTTCAATTCAAAATAGTGTATAATACATAACAACCCATAACGGTAAAAGGCATGTGTCTTGGGGGAGACGTCATCGTACTTACATAACTGCGATAGAAGTTGGCAACTCAACCTTACTCCCAGACAGCACCTACGCAAAAAACTTCAAGCAAAAGCGACGATAGAAATCGATAGGCAAAACATATATATAAACATATATATATTTATATGTTTATATATATATATACATATATATATTTATATGTTTATATATATATATACATATATATATTTATATGTTTATATATACACTCAAGAGCCAAAACATTATGACCACCCCTACATTTTGCAATGAACTCGCCTGGATGACGTGGAAGGCACGTGATCAGGTGGAAGTGGTATTTAACTGCTGCTGGAGAGTCTGAAGAATCATTCTTTCACTTACTTCTGTGTGTGATGAGAAAGGCTGCGGATTTAAGCGACTTTGATAGAGGGCAGATTATAATGGCTCGAAGGCTCGGAACAAGTATTTCCGAAACTGCACGACTCGTGGGTTTTTCGCGATCTACAGTTGTTAGTATTTATGCAAAGTGGATGAATGACGGTGAAAGCAGCAGTAGACGACATGGTGTTGGACGTCCACACGCTATCAAAGAAAAAGGTCGTCGGAGACTGTCTCGCATGGTGAAGCAAAACCGGAGCCAGACAGTGGCTCAGCTGACAGCCCAATACAATGTAGGGCCAAATAGAATAGTATCGGAGCACACTGTTCAGCGGACACTGTTGGATATGGGGCTACGCAGCAAACGTCCCACTCGTGTGCCTTTGCTGACCAAGCGTCATCGCCAACTGCGCCTGCGCTTTGCCCGGGAACATCGTGACTTGTCCATGGATCAGTGGGAGAGAGTTGCCTGGTCAGATGAATCACGTACAGTTGCTCCCTCAATGTACAGTAGGTCATACACAGGCCGGTGGTGGCGGTATTATGCTTTGGGGGACGTTCTCTTGGGCGTCTCTGGGACCCGTAGTTGTGGTAGAGCAGACCATGAATGCTACAGGGTATCTGAACATCATTGCGGAAAAGTTGCACCCTTACATGGCTTCTGTTTTTCCATCTGGAAATGGAATGTTCCAACAGGACAACGCCCCATGTCACAAGGCTAAAATTGTGTTGGAGTGGTTCCAGAAACATGATGCTGAATTCCAGTTAATGTCCTGGCCGCCTAACTCACCGGATCTCAATCCGATAGAACACATTTGGGATGTCATGGGAGGGAAGCTCAGATTTCAAAGACCACCAATTCGCAATATTTCGGATTTGCGTGACCGCTGCTTAAACATTTGGTACAATCTGTCTCCGGCCATCTACCAAGGACTTGTGGCATCCATGCCAAGGCAGGTTGAAGCTGTATTGAGCGCCAAAAGTGGGTCAACTCGTTATTGACTGGTGGTCATAATGTTTTGGCTCTTGAGTGTATATATATACATATTTATATATATATATGTATGTATGTATGTATGTATGTATGTATGTATGTATGTATGTATGTATGTATGTATGTATGTATGTATGTATGTATGTATGTATGTATGTATGTATATATATATATATATATATATATATATATATATATATATATATATATATATATATATATATATATATATATATATATATATATATATATATATATATATATATATATATATATTTCTTAATTTCCAAAGTCAAACAACTTTTTGGCAGAAAAACAAGTTTCATGTTTAAACAATTATACTACATATTGACAATGACAGGCGAATTTAATTAAGGTCAGAAAATTTAAATTTTTAACAGGATAGTAACAGAATTTGAGAAATAAAATTCCCCAACATTTCCCTAATTTCCAGAAAATTCCCTGATGTGCATCTCCATCGACGTTATCATTAAAAAAAACGAAGAAAATGTGACCAGTTTAAAAATACGTAAATTTGACTATTTACAATTAAATTTACTTATCAAAGTATAATTGCACCAAAATATAAATTTAGGCTAAAATTCAAAACAAGCATCTTTAGAGCATGAAAAAAATGGAAAACATCAATAAAAAAAATACAAAATTCACATAAATCAATTTACAAACTACACCCATACTTACAAACTTCAAAGAAAGAAACTAGTACAATACATTTCTTTTTAATTAAAAAAATATCACAAATAAAACACATTATTTTCTTTAATATATGTCATAGGCTTTATCCTGTTCATAAATTTTAAACAGTGTCCTAAATATTAACTAAACTTGGGCATGCATGAGCATGAAACTTAAATAATCAGCATTTTGCTATTCAGTCATAAATTTCACTAGGTATAATATTTCATAAAAAATTATATCTTTTGGATTTTGAAGTTGAAAAAAGATAAATAACATACATTGCATGAAAGAAAGGCTTGAAATTAATAGCTTCTTATAAAAATTAATTACTTATAGATATATGGAAAAAAAATTTGTACAACAAAAATATTATCTTAAACCACTAAAGTACATATTAAATGAGGCAAAAAATCGTTTTCATAAAACATGACAAGTATAGCATTGGGCAGGGGGAAAAGATGCATGGACTTTTTTTAAAAATTCCATGACCCTTTGCCTGAATGAACCCTTTGCCAGTAGAGCGTTCAGATTTTTTATTTGTTGGAGGGGAAGGAGGATGTTTCAATTCTTTATTTGATTTATATTAAACATATAAATCAAAAACACAAATCACTTCCAGTTAATTACCCTGAATAAAATATGAAAATTAAATTTAAAAAAAAAAAAAAAAAAAAAAAAAAAAAAAATCAAGTGCAGGATCTAACCTTTTTTGCTTATTAATGCCTATAGATTTGTTGCACATCTATAACAGTGCAGCAAAGGGTTAATAAAAACAAAAAAAAATATGATTTAATCAATTTGAAATATTAAGGAATTCAGGGTTCTAATATATTCTATTGACAAAAAACAGAAGTCAAGATGAAAAATAATCATGTCTGTAAAGGATGCAGACAGATTTAAGTTTGAGGGTTTTTTTTTAACAATAACGCGCCGGCGGTGGGGAAGCTATAAAATAACCAAAAATCTAACAGAAATACTGTGTAAATAATTGTTCCAAGCATAACAATGATCTCGGAAAGTAGGGAGGGGGGAGGATAAAAAAAAAGCGGAATATGAATATGCGGTTGTGGGCCGAGGAGAGGGAATTGCCGCAACCTCCGATATCAGGACTGGGATTGCCCAGTTTGGCTCAGCTGCCGAGAGTAGAAAAAGGTCGGAAACTTCATACTCCCAAATCGGCCAACTATCCATATATTGAGCGACTTTTACGAAAAAGCACATGAAAAAAACCTGTGTTATTCAACGCACCGACGTCACGGCATCCACTTCGTGTGACGCGAGCCGGGATAGATGTCCGCACTAGCACGGCGAATGCGAGAAGGCAAACTAAAAAATTTCAAAATTCCCTGATTAAAGAGTAATTTTACGAAATTTCCTAACATTTACTTGAATTCCCGGTTCTGTCGCCACCCTGTTAAAGCTACATTCAAAGTAATTAAATTGTCTCAAAATTTAAATTATTTTATTATTTATAAATTTAGCTACAACATTGAAATTCTAATCATTCTGCATCGATTGACCTACACGGCGAAATCGTTCACCACATCGCCACAAATCTCGAACATAACGTCTATATAACATCAATACTGTCCATACTGATAGCATTTTCTTCCGGCGTTCACCACAAATTCATTTTTGTTAAGTAGAGTAAATATAGCGAAATAATTTGATATTTCGGAATATAACAGTGTATGTATCGCCTTGCACGGCGGAACCTAACAAGCAGGCGAAAATGACAGCGGTAGCCGTCAAAAACAACAATCTCGCGTGAGCGGTTACTATCGTCGGATTAACAAAATGACCCTATACCCGCGAATATGAACAACTATTTCGGTAGTATTTGCTCTCTTTCCTCCCCTTAAAAAAAATCACCGTTTTGAGAAAATTATGAGTACCTTAGTGCCGATTTTCTTTCGTGCTACTATCGGACAGTATCCAATTTCTTAAAAAATAGTCGCCTCAGCCCAAAAATATTTGAAGATTTTGTTAAAAATAGTCGTTTTGGGCCCTTTTTTCATTGAAATAGTCGCCATAGTCGCCTGGACACTAAAATAGTCGCTTTAGTAGCCTTTTTAGTCGTCTGTGGCAGCCCTGCATCCGCGCCTGTTTTGGCATTCCCAGATGTTATTAAGGATTTCAGTCTGGACACGGATGCCAGCAATAAAGGGGTGGGAGCTGTTCTTTCTCAGCAAATTGAAGGACAGGAGAAAGTCATCGCTTACTTTAGCAAGCTTAGGTCCAAGAGCCCGTCAAGAGCCGAACGAAACTACTGCGTCGCGAGAAAGGAATTACTGACAATAGTAAAGGCCGTAGAACACTTTCATCATTACTTGTACGGCCGAAAATTCCTTTTAAGAACTGATAATTTTTCTCTAACTTGGTTTGCTGAATTTCAAGAATACAGAGGGCAAATGGCTAAGTGGATCCAATGACAACAGGAATACGATATGGATATCCGTCACCGAAAAAAAAAAACGAAAAAAAAGAAGGAAAAAAAACGTCTCACGGAAATGCAGATGCTCTTTCCAGAAGACTATGTCCGGAGAATTGCCGCTATTGTTCTAACACAGTATCTAAGTTTGGGGTAACCACATCAGCTGTTCGGAAAATAATTTCTTAGTCAACTACCTCAGACGTGGACCCTTGGAGTGATCAGAACGTCCGAAATAGTCAGGTTGAAGATCAGGACTTGAAATCTCTCATTAAGTTCCTAGAAGATATCAGAAAACCCAGTTGGCAGGAGATTAACCGCTATAGCCCAACAATAAAGAGATATTGGGATATGTGGGACTCTTTGCACTTGAAATATGGAGTACTCTACCGTCGAGGAGAGTCCGATGATGGTAAGAGCTTCAGGTGGCAATTACTTTTACCACGTTCCAGAATTATCAACGTTCGGGGAGAACTTCACTGTAGCCCTATTGGAGGACATTTCGGTGTCATGAAAACTCTGCAGAAAGCCAGGGAAAGGTTCTTCTAGGATAAAGCAAAGTCCGATGTGGAGAAGTGGTGCAAGTCCGGTGATGCATGTAACTCATGGAAAGGACCAAAGACCCGAACTCGTGGAAGGTTGCAACGTTACTACGTAGGAGCTCCATTCAAAAGAAATGCTTTGAACGATTTATGCCCCCTGCCTCATACAACTAATGGCAACAAATACATCTTAGTTGTCATGGACTATTTCAGCAAAAGCCGAGAAGCAAATGCGATTCCAGACCAAAAAGCCAACAACAGTAGCAGAAGATTTCGTACAGAATTGGATTTCCCGATTAGGCATACCACTGCTGATACATTCCGACCAGGAGACGAACTTCAATTCAGCTGTTTCACTGGACTTTGTAACTTGCTCAACATGGAAAAGACTCGTACAACTCCCTTGCAATCACAGTCCGACGTAATGGTCAAGAGGTTTAATAGAACGATTTTGAATCGCCTCTCTTTGTTCGTTTCAAAGAACCAGCAAGATTGGGATAAAAAACTTCGACTATTCTTTTTGGCTTACAGGAGTGCAACTCAGGAGACTACCGGATTTACACAATCTCAAATGATGTTTGGAAGAGACCTTAGGCTACCCTTCTTTACTCTTCTTTGGACGACCACCGGACACTCCTTCCTCGCCTGTCCAGTATCTAGATAATCTCCAGGCACGTTTGGAAGACGTAAATCGGTTCGCCAGGGGGCGAATCAACATCATGACGGAGCGCATGAAGATCCTATACGATGCCAAGGTCACCGAATGATCATTCGTGGAAGGTGACAAGGTGTCGTTATGGAACCCTAAACATCGGAAAAGACGCTCCCCTAAGCTCCAGACGAACTGAGAAGGACCGTATGCTGTCCTTTAAAATATCAACGACGTTGTGGTAAGGATTCAACGGACATCTTCCTGTAAACTTTAAGTTGTTCATTATAATAGGATAGCCCCATATTTTAGTAGTTCTTCTAAAGGACTTCACTGTCCGGGACGTGCAGCCTTTAAGAAGAGGGAAATGTTACAAAAATCGTCTGTATAAAATTGTAAATAGTGACGAATTAATTTTAAAGTTCTATTTTATCTCATTTTATTCTGTATATAATTGTAAATAGTGACGTATTTCTTTTAATGTCAATTTTATTTAATTTGTAAGCAGCGATAATACAGGTTAGAAAAAGGTGGCAACACCTAAATCATTCGAAAAATTTCGAGGTATTTCGATCAGGTGGTTGATCGGCTGGATTTTGCTAGGAATTTCTGCCGTGACACTATTTAAGGAGACGAAAAATGAAATTGAAGGCAGTTGTGTCGAGAATTGTTTGCTGTTCGAAAAGCTTCCGATGTTTTGAGCCTGAATTCAAGCTGTGTTCGAAGTTGTACGTTACGTAGCTTGTATTGAAGCTTGTTAGTGATGGTTTTGTTGTTCGAAGAAGTTCTGTGAGCCTTGGAAGGAAGAATAAATAATAGTTTTTGAGAAAAATTCGTAACAGTTTACTGAAAATACTGTCACAATTTAACAATCGTTATACGTAGTTGCATTGGGAAATTGTTGTAAATATTTTTAATTATATTTGCAATACTAGAGATTACAAGATAAATCTAATATATGTTGTATGATGAAGGGGTAAAAGTGAAGAGGCCAATTAAATGGACAGCAGGTTTATTCGTGCATAAGATAGAAATAGGTTCTTAAACCTAAACTAGGAGAGGCTACTTCCACGTCCGTTCACCTTCACTCCTTCAATCATACTCTCTCTCTGGCGACGAAGTCGCCGCTAGGGGATTACATAAGCAGCGCCCTCTACATCAATGGGGATAAGACACTCCGCCATCCTGATTGAGGAGGACCACCGACTCATTGATATATATTAAACCTGTAAATAAAGATATTGAAAAATACAGCACAATAATAAAATTTAAACAACATTAATGTCTTGAAGATCACAACGTGTAGTTCTTAAAAATTTAAAGTCTGTGCAAAAAGTTCTTGCACCATGAAAAGTTTGTAGAAAGGGGGAAAAAAAGTCTCCTCTTCAAAAAGTTTGTGTGAAAGAAAAAAAATATCCTCTTTCAAAAGTTCATAAAAAGAAAAAAAAAAGTATCTTCTTTAAAAAGTTTGTATGATGGAAAAAAAAGTCTCTCCTTTCAAAAGTTCATAAAAAGAAGAAAAAAAGTCTCTTCTGTAAAAAGTTCTTGTAGAAGAAAATTGAAGAAACTTAAGTATCTTCCCAGCACTTCATCATAAAGATTAATATTTTAGCTACTAAAAGTTCACGAAAAACAATCTGCATAAATCTTTGAATAGCAGACGGTGAGTTGCATAAGTCATAAGTACTTTCGGAAATTATTCCATCGATGTACTTTGGCTTGAAGATTGGAGTTTCAACTGGTAGGAAAAGCTTCATTTGAAAATTTGTACTTTCCATTTTCTTTGGTTTGTAAATCTTGACCTTATTCATAACAGTATTCCGTAAATTATCGTCGTTAATGTGCAAGAAATCCGATTCGCTTAAACTCACGCTATCCCCAATTGTAAACAGAAAAAAAATTCTCTTCTGTTTGTTTACATGCTCCACGTGTTTCAATTTGTTTACATTCTGGACCATGTGCTTCTGCTGGTTGGCCTTTTTCTAAGTCTTCTGTTACAACACACACTTCATCGGGATCTTCCAATGATCGTTCATCTTTTCTCATGGGGACATTAAGCCCCGCCTCCATCAACGAAGAGCCGGTATTTTCCGTTGAGTTATCCTTTGTATGACCTTGACACGTGTCATCTTGAGTTTCCGGAATCGGAAGGATTTGAAGAGCATTTAAAATGTTATTTCTTTCAGCTGGAAAAGTGATATATTCCTCCTTTTTTAAAGCAACATAGCATTTTTTTTCCGTGCGGATTTCGAATTGGTTTTCAATCGGAAGTGGGTCTCGTGTTTTTATGCTTTCGTTTACATTGGTTGTTATTGAGTTAGCACAAATAATATCAGAGGGTTCTGCAGTTTGGATTTTGTTCTTTAGATGAGCTAGTTTTATTTTAGCATCTAAATGTGCAAGTTTAATTTTTTCGATTTCTTTTTGCTTTTCATTAGCCTCTTGGGTTTTTCTATCAGCCTCTTGGGCTTTTCTATCCTCTACAACTGTTGTTATTAAATCTTGAACGAAATCTGGATCTTTAACGAAAATTTCACTTTTTTTCGATTAAGTCTTTTAATTTTAGAATTGTGGTACCATCCGGTACAACGATATCTAACTCAGCGGCGACAAATACGAGATCTTGCTTTCTGATATTTTTAAACATAATTAATAATAAGATGGATCCTACCTGCGTTTCTTGATTTTACTTCGCTTTTGGAGCTGTATCCGTTTTATGTTGTTGCTCTTTCGAAGAGTACTCGTTGCTTCTGGTTTCTGGTTCGTAGTAGTTGGTCGATGTGGAATAACTTTGCTGACTTCGTTGAACTTCTGCTTGACGGCTGAAGTGGGACTTGTTCGGCGAAGCGACAGTGTTGTGGTTGCAGGTTCGAGTTGGCTCAGGATTCTGTATTCTTGCTGGCTATGTGGAATAACGATGCTAGCTTCGTTGAACTTCTGCTTGACGGCTGAAGTGGGACTTGTTCGGCGAAGCGAGTGTTATGCAGTTGTATAATGACGACGCTGGTTGATGAGTTTTCCTTTTATTTGTAGATTCCACTGGTGGTCGCTGACTGCTGCGGTAATTCGTGAAGAGGATTTTGGTTTGACCTCTGGATGCGTAGAAGTGCAGTTTTTTATTTCGTGAAGAGGATTTTGGTTTGACCTCTGGATGCGTGGAAGTGCAGTTTTTTAAATATTTTTTTCATCGTATTCTCGCGGGTAAAAAGCACGGCGAGCCCCCATGTTGTATGATGAAGGGGTAAAAGTGAAGAGGCAAATTAAATGGACAGCAGGTTTATTCGTGCATAAGATAGAAATAGGTTCTTAAACCTAAACTAGGAGAGGCTACTTCCACGTCCGCTCACCTTCACTCCTTCAATCATACTCTCTCTCTGGCGACGAAGTCGCCGCTAGGGGATTACATAAGCAGCGCCCTCTACATCAATGGGGATAAGACATATATGTTGATGATTCTGGATTAGTTGCATTTTCAGATGCAAACTGGGAAAGTGAGTCAACCTCTAGACATTCAACTGGAGAATATATAATTTCGTTTGGCTGAATATCAATCGCTTAAGTAAAGGATTATTACACTTAGCTGTATTAAAATTTGTGTCCCTTACACAAGGTGCCAAAGAACTTTAATGGTTTTCAAATATTGTGGAAGAATTAAATGTAATTTGTTAAAACCATTTTGTGACCAACAGTCGGCAATTTTTTTTTTTTTTTTGTAAAAACCATGCAGAAAATGCCAAAAACCAAATATATTGACATAAAGCTTAAATTTATTCGACAAATTTTAAAAGAAGAAACATTTATTTTGAAGTTAATAAACTCAAAAATCAACTTAGCAGATTTCTTAACGAAGCCGATTTTGAAAGATAGATTAAGGTATTTCATTAAGGTTATGCATTGTTTTGAATTACTTGATTTTTTTTTTAATGCAACTCAGCGAATGGGGCCGATTGTTAAATTATTGTTAAAGTTTACAGGTCGGTCGTTTGTTTCAATGAAACCATTTTTTACTACCACAGGCAAATGCGGAGAAATTAAGTTTTAGTTATATTTTTTACGATTGGCAACATTTCGTTTCACATATCGAAACTTGCTTACTTCATTCTGGTTTTTGCTTGTTGTACAGGGTGGTTAAAATAAAACTGACAGTGCTCAGAGGCTCGTAGCTCCTGTTCTACTAAATGGATCCGAATGAAACTTAAAATATATGTTATTTAGATCATACGGCCGAGGTTTTCGTCGGAAAAAAATAGTTTAAAATTTTGCCAACAGGTGGCGGTGTAACGAAGTAAAAAAAATATAACTGCTAAAAAACAAAAGAATAACAGATTATTTTATTTATATACACACCTGTATGCTCTATGTGCTTACTTTGTCGGTCAACAGTATATGAAAAGCGTACCACCGCGTTATAAACGGCTGCATGCAACATACCTTAATGACTGTGTGGTTAGCGCTCTGGTCTCCCATGCCAAAGGTGCCGGGTTGGAATGGATGGATATTCAAATATACGTTATGGTTCGGAATCCACGTTAAACTGCAAGTTCCAGCTTGATTTGCTGTCACTGTGCATTAAAATAGGTCGTTGAGCGTACAAACCAACCAACCAGGGCTAACTCCACATCCATTAAGTGTGCAACATATCAATAGGAATGAGGGATACATGGCGGACGATGCTGGTTTTCAAATATGCTTCATTAGTTACACTTCTTTGATGAACGCAATCTTGGAGAAAATTCGACTGAAGTTCCAATGATTCATGCGCACGGTTGCCCAAGGAATGTCCAGTGCTCGTGCTATTGAATGACCACTTACAGTAGCATTTGAAGAACTTGCAGACGCTTCAGTTCTTGCAATTGGAACTTCCTGCATATTCGCCGGCACAGTTGGATACCGTCTTCTTCCCGGTGCAACATCCAGAGAACTATTTTCTTCAAACTTATGAATCATGCTTTTAACTGCATTTACAGACATGGGTCCTCTAGTTTTTCATACGTCGATTCGATAAGCACAGAGTGCTGAGGTAGCATTGCTCTTATTCTGATAAAAAAAGTTTTATAAGTAATGTGCGTTCTTCCTTATTTAATCAGCGACATATTCATAGCAGGCAATTGATTTCTTCTACCCATACCTATCCTTTTTATAGCAAAATTACATAAACCACTCATTTGCATACGAGTTTTCTAGTACAGCGCCATCTATTGACAGCATTTCAAACTAATTTTTTTTCGACGAAAACCTCGTCCGCGTGACTTACATAACATACATTTCAAGTTTCATTCGGATCCGTTCAATAGAACCGGAGCTACAAGCTTCCGAGTACCGTCAGTTTAATTTTAACCACTCTGTATAAAAAGCGGATGCAACAGAAGTTTGCATGGAAAGATGTAATTAACTGATTACGTTACTTAGGTGTGCTTCTTATGTTTATGGAACCGAGGCATAACTAACTCTATATAAAAGATTATATTTCGTTTTTTGGCATGCTTATCAAGAATGAATGACTGTAAATATTTTTATACATTGGTATTTTACTTTGGACTTGAAAGAGAACCCTGTGATTAGATCAACGTAGCAATTAACTTTTCAGCGAGCTTATGCTTGCGCCGCCTTTCAGCGAGCGAAGCGAATCTGTGCTTTCGTAGCAATGAAATTTTCAGCGAGCGAAGTGTCAAAAGTTGGGACCCATACACAATGATTGGTCACCGCAAAGCAGGACCATGCAGCCAGTGATAAATAGGCTGGTCAGAAAATAATTTCCGAATTGTTTATCATGAATACGAAAATAAAGTCGAAAATCACATATAATAAAAGCAGAAATATTTTTGTGAAAAGAACACATTCAGAAAAAGCTCTTTTATTCCAGTTGTTTGCACTTGAATTATGCGTCATTGTTATGCAACTTGTCACCATCTCTTGTAGCAGAAGTAAACTACTTTTAATTTTCGTTTTGATGTGAAGCTCGAATGTTCGGAGTTACTTTAAAAAGCTATACTCATTTCCAAAAGTTCAAGTACGGAAAGGAAAATGTTAATTTCCGTAAGCCAATCTGAATTAAAGAAGCTGAAATTTGTTGCAAAGCTAGAAGGAAGTATGCAAATATGTTAGGTAACAACCAATCACGGTTTCGCGTCGAGAAATATGCAAAACAGGCAGTCGTATAAGAAGCCGACATTATGAAGGGTTACAGGAGTGGCATGTAAGTGCTGATGAAATGTGTTTAGAACATTCATAATATTTGTTTTCAAGCTAGACTTGTTTCTATGGCTTCCAGAAGACGAATGGAAGATTTCTGAGCGCTGGCGGACGCATTGAAGTAGGACAGTCTATCACAGATGTTGCTCTTTCCTTCGGCGTTCATCGTTACGTCATTTCACGATCATGGAAACAATTCCAAACCAGCCAAACAGTTGTCCGAAGACCTGTAGCCGGTCGTCCAAGGGTTACGACCCCCGCGGAATATCGATATATTGCTGTTGTAGCCAAGCGGAATCGAAAATCGCCCTCTACACATGTGCCATCTATGGTTGCAGCGGCCATTGGCAAAACGATATCTGCTTTTCGTCGAAGGCTACACATGAATTGTCTGTACGCCCGGGTACTACGAGTTTGTGTTCCTTTATCCGTCCAATCCAAAGGGGATTTCATTGGGATATCGCATCGATCTGCAGAACGTCAGGCGAGGTTCTGTGACAGCTGTACGGTATCGAGATGAAGACTTAGACCCCATTGTGAAACTATACGCTGCAGCAGTTGGTCCTTTTGTTTTAATGAATGATAATGCGCTTTCCATAGAGCTGCCATCGTTAACGACTTTCTAGATAGTGAGGGGATTGAGCGTATGGAGTGGCTGGTTTATTTGCCTGACCTTAATCCAATTGAAAGTCTTTTGGATGCCCTCGGACGTGCTGTATTAGACGTTTCCCAACTCCAGCCACACTCAAGAGATTTAGAAACTGCCCTACAGGAGAAATGGCGATTACTGGACTCTGCGATGGTTGATCACCTCGTAACAAGCATGATCATACGCTGTACACTTTGTTTGTAGAGGGGGGGGGGGGGGGGGTGCTCACATATCCTATTAAAGTCGTTTTTTTGTTTTTAGTTTAATCATCATTTTGGTAATGACGAAAATATGACCTCAGCTTATAAACTATGAAAACTCAATATTTTTTTTTATCTGTTTGCAATTCTTCCTTTAACATAGAGCTACTTATTTGCAGCATTTCGTGTCAATCAAAAATGGGATTTATTTTTTATTTCTTTCGAAGTTTGCAATACATAATTTTTTTCAATTAAATTTTTTATGGCTGTTCTACTTTAACATAGTTAACAACTTCTAATGCCCATTAAACAAAACAAAGTATTTCACTTTATAAGGGGCTTTAGAAAGGTCAAGTGAAAGTGAGGAGTTTTATAAAAACTGTACGAACCCTGTGAAAAGAATTCTTATATTATGTTAAATATTTGTATGAATAAGACTGACATAGGTATAATAAAATTTATTGCGTCTCATGTATATAAAGCTATGCTTAGACTATAAGTCGAAAGACCAAAGTGAATCTGCCACAAAAATTCATCATAATAATATATATTAAGTGATAATTTTAACAATCAACTATCAGCCACGTAAATTTAGTGTAACAATATATATTATTATTATATATATATATGATAATTTTAACAATCAAATAAAGAATAACTTAAACTAACCATTAAAACTTATCAGGTGGGAAAAGTTCCTATCACAGTAAAAGTATGTGTGCTGCATCAGCTCATCTCAAGAGTCAATGGCATAGGAATATTTCAAAGAACATAAAATGATCTTTACTTAGATCATTAGTAGGATTTTTTCGAGAAGTATTAGGTCTTTTAGTTTCATAGAACATGCAGCATGCAGATCTTCCTTTCCATTTTGTGCAGCATTTTTCCATTACAGTCATTGCTCCAAAACATGCACCTTCTCTGTAACGATTTGCTGCAAATAAAGAAACTTCAAATTACAATTAGTACCAAGATGCTCAGAATAACAGTTCAAATGAAAAATTTTGGGTTACTTTTCTAGAAACATGACTTTTCAGTACTAAATTTTTAAAGTGTGAATTAAAGAATTGTAATGTTTTAAATTAACAACTTTTTTGATATGGTACTAGTGATTAGCAAAATCAAATAAATCTATTATTGGATTTGACTTTTATGTCAACATACTATTTTTTCATATTTGTTGAGTAGGAGTTTAAATCAATAGCTGCAAATTTAAAAAAAAAAGGTAAGTGCAAATACACACCAAATGTTTCGTACCAAAACGCAAAACGTGTAAGCTTTCATACAAATGTTTTTTTTTGTACATCAGATTTCTATGAATTCACTAGCTTATATATAGCTTATTTGTAGTGATACAAACCAGCACTTTCCTTGCATCATCTAAGCTATTGAGAATAGGTTGCCCGGACACATCTTTAGATCAGAAGATAATACTATGAAACAAAGATTTTCTAAAACAGATGAGGTTAAAAAAAAAATGGTCACCCTCTCACAAAATGATTTTAGTTGGACATTGAAAGAGATCTTGGGACAATTAGTGTTACTAATTGGAGAGCTGTAAAGTTCATTAGACCAGAATGGTAAAAGCTTTTGTGACAACTTTGGCCTGTTTTAAACTATAGTGCTAAAGAAGAGTAATGAAAGTAGTAAATTTCTAGTCGATGGTACGACTTACGTTTCAGAGAATTGGTGTCAAAGCCAAAATGATGTTTTTTCATTTGTCACCAAGTCAAAATCTTAACACGATTAAAAAATTAGGGTAGCCAAAAAATCTTAACTTATCACTTACCAATTGTCGCTAATGCTGTTAAATCCTGATTGTACACAGTGTACTAGAAATTAACTGTGCAAGTTAGTTTGGAATTGGTCTCTTGCTGTTACACACTTGTATTTGAATGCAGTTTTCTAAATTCATTGAACGTTATAATTATTTAAATATTTGCTTCTGAACATCAGTGCATTCAACAACATTGTTTGCAAATTGTTGTTTCAAATCAAATAGTTCTTTTATTGTCTCTTACAAACTTTAATTTAATTCATATATACTTTTATATAAAATTACTTAATGTAGTGGATCCTTGGAAGAATATTGAATTTGTTTAATGTCTATTAACAAGAGAAAAAGCTAGAATTTTAACTCTAACACAATCACAATTTCAGTGTTTTTGATTTTAACTTAGAGGATAAGTGTGAAGGAACAGAGAAAAAGGTTATAATTTAAATTATGCTTATCTGACAACTTGACTAAAATTTTTAGATTTCTATAAATAATAAAATTATATTCGGCAAACTAAAAGTGGGTCTCAAAAAACAGTTGGAACTAAGCAGGTGCTAACACGTGGTGCTGTCTACATGAGGAAATTTCAGACTGCTTTCAGCTAACTAAAATTACCCCATCTGTCCATGTGGAAATTAGGCACTTCCTGGTCAATATGTATGTTAAATTTTAAAAGTTTAAGATTATTCAGGGTGGTGTCATATATATGATGCAAACAGGCAGCCGCAGTGGGGTGGCATAAGCAGTCCCCTACCTAAATCAAAATATAATTTGGACCATTAAATATTTACATAACGCTTTTCTATATTGAGTCTGTTTTTCCGATGTTGATGTAAATGGTTTATGATTTATCGCACGCTTCTTAAATAAGCACATTCAGTACACTTAATTTAGGTAAAAGGCTTTTGATCTGATTAAAGCTATTTTAGTCTGCTATAATATACAAGAGGAATTGATAAATGTAATGGAGGACATTATCTTGACACCAGACTTTATTTTTATGGGGTACTTTATTTTTAGTATCCCAGACGCAAGTTACATTGAATTAGCTCTCCTCAATAGTAAAAGTTGTCACTTCTAACTCCACTAAATATATGATACTGAAAAATTCTTTATTGTTTTTAGCTAATGATTCAATCAGAGAAAGTTTGACAAAACTTATTCTGATACATTTGAACAAATTAAGTTTTTTGAGCTAAAGGGGCTTGGAGGACAAGGCTTTGACAAGAGAGTTAATATGAAAGCACTAAGTAAGGGTATACATAATAAAATTCTTGTAAAATATCCAAGGAGGTTTTATGTGCCATATGCATATTCTTTTTACTTAGTTGTGAATGATGCCTCATCTTTTTTACAGAAACGAGAAAAATGTGTAAAGTATTGTACAAGAACTTAACAATTTTTTTTCTGATTCAGGAAAGCATAGTCAAGTGCTAAAAAATAATTTTCCCAACTAACCTTAAAATCATTGAGTGCTAGGTAGTCAAGCAGAGTAGATACATTAAAACTTTTTGATTTTACCTTTGTGAAATTTATGATGCATTATAATAAAACATATCACCAGAGATGCAGAAACTAAAGTTAAAGCAGAAAGGTTAGAAAAAAATATAAAAAATTACAAGTTTATATGTGGTGTAATTCTTTGGTATCATATTTTATTTGAAATAAATACAATATCCAAGCTATTGCAATCTGTAACACTACAAGTTCATCAAAATTATGTAAAGACGTTATTAGAAACCATAGAAAAAGTAGAAAGTTAAAGACAAGCTGGATATGAGATTGCATAGAATCTTGAATATAGTACAAAATTTCTTGATGAAACTGAAGTTAAAGCCAGAAAGAAAAAGTAACAATTTGATTGTGAAGCCTTAACAGAGAATATTGAATTTAAAATAAACTTTTTCAACTGTATTCTGGACATTACCCTTCATTCCCTGAATGAACAATTCAGGCTACTGCAAACCCGATAATAAATTTCAGGTTCTGATATGATCACATAATATTCATTTTTGATACAATATTTTAAAACTCAATAATATAGATAACAAAATGTTAAAAAATTATTGTACCTGTCACTACTTTCGGTAGAAAATTAATTGGATATAAATGCAAATTATCTTAAAGAAGAATCATGTGACATATCTCATACATTACCATATTCTATCAAACCTTTGGATGTTTTAAATAATTTTCGCTAGAGTACTTTAATTACTTAGCATACGAATACTGTAGTAGTTCTGAAAATTTTATTCAAACTCCCTGCTTCTGTAGCTAGTGGAAAAAGAAGTTTTTCCAAATTAAAATTAATAAAATATGTGAAATGTGTTAAATGGTAACAATGATAATTTACTAATCCTAGAAAATTGGCAAGATTTGTTATTTTGACATTATCAAGAATATTCTGGAGCCATGATTGGTTAGAATCACTGCTGCTTGAGGATTAACACCTTCTTTTAACAGTTCTTTGAACTGCCAGCACATACAAATAGAATAATTGTTTGTTACTTTGCCAATTTTACCCAGGATATAAGAATTGAGTATTCAAAGGATTTTAAGAAAATAAAAAGACTGATTTTCGAATTTTTTTTTTGTCATTAGAAAAAGCTTTTTATTTTGAAAATTTTAATTTAGATTACCTTTTACGAAACCTTTACTATATTTTATGCACTTGTTACTTAATGTATATTTACATATAACCTTCCGAGAGAATAGATGAAAGATTGAGGTGTGAATTGCATTAAACATAACTTTTTATTTATAGTGTTTGTGAAGTTAAGATTGAAACTGTAAACCAATAAAAATCACAACTCTATTTTGGTGGCTGTTTGGCCACCAAAATAGTTCCTAAAATATGAGTTAAACATTTTGAATTTTTTTTCTAGGGCAGGTTTTACCGAGTTTAGGAGAGCAAGTGAAAAAGCGATTTTAGAGGCGAGATACCACAAACGACTGCTCAAAATAGGTTGGGGAATTTTCTTAGGTTTAAATGGTCACAAGGCCATCGAAATAGGTGGTACTTCTTCCTTTTAGGGCTTGAAGTGCGTACACACACCTTACTTTTTAGTGAATTTTTAACAATTGATGCAAAATATAAAAATCGGAAAAAGCCCAAAAACAAATGCACTTTAGTTTTCGTGTAATAAATGGAATATCCTTTAGTGAAATTTTTTAAAAACTTTTTATGATTACTTAAATAATTTTAGTCCTCATTTATTACTCAACTTTTGTAATTAACATAAGTTTAATGAAATTTAACCTCTTTTAAATTATTTAGAAATAACTTTTAATTGGTTAAACTGTTTTTAATTGTCACTTGCAACTTCAATTCCTTTACATTTTTTGCTGTAAACTTACACAACTGTTTTTAACTTCTTCACAGAATGAGCGTTTTTAAAAGGACCATTCAACAGAAAATCAGGAATTTTATCAAAATTAACATGGGTGCCCCTCGGAATCTTTGCAAGGGGGTGCAAGACTAGATTTTTATCAAAATCATTAATTTTTTTTTAGAAATGTTAATTAATAAGTATTGCATTATAAATTATACTCTGAGAATAGTTAAAATGCAAGATATATATTTTTGAAAGCGCAACCTTGCTAAAATGAAGAAGAAAAAGAAAAAAATACAAAATAGTGAAAATATTAAAATATATATTTTTAAAGATTTTTTTTATCATCCAACTAGATCTCACGGTATTCAAGATACAATGTTTAGAATAGAGAAACTCAAAGATGCAAAAATACAGAAGAGTAAAATTTTATTTCTTCCAAGTTTCGGATATAATAATAATAATAAAAAAAAAAGATTCAAAATGAAACAAGAAGGCAGTATTGGAATATGTTCAATTGAATTCTAAAAATCGATTTCAAGATAGTATATCTGATGACTTAAAACACAAAACACTTTTCTAGAATTTTGAGAACTACACAGGAAAGGATTATACAATAAAAGGAATAAATACTTTAAATCATTAGCCTCTAATAATCATAGACAACAAGCACCACAAAATCGTCATGCAAGTAGCTATAAAAAACGACATAGGAAAGAAACAAAAGACTAAATTAATAGAAACAAAATGCTCATTGTAACATTAAAGTATAAATGGCATATGTACTTTTTTTATCTTGAAATTTACATCTTTTCCCTCATTTTTTTTAAATTTTCAAGAGCTAGGGGGGTGCAAGTGCACCTCCTTGCACCCTCCTGGGGGCGCCCATGAAAATTTAAAAAAAAAAATCTTGATACTTACTATTAAGGGAGATCTAATCAAGAGTAACAATACTAGTTTAGTAGTTGAGATAAAAAAAAATAGGATTTTTTATTTATTTTTACAAATACTATAAAAAGTAGCATAAATGGACATGTGACACAAGGTATAAAAGGCGAATCCTCAAAAGATATCTAGATGCAAATATATATATATATTGAAGGAGGAGCAGCTTATTCCTCTTAATAAACTTCCAATAAAAAATTAGTAATCACCAAGAAGGTTGGTTAAACACAAGTCACTTTTAAAAAATGGGGAGGGGGAGGGAAATCCAGTTTTGAAACATTGGCATAGAATTATATTTTAAAAAATTCCAATTTCAAAGCATTTTAAATCAAATAAACAAAGCAAAAGGTGTCGATAATTTATATTGTATAAAACAAAAGGTGTCTTAATTAATATTGTTTTAAGGTGCTTCTGTAATATATTAGGCTGTGTATATGGTCAGGAATTATATATATCAAAAGTAATGTACTGTTCTCTTTAAACCTTGGACAACTAGTTCCATGGATGTGATAAAAGCATTTTTTTTTTTGCATGTGGCGAATTCTTTTAGATTTTATTTTGCGATATTTGCAAAACAAAGCTATTTCATCATATAGTCAAACCCTGTTAAAGCGAAATCGATTAACATGAAATCTCATTTAACGCAACGTAAAAGCAGTTCTCTGTACTTAAAACTTAATGTTAATTTTTTCACTAAACACAAAATTCGGTTAACGTGAACAATTTCAGCGGTCCCATTGACTTCGCGTTAACGGGGTTTGACAGTATATTACAGATTTTAACTATTATTTAATAATTTTATAATTGAGAATTTAAATTCTATTAAGTTCCACAAATATGACACCTCATCTCAACCTTTTCTCTCTCAAGTTTAATAACTTGATGAAATTACTTACCCTTTGCATCTGGACAAAATATCTGCCTAACATTGGATTTCTTTATCAAAACACTATATTAATGCCAACTACGAGGATTCAATGGCACTTTTTTGGGTGTCCCCGGATGTGACTTATTGTACTGGCTACAGGCATTAAACTTGAAATACAATTAATATAAAACTTAAACTTATCTTATAAGAGTTAGAAATGTGTTTTAAAACATTTTCTTAACATAAAAAAGCTTAAGAATTTTAAATGTTTAATTATACGTGTATAAAGAATTTTAATTGTTTAATTTATAAAATTTTTACCCAGTAAAAAGTCAGAATAATAAGTGGTGACACTCTACGGATGTGAAATTTCACTGTTTGAGTATTTTATTCTCAAAATAAAATCGGTAATCATAAGTTTTGTGCAGTTTTTTTTAATCACAATCAAAGGTTATTTTAAAGAAAAAACATTTAAAAGGCGTAATTTCAAAAACTAGCATTAAACTGAGAAAATCTAAAGCATAGTCTTTGGATTATTAACTGGTTCCGAGAGTTAATTATACGCGGATCCGTGATTGCTTCAGTGCAATGGCAACAATAATAATTTAAAAAAACTTTGTTTCTGGCATTCGAATTACTTTAAGATTTACAAACAGACGAGAAAATATACCTTTTAAGCACCGTTGCATATCAATTGCTTTTGAGTGGCAGGGATCCGGAGTCATTAATTCACATAAAACCGAAGCCCAAGGAACTAACCCGCAACTCATTTTAAACGGTCAATATTAATTTCTCAGCTGGATGTGGTAAATAAATAGGCTCGGCTGTGGAGATCACAATCACAGATATATGAAGTACAAATCACCGATCACTTAAAAATCTTGCCAAGTGCAAACACACATGCTCAATAATATGAAATATGATGCAATATTTAATAGAGGTCGGCGACATATCGATACGGCGATACTTTTATCGATAATTTTTTAAACAATATCGATTAAAGTTATATATCGATATTTTCAAAAAATTTTAGTTTTTTGATGATCGTTTTGAAATTTCATGTGTTTTTTTGATTTTCTTTATTCCATTTTCAAAAACTTCAGAACTATAGTTTGAACTTGGTTGGGAGGCAGTTAAAAGTGGTACCCTGAACAGTGGCGCAGGAACTTATATTTTAGTAGTATATGGCAAGGAAAGATTAGTTGACACCCCCCCCCCCCTAAATACCCCCCTTTTTTTTAATTCTAAATTTTTTTCATCTGGAAGAATCAAAATACGGAGATTTTAAACAAGCCTAATATTTTTTAGTCAAAGCATTTATTCTTCCCCAAGGCCTATTCTAAGGAAAATTTACGACTGCCCAAAAGTCCAATCGCCCCTCTTCCCCCCCCCCCCACTTCTCATCTCCCTTTCATCCCCTACAGCAAGTTAATTTGAAACAATAAAATCCGATAATTCCCTTACTAAAAAAAAAGGTATTTTAAAGGTATTTTTAAGGTTTAAACTAGGTATTCAAGGTTTTATTAGGTATTTTTGAGGTTTTAACTAAAAATACCTCATGGAAAAATACCTAACTCAAGGTATTTTAAGGTATTATTTTTAGAAACCTAAAGAAACCTGCGAAGCTTCAGGTATTTTTAAGGTTTTGGAAAGGTTTGTGATAAAAACCTCCAGATTCTAAAGGTTTTACTAAGGTATTCAGGTGAATACCTTTTAATACCATGACTAAGGAAGGTATTTTAAGGTTTTTTCTGTAAAACCTAAAGAAACCTGTGAAGTTTTAGGTATTTTTAAGGTTTTGCAAGGTTTGTGATAAAAACGTCCAGATTCTAGAGGTTTTACTAAGGTATTCAGGTGAATACCTTTTAATACCATGACTAAAGGAATGTATTTTAAGGTTCTTCTTTAAAACCTAGAGAAACCTATGAAGCTTATAATGTATTTTTCAGGTTTTGCATGGTTTCTGATAAAACCTCCAGATTTTAAACGTTTTACTAAGGTATTCAAGTGAATAAGGGAATACCTTTTAATAACATTACTAAAGGAATAATAATAATAATAATAATTAATAATAATAAATAATAATAATAATAATAATAATAATAATAATAAATAATAATAATAAATAATAATAATAATAAATAATAATAATAATAAATAATAATAATAAATAATAATAATAATAAATAATAATAATAATAAATAATAATAATAAATAATAATAATAATAAATAATAATAATAATAAATAATAATAATAATAATAAATAATAATAATAATAATAATAATAATAATAATAATAATAATAATAAATAATAATAATAATAAATAAATAATAAATAAATAATAATAATAATAAATAATGATAATTAATAATAAATAATAATAAATTTAAAAAAAAAAAAAACTTTTAATTTCACACAAAATGCATATTGTTTTAAATTAGAACAGTAAATTGTAAAATGCATTCCGCATTTAATTTTTTTTTTTTTTTTTTTTTAAAGTACATGATAAATTATAATTTGAAAAATGATTTAATTTTTTTTGCATGAGGAATGAAACAAAAGCAAAATCAGTATTCAAGTGCATAAGAAAAAAATCAAAACACTTAAATTAATTGGTTTAATTTTTAGAAACCTAAAAACACCTGTGAAGCTATTAAGTATTTTTAAGGTTTCGCGAGGTTTCTGATAAAAACCTCCAACGTTTTTAAGGATTTGCAAGATACTTTAGAGGATGACGTAAGGATTTTGATTGGTCATGTGCTATCACTATCCAATCAAAACACGAGTGTCCTCTGCCTTCATCCTGTTCCAGACCAGACGTGTTATGAAATATAAAATGGCGATACGAACATGACCACGTTGTTGTCATAATTATATGAAGCAACTTTCCATTACCCTGACACAAAGTAAGAAAAGTTTTGTAATTCGAAAATGTGTACTGTTGTATAAAATTTGCAGCGTACTGGTTGTTTCGATTTTTGTTATTCATTTGATATACTTCATTGAAATGTAGTGTGTAGAGTTGAACGTAATGCAGATGAATGCTTTTTGTAAAATATAAGACATTAAATCATTTAGATTTCTCCTGTTATTTACTGGCTAATTTGAAGGCTAAAATTCAAAAAGTTGTGTATTTCAAAAAGTAATTTAAATGAAATTTGTTGTTAAACATTACGATATTTATCTGAAATGGAGTAGTTTAAATTCTGGTGATTGATGATTTAATTAGTTGCAAATTTTAAATTCCAACAATTTTTGCAGGATTGCATTGTATTTTTTTTATTTTTTGGAGTTAAGTGCTTTTAATCCCTTTGACATCTTGTCCCTTCCTTGTTCAGTATCAACCATACAATGCTGTTTCAAGTACAGTTGTTATAAGTTTAGCATTAAAAACATTTATTTTATTTTGGAAAATTATGCTTTTGATGTACAATAAAGAAATTTAAATATATTTTTAGGCACTCTTTACTGACTCCCCTCTTGAAGGAACATCCTGACAGAATAGATTTTGTCCATCATCGATGTTGTCTTCAAAAACAGTGGTTAGTAAGGAAAGTTCAAATACTCGCCACTTCCTAATGACAGGGACGATTTAGTGCTCCAGAAAAACACTGTTCAAAGTCTGTTTCAAAGGTAAAATTCTTTCAAATTGAAATTTAACATTTTCAGAATTAAATTAATCGATGTGTCACAAACGTGCCTCCCCTTTTCCCAAAATGAAAAATGCGCTCCCTCTCTGAAAAAAAAAAGCATTTTTAATTTTGGCTGAAAGGGAAAAGCTATACAATTTGTGGTTTCCCTTTCATAATTCCTATGCTAACTTCGTCCTCAGGTCAACACCACAGCTGCAGAATTAAACAGAACAGAAATTATAAATTTGTTTGGAATATTGGCATAATTTACATTTTAAGAATTCAAAGAAAAACCTGTGTCAATATATGGAGCTTGAGTTTCTTTTTTTAGCAAGGTTACAAATCAATTGTCCCGTTTGTACATATTGCAGTCAATTATTGTTTGCCCAGATGTTTATTTTTAAGAATGCAAAAATTAACTATTCTAGTTGCACCACTATTTGTAAAATATCGGTGGAACTTAAGAGAGGAGGTAGCTTCTCCCCCTATAAAATTTTCAAAGGTAAGGCACAAAAGGGAAATTTCGATAATTAATCACTTATAACTCATTTTTTAATCAAAAAATAGTTTAATTCAGTGTTTATTATGGAGTTATTTAGATGCTTGATGACACTTGAAATATTTTAGTGGCACTTTATACGTAGAGAGGTTCCCATATGCACGATTTCTCCTCAGGGACTCATATTAACATATTTAGGGGTCCAAAAACTCAGTTGTAGAGAATCATTTATTACTATAGTTGTCAAATGATATTTAAGTGTTCAGGCACTGCACTTGACGGGGCCTTAAAACTTCAAAATTGTGCCTATAATCATCAACGTTGGAATAAATTTTGTAAGGCCCCTGCATGTAAAGATGTTTAACTTGAAAATTTTGAATTTATGGGAAATTTTTTTTGTATTACATTTTATAAATACTTTGCACTAATCTATTAATTAATCCTATTTAATTATTGAAATGATGAAGCACTTAGGGCCCACACACAATTCAAATATGTTCTATCACCCAAATTGTTATCAAGAACTGCTTATGACCCCTGGAAATATTTAAGTATAATAACTTATTACAAATCCAAATTGAAAAACTTGCTTTAAATTTAAAAAAAAAAAAATGTATGTCGAGTATGGTGAAGATGCCAATTGTTTTTTCGTCCCTGTCTTAGCAGTTTTATACAGAGAAATACCATTTTCTCTCCAAATTTTAAATTCATTTAATCATTTTTTAACTTTTTTTTGGAAACCTTACAACTATAATCGGAAAAGAGGTTGTTGAATTAAGACTTTCGTATTACACATGACTTTGCAATAAATTAAAAAAGGATATCACGACTATCACATTAATATACAAAATAAAAAAAGAGGTCCCGGTAGCCTAATGAATTATGACTTCGAGTTTGTGATGGAAGACTTGCAAGTTCGGTCTGGCCTCACCGAATAACGGTGTGTATATTAATGAGGGCTAGTGAACATAAATCCATTGTAACCTCTATACTCTATTGCTTTTGTGTTGGGATTAAGGTGAGAAGTGCTCACTCAGATATTTACTTCATTATTTGATCAGAGGTCATTGTAGCAGAAATAGGTGACCGGAATAGATTTCCCAAATATTCAAACAAAAATATAAATATATATGATACAATTGTCAAATTAAAGGTATTATCGTTGTTCTACAACTTGCAAGAATTTAATTAGAAATATTATATAACGAATACACCCTGAGCCTGATGCAAATACTCGTAAGAAATATGCTGATAAATCATTCAACGGAGGAAGGACTATTTATAAAAAAAATTGTGATTGTGATAGACATACATTTGTTCTTTTTGTATTCCTTTTGTAATATTTTTTGTTACCTCGCAAATTCTGAAAACTAGATATCTGCTCTCTGACTGACAAAAAAATGTATATTAATAAATAAACATTCTATGTGGAACACTTCAAAATAACAATGAAAATCATTGCTCTTTAACTCATGCCCTGTATCTGTACTTGTCTCTGGAGAAATCGGTGATGCAATTGCCCAGGCCACAGGAGACAAGTTTGGAATGTTTTATGTGCAGAAAAAATGGCAGCAAAGAAATTATCTGTTGATTATACTTGATTTCTTAAATTTAAATTTATTTGTATTCTGTTTTGCTTCTACTAAAATTATTGTTACATTATTGTGACATACCTAGTTTTATCATTGTACATTGTTGTCTCTGTATTATTCCGATTGTCTGTGGACCCAGACGAATGGTCCTTTTCAGGGCCAAAGTCTGACAACTCTCCTTGACTTACTGACTATTTAATGCTTGTTTTAAAAGAACATTTCCCTGCCCATTTATTTTTCAAGATATTATTTTGAATCTGTGATAATTTCATATCTTTTTGAATATTTTAGTTTTTCATGAGTACCTACTTGCTTGTTCTAAAAAATGTTTGGAGCAATTTAAATACCCTATTCCTATGCATTAATTTTAAGTATTTAGAGGATATGCAACTATTCCCTCCTCTCATTATTTTTAGGGATGTATTTGGACTTCACTCTCCAATTTTGTTATATTACTACCTGCATGAACTCCCATTGTCAGGGACAAGGTTGCAACCCCTTCTCCCATCGTTACATAAAACAATTTAATGTACCTTTTCCCCTGTTTATTCACATATCCAAAAATATTTATATATCCCGGACCCCCAATTCCCCATCGATATCACCCCTCCAAAATTAATTTCCGCATCAATACAGTCATTCCAAAATCCAATTTTCCTTTAATACTGCTATTCCAAAATCTATTTCCCTGTCAATACCCTCCCTCCCAAAATTCATTTTTCCTTCAATACTGCTATTCTAAAATTTATTTCCTTATTAATACCACCATTCCCAAATCTATCTGTGTAAGAAAACAATTGCATCTTATACTGCAGTGTTCCCAGGTGGTCACCATCCAAAGGACTGACCGCTCACGATGATGCTTGACTCCGGTGATAGAACAAGAACCGGTGTGTTCATCTCGGTATGAAACCATACAAACACAAATAAAGCTGAAGACCTCTCACTACCCCAGTGGTGGCACCCTCCAAGATTTGAAAACTATGTTATAAGATGCAATGGTTTTCTTACACAGATAGATTTGGGAATGGTGGTATTGATGGGGAAATAAATTTTGGAGGGAGGGTAATAATATGGAAATATATTTTGGAATAGCAGTATTGAAGGAAAAATGAATTTTGGAGGGAGGGTATTGATAGGGAAATAGATTTTGGAATAGCAGTATTAAAGGAAAATTGGATTTTGGAATGACTGTATTGATGGGGAAATTAATTTTGGAGGTTTGTTTTTTCGTCCCTGTCTTAGCAGTTTTATACAGAGAAATACCATTTCCTCTCCAAATTTTAAAATTCATTTATTCATTTTTTAACTTTTTTTTTGGAAACCTTACAACTATAAATCGGAAAAGAGGTTGTTGAATTAAGACTTTCGTATTACACATGACTTTGCAATAAATTAAAAAAGGATATCACGACTATCACATAGTCTAAAAATAAATATTTTTAGATATGTGAATAAACAGGGAAAAAGGTATATTAAATTGTTTTATGTAACGATGGGGGGAAGAGGTTGCAACCTTGTCCCTGACATATAAATTTTCACACCGGAAATTGTATTATTATACTTAACCAATTATGAAGTGAAATGTAAAAGGCACATATTATTTTAAGAACTTTTGCTAGCTTCTCTTGATGGTGAGAAAGTAATCTTTCTTTATGAGTTCTTAGATAGGTTGGAATATTGGAAAAGTGTGACAGGGTTTTTGATTTTGAAAAAAAAATTATGATTTTATCGTTTGTTTCTGATTTCGAAACAAATCACATATGCCCTGGCTAAAAATATCAAACTATTATTATGAGGATTTAAAATTGTTATTCATATTAAATAGAAATTTCAAATTGACGCTTTTATCTGGACGAGCGTAGTTGATTGTTTTCCCATAAAATATTTCTTTAGTGCAGGTCTTGGAGAAAATTGAGAATTCGTTCACATTATGTGTTTGATAATGCAAAAAAAGTCAATGTTTCAAGAACTGATCTCACTAATATCGAGGAACTACTTCCTCACTTAACTTATGTTACAAAATATTGCACACATTCTGCTATAAAAAAAATTAAATATTCAGTAGGTAAAATAAACACTTGAGTATATTTTAAAATCCAGAAATAGAAATGTAAGAATATACATATAGATACAATCATGATTTTCAATGGGTATTCAAGTTTTCAGAGTAATCTTTTAAATGTGTTCAGGGTTGTTTAAAAAATATAAAATTAAAGGCTAATATTAAAAATTAATTCTGATTATCGCTTATTTCTTTGTATTTTCTCAAATGAATTGTTAAATTAGTACCCTTCGTGTTGTTAAATTAGTAGCTATACTCTTCATAATTTGATTTACTACCTGTGTTAATATATGGGAAGCTGTTAAACAAATACGGACTTGACGCCTAGTTAGTTTCTTATAGAAATCAAAATAAGCATTATTTTGTACTACTTTTAGAGCCGCTTTGAAATGAAAATATTTCGGAGGCAAATAAAGACGGGTTGAATTTTGTAGCCTCCGAATAACTTATTCTTTTGAATATGTATTGTATGCCTCATTTTATAGCAATTTTATATTTTTAGGGCTTTTTAACAAGTATCATCTGAAGTTTCTTGGGGTGACCGGTACAGTAAACCATGTCTATTCTTATGCAAGATACAGGTGGAAGATCCAGATAGGACAGCCTCAATCTGGAAATTCTTGCAAATTTATGCCGAAAACAAAGTTGCAGAGAAAAGAAGAAAAAAATTTAAAACAAACAGGCTCAAGGCCCAACAGGGTTGGTTGAGTAAAAAATACATATCCTAAAAATGATTATCCTAATGTAAAATAGTGTTAAGTACATAAATAAAAATTATTTGTATGATAATTGTGTCAAAGTTATTGGTTCTCTTTTATACACAGTAAAATAGAATGTAATACTTTTCCTAGGTTTTATTAGATTTCTAAAAATTCCTTTTGAGGTCTATTAAAATATGTTTTTAAAAAATATTGTGGAAATTTTGTCAAAAAAAACTTCTACATATTTTAAAATTATTTGTGGTTTACCTTTTAGGTTTATTTTAATGTACTTCATTGACAGATGTTCGAGGAAACTGTTTAGGTAAATACCTTATTGAAAGGTATTCTAGAAAAAACCATTGAGGTAACCATTAAAAAGTATTCTAAAAAACCGTTTAGGTTTTTATAAAATACCTTATTAAAAGGTATTCTATTGAAACTGTTAAGGTTTTTATAAAATACCTTGTTGGAAGGTATTCTAGGAAACCGTTTAGGTTTATATAAAATACCTTGTTGAAAGGTATTCTAGGAAACCGTTTAGGTTTATATAAAATACCTTGTTGAAAGGTATTCTAGGAAACCGTTTAGGTTTATATAAAATACCTTGTTGGAAGGTATTCTAGGAAACCGTTTAGGTATATTTAAAATACCTTGTTGAAAGGTATTCTAGGAAACCGTTTAGGTTTACATAAAATACCTTGTTGAAAGGTATTCTAAGAAACCGTTTAGGTTTATATAAAATACCTTGGGACAGGTATTATGGAAAACCTGTTTAAGGTTTTAATCTGCACCATTTAGTAGGTAAAAATACCTTAATAAAATACCTTAAAAATACCTAATAAATACCTTGAAAAAAAAACCTAGAAAATACCTTAAAAATACCTTAGGATTTTAGTAAGGGTTGATCTTTGAATATAACAGTAACACTCAAATTTTAAAACGAGGTTTGTATTACCTTACTTCATGAGGTTAATTAATTAATATTTATAAATCTATTAGCTGAATACCCTTTTGCTTCGCTACGAAATTTTGCCATGTGTAATTTTTTACCTAGCTGCGTGTGGCCCCGCCCAGTTTTTGGCGCTTCGCTCTCTGGAAGGTTATCATTGCTTCGTTAGACCAAGCTCGCTTTGCTCGCTGAAAAGTTCATAATAAGCACAGGCTTATACTTCACTCCTTGAAAGAATCATTGCTGTGCAAGCATGGGCTCGCTTAAGGCTCTTTTCACACTATCCGATTTCTATCAGAAGACAAAAAGTAGGGATACAAAAATTCTTTTAGAGGCGTGAAGAAGTGAATTGCTCCTTTCGCATTATCCGGCGACAGCCGTTAGCAGCCGTAGGGTGTTATAACAGGCTGCTTTGAAACACATTGCTTGAAACACCCGACTTTTTGTCTTCCTACTTTTTTGTCGTTCGACAGAAATCGGATAGTGTGAAAGGAGCCTAAAAGGGTTCATTGCTGAGTGAGCGTAAGCTCGCTTCACTTACTAAAAAATAATTGCTGCGTAAACCTTATAGTATTGAAAGCCCCTCCCTTGTCGAGAAACAGGAAAAAAAATTCCCATTAATACAACACCCCTTTGAGAATATTTTAACACGTGTTTGGGAACAGCAATATTAGAAGACTAAAACTACTTATGTAGAAATTTTCAGAGTTCTTTGGCCCATTAGAAGTCGCATTTTATTTAACTATCAATTAAAAAATTAATTAAAAACAAATTATAATTTTAACATTCTTTTTGCCAAAAGTTCAATTAGAAGTTCAAAACTACTTATGTTGAAAATTTCAATACTATAGCTTTAATGGAAATCATTTCGTGAAGTATTTGTTAACGATAAAAAAAATTTATAAAAAAAAGCTAATAAAAATTTTAAATTATGTTTGCTTAAAGTTCAATTAGAAGGCCAAAACTACTTATGTCGAAAATTTCAGAACTGTAGACCTATTAGAAATGGTTTTGTGAAATATTTATTAATTAATTAAAAAAACTAATAAAATTTTAAAGTTCTGTTTTTTATATCCAATTAGAAGGCCAAGACCATGTGGAAAATTTCAGAGCCATAGCCCTATTAGAAATCGTTTTGTAAAATACTTATTAATTAATTAAAAAATTAATTTAAAATAAAACTATTCAAAATTTTAACTTACTATTTTTCAAAAGATTAATTAAATGGCTAAAACTACTTATGTTGAAAATTTCAGAGCTGTATCTCTATTTGAGGCCAATTTGTAAAAAAAATAATAATAATAATAATAATTAGAAAAATTAATTCAAAAATAACTAATTAAAATTTTAACATTCTGTTTGTCAGGGGTACAATTAGAAGGTCCAAACTATTTATGTTGAAAATTTCAGAGCTATACTCCAATTTTAAGAAGTCGCAAAAGACAATTAAACAATCGTGAATACAAATTCAATGTTTTTTATACCAAACATTAAAATATTATTTAATTTACACTTACAAGGCAAACATTCAATAGCTGTCATCCACTTTCTTCTGAAAGGAAAGATACTGCATCTTTCGCTTCCCTCTAGTCAACTATTCATTGCTGTTTTTGTCATCTTGGGACTTGGAATCGCTAACTAGTTTCGTCAAAACAACTGTTGTCACCCACCCCCTAAAAATAAAGTGGTCATCTCCCAAGAAAATTCCAAAGGACAGGACACACAATAGGAGTTTGACCGCAAACAGCCGAAGAAGAGGAGCTGATCAGCTGACAGTGGACACTAAAGTGAAATATATTTCGTATCCTCCCCCTATTTCAAGGTCAGGGAGAAAAGAGGACATCCGATATTTTTGCCAAATCCCTCTGCTTGGAGAATGGAGAGGAGATTTCGACCCCATCTCTCAGCTCAGATGAGCCACGACTACTCGTTAAAATAAACCCTGCGAGATATATTTAGAGAGTAAAAGTGTACAATTATTCTCAAAATGAAGAGGATAGCTAAAGACGGCAAATAATCAGAAACTTAATTTTGACATATACTTTGTTTGAGAAAATTTATACATAAATTTGACTACATTTGTACTAGAGTTGGCAAATTCTTAAACGTTAATAAAATTCTCTTCATCAATAATGTATCTTGAAATTTCTTTTTTTATGATAGTAAATTCTTTAATATTGCAGTTTACGTATTAAATTTTCAAAATGGATACATGGCTGTATTAGGCTGCAAGCCTCTAAGCTAAGATATCTCAAGAAAATAAAAGTTTGTAAGTATACAAACTAAATATAATAAAAAGCGACCCATACAAATGAAATACCCGCATATTAACAAGTGTGAACGAATATTTTTTTTAAGCAAACAAATTTGTTGGGGGAAGAATTATAGTTCTATAGTAAATATCCCTGAATTAAAAAAATAATAATAAGGCTAATGTTTTAAAAAGAAAGAGCTTTACAAAAACCATATCATTAAAGCATTTAAAGTAAATTTGAATCGCAACTTATTGTTTGGTTTAATAATGTAATATCTAATCAAAGTTGAAAGTAAAACTAAAACTGTAAAACGTAGCAAAACTTTCGATTAGACTATAATACTGATCATTGTTAAATGTGACATAGATTGGTGTAATTTACCGTGTTCGTTTTCATATTTTCATTAATTTAAACAAAAATTAGACATATTAGCGATATTTAATACATTGGCCGAGAAATTGACAAAGTTGTTATTATTATTATTATTATTATTAATATTTTATAGATAAAAATTACTTTATACTCTTGGGTAAGTGAATTGAGGAGGAACAGCAAAGTGGTGGTTGATGGACAATGCCCCAAAAAATATAACTCTATGGTAGACGTTCGTTGTTTAACTTTTTACAATTTAATCGAATTTTTATGAGATTTTCGGAGTTGGGGGTGTTTAGAACTCCTTAGTGATTTGATCACAATCATTAGAACCGTTTTGTTGCAATTGTTGTTAAAGATAAATTATTTAATCGCAGCTACCTTATGCGCATGAGCAATTTTGACGAAAACCTTAATGACAGGTCCAGGGCCACTGCCAATCCGTATATAAAAGTGCAACATCGTAGGTCAAAACGCTTAAGAGTTATGCTGATTTGGGGAGCTATATCACAGTCATTTTTTCACGACCACTTTTTTGTACTCGGAACGTCCCAAAACGTGAAAAAATTCAAAGAAAAAGTGATTTTTTTTTACCAAATGGTTAATTTACATATACGTTAATTAAAAAAATATATATATTATGTATAACTTTGCAAGAAGTTAAGCACCTGGTAAACTTCGGAAAGTTAACAAAAATAAGATAACAAAAACATTGACATATTAAATAAAGATGAAGAAATAAAAATATAATTGGTTCACATATATTTTTAATTGCTTTTTACTACTGCTCAATTTTGGATTGACGACTGCCCATTTTTAGTTTACGACTGCCCAATTAGGCCACGACTGCCCGTTAGAATAGGCTCTGTTCTTCCCTATAGATGGAATTGATCAGGCAGAAAGGGAGAGAATAAGCTGTCTACCTCTAATACTCTCGCTGCGCGAAAAGTTTTCTGCCAGACATCTTTGAGCAGGGGCGGCTTAAGGGCCGTGCAAACTGTACAACCTCACAGGGCACCAATGTTTTTTTTTTTTTTTTTTTTTTTTGGCAAGTTTTGATTTTTTTTCCAATTTTGATTTTTTTTAAAACTAAAGTTCTTCAATCATTTCGCTGTTAGATTTTCATTCATAGTTTTTCACTTGACTGAAACTATAAGTATCATTAACCCCGGAACAAATTCTTGATGTTGGAATATCATTTGATCAAATTTCGATTAGTGAGTGAGTGATATATGTCCCTTTTTACGTGTAAGTGTAACTGCCATTGCATTTGCATTGGACCATGCTTATCGGAGAAAAATGCACATAAATTTAATTATAAAATTAATTTTGTGTGGTTCTCTTATCCGTTTTAGATAGTTTTTTAATAATTAACTTTCTTTTACTCTCAACTTCATCTTATATTTTATTTTGGATGTGTATTTTGACAAATATTGAAAATATTTGCGAATGATACTATAAATAGTTTTTATGTAATGAAATACAAAATTCTAGGCAATAAAAATTTCTATAACATATTCTATGCAAAATGTAAATGAAATATAGCCAAATCGAATATTTAGAACTGGTTGATAATAATGAAAAATCTTAAACTTAAAAAAAAAAATCTGACCTACAAAGTTTGCTAATATGTTACAATATCACTAGGCCGGTAGTTTCTAAAGGCGGCCCGTGTCAAATATAATGCCACACACAAAAACGGATGATGCTAATACATTTAGCATGTAAATAATGAGCGTGAATTGAAGGGTAAGAGTAAAATCGAATGTTTAAAAATAAGGGGTCATTCTAAGCAAGTTACTTCCTTTTTAATGTCATAATTTAAAATGGTTTTGTTTGCTTCTAGACCGCGAGGTTGCAGGTTCGAGTCCAGTGTTAGGCATGGATGTTTGTAAATGTATGTTGGCTTGTCTAATGACGAATGTTTCGGCGCATTATAGCCCTCGTGTTGCTGACGGTGCCAGATAATCTGAAAATAACCAATGGTTTTGTTTGAAATTGCTTTGAAAACCAGGTTTTGCTTTTATAATTGAAATATTAGCAAGAAATGTATTCAATATCAAATAGTTAAAAACGACTTATGTTTATAAATTAAGTATTTTTATTTATTTTTCGATATTTCTTATGCTTCGCAGTTAATTGACATTTTAATTTTGAAGAAATGCATTCATATATAATTCTATTATTTGTTAATTGAGATTTGGTCAGCTTTTAATAATTAAAATTATGAAAAAATTGTTTCTCTTCGTTCGTTTTACGAAAGTTTGTCTGCAATTAAAGTAACTCCACACATTTTAATACAGTTCTATAACTGTATTAAAATGACGATTATGTTCATAAATCTTTTTTTTGGAAGCAATGATTCCTTCAATCAGCTATAATACAACTCAATTAGGCAGTGTGTGTAACCATCAGAATGTCCTACATTCTGTAGCGATCGAAATTGCCTAATTGAGTTTGTTCCACCTTATTTTTATTCATAACTATAAGTACATTATTAGCTTATTAAACAACGTTATCCTAAAACGGGAAAAAGGAAACCTTTTACATTAACTGAGGGGTTTTATAAGAATAATAACTAAAATGATTCATCATATTTTTTCGTAACTCTATTTCGCATTCGTTTCTTCAAAAACAAAGCATTTTTATTCTTAATTGTGGATTTAAAAATTATGTATTCTTATACCTGTACATACCTATATACTCCTATTCTTAAATTCAAATGCAACCTGACGCTTATGCACTAAACTAAACAAAAAGTCTCATTTTAGGAATCGATTCCTCTTTCGTCAGTCAGGGATGAGAGTTTTCCTCCTTTTGGAGGATTTCCTCCTCTTTTGTTTTTTATGTAATATTTTTCTTATCTTTGCCCCTGTTTCAAAGATCCCCATTTTTCTGATCTGAACCAGTTTCGCCTGCCAAAAGTATACTTTTCCCCAAGTCTAAACAAAAGGTTTTTCCTCTTAGCTCCCCTTTCCAGTGGCGGCTCGTGGGTATTAAAAGTGAGGGGGCCCAAATTAACAATTGCATGTCATGGGGGGGGGGGGGGGACATACAAATATGAATTTCATATAACTTTGTAAATGTTACTTAAATATATATGGGAAAACAAAACTACAAGATTATTAAACAGTTAAATTATCTAAGCATACTGATATCTGATAAAATAAATATTTTAATAAAAGGAATTATTATTACAAAAACGACGCGACGTTTCGTTTGAGAATGGACGATGTCAGGAAGGGTAAAATGAACACACTTGCACCTTTTGCTTTTGAAAATTAAAAATGAAGCGAAGAATTCCTAGCCAAAAAAGTAAAGTACAGGCTTCAGATTATTCAATTGAACGTAAAATTATGACATATCTATTTATAAATTGTTCTGTAAGCAATCCGATACTCATTCACGATTGAAAATTCCTGGTTTGAAGTTTTAGCCGCTTTGCACCCTTTTGTATGCGATCTGCAGATCTGCATCCCCTTGCCACTGTCTATGCTTTTGAGGGTTTAAATTTTTTATTTATGGAGATTATTTTAAGGATCTTCTTGGTCTTCCGGGAAGCCTACCAAGACCTGGACGCTATCTCAATGACCAGTGGTCAGTGATTAGGAACAGCCATAAGTACGATATTATCAGGACTCACTGTAAGATAAAAAAATAAAAAAAAATTAAAAAAAAAAAGAAAAAAAGTGTGTTAAAGTTTACCATTTTGCTCCCCCCCTCCCCCCGTTAAATATAACTAATTACTCCTAATCATTTAATGAAAAGCATGTTATAATTAGTAATTTTATTAAATTAAGAATAGAGAACACATTAAAATGAACTCGTGTCGATTGGACGAAGTGTAAAAGTTAAACAGCCTTGAAGACAAAACTTTTTTAATATAAGAAAAGTTACCAATATTTTCAACAGTATAAAACATTTTATGTACAATACAGGTGGCTGGATTAGATACCAACAGTGTAGGAAGCAAAAGCTTTTTTATTTTGTTTGACATGATAATAATAAATTAAAATACTAATCACAAAAAAATAAGTGAAAGTATGAAAACCGATGTCACTCAATTTCTATTCTGTATTTAAGAAAAAGAAAACAAAGAGTTAGGGAAGAGTTATAAAATAAATTAAATCAAAACCTTGGTTAAAAATTCTGTAGAAATCACAGGGGAAAATTTTTCATCAAATATTACATGATTCATAAAAAAAAAAATGCCGACAGCAACAATTTCACTTTTCGTAACTTTAGAGTAAATACTTAAATAAATAATTTTATAATGTTTTAAAATAATTTAAATAAATCATTTTAAAGACATCGGTATTGCTCCTAATTTTCAAGTCAATGATATTTCATGAATCAATTCATGCAAAATAATTTTGGCTTAACAGAAAACTAATGAAAAATGCCATTAACTTAGAATGTGCAATATTTATAAATTTACAACCAAAGTCAAAGGTATTGTTATATTGACCAGTTCAACAGTTTTAATTTAAATTCATGAAAAAATTAATAATTACTTGATTTGAGGATGAATAATTACTTGAAAAATGCATTGCATATGCATCTCAAATTTGATGAGATGTCTACTTACATTAAAACCAACCTGCAAAACATCCGATGGGGCTCGATTCGACGACGTTTCACATGTGAATTGAATATATTGCCTCTGGTCAATGAGTTTTGACATAGCGATAGTTAAAAATAGGTGTTTTACCATAATTCTTGATATTTTGAAAAGAAGTTGAGCAATAATGAAACTCGTTTCAAATTTAATATTTTATTTAATTCAGAATTTACTCTGAGAATTGGATCCTACCTGAGTTAAGAATAAACATCGTTTCTTCAATTTTAAGAATGCACAAATTTTATTTGACAATTTCAAATTGCTTGTATGATTTTGCTTTTTAAAGGTTCATTGTAGGTTCATGACTCAGATTCTTTACTAAATGCTCATGAATTTTTTTTCTGGTTTGTTGAACTAGGTTTGCTTTATCTACATTTTACATATTATTTGGGAGAGAGGGGGGGGGGGGGGAGGTTGAAAATTCTGTAACTGTGACGTTTATCTTTTAACTTTAACACAGCATTATACGATGGCTTAGTTCTAGTGGAGCCACTTATTTAGAGAAGAACATTTTTTATTCTCTGTATAGAAATTCTTCCGTTGATAGCATCGGATTGTAAGTTACTTTAATAATTTAATAGGATATCAAATATTAATGTGAGACAAATCACTTCTTCCGATCATATGGACATTTAAATACTCAAACATTTTTCAGGAAAAAAGTAAATATCTAAATAAAAACAATTTGCAGAGAAAATCTTACTCTTACATTTTGAAAAACAAAGATCTAAAATGAATGCAATGGATATTTATTGTAGCCACTTTTTTCGCACCGTCATACTAGAGGACCAACGTGCAATCGCCGTCTCTATAAAAAATGGCCATTCCTTTACAGAGAAGTCCACCCCAGAGCAGAGCGATCAGGGATGTTTTAGAAATTTTGTGTTTAAGCTTTGGCAAAACAGGATGTCACGTGAAAGTCGCAACCTTATATGCCCTATCGGTTTCAAATCCAAGGTCATCCGAAGAAGGGGTCATTTTGTCCCCAGGAAAACTAGCATCTTTAAGAGAAGGGTCGCTTTTTTGCAGTAATGATTGTGATTGATTAACATTTTTTCGAGTTTGTTGCAAGAGCTCCCTTCACAATAGTTAATGTCTAATAACAGAATAAATAAGTTTTAAGCTTTTTTTTTTTTTTTTTTAAATATAAAAAAAAATCCCACAACAAAACAATATTAACAAGCATATATGTAAGTGGGGACAGGATCCAAAAAAGTGAGGGGGCCCGGGCCCCCCCTGGCCCCCTGCACCAGCCGCCACTGCCCCTTTCCATAGATATATTACTTCAGAAACTCCTAATATTTGAAATGTAAATATTATATAGTATGAGAAATTTCTTTGTATGTATAAAATTATTGAATCATCTTTCCTGCATACTTTTTTGTTGAATTTTTGTATATTCCTTTTGCGAACTTTTTTAGCGAATTTTTGGATTTCCTCCTTTTTGCTCTCTGATCACTCTCATCCCAGGTCAGTGGGTCTAAAGATTGTTTTAAGAAAAACACCTCCCCCCAACCCCGAGAAAAGAGGAAAGAATTTCTGACCCCCACTTCCGAAAGTGACTCTCACTGTAGCTTCTGTAATGAGCGTGTTTTTAAGTCGTAAATTGCAATGACTTGGGTCATGACAAGTACACTCAGCACGTGCATTCCCACCAAGGGCGAGACATAAGACATCCACGTTCGAAGGTGGGGAAGGACTGAGGGAAGGGGGGGGGGAATCGGAGGTTGGGGTGGAAAGGGGATATCGCACCCCTTCTCTGCTTCTTAGAATCAAGTGGGGTGCAGCTGCAGTGCCCCGAGAGCTACAAAAATCACACAACCAATTAACAGAGGGAAAATTCTTGGCTGGACTTGACTTTCGAAGATAATAGTGAAAGATGGGGAGAGAAAAGAAAAGGGAAAAAAAAAGAAAGAAAAAAAAAACGAAGAAAAAAAAAAACGTCCGAGTGGGGATGATTTAGCTCTGGTTCTCTTAAAATTTATGACTGTCACTCCTAAGTGCTTTTTTTTTTCACCCTCACATTTCCGTAGCTGTGGTCAAACAAGGAACATTAGAAGAAGACTCCTTCTCGAAAGGAATTGGTGTGGAGTGGTTTTTATATCCAGGAATGTCAATGTAACGCATTTTCTAGTAAATTTAATTTATTATGCAAGTTTCATTAACACTTAGAAAAAAAGGTACACTAAATTTTATTGCAATTTATGGAGGAATCAAAATTGTTCTGTGGCTAATGTATTTAAAATTTGCGGGATTTTGTCCAATTTTTTTTTTGGGGGGGGGGGGGGGGTAGGGGGGCAGAAGGAGAAATCGAGGGCGCCATAATTATTTTTTCCACAGGTGCAAATCTTACCTTGAGCCGCCCCTGTCTTTGAGCTTTGAAAAGAGCGCGCAAAATGCTGCAAAAAATGCTGCAAAAAATGCTTGTACATTTCGAAGAAATGTGGACATCTGTCGCCATATGCTATCTCATATTTGAATAAACAATTAAATATCACAAAAAAGTCAAAATGAAGCCATAAACGGGGAAAGAACGTGTTGCATTGTTAAATAGATGACAAAAATGCACCCCGCGGAAATCACGGGCTGCTCAAATTTTTCTACTTCTACGTTGCCCGCGGAAATCGCGGGATGCGCAGCTAAGGGTTAAGGAAAGTCTGTAATCTCCAACGACAAAATCGTCAAATATTTCCCGTTCACCCTTTTCTATTAGTTTAGTTCTTTTTGGTTGCTAATCATTTTCACTGTTAACAAAATAAATATGATGTTTATAGACTAAAAAGCAAAGCTTTGTATGAATTATAAATATAGATCAACAATTTCATACAAAGAAACTTGAAAGAAATACAATGAATAATTTCAAACCAAGCTATGTACACAATTTGCATAAAATAAGCTTTTAGTATCATTTTCTTGTTATATTCTACCAAAATTGAATGGACATTATGATTGAATGAATTAATATTTTTAGTACTTAATATTTCAAAATTGAGAGGTATTAAAAAGATACGTTGATAACTAACTCAATTAGGTTATGTCACATTTAGTTCAGAAAATATTTCAAGGACGAAATTAATGCCTATACTTCGTGCTGTTATTAAGTTTAAAACAAAAGTAAAAAGCAACGTAGTATACATGTAACTGTGTTTCACCCTGCTTTTCAAATACTTACAAGTTGGTCATTCTATTTTAAGTTAGTGCAATTTCATTTGCCGTTTTACTAAGTGTAAAAACACGTCGTAAAATATTAAAAGACAAAGTGTTTGAAAACTAAACTGTATAACAACAACGTTGCACTAAAGATTGTCATACAATATTATAGACGAATTATTGCCTATACTTTACACACAACGTAATATTCATTTCAACAGGTATCATATGGAAAGAAAAAAGAAAACAGATGTTCTTTCACATGCAAATAAATTTGAAATTAACAAAATAAAATTTTAAATGAAGAAATTGCACATTCTGTTGAATTCACAATTTTAGCCTCTTAGTCTTAAAATTTAAAAAATATTCAGATTTTTTTTTTTATCTTTATTTATGTCTATTGTCTACATATCGAAAGATGTGCATGATTATGAAAATTAATTTGATTTATTTTCAAATTTCATTGGGACAATCATATCAGATTGGTTGGTTGTATGTATCGGATATTAGTGCTAAAATTTCTATGAGGACTATATTGCATTGATTCACGTTTGCATCTCATAGGAGAGAAAATTTGGAAAACTCTCATCAGGCAATCCGATATTAGTCTATCTATCACAATCGCTGTCGTATCTACTCTGAAAAGAGAGAGAGAGAGGAGAGACTGAAGAGCGCCAAGACTTGATTCCAAAAACTCTTGCTTCTTGGAATGTATTCTGCTTCTCCAGTGAAGATCCCTCCCCCTCCCATAGCTTTTGATTAAATTATTAAAAAATGAATTAGAGAAAGTGATAAAATTCACATGAAAATGAAGTATCTAGTACCAAACGAAAAAAACAAAATAAGGCATATCAAAGTAAATTGTTTAGTGAATTAGGTTTTAGAGTTAAGAAATCTTAAGTCTCGACCAAATCACATAAAAATAATGTCATGATCGCCATTCATTGGTTTGTTTGGAGCTAGAAGGTTCTTTAGACAACATTAAATTGACAAACAATTCATTTACTTGGTCATGAAATGGTCTGTGTGAAGGTTATGAAGAACTCAATACAAATTAATCAATCATTAGGTTGTTTGTCAAGTTGAGTAAAAACAGTAATGTTAACCAGCAGAAGAACAATGATTATTGTCACAGTTTTTTTCCCCCTCTCCCTTTCAAATATTTCCCGTAACCAATAATGAAGTTTCCCATTGAATCTCCTGGTCCAGAGGCGGCTTCTTCGTGGCATCCCTCAATCATAGCCCTTAGGGTGGTTTTAGTAAATGCATCTCACCACTTTCTCTTTCTAAAATACGAAAGGAGGACAAAGGAAAGGTTGTAAAGTGTCGCCACTCCCTAGTCTCTTTAATGACGAAAGGAGATAGTGCAGGGGATCTTTTTGTTTTGCTGCATTCTAAAGACAAACTATACTAGAAGACAACCTGATTTGAGCTCACTCAATGCTTTACTGCCATAGAGGAACCGGTCCTACAGCGTACTCAGTGAGTTCACTTCATCCTGCCCTCTAGTATAGCTCTCTCCACTGAAGTGATATTTCCCAAGCTCACACACCCATTATTGGTGTTATGATAAAACTAAGGGAATATGTTTAAACCAGAAACATATAATTTCAATTGAAAGTGTATATTTATTAACACCAAACATCATACTATTTCTAAAACTAAACCCAGATAGCATGCAAGCTTAAGAAAACCTTGTCATATCCTTGTCATTATACTTGCAGTTCCAAGCTTGCCGAGTAACCCTCTGATAAAGGATTTGAAAAGGGCAGCCGTGACAAGCTGGCAAAGTAATACCTTTTGTAAAGGGTATGTAAAGGGTCGAATTCCAAGGCATCATTAACCCCACCTTTTCACAAGGGTATGTAAAGGGTCGAAGGTCGAATTCCAATATTACAGTCTTCCCCCTCCCCCTTGCCGCAGATCAGATAAGTTCTCCCCCGTAAAACGTGTGTGACAAGACGTATCTTGCAACCGGTTTTGAGTTTGTCATTCGAATGCTGGTTGAAGTGTTTGACGGACACGGAAGATGAAATACTTTCATCTTTAATTCCCTCTGTAAAAACCGGTACGCACGTTGTTTTGTGATTATAATTAATTAATTTTTTATCAATCTGCAATAATATTATTAAAACGAAAGCGTTTAATCAAACTCTTAAAGAAATAGGCTTAATTAGTTGTTGATACATAGTAAAGCAGCCTAGTAAGCATTAAAAAAAATTTCATAGGCAAGCAACTTTTGTTTTTGCGAAAAGTTTTATGGGCAAAAAAACCCAGCTATTTTTGTGGCGAAAAGTTATTGAATTGCGTTGGGGTAGAATTTTTAAAATAGTACATGCTTTGTTATCAACAATAGTTTTATTCCATAATTCCCTCTGAGCGTAATTTTTACCTCGTAACACGTTTTTACGATAGTACAATTTATAAATCTGCACTTAAGATAAACTATCGGGAGTGCAATGTTAAACACTAAATTGCATTTATGGGATCTCGCATTTTAGGGTAGTTTACTTCTGAGGTTTAGAAATGTTTCTTATGTGCTGTAAGTTTAACATAATGGAATGAAATTTAAAAATGCTGTGTTTCACCAGCATTCCCTTAAGTACAGACAGGGCCGCCGACAGGATATTCGGCCCCTATGCAACTGTACCTTGGGCCCCATTACCCTCCCTCGCCCTTGTACACATATTGGCGTCGATACTAAAAAGATAATATCTCCACAGTTATTATAACCACATGCATTCAGGACATTTAACCTAAGAATAAAATGAAGCAATAAATGATTATACATTTTTTCATTGTTTGGGTAAACAAATATTAAACTTACTACGTAATCTCAAACCAGAAAAGTAGAGAAAACGCGAAAAACAAAGATAAATGAGATAAGTAAGATGAACTGATAACACTGTTCTCAAATACCAACTTAAAGTTAGCGGCCCCCCTGGTACCTTCCCTGTCAAAATACAGAACAATCAGAATGCGCTATATGAGTGCGTCCACAATGCGTCACAGTTCCAATTGCATCAAGCTTTTGTTGACGTTCGTTGTTTTCTTGTCTCCGACGGAGGTAGACGGCAAATTTTGCTGTAAACTTTCATACATGCGCGTGCTGTTAAAACGACCTTTGCTTTTGATACACTTGATTGGAAACACATGAGTTCGATTTTATCTAAAACGAAGAAAAAAATTGATGAGAAAAATCGAGAATTTAAAAAAGAATGGACTGAATCGTATGCGTTAATTAACACCAAATTTGGACAACTGACTTCTCTCATCTGCCATGATTTTTATACTATAAAAATGTTCGTTGTTAAAAACTCGTATTTCCGCTCTTTAAATGTACTGCGATTCTGATTATTGAATGTTTGGCTCTTTTGCGCAGAAACGTCTGCCGAACGCTAGTAAATGTAACAAAGGTTTTGGTAATAGAAATAGTACACCAGCGTTAATTGGGTACTCTCATGATATGTTTTGGCTTTAAAAAATTCTGTAATACAGCCTCTAAAAAAAAAATTATTTCAATAATATTTATTTCTAAACATTAAAATACAAGAAATAAAATAAATTATTTTAATTTTTTCGTTTCAATAAAAGTTAAAATGTCCCTAAGTGTACTGATTTTTAAGAAAATAGTTTGTTAAAACATCTTGTGAAATGCATCGATTTCCCTTTATTTATTCCCAGTAAGAGGTTACATTTTTCGAAAGCTATTTTATTAGCTTATTTAGGTAGAAAAATGAAGAGGCAAACTCCTATACGCTAGAAAATATTTCCAACGGGTAGTTTTTTGTAAGAAAGAAAAGCAACGAACAGACATTTTGGAAACTTTCGAAAACAGCATTTTAGATTATGTGACCTTTATTTAAACAGTTTAAGGTCTCAATTAAATTCATTTCATGGTATTCGAGGTTATTGCATATTCAACATAATAGGCCAAGAAATACATATAAACATATAAATCAGCATACTAAAATATCGTATTTTCCAAACTAACTAGAAAGGATAGGACAAAAACAATATAAAGATTTTTTTTTTAAAGTTTTAAATTTTAAAATAAAAATTCAAATGTAAATGCTTGCTGTTGATCAATCGAGTACTATAATTTCACAGAATTTTCTGATATTTTAAAAAACTTATTAAATAACTAATGATTATTAGATAATTTTTATTTCAAGGCAAAATTTTCAAACAAATCAATGTATTGGATTTCAAAATAATTAGTCCGGGGAATAGAGACTGAAAAAGGGGTCTTACCTTGCAAAAGGTTATGTAGTTCTGATTTTTTAATATGTTATAAAGGTCGGTCTTGTGGTTTATAAACCAAGTTTTCGACCTACTAACCCTTGTGCTTTCTCCAAGGTGCACCAAAAACTGAGCCGTTTTTCAGTTTATACGTCATAACTCTTTGCCAATGCATCTTAGAAACAAACATTATATTCAAAATTTGTACAATATTAAATTATCTACAACTTTTGTATCCTAAGTTTTTTTGTAGACCTATTATGTAAATAGTTATGTCGCATCAAAGTCAAAACTTTTTCGTAAAAATTCTACTTTTTTAAGATTTGTGTCAAGTTTTTTGATTATATCTTCATAATGGTACGTTTTAGAGAAAAAGTTTGTGAATAAAAGTTGTAGAGCAATAAATTTCCTACAAGTTTTCTATATAAACTTATTTTCTAGGACTAATAACAAAGGAGTTACTCTGCTTTGTGTATTTTCCGTGGTGCACCACAAAAAAATAAGTTTTTCAGTTTATAGATCATAACTCTTTCGCAATGCATTTTAAAAACAAAGATTAAGTTTAAAAGTTGTAGAATATTAAATTTTCTACAACTTTTGTGAACAATTTGTTTTTGTAAAGCTATTATGTAACGAGTTACGTAGCATCAAAGTAAACACTTTTTCGTAAAAATGATGCTTTTTTTAAGTTTTTGCAGAATTTTTCAATTATATCTTCATAACAATAAGTCGTAGGGAAAAATATATTATACAAAAGTTGTAGATCTAAAAATTTGCCATAAATTATAAACAAAAAAAGTTGCTATCTAGGACTAATAACTAAGGAGCTACTCTTCTTTGAATGTTTACGAGATGATAACCTATAATATTTTATGTATAGGTAGGGGTTTAAAAATAGCTTCTTACTGCATAGTCTGACAATTTTAATAAAAAAATAAAACAATATATTTATAATACTAATGATAATGTAAAATAAAAAGTGGAAATATATTAAATAATGTATATATCTATAGATAATAATAGTAATATAAAATTTACCATTTTGCCGTGATGCACCAAAATTTTCTGCATTCGGAAATAAAAATGAGAAATAGACTGCATTCATGTGGCTGATTCTAAACTACGTGGGGTACAGATCTTTTGAGATAGAATAGAAAAATCACAAGTCGGGTGGCATTAGTGACATGTAAAGGAATTCTTTTAAGGACTCAGTTTCCGCGAAAACACCATATACTGTTGATTGAGATTTGCCACTGCCGAATTCAGGGTAGAAGATTAGAAGAACCGAAAAACCATTCTCTACTCTCCCCACCACTAACCATCCTAACAGAATATCAACCACTCAGTGTAGTTACTTAATATTGGAATACATGCGTTGTAATGTTGGCTGCTTCATCATATCCAATATTACAGGAATTTGCAAAGATTGTCCTAGATCCTAATGTCAGTTTTTCAAGCATCACCGAAGCAGTATCAAGCATTCTGGTTGCTCTCTTTGGTGGTCACAGGGCAACATCTTTAAATGCTTTGCGTTATAAGCAATTTTCCAAATCAACAACTGGCAGCAAGTTAAATATGTCAAAGCTTATACTGACTCAAGAAGCTGCTGCGCACCATATCTTTCGCACATATCATCAAGTAAAGACATGGATGGTTCCAAATGAAAAATTCTATGGTCTGGGGGTGGAAGAAGGACAGTAAAGGACTTCTTCCTATTACAATCACCAGGGATTCAGCTCCTCAATCAATTCTCACCTACATTTCTGCCAGTGCAATATAGGATGCACTAATGCCTGCGGTTGTAGAAAGGCCGGTCTCAAGTGCTTCATAATATGTAAAAACTGTCATGGCAATATAGCGGACATCATAATTGATGACAACGATGAAGACGACCCAACAGAACCTGAACGAGTAGCGGAGGAACTAGCCGAGCCTTCATGGCTAAACGAAACTAAATTTAGAAATTTATAAGTTTTCTACATTGTAAGTTTTATTGATATTACTATTGTTAGATAGAGATATATACATTTTTATAATATTTATATTTTTTTGATTTATAATACTATTATTTTAGTACCTATATTGTTTTATTTTTTATTAAACTTATCAGGCTTTGTAGTAAGAAACTGTTTTTAATATTAGATCTTACCAAGTAGCTCTTTTGTTATTAGTCCTATAAAATAACTTTGTATATAAAACGTAGTAAATTTAGGGTTCTACAATTTTTATGAACAGAATACAGCTTGATGTAAGTTTTAATACGTATACAAAATAATAATAGCAATAATAATAATAATCTCAAAACCGAGTCCCCCATCCCTCTCGAATCGCCTAGGGGGGGGGGGGGGGCGTCAATGCTCAAAAGCTATAAAACTTAATTGTAATATATTTTATTGAGGTAAAAATATAAAACTTAGAATACTATTGGCATATATATACAGGGGAGAAGCTCACCATACATCGCAAAGCCCTTAAAATCAAGAAATGATTTTTTTAAAAAGGTTATTTGAACAATTGACCGTTGGCAACCTTTAATCGGCTATGAAGTGATTGCCAATTGTTTTTGTTTTTTCCTTTTGCCAGCATTATTTGCATATATGAATAAACTATTTAAAATAATTTTATCATTCACATTGAATGCCTAAATACTTCTTGAATTGTGATCTGGTTTCTTAAAACCAAATAATATAAAATACAAGAATTTGTGCTATGTTCCACACCTCTAGTTAAACTAGCTATCAGTGTTTAAATAAATAATAAATTTAAAATTGGTACTGTATAAAAGGAAGTTAAATGCTTACAATAACATCCCTGTAAATTTGTTGCCAAGTTTAACGTTGTTGTAAATTACGGACAAGGAAAATTAGTAAAATTTTCTTTTCAAAGTCAAAATTTCCCTCCACAGACTTAAATATCCAGCTACAAAAAAATGCTTGTACGACTAACCCAGGGCTGCCACTGACTATAAGCTTTGAAAATAGTTGCTTTAGTAGCCCCAGATGCCAAAAATAGTAGCCAAAATAGTAATCTCAGACGTTGAAAATAGTAGCCAAAATAAGTAGTCTCAGAAGTTGAAAATAGTAGTAACTTTTTTCAAGTCGACAATTATCTTGCTTTGAAGGTTTAAGTGTTCAACAAGATCGGAATAAAACTATTGATTAACATAAAACACGAAAACCCAGACACTCCCCGTTATATACATGATCTTTCGATCCAAAATAGGGTCTTAATATTAAATAAACACGACAAACCATACGATAAAACGTTCAAAAAAATCTAATATCCACTCTTTTTAATGCCTTTTTTTTATTAAAAGCAAAAAAAAGAAATGAATTTTCTTTAAACCTTCAAAGCAAAAAAAGTTAAACTTCATCCAAAAGCGACGGTAAAAATCGATTGGCAAAAAAAACATACATAATTTATTTGAAATTTCCCGAAGTCAAACAACTTTTTGGCAAAAAAAGTTTCAAGTTTAAACAATTATACTGTATTGACAATAACAGGCGGATTTTAAATTTTTTTAAGCGGCATTCAAAGTATTTACATAAATTGCTTCGAAATTTAAATTATTATATATATATTTAGCTACAATATTAAATTTTTTGTCGTTCTTTAACTGACCTACACGACGAAATGGATCCTCACACCAACACACATTACACCAACGCAAATCTCGGCCGTTATAGCATCAGCACCAAAATGGCTGCGCCAATGTCGAGAAAAGAAGCTGTTAAATCCTTAAATTAGCGTAACCTTTATCGAAAATAACTATCAATTCAATGTAAATATAAACGATAGTGCGTTCCATACCGATGCAAATCTCACAGTGAGTCATAACAGCGTAATACGCGGCAAAAATAGCAGTCACAACAACATAAATCTCGGTGATCCCCCGGCATATAAGCCTAAATCTGGGCAACAGCGCCCATTGTATCGGCGTAACAATCAATGAAATTAACAATCACACACTAACATAAATATTTATGATAGAGACAAACATTAAAGGAAGCATTGAGAAAAGTGGTCATTTTACCCGAGGTTTTGGGAATTCTGAATGCATGCAAGAATCCATGGCGATCAGACTTTTAAGCAAACACATGACACACATGCATCCCCTAGAAATGTTAATGTGGATTTGCATCGATCTCGGGAAATTTTTATCAAAAACGCTGAAATCGGCACAACCGCAGAACTATATCATGTGTAATTTTTAGTGTGGATTTCATTCCTTGTATGTTAAGTCAAAGAAACAAAAGCTTGCTTTTCACAACCGTCTTGTTTCACACAAAACAACTTTCACTTCGGAGTTTTGCTTATAGTACTAAGAGATGTGTGGATGCAAAATGTCATACAATATGGTCCTCCTATTTCACGATTTTCAGTGTACCTGTTGATTTACTGGATTTCTTATGCTTAAATACTACAACTACCTTGGCAAAGTCAGGTGACATTTTAACAAGAGAAGAAAACGATTTATGATGACGTTATCAGGCAAGTTAAACTGCTCAAAAGTAGATGCCCCATTGGCTAAGTGGCAATTCTCAATCGCTAGATGTATAATTTAATCACTAAATGTATAATTTAATCACTAAATGTATAATTTAATCACTAAATGTATAATTTAATCACTAAATGTATAATTTAATCGCCAAATGTATAATTTAATTATTTTTATGCAAATATAAATTTTCAATTGAAAAAGAAAACTATCTATACGGATGGCATTTTCTTCCGGCATTCACGACAAATTCATTTTTGTCAGCAAAAGTAAATAAAGGCAAAACAAATTTGATATTTGAGAATATATAGTGTATGTTGTTGAGACTTGCACAACGAAAGATAAAACGCAGGAACCAAACAGGCAGCTGAAAACAACCGTGTTTGAAGTCGAAAATAACAATCGCCTGTGAGCTGTTAACAAGAGAGATAATATCATTGGACTATAAAAACGACCACTGAATAAAAACTAAAATTAACCCCTATTTCGACAACATTTGCTCTTCGCACCTAATTATAAATATCTCCGTTTTGACAAAACCGTATTAGTACTCAATAGGTGATTTTTTTGTTCATCCTTCTATCGGATTGTAATTTCTTAAAAAATAGTTGCCTTAGCCCAAAAATAGTTGAAGGTTTTGCTTAATAGTCGTTTTGGACCCTTTTTTCATTGAAATAGTAGCCATAGTAGCTTTAGTAGCCTTTTTAGTCGCCTGTGGCAGCCCTGCTAACCATTAGGCTTTATAGCAGCATTACAACAAACAAGTGATCCAAAATATGTAATGGCCAAGTGTCGCAAACATTTTGATTTTTAGGACATGAAGGGAAATTTCGACTTTAAGACGAAAATCTGACTAATTTTCATTGCCTGTAATTTACAACATTAAACTTCCCTCTATTTTAGATATATATATACTCTTCACGGCCATAGCTATTTTGGTTGGGTACTACTTTATTCAGAGTGTCAAATTGTAAAATGATGTAATTGGACCATAGCCACCCTTAAAGTAGCTCCTTTTTGATGTGTAGCTTTTGCTTTTTTTTTTTTATCAGGAAAGCTTACACATGAAAAATCACATTTTTATTGATTAAACTAGCTGAATACCCGTGCTTCGCTACGAAATTTTAACATGTGCAATATTCTAGCTAGCTATGAGGCTTCGCGTTGCGGAAATCCGTCATTGGTGTATAGATCCCAGTTTTTGGTGCTTCGCTCGCAGGAAGGTTCATCGCTACGCAAAATCGAGATCACTACGTCCGCTGAAAAATTCATTGACACATTAGTACAGGCTTACTTCATTCGTTGGAAGGTTCATTACTATGCAAGATTAGACTCGCTTATCTCACTGAAAGGTTCATTGTTGCGTAAGCATAAGCTCGCTTCACTCACTAAAATCTATAATTGCTACGTAAAGCCTTAATATTAGAAGCCCCTCCTCTGTAGATACAAAAACAAACAAAAAAAAACACGTTAATACAATTATACAACAACCCTTTAAGATTATTTTAACACGTGTTTGTGGAAAGCAAAATTAGAAAGCCAAAACTATTTATGTTGAAACTTTCACAGCTCTAGGCCTATTAGAAGTCACTTTTTGTAAAAAAAAAATTAATTAAAAGAATTAATCGAAAATCAAATTAAAATTTTAACATTCTTTTTGTTAATAGTTCAATTAGAATGCCAAAACTACTTGTGTTGAAAATTTCAGAACTGTAGCCCAAGTAGAAATCGTTTTGTAAAATATTTGTTAGTTAATAAAAAAAAAATAATTAAAAAAGAACTAAATAAAAATTTAAAATTCTGTTTTTCAAAAGTCCAACTAAGAGGCCACAACTACTTATGTTGAAAATTTCAGAGCTGCAATCCTACTAGATATCGTTTTGTAAAATAGTTATTAATTAAAAAAATAATTAAAAAGAACTAAATAAAAATTTAAAGCTCTGTTTTTTAAAAGTCCAATTAGAAGGCTAAATCTACTTATGTTGAAAATTTCAGAGCTGTAGCCTTATTAGAAGCCGTTTTGTAAAATATTTATTAATTATAAAAAAACAACCTAACAACAAATTTAAAATTCTGTTTTTCAATAGTTCAATAAAACGGCCAAAATTACTTATGTTGAAAATTTCAGAGCTGTATCCCAATTAGAAGTCGTTTTGTAATTTTTTTAAAATTAATTAAGAAAATTAATTAAAAAATAACTAATTAAAATTTTAACATTCTGTTTTTCAAAAGTCCAATTAGAAGGCTAAAACTACTTATGTTAAAAATTTCAGAGCTGTCACTTTGTAAAAAAAAAGTTAATTAAAATATTAATTAAAATTTTAACATTCTGTTTGACATACATAAAATTAGAAGGTCAAAACATCTTGTGTTGAAAAATTCAGAGCTCTACTCCAATTTTAAGTAGATTTCTACAGATCCACAAACAGACACACAGCTTGTTTTATTATTATAGATTTTAAATTTGCTTATTTTTTTCAGAGAGAAATGAATGGGATTCCCTTTAGTTTTCCTCAAGAATCCTCCAGAAATTTCGTCAGATGCAGCAAATAAATGAAGAAATATTTGTAGTATATATATAAAATAATGTTTAAATTATATTCTTTGTATAAAATGAAAAAGCAACTCATTTGTGTTTGTTTACTTCAAAATAAAGAATGATCTAAAAAATGTTCAGTGAAAATGTATTTTTAATTGTATATGTTTCTAACAATAAAACTATAAGTAGCTTGGATCAGGCACGGTATGGCCCACCGGGACATATCCCGGTGCGCCCTCCCCAGAACCTTGGTACAGCGCCCTCCAAGATCAGTGGAAAAAATTTCAAATAAATATAAATTTTAAATTTAAATAATTAAGTTCTTGATTTTAAAGTGAGTTAATCTGTATCTTTGAAAATAGAATAACTTATACGATTTATTTATTTTAAACTACACAAGCACGGTTATCATGAAACCACAACTATATGTGTGTGAGCTGGAAGAGGAGTTAGATAGGCCCCTAAGCAACACCTCCCGCGTGGAATTGCCACGGGCGACGCAACCGTCCCTCCGTGGAAACTCGCAAAACCAAAGTCTCCTCGAGCTTTCTTTCTTGTTATCGACTAGACTGGAGACACTTGAAATTTTTTTGTTGGGGGGAGGGGGGCATACAATAAACGGCAAAGAGTCATCGTATGAGTTCTATTTAGAGAGAGAGAGCGGGAGCTACTTTTATTGGTTAAGGAAACTGTTTGACCATGACAGAAAAAAAAAAAGGAAGAAAAAAAAAAACCTTAAATGACCATTGCTCTTTGGCTTGTTGAAAAAACTATTTGGATTTTTACTGAACAAAACGTGTAGTAAACTCCTTCTTAATCTGCAAAATTATTCAATTGTTGCTTTTCAAACACGTAAATTATATGGACCGAATTTTCATGCAGATCATATTATGAGCAAGTAAGTCAATTGTTTGTCAAATTATTATTGCTTAAAGTCCTAAGAAGGACTCATCCAGTTAAATTGTTTCATACTTTGTCGGCCAGTTTTTGGCAATATATAAAATGCCTAGGTATTCTATAGAATGCTGGTTTTAATACATTGCCAGTAACATACACATACCTTTCTGCTCTATATTTCCAACTACACCAATAAATTCTACAATTTATACTCATATGGGAAGAATCCAACTAGATTAATATGTGCTTGCATCACTGATATACACATGCAAACAAAGCTTAAATAAATGTCCTGAATCCAATAAATGATAAATTTTAATATGAAGCGTGTTTTGCACATTTACAAAATAATAATCAGTATTGTATTGTAAATAACCATTTATTAATGAAAATATTATATACTCTTTACTATAACAAAAAGAAATTATTACTAATAAAATCAGACATTTATTGCTGGTTATTATTTTACTGTTGTATTTGTTTGCAAAAAATTTCCCGTTGTATAAATTAAAACACAAGTCACTGGTGAAAAAAATCTACTCTTATATTCAATAGGTGGTACACAATAAGAGTCTTACCAAAGGCAATTAACACGGTTAAACAATTACATAATAATTTTATTAGGCAATCTACTGGCTGAAATCAATTATAGGGTTTTTGTTTTAAGCTGAACAATTGTAACCAAAATTTAAATAGATAAATCTTACTTCATACTATGTTTAAAAAATTAATTTTAAATTTATAATTGAATCGTTTTTGTTATATTTGAAAATTGCCATTGTAACTAAATTATATACAATATAATATAAATAAGAATGTATCGTAAGATTAGTGTTCCTAGCCATAAAACATTTCGCAAACTAGCGATTGGATATCAATAAAAAAGGCACATTATTTAGATTTGAATATAGCAATATGATAGAGCCTTTTCTTAACTCTTTAAATGCCAAGAACAAATATAATATTATATAAAATCTACTTGAGTTTAACAGAAATATTTATATACAATCTTTTAAATGCCAGTGGTATATACACACACAGCTGAGAATAAGAGCACACTGGCTCAGTGTGGAAATGGGGAAAAAAAAATATTGGTCAAGTGTGAATAACCAACACATTAAGTGTTCCGTACATGAATACTACGCATGTTAGCACTCGCACATGACCTTTGTGGCAGGTAACCTCAGATTGGCAGGCAATTGGTTGATCAAGTTATTTCCAGCGAAAAACATGTATAACCAAAATGCATAAACCAATACAATACTAACTAAAGCATATATGCCTTTTGAGCAAGATATTAATGCAAATTTTTTTAGAACATATACATTTGCGATTAGCTTAAATATTAAGCAGATTTAAAAGTATTGATTTGAATCTACGATATTTTGATGAAGCAAAATAGTTTTCCTGTAAATTATTCATATTCAAAATGAGCTTGATACACGGATGTTTTTAAAGTTTGTAATGCCAGGAAAACCAAAAGCAACAGATTTTTGTAGTTATATAGTATCATAGAAAATATTTAACATAGATACAAAAGGTGCAAGTTTTTTCTCTTGCCCTATTTCTTAAATTTGAATACATTGGCAATCATTGTTGCTTTTGTTTGAAAGGATAAAAATAAAACTGATCTGGAATAATTTTGAAGGCGTTCTAATTTGTCCAACTATTGTTAAATGGTCCTTGTAAATGAAAGGTAAAATAAGGAAGTAACTTCATTCACAATATAATTAAAAAATAACATAATATAGTAGAAAGGCACGCAAACCAATCTAAGGATAAAAAATATTTCTACTGCCAATTGAATCAACGAATCTTACAATTACTCTACAAACAATGTTAACAAAAATGTGCCACACATATTTCAACAAAATATCTGATACTTAATTATTTATTATAACGAGATAAATATTTGACAAGCAAATAAAAGTTCAAACAGTTTAAAAATACAAGCACTTTATTAAACACTTATAGAGTTGCTGCAAGAATTTTTATATTATATAAAAGATGTTTGATTAGTCTTACATGGAAATAGGTATCAGTTCAAGATATTTTACTCTACAAATACTGTTAACAAAAATGTGCCACACATATTTCAACAAAATGTCTTATACTTATTTATTGTAAAAAGAGAAATATTTGACAAGCAAATAAAAGTTCAAACGGTTTAAAAATACAAGCACTTTATTAAACATGTATAGAATTGCTGCAAAAATCTTTATATTATATAAAAATGTTTGATTAAGTCTTGCATGGAAATAAGTACCAGTTCAAGATATTTAAAGAAATGTGAAATTAAAATAACAAAATGCATTATAATTAATTCAACATTTTAATTTTTAAGACGTGAAAAAAATATAATTAAAATATTTTTGTTCGTTAATGAATTGCAATAATAAGTTGTAAATTAGAATAATGGATAAAAATTGCATGCTCTACATCAATATTTACATGAAGTTTAACTACAAACAATATAATTGAGCATGAAAACAATCAAAAGATCACAATATCAAGACTAACAGCAAGTCTTCCTTGACAACAAGTTAAAAACATGTACCTAGTTGCATTTTATGCAATAATTATTGTAACAGCAAATACAGAAATCAGTGAAAAATGAATTCAATACAATATAGAGATATCACAGCATATCATTTGCATATGTGCATTGCAGGTACAAATGTGTAGGAGAAAGCCTATCAGAAGTCATGGATAATTATTAGAAGGCATTAGGTAGCACAGCTAAGTTCATTTATAAACTGTTTTTAGATAATAAAAAAGGAAGAAATAATTAAATAAAATTCACCTATAAAATTCACATTGGTATTAAACTACACAACTGAAATGATCAGCAATATTTCAATTGAGTATTACTTTGTAGCAATTGAGTATTACTTAGTAGCAATTGAGTATCACTTTGTAGCAATTGAGTATTACTTAGTAGCAATTGAGTATTACTTTGTAGATAAAAATTATGCTTAATTTCAAAAGAAAAATATTTTTAATAAATAACTTATTCATAGGTATCCATGGCAACTTTAAATTTGCTAAAACACTTTAAATTTAAAACAGTTACATAAAAAAAAATATACTAGGAATACAAGGCATAATAATTTATATCATACTGGTAAAACTTTTCCCATCTGTCTTTTGTTATAACTGTTCCAGTCGCACAACGAAAAAAACTAGTATACTGTATTATTTCAATCAGATATATTAGGACTAAATAAACATAATAGGGAAAATTATATTACCAAAAATAAATCTTTGTAAATGTACAAATATAAACTGTCTTTATCAAGAATTTGCAAATTATTTAGAATATGATCCCACCACATTTAAACAATTACAAATAATTTACTTTAAGCAAGTGTCTTTATGGAAAAAACTTAAATAAAAGTGTTAACATATGATATCATTTTCATTTTAAAATAATTGCAGCTCAAACCATGAGGGAACAAAGAAAGAATTAACTTTGAAAGTAACTTTTAAGTACAAGTTGCAGGTTTACAATATTCTTCTTATTTATATTTGCCACTTGTCGATGAACATGTATATTATCAATTCAATAGAGTTATACTTTAAATTATGATTAAAATTATGTAGTGCATATGGATATGTTTCCTGTGAATCTATGACTGGTAATGTATGTGCAATAAGCCACTTAGGATGTGAATGCTTGAATCTCACTGAACCAAAGAAATTTTAAATTCAGTATTTAATGAATGAAATGCACAATAAGGACTTAAAAAATAATATCTTTACAAGTAGAATTGAAAGTTTTTAATGAAATAATTGATTGAACACACAAGAAAATTAGCTGATGGATGTCTAAACACAAGGCTGTGGTACAATAAGTAATCACTAGCAACTTGCTTTGACAAACAATATTTTCATCCACCAAAGCATAAAAATTATGTTCTTAAAAGTAAACACTTCATTATGAAAAATTTCTAAAAACAATGAATATTTAAAAAGACAGTTTGACATACGTAAAGGATATTAAGTAAAAAGATTCTTAGAGTAAATATTTTTCCAAAAAAAAAAAAAAAAATATAATTATATATATATATATATATATATAAATTTAAATATTAACACTTATATAAAAGGTGAAGGGAAAAAAGCAAAAGAGTGCAAAAAATATAAGTTTAGGACACCATTTCAAAGCTATCAAGATCAATTTCCATTCTGAAAATTGTGATGGTAAATATACGAATAAACCTGGCCAGGCCAAATAAAAGTGTTGAAAAAGAGTGTGAAAAGCAGTTTAAATTAGGTTTCTTTTTCCTTTAATATTTCAGATTTTGGTATATTAACTGCACCCAAAAATACATACATAGTTGTCAATCTATATTTGTACATAAACAAAGTAACAATTATTGAACTTTTAGATGCATAAAAAAAATTAAATAAAGACCAGATAATAAGAAGTTAACATACATTCAACAGGCAGGTTTTCTAATTTCTTTTGATGTGTTACCATTTTTTAAGTAATGCAGTTTCACAGAATTTTTAAAAAAAGTATAAAAACTTTATCTAAGTTTTAGTTTAATGCATTTTAATAAAATGTTTTAAACATGTAATTTTTTTCATTCTACTAAATAAACCCTTATCTTAATTAATGAGTTATTCTGGTTTAGGACATAACTTAGAGCAAATAGCTTTAGATATTTGTTAATACCATAAAAAAATTTAATTTTTTTTTGCTGCTTTCAAACATCTTTAACAATAGAAGTGAATAATAATTTTTCGAACAAAATTTATTTGCATTACCATGAATATCTATTTAAATTATCAAGATCAGTCATACAAATGAATTATTCAGATTCACAATTTTTTAGAAAAATTATTCTCTTATACACAATATTTACAAATGAGAATTCTCTAATTTCTAAGGATATAAACTTTTCTCCTCAAGCTAAGGTATCTTCTACTTCATGTATAGCTCTGAAACTTTAAACTTAATTAGTATTCCATTTGGAATGGTGCACTGCTGAGTCGAAAATTTAAATTTTTTTTAATTTGCCCTGAATGTAATTCCTAAGGAAGTAAAATGGTCCATATGTTTTAAGGAACTTTTCTATCCATTTTCAGAGAAATTAACTTTAAATTTCACAACTTATTCTTTGAAATATTCTAATCAAATAATCTGCAGCAATTGTTTGAATTTCATTTTTTTAAGTTATTATATTTCAATTCATAACAAAAACACCTTTGGAATACTAAATATCCACAGTTCCACTTAACCAGTATCATTAAGATGAGAGAGGAGAATACAATCCTACTTCTGGACAAGGTTAAGAACAAAAATCATCAATTCCTAGAATGAAACTTCAAATGAGGATAGAAAGCTTATCAGTCCATCAAAACTGGAGGGAGGGGATATTTATTTTTATTATTTTCGAAATTTGATGTACAGGAGGAGGAGGAGGTATATTAAGTTAGTGGATATTTTATAAGTGCAAAGTTTTTATTTTTTGGATGCTATGGCAGATACCAGTGCCCAAGCATGTATTTGTTTGAGGAAAGGGGAAGATTAACGCTGAATATTTTTGTTTCTAGAAGGTGTTTAATTCCATTCAAGGGTACACACAGATGGCTCAACTTAACGCAAAAGTAATGCAATGTCAACAATTCAATATAGGCAACTTGGAAATTGCAAAGCAAACTAAAAGGTTGGCAATCCATGAGCCCAGGGGTAAGAGATCCCTAGTTTAAATAAACAACATAACACCAGGAATTCAACATGCACTTCATCTTTCTCAGATTTTCAAGTTCATAATTATATTTTTACAATTATTAACTCATGTTGGCTTCCAACCAACATGAGTAAAAAATTGAATTTCAGCACTCTGTTTGAATATATACTAACTAACTAAAGAATAAAATTCTTTCTTGAGATGGGATCTAACGATTCTAAGACACTTTACAAGTTTTAAATGCAGTTAAGCATTTTTATTTTATAAACTGCCTAATATATGATGTATTAAAACTCAAATACTTTAAGGAAAGGAATCCCATGAATTTAAACTCTTCCACATCACACATTTTGTTGATTATGCAGATACTAAATTGTAAGGGGTGGGAATAGTGTCAAAAATTAACAGCTCATAGAGATGTGTTTAATTAAGTAAATAACATAGTCTAGCTCTGTATTTTGCTGGAAATATTTCGATAATATCTAGCAGTATCTCAAATGTATGGAAATCTAAGCCCTGAAAATGTGGAGATTTCACATTTAGTGGTGATTGTTCTAAGCAGTTAGTGAAAAATCAGGACTAGTGAGAAATTTCTTGCATTTGGTTTTACTTGTCTGTAATATTGTTTGTCCAATTTATCTTTAGATGCCAGTGCTGAAACATGCCAATTTTGTAAACTAATTCTATGACAATGTAATTTTGTTTTGAGCTTCTCAACCAGCCTTTTTAATTTGTCGAAACATTTAAAAAACACCCTGTATATAAAAAAACAAAAAAAAAACAAACATATATTTTAAAAAAGCAAGATTATATAATAAACATTTTGATCAATGTAGACAAATTCAGATGAATGTTGCTTTAGATATTAACCTAACAAACCATGTAAATACATGTTCATGTAACTCAAATATTTATTAAACAAATATATTTATTCTAATAAGATAAAGTATTAATGTAATGAATAAAGAAATTATTAGACTTCCTAGCAAAATCAGTAGTTTTAACTTCAATTTATTTATTAGCTGCACCTATATCTACTATTTAGAAAAAGGAATGACAAAATTTAGATTTTCAAAATTTTATCATAAAAAAAAAAAAAAAAAAAAAAAAGGAATAATGCAGCATTATATGCAAGACTAATTAAAAAAAATGTTGTTACAATCATATTTTTCATCGGCATAAATTTCTAAAAAGAATACTAATAACAACACAATAATTTTCTTATCAATTGTTTATGAAGAGGCAACACTAATAGTTTAATTAAATATATAATATATTAACATATATCTTTTAATACATGAAAATTTGGAAATAAATTTCATTGTTGTAATTTTATTTTGAAAAATAAGCATACAAAAGAATTAAAAAATTGTATACTGAATAAAATGTATTCACTTTGTCACTGGCATTACTTTTTTTAAACTCTTACACTTTTAATTATTCAAATTTAAAACAAGTACACTTGAAAATTAACAGTGAATTTCTTACTTCTTGAGAATATCATTTCCTAGAAAATATTTTTTAATGAAAAAGCACTTACAATGTTTTAATTATAAATGTTTAAATATCCAAACTCAAAATAACAGTGGATCCAACAAATGCACATATTGTAATAAATACATGATTTTCAATTAAAATTCTCTTTTAACATAAATATAATGGATCATTAATCTGCAATAAAAATGACTAAAAGATATTTACATTACAAATACTCCAGACAAAACACAAACACAGTAATAAATATTACAACAATGCAGATAAAAAATAAGATAAACAAAGCATTCTTATTAGATAATAATTTAACATAATAATCGAATTTCATAATCAATAGGATGAATAAGTATCTACCTGCCATGCTGTAACACATAGCCATGCTAATGATCTTTTAACAAAAAAATTATATTGCATTAATGAAAGAAATGTAGGTAATTTTGATACTTTAGTGAGGCAAAGGTTATGTATTCAAAAACGGGGAGAATGCTACAATTTAGATACTAAAAGTAGCTGCAAATCATAAGCAGTTGCACAATACTTATTATGAATGTGATACTAGTTTAATTATATATTAATAAATGCAAAATAATATGCACTACGTCTATAATAAATAGGTCTAAAATTTTATTTTATTTTTAATAATAATTATTAGGTTATATGAATAACTTACATTAAGAAGCTTATCCTTTATAAAAAATTCAAATACTTTAGAAAATGCATAAAAACATTTTATGTCTAATTTACAATAAATGTTTTAAACACTTTATAATTTATATAATATAATTATAATGCAATGGTTAACAATTTGGTTCACGATAAAAAAAATTAATGGTAAAAGAAAAAGAATTTATGTTGAAATTTTGGTCATTTTAATTAGTTGGTTATGTGGAAACCAACAGTCATTCTCCCCTCTCATTGTAGCAACGCCCTCTGGCGAGAAGGAGCAGAAGCACTGAATAAACTCACACACTTCCTGTAGATCTGCCGAGTACGTTACACGCACGCATTAAGCTCTGTCAATATGATAACTTAATAAAAAGGAGACCCAATTCCCCGTCTTGTCACTATCTCCCTGTCGGTACACCCATCTCCACAAAATTGGGGGCTTCGCCATACCGAACACGCGATTTTCTAAAAAGCAAGTTGTTTCAAAACAGGAAGTTTCGTCGGCCTACTAAAGCCATTTCATCGAGAACCAAAACGTTCTTAACAGGCTAATGAAACCGCCTTCATCAATCCAACTGAAACGTTTTTACGGACAAAAACGCAAACGCATTTTACACGCCAATAAAACCGCCTATACCCTGCCTAAACTTTAATCAACTTTGATTATATCACCGAATTTCCCTCAGACATCATCAGCAATTCATCCAACGGGCCAATACCACGCCGAGTCAACAGTCTTCTATTTGAAAGTGTATGTGTCAAATAGCCAGCATCCTAGCCAGAACGACCAGCATCATTGCCATCCTTGTAGCGAGCACGACCATCATCATAGCCGTCCTTGTAGCCAGCACAACCAGCATCGCAGCGATCCTTATACCAATTTTACAATGCCGAAAGAATCCACAAGGTTGGTGGAGTTAATCCACAAGAACTACTCGTCATACCCGAAGATATGCAGAAAGAAATCATTCGAGAAATACACAACAAAGGTAATTTCTCAACAGCAAAAACCGAAGAAGTCTTAAAACGTGATTACTACATACCCAAGGCAAGAAAACAAATAGAAACCGTAATAGCTAACTGCATAGATTGCATACTCTACAACAGAAAATGGGGGAAGCCTGAAGGTCTATTGCATCCAATACCAAAAGATAGTATTCCTCTCAGCACATTTCATGTAGATTTTATTGGACCACTTACCTCAACCCACAAGAATTACAGCCATATATTCACAGTGGTTAATTCCTTCTCTAAATTTACATGGTTTTATCCTGTCAAATCTACATCAGCAAAGGATGCACTGGATAAATTAAAATTACAACAGAATGTTTTTGTTAAACCATCCCGAATTATTTCCGACCGAGGATCAGCATTCCAATCAACAAATTTCCAAGAGTACTGCTGAGAAGAGGAAATAGAGCATATCCAAATAGCAACCGGAATTCCCCGCGGAAATGGACAGATTGAGAGAATACATTCTATACTGATTCCTGCTCTAGCAAAACTTGCTGCAGAAGATCCTACCAAATGGTACAAATTTGTTCCTGAAGTCCAAAGAATTATCAACAGCTCTACTTCACGAAGCACAAAGTATACACCTTTTGAACTAATGATTGGTGTAAAGATGAAGAATAAGGAAGATATGAAAATTAAAGAAATACTTGATGATGAGTATATAAGAAGCCCCATACAAGAAAGAGACAACATGAGAGAAGAAGCGAAGAACAACATCTCGAAAATACATCAGGAAAACCGTCATCAGTTTAACTGCAAAAGAAAGAAGCCTCACCTTTACAAAGTCAATGATATGGTGGCAATACAAAGAACTCAGTTCGGAACAAGCTTTGTGGAGATGGGTGTACTGGCAGGGAAAAAGTGACAAGATGGGGAATTGGTATCTTTGTTTATTAAGGAATCATATTGACAGAGCTTAATGCGCGTGTCACGTACGCGGCAGATCTACAGGAAGTGTGTGAGTTTAAGAGTTTATTCAGTGCTTTTGATTGGACTACAAACCACTTTCTTGTAAATCAAATTCAAAATGCCTAACGAGAATTAAATACTAAAATTCTGCTGTACTTTTCAAAGATACATATTTGCTTTTTTAAACTAGAAATATACTTTTTGGAAAGCATCAGAAAAGTTATAAAACAAGAGTTGCATTTACTAGAATTTAAAATATAACACTTGCATACTGTAATCTTTATTGCATAAATTGTAATATTAACATTATATGTGAATATAGTATGACTATTGTAGATGGCAACATTTAAATTGTACAAATAAGGCAAAATATTCTAGTCAAAATAGAAGATAAATATTTACAATTAGGAAAATTCTTACAGGAAATGTGTTATTTAAGCTCAATGTTACATACAGGAGAAACATCAACACATAATTAACATTACCCTTTTACAAACATCATTTAGTTGTTCTAATTTGCAATGTTGAGCAAGAAGTATAAAAATATATTTTAGTGTATATTTGCATAGATACAACCGTTATGAAATTGTCTTTTGGAACACTTCAACATTTGAAATATTGTAGAAATTTATATTTCAATTAAGAAAGCTAAAATTTTATACATATTAAACAGTAACTGATGGTATTCACAATGCCTGAAAATATGGACTTTAACTAAAGCTTATTTGAATTGATTATGTCAAAAAATCCACATATTGTTAAAAACAAAATGAAATGTCCTATTTGACTAATTTGATTATATTTTATTTAGTTAAGAAATATACTGCTCAATCTTTTAAATGACTTAATACATCATGGTACTTTTGAAATAATTTAATTGACATAAACAAAGACAAATGTGATTTTGAAATAATCAATTCGTTCCAATACATAAATGTAAACAAAGCTTAGTTTACATCATAAATAGAAGAATTTAGTACGTTTGGACCTTTCAATGAATCATTAACATCTCTACGAAAAACTGATAAATTTTGAGTAAATCTGAAAAAGAAATGTTATAAATTAAAAAAGATGCAGTAAAACAGGAGATGATAATTTCATAAAATTATTCAATCACAATTATAAAATTATGGTTTATTAAAAATTCAGACAATTTTAAAAGAAATTGCATGCATTTTAAACAATTTGGAGGTACTAGTTAAAAAACACTTCAAATGATAATCTGGTAACATATAGAATTTAAGTGAATAAGGTTTAAAATGATACGTAAAGCTATGTGTCGACATAAATCTATCTACTTCTCACAAAATTATCTATATATCTACCGTCTGATAGTAGCTGCAAATAAGTCTGAAAGTCACTCTCTCTCTGAGGCACACTTATCATTTGAATTTAAAGCAGGAGAATTTACTTTGAGTTTGTCGAGTATTACAGGGTGTCCACCGAAAAGTTATTTTGATATTCCCTACAACACCTAATTTCCCCCCTGATTATAAATTCCTTCAAGGCCTATTCTAACAGGTAGCCATGACTTATTTGGGCAGTTGTAAATTCAAAATGGGCAGTTTTACATTCAAAATTGGGCAGTCGTAAAAAACAAATAAAATAAAGAAAAATAATTGCTCATTCTTATTTTGCAATAGTGCATGTGGTACTTTCAAATATTTCACAATATGAAATCATATTTTTGGAACACAAATAACAAGGCACATGCCTAAAATCAAAGCTGACAGATGTCGAAATCTCCGCTCCAAGCCAGAACGAGCTGGTCCTGTCCAAGCTTAAAACTTTATTGGGCAGAAAGACTTGGAGAAAGTACCGGATGTCTTTTCTCCTTGACCTTGCAATAGGGGGTGGGTGAGGAATGTTATGCAAGTCAAGTGTCAGCTGATTAGGTACCCCTACAAGCCGAAACCTTGAGATATCTTGTCTCATTCACTTCAACAATCGTGCGCGAAAATCCCCTTTTCCTCTTCGTCAATAAATCTTCATTTCGGCTGTTTGCAGTCAACACTCCCACTGTGTGTCCTGTCCTCCTCTGGAATTTTCTTGGGAGATGACCATTGTATTTTTAGTTTTTTTTTGACAACAGTTGTAAAATAAAAACAGCAATGAATAGTTGACAAGAGGGAATCTGAATTTAGACACAATATCTTTTCTTTACGAAGAAGGTGGATGTCAACTATTGAATGTTTGCCTTGTAAGTGTAAATTATCTTTTAATGTTTGGTACCAAAAACATTGAATTTGTAATCATGATTGTTTAGTTGTCTTTTACGACTTCACAATGAAAGGTATTTCAAATTCTTTCATACGAAAAATATTATAAAAATATATAGATGTATAAATATTAACCAATTAACCTCATTAAGTAGGGTAACAGAAACCTGGTTTTAAAATTTAAATTATATTTAAAGATAAATTATCGAATTTTATTGTTTCAAATTAATTTGCTGTTAGGGTTAAAAAGGGGGCGGGGGGGGGGGGGGGGGGAGCAATTTCTGGAATTAGCAAGATGTGTCTACAATCTGGTCGGGTCTGCCTTAAACCGGCTCTGACCAGTTCTTGGAGCATCACCAATCTATAAAACCTCTGTTCTGTATGGCTACAGCCTTTTTGATAAAAATTAACTCACTTTGCACTAGCCAAGCATCGACCCTGCTCCTCCCTTCTGGACATAAACTCTAGTTTTATTCGGATACGACTTGCATATAATGATGCATGTACTTTTTATCTTTACACCTTCATGACACAACACCAAATTGCTCCATTAAGTGTAGTGTACTTGTACTGTGCATGCATGTGCAATTATACTTTAAAATCACACTTTTTTCATTGCTTACAGTCTAATACATAAAAAAAGAGGAATCTAACATTAAATTTTAGATTTAATGAGCTATTTTCTAAGTAAAACTTTAAAAATAAAGATCATCAATAAAATCATGTCAAAGTGGATGAAACATTCAACAAATACTCTATATTATATTAACTATTTTTGTTTTTTAATATTTGAAATTTTAATAAAAATTTAAAAAATCAAAAATTACTTTTAAACCCTTTTTGTTATGTAATTTTTTTTTATTTTTATATTTTGTGCATCAAATAAAATTGGTAAAAAATTAAATATTAATTTGTGTATTTTAAAAAAATGTCTTCGAATGAGGTTGTATTGGGGAATTTACACAATTTTCATTTTCTTTTTAGTGTGCATAATTTCACTGTTCAAATTGTTCAATTTCCTCATTTGCAATTTTCTTTTTCTATTTGTTTAAGTTCAGCTGCAGCCACTGTTTAGGTACAGTACCCAAGGAAAATTTTTACAAAATGAAAAAAGTTTCATACAACAATTTTAAACAATCTCTTTATATTAAAAAAAAGTAAGCAATCTAATTCTGTGTCACTTGTATCTCAATTTCTGGTGCAAGGTGAACTGTGAAAATTTAAAAAACAAAAGTAATTTTTGCAATCGTTTAGTTCCAAAAGAAATCAAAATGTTGAATTAGTTTTTATTTTAATTACATTTTAAAATTTGGCTGTAATGGTAATACAATGGGAAAAAGGTCCCCCCTGTTCTTCTATCTGAATAAATACTTGTAATATTTACTTTTTTCCATTGAAAAAAAAAATATGGTAATTATCTTTGAAATCTTCTCTTGCAGATGGTATTAAAAATATCATTGGATGATAAAAACTTAATTTGATACATCATGCTTTAGTGAACACTGATTTTGCTTCTTCGCATTGTGGAATGGTCATTCGACAGCGAAAATAGGATGAAAGGGAGGAAGAGACAGGAGAATGACATCACTTCTCGCAACACCAAGCATAAACTCTGTGTGATACATCATTCCGATTGTGTAGTTCTATTAAGACTTTTAACTGTCTTTCGGCCAACTCAGAAATTTTAAACAAAAGTATCTTCACCTCTGAAATTAATTTAAATGGAGCCATAATATTGAAAGTCAATTACCTTTTTTGGCTATTTCATTCCTTGTGTTCTTTTATTTTTTGGCAACTATTAGACAATCACCTCGCCACCATCAAAATACAAAAAAGGTAACAGGTTTCATTTAAGATCAAGCTTTTGGTTTTTAATACTTTGCGATATATTCTACTGTTCTATTATTCTATATTGAGTGTTAGTTAATTAGAGATGGAATTTTTTAATCGATGCTGCGTTTAAAGATGCATTATTATTATTTCCCTTGTATCACTTTAATGTTTTTTAGCAGAAATTGAAGTCATACCATTGTTATCTTTGCAATTTATTCTATTATTACATATAAATATGATCTGTTCAATTAGTGTATGATGTTTTTTATGTAAATTGTGTACATTTCTTTGGAGTGATTTTCTTTGGCATTTTTTTTCCAGATATAAATGATGTTTCTGGCAACAGGTTTTATTTTAAGTCATATTTCAATTTAATTTATTATTTATATTTTACTCTTATGTGTCATTAATATTTCAATAACATCAACTATGACCTTGGTTTTTGTGTGAACGATAACTGTTTTTATTGTAACATTTTATCAAAATATAAAAAAGGCAACAGGTTATATTTTAAGTTCTTTTTCAGTTAATGTTTATGTTTGTCGAATATTAAAGAGGCGGAATTCTTCTTGTGTGTAACATTTGGTTCCTTGTATAATTTAGATGTGTGTTTGTCAAAATTAAAAATTTGATTTCTATTGTGCTTAGCACTTTCTTGTAGTCGCTAAGCAAAAAGTTGCAAATGACGTCCCTTACTGCTTCTGTACCACTATTTCTTTTGCGTTTAAATTATGACTTTGGCGTTTTAGTTAAATTTTATTATTTGTTATCCTTTTCAGATGTTGAATTGTAAGATGTGCGTTTGTTCTCACTTAGTTGAAAATTGGGTCCCTTACTGCTTCTGTACCAATATTTTTTTGAATTTAATTTATCACTCTGTTTTTTTTTGTAAACGATAATTGTTTTTGACGTTCTCACTTGATCGCAAATGGCGTCCCTTAATGCTTCTGTACCAATTTTTCTTTTGCATTTAATTTATGAGTTTGGCGTTTTAGTTAATTTTTAATCTTTTTCATATGTTTAATTGTTAGATGCGTGTTTGTTCTCACTTAGTCGCAAATGGAGTCCCTTACTGCTATTGTACCAATATTTCTTTTGTGTTTAATTTATGAGTTTGGTTTTTATTGTGTGAACGATAATTGCTCTTATTGCAACATTTTATTATTTCCCTTTCGAATATTTCCCCTTAAAGGTAATTGAAATTGTCATTTAGTAATTGGTTTTATAAATTGGGTCTTGGGAGGAGGGAGAACAATGCAAAATTATCTGCTATCGGTTAAAGACGTATAAATGGTAATCAAAATTGTCATTAATATTTCAATAACATCAACAATCGGCGAAGGGGGCCCAGCCTACTACTCTTCGGAGATGGCACAGCAAACCGATGTGTTGCGTATCAATGGATCTCTTCTCGAGATTTGGCGAACGTTACCAAGCAGGCAACTTTGTGGTTGGTAGAGAGGCAAACCAGTCATCAATTCACCAGTGAATCACTGGAACTGTGTTAAAAATCCCAAATTATTCAATTTTTTTGTGTTAACAATATGCAGCCAAAGTAGAGGGTTACTGAGAAGGAGGTGTAGCCTACTTCGGAGATCGCACAACAAACCAATGCGAGTGCGTTCAGGGGTTGGCGAGCGTTAATGAGCAGGGGTGGAGCCCCCTAGATATATATAAAAAATTGCTTTAACTTTTAAACAATTGCTTATATCTACAATTAAAATGTAAAATATATTTTTCAAGTTAAAATAAACAATTTTGCATACAATAGCAGTTAAAATTACAATTTTAAATAAGGATAAAAAGTAAAATTGGCCAATTGCAAAAAATTTCTTGCACACAATTAAATTAAAATTCTAATCATTCCGCATCAATGCAAATCAAGCGGTGAAACCGATCCTCACTTATACACTAATCACGCTCATAGCTGCTATCACATCAGCGGAAGCCTAGGCGAATGACATCAAAACGGCGTCGCAAATCTTGGAAATAGCTGTTAATAATACGGTTTATACCTAGGTGAAAATTACCACTAATTCAACATAAATATTGACGATAACGGCTATCATAACGGAGCAAATCTCGGCAAATACATTAAGGCAACAATTGGCAAAAATGACCATCACATCAACGTAAATATCAACTTTAGCACCCAATATATCTGTGGAAATCTTTGAAATAGAGCCGATTATACTGAAGTAACAATCTACGAAATTGACAATCACAACCGTAAATCACGGCAATAGCGACAACTACAGAGATACAAATCTTCAGAATAGTGGCTATTATACCGGCGTGATACTCGCTGAAAATGTACATCACAACAACGTAAATCTCGGCGATAGCATTCGCCGTAGTAGCGTAAATCTCGGCAAGAGCAGTCCTTACGACATCGTAATGCTCAGCGAAAATATTCACCTTCCACCAACGTAAATAATGCCGATAGAGGTTGGCAATTTGCAGGAAAAGTGGTCATGACATCGGTGGTTTGGGGAAGTCGGAACGTACGTATGTTCTACTGTTGCGAGACTTGTAAGCAAGCTCATGAAACTGTGATGCAGATTTGTACCAAACTTAGGAATTAAAGAAATTTCAGTAAAAAAAGCTAAAATCGGCGTTTTAGCTGAACTGTACCATGCCTGATAGATGCAAAGCTCTGCAACAGCGTCAGTGACTATTATTTCGGCGTAACATCAGACAAAAATGATCATCACGCAACAACGAGCGATTCCACCCTCCATAATCATATGAGTAGCGGCCATTTCATCCTCGTAATGCTCAGCAATGGTCATTACGTACCAATATAAATAATGCCGATAGAGGCTATGACATTAAAGAAAAATACTCATTCCATCGGTGGTTTTTGGAGAAGTCTGAACGCATGTAGCTTCCGTTTTGAATTTTTTATCAGCAGTTGAAAAACATGAACTCAAGTGGAACTTTTCTCACTAAAACACTACCGTAATTGTCCATAATTAAAAATGGAAAAAAAAAAAAAAAAAACGGAAATCCGTAAAAATACTGAAAACTTCATATGATCACTAACAATTGATCGGAAGTTTGGGGAAGTCTGAAAGTACGTAGGTCCCGTGGTTGTCAGACTTGCAAGTTAACCCAATAAAATTGTAATGCAGATTTGTATCGATCTCAGGAGTGATCGAAATTTCAGCCAAAAAAGAGCCGAAAACCGTGTTTCAGCAAAACTGTGCTATGCCAGACAGGTACAATTCTTGAAATAGCATCAGTGACTATTCTATCGCAACACCCCATGAAAATGACCATCACGCAAAATTTATTTCACGGCTATAACGCCCGTCATAATCACGAAAATAACGGCCATTTTATCGCGGTAACGCTCAGAAAAATGGCCATCACATGCAAACGTAAATAATGCCGATAGAGGTTTTAATATTAGAGAAAAATGAGGAGGAAAGGTAGTCAGTCATTTCAATGGTGATTTGGGTAATTTGTTAGTTAGGAAATTTTAATGCGAAAATTACGTGGTTCGAATTTTTCCCGTCTTTCTTTTTTAAAACATTAAAAAAAAATTTTTTTTTTGCAAATTGTTTTTGGTATTTTTGCTAGCAGTGTATCTTCAATAGTCAAAATTAAAAAACTCAGATAAATTTCGGAAAATTTCCTGATTCCTTTAAACTTTTTGACAAAATCCCTGAATTTTACAGATCAGTGGACACCCTGTATTAATATTGTTATCTAGGTACATAAATCAAGACAGTTTAATTGAACAAAGTTGCAGCAATGCGAACAGTCATCAGTGCTCTAGTTCTAGTGCGCAAGGTTACAAGAGGAAAAAGAAACATATGGCAAAAAAGGCTGATACAAAACTCGCTATTAGTTATTTACTTCTGATTATGGAACTGGTTTTGTAGAAATACCGAAGATGTTTTTTGTAGAGTACTCAAAACAGCTGAATTTTGGGTGAATGGCGTACTAATATGAAAGAATTCACATATATAATATATTTTTTTTTTAAAATTACCCTTTGTAATAACCTGATAAGAATGTTATATTTCAGTAATTAATTTTTAAAATATCCAACTTTAAAAATGTTTAAGAAAATTTATTTACTTTTTATTTTCTAATACATTGTACCCACATAACTTCACTTTCCGTCGGAGGTCCCCGAGAGGTACCTGCCCCTCCCAGGGACTCGGGATGACATATTAGGGAGGTGTCGAGGAGGAATGAAAAGGGAGCTTCTTGGGAAGTAAGTCCCTGAGATGTTCATAGCAAGGAGGAACATCTTAGGAAGTTTTTCGAGAGGAACATCCTAAGACATTCCTTCATCCAGACATTCAGTCTTCCTAAGGAAGAATGTTTCAAGCAAACCTAGGGATTTTAATTCTTTTGTAAAATACCTAAATTTTAATGAAATTTCCCATTTTAAAGTAGTGATGCGACATCTCATGAGGGAGTACATTTTATAAAATATTTTAAATATCGATGCCAAATTGACATGAGCACTTTAGCCGTATTTAAAGTTTCTAGATTGTATATTTAAACCAAGGGAAAAAATATTGAGGTCTGTAGAAAGTATAAAAAAAAAATTATTTCTTAAATCTTCTTAAGATAGAGAATGCAGCCAATTCCCAAATCTTTTTAAAAATCAGACTTCTATAATTGAAAACTAAGAAGCCCTAAATATGATGTAAAATCCTGTTATTGATAGTAAAAATGCCTCTTTTTTATTCAAAATGTATTTCTGAAATAAATACACTGTGGCTCCCAAGTCTTCGTACACTTGCAAATTTCAATCAAATACTACATTATCCATCTCAAATATCAATATTTCAGAAAAGGATTTTTTAAATAATATCTTTAGTTTCATTTTAGTAAAACGGCATACAATATTTCGAGTGCATAATAAAACTTTAAAAAAAAAAAAATCATTAACCTAAAAGTAGCACAAAAAATATCTCCCAAAAGTCTTCGTTCACTTAATTTTTTTTTACATATTAGTATTTATCGTAATATTTTGGTAAATTAATAATTCGTATGATATCTTTTAGCATTCAGAACAACTTTTTTGAATCTGGGAATAAATTTGACAAGTTTTTTTTTGTAATTTCTGCATTAATGTTCCTCTATTCTACGATCATTACTGTTTTTAGTTGGCCTTCGTTTTCATGTCTTCTTACTTTGGCCTCCAATTTTCTCCAAATCTGTTCTTTTGGGTTTAAATCTGTCGAATGAGGTAGTATTTTTATATCTTGGGGGCAATTATAGAGGCAACAGAGGTGATAATTGAATGCTGTGTGCTAAGATCATTATCTTGATAAAAAATGGAGTTATTTGTAATACCAAAATTTTGGGTTGACAAATTTAATTTATTATTCAAAATATTTGAAGAGAGTTCATGATGCATTATTCCATAATTAAACACCAATTTACCAAGTCCTAATGCTCATAAGAACCTATACACAAGGACACTTCCACACAATGCCTTATTGCTCCAACAAAGTTTTTGGGATTAAGTTCATCATTTTTTCTTCTCTACACAATAATACGGCCATCAATACCAAAAATGTTAAATTTGTTTTTATCTTCAAATAAGATATGATTCCAATATGTTTTTGGTTTATTTATCATTAACTTTGTAAAAGAAAGGCGAATTTTTTTATTTTTAGCATTTACAAATTTTTTCTTCTGGCAGGATACCCATGTAGTCCAGCTGATCTGGCTACTTTTCAAATAGTTTCAAACGAAATTGAAGTCAAATTTTTTTCTTTGTATTCTGAAGATACTTTTATAGGCCACAAATGTGGACTTTTCTTATAGTAATAAATTCCTTTTTACGTTCATATAATTGTGTTGGGCAATCTCGGCTTGGCTGGTTTTGAAATCCATTTTCTTGTTTAAAACGGTTTATTACATACTAAACAGTTAAATCGAATAAATTTAATATATTAGTCATACATAGAATACATTTACTACTATTACGATAAAATATGATAAATTTTCTACTTTTGTTTGTTGATTCTTTATGACTACAAACCATTTTAAAGAATAAATGGATTATAATAAATAGAGAAGGCAAATATTACAGATAATCGATTGTTTAAAAGTCACCACAATGTAAAAATTAAAAAAAAAAAAAAAAAAAAAAATTATTAATGAAATTATCAGAAAATTTTATGGTGTACGAACACTTTTGTGGAATTTTTTTTCTCTGGTTCTATGAATTGATATTTTATAAAAATAAAACGATTCAATACTTAATTTAAAATTATTAGGTTTCATTCAGAATCATAAGGATATTTTACAAAAAAATATTGAAGTTAATATTCAAATTCAATTCCAAACTATAGCACTTTCTCTATAAATTTTTAAAGTGTACATAGACTTTTGGGAGCCACTGTAGTTAAAACCAAATGACTGAATTCACTCAATGGATGTTTCAAAAGAGTCTTGCTTTCTAAAAATGAAATTAAAAAATTGTCCACTCAAAATAAAAAAGTCAATGTGTACACTTTTTACAATACTGATACCATATTTACTTTTGACAAGGCTATATAAAATAAACTCACTGCCAAAAGTAAAGCATGAAAGGTAAAATGCGAAAAACCAGACAAGTACGGCTTTAATTGAGGCGAAATGCAGCAGAAAAGTAGCAAATAGGTTTATGGATGAAACAAAACAAAGACTTAAAAAACAAAGATGAAAACAATAATGAATTTTCATAAATAATACAGTAACAGATTTTTTATCTGGCAACCCTAAATCCGGAATAACCTAAAAACCAGCATGTTTACGGATTTTTTAATTTTGAAAGTCGGTGTGAATGTGAGAGATTGCGTCACTCTGTGACATCGCATTGCATTCAGTTCTGTATACGCAAGTCCAGGCAAGAAACCCCCCACCTCCCATTCCAAGATTGATGGCAAAGTCAGTTGACTTCTTCAATGAAAGAGGGCATTGTGCTCTCTGACATCACAAACCAGTTTTTGGAAGATGTGTTTCGTCATTAGTTCTAGTTCGTTCTGTGCCTGCACATTCCGTTGCCGATAATATCAGCATGGCATTTTTACATTACCGCCAAATTAAAAAGCTTGTACACTAATCGGATTTTCTAAAGAGGAAACAAAGTTTTTATAATTCTGGCACTGACTGTTAGTAGTTTCCAAAGGGCAAGGAATACCCAGAGATGCCTTCTTTAAGGTTGCTAATTCCAGGTCACTCTTATTGTGGATGGCACAATCTTTGGTCATCCACAATTATTTTCAGCAAACTGAATGTTTTGACTTCAGTGGAGGAAGCAGGCGATGTGTTTTATATGGTCTGGAGTAGGGAATATTCATAACTACTCATCTTTTGTGATTGGAAAGTGCTGTTGGAGGGAAAAGCACTTATTTTCATTATGCTAAAATAGCTGCGTCATTATTGCAGTTTTTTCGGGAACAGATCCGAAATCCGGAAAATTGTGAAAACCGGGATGGTGTTGGCCTTGAGCTTGCCGGTTAAAGGGTCCGTTACTGAAAGATGAACTCATATTTGAGTCATTAACAAAACGTTTAAATCCAAAACAAACAAAACCGACACTAACAGGGTATGCGACCACCCTTCATCTTCATATAAAGTTTAGAGCGTATAATCAAGCTTTCCATGAGATCATCAACCATTCCAGAGTCCAGTAATCACCATTCCTCCTGTAGAGCAGTTTGCAACTCTGTGAAAGTAACTGGGGGGGGGGGGGAGAAGGATTGGAAACGTGCAGACACAGCATGGTCAAGGGCATCCCAAAGATTTTCAATGGGATTAAGGTTGTACGAGTACACTGGCCCAAACTATATAACTATATGCGCAATCCCTTCACGCTCCAAGTAGTCGTCGTCGATGCCAGCTATATGGGGACCTGCAACATCATTCATTAAAATCAAAAAAGAACCAACTGTTGCATTTCACAGTAGGTTTCAGGACTTCATACCGATACTGGGCAGCCATCATAGAACCTGTCTATAGATGTGCAGGTTGGTGCGATATCCTAACAAAATCCCGGTCCATACCATAATGCTTTCACCTCAGAATGCACGAGACTCAATGATATTCTGGCGCCCATTGCATGTTTCTTGTTCTTTCCAGACCCTTACATGTTTGTCATCTGGCTCCAAGGCAAATCTCGACTCATCCACAAAAGTAACCTTAGCAAAATCAGACCCAGTCCAATTCATATGTTGCAGACACCAATTCAATTGTGCCGTTTTGAATTGGACGGATAGACGAACACAAACTCGTGGTACCGGGGTGTACAGTCCAATCATTTATAGCCTTCAGGGCACAGTAGTGGTAGATATTGTCTTACTAATGGACGCAACAATCATAGATGTCACACATGTGGAGGTCATTCTTCGATTCCTTTTCGCTACAAATAGCAATATATCGATCTTTTGTGGGGGTTATGCTCCTTGGGTGGGCAGCTGGCCGCAGGTCTTCGACCAACTGTTTGGCTTCTTTCCATAATCATGAAATGATGAAGTGATAAACGCTGAAGAAAAGAGCAACATCAGTGATTGTTTGCCCTGCTTTAAGGTGTCCCACAGAATGCCACTGTTCACAATCTGCCATTCATCTTCTGGAAGTCATTGAAACATGCCTATCTTAAAAACTAATCGCACTAATGTTCTAAATAATATTCATCAGCACATATATGCAACTTCTCTAACTTTTCACAATGCTAGCTCCTTATATAACTGCCTTTTTTGCATATTTCTTGACACCACACCGTGATTGGGTGTTGCATAACACAATTACATATTTTCTTTTACCTCTGCAGTAAATTGCAGCCTCCAGATCAGATTGGCTTCTAGAAACTAACATTTTCCTCTCTGTGCTTAACTTTTGGAAGTGAGTGTATTACTAAGCCTAGCTACATTCGTTTTTAAATTATTGTTCAAAATATCTTTATGTGCAACTTTCGACAAATTTTTTAAAATCTGATCTAGTATGCATTATCAAGGCATATAGTTGCCAACTAAGTTTTGATAGTCAAGAGGCAAAGAGTGTGAACTTCATGGTAATGTAAGTTGCAAGACGTGGAGTTGTGGGTTCAATTCTCTGCTCAGGAAAGAGTAGTAAATTAACAGTGCTTTTTTAGAAAAATAAAAAAACACATATTTATTCAACCCTCCGCTAATATTCATTAATATTTTATATTTTAATCTAAATAAACTATATTCAGAAGTGCCAATACAAGGTCTTATTGTAAGTAAGATATATTGGATGATTTTAAAACCTCCTGACGATTAATTCCTTCTGCTTTTGAAATCCCTTCCTGAAAGATCCTGGGGGAAGGCTATGGAAGTCTCAAAAGTGGTCATTTTACGTTTAAGGGGTCTGCTTTGAGAGGGCAGCAGGAAGAATTTGAGAGCTTCCGAGGAGGAAGGTCTTTAGCATGAGGGTTCCAAGGAGCTTCTCCGTAATATGGGTAGTACTTGTAGCATTGTTATTAAGTAAACATGAATATTTTTGCAATTGGGTGACTTTTATAAAGGACAGAAGCTAATAGAAACATATACAGGAGCTTAAGTTTTACATACTAGCATTCTAAAAAGAAGTTATGCTATATTATTACCTTTCTCTATTTTTTGTTTGCAAATTCCTTTCGATTCCTTCCATCAAATTATCAAACCATTGTGCCATAACACACTGCTTTTCAGGTAGTTGATTATTAATAATGCTTTGCCTAAGTTGATTAAAATACTGCAAAGTAAAAATAAATTAAAATGAAAGATTTATATCCAAGGCACAAATGTAAAAACAAGAAAAATTGTCTATTATTTAAAGAATTATTTTATTCGTAAGATCACTATTTTTATACTACCATTTGTAACTTAAGATTTGGATGCAGAAAAGGTGCATATTAATCTAGCAAGAAGTGAAAGTTCATAAACAAACAAATTTATAAACCTAATGAAAAAGAAGTAGTGAAAATTTAAACTAAAAGAATTGGAAAAATTAGTGGAATTAATGAAATTGTAAAGGATATATATTGGATTAAATTAATAAAAACAAGTAGACCCTTATAACTATAAGCTTAGTAAGAAAAACAAACTTTAACTAGTAAGAAAGTATTCGGAAAAATAAGGCAATCTTTCATAAAAGTGTTCGCTCGTTGGAAGGATCACATGCAGTGTATGGGTACTTACTTGTGAAACTAAATTGTAAATATATGGTAGTGGATTAATGTTAATATTGTGTTTTTTATATTAACTAGGATGTCCATGAATAAAATAGATAATTGTTCTAACAATTCCTAAAGTTTAATAAGAATGAAAAATCGAAGTGGGATTACAACAGCTTATGGTTATTAAAACACTGTTTTTACACATGCTGGGTGATATTTTTTGTAGCTAATTCAAATATTATTTTGAGGAGCTTAAAACAGTAAATCTTGTGGAGGATGGCAAGAAAGTTCTTTTAAAATTACAGGAACCTGGAGATAAAGAGTAATTAAAATCTCCATATAAACTCCATATTATTTTTCTGATAAGTTGAAAATTATACTTGAAGGAAGTATTCACTAATCAAAAGTATTTTCTAAAAAGAAGCACTCTTGGGGTTACAGGTACAGTGTTTCCATAATTTCTAGATCTCCCCCAATTAGAATAACAGAATGGTCAGCATTGCACACAAGATGACTTTGATTTCTAGTATTCCTTCCAGTATCTGTTGATGTGTGACTAAGTGGGCCCTAGATGCCAAAAATGAAGAATAAAATGCAAGTGATTAGAATCCTAATTGCATTGAAAGCCAGCATCTTATAACCACGGAACTACCATGAATCTAAAACTTTAGGACAAACAGCATCTTGTAATCAATGCTTTAAAAAGGAATTAGAAGAGAGTATTTTTTTTTCCAAATGTAGTAAACAATTTATCCTGGAGTCTTATTTTATAAATTAACTATATTATTATGCACTAAGCATTTACTCTAAAATAAGCAAAAGCTGTAAAATTTTTTAGTAATTTTAGTTTGCCACAAATCTTTAACTTCAGAACTTTGACAAGAATTGAAACCAAGTTCACATAAAGGAAGCCTGTGCCATATCATTGAGCTACCACACCAAAACATTAAGCACATGCAGCCCAAAATGCAATAACATAAATTCATTTCAAATTCTTAAAAACGCTTCTGTCTTAAAATTATGCACTGTACTAAATTTTTAACCACTTTTGCAAACAAATAGCAGTGCTTACTTCTGTCAAATTGCTATCTTTTCCTTGTTTATTTAACAGGAATAAATTTTAAGCAACATCTCCAAAAGCATGCCTTAATTTATTTAACTTGATTTAAAAATTTTCATACTACAAATTTTTATGTTTTGTCACATCTTGATTTTGAGAATTGCTGGGTGAATCGGAACACAAAAAAGTGGTGTTCCACACAAGATTCAATGACCTTCTGATAACTCCCTTCAAGACAGAGTTCAGGCTTGAATCAATGTCAGAAGAGAGCCTAGTTTCACCGTTCTAGAAAATCCAGGTGTACCAGAGGATTTTAAAAATTAAAATAATAATAAAAAAAGTTTCACCATATGACTTCATTATCTTTAAGGTATGTGGAAAAATTCACACCATATGCAAACTTTATGTGAGCAAACATTTAAACCCACAAGATTATGGTTATGTAGACATGTTTTACAATAAGTGCCCTAGAACAAAGAGATTTACTGAAACAGATGAGGAAGTTTTTTTTCCTACATCAAGATATTTTAAGGAAGTTGCAGTCATTTTATAACATGTAAACATGAAGTAGATTAAAATATTATTAGTTTTAAAGATTTGGCTGATCTTGTTTTGTATTAGGTTAGTAGAAGAGATGACACACTTTCAAACATATGATTTGCTTTGACAATTAATTTGATAAAAACAATTTTTGTCGATCATATTAAAGAATTTTTTATGATAATCTTGTTTCCTATTTACCTCGATGCATCATTACTTATTCTTTTTCACTTTTCAAATGTTTATACAAGAACAGACATAACTTGTAACGAGTGTTTTGATTTATCCTTTCCTGCAGGGTGAATCAGAATACCATGAAAAAAAAAAATCACAACAAAGGCAGTCCATGTTTTTTTTTACATTTTTGGGGTTGAAGGTAGACCCAAGAAGAAGAAGGTAAGACCCAAGTTTCAAAGTTATGTTCGTAAACAATCTTATTACACAACATTTTTATGTTGAAAGTTGAAAAGTGCTACGATTCATCCTGTATTACACTATGCTATACTATAAAAAAGCTTAAATTTACCTCTTCATTCAATAAAATTAGTCCTAATAAAGGTCTAGACATAGACCATTGGTTTCTACATTCTTCAAATATCACAATATTTAAATTGGTGCTCAGCATCTAAAAATATAAAAAAAAAGTAAGAAAATATTTTTTTAAATATATGAAGACATTGAAACAAACTTCTTTCTGATATGTTTTAATATATTACTCTACTAGCCCAGACCTATGCACAGGGTTCATACTCAATCTGTGATAGTAAAATTCAGGAGTTACTAAAGAGTTTTTCAGGAGTTAAGTACGGTAAATTCAGGAGTTAACGGGGAAAAAAATTACATGCCTAAAAACATAGTTTTCCCTCTACGGGCCTATTTGTCTAGAATCAAGGTGCATTCTGGGATTGCCCAAAGGTTTTTCTTTGCGCCTCCCCCCCCCTCTGTAGTGACAAAGCAGTAGACTCTGAAGCATGTAAGAAATTCGGATTTCACAGATGTTTTTATCAAGTAAAAAAAACCGCTACGTTTTAAAGTTTTACTAATCTTTTTACCCTTTGATGATTATTTTTAAGGGGATAAAAGAACTATCTGGAGTGGAAACACAATTTCCAGGAGCTATAAGGGTCCTTATAAAAAAAAAAGAGCAAATTTCGGGAGTTTTTCAAGAATTTCAGGAGGCGTACGAACCCTGTATGCACCCATAGCAATTTATTAACATCTACAAATAGATAACACCAAAAAAATAATTGTCAACCTGCTGAAGAATTTCAGGATGTAGCTTTAAAACTTTAAGACATGTTTCTTCTTCCTGTTGCTCGGTACCACTGCTTCTCCGTTTCCTTCCTATTCTTGTGACTTTTTTAAAAATATATGTGACTAAATGATCTAAGGCAGCACAACATCCTGCACACACCATTGTATCTATAATTCAAAATATAAAAAAAATATACATATTTAAAATTGCAAGAGTTGTTAGCAGCATCATTTTAATAATATTTAAATTAAATAATGTGACCTTTGTATCAAGGAGCCAGAACAGATCAAAGCAATCCATACTATTATATGTACAGGGTTCCCACTCAAATCACAGAATGAAAATCAATGACTTTTAAGGGCCTAAATAATGTTTTTAAGGACCTTTGAAAATTTGTTTTCAGGCATCATGTCTAGATAAAATTTGGAGTAAAGTTTATTCTATCAAAAAAATTACAAGTTGGAGAATGCATAGTAAAATTATGTCAGAGAATTCCGACATGGTGAGGATAAGTGGCGGTCACGCGGGGATAAGCAACTCATATTTTTATAAATTTTAGTTGGGCACACAACATACACAAAAATTAAGGACTTTTAAGAACCTCTAACCATTTTCAAGTACTTTTAAGGCCTTGAAAAGAAGTTCAAAAATATTAAGCACTTTTAATGACATTTAATGACCGTGGGAACCCTGTATGTAGGATATGGGAATTAGAACAGATTCCCATTGAATGGGATGATAGAACAATCTGCTGAATCTTTAAAAAAGGGGACAAATTGGATTGTAGTAAATACAGTGAGATTACACTATTGGACATGGCATTTAAAATCTTCTCTAATGCTCTGTATAAAAGACTTCTACTACAAGTGGAGAAAGTTGTCGGAAGCTACCAGTGTGGTTTCCAAAGAGAAAAGTCCACCATCGATCAAATCCATATTCTAAGACAGATCATTGGGAAAACAAAAAAATTAAAAATTGATACTTTTAATATTTTTATTGCTTTAAGGCAGTGTACGACAGCATCAAAAGAGACAAGTTGTAGGAAGCAATGGAGGAACTTGGAATTCTAGTAAAGCTTGTTAACTTGACAAAAGCAACTATCAGAAGAGTCAAGTGCAGAGTCAAAGTACAGAATGAATATTTTTAACCTTTTTACACTGATAAAGGCTTAAAATAGGGCGATTCACTTGCCTGCATATCATTTAACTCAAAAAAGTAATCAGAGCATCTGGAATTAATGTAAAAGGCACAATTTTTCAAAGATCTCTTCAGATTTTGGCATATGCAGATGATATTGATATTATAGGAAGATCTAGACAATCAGTGGTAAAGGGCTTTACCGCCCTTGAAGCGGCACCTAATGAAATGGGACTTACCATCAAAGCAGATAAAACCAAATACATGAAGATACGTTAAAAGTATTCCAAGGTATCTCCACTACAAGTTAATGACTATATACACTCATGTCCAAAATTATCTTTACATACGTAAATTCTCGGATTTCTCAAAAACTTGGAACTATAACTTCATGAATTTTTCTGGAATGATACATAACATCATGACACATAAATACAAAGGAAAAATTTAAGAGAACAGTATATGATATAAAATTGTAGCAGTAAACAATAAAAATGGTAATAAAATGTGAAAAAGAGAGTTCATAAAAAAAGGAATAACTCAGAAAAAAACTAAGCCTTTTAAATTTAATATGGATTGTGAACTCCCCTGACTTGTATGCACTGTCACAGCGTGTTTTCATGCTGGCAATAACGTTTTTAACCACAATTTAAGGAATTAAGCTTCATTCTTCCAGCAATGCCATCATCCGACCATTTTCATCTGTAAGATACCCAAGTGCAATTGCTCTTTCGAGGTAGTCCCATAAGTTATCTATCAGGTTAAGATCAGGAGACTTAGCTTGCCACTGTATTCGCTCAAAGTCTTCACGAAAGTCTTCCAAGAAATTCGTCAACGAGGTTTGCTCGATGTGGACGAGCATTATTGTCCATAAATAAAAAGTCAGATCCATATGCACCTCCAAAAAGTCTTGCATAAGGCTCTAAGACCTCATCCTGATATCTCTGGCCGGTCACAGATTCGCTGTTGAAAACGTGTAGGGGCGTACGTCTATCGATCATTATTCCTCCACATACCATCACATCTTCAACACGGAAACAGTCATGTTCCATAATGTTTGAGGGCTAATTTCTTGTTCCTAACTCTTTTCAGATGTAAACAAGTTTAGAATTACCTGTAAAATTAAGCCTTGACACATCAGTTAAGAGGATATGAAACCATTGGTGTTCACTCTATTTCTGATGTTCTTTGTACCAATTAAAGAGATCCCTCTTTTTTGGTGAAGACAGTCAAACACATACCCTTGACTTTCTGGCACGAAGACCTTTTTCATAAAGCCTTATGTATACTGTTTGTCGTGATATAACATTTCTAGTGGCAGCTGCAAGCTCTAAACTTAGTTGGCGGGCAGTAGACTTTCTGTTACGACGGGCTGTGATCGCCAGATATCCACCTTCAGAATCAGTTGTCATTTGTTTACGACCCTGTAGAGATCTTACAATAGTTCTATCGTTTTGAAATTGTTTTTGTAACATAGAGACCGTTTGTCTTGAAATATTCAGACATCCGACTGCTTACGTGATTGATGGCATTGCTTCCATGGCCGCCCCCAGGAGTGTGCAAGGGGGTGCACTTGCACCCCCTCTGGATTTTGATAATAAAATTCTTTTAAAAGCTATAAATTCACAGGAAATAATGAAATGCTATTTTTTAAATACTTTTTGTTGTTATGATGTGCATTAGTAATTGCTACTATTTAAGTTTTTTTTTATTTTTTATTGTTGAAAATTGCACCTTTGTTGGCGATAATATGGTGCTTGGTGGATTATTGTGGAGGAAAATATTTTGAATTCAATAGCAGAAGTTATACTTTAATCTTTAGTTGCACGCTCTGTATTGATCTCTCAATTCCCTGAAAGTGTTTAGCTTTTGGATTATTACCCATCAGATACCATGAGACCTATTTTCAGAATTAGGTTGAGCAGTTTGCATGTTTTATCGCACTATTTCTGTGTAATGGTGAAAACAAAATTTCCTCTTTTATATCACACAATTTCAAAGTATGTGTATGTGTTCTGCCAGTAGAGTGTAACTCAGTTTTGAAAATTGCAAATTAAAGTAAAGTGGCAAAAATAACGTGGTGTATAATAAAGATTTACAGCTGAAAAGAAAAGTTATACATAAATATTGAGGAACATTTCTGTAGGTACGTAAAAGCCCGATTATCCGGCATTCAATCAACCGGAATTTTTTGAAAATCAAATTTGGCGATAAAATTGGCGCTATTTTGCCAAAATATGGCAATAAGTCACCAAATGATTTTTTAAAAAATTTCATTGGAGATTTTTAAGTTAATGTTTTTTCTTTTCTTTAATTTGATGGTTTTTAATTTGTAATGATGAAATAGCTGAATTTTCACTGATTAGAAATGAATATATTATAATGAAAAGTTATTTTTTTAATTCCGGTTTATACGGAATGCCGAAGTTCTAATTGGAAATCGTTTGCTTAGTTTTTTACGGAATATATTCGGAAAACATTCAAATATAAATATGCTGTTGTTATTTGCCGAATCTATAAACGCATACGGAAAACATTCTCCAGCAAATAATTTGGCTTATCCGGAATTCTAATAAAAAAGAACTATACACATCTTGCATCTATTTATTCTTGAATTGTTAGTTTCATAAAAGATTTATATTCGTTTCCGGAATATGTGTAATTTGTATATGCGGAATCTATATAAATCTATGAACTACTTTTATTGTAATTATAGCAAAGAAAGGTGATTTTCCACTTGAAATTACGCTCTTAACCGCATCCAACAAAGAGTAATTAGGAAATTCAAAATTTGTTAATGGTTTGACCAAAATCCGGATAAAATCAATCATTCGGTATGTAGGCTAATATAGATATGGGACATGCATTTTACAAAATTTAAAATCACGTATAACGGATACATTCTATTCCATATAATATTGATGCATCCGTAATTTACTTATACCCATAATTTAATTTGTAAATTTTCAACTGCATACGGAAAATGTGCAATTCTGCCAAATTCAAATATTCTTAAAATTTTTTTCTTTTATCAAAAAAATATCAGTTTCTCAAGACCATCAGAATAAATCTTAATTGCATCCATTTAAATGCATTCCCCCTATAATCACAATCCAATTTTCTATTTGTAGGCTAGTCAACCATTTTGTGCACAAAACGGTAAATGTTTTTTTTAATTTTTTTTATGTGCAAATAGTATGGGTTATATTTTATTGCATACTATTAACATGTTTTGCAATCAATTAAAAAATAAATCTGTTTTGCTGTAATTTTATTTTAATAATATTTATTGTTTAGATTAGCCGACAACCAGACAATCAAATTCAAAACTGAATGTTTTGTAAATTATCCGGAATTCCGTGGCGATTTGCATGACAATTCTTGTTTTCGTTTATCTATACAATATAATGGTCGATCTTTGAATACGAAAGCCGTCTTTCCTAGCATATTTTACTTTAGGATACAAAGTATGTCGTTTGTGAGGAGGGGAGCAGACAATGGAGCCTTCAGGGCTTCTAAATACAAAATCCACTTTTCCAGAATCCTTGGAATCTGACCGTGAAAACGCATACCCTCCCGAACGGAAATAGCAATCGTCCCCTTGTCCGCCCAGTAACCCTAAAATATTGGATAGGTTAGAATCGATACTATCAAGACTTTTGTCTTAACTTTTTCTTTTACATATTTTACAACGCTTAATCTTCTATTTTGTTTACATAATTTCACTGATGAAAATTATTTAATTTGGGTAACATTTCAAATTATTGCCGATTGTAAGGGTAAAATATAATATTATTGTAACTAAAAAAGTTATGTAGAATATTTTTTAAACATTCCGGTTGTGACGATTTTAATGTTAGGAACCACAACTGTAAAAAATATTGTTATTTGCCGTTTAAATTTGGCAAAAAAACCTTCGACATTCAATTAACCGGAAAATTCGGTTATCCGGATATCCTAATTTCCCGGCGATTCCGAATAACCAGGCCTTTACTGTATTACAATTGACAAATTTTAAAAATTACGAAATGATATTTTAGTGCCATGGATTTTGTCCTTTTTAAAACTGTACGCTTCATCAGGAGTCGCAGCCTCTCTTAATAGTTTGAGACGAAGTTCATCATTAACGTGATATTTTGAATGTAAATACAATCCAATATCCAAACGATTAGCACTTAAATCCAATTGTATAGGAAATTCTTCAACTATAGTTTTTTTATTGATGATCGACTAGTTTTGATGATTCGTAATGGTATCTGAATTTGTTAATGAATCATCAGTTTTGCGTTTTTTACAGAAAAACTTGTACTATCGTTAATTTTTACACTCGCTTCTCGATTACACTCTATTTCAGTTAATAAATGACACACAAAGACACTAAGTTAAGAAACGCATCTTTTGTGCAATGCTCTAAAGTAACAATTTATAAGAAAGCAGCCACACAACAAAACGAAAAATATCAATTCGCTTTTTTATGATTTAAATTTTGTTTCTAGAGTAAGGTCTCATACATCATTTCTTTTAAGGATACTAAAATTTTCTACTTCCTTTTTTGAATAAAGAAATCTAATCTAGTAAATGTAAAAGTTTACTCTAGTTTTGTGGTATTATTTTGTATACTTGGCATATTTTTACTTTTTCTTGAATTGGATTTCTTTTTTGCTGAGGGAAGGAATCGGTTTTTCTTTTACGGCGACATGGAACTTATAAGAAAAAATATGAAAAAAAATCAGCACAATTTGAAAACTTTGGTTGAGAGGTAAAGGGTGGGAAGTCTGAATTATTTCCGGTGTTAAATTCCTAGAAATTTATTGCTTTTGGAAATGATTGAGATACTGGATTCTATTTTAGATTTCCGTTGAATATTTCGTAGAATTAGAAAAGTTTTTGTTTTATTTTTGTATGTACATGTTTCTTTCATTGCCGAAAAAAAACCACTAATACTTTGTGCCTTTTTGCATATTTTATCAGAGTACAGATGCAACATAAATGGTTGAGAACTAGTTGTTGTGCCTCGTGCTTAATGATATGACTTAACATGAATAGATCTCATAATTTTATAAAATCGAGCATCAGCTAAAAATTAATTTGTACCACGGATTTCCCCGATTTGGAAAATCACACACCAGGATTCCGATTCACACTCCAGGCTTATTTCTCTTTAGTTCACCTTCACTTCCACAAATATATTCTGCATGAAATTTGAAAAGACCAAGAAAGAAAGAAACTATTTAGAAAAAAGAGGTAAGCTTTAATTTTGACACTTCCAAAATAAAAAGCACTATTTTACAATTTTCAATGCTTATCCATGCAAATATGTTCAGCAAATCGCAAACAATATAAATTTAGAATTAAAATTTTCCAATTTTGTTCTACAATGACATCCAAGATACTCTTTAAATGTAATAATTTTGGTTCAGCATTTGAACTAATTGCAAGGAATTCATTCTGTGAATTTAAATTTTTTTAATTAGTACTCATTTTAATTTAAAAAAAATTAGTTTTTAAGCAATTAAAATGTAAATGATTATGATTAAAATAAGTGAAAAATGTAAATGATTAAAATTAAGAAAAAAAAAGGTTAAGTATTATATGTTGTCATATATGAACGATGAAAAGCTGTCTAGCACTCAGTGAAATGGGTCTGAACCTCCTGCAAATAATCCTGGGGGCACCCATGCCTGCTTCTAAATGGCCAATGAGTCGTCACTTCACAAATTCTTCCAAATGATACTTCGAAGCTATAACAAAATGATTTAAGTCTATACACACTGAAATCAAATTCTGCGTTCAAAAATTCACTCAGATACTCACTTTGTGCAAAGCGCTTGATTCAACGTCGGATGACGTAAGCCTAGATTTGCATATAAAAATGTTATAAAATTGCTATTTGATTACTTTTGATTGGATAATGCTAATTAGGCTTTTTTTTCACACATTCCCTGCAAACATGAATCACATTGATTATTTCATTGAATATCATTATTTTTGGGTATGTAAAAATAAATTTGGACATGAGTGTATTTGGAGCTGACAATGAATTTAAATATCTTGGGACGATAATAACCACCAAAATGACATCAGTACTGAAATTGATAGCTGGTTAGTCATGGCAAACAAGTGCTTCTTTCGATTAAAAAGTCCGACTATAAAGCAGACTCTTCTGACTTAAAAAAAATCAATATCTACAAAACACTCCTACGATCTGTGATCTTGTATGGTAGTGAGTGCTGGCCCCTCAATAAATCAGAAGAAAATAAACTGATGATTCTTTAAAGAAAAATATTAACAAGAATCTTTGGAGCAGTCTATGAAAATAATAAATGACGCACCACAAAATCTATAAAAAATTTAAACAACCAAACACAGTTCATGTTATTAAACCAACTGCATTCAGTGGCTTGGACACATTTACAGAACAGAAGATAATAATCTAACAAAAAAGATAACATTCTCTAAACCAGATGGAGTTAGAATAAGAGGTCGCCCTCCTACTATATAGCTGGATAGCGTCAAGAGGGTCCTAAAGACAGTTAGTATCACAAACTGGAGAGCCATTGTGTCCAACAGACCAAGATGGCAAAACTTTTTGGGACGGGCTTGGCCTGCTCTAAGGCTGTAGTGCCTAAGATTAAGATCTTTGCATTTTAAAACAATATTTTACAAAAAATAGATTTATTTTTAAATCTTAGGAAATAAATTAGGAAAGACACTTGGTACTAGTATTAAAAAAAATAAAAAAAATAATTATAATAATTGTCATCTCTTGCAGACTGATTTTACAGATATCAGTTTTTTTTAGAGAATTTTTGTATTTCTCTTTTCCAATTCTATTAAGTTATAAATTTATCTTTGATAGTTTGTTGTAATGTCTAACCTATAACATTTTAAGTTCTCTCTCCTTATTATTATTCTGAAACAAATATTGTATTTCTTAATGATTAGTAAAAATTTTATGGATAATTTGGGAAGTATGTAGGGAGATGGAGATGATAATTATATAACACTTGATTCAGAACTGCCTACAGCCTGTTATATATATTTGGCCTGCAAAATATTTGGATGAATCATTAATGAGACACCAGTGAGAAATGAACAATAGATTTCAAATGATTGTAAAAAAAAAAGGCCAAATGAAGTTTAACCCTTTTAGAATGAATTAGAAAAAAAAAAAAAAAAAAAAAACCCCATTTACTATGAAAATGTACAAAATAAGTTACAAGCAAATTCAGAGTTTTGATAATTTTACCAGATCAGTTTTCAATCTACAGATTAGGACATATATATCCTACTTGTAGCAAATGACTTAACTACTATCATACTTAGCATTTATAAAAACTTTATTTTGTGAAAGATTTACATCATATGGTACAGAATGAAGTATTCTTTGCACAATCTATTATTGCTTATCAAACATTATCTTTTCTTTGTTCATAAGTGCACAGCGGTGGTGCCATTTCCCAATTTGTACGAAGTAATTCAAAACTCAAAAGTTTGTAGAAATCTTTGATGGACAACCACACTTCTAAGCTTTTCTGGGGTGTTAATAAATAATGCCTTTTCCTAGGGCTACCCTGTTTCCAGACAAGAGGATAAAAATTGAAGTTATTTTATAGTTAATCTCTGCAAATACAGTCGAAGCATTTACTACTAAAGTCATTACAAAGAAAAAAAACTTTACCATTCAGTGCACTTTTCATCTTAATCTGAGAGAGTGAATTTTTTTCTTATCTGATCATTTATTTCTTCATTTGAGTGTAAAATTTTATGACTTATGGACATTTAGAATATTTTTTGGACCCATCTTTGAGTTGTAAAAATAATCTGGTTATATACAGAATGAAAGTGAATAAGGTTTATTATACTATGTAAAGCTTTGTTTAGAAATAAGAGTTTACTACCACCCAAGAGTTCAGAAGCCCTTTGACACAAAATTACTATGCAATCTTAGAAGGTGCAACATGTGATAGTACCTGCAAGTGCCTGTCAAATATAAATGAAGAATCTTAGTAGGACATATAGCATGTCACATTAGCAGTCAAAAGGTTAAGAACACATGACAGATAACCTTAACTTGATCAGATGGTCACTAGTGAAATTTTAAACCAAAAAGAAAACCAGCAAATTAAGTTAAAAATATCTATCATATAATTGCAGTCCTTTAAGTGCCTTTGTGGAAATTTAAGACTTCTTTTCATCTGTTCTGTATTTCCACCCATATTTTCAGTACTGTGTGAATCAACTTATCTAGATCAAAGCTAAAACTTCAGTTTTAAACACAATAGGTAGATGAAAAGCTTTTAAATAACATATAAAAGAGGATTATAAGTCCAGTACATTGCATTTCTTGAAAGGAAAAGTGCATTTTTAGTCAAGACAAATCTGCGTGAAATAACCAAAATAACATACCTGATGAAGACAATCCCTCTGAAATAGATGATAAAATGTATAAAAACAGCTGTGGTTCTAAACTGCTCAAGAAATTCATGTGGTCCTGCGCCAGACATTCTAATAGCACATAATATGTTTGACTAAGTTTTGGATAGTGCTGTAAAGAAAAATTCAATTGGAGGATGAAATAATAAAAACATTGCAAAAAGTTACAAGGTACAGGGAAAGCATTCTTTACAAAAGTAAATTTTTGTGTTGAGAAATACCTATCATAGTATGACATTCCAATTGAAGTTTACAGTAGCAGTGGTTTTTTATTCTACAAGATTCCGAATGCATAGTTCTGATTTTTGAATACTTATTCGGCTTTGGATTTGATGAAAAATTGGAGATTTTTCAAGTACGTAAGGTTGCTGTTCTTAAAAAAAATGCTTGAAAATTTGTATTTACAAAATATTCCTTTCCTTATCAGACATTTACCTTCAAACACAAATATCAATATTTTAATTTTGCAGAAGAACATTTCTCAACAACTTTTGCACTTAACATTGATTTAGATAGTTAATTGATAAAGCCATAGCTTTATAAAAGGAAACAAATGGTTAAAAGGACCATTTTCCAAAATTTGCTGTCCCAGAGAGAAAATAATAAATATGAAAAATAAATAAATCTTTACATTTAAATTGGAGCATTGTTTAACATAAAGGAGACTGTGTTAAATATATCTAAAAAAAAAAATTTAAAAAAAAAAATATATATATATATATATATATATATATATATATAAAATCAATAAAATGTTTTAAGATATAAAGGTTTTTAAATGTGACTCTTAGGAAAAATGCTTGTCCCTCTCAAGTTTTATGTAATTTAAATCTTGCTTTTGCTACTGAATTCAACTTCTTAAAATGAATAACTTTGCTTATTTTAAATATGAACTATTAATATATTATATTAATGATAAAAAATTACTTATATGAGTTTTTTCTTTATCACATCACTAAAAATATTTTGTCCCCTACTTTGTGTTAAGTCTGTTACCATGTGAATAATTTAACCAATAGAAGTTCATAATTTTATCTACAGAAGGTATTTCATATGCAGTGATATAGCTAAACTAGTTAAGCAACTTTTTTCAGCCATTTTGTTTTCTTCAGTCAAGAAGCATTACAGTTGTGTTAAGAAAAGGATTTCTTCAAGGTTGGTATATTCTTTATCAAGTCTTTTACCCTAATTTGTAATATTAATATAATATTTTTTACACTTTTGCAGTTAAATGTTGTTTACTAGAGTTTTAGAAGGCATTTGTATTTTTTTTTAAATTTAAAAATTTTACAGATCAGCCTTTTTAATCATGTTTTAATATTAATGTCAAATCCGTTACCATGCTACTGGTAACGAAATTGACAGACTGTAACTGACTTGACATTGCATTGTTAATTGCAGATAATAAAAGGTATTTTGTATCTAGGATGTTATTCTAAAGTTAATTGTTGTATAGTTAATAGTGCAGGGCTGCCACCGACTATAAGCTTTGAAAATAGTTGCTTTAGTAGCCCCAGATGTTAAAAATAAGAGTCTTAAAAATTGAAAATAGTAGTCCCTTTTTCAAGTCGACAATTGTCTTCCTCTTGCTTTGAAGGTTTAAGTGTTCAACAAGATTGGAATAAAACTATTGATTAACATAAAACACGAAAATCCAGAGACACTACCTGTTATATATATGGTGTTTCGATCAAAAGAATTGAATATCCAGATTCTTTTTCATGCCTTATTTTATTAAAAGATTTTTTTTTTTAATTTGGAAAAAAATTGAAAATTCCCTTTCTATTATTCCTTAGACAAGCAAAACAGTAGAATATAGGGGGGAGGGGGAGTATCATATTCATATGCTGCGATGGAAGCTGGTAAAACTACCTTACTCACAGACATGGTACAGCGCCTGAGCAAAAAAAGCTGAACTTCACCCAAAATTGACAGTAAAAATCGACTGGCAAAAATACACACACAGATATATACATACAGTAGAGTCCCAATTATCCGAGTTAATGTGGACCAAGACCAACTCGGATAACTGAAAAACTTGGTTAAAGCGAAAATTAAAAATAAAATAAATCATATCGGTTTAAATGTATATTTTGACAAGTACAAATGTTATACTATAGGTAAACCACATGCAATTAATAATATATAGTAATGCTTAAAGAGTTCTCTTACTTAAAAAAAGTCTTTAATTGTTTTTTGTTTTATATTTTTATGGCGTTTTTCCGCAGCAATGTTTCGCCATTTTTTTAACGATAATAGGATCGCTGGCGTCGCCTCTTCCTGTTGTTTGATGTATTGAATAGCACTCTCAATCGATTTTAGTCCATCTGTATGGGATATTTTCGTATCTTGCTTTTCTGTCACTGTCATCATCATCGCTACTTTCATTTTCCTTATTGATGATCATTTCATCTGTTATCTCTTGCTGTTCATTAGCATTCACCCAGTCCTGTACATCATCTTCGTTGATTGGATCTGACAATGGAAGTAGCGTACTAAATTCAAAAGCTCATTGATATCTTCATTAGACTCTTCTTGGTGTTCTGTATTTTGTGGAATAATTTTTCTCCACGACTTCATTAGGATTTCTGACTTAACTTCATCCCATGCCTCAGCAATCCAGTAAACAACATCTTTCAGATTGATACCTTTAAGTGTTTTGGGGACACTTTTATTTTCCTCGATTCCTTCAATAAGAGCTTTTAGTAATTTTTTTCTGTAGTTTCTCTTGTTCTCCAAAACACCTTGATCTAGAGGTAGAATTAGCGATGTGACATTAGGAGGCAAAAAAAGGGCTTTAATGTTGCCACTCATTAATTCATCGTCATCTGGATGACAATGAGCATTATCAAGCAATAATATTGCTTTCCTTGGAAGATTTTTATTTCTTAAGAATGTCTCTATATTAGGAACACATTCATCAAAAAACCACTTTTTGAACAAATCACTGTCCATCCAAGCACTTTTCTGGTTCTTGTAATACACTGGTAGGCTTTGAATATGAACATTCTTAAAAGCTCTAGGTTTTTTCGACTTGCCAATCAGCATTGTCTTCAGTCTCAAGTTTCCAGATGCATTAGAACATGCTAATATTGTTACTCTTTTTTTGCTTTTTTTGTACCCCTAGCTGACCTTTCATCCTTTGCCGCAAGAGTTTTTGAAGGTAACATTTTAAAGTTCAATCCTGTTTTGTCACAGTTGATCCATTGTGAGTTTTTCTTTTGTAATGAGTTGTGCAAAACTTTCTTTAAATTTTATCACTTCATCACAATCAGCCGATAGTTTCTCTCCCGATATGTTCAACTGCCTAATTCCATATCTCTTTTTCCAGCGATCCAACCATCCGCTACTAGCAGTGAAGTCTTGGTCCTGATAAAACTTTTTATGGAAGTCAAAAGCTTTTGCTTGTAGCATAGGCCCTGATACTGGACTTCCCTTTTCTTGTAATTGTATGAACCACAGGAATAATGATTCGGACGTTTTTTCAAATTCACATCTTTTCATTGTTTTACGTGAATTATTAGAATTGGCTTTTTCTGCACACCATTTTTCTAAATCGTTTCTCTTTCTTTTCCAGTTGCCGACAGTGACAGCTCCAACACCGAGGTCTTCTGCTATTTTCTTTATAGACTCGCCATTATCTATTTTTTGAACCGCTTCTAATTTTGTTTCTATAAAAACCACAACTCGCTGTCTCTTGCTACTCATTTTGAATCTGCTGTAGCCTGTAGAATAAACTGAAAGCAATGCAAGAGCAAGAACCGGGATTTTTACCAGACACCACTGGATCATGTGACCAGCCGAAACCATTCTCCGATACCAGGGAGAGGGCAAGGGAACGTAGATTGTAACAAAAATTCTGCGAATTCTCTTCTGTTGCCAGATTCTCTTTTTGAACCTTGACCAACACAATAGGAGAAGCAATGTCATACAATGAAAAGGAATGTAAACATTTTGTTTTCTTGAATGTTTGAGAGATCAAGTATCGATTTTTTTCGGTACTAGTTTTGACAAAGGAAAATATCAGGGGTAAAAAAAAATTAAAGAAATATTATCTGGCTCGGTTAAAGTGGAAACTCGGATAATCGGGGTTTTACTGTATATATTTTTTAATTTCCCAAAGTCAACTTTTTGGCAAAAAAAGTTTAATGTTTAAACAATTATACTATATTGATAATAACAGGAAAACTTTAAAATTTTTAAGCTACATTCAAAGTAGTAATTAAATAAATTGCTTCAAAATTTAAATTATTTTTAATAAACTTAGCTACAATATTAAAATTTTAGTCGTTCTTCATCGATTGACTTACACGGCGAAAACGATTTACACACCGACGACACACTTCACAGACAGAACGTCTATTACATCAATGGAAGCTTTGATGAAAGTCCCCATTACAACAACTAAATCTTGGCAGTTATAGCATCAGCACCAAAACAGTAGAGCAAATATCGAGAAAAACAGCTATTAATTCCTTAAATCAACGTAACCTTTGGCAAAAATGACTCTTACTTCAATGTATATATAATAGGCAGTGCCTTCCATACCAATGCAAATCTTACAATGATTACATTAGTGTAATACGCCGCAAAAATGGCCGCCACAATCTCGGCGATCACCCGGCATACGAGCCTAAATCTTGGCAATAGCGGGCATTATATCGGCGTAACAATCAATGAAATTAACAATCACATACTTACATAAATACGATGATAGGGACAAACATTAAAGGAAGCAGCGACAAAAGTGGTCATTTTACCAGAGGTTTTGGGAATTCTGAATGCAGGCAAGGATTTTAATGCGGATTTGCATTGATCTCAGAAAACATTGGTCAAAAACGCTGAAATCGGCATATCCGCAAAACTATATCATGTGTGATTTTTAGTGTGGATTTCATTGCTGTATGTTAAGTCAAAGAAACAAAAGCTTGTTTTCACAACCGTCTTGTTCACACAACAAGTAATCAAGTAACTTCCAAATCGGAGCTTTGCTTACATTTTAGCGATGCAGGCGCGTAGCCAGGGGGAGGAATATGGGGACATACCCCTCCGCAAGAAATAATAAAACATATCTTGAAAAATTATGTTCATTCGCTAAAATTTGCTTTTTCATATTTTCTCCAGTTAGTTAGAATAAGTGTTTTGAAAAATACTTTTGTGTTTTGAACTCCAAAATCCCAATTTCAGCAGTCTATTTCCTCCAGAGCAATTGCATATGATAGTGTGTAAACCCTGAGGCACTGCATTTGTTGTGAATATCATAGGAATTAGCTCATTATCATTAAGTTTCAAAACTTTTTCCTATCCCTGCTTAACCCAAAGTATCATATATTAGTTTGTATTAAGGGAAAGTGGTTTTCCTAATTCCCAAACAATAATAAGACATTGTAAAAGAGGCCATCAAGCATAATGATAAGCTCTAAAAAAGTTACGAAATCTAATGGTTGTCATCAAGCTGATGCTTGGCACACTAGAGTATTTTGAAATATTCTCAGTTTATATGTTTCAGCAACTTTACACCCAATAAACTGAAATGAGATAATTTCGATAAAAACTGTAGCCGGCTAAGTACTAAATGTTAATAAGGGATTCTTTCTAATAATATCAGTTTAGTTCATCACATGCTAAGTACTGCAAAGAAATGAAACACAGCTGCTTGGCGGAAACCTTAAAGTTCCATAACTTTTTTAGGATGATCATTTTAGGTGGAGGGTTATTTTACAAAGTTTAGATATTTTTTTAGATAATTCATTTTGTACCATTATGTTAGGATGAGTAAGACTCAGTGGATGGTCTATTAGTAGGAGTAATTGTTGGTGTACATATATGGCAACAACAGATATTTATTGAATACATTTGTATCTTTGAGTTGGCAATATCACGAAATTCTATAACGGTAAAAATTAGTTTTAAAGATGTTGTAACGGTTTATCCCTGCACTAAAATGTTAACTTCCATATTCTTCTGTGATTTTTTTGTAATAAATTAAACTTCCATTTAAAGTCACTCTGCTAATTTTATCTAATAGTAAAACACTAACAGGTTATGGATCCCAGCACGCATCCACACTGCGCAGAGTGAAGACTCATAAGTTTTATCAGTCTACCATTTTTTGAAACTTAGATAGTTCATTCGTTTTGAAAAAGAAATGGATGATCAGAAAATTTCCATTGGACTCTTGGAAGGAAAGAGCAATTGGTCGACTTGGAAATATAAAGTATTAATTTTATTGAGAGGTAGTACTGCAGCTTTGGAAGTTGTGGAAGGGAAGTTAACAAGACCGGCAGAGTTGGAATCATCGGCCACTCCTGAAGAGCGAATCGCATATAATAAGAAATTGGTGGCTTATCTTAAAGCAGATAATTATGCGCTTCTTGCATTGACAAGTAATATGAAAGATGAAGTACTTCAGAATGTTATTTTTTTCATAGTTCAAAAGAAGTATGGGATGAACTTCATAGGCTCTATGATGGCATGTCTGAAGATAAAGCTTTTAATCTATGTATGCAAGTTTTCACTTTCAAGAAGGATCCAAGTGATGATATGGCCAATCATTTGACGAAAATCAAAAATACCTGGAGTGGTTTAAATCGAGAATTATCAAAGGATAATAGCTGTGAATTACCTGATTTATTATTGATTTGTAAAACTCTGGAAACACTACCAAGTGAATATTTTTCATTTAAATCTAGTTGGATGCTGATGGAAAAGTCAGAAAGAAAGATCGACAATTTAACAAATCAATTATGTGCATATGAAAAAGCACTATCTGAGAAAGGTAATGAAGAAAATGGTAATTCTAAGGAGGTGCTGCTTAATAAAACTGAAAATTCTAAGGAGATACTGTTTAATAAAACGGAAAAATCAAAGTTGAAAAGATTTCCGAAGCTAAAGAAGCATTTAGGCATCAACATTGTTTGCCATTACTGCAGGAAAAATGGGCACAAATTGAAACAATGCTACAAGTAGATAGCAGATGGTAAACCAGCCAAACCTTACAAGCCTGAAAATGACGCCAACGTGGCACTCATTACAATTCCAGCTGAGGCATTCTTCACTGAATGTGATGAAAATGTCTGGTTTGTAGATAATGGAGCTACAAATCCTGTTACTAATCGGAAGGGCCTATTCCAAACTTTTGAGCTGTTCCTGGAATATCACAAAGTGATTACAGCAAATGGATCAGTCAAAGCTTTGGGAAAAGGCACGATTAAAGTGGAAGCTGCTGTAAATGGCAGATGGGAAGAAATATCACTAACTGATGTGTGGTATGTTCCAAACATTAAGAAAAATTTGTTTTCAGTCTTATCAGCTCAAGACCAATATTCTTACAGTGAGTTTTCATCAACAGCTGAAACATGTAAATTAGTTATAGGTGGAAAAGTTAAAATGGTTGGTGTTAGATCTCGACATGGAGGTCTATTTAAACTGGCATTGAGAAATGTAGTTCCAGAAAAATCTGCTATTGTGAACATGTTTGAGAAGGAAAATGTGTTGCAACTATACCATGAGAGATTGGGACATCAAAATAAGAGGTATGTGAAAGAGAAGATTTTTCAAGAATTTGGCATTAATGTTAAATTAGATTCTGATTTATGTGAAGGTAGCATTTATGGAAAAGCACAGATTTAAATTTGGCACTCGAGAACGTGCGATAAAGCCAGGTCAATTAATGCATACAGACGTTTGTGGTCCTTTTAATAAGTCACAACATGGATACCGATACTTTGTTCTGTTCAAAGATGATTACACAAAGTATAAGTATATTTATTTCATAAAGGAAAAGTCTGAAGTTGCAGAAAAGATCAAACAAATGATAACTGAAGTAAAAGTAGCTGACCATGTAATTCAAGAGTTATTAAGTGATAATGAAGGCGAATTCGATAATGAATTAGTGAGAAATTTTTTACAAGAACATGGAATTAAACAGCGATTAATAATGCCGTATTCACCCGAGCAAAATGGTTGCTGTGAGCGAGAGAATCGCACAGTTGTTGAGGCAGCACGTACTATGATGCATGCACACGAAAAATTACCTCAAATGTTGTGGGCTGAAATGATCAATACAGCAACATATATTTTAAACCGAGCAGGACCAACAAAAGTTGAAGGAAAATCGCTGCAAGAACTATGAATTGGTCAGAAACCAAGTCTAAAACATTTAAGAATTATTGGCTGTACCTGCTATGCTCACATTCCCAAACAAAATAGAAGGAAAATGGAGAAAAAAGCCGTAAAAGGGATTTTAATAAGATACGACAATGATGGTGGTTACCGAATATGGTGCAAGGAAACCGAAAAACCGATTAGATCTTGTGATGTAATTTTCCATGAAGAATTGGCCGAGAAACAGGAAATCAAAGCACCATATTTCCCTTTTGAGCCAAGATCAGATTTGATTTCTGAAGAGAAAGAAGCCAAAACTGACAATTCTGATAATATTCCGTCCACTTCGAAAGAAAATGAGCCACAACAGCTCAGAGATCGTCAAAAACTTAAGAAACCACAAAGGTTTAATGATTATGTCATGTCTGCAACTTTTAATCTTCCTTTAAATGAGCCTATTACCTACGAAGAAGCTGGTCCAGAAAAGGATGAAGGGACAAGAGCTATGCAAGAAGAAATGCAATCTCTAAGCTCTAATAATGTTTGGGAGTTAGAAAAACTTCCCGAAGGCTGTCAAGCAATTAGCGGGAAATGGGTGTTCAAGAAGAAGCTGGATGAACATGCAAATGTTAGCCACTATAAAGCACAATTTGTGTCAAGAGGTTTGTTTCAAAAATATAGTTTTTGCAACTGAACTCATCATATTTTGACAAAACCACTTGAGGCAGTTAAAACACGAAAACTTGTCTCAATAATTGGTTTGGTGTAGATACTGTAAATATTATATTCTGCATACATTCTGTCGTTGAGAGGGGATGTTGGTGTATATATATGGCAACGACAGATATTTATTGAATGCATTTGTATCTTTGAGTTGGCAATATCACAAAATTTTATAACGGTAAAAATTAGTTTTAAAGATGTTGTAACGGTTTATCCCTCCACTAAAATGCTAACTTCCATATTCTTCTGTGATCTTTTTGTAATAAATTAAACTTCCATTTAAAGTCACTCTGCTAATCTTATCTAATAGTAAAACACTAACAGTAATCATACTGTCAATATCATTATAAGAGGCTGTAAGCAAAAATTATGTAAGCTTTACATATGACTTTTTGTATTGAGAGAAACAATAAACGCCATGATGCAAGATTGTAGAGTGTCTGAAATACTCATCTTAAAATTTAATGAAATGTTTATCCTCACTTTCAAAACACATTGACACCATTGTCTGTCTATCAGAATAGCTTGTGCAAGAAAGTTTGGTGATTGGCGGTGGCTATAGAAACCAGACTTGGCAATTTAAAATAGTGGTGTGAATGCAAGAAATTGTCGTTCAAAGCCTATATAGATGTCTGTCCTAAAATGCCTGTGGAAAATGAGTATTAGTTTCACGATAATGGAGTAGTAAGTGAGTAGATGAAAAATAGCAACACAATTGTTAAAATTGAACAAGGAAACATGATAAAAAAATCCTTTGAAAATCGCCGAAGTCACCAGAATTTTGTTCTTCTTCTGGTTGTGATGAAAACGTTAGCCAGAGCTACAGCCAAACTATTTGATAATTTTACACCATTCTTTTTTTTTTAATTCTTTTCAGCTTAATTAGAGGAAGTGTCTTTTGCATGATTTGATGGGTAGGAGGGTCTGTATCCCCTGGAAATGATCCTGATGCTTGAGAATTTTCGCCAGCCCTGCAACTTAAAAACTTTAATGCATTCATACCATTCTTTTTTTATTCCTCTCAGCTTGATAAGAGGAAGTGCCTTTTGTATAAACTAATGAGTTAGAGGGTCTAAACCCTCCAGAAATGATCCCGGAAGTTGGGAAATTTAGCCTGGGTATGACTGAATAAAAGGGGTCAATGGATTTCGGATATTCACCTTTCGCTCACATTCAAGAAGTAACTTTAATACTCTAAGTTGAACTATCAAAACGGTGTAATTAGGAAAAAATAAAAATTACTTATTTTACAATTAAATTGCATGTTTATCAAAGCTCTGAAAACACGGGTTTCAACTTTTTACTAAGAAAACCACTTTCAGTTTAAAATAAGGATTCCTAGGTGTCTGGTCGGATTTGAACCATGCACCTTCTGATCACTAGCCTGATATCTTAACGACTCTACCACTAAGGCTTGCTGAATTTCTCTTAAAATAACAAGTCTTATATTTCAAACTTAAAGTGAAAGTTGTTTTCAGACGCATTTTTTTTAATATAGTTATTCGTATGTAAAAGCTGGTAATCCTCAATTTCGTATAAAAGCAAGTAATTTGTTTGTATGTTTTACTTACTTTGTATAAGTACTTATGTTTTAGTATATAATTGCATGTTTTTGTGCCCAAGTTATAATCGATGCATTTATGAAACTGTTTTTCTTGTTGTGGTAAGGAAGATTTCTTTTTAAATTAAATGAAAAGGATTGCAAACCAAAATCTCGCTACAATATTTAATCATGATATTTATTGTCACTCTCAATACAAAGAGTAGTATGTGAATCTAATGGTGCTGCTTACACCATTTTTTTTCTTGGAGCGACTATATGATTATTCCTGCTAAAATATTCATTGGCCGTATCTTACTCATTTCGAACATAACAAACTCCACAAAAAGAATTGATATCTCCCAAAAAACAACTAGACGTTGTAACAAAAGCCCACCAAGTAAAATAACTAGTCACAAAAAGTTGTGAAATCTAATGTTTGCCGCCAAGCAGTTGCGTTTAGTTGCTTTGGGGTACTGGTACCATCAATATAGAAAAACAACTGGAAAGACTGCTTAACGCTGGGGAAACGAAGCCGTTGCCACCGCGGTAGCGAGATGCTTGGATAGAGGAATTTATATTGCTGATGTGAATTTTCTTCGATCTTTTTGGTACATTTGTGTTACTTTTTATATTTGGCAAGCAAAAAAATTAAGAATAAAACATATTTGAAGAAAATAGTTTAACCAATAAATATAACTGATCAAAATAATTCTAAGTATAGGATTTGTATATTTGGAACAAACATTTGAGATTAGCTACTGTTGATATCTGTAAACGTGTTTTATCTTTATTGATTTGAATTTAATTTTTTAAATTTTAAGTTACATAAATTAAATGTTTTAAAAATATGTTTATTTTAGAAGTAGAAATTAAAGATAACTGAAGAAATACAGTAAATCAGTTGAAAATATGTAATAATAAGATAGCAAAATACAAATTGATTTATATTATAACTAATGTAATACAAACAACAACAATTTAAGTTTCAAAGGCAAACTATTATATTAATTTTTTTATACTCAATATTATTATAGTAACTAAAATAAATTACTAAACTAAATCAAAATTATATGCCAATAAAACAAATTTAATCAGTTTAACATTTACTCAATAAATTCTTCTAATATACAACAATTAATTTAAACAAGTATAGAGTAAAATCCGAATGCGTTTTACAATAAATAATAAAGTGTATCCTAATAGATGAAATTTGAGAATTAGAAAACTATGAATAAACTTGTGTTTTCCTGACACATAAACACTTCACTTTCTCCTATGCACACTCATTTAATAAAAACACTTAAGTAAATAAAATAAACTTTAATTTAGTTCAAGCATTTGTAAACAATTTCAAGAGGAGAGACAATTTCTCTCTAGCTTTCGACAGTTTGATGGGACTTCGAATTCAAAGAAACAGTTAAAAACGACTTAGTTTTTAAAATAAACATGTAAGTAATATAGACACCGATAAACTTTGCCGTTTGCAGTCCACAGTTTCATTATTAAATAAATTTACAACACAACAATAGCAATTTGAGTTATTGTTTATCTTTCTATTCTATCCTTTTTTTTAAATACAATTAGACTAAATATTCATGAAAACGTATAAAAACATAGATTAAATAAAACATATCTAAAACAAATTATCCAGTTATAAATAATAAGAGTAATTATTTCAATTATAAAATGAGTGTAGAATAGAACAATAACAAGTAGAGCTTTAGTTTCGCTTTCATTTCCCATTTCTTTGCCAAATGCCTTTAAAAACGCATAAAAACAAGGATTAAATAAATATAAATCAAGTGTTTTAATCTAGATCATAATACTATTTGTTCTGAATTTAAACTAAATTATTTATGATATGAATTGCCATATAAAGAGATCAACTATTAACTACGAGCGATCAATGATAGAAGGGTCATTTTAGATATTTTTCAAAAATAAATAATAAAAAAACCAAAAACATTAACATACTTGAATAACTATTTTTTACTTACCGGTGAAAACTCTTGTTCATATTTTTCCGATTTGAGCTGTTGTTGCAATTATGTGCAACACAATAATCAAGCATGATGCAGGAAATTGTCCAACCATCGGCAGGAAAGCAAAAGTTTCTACCAGCGCGTTTTTCGTCTTGCGTTGCCATCGGAGCAGACTATCCAGTTGTTTATCTATATCGATGACTTGTACACAATGTACTAAATTGGGATTATTAAGGGGAATTACCATAGGCAATAAGTACTTGGCAGGCTAGAGTTTTTATAAAATTATCTCAATTCAGTGCAACGGTGCAAAGTATAAAGCAAATGAAATGAAATTAATCTGAAATAACTCTAGTCTGCCAAGTTCTGATTGTCTATGGGAATTCCCCCTAATAATCCCAATTTAGTTCATTGTGTACAAATACCCCAAAGAAACTAAACGTGGCCGCGTGGCAGCAAACATTAGATTTCACAACTTTTTCTGACTGATTGTTTTACTTGGCAGGCTTTTGTTATAACGTCTATTTGTTTTTTGGGAGTATATTTTATCTTTACAAAGTGTTGAGAGGAAAGGTGTCAAACTTAACAATCCATATTTTTCAGCAATATATTCAAATCGTCACAAATGTACAGTTCAGCTTTAAAAAAATCATGACATTTTTTATTATGGTAGATCATGGCTTTCAAAAAGTAATGGTATGCCATACGAAAAAAAAATATTTTGAAATAGTTTTTTATATGCCATAGCATTTCCCTTTTCTTTGAGTATAAAGAGGAGTTGAGTATTCTTTGAGTATATATGGGTCAATTTTCAGGTAATTCTGACCAATGGATTTTTTAGAAATTTCCAAAAGTTGACCTTTATTTCTGGACACCCTGTATATTGAAAAATGCTGTATATTTTGTAAGAAGTTTTGAGAAGTGTGTACCTAATTAATTCTTTAGTAGGTTTCTATCCAGTGATTGAAACCAAATCCCCCAATCAGAGGCAATACACATGCCTAGCATGTGAATCAACTTTAGTCTGATACCCAGCTTCAGCACTCTTGTTAGGAAAAATTAATAGACACAACAGAGGTTGTGTGACCAATTGTCTATCTTAGAGTTATCGATTTTTTTCGAGCTTTACCCATTCCATACTCAAATGCAAAAAGTTCCTTTAAAAGATCTTGCCATAACCATTATCTCTTTAAATTTTGACTAATATCAATAGTCTAAGTGTCACGATATTTTGGTGCAGTACACCCGCCGTGTATATATTTTTGCACCAAGAAAAATAGCAACACAAACCAAAATGAGCTTGAAACCATAATACAGTTCAAATTACAACCATAATACAGTTCAAATTTAGCCTCTTAAGCAATGGGAAACTTATGGACATTTCAGAAATGAGTAAAAACACACACATTAGACAATTATTACATAGATTAGAGCCTTAAGTAAAAGTACAACAAATGGCTATGAGGATGGGACTGAATTTGCATAAAACATTTTGTCAATGTCAGATAATGCAGTGATTTAACAATTATAGCAATTTTCTTTTTTACTAAGATATAGTTATCATTTGAACTTATTTTTGCTAACTATACATACATAAAATACGTATAAAAGCATATATATATATATACATATAAATGTGTTTCAAAACAACTTTCGCTTTCAGTTTCAAAACAACACTTGCCATCATTTTGAAGAATCCTCAAGCAATCTTTGGTAGTATAGTTATTAAGGTGACAGGATAGTTACCAGATGATACATGGATCAATATCAATTATGCACATTGATGTGTTTAGAATTTAATATAAGTGCTTTTAGGACTTTTAATAATTACACAATTTACTTGAAAATATAAAGTGCATTTTACTTATAAGAACACTGTTTCAAAAGAGCAACTTAAGAGGGAATGTCAGTCTATCCCTGCCCCATAGATCTAATGCTTTATTTTCATTTCAACCACAATATCTACCATAGTATTGATTTGAAATTTTATAACAGGCTCTCATCAGTAATAAAAGCTTACTAAACATTTGAATGCAAAATAATTAATGTTTTTCATTATTGCAATAAAAAAGTTAACATTTTTTTTTTCTCCCTTCAAATGTTTTTAATGCTTATGGTAAAAATTCGACCCCCTATAAAGCAGGGAGAAATTAATGTCCCTCCTAAAGCATCAAAATTATTTTTTGCATCAATCAAAATAAAACAAAAGTATAATCAAAATACCATTAAATCATGTTTATCATGACCATGTCTAAAATTCACCATAAAAAGCACTTCTTGGAGATAGAAACCCTTGTTCTCATGAAACATACGAAAAGCATACCAGCTAATAAAGCTGGGGAAAATAAAAAAAAGATTAACCAAAATGCTTTAAATAATTTAGGTATGGCTAAATTTTGGTCACAACCAAAAGAAGTAGAATAAAACTCTGGTGAATTCTGTGATTTTTTTAATCATGTTTCCTAGTTCAATATTAACAGATTTGTGATTATTTTTTTGTCTAACGTTTTTATACCTTAACCCCTTACATCAACTCAAAGATTTGATTTTTTTCTCTTATCATCACTCATTCAATTTTCGGGAGTCTTCTAACATCACAACTATTTACCCTGGTTCTTTACAGTGGTCATTTAAGTAATATAAAACATAATTAGTATCTTTTTTTCAAATGTGTAAAGTAAGCTTGGTGGACATTGTAACCCCAGTAGGCAGAATTGATTGATATTCAAATGCAAATACATTTAAACAAAACCTTTTACAGTATTATTGGGGGAGAGAGAGGTGTTGTAGTGAAGAGGGAATTACTTACCAACATATCTGCCTGTGGTACTGACAACAACATCTTCACAAAGGTATTCAAAGCGTCATCCAATGCTACATCACCATACAATCGGAAGACACCAAAGTTCACATATCCTCCACACAGAGATGATTTCAGCATAGAGAAGCAAATTAATATTCCTTTCAATGTAATAATGTTAAAGAAAAGAACCAATTTTCATCAGAATATTATCAAAATTAAGGTTAAGAAAGCAAAAATTTCTATTTACCACATATACTTTTGTTCTTGTAACAGAAAATTAATATTTTTTAAAAGAAAGGAATAATATTTTATAGTATTTCTAATTTGTGATTATTTTCATATATTCCAGTTTTATTAACAAAAGAAGATATGAACATCATTACAATGAGCAACAAGCCCACAAAATGGAAAGTAGAAGAAGAAATGCTCCAAGTGTGTCACTCAATCTGTTTTAGTTAAGCAATAAACAGGAAGATTTATAATAGATGCTTGTGACAAGTGTTTAAGACAGTTGATTTTACTGCCATTTAACATATTTTCCCACTCTTTCTATTTTTAATTTCCATTTGCAAGAGAAACTTGCAACAATCAGAAAGCCTTTACTGATACTTTCTCAGCATTTTCAGAACCAAGTTTGGAGAGCTTTCTCTTCATGTTATTGACAGTGAATAGACCTTTTTTATCAGTTGTTTAGGGATACATATGCTTCATCAAAGTTAACAATATATTTATATTCATCTCCTATAAAATGGTTTTTAAACAGGGTTCTACGAGATGTCTTGTGTTGAGCCGCATGCCTCAGCAAAAGATGGTGACATTATGTTTAAGAGCTTTATAAATCTTTAAATCTTGGTTTATTATTTTGTTAATTGTTGCTGATGTATTTAAAGATATTGTAATTGATTTCCTGTGTCAGTGCATTTTCTCTTGTTACCTACGATTTTACTTTAGAAACATTTGAAGCTGTACAAACCTTTTTCGGGTATTTGTTTGGAACCTTCTTTCCTATTATAAGTACTGATTGACGGGTTTTCTCTATTCAATTAATAATGCTGCGCATTTTGCACTTAAAATTTTTTACACTATGTGTTTCACAACGTTTTTTAGCTATAGAATAAGAAAATTTCTCTTTAGAAAAGTGCTCATAGCTTGTTTACACGTGCCATTTTTAAGACTATTAAATTTGAAGGTATCAGAAAATAATTTTAAATAATGAGCCATTGCCAAAAATTTTCCTGTAACAAATATTTGCATTTTTTAATTCTTTAATGAAATTGTTCTAAAAATGTGTAAACACCCTCTGTATCTTCATATCTTCTAGAATAAAGAAGATCAGAATTTCTCCAGATACAAGATAAGTTGGAATCGCTTATTACTTATATTATTATTAAATCATCATTTACAAGTTAAAAATAATTTAGTGACATACACTTTTTTGTTGTAAAAATTTAAAGCTAAACATAAAACAAATGAGGGGTTGGGCTGTCTTATTTATATTGTGGCACAATGTAACCAGAAAGAATATGCATGTAGGGAAGGGAGAGTTTGTTAAGGTAAAATGTAATATATTCTTAAATTAAATTCTAGAGAAGTGCAAAATTAAACTAATTAATAATTTTTATACAGGGTTCCCACTCAAATCACAGAATGAAAATCAATGACTTTTAAGCACCTAATGTTTTTAAGGACCTTTAAAAATTTGTTTTCAGGCTTCATGTCTATATATAAAATTTTAATAAAGTATATTCTGCCAAAAAAGTTACAAGTTGGTGGATGTGTAATACAAATATGTCGAAAAATTCTGATATGGTGCAAAAAAGTGGTTGTCAAGCGGGGATATCAAGTCCGAGTTGTATTTTTATAAATTTTGCAGTTGGCCACACAATATCTGCAAAATTTAAGGACTTTTAAGGACCTTTAAGCATTTTCAAGGATTTTTAAGCACCTCAAAGCATTTTCAAGCACTTTTAAGGCCTTGAAAACAAGTTAAAAAATATTAAGCACTTTTAATGACTTTCAATGACAGTGGGAACCCTGTTTTTTGAAAAAATTCAATAAATAATGCAAATTCTGAATATATTTGAAAGATAAGAGATTAATATTGTTTTCAAAAGTTTGAAAATTTGCTATGCAATATAGATTAGAAAGTAATTCAAAGAAAGATACGAATAAAAACAATGTTGCAGCAAATCCAATCCAAATGTACAGCATTAAGAATCATTTGGTTTTAAAATTACAAATAAATTTGTATTTTAAGGAAAAGAGGAGAGTAAAGTTTATTCTTGAGAAAATGTAAAAAACAATACATTTTTAACAGCAACAATTATTTGTTTAAAAAATACAGTAAATTGAGATTGCAGGCTAATGAATTAAAATGACAATACAACAGACTAAATAATAGGATAAATAATAAAGGATATAACATAGGATAAAAAATAGGTTAAATAAATATAAAATAAATATTGAGTATTTAAAAAAAGGTTTATGCTAAGTCAGAAAAAAAGTTTTGAACATTTAAAATATTAGTAATGCTTTTAATAATAACATATTATAATTCACAATTTTCTATTGATGAAAATTGAGACATGCTACAACTCAGCAGAAAACGATGAAATTGGATATAGTAATTTGAGAAGTTTCATTAATCTCAGTATTGGCTGAAATATGCATTTAAAATAAAATAGAAATCGATGTTTGTACAGAACTGCACATTTCTGAAACTTTAAAAGCAAAAAAAAGGATATTTCATTTTATATGTTTGATCCTTTGGAATATTAGTCATCGTTAATAACCTTGTGCCTAAAATAAAACAATTATTTTAATGGGTTATACTCAAGAAATTACTGACGAATATAATAGAAAAATTTATAAACTCATTTGGTGTAGAGAAGAGTCCAGCAAAGCTAAGGTTTGCGGATATTTTCAGCTGGCTTGCAATCAATGCAAAGACATTAAAATCAGTGGCTATATACTACAACTATCCTAAACTATAATAAGACTTTTCAGTCACCTCAGAAATAAGTTAAATACAAAAAATAATTTTCTAAAAGCTTTTATAAGACTACTTTACCTGAAATGAACAAGTAAAGTAGACACTTAGCTTTCAAATCAAAATCGAGTAATTGAAAATGTTTTAAATTTACCAAACAAAGTGTTTTATTTATAGAAAAGTTTTAGCACTGAAATATGTACATAAAAACTAAAATATGTTTAAAATATATTTTAAAAACTAAATAACCTTAGTGATATCAAACATAATTTTAAAATCTTTGTATATGTTCGGAGCATGTTCCGAGCACCCAAATGTTGGCCCCTCGTGAGAGGGAGCTAGTGTATATAGTTCTATGTATCTTATCGCTTATCTCAAAAGCGCATTCCTGTTCTATTCTTGAAGAGACAAGACGTATGTTTTGCTCTCTCATGTTAATACAATAAAATCAAATTAAATGACATTTTGAGTAGTCTGATTGTTTACGAACAGCAGCGTTCATCTGGAGGCACCGACGAGATTAGATTTTGAGAAAAATCAGATTTACCTTGAATAAATGTCGAAATGTCTTTAGAGGAGAAGAAAGACATATTAAGCAAGAGGGGCCGAACAAAGGGCTCCATCACTCGGATTAAGAAATATGTGTAATCCAATACTGACTTCGATCTTGATGATTTGAAGATTCGTTTAGAAAGATTGGAGGAAGTATTTGTGGAATTGGATAATCTACTGAGCGACGAATTATCCGAATTTGAAGACGTCAAGGAAACATTCCTAAACACCAAGGCGTCCCTCACCAGATCTCTCTCTGCTTATCGCATTCCTGCAACGGAGAACCCATCAGCCACCCCACTGGGCCCCTCGAGAGTTGAAAGCATCCTGCAGCAGCTCGCGGATCAGCAGAGGGTGTTGACAGAATTGATTCACCCCCCAGTCCTCGCAATCGAAGGAAAGTTTTCTACCGCGGATAAATATCCCTACGTTTAGTGGATCGTACTTAGAATGGAACTGTTTTAAAGATTTGTATCAGTCATCGGTACACAACAATGAATATTTAAATAACATTAAAAAATTTAGCTATCTCAAAGGATTGTTACAAGGAAATGCTGCTGCTCTCATTAAACACATTCCCGTCTCTGAGAAGTCGTATGATGAAGCTTGGGGTAAATTACTCATCCGATACAAGAAGAAATTAATTGTTTCTTCACTGATAAGGACTTTCCTTGAACCGCCTGGAGTTTCTTTTCCAGATGAGAAAAAACTTCGAGGTATTGCAGATACAGCAGATGAAGTGGTTCACAGCTTAAAGTCCATTGCGGAAGAAGCAAATTTCAGGGATCCGTGGCTGATTCATCTTTTGCTGGAGAAGGTCGATGCGGAAACCAGGCAACAGTGGTTGCAGAAAAGTGTGGAAGTGGAATTTCCTACTTTGGAAGAGTTCTTGGAGTTCCTCAATTCAAGATGTGCTGCACTTGAAGTGTTTAATCCGGAAAGTGACAAAGATGCAAGTGGTACGACTCGCATCAGAAATACTGTGCAACCGAAAGCTTATCAGCAAAAGTGCCCTTTATGTTCTAGTTTGCATTATTTGAGTAAGTGTGCCAAATTCAATGAGTTTTCCATTAAGGAGCGAAAGAATTTTGTGAGAAAGAAACAGTTGTGTTTTAATTGTTTTTCAAATTCTCATAAATTCACGGGATGTGCATCCCACTATCGTTGCATGATATGCAAATCTAAACATCATACCAGCATACATGAAAATATAGTGACTAATCTTGTGACTCCGACACATGATGTGATTGTGAATGAAACAGCTCCAGTTTCTACAGTGTTCGGATCAAACCTTTCGATACAATATCCTCACATAGCTTTATTACCGACAGCTCAGGTATATGCTTTAGATTCAACCGGTAATAAACAAACTATTCGAGTTCTGCTAGACACTGGATCTCAGTGCTCACTAGTCTCAGAATCGTGTGTGCAATCTTTAGGTATTCAAAGAAAAAATGCATGTTTTTTAGTGAAAGGTTTGGCATCTACAGATGCTGATATAACTAGAGGTTTAGTTAAATTAAAATTGATTTCAACTTATAATGATGAAAATTTTATTTCAATCGAATCATATATCCTTAAAGTATTAACAGCTCCTTTACTTTCTGAATTTATCAACATTTCCGATTTAGAGTATATTAATTCTATTCAATTAGCTGATGTTAATTTTAATAATCCGAAAAATATTGATATGATAATCGGAGCTGACTGTTTCTTTTCTTTAATTCGTTCAGGACAAATATATGGTTTGAATGATAAATTTATTGCCCAAAATACAATATTTGGTTCGGTTTTGTCTGGAAATATTTCTAATAGTAATGCAAATAATGAGGTACAGACATATTTAGTTATTAAAAGTACTCATGTTGAAGTTGATATTGATAATACTCTTAAAAGGTTTTGGGAATCGGAAGAGATTCCAAATAATGATAGTTGTTTAAATGAAGAAGAGTTTTGTGAAAATCATTTTAAGGAAAATTATTCTATTAATAACGAGGGTAGATTTGTTGTAAAATTACCATTTATTAAATCTACGAATACATTGGGTAACTCTAAACCTGCCGCGATTTCTAGATTCTTAAACATTGGAAGAAAACTAAATCAAAACATTGAATTGGGAAATCAGTATAAACAGATAATCAAAGAATATGAATCACTAGGTCATATGTCAGAGGTTAACCCTAAAGATTTGTCCCTTGATAATACATAAGTATTTTATTTACCTCATCATTTTACATTAAAACCTTCAAATACCACTACTAATGTGCGAATAGTTTTTGATGGAAGTTGTCGGTCTTCTACATCTGTTCACTAAACTCTATTTTAGGTGTAGGGAGTATTTTGCAAAATGATCTCTTTTCTATACTTCTCAATTTTCGGGTGCATAAGATAGCGCTTTCGGCAGATATTGAAAAAATGTATAGACAGGTTTTAGTTGACCCAATTGACCAAAATTACCTAAGAATTATTTGGAGAAATAGTAAATTCTAAATTAAAGGAATATTAATTGTGTACAGTTCCATATGGATTGTCATCATCACCATTTTTAGCTACTAGGGCTTTGCATCAAATTGCCTTAGACTGTAGTGATGAGAAGCCAATTATCTCAGATATAATTAAAAATGATATTTATATTGATGATGTATTAACTGGATTTAATAATTTGCAAACAGCTATAGATAGTTCTTCCCAGATTATTGATCTTTTAGAAGCGCGTGGCTTTCATTTAAGAAAGTGGCGATCAAATTCCGTGCAATTAATGGAGGTGAAGAGGGATCTTCCTTCATTGAAATTCGTGAGGATGAACATCCCAAAGTTTTGGGACTTCAATGGGATTCAACTTCTGACAAGTTTATATTTAAAGTCAGTCTTAACATCGAACCACCATTAACCAAAAGAAAAATACTATCAAATTCTTCGAGACTTTTTGATCCTTTGGGATGGTTATCACCCTGTACCATTGTAATTAAAATTTTCTATCAACCTTTGGCTTGAAAAATTGCAATAGGATGATTTGTTGCCCTCTCATTTACAGGTAAAATGGGATACCTTTCAAAAGGAGTTTCATTGTTTGCAGGTTATTAAAATACCCAGATGGTTAAATATTAGTAGTTGCAACATTGAGTTGCACAGTTTTTCTGATGCTTCAGAGTTGGCATATTCAGCTGTTTTGTATTGCAGACAAAAGGATGAAAATAATGAAATTAAGGTGAATTTATTATGTGCAAAAACTAGAGTCGCACCAATTAAACAAATCTCTATTCCACGTTTAGAGCTTAATGGAGCATTATTACTTGCTAGACTTCTTAAAATGGTTTTAAACTCATTTAAAGGTCATGATGTCAAATTATATGCTTGGTGTGATTCGAAAGTAATTCTAGCTTGGTTAGATTCTCACCCACGAAGGTGGAAAACGTTTATTGGTAATCGCACTTCAGAAATTTTGGATATTATTTCCTTTGAAAATTGGCATCATGTTCGATCTAAACATAATCCTGCAGATGTAGCCTCAAGAGGAGTAAGTCCATCATTGCTAGCAAATCAGTCTTTGGTGGAGTGAGCCTCTTTGGTTATTAAAAGACGAAACTGATTGGCCAGTCGATATTTCTACTGGTACAGTAGACCATTCTATTGTATTCACTGAGGAGAAATCTAAAGCTTTATACTCTATGATTTCGAATCAAACTAATGATATATACGAAAGGTTGTTTAATAATTACTCATCATTAAGTAAAATGGTGCGTATTGTTTCATATTGTAAGAAATTTATTAGTAATTGTAAAAATCATGTAAATAATGTAATAAATGTTAATGTGTCAACTTGTAATGAAATGAATGTTACCTTGTCATTAAGTGAACAAAACACAGCATTTACATTATTGATTTTGTACGTATAAGGACAATTTTATGCTGATGAGTTAAAATGCATTGCAGGAAATAAACCTTTAAATGCAAAAAGTTCTCTGTGCACATTGTTGCCGTTTATGAATAGTGAGGGTGTCCTACGGGTGGGAGGACGTTTACAAAACTCTCCACTCAAGTATGATTCTAAATATCCTATTATTTTGCCTTGTCAGCATTTGATTAGCCTTTTGTTAGTGAAGCAATATCATGTTGCTTATCTTCATGCAGGACCAACTGTATTATTGAATATTTTGCGCTAAAGGTATTGGGTAATTGGTGGCAAAATTCTTATTCAAAGTGTTGTACATAAATGCATTATATGTTGTAGATTTAGAGCTAGCACTACTCATCAGTTAATGGGAAATCTACCTGAACATCGTGTAACTATGAATCAAGCATTTTTAGTTTGTGGGATTGATTATGCTGGTCCAATTAATATTAAACAACACAAAGGTCATGGAGCAAAATCAATTACGAGTTACATTGCTTCGTTTGTTTGCCTTGCCACTAAAGCCGTTCATATAGAAGCGGTAAGTGATCTTACAGCTGATGCTTTTGTAGCCGCTCTTCGGCGTTTCAGTTTACGTAGAAATGCACCAAAACATTTTTACAGTGACAATGCTACTAACTTCGTAGGTGCTAGGCATAAGTTATCAGTTACATCCAATATTACTAATGAAATGAATAAAAATGATTCGGTTTCTTATTACTTAAATCAAAATTCAATCAAGTGGCATATGATCGCTCCTGCTTCTCTCCATATGGGCGTAATTTGGGAATCGGGAATTCATTCTGTGAAATTTCATCTTCGTAGAGTCATTGGAGAGACTTCTCTGACGTTTGAAGAATTATCAACTCTCCTCACTCAAATTGAGGCAGTTCTAAATTCGAGACCAATTACGTCGGCGAGTGAGAATGATATTAATAGTTTGGAGGTTCTTACGCCTTCACACTTCCTAACAGGCGAAACAATGAATTCTCCACCAGAAGTTAAAGTTGATTCTGACACTTTTAAATATCGTACCCGTTGGGAACTAGTGCAAAAAATGAAACAAGGTTTCTGGAAAAAACGGCACCATGAGTATTTAAATACACTTCAACAACGGTACAAGTGGAAGAACAAACAATGCTCATTAGCATTAGATGATTTAGTTATTTTAAAGGAAGATAATGCTCCACCAGCTAGTTGGCCACTTGGGAGAGTAATTAAAATTCACCCGGGAAAAGACGGTATTGTACGTGTTGTTACTGTTAGAACTTTTAAGGGTATTTTTAAACGGTCAGTTGTAAAGATTTGTCTTTTGCCTTTATATCAAGAATAAATTCTTGATAGGGTGGGAGAATGTTCGGAGCATGTTCTGAGCACCCAAATGTTGGCCCCTCGTGAGAGGGAGCTAGTGTATATAGTTCTATGTATCTTATCTCTTATCTCAAAAGCGCATTCTTGTTCTATTCTTGAAGAGACAAGATGTATGTTTTGCTCTCTCATGTTAATACAATAAAATCAAATTAAATGACATTTTGAGTAGTCTGATTGTTTACGAACCGCAGAGTTCAGTATAGTTACTTAAATGAACCAGAAAGTTGTTAATAGGGATTATCATTCCTAATACAGTGCTAGCTGAATTTGTCCAAAAATTATGTTTCGACATTCTACCTTTAATATCCCTGAAATAATTTATGTTGAAAATATCGATACTATAGTTTAACATATTAAAAAGTGATATCTTCAGATTTATTTTACCTGGTAGGGCCCTTCACATGCATAAGATTTGTTATTGAATTTTTTTTATCTTAAACTATCATGAATAAACATTATAAAAATAATCTTTCGTTTTAATTAATTTGATTTTAGAGATGGCTATTTATTTTTATTATATGGAAGGCAAAATTAGGTGATTGCCCTGCCTCATTTCGGTACTTAATTCCCACTATAATAGACAATAATGGTCAAGGTCATCATCGCACCCCCTTGACAGACCTCTAAATCCGCCCCTAATGTTCATGGTAGTTCAGAATCAACGATAAGCTGTATTTCCCACCCTGATTAGCAGTCATTGTGCATAAAAATAGGTTGTTGAGCGTACAAACCAACCAAATCTAAACTTCTGATAAAGCTCGATATTTATAAAATTTAAAATAGACTGATAACACATTAAAATTGCTTGCTGGACATGTATTGGCTTATTTAGCCAGTCAAAATATTAATCATTTATAAATAGTGTTGGAGAAAATTATATGTAATCCACCTTCACAAAATTGCTATATGAATTAAGGTAATGAGTGTCCCGATGGGCTCAAGATAGTAAAAGAAGAACTATGTAAGTATTTGTGGAAAAATTAATTGATGAAATAACTCACTGCCAATGGATTTCAAAGGACAGAAGTACCATGGTCAAAGTAATTAAAAGTAGTGATGATTTTATCGAAACTCTAATGAAACTTAAAACTTACACTTATATAGGCAATCTCAAAAGGGGTATTAAATGGATTTTAAAGAAAATTGAAATGAAGACAAATTGTAATTGTGATTTTGCAGAAAATTATTTGTGCTTCAAGTTGAAATTTAATAATATCACTGGGTCAGTAACCACATCACATTGTATCCTATTGGTTATGAATTTCTTCATCAATTAGTTTTTCTTCAAATACTTACATAATGCTTTTTTTTTTTAGCTTGAGCCCATACGTTACATTACTTCATGTAGCAATTTTGTGAAAATGGATTACATATAATTTTATCCCACATTATTTATCATTGGTTTAATATTTTAGCCGACAAAATAAGCAAACACATGTCTAGAAAACAAATTTAATGTGTTATTAATCCATGTTATATTTGATAAATATCAGGCTTTATCATAAGTTTAGATTTGGTTGGTTTGTACGCTCAACGACCTATTTTTATGTACAATGACTGATAATCAGGGTGGGACCTACAGCTTATCGTGGATTCCGAACATTCATGCCTATCCTGGGAGATTCGAACCCAGTACCTTTGGCATGTGAGGCAAGACCACACAGCCATCAGGTGGACCCATAAGTTTAGAACTAAAATTACGAAATATGCTAATAGATATACTTTCAACGCAATCCAGCCTACATATTCTTACATCAGACTCCAGTTTCAATGAATATCATACGTATAAAAATATATTTCTATAGGAACCCATTTGTGTCCCATTCTGAAATTTGGCACACAAATAGTCAATTGATGTCTTGAAAACATATATTTCATTAAAAAAAATTAAAGTATGACTTTTTGAGATTATCCAAAAAATATTTTTTGATGTTTTATCAAAACACATTTTTCGACAATTCTAGTCATGTTTGGCATCACGTTAAAGCTTAATTAATCGAGAAGAGATTGACACTAATTCAAAGGCTCTAATTGTAATAGTTTTAAATCTACAGAAGTTTGAAGATATTAAAGCATTGCGAAATTAGTTCATTTTCACCTTTTTCAAAAGTTCATATCTCAAAAACTATTGTTGCGTGGATGGGTTCGAAAGATTTGAAGCCAAAGCAGATAAAAACTTCCAGAAATTTATTTCGATATAACTCTTCGCAGATTCTCCTACAACTCCAGAACTTTTCGTTCCAGTAGACTCAATACAGCTCTTTTCACAACAATAGAGCACAAAACAGCAGTTAAAAACTTGACAACACAACTGTTAAAATTGCTGCAAAAGACAACACAATACAGTTCGCTTTAGAACTATTCTGAATGCTCACTGAGACTCAGTATCTCAACTCAGTAATTCCAGTCAACTAACTGACTCAACTAACTCTCGGTCTTATATAGGGGAGGCGAACCTTCGTGAATCTTCCAGAGACAGACATTTGGAGAACTTTCCAGATCGTAGTCGAAAAGTCCTATACATGCACATGGGGACCGAAAATGTCGCCAAATGGTTGCCAAGTTTGGTGACATTTGGCGATTTCACGCCATATTTGGCGACAAAAATTAGTCGCCCAAACCGTCGCCAACTTGGCTCTATCTCACCAATTTGGCGAGATTGCCATTACCATAATGTTAAATGCCCTGCTCCTTGTAAAACTAGCTTATTAGCGTTATCTCTGTAAAACTCGTTATCAAGCCCCAAGGCACACATTGCAGGAAAGCAAACCCTTGCACTGCCTTATGCGAAATGTACAGAAGTTTTCCTATTTACATAATCAATACTACGGAATATTTATAAATATACAGAAATTCGTAACACTATAATCCCAAATATTCTGAAATTTTACAGTTTTTGTCAACTTTAGAAATACTACCACTGATGCAAAAATTATTAATTTATGAGTTATCAAGGTTCAGACCATTGGTTGATTTGACATGGAATGATCCTACAGTATAAAAATTTATATCTATCACTAAAATGTAACATTGTTTTTCAAGCTAAAATAATCTATTTTACATAAAATAGCAGTTAAAATTATAATTTTAAATAAGATTATACAGTAAAATTGGGCAGTTGGGACTAATTTCCTGCACAAAATTAAATTAAAATATGAATAATTCTGTATCGATTCAAAACAAATGGCAAAATTGATCCTCACACATACTCTAATAACGGACATAACGGCTATCAGATCAGCGGAAGTCTAGGCAAACTACTGGCTATTAAAATGGCTTTAGCCCAAGTGAAAATTACCACTACTCCAACATAAATATTGGCGACAGCAGCCACCATAACGGCACAAATCTTGATAATTGCTTTAAAGCAACAATCGGCGAAAATGATAGGCAATTATATCGACACAACACTCAACGAAATAGACTATCACAACTACGAAATAGAATATCACAACTACGAAATAGAATATCACAACTACGAAATAGAATATCACAGCTACGTATAACTATGGAGACCCAAATATATAAATAAATATAGTGGTCACTATATCAGCGTAACACTCGCCAAAAATGAACATCATAGGAACGTAAATCTGGGCGATAGCTCATGCCGTAGCAATGCTAATTTTGGCAAAAGCGGTCTTTACATCAGTGGAACGTTCAGCAAAACTAACCACCAAAACCGACGTAAGTAACAACGATAAAGCTGGCAATCTGCAAAAAAAGTGGTCATTACATCAGAGTTTTGGTGTACGCAAGTTTGAATGTACGCAGGCTCCATGGTTGTCAGATTTGCAAGTAAGCCCAATATAATAGTATTGCAGATTTTATATATAAAAAAAAAGAACTGAAATCTGTGTATCGGCTGAACAGTACCATATTTGAAAGGTGCACTCTCTCCAATAGCGTCAGTAACTATTACGTCGACGTAACACCTGACAAAAATGAGCATCAGGCAAAAACATAATTCTTAACAATAGCAACTGCCATAATTAAGAGATAAAACAATAATTTCAATAGCAAAACGCTCAGGAAAATGACTATCACATACCAACATAAATAATGCCAATAGAGGCTTTAACATAAGAGAAAAAAGTTAGTCATTCTATCAGTGATTTAGGGAGATCTGCTGGTTTTGTGGTTGTCGGAAAATTTACATCGATCTCACACATGATCGAAATTTCGGTATAATAACCTGAAAACTTTAGAAATTTGACAATTTTTGAAGAGAGAGGAAGGAGAAACTATTCCACAAGATTAATGAGAAATTTGTAGGAAAACACTGATTTTCTTTGAAATTTGTAAAAAAAAAAGAAAAAAAGAATATTAAGATCGGCGGAAAAAATCACATCCTTGAAGGAGATAAATGTTCGGGACAAAGTTTACGATTTCGGCACTTTCAGGACCAGTTTTCGGCATATTTTAAGGACTTTCGTGACCAGTAGACACCCTGGTAAGGTATAGCAAACTGTTAAGTTCAGCCAATACCACAATTATGAAACTACTTGGACTGCTATAACTCTTCTTTTCAAAACTCTAATTCTAATCAAGGAAGAAAAAATACCCAATTTTAGGCAAAGATTAACTAATTCCAGAAAGTTTGATCCAAAGTTTATTTCTAGTGAGTAAATATGTCCAACAAAACACATGTTATATTAATTCTGTATGTATATTTAATTCTGGAATAACAAAAAATATGTTTTTTATTCGATTCACTTGCAGATAAATACAGTTTTGTAATTAAAAACAAAAACTCATGAAGTTTCCATGATTAAATTTTTTTTATTCATATGGTAACTATCTTGATGAGCTTAAAAGAACTTTCAATTTATCTGGAATTCAAATAAAATCCAACAAATAAAAAACTAACTCTCAAAAATAATTTTAATTATAAACAATTGTAAAACAAAATCAGATCTTATTGAAAACAATTCAAAGTATTTTATATTTCTAATTTTGAATTATTCATGCTTTGATCATGAAGAAAATATATTTCATAGAACCATAAAAATTGCACCTATGAACAATATCCTAATTCAATAGCTTTGTGTCAATGCAATATAGTAAAACTATTAAATTTTTTTTCCACAAATACAAGTAATTTTAAGAGAATGTATGTTTTTCAACACATTCTTATTAACAATACTATTCTTATTTAACATTTACCATACAAAATTTAAAAACAGTTATTATTTTAAAAATAACACCAACCAACATCAAAAATTGTTTAACACAATCAAATTTCCATTGTATGAAAATAAACCTGGCATTACAAGATTGTAATTTTACAATACACTAATGGAAATTTTTCTATCTATATTTTGTAAGAAAAAGTCAGCATATTGTCAAGACATGCCTCTATTACATAATCATTGGTTATCTTTCTCCTCTCCCTACCCATTTCTCCATTTATTTTGATTTAATTCACTTGAAAATAGCAATTTTGAATTTTAACTATGTCCAGAGCCTAAAAAAGATAGAGCATCTAAGAAGGAAAGACAGAGTTGCCACTCATAATACTGAATAAAATTTCCTGACGTTTTCCAGATGATTTTAGACAAATTCCAGAGCAATAATTATGATAGAAGGCAACCATTCTTTTTTAAATGAAGACCAAATAAATAACTATGTAAATAAATAACATTAATATTTTGTAGAGCTAACTAGGGGTATGGAACATCGCACAACTTTCAAATACACTATAATTTTGGTCATTGGATTAAAATTTATAGTGCTATTTACCGTTTTCATATTTCCCTCATTTAAATAAAAATGGCCAGTTTGGGGATAATTTTAATGGACCCCCCCCCCCCTGCCAAAATGGTGATGTTATTCAATAGGCATTAGATTGTCCTTTCTTGCATGTGAAACAGAAAAAAATCAACCATTGATGGGCGAAGCTCAAGGGCAGAGAGCTCTGTGTTAAAGGCATTCATTTTTCAACTTTTATCCTATTTCTACTGGAATTTTGAAGGTGGGAATGATTAGAACATCTTAAAAGGTTAGCACAGAGATTTTAATCAAAATCGTTAGAGTCATTTTTTAGCAATTGCTGAAAAACATGATTATTACACGATTTCAACCTTATGTGCATACACAATTTGACGAATTAATGGTAGATCCCATGACCACCACTAACCAGCACACTTGAACGTCGTAGGTCAATTTGTTTGGGAGTTATGCTGAACCACATACACACTTTTTTTCGAGACCCTTTTTTTTAAAAATCAGGATGTTCCAAAACATGGAAAAATGCAAAAAAAAAAAAAAAAAAAAAATCAATTTTTTTCTACCGAATGCTATACTTTCATTACCCTATATAAACATAAAGGAAATTGTAAGTAAAAATAAAAACATTTGATTATTTGTTCTTTAGCACATTTTTAGAAACCTTAAGAATATTAATTCTGCAATTTACTTACCATAGCTAAGCATCACTTTACTAGCTTCTCGAAAGAGTAAAACTCCATTTGGCGAAGAAACATCAAACTGCAATCTTTGTGATCGATTAACTACTAATTCAGCAAACAATTTCAATACTGGAGTTGTCACAGCAGGATCATGATACCACATTTCTATTGCTCTATGTAATACAGGTGAGTAAGCTGGATAACTAATATATAAATGTTAAAGTGAAAAAATAAACAAATGTTTTGAGTGCAAATATAATAAAGCTCATACTAAAAATAATTTCTACAAAAGTATTTTAAGAAACTACCAGTGCAGAATTAAACCTGAAAATAATTTTTTTAAACAAATTCTAGAATACCAGGGTGTTTAGCAGCTTGGAACTTCAAAAAAAGGGACTAAGGGACCAAAAATATTAAAAAAAAAAGGGACTTGTAAAAAAAAGGGGACTTTTAAACAAAATCTGTTTTTATAGCATAGAAAAAAATGCCCAGTATTCAGTACCTACAATTTAAGGGGTTGAATTAAAAATTATTTGCACAAGTGCAAACTTTGCATTCCAAACATTCATCTGGAGTGCACATTAAAAAGAAAATAATTAATTATTGACCATATATTACTAAAAATTATGATTACCACATTTTTAAAATTGTAAACAGACAGAACGCAAATAACAATTTTGGAGTGCAAATTTCACCTTTGCATCGGATTATTTCAACACATGATTGAACACTAGAGTTCTTAGGATCTGCAGAAAACCTATATTTAACATCAAAAAGTGCTTATTGATTAAAACTAAGAAGAGAACTACATAAAAACATGTACAAGCTGAAACATGTAAATTATATTAGTAAACTTGAAATTATAATTTTCAAATTTATTTTAAAACGACAGTTACTTATCATTGAAAAAGTTTAAGAATTCAATTTCAATTGATTCCTTATTGAACTAGTTTGGTTGAGGTTAAAAAAGATGTTATAATAATTACAAAACTTGCAAAATAATAAAGTAGTGTTAATTAAAATGTATTAAATGACAAACAAATGTACTTTTAGGTTACTAATATTTATTTTAAGAATTTCATTGTGGTTTTAAAAACGCTTGATGCATTTATCCTTTTTAAAAGTTTTAAACTATTTATTTAAATTTTTGGCCGTTTCTTAAAAAAAGAAGAAATATCTAATGATTTCTTTCCAATATGTTTAACAATTGTAGGTTAGTTCTTTCGAAGTTCAGAACATCTTAGTCTTTTCACACCATGCAGCATTCTGAGTCATCTCTTCGAAATTCTTTCGTTTAATCGCACTCTCCAGCCTTTTTGTCGCTTCATTAACCCATTAGCGCCCAGTGTCCTCATTTGAGGATGCTGTAAAAAACTGCTTTTTCTATCATTGAATTAAAAAAGTATTATTTTTACAAATTTGTCTGATAGATGGGAGCACTATGCATTGTGCAATATGTGATTTGTTTGGAATGACGTAAAAAAGGGCGGGAAAAATGCACTATAATTTCCCGCTTTTTTAGTAATGGCGTTATGATAACTTCATACTAGTGTATCGCACTGGATATAAAAGGTAAATTCCTTCAATTTGGTATATATAATCTAAATAGTCCATATTATACTGTTAGCATGTTTTTTCAACATTTATTGTTGTTAATATATCCGTAAGAGGCAAGAAATCTTATGCGTCATCATTTGAGGACGCTGGGCGTTTGTGTATACTTCTTATTCATCATTTAGATTTGTTTTTAAGCGTTTCTTTCATGTTTTGCAGTCGAACAGTAAATGAACTCTGAAAGATGAGTAGAAGACAAGTATTTAAAAGCTTAGAAGAGGCAACTGCTTATCTTTTTTCTGAAGAAATTGAAGCTGATATTATAGCAATGCCTCCGGATGTCGATGAACTGACAGATGAAGAACAGTTCGATGGTGATAATTTGAATACTCCAGTTGTATCAGATGTTGCAGGTACATTAGAGATTTCAATACCAGATGATAATGATAACTCTAATATTACGGATAAAAAAAACGAAAATAATTCCCGTAAACGTAAAAGGGAAACATCAAAAGTTGTATGGACGGGTGAAACCCTTTCTTATACATTTGGAACTTTGGATAATTCTTCTAAGAGAAATTCTGATAAATTGGCAATGGAAACTAATAATATGAGTCCAGTTGAGCTGTTTGAAGAATTTTTCTCTGAAAGTGTTTATGATATGATTATAAAGGAAACTAATCGGTATGCTCATGAAGTGAAAAATAAACTGAATTATAATGTGACTAAGGATGAAATAAAAACCTTTATAGTTTTTTTGATACTTTCGGGTTATAATACATTACCTAGAGAACAGGATTATTGGGCAGAAGCAGACGATTTAGGAGTAACAATAGTAAAGAATGCTATGACTAGAAATTTCTATTTAGAGCTCAAGAGATTATTACATTTTCAAGATAATAAATTACATCAACAAAACAAACATGATAAACCATTTAAAATACGTCCCTTGTTAGAAATGCTTTCCAAGAATTTTCAGAAATGGGGAATTTTTCATGAAAATTTGTCAGTTGATGAAATGATCGTCAGGTATAATGGGCATCATTCACTGAAACAGTTTATAAAATCTAAACCTATTAGATTTGGATATAAACTCTGGGCTTTGTTTGGAAATGATGGTTACTGTTACAACTTTACACTGTACTGTGGAAAAGAATCAAATACTTCCGAATCTGACAAACTCCCTTCAGGAACAAAAGTGGTGTTAAATTTACTATCAATTGTTGAAGATCCAAAGAGCCATCGTGTTTATTTTGATAACTTTTTTACCAGTCATGCACTGCTAAAAAAAATGAAAGAAATGCAATTCAGAGTTAGTGGAACAATACAAGAAAATTTTACTGAAAAATGCCCAATAAGAAAAATGATAAGAAAATGAAGAAAAAGGATAGAGGGTTTTATGATAATAAATTTGACAAAACTAATGAAATTCTTGTTGTTAAATGGAAAGACAAAAGTGTGTTTCCATGGCCACTAATTTTGATACAATATTACCACTTTCTTCAGTACAAAGATGGAGTGTAGAAAAAAAGGAAAAGGTGAAAGTGAATCAGCCTCATGCTATAAGTTCGTATACCTCATTTATGGGGGGTGTCGACCTTCATAACTGGCTTCTTGAGAAACATTCTATAGCCATACGAGGAAAGAAATGGTATTTTTGCCTTATTACTAGAATGATAGATATGGCTGTTGTAAACAGCTTTATCATTTATAAAAAGATCCATGGTTCTAAGTTAATGTCAATCAAAGATTTTAGAAGATATATTGCAGTAATCTATTTAAAAAAAAGGAGCCGATTCAAAAGCAGCTCTAGGAAGACCAGTACAGAGACATATAACATCTCGATGCAATGTGCTTCCTGATATAAAATTCGATAAAATACAGCATATCATTGGCAAAAGGGAGAAACAAAGGCGTTGCAAATATGATAACTGTTCTTCAAAGCCAAGAACATATTGTAGGAAATGCAATGTAACCTTATGCATAGAATGTTTTCCCCTTTTTCATACAAAAAATCAACCTTGAAAATGTTAAAAAAATAAGTTTCCTTACAAATGTCAAAACAAATTTTGCTTCTTAACTTTATATTGCTTATTAGTTTTTTTATATATTAAAACAACATAATTTTATGTAAATAATTGAATATTTTAGAAATTTACATTTTCATGCACACAAACGCCCAGCGTGCTCAAATGAGGATGGCTTAAAACATATGGTTACAGTTCCAAGTTCTTTCAATTCTGAAGCTGCTTCACTTCTAACTTTCAATTTTATTCTTTCTTCTGCATCTTTTTCTTTCATCTCATTGATTCGCTTGACATTCTCTAAATGATCTTTGTAGCTTTTATGTGCATTAGAACCCAATAAAAGCAATTCCTTCATAATTGGCACTAGGAAAGGCTTATTATCACATTTTTTCAATCCCGAGAGGATATTTAGACGGGCATTTAAACCCCTCTCAGTCATTGAAGTTTTATCAGAAGTCAAAACATTGCCAGATGCTGAAAACCCATGTTTCACTGCTGCACTGCCATGTGACTAGGCTAACATGGCCTTCACTACTTTGGCAACTACTGGGAATTTGATTTCATTATATGCATTATTTATGGAAAAAATTGCAGACCAATACTGGTCGATAGAACTTTCTTTCAATGATTCAACATTTTCATCAAAACCCTTCATTCGTCTACCAGGCGGCAAATGTCCACGTTGAAGGGTAGAGCTTTCCCTAAAGCGATAATTTGTGACTCGCTGGTAGTCAATTTGAAGCTTTCTTTTGCTAAACATCGCAAATCTGACAGTAAACTACAGTAAAAGCCTGATTATCCGGAATCGCCGGGAAATTAGGATTTCCGGATAACCGAATTTTCCGGTTAATTGAATGTCGACGTTTTTTCGTCAAATTTAAACGGCAAATAACGCTAGTGATGGCACCTAACATTAAAATCGTCACAACCGGAATATTTAAAAAAATATTCTACTTAGCTTTTTCAGTTAAAATAATGTTATATTTTACCCTTATAATTGGCAATAATTTGAAATATGTTACCAAAATTAAATCATTTTCATATCAGAAATTCCTTAAAATTTTTTTTAAAAAATTGAAGATTAAGCATTGTAAAATATGTAAAAATAAAAAATAGAGAGGTCTCTTGATTGTACCGATTCTAACTAAACCTATATTTTAGGGTTACAGGGCGGACAAAGTGGACTATCGCTATTTCAGTTCCGGAGGGGAAGTTTTCTTGTGTGCGTTTTCACGGCCAGATTCCGAGAATTCTAGAAAAGTAGCTTTTGTATTTGGAAACCCCGGCGATTCCATTGTCTTCTGCCCTCCCCACACACAACCTACTTTTTACCCTAAAGAAAAATATGCTCGGGAAGACGACCTTCGTATTCAAAGATCGACTATTTTGTTGTATAGAAAAAAGGAATACAAGAATTGTAATGCAAATCGCCACGGAATTCCAGATAATTTACGGACTATTAAGTTTTGAATTTGATTGTCTGGTTGTCGGCTAACCTAAAAATAAATATTATTAATATAAAATTACAGCAAAACAGATTTATTTTTTAATTGATTGCAAAACACGTTAATAGTAAACAATAAAATATAACCCATACTTTTTGTAAAAAAAACAAACAAAAAAACATTTTCCGTTGTGTGTACAAAATGGTTGACTAGCCTACAAATCGAAACTTTGATTGGGATTATAGGGGGAAATGCAATTAGGTTTTATTCTGATTGATTGTGAGAAACTGATACTTTGTGATAAAAGAATAAAATGTTTAGAATAGTTGAATTCGCCCGAATTGCACATTTTCCGGATGCGGTTGAAAATTTACAAATTAAATCGCGGGTATAAATGAATTATGGATGCATCGATACTATATGGAATAGAATGTTATCCGTTACACATGATTTTAAATTTTGTAAAATGCATGTTCCATTTGTAGATCTAGCCTACAAACCGAATGATTAATTTTATCCGGATTTTGGTCAAACCATTAACAAATTTTGAATTTCCTTATTACTCTTTGCCAGATGCGGTTGAGAACGTAATTTCAAGTGGAAAATCCCCTTTCTTTGTTATAATTACAATAAAAGTAGTCCATAGATTTATAGATTCCGCACATACAAATTACACATATTCCGGAAACGAATATACATTTTTATGCAATAAACGATGCAAGATTAAATAGATGCAAAAGGTGTAGTTTTTTTTTTTTTTTTATTAGAATTCCGGATAAACCAAATTATCAACTGGAGAATGTTTTCCCGATGCTCTGGATAATGAAATTTCGATTACGAAACCCTCTTTCTTATACAATTGAAACAAGCTAGATTTGTTAATAGATTCGGCAAATAACCACAGTATATTTATTTTTCCGGATATATTCCGGAAAAAACATTTTCCTAAGAATATTAAGGTTTTTTGCTGAGAATTCACAGTTGTTTGAATAAGAACTTCGGCATTCCGGATAAACCGGAATAAAAAAAACACTTTTTATAATAATATATTCATTTCTAATCAGTGCAAATTCATCTATTTCGCCATTTCAAATTAAAAACCATCAAAATAACGAGAAAAAAACTCTCAACTTCGAAATCTCAAATGAAATTAAAAAAAAAAAAAAAAAAATTTGGTGACTTATCGCCGTTTTTTTGGCAAAATAATGCCAATTTTCTCGCCAAACTTGATTTTCAAAAAATTCAGGTTGATTGAGCTTTCCGATTGATTGAATGCCGGATAATCGGGCTTTTACTGCCATGTATTTTTAACTGCCCTTTGAGGTAGGAATATCCTGCGATATAAAACTTTTGAGTTGCTAAACGGAACTGTTTCTCATCCTTGTCTTTCATTTTTGCCAGTTCATTACTCAACTCTAAGCTGTAATTTATAACACCTAATGGCAATTTTTCAACTTCCTTTTCAGTCGTATCTTCAGGAATTACATATATTTTACTTTTAAGCTGCAACAGCAGATCATTTCCATCCTTATACAATTTATGAACCATAGGTTCCACATTTTGAAAAATCTTTTAAATAATTGGAAAAAAAAATTGGCAGTATCGAGAACAAAAATTAATTCAGCCTTAATGCTAAATTTAAGGAGTCTTGCAATTGTTTGATACCGACTAGATTGTAGTTGAGCTGATGTGGCATGAGAAGGAACAAATTTTAGGAAATATTTAAGGACTACTGGCCACTGTTCAAGTATTCTTGCAACAGCTGGCCCTACAGTCAGCCATCTAGAGGGTGAATGTTTGATAAATCGATGACTTTTAACATTAAATTCTTTTTGCAACTTGCAATAATCCTCCCATCTTGCTGGCCAGCCATCAAAATAATAGTAAATGGATATTACTAGCTGCGTCACTTCATCACCCATCGCTTCTACACCTTTTTGAAAAGCATTGTGAACTTAATGTAAGCTGCAAGTCCCAATATCAATTAAAGATTTCTCCCGAACTGCCAAAATACTCTTGTTAATCAATCTCAGGACAGTTTTGTTCACATTTGGGCCATCACAGCTTAACATAAGCATATTTTTAAGAGCTAAATTAGCATTTGATAATGCTAACAAAATTTTATTATGAATATCTTTTCCAGTAGCATGGCCTAAAAAAAATGTTTCAATGTGCTTTTGGACAATTTTGTTTTCTGTCTTTGACCAACAATGAATTGCAATTTGCAACTCTTTCTTGCCACACTCGTTCGTTGTTTCATCAAAACATAGACTATAAGCTGAGCCAGCTATATGTTTTATTACATTTTCATAGAAATAGGGTCCCAGTGCCTATGTAATCAAATACATAGTTTCGGCTGCAGACAAGCAGAAACCTTCAGGAACACTAGAAGTGCCAAACATTGCACAAAGTCTTTAATGTCCGTATTGGAATGAAGAGCATAGTTAGAGATTACACACTTCATTGCCCAAAGAAGTTCAGCCTTTAGTGCCTTTTCTTTATTGGAACATAAATTGAGAAGTAATGGAGAAGATGTGGGTAACGCAATTGGCGATACAGATGTTCCAGTAGAGGAATTAGCATCTGTAGTTCCCAAACGTAATACATATAGTACGGGGTACAGGAGATATGTTCATATTTAATTTCATTTAGAAGCTGTCAGTGACGATATCAACTTAAATGTTGTTGCGAAAAAAGGATATACTTATTCCAATTTAAAATTGCCAACTGCCAACTTGGGCTGAATTGTGATCAGGATTTTTAAATACTATTGACGATTTTAATTTATATTTTTTTCTATTCAATATGTTTTAAAACATCCCTCACTTGGCACTTTTAAAGGAATAGATGAAATTTTAGAAATTTGCAGAGTGCCGTCTTTCTTTTCTAAAAACTTTGTCTGGGGGAGATAATGAAGATATCTATGATTTAAATTCGCAAGATACCTATTATATTTGTGTACACAGTCCATCAATGTAGGCAGTGGAAAAGACACAAACTAACTTATATAGACTTCTAGTGTAAAAAGGCCGATTCGTGAAACTAGGGCTGGTATTCTTAATATTTCTGTTAAACATTTTTTTCCCCTTCTTTTTTTTAAATATTTTTTTATTCAATTCAATTTTATTGTGGATCGACTTTAAAAAAGGTCACGATAAAATTTCGAAAATTTGCCGTCTGTTCAACTTTCTAAAACTTTGGGGAGTGGGGTGGGGGGGCGAGACGCCCCTGTTCGCGTCGTCCCTGCCCATGACAGAAGAGGAAGAAGGGTGGCTTTGTAACACAGATACTAATTATACTGTTTCACTATTAGTTAAGCTGCTATGCAAGACGACATTGCTTGAAAATTAATCAGATTACCACTATGTCCCTCTTCCATTCCAAACTGATATCAAGCAGAAATCCACATCAGTGAGTTAATGGAAGAGACCCTGGAAACCCAAAATCCTGCAAAATACACTTCTGTGATTCCTGTTTCCTCGTAAATTCATGAAAACAATCAGACGCATATAAACTACAAAACAACAATTTTAAACGTCTCTTGAAGCAAAAACCTAGAACATCTTTACAGCAAATATGACATGAGGTGTTGCATTAAAAAATAAACTAATCAGCTATTTTTTATGGTAGCAGAAGCAAAGGCTGCAAAAAAGGTTGGTTGACTGGATTTTAGTGGTGCAAGGGCAACATTTGTGGAAAAAAAGGAAAGGATAAAATTAAAACAAAATCACCATGCGTAATAATAAAAATTATTGCCTGTAACAGTATATTGAATTTTAGTTTAACCAAATCATTTTCAAAGGCATGTTTGATTAACAAAGCATGAACCCTTTAATTCAATGGGAATTAAGTAAACATATTCAGTGATTTAATAGAATATCTTCGTTTAATAAATGTTTTTGGAATTTTTAAAAAATTTCATTTAGTAACCAGATGAATTGCAACATCCTGAAATTGGCTTTGTTTTATCGGCAACATGGTTATTTCATGGGAAAAGTTGCAGAGACTACCACTTAATATTGCTACATTATGTTACAATGAATAAATTATTCCTTTAAGTCCAGAACTTTTTTTCATTTTTAATTAACCAGTAGACATTGTGATTTGAATCCTAACATTCAAATCCAATAAGTTTATAATAATTCAATTCAATATTCTGTTTAATTAAATTATTTTTACTATCTTTATATATTTTGAAACATCAATGAACTACTTCTCACATTAAGTAAATGAAATGCAGCTATTTTGGTTGTAAAATTAATCTCATCTTAAGTTCTGATGGCAGCATTTTTTTCAATATAGCAGGTGCTTTTAGTCATGTCATAGCAGTAGCACAAAGTAAAAAAAAAAATACTGATCATATATTTTTAATATAAACACATGAATGTCTGAAAAAGGTTGCAACACATTTAATTTCTTTACAAAATAAAAACTCTTTACGAAAGTTAAATAAAAATTTTAATTTAAAAAATGCTTTACTAAATGGCAAGAAATTTTAATCTAATAACAAATATACTATTGCATCATAGTTTTCTTGTTTCATTCTGTGTTGGTTTTTATTTCGATCCTTCTTTGGAAATGATTAAATTAAGTTTAAATAAAAAAGACCTTACCTAGTTAAAAATGGGAAAAAATTACTGTTTTAAATTAAAAGTGAAATATCTTATTTTTTTTAATAAACTACTATGTATTAAATTAAGTTTTCAATGACATGTTACTTCCATTTACCTGTCTAAGGTTATTGAAATTAATAAGAATTCACTGAAAATAATGAACCAGAATTATTAATTGTAATTATTGGAATATTATGTTTTAAAGTTTATTGCAGTAAGCTCTAAAAAATTCTGCTGAAATAAAAATTGTTTTCTGTTAACATACATATTTAATAAAATATCTATCTATCTAAATCTTTTTAACCTAAAAAAGGATACATCCACTCAAAGAGCATCATATAGCTAATTTTTGAGTTAAAAGCAAATGCCAGTCCTCTTAAATCTCTTGCAAGACCAATCAATTGTTTCTGAAAAACAATTACAGCAACAAAAATATTTAATAAAAATGAATAATAATATCGATTTAAATAATATCGATGTCTACATTGAATGATTAACCACTTGAAAATTACAAATGTATGAAAACCAAAATAATACCTTTGTCTCATTTTCATCAAAAGCCCCAGTTTCAGCAGCTCTTAAAGAAGCTCCCACGGTTTCAAAAGTAGCTAATAAAATAACCGCAAAAATCTCAGAAACAAAAAAGTAATAATTGAAATGCAGGTAGTTTATCGGAATATTTTTGTGCAAACAGAATAGCAAAGTTTACGACCACCAAAATTAAGATGCAGTGGTTTTCTAAGTCCAAATTAATAATTAATAATAGATAAAGAAATTTGGCCTAAGCTAATATAGTTCAAACACCCATTTACACAGTGGAGGAAAAGGTGATAATGTGGAATCCTACATTTATTTTTTAGAGTGAGATAAATTTGAAGCCAATTTTACTTGTTTGGGTGGTATGTTTGGTCTTGTATGCCAAATCAGCTATAGCCACAGTACAGAATAATTTTTACAATAGTTGCAGGCAGCTTCACAATGAATTTTCAAACACAGTCAAATCATCTTCGATTTTCAAATGTGCAGGTAAACTCATAATACAGAAGATAAATTACTAGGCATTTTTAAAACTGAAATATAGGTTAGAAGACCTATTGGAAGTTAACTTTCTTCTAAAGAAAAGGCAAATAAGTACCTAGTGATCCAAAGTATTAAAAATTCTCAGTTTTTAATCACATTCAATAAAAATATTTCATTTGTGTACAGTAAAAGGTAAACAGAAGTGCAATTCTGCATCATTTAGCTATGCAAATAATGTAATAGTTTCTGTAAACCTAACCATCTCATCAATAACATTAAGTTATGTGAGGCAATGAATCAAGTATAGTCAGCAGTAATTTACTGTTAACAACAAAATTATTACAAAAATAAAGTGAAAAGTGACCACCAACAAAAGATTTCTTAAATACATCCTATCATCTAATTAACTTTTTTTGGATTTAACAGAACATAAAATTAAAACATCAGTTTCTCATATGATTTAAGAAAACACATAATAAAAGTAGATGCTTTACTGACCAGTCAAAGGTAGCATAAACTGTTCAAATTTTTCTTCATCTTCACCAAGATTGATCAATAATAATCTTCCTAAAGCAGTGTAAAATACAGATCTACAACGCATATCAGATAATTGCATTGCACTTCCCAAGAAAGGAAAATTTTCACTCTGCAAAAGACATCATGATTAACATTAAAAAACAATTTGGTATGAAAAGTAAATTTTTGCTAATAAATCGAAACTTACTGTATGATTATTCAACATAAACTGAACTTCTTCCAATTTAACTAGTTTCCTAACACTTGTATAGCCAACAGAAAGATCACTAAGTAGTTGCAATGTTTTATTTACAATTTGTTCACTTCTACTCAAATACTTCAAATTTGTAAGTCTAAAAAAAAAATATGAATTATTTTGCTGAACCATAAAACCAAATATGTATAATAGAAAAAAGTTATACAGATCACACACATTTTTCTTACAAATACGCTAAGAACCATTGATTCATCAGATACACCAAGAACCTCAGAGAGACGTTTATACACTTTGGAAGTACGCTGAACTTGATCCCCTACATATATCTTTCTAAATTGCTGGAAAAAAAATATCATAGCAAGCTCTAATTTTTCACAACCTCCTTGTGAAATCCGATTATCTGTCAGATTCATTAATTGTAAAACCCTACAAGAAAAAAACAAAATATGTTAGACATGAAAATCATCAGGTTGTTCTTGATTACAATATTTATTATAATGCAATAAAACAACACATGCCTACAGATAAGTTCACCATCCATGGCATCATACTCGTCTGCAGTATTGAAAGAAACTCGCCCTCCAATAGCAGCAGCAATAATATACACTAACCAAGTCAGCTGCCCTGTATTAAAATATGCAAATACTTTTTAAGGTAATATTAAAACAAATTAAACAGAAATTTGAAAAAATTTAAATGAAATTTGGCATTAGTAGAAAGTCTTGTCAAAATTTAACATATTTATTGTGGGAGAACTATTATTCTGAGTGAAATATTGTATTTTGGAAATGGTAGGTTCAGTATTTCAGAGCATTAATTATCTTAGTCAAATTCGACTTGTACTTCCTCTGGAACTTGAAATAATTCAAGCTGATTATTCAGTTCTTGCCTGTGTTCTAAATTTGTTCTATAGTACTTGACACAGCATCTGTAATCCACTCAAAGAGCAAGAATTTAGCCTTCTTCTCTGTATTCAAGCTCTTCCTCATGACCTTCAAAGTTTCAATATCATGATTTGAATTGAAAAACATTTTGTTTTTGGTATTAAAACCTTTATAACAAATGCTAAAACTAGAGTTATAGTGTAAATGTTGAAGAAGAAAGGGCGATAACCAGATTATTGGCTTTAGATTTTATATACTCCATGCAACTAAGAGGGCACACATGCTAAATTTGACTAAGCTAATTGATGTTCATTAAAAACATAAGTACTGCACCAACAATTTTCAAAAATTGTACATCAATCAGTATAATAGTTTTCACACTAGATAATTTGTTTTCTTTAATCCGAGTAAGATTTTCTGTAACTTATAAAATAAAGTAATGAGGATCGGAAAAGTAACTGCATTTTTAAAGTTAAAGAACAGATACACTGAGTTCAAAACAAGTAGAAAAATTACTTAGGTTAAATATGAGAAACAAATATTAAAACATACACTGGTGGAACAAATTTAAGGACAGGCATGTTACATGGCATAAATTGCCATGCAACTTCAAAAGCAGATATTGCTGCAGTTCAAAAAAGAAAAATTGGTATTAACCGAATGTCAGAAACTATGTGAAAGAAGGTTTATTATGCATTTAGGTATTGAAATTATGAAAATAGACTGTAAATGGAAAAGATACATATTGCTCTCAAGACAAAGCTTTACAAAAAATGCAAAAGTTTCATCACAGGCACTCCAGAAAGCAATTTAGAATGGAATATGGCCACCTCGAAGTGCAATGCAACTTTGTAAGCATCAAGGCATGTTGGGGTAAGTAATTCCACTCCTGTTTTAGTGCATGGATGAGGGTATCCTGATTTATTAGAGGGTATCGAAGAGCAGTAATACCTCACCCAAAGGCATCCCAAACATGTTCAATCAGATTTAGATCTGGGGAATGTGACGGCCAGACAAGACGTTGAATATCTTCACAGTCAAGACAGTCCTGCAGAGATTGTGCAGTGACATGGGGAGTGACGTGAAATCCATGAAGTGAAATGTCGGACAGAAAGCACAGTGAAAAAAAACGATCATAAGGTAACAGAACTTCAGTAACGTATCAGGCACCAATCATAGTCCCAGACTGAAGCATGTGTACTGGCGAGCGGCCATTGACCATGATGCCAGCCCACACAATTACACTACCTTGATGATATTGGTTCCTTTCGTGGATATTTCTGGCCGATAAGCAGCCCCAGGCTCAAGCATTAAAATGAGTTGCTATTGGACGAAAGACTGAATCTACTCTCATTTGAGAAGAGCCCAGAGGCGCAGTAGAAAAAAACCCCAATTGCGGTGCTCACGACACCATTGCAAACAGGCCCGACGGTGTTATCTGGACAATGGTATACACACAATAGGTCTTCGGGCGTATAGTCCACTTTGTTGTAAACGTCTGAACGCAGTTTTCCGGGATACCACAGTACCTGCAGCAGCGCAAAGTTAAGTTGCCAGTTGACCAGCTGTGGTGCACTCACTCCTTTTCGCTGTTACACAATGTACTTGTCTTCAGTAGCCATCGTACTTCTAGGACGACCTCCCTTCTTACTTTTGAGGTACATTCCATGTGTTTGAAATACATCCCAAAGGCTGGAAACAACATTGTGACTAATATTGAAGTCTCTGGAAACATGCATAATTTTTTTGCCCCCATTCCTGCTTTCCAATAATACGACAAGTAAAATCCTCTAGATGATGCTTGTTCGACAATTCCTAAAATTTTACAATTGCCAATTGAATTAATTGCTTAAAGTTCAAAATTTATTTCAGACAAAGCTCGCCTGCAAAAGCGAAATACCTCCAATTTCTTAACTGCACAGTCATATGACTGACATGTGTGGTTTACAAAATTTGCATATATACCATGTTTCTTATTACATAAAAACCTAATCAAATTTTTACATGCTGCTGCATTCGATTTTGTGGCTTTTATTTTGAGAAATGCAAACTGCCCTTAAGTTTTGTCCACTAGTGTATTTAGCTTACATCTCATGTTTTGTAAACAAAAGTCAGAAGGTCTGATTTAATTAGAAGTAGTTCAAATCCTAAAAGAAACATCCAGTCCTAAACAGGTTATAAGCTGAGTAAAAATTTTCCTCAGCAAAAATGCTGAAAACTTAAACATTATATTGGCAAAATGCTAAAATGTCAGATATCTGTTTTGATCGACTTTATGTAATAATAAAAAATTAGAAGGTCTTATGGAAGCTTGGTATTGGTGTAATCTGGTTAAAGTCATTGAATATCAGAAGGTTCAAGACATATTACAACATTTAATCCCACACAACACACAAGCTACATTTAAACCAAGAAAATAAACTTAAGAAGAAGGAACATAGGTCCTTTTGCATTGGTATCAGAGCTTAGAAGAGTGGCCGTTCGGTTTGAGTCTCTGGTAGGAATGAATTAACTCCACCTTCTTCGTGCGGTGAATGGCTAAGTTAACTTTTGGAAGTATTTACATTTGTTAAGGATTTTGATTAACACATTTTGGTTTTTAGTTTGCAAATGAAAGTTTCACTTTGCAAAAATGGTTGATGCATAAAGAAAGGTGAACAAACTCATTGTGTCACCACAGAGTAATCCCCAGTGAGGGAACCGAACGACACACACAATATGCAGAACATAACTGTATAAGAGTAAGAAAACTGACAATCTAACTATACGTGGTCATGCGAAAATACAAAATTTAACATGAATGTGTTAAACAAGTATATGTTTTGCGTAGAATGTGAGCACTATGAGATAAAAGTAAAACACATGATTGCATGTAAAGAAATGCAGATTATATATATGGCACAATAATTAGCATATATATATATATAAAATATATTGAATAAAATTTAAGAATATGTTAACCGGTCAGGAAAGTGAATTTTCTGACCGCTTCTAGTTGTTATGGTTTGATGAGTAGAGTCACTGAAAGTTGATGTGTCAGACTCTTTGGGTGTTGATTTATCAGAAACATCTGTAAAAGCATCACGTAAAAGATAAGCTACTTTAACGCAATCGAGAGAAACTGTTGAATGTTTGCCTTTTAGCTCAATAGTAATAGTTTTCTCAAATCGGTTTCACACTTTGTCGGGTCCAGTGTACAGTTGACTTAAAGGAGGTTGATTGCAGTCAGTCTGTAAAAATATGTGAGTGCATGATTTGAAATCAGGGTGCACAAAAATGGGACTTTGTCCGTGTCGGGAAACACTTATTGGGTTAAATTTTCTCATGTTTTCTTTTAAGGTAGAAACAAATGAAGTGTCCAGTGATTGTTTGTTGTCTGATGGGTCAGTGGGTAAAGTGAGGGTTTTTACGTACACAAGTTCTGCGTTTGTTGATTGCAGGTCACTTTTAAAAGCAGTTCGAATACCGAGTAAAATGCTGGGTAGAGTGTCTGTCCATCTCGGATTTTCATGGCTTTTAAAGAACATTTCATGTGTCTATGGAAACGTTCAATTATACCGTTAGCTATTGGGGGAAAAGCTGTGGTACGGATTCGATTTGAACCAGTTAGTATTTGAAGTTCATGAAATAAAAATGATTCTAGTTGTCGTCCTTGGTCAGTAGTGATGATCGAGGGACAATCGAAACGTGAAATCCATACTGTAAATAAGGTCTTGCACACAGTTGAAGCTTTTGAATATGGGATTGGGATTGCTTCTGGCCATCGAGTGTACCAGTCTATTACTGTAAAACAGTAGGAATTACCATCACAAGGTAGAAGAGGGTCAGCTAGATCCAGGTGAATATGTGAAAACCTAGAATCTGGTAATGCGACGTAGTGGTGTTTTTGTGTGTTTATGAACTTTCGACCTTTGAAATGTAACACAACATTTAACTTGTTCACTTATGTATTTATTCATGTGAAGCCAAAAATATTGTGCACTGATCAAACTTTTAGTCGCAGAAACTCCTGGATTGGAAAGTCCGTGAAGTTGATCGAAAATGATTTTGCAATATGGTTCAGGAACAAATGGTCGAGGTTGACCTGTTGACATGTCACAATGAAGTTGAACATTTAGGATGGGAATGCAAGTTGTTTGTAATTTTAGAAGAGTTATTGTTAATTAGAGATTCTAATTCTGGATCATTCTTTTGTGAAAGTGCAAATTCTTTCTAAATGTAGTGTTGTTGATGATATACTATCAATTTCAATTCGTGAAAAAGTGTCTGCAACTAGATTGTTCATGCCTTTGGTTAGACGAATATCCGTCGAGAATTGGGCGATGTAATCTAAATGACGAAACTGTCTAAGCAAACACTTATCTGGTTTTTGTTTGAAGGCGTAGATGAGAGGCTTTTGATCAGTGAATTTAAGTAAATGGCAAATTTTTTTTACTCATGTATAAATTGCTAACACCTCACGATCATATGTTGACCAGTTTTTTTACTTTTATTTAGTTTCATTGACATAAATGCAATGGGTTCCCATGCATTGTTGTTGAGCTGCATGACTGAACCGCCAATGGAGAAATCACTTGCATCAACACAGATACTTACTTTTGCACCAGGAATTGGATGCCGGATCGAAGTTGCTGTAGCAAGGGCATTTTTAGCATCTGAAAATGCCCGTTCTGCCGCCTCGTTCCATTGAAGGATGTCGCAAGGTTTTGTTTAAGTGGGACGTTTAGATTTCCTTTTGTTTTTAATACTTTCTAAAAATTTGTTTAAAGGTGCTAAAATGTGCGCAGCTTTTGGCAAGAAACGTCTATAAAAGTTAATTAATTCGAGGAACCGCTACAATTGTGCGATTGTGGTTGATTTTGGGAAATTTAAAATGCAATCAACGCATTGTGTTAGAGGTAGAATTCCGGATTCCAAAACTTCATAGCCTAAAAATTCAATGGTAGGTACGCCAAAAATACATTTTGAAGTTTTTAAACAGAGGCCATAGTGATTGAAACGCTGAAATAACAATTTGAGATGCTCTTCGGGTGAACAAGATGCCACTAAGATGTCATCCACGAAAGCATAGACAAATGGGAGATCTCGAGTTACCTCATCAATAAATCTTTGGAATGTTGAGGCCGCATTAACTAAATTAAACTGGGTTCTGGTACTCTCAAATAATCTGAAGGGTGTTATGATTGCCGTTTTGTGTACATCATCTGGATTGATAGGAATCTGATGATAGGCTTTTATAAGATTGATGCGAGAATATATTTTTGTTCCATGCAAATAAGAAGTAAAATAGAGAATATTTGGTACTCTGTAATTATCTTTAACTGTTTGAGCATTAAGATTTCTAGAATCTCTGCAAGAACGCCAATCAGTTGAGTCTTTTTTAGTAATCATGTGTAAAGGTGAGGCGTAATTGCTCTTTGAAGGACGCATGTGACCAAGGTCAAGCATACTTTGAAATTCCTCCTTTGCAATACTCAACCTATCCGGAGCGAGTCTACGAACTTTAGCTGTTACAGGAGGAATAGTTCTTTGCATACAATGAACAACAGAATGTTTTACTTCTTTATGTGGACTCGTAAGATTGTGATAAATGCTATCACTAGATACAGTTTTAATTGAATAGACTACACTTGTACTTAGTTTACAAGGCGATGCAAGTTTTGTTTGAGAATCAATGAGTTTTTTACTTATAATATCAGGTAAGAGATTGAAATTGTACAAAAGATCTGCACCTATTATTGGAGTAGAAACATTTCCAACGAAGAATGTCCATTTAAAAATTCGCCGAAGACCAAAATCCAAATTTAAAGTTACGGTTGTGTAAACCTGTATTGCAGAACCATTAGCTGCAGAAAGGGTCATTTGAACTGGATTTTGTCTTTGCAATTGTGTTGCAGGGGCAATCGATATATCTGAGCCTGAATCTACGAGAAATTGTACGTTTCTACGCCTATCGTACACAAAAAGGCGATGAGAGGATCTAGGCAAGGTGACTGTCGCCTCTATACTTGCCCGCTCTCTTTTTTGTGTGCAAAATTACAAGGTGGATTCTGTTTATCTACCTTAGAACCAAATTTAAAATGATACCAGCATAAATCATGTTTTTCGTTTTTAGAAATTTTTTTAATCTCTTGCAAAAATTTCCTTCAACCGATGGAATAGAGCGAGCAGAACAAGCACTTACCGTAAAGGGTGATACCTCCACGACTCTATCTGCGATCTCAGCCGCCTTCTCTAAAGTTAAAGGTGTAATAGCTGCCAACACGGTTTGTACAGTACCCAAAAAAAATCAGAACGATGGCTATATCTTGTACTCTAATTGTTGAAATAACAAACAAAAGGTACTGTTGTAAATCGTGGAAGGTTTTTAATAATTGCATGTAGGTTTTTTGTCATAAGGGGTCATCTACATATTAAAACAGAACCAAACTTTAAAAAGTTCAATAGCAACCTTATAATATTACCCCATATTTGGATTCAGCATCCAAAAAAATGTTGAAATACAAAAATTCGTAATTTTCTAATGAATGGTTTGTAATTTAAATGATAAAAAGAAAATGATAAATTAATGTTAAATAAAAAAGTTGGTTTTTTGGCCATAAATACTTAAATAATTAATATATTTCCGTAATTTTTTTTTCAAAAGATAGTTTGTAAATTTCCAAACATAAATAGCAATAAACTTTTGCATCTATTTCCTTTTTAATAATTAATTATTAATTAATAAAACAATTTTAATTTTTTTTTAATAGAAACATATATTTTTTTTGCTTTCATTAGATTTACCATGGTCTAAAATCCCCACAAATTTTTTTTCTTTCCATTTTGACTTTTAGTTCTCGATTTTTTAGCGAAAATGTAAAAAACGCTCACTTTAAGGGACGGTATAGTAGACGACTTTTGGAAAACTATCAAAGATTAATTCAAGGTAAACTAGAGGTGTGGAAAATCGCACAACGTTCAATTATCGTAAAATGGGGTGAATAGGAACAGCAGGGTGAATCGGAACAGAATTTCTTGAAATTAAAAAAAGGAATATTATTTTATACAAACAAAGCAGTTTTATTTTTTATATATATTTTTTTAATCTGTCTAACGTGTTTGGAATCGTGGAACATATGTTTTGTGTAGTTTTCAACAGTGTTATTTTTTTTTTAATTTGCTTTCTTAAATTCCATTTATTTAAAACAACATTTTTTAAGCAATTTCAATAAGTTATCCTTTAAAAATTTTACTGAATCATCTGATTTTTTCATTTCATAAATAATTTCAACGGTCAAGTTACATTTGTGTTTACAGTGAAATGTTTCTGTAAAATAATCACGCTTTGCTGAATACTGTTTACTAATGCCTATATTTTATATTTATTAATTTTCTAATTATCAGTAGTATACGTCAGGGTTCCCACTCTTATTGAAGAAAAAAATTCAAGGACTTTCAAGGACCTTTTTAAGAAAATTCAAGGACCTTTTTAGAAAAATTTAAGGACCATAATTTTAAATACATCAGACGTAAAATTACAAAACGGAGTTTATCGGTGGTCAGGGGTATAGTGGAGTGGGAATATGAGGCAACGGCGATCCTTTACCTTTTTAGAAGGCGGAACGACATTCCCTCATCTAAAATTTCTTTTTTCTCTTTACGTAATACTGAACTCAAAGCCAAGTAAGCAAACAAAAAAGTCATTTCGTGAGAACTTGTTTTCGTCTGGGATCCACAACTTCAGAGCTGAGCAGGCAAGTCCAAGTTTTTGTAAAACACTTGAAAAAGGCACGGCAACCCACACATGGCCATTTCTCTTTCATTAGAAATGAACTGATATACGTTTACATTTAGCTACGATTCATTCAATAGCAATTATCCTCTTCAACGAATGATCTGTATTTGTGGAAGAACTCCAGACGTCAAATTTGTATGGTTCGTAGTATATACAGTCTAAAACTTCCATACACAAATTCACGCCAAATATCTACATTTTTAAAGAACAAAACTGTGACCTAGCACATTCAGTTCTTTGCACCCTTTCCTTGAAGAATATTTCGCCTCCTCTAATTTTAACGGGAACGCTAACCGATTTATCAACAAAAGTTATGTAACTTTTATTTAAAAAATTTTATATCACGGATTTAATAAATTATTTGTTAACCTCTCAACGTACCTAAGAAATGAATTCGTTCAAGATTAAAAAACAAATGACAGTAAAAGATGGGGGTTTTTACAATCCAAAAAAGTTAAGCAAACCTGCGGTTCTGACGGAATAAACTGGTTAGTGCTAAAAATCCAGATAGGCAAGAGCAGAATGTTCATATTTTGTATTAGCTTTTAAGGTGTTTTGAGATCACGGAATTATGTATTTATATTTTGTCAGATGTTGGGAAATATTTATATTTTGTCAGATGTTGGGAAATATTTATTTTATTCCCAGATATTGGGAAAATCAAACTGATAATTTGTTTGAACATGGAAAAAATATGTTCAAAATAGTATTGATTTTTAAATCCTTTATATTAACTTCGCCTTTGAATGTTTGTGAATTTGAATATGTTTAGTTCAACACATAAAATGTTGCTTGAGTGTACAGTAAAGAGACTGGCTTCAAGCGCTCCGCTATGTTGTTGTGACAGAACTGAACAGTTGTTAACTTTGTTTCACTTTAACTTGGCAGTACTGATAATGCTACATTAGCCGAATTGCAGCCCTTCACAACCCAGGGTTGCAAAGGAGTTCCAAGGCTAAGAGTAGAGGACTACTAAAAAAAGTAATACGTAGCAAAAATCAGTAATTTTAATAACATGTATTTTATGAAATTCCTATGAAAATAATTTTATCACAATTTTTTATTAAAAAAAAAAAAAAAAAAAAAAAAAAAATTGAATCCGTGGGTTCATTAATAAAAGCTGACTTAAAATAATGTTGATTAGTGCAGAAAACGCTACGATTTTAATAATTTGCACCCATACCATATAGAGCACTCTTTACCATTTTTTAAGTGTTTTCTGTACCCATTTTCACTGTAAGGGGCTCCAAAACTCATTTTTGCACACATAGCATTTTACTCCTAGGCTGGTCCTGTATATTTGATTTTCCTTAATATAAAAGTGCTAAAGTATAATACATTGAAATTGGGCTGCGAAGAAGTAGGAAAACAATTCAGATGTACTTTAAAATGCAAAATTAAATTTCTTTTCGGTTTGAGAATGGGAAAGTTTTACACTTACAGTTATTTCAAAATTTATTCCAAAAATGTAGCAGCAGTTCTTAAAAATAAATTATACAGTGGCGGCAATAAGGGGAGGAAATTTCCCCGATCTTTTTTAAAATCTAGTGATTTTGATGGCAATATCATATATATTTTAGAGTTTGTTTCCTCCTCCGATTTATACCCATTTTTGACTATTATTGTCACCCAACCGTCACCACTGTCAAGATGACAAAATCGAACTGGATAAGATAAAAAACAGGAATGTCCCAAACAAATCAGGCAAGTAATGAGTCTACATTGAAATATCCCGCTTAAAATTAGAGATGATTGAGATGGTACACAAATTAATATTTTATCAAGAAATTTTAAATCGACTGATGGATTTGAATTTTTCAATTATTTTATTAATGTAGCAAATTTGGAAAGGAAGGATCTATCAAGAAAGAGGAACTTCTCTACATTTTCTTTTTGAAAAGGAGAAAAGCCATAAAACTTTTAATCAACTTCTGCAACAATCACAATCTTTTTCATTCATTTTGAAACAGATTTCGAGGAGCTACAGAATCTGGGAATTTATCCGAACCCATTGCATGCAAGGCATCTCTGATATTTCGGATATTTTTAAAAATTTGTGTCAATAATATGTTTGAAAATGTGTTATAATCCTTTATAAAGTGTTAAACAATCTTTTAAAATAGGTTGTGCAAAGCAAATTATTTAAAATCCATATAACTTAATAGTTTAAAAAAATTATTTGTATAAAAGAATAAGTCGAAACACACAATTATTATTTATTCACTTTTTTTAATTTTTGGAGGTGCTCGTGAGCTATTTTGAGATTATTAAAGTAATATTAACAAAATTATTTTAAGTTGTCATTTTCACTCTCCTCCCCCTTCCCCACACTCAGAAAAATATATATATTTGTTTGTAAAGACGCAGCATAGCATTCCCACACCTTTTTATTTTACACTACATCACTGTTGTTGGTCACTTAAAAATTCAAGGACTTTCAAGGACCTTATCCTTTTTTCAAGGACTTTCAAGGACCAAATTTCATAAAAAAAAATTCAAGGACTTTCCAGGACTTTCAAGGACCGTCGGAACCCTGATACGTTATACTTCTGCAATTACAGTTTTCGATATTTTATTTATTTCGTGTGAAGAATGCACATCTTTAACGTTGTAAATAAATTGTGTTACTTTTGCGTTTACTTGCTATTTTTGTATTAATCTTAAGCATGACACTATAAATCCAAGTAGTTTCTATGCAATTTTAGACTAATATTTGTATTTTTTAACGTCGTGTAACGCCACACTGACCGTTCGATTTCTCCCGCTGTGAAGTAGATCCTTAAAAATAACTTTCGTTTTATGGAAATTCTCCCTGAAGATCGGTCAAAAAATGGTCGAGACATTTTCTCTCATAAGTGACGTGTTTTTCAACATAATGCATTGAAATTTGGTATATAGAGTAAATGATGTATTCTAAATCGAATGCAATGATAAAAAATACGGGTTCGTATTGAAATTTTCGAAGATAGCGTTACTTTTACTTAGTAAATGGTCCCTTAAGAAAAAAAAAATGCATCAGATATATAGAAAATCTTAAGCAAAAAATTTTGGTGCAAACTGTAAGATTCTATTATAATTAGAACCGCAGATATAGCCATCGTTCTGATTTTTTTTTGGGTATTGTACATGCACAGGAAGATGTTGTAAGAACAGTTCCAGGATTAGTTGGTCTAGCACGTTGTGGCTCTTGGCTCGACGAAGCATCACTCTCAGCAATTCGGTGGGTTTCCGATCTCCTAGCTGCTCCCCCTAAAGTAGTCGTCGGATCTCCTGATGAGATGACTCTCCACTTCTCTTGACCAGCTCAGTTTTAAGATTTAGGTAAGGATCTGTTTCATCCGGGCTCATGATGACATCTCGTAAGAGCGATGCTATATCCGGTGGAAGATGAGAGACGACGTGATTAAACTTTGTCCTGCTCTCCGTGATAGGATTTGGAGCTCCCAATTGGAAAGACGACTCACACATTATCAACCAAATTCGTCCTGCTCTCCGTGATAGGATTTGGAGCTCCCAATTGGAAAGACGACTCACACATTATCAACCAAAATGCAGGGTTTGCATGATTGTAGATGGAGATTTTCACTGCTGACACTACCAAAACGTTTTCAGTTGGATTGGTCATCTTTGAAGAGTTCCGCAATGCCACATTTTCTTCCGAGATATTCAATAAAAGTGACTGCTGGTAGATTAGGAAAACATCATCCTTTTTGAAGAACGAGAAGAGTCGAAAAAGTTCAGTTCCGAAAGTAGGTCACTGGGGTGAGTTAGATGTCGGGAGAGCTCTTACGCCCACCGTTTGCCACACTGGAGTAATAAATTTAGTCCTCAAGACGGTGACTGCAATTGAAGTGCGGCAATGTTTGGTCTCAGCACATTTGGATAGCGCAAGATTTCAGCATTTAATTTTAGGTAGCATGGTGTGGATTTTACTTATAAGTTCCGCTGTCACCATTATGGATGCTTTGTTGTTGGTGTAATCTGGTTAAAGTCATTGAATCACACATGCTACATTTAAACAAAGAAAATAAACTTAAGAAGAAGGAACATAGGTTCTTTTGCATTGGTATCAGAGCTTAGAAGTGTGGCCGTTCGGTTCGAGCCTCTGGGAGGAATGAATTAACTCCACCTTCTTCGTGCGGTGATTGACTAAGTTAACTTTTGGAAGTATTTTCATTTGTTAAGGATTTTGATTGAAAATTTTGGTTTTAATTCGCAAATGAAAGTTTCACTTTGCAAAAATGGTTGATGCATAAAGAAAGGTGAACAAACTCATTGAGTCACCACAGTGTATTGAAGAAACTACCAATTACAAAAAATAGTTATATTAAAAAAAAAAACATTAGTATGAATAATAAATTGCCAGAATAAATTGGGCGTAATGAGAAAAGCAACATAATGCTGCAAAAATAAATAAATAAATATATATTTTTTTTATCAAAACACGCCTTTTTCAATTTTACAATATTTTTTTTTGATAATTTCCAATTTGACAAATGTATCCTGAAAGCTTAGCAAGGCCTTCAATATTTTTTTCAGAACCTTCAGTATTCTTTCATTTAATAAATACAAATACATTATGAATTTGAAGCACATTGTCTGAATGACAGTAATTTTACAAAAAAAAAAAAAAAAAATGCTTGCTTTGCAGCTGTGAAAGCTGACATTATAGTTTGTACAGATTCCACTTTTTTTCTTGCTAATCATGCCTATTGGTATTTTTGTTTATTTTTTACAATTGGTTTTTGTAAACTAGTTCACAAAATGTTTTAGCAAAAATGTGAAAGTCTCTTAATTTATTTTCATTTTCTGATGAATTCTTTTGTATTTTGCAAACAATGTGACCACTCTGGCCCTAAAGGTGCTGTGTATGAAAATAGGAAGATTAAGCATATTTGGCATTTGCAGATGATACTTCTGTAATACTGGGTCAAAACATTTTTTTTTATGAATATCTGCATAAAAGGGGAATGATTTAGAGGAATTCTTTCAAGGACAAACTAAATGTCATTTGAATCTCAAAATCTCAAATAGAAGAAAATCCAGAAACCCACTATACAGCCTGACAACTGATTTGAGACTATTTGTTATGACTCATGATTCTCGTCTTGTCTATTCATTTTGAAGAGGGATTGCACAGTTAAAGCCCTGACGAGGATTGATCATCTTCTCTCTTGTATCCTAGGTGCTCAATCAGCCCCTACTCAATTTTAATTATTACTTGTGCTACAATTGCATAAGTCAATCTCTTAAATGTTTTTTTTTGTTGCTGGACTACAAATGATAAATTTTAAATAAAGAAATAAAACTAAACTATGCAGATTAATATCTTGTACAAAACCCCCAATCATTGTATTAATAAAATATAAATACATTTTGCAAACACATAATATTTATAAAGCAACTGATATTTCCTTATTACTTTTCCACTCATACTTATGTAAAAAAAATGGGTACTCTGTCTTCTATTTTACAGTGTAGATGCTTTTAAAATATTTTAAAACAAAATAATTTGAAAATAAAAATTTTGACACGTTTCTTCTGTATGTGTGAAATATATAAAGGCATATTAATACTATTATTTACAATAAAACAAAAAAGTCTTAACCTTCTTGAATTGCAATATCCATTTGTGATGGTGGAACAGTGTTTATCAATTCTTGAAACCTCTGTGCACTTTGATCAAATAATTGCACAAGTAATGCACATGTTTTTTCATACTCGCATCTTCCAATGATAGAAACCTATAATATTAAATTCTTATTGTTAATATTTGAAAAAATAAGTAAACACCACTAATCACAATGAACTTAATTATAAGTAAACTATTTTATGCCCTGTTCTTAATGATATAAAACATTGTGCTAAATATAAATGCTCATACTGTAAGGGTTTATAGAGTTAGTGGAGCATGAAACAAATTGAAAATATAAATATTTATAAAAAGAAATATCAGACAAATTGATTTGGCTTCTGCATAATAGTCTTTATATTGTGTAACTATTTTTTCTGTAAAGAATGTAATTTTTTTTTTGTAAAATGTTGTGAATACTAATATTTAATTTTGGAATGGTTGATTTCAACATTATCTGCTGCAAAAGCTACACTAGGGCTACGCTTTGCCTAAACATTGTTGAAAGTGTAGAATATCGGGGAATGCCTTCCGTTAGATATTTCAAGAGAAAATACCTCACATTTGCATCTTGAATGGAAGATAACTAGGAAGTATAATTTATAAAAGTTTGCTCTTATTTTCAGTACTTCAGGAAATTTAAGAGCCAGTAATATTTTTCTAGAACTAGTACTTGAGAATGACCAAAATTAGATTTATTTGCAGTCGACTGGTCTGCTTGTAATAAGGTAGCCAAAAATATTTCTTGAAAAAGTCAATTTAAATTTGATTAATACATTTTAAGTTGAAGGAACTAATGGTTAAGCAATATTAAGCATTAATTTTTTTTTTTTTAACAAAACAAGAAAATTTTAAATTTCATATGATTCTTCTGGTTTTACAGTACATTTTTTCAATATTCTTTCAAGCAGTGGACACTGATATTTGCCAGCAAATGGAAAGTGAGGAAAAAGGACTAACAGATTTGCAGCGTCAAAACTTCATGGATGCAGTTGGATCAACCATCCTGGATCTACCAGGGGAAGGTACTATTTCAACTATTCACAGCATGAGAATAAGAGGCCAATATCTCTGCTGTGTTATAATAAGTGTTTTTTCTGCTGTGGATGAGGTAAGTAGGGACTGGTTATTTACGACAGTATTTACATTGAAGCTGTGGGACACCACTCTGCAAACTGTTCCGCCAAATGAGATACCGAAACCATTCAAGGCACTGGTCTGGCTACCAGGACAGGAGCAGAGACTCAAACTGGTCCTGAAATTTCTTTAGAGGTAAAATAAAGGGCTAGAAGTCACCAAATGGAGAATCCATAACTCACGAAGGAGCCATTCATGGTTCTACTATGGTTTTATAACTTTCATACTTTCTACAAGTTTGATACTGCCAGGATCATCATTGCTTGGAGCCAAAACGACCCAGGAGGATTCACAAGCAGCACACACAAAAAAAAAAGGTCTGGAAACATTTGCCTGGAAGGAGGAAATGTTGTTGGAGGAGCCAGAAACTTCTGTAGAGCAGGTGAGTTCTGAGGCACAGGAGGGCATGGAAACATGTCAGAATGTTGCTAAGGATTAATATCTCTCAAAGGTAACTGGTGGGAATGATGGAGCCTCAAGACTTCGGCATCCCTTAATTCTCATCCTTATACTATATAAGCAAAAGATTTTATATTATTTTTAAAAATTATTTTCCTATGCCATTAATCTGTCACTTTATATATTAATCTTATTGACATAATGGACAGCATTTCTTCTATTCAAACAACAACTTCTACAACATAGATTGGATCAGTCTACTATATAAACACATCTGTTGGAAAGATATTAAAGTGGCTCTCATTCAAGAACAATGGATCTATGGAAATAAAATAAGAGGCTTAGGAGGACTCAAGGGTTCACCACTCTACTATTGCTCATCTGTAGTCAAACCTAGAGCATTTATTCTCAGTACAGATAACAAGGTCACACAGTAAAGTGAATACTGTACTGATGATCTGGTGGCAGTTAGAACCTACATTAAAATAGATAGGTACTCTGAGGAAGTGGTGCTCTGTTCAGCATGTTTACTATATGACCTGAGGAAACCTGTTACCGTATGAAAAAAGCCTTCCAATCATTACAAGTTGTGATGCTAATTAGCAACACACCATATGGGGTGGCTCTGACTGTAATTCTGGAGGAGATTCCCTCATGGAATACATATCAGGGTTAACACACAAATCACAGAATGAAAATCAATGACTTTCAAGCACCTAATTAACATTTTTAAGGACCTTTGAAAATTTGTTTTCAGGCTTCATGTCTATATATAAATTTTTAATAAAGTATATTTTACCAAAAAAGTTACAAGTTAGAGCATGCGTAATACAAATATGTCAGAGATTTCCGATATGGTGTGGATAAGTGGCGGTCAGGTGGGGATAGCAAGTCTAAATTGTATTTTTATAAATTTTGCAGTTGAGCACACAACATCCACAAAATTTAAGGACTTTTAAGGACCTCTAAGCATTTTCAAGTACTTTCAAGGCCTTGAAAACAAGTTCAAAAATATTAAGCACTTTTAATGACTTTCAATGACCGTGGGAACCCTGCATATTAAAGGTGGATCTCAGAATTTTAAATAGTTGTTCTACATCCACTTTTAAGAATATCTTAAGAGGTGATTGACACTATACTAGCATCTGAACCTTTGACAAATCTTATTAAGGATTGGAGAGTTTCTGAAGAATCTTCCTTTTCAGATCACAACTATATTAATTTTAGTTAAACAGGTGAAGAAAACACTGTTACACCTTTTGAAATCGTAAGAGTACTGACTGGAATTTCTTCAAGGAGGAACTAAGATTGGAGATCTTAGGCAGCAACACTGAAGAGCTCGATGCAACTAACATCTTTCTTAGGAGGACATTGGTCTCATCTTACGAGACCACAGCTGCTCTATTAAAGAGGGTGAAGCATAACGATGTACTGCGATGGAACTTTGTTTTGGAGATGCACAGAAAAAAAAAGCAGACGCTTATTCAATAAAGCAAAGAAGTTTGATTCTAGAAAGGACTGGGAAAACTGTAAAAGCTTTCAAAGGGAATATAAATGACTCATAAAGTAGTCTAAAAAGAAAGCATGTCACTCTTATTGCAGTGAAGTGAGTAGTATGTCAAGCTCTTCGAGAATGCATTAAGTCCAAGGACAAAATGGCTAGGTTTGGATAGCTACAAACTCCAGTTGGTACTTATACCATAACTGATGAAGAAACGCTGAGGTACCTAATCCACTCACATTTCTTCGGGAGTGCAATGATTGCTGTTTTGGAAATTTGAAAAATGAAAATAGCAATTTGGAAATTTGTAAAACGACAATAGAGGCCTCAACAGCAACTTCTGTACTGACCACTATTCCCACCACTTCACACCTGATGAATTTCTTTTAGAGGAAGAATGTATGGGGACACTTGGCTTCCACTTGATGCAAGAGGATTGGAAAACTGGGGTTAAAAACGTTCATAGATTATGTCCTTGATAATGCTGCAGATATTGTACCATTGATCAATAAATAGAAATCTTAAACACCATTACATCACTCAACTTATGTTAGCAACAGAGTGCAGTGATGCCCTTGGCATATTACACAATGAGTTATTCTTTCTATAACTTTAAACAATCTCTTTAGTGATGTGTACTCAATTCTAATTATTAAAAGTAAAATTTTTTCTTGATTTCTAACAGATATAAAATCAAGTTAGTTAATAAATAAAGGTCGCCAATGTATAATTTACGACTATTTCCATCATTGCATTTTATAATCTCTAATATGTGGCTTACACCTGCACTTTTTCTCATCACTCACTAACTGATTATCCTTAACAAGATTTTTCATGCTATATGAGTATCCGTTTGTTACAGATAATTTGTAATGCTCAATTTTAATTCCTCATCTTTTGTATGTTTTAGAAATGTACTGCTTTAAAAATACTAGGCTTTCTACAACAATAACCTCCCCAATGTCTACACTTTTTTAAAAAAATATAAAATTCTTAGGACTTACTGTTTATGATTTCAAAAACATTTCTGACATTTCTTAAACATTAAAAATCTACATTATTACTTTTCAATTTTTTGGCATCATCCAATTTCAACAAAAATCTGTTATTGAACAATAGCCATGGATTTGCTAAAGATAGGTTTTTCAATCAAGTTATCTTGTTACAAATAGACACAATTCTTTCTTTGTCAATATGACCCAATAGAATAAATGCCAAAAATTTTAACACTTCACTTTCTTTTTGGTTTCCATTTGGAGTTTGTTTAGGGGTGCAGATCAAAAATTACAGATTGCTTAATATTTTTACAACATACATGTACGTTTTCTAAGATGTTTAATTGTGAAAGGCTTTCATCAAACAGTAGTTTCTAATG